>OY764961.1:137836777-139178027 GCA_963668005.1 Melieria crassipennis | reverse complement strand
TGAATTCACTTCTAAAAATATTAATTTGCTGGTGCCTACTTAAATTAAACACATAAATCAATCGTAGCTTTTGCTATAAGATGACAAATGGGTGAAGTTGCTCTCAGGCAACTTTGGTGTCGAAAGGGTTAAGACAGAATTGAGTTATGGATGCCACTATGTTCCCTTGACTATGTCGTACATTTGTGTCTAATCGGGAAGTTTGTAACTTTAAAACAAAACAGTTACTTATAAAAAACTTTTCGCTTATGTTATAATGAACACATTGCATTGCAGTAATCGCCTAAGTTTGATTAAGATTTCCGCTTCTAATTTTTCTGTTTTTTCTTTAAAAGTTTACATCGACTTAAGCTGTTGTATCACATTTTGTTAATCAATGATTTCCAAAACTGCCAACATTTCAACAATTGCTAATTTCGAGTTAAGCGACTATTGTAAATTTAGAATTCAAGACGGCTAAAAATTCCTACACTCTAAGTTAGCCTAAGTAGGTTCAGAAACTACCACATTTTGAATAACAACAAAAGCTTAAGTCGATATAAGTGCAATAAATGTTAGTAATGCCCTACAACTCAAGAATGCCCTTTTTTAGAATAACACCTGGTAACCCTAAGCATTTCTGACTCTGAAGATTATTGTCATTATTTTTTCCGACTATAAAATAAATGAAATTTGTAAACAATCATAAAAGCTTGTTCACAATTTTGAGATTACATTAGCAGCTGGGAGATTTATAAAGGAAACCACATCAGCTTTCCACTTTCCCTAATAAAAATCTAAAAACAAAAAAGGTACCATATTTAAAAAATTAGTTCCGAATTGTGATGCTGTGGCAACTATAGTTCCAAACCAATTCATAGGTATTTGAAGTTCAGTTGCATCAAAACTATACAGGGTGGGCCATCTAGTGGTTTCTTTTTAACCCTTTCCGCAAATTTGTACAATATATCGTACAATTTTTTTAAAGATTTTTTGTTTGACAGCGAACGCATTTTTTATGGAACGGCTTTTTAATTCTTATTAAGTAGGCTGTGTTGTATCATTCTGTTTAAAAATATAAATCGTAAAAGCCGTGGCTACAAAGTATGAGTGAGTTTTGCAAGTAGCTCTTTGAAAGAATTTTAAAAACTAGCAAATGACGGTGCTTCTGCGTGGGAATATTTAAATATGTAGGTAATATTTTCTGGTAGCAAAAAGCTAAACAATTTCAAAGTTTGAATCTCAGTTAATTTATAAAATTTATTAAATTTAACATTTTTTGCGTCTAAATATTTTTCCCAAGCTTTTAAAAAAATTGTACGATATATCGTTCAAATGACCACAAAGGCTGCAAAGTTTTGTATGATATATCGTACAAATGGAAGGCAAAGGTTGCAAGTTGTGTTTGCATTTTTTTAAGTTATGGGTTTGGTAATAGAATTTTTGCGTTTCCATGCCTGCCACGCCCATCTGTAAACCACGTGGCTAATAAAATTCGACTACTTGGCAATTTTCGATTAAAAATAAGAATTACTAGACGATTTTGTGTTTTACTGGGCAGACACAGGTTATGTAAGGTTAGGCATGCGTACTTGCCACTCCCACTACGATAATAAGAATCGTATATTTCTTTAAAGCTATACGAATTTTAATTGATTCTCTGTTTTATTGGGGGGAAAAGCGCTTTGCAACAACAACAACGGTTATATAAGGCCCAATAAATGTGACTCAATTGTTTATACATATATAATTTATATAAGTTTCGATCAAAATGAAATTACGTTTTAATTTTTTCTTGTTAATAATTAAGTTTTCTATAAAAAAAATCATAAAACTTCAAAAAACAAAACAAAAATTTCTTGCATTTTTACTCCTTTGCTGACCATTGTACGATATATCTTACAAAATTGATTGAGCTGTAATTCTCAACATAATTGTTTTTTTTTTTATATTTTGTTGTATTTTATTGCTTAAATGTTCAATGACAGTCAATATTTTGAAAGAAAAATTTGTATCTCAAGAAATGCGGAAAGTGACGGGAAAGGGTCATAGGTTATTTTGACACCGACAGCTGTTTCCCGCTCGAAATCTTGACAGAAAGTCAATATCATACCTCCGCGGAACGAAATGAGTCGCCTTACGCTTGAACAACGTTGGGAAATATTGAAAACTTATTTCCAAAGTGAGTGTTGTGTAGCCTAAATATTGCTTTTTTTAAAAGAAGTTTTGACCGACATGAAGCACCCACCGCCTCGGAGCGGCGGTTTGACCGCTTTGGACTGTTTTAGTGAGGAACCGTGATGGACCGTTGTTATGCCAACAATCCAGAAACGATTCCAGCACTTAAGGCCAACATCATCCAAGCAATCCGTGAGCTACAGCCCAAAACCATCAACAAGGTCTTGGAAAATTGAAGTGACAGAATGCGCTACTGTGAAACCAGCCGAGGTAGCCACTTGAGCAACGTTGTGTTCTATAATTAATGGGAATGTTTGCTCTTACTAATAAAGTGGGAAAAAAGTTAAATTTTGTTCATTTTATTGCACATTTAAAAAGAAACCACCCTTTACAAAAAATGGAAATTGCCTAATAGACAGCAATATTCACTGACAATTTGTAGAATATCGTTTCAAGGATAAAGCATGCATTAGATTATAACGAACGATTGAAACAAGAAGTTAGGTTCAGTGGTCACAGTGAAACCAACAATCGATTTCTATAAACAATATATGTTATATTAAGATTTTGTAGTTGGCGTTGTGCTATCGCCTTTAAAAACTCGTTTTGGCCTGGAATTTGTACATGGAATTTGTAACATTTTCTTGGCCAGTGATAGACATTGGCACCTGAAGTGAAAGACCGCTGTTTTTTTCTATTTCTTCAGAACGAAAACCACAACACAAGTCGATGTATGGGAATTTTCAATCTTTCAATCTGTACTAATGGAGTTCCGGTGGAATGTCGCATCGATTTATAATCCCAGTTACTGTAGTTTCCAAACCCTGCGAGTTTGTTGCTATAGTGTTGAAGAGGCGGTGGCAATCCGAGACGAGAACTTGATTGCTGTGTAGCTGATCGTTTCAATAAATGTAAATCCTTATAAATTGTAAATGTCTTTGAAGGAGCCATTTCGAGGCCGGACTAAATATTGCTACGAATTCCACTCGAAAGGCATACTTAGCAAAAGTCGGGTAGGTGAATGAGCTCAGAGAATCAGTTTCCTAGAGAATATTCGTCCCTTTGTGTAATGTGGAACCGTCTGAATTAATGTCTACTAAGTGATTAATTGATATCGTGTCGATTGAGTCCTTTCTATTTAGGTTTATTATTGGTTTAAAGGTGTCCCTCACACAACATTTTATATAAAATGTTAAAGATAACAATTGAAGTAAAAGGAGGCTTGTGAGGCTTTACTCAATTCGCATTTAATTAAATCTAATTCTATTATCTCCTTTCATGAGAAATAAATTATATCTCCAATACAAGTGGAAATCTGCAATTTTCTTATGAATTAATTGGTATTTTTGCCATTTTTTTTTCAATCGTTTTAGTGTACGTAGGAGTTCATACTTGAAATGTTTATGAAAATAATATATACGATTTGGTTGACCGCAGCACGAAAACTTGGAAAAATGTGAAAAAAGTTAAGAGCTCAAATTCGACCGCAGCAGCACAAATGAAAATAAGACAACCGTAGAGGCGAAATCGAAAGCAAAAAGGCGCTACAAATTGTGGTGCAGCTGCAAGGACCTTCACTCCTACAAACACACCATCAAGTGAAAAACTTAACTTTGCTAATAATAAAAGCATTTGCTTTTTGCGAGAAAATAGGGAAGCGGCGAATCCACCACACCAACACAGCGGCCGCCATTATCAGTCACACTCACACTAGCACCGGCACCTGCACACCCACACCCTCGCACAGTTCCATTCGCTTCCGGCGTTTGTCGGCAAAAATTTACTACGAACCGACGACAGAAGGCGCGTAAATCATGGAAAAGCTTTCATGCATACAGGGTGCTGGTGTGCAGCGGCGCCAAGAGAGCACCGCCGAACACAGACGCAAAGCGGCGTTGGTGGTGGTGGCGCAGGCCGCAATGCGCGACGACGGCGGAAGCCGTAGAACGGAGCGAGTTGGCGCTGGGCGCATGTTCGTCGCCGGCCGTAAATAGCACAAACACCAATGGAGCAAAGTAAATAACGCCGCTGCGACTGTGTGTGTGCGCGCACACTGGCCACAGTCTGAAGTGGGCGGACTCTGCAACTCCATTTCAGACGACACTCGCCAGTCGCAGGCAACATTCGCAGTGTGTTCGCCGCGGCGGCAGGACGTGCGCACGGCACGGCAAATCGCTGCCACTGTCGCGTTCGCTTGACGCTGATTGGGGGGTTGAGAATGTCGTGCGGATGGGACTTTAAGCTGAAACAAAATAGACGAGCGCGACGGTGCTGACGTAAAAAAATGGAGTGATTGGAAAGCTAATTTGTGATGACAATTAAAATTGGGAAAATGTGTCTATGAGAAAAATTAATAAAAATAAGCAAAAAACGATCGATGTTTATGGAATACAAATTACGCTAGAAATAATATAAATGATGTGTTTCAAAGTGTGTTTGTGGTTAAAAAAGTATTACAGTACGATTTGAATTGAACTTTGAGTACAACAAAAAAGGGCAAATTTTCGTTTCACGATTAAAATTCAACTATTATAATTTTGTACCAAGGAAATGTTGAAAAAAATGTTTTAAAAAAAATTATTAATTAAACTAAAGAAACGGAGTTGAAAGTTTTTGAATTGGGCTATCGCTGGTTTTGGACATAATTTAACTCCCTCGCTCTAATTTGCTCGCTCTGAACATTTATTAAGTTAAGATTGCATAGCTGCGAAATTTGTATTGTTTTAGACCAGAACCTCAGTTAGGTTTGGTTTGGTTAGGAAGAGATGTGCTGAGGGCAAGCAACAATTCCATTTGGGGCCCAAAAAAATCCCATTGTGGGAAACCCATTAGTCTGTTTTCGAAGCAAACCAGTTCGACCTCTTGATGAAGCAAAGCAGGTCTAGAACATTAACCCTTCGCTGATTGACATGGCATATATGCATTGTTAACTTTTCATAGATTTGAAACTATTCAACTTTTTACAGTGTTCATTTTTAAGTTGGGCCTTTTATGATAAAACATTTGATTACTAACAAAATTTTGCAAACAACATTGAAAGTATGTGAAAAAGAGTCGACAAAACAACGCGTCTTTCGATTTGGTGAAATAATTTTGGTTACTGATTACGACTATACAGTGACGACCGACTTAGGTTCGACTCTCCGTAGTAGCCAACACTAAAATATACTACATAAAACCGACTTTCCTTTCGGCAGTAGCCTTCTCAGCAGGATATGGCAAATTTCCGCAAAACTTCTTCCATGGATACAGGAATCAACCCAAATTCCATGTTTACCATCAGAACTCAAACAACAAAAATAATATGGCAATAGTGTTTTTTCTTCACGAAAATTAATTTTTGCAACGAAGGGTTAATGCCTGCTTCATTTGTTAGGGCTGTGAGAACATGGAGTCCATGATGCGTAGCCGTCACGATTGGAGAGCAGGGCGGAGACAGACTCACAGTTTTTGGAGCAAACCGATATTTGAGAGTTGGAACCCCCATTGTTTTTATAAAAAATTTTTACATTTTTTTTTTTAATTTTGGTGGACACTTTTGATGAAACATTTGTTTTTATAAACAAACTTAACGCTCTTAATGCAATTGAGTAAGTAAAAAAAAAAAATTAACAAAATCTTTGATAAGGATTTTTCGAAAGTTTTTCTTCAGATTAATTAATACATAAAACATACACAAATTATGATCACCTCTTAGGTAATTGCTTCATTGGTTCATAATCGTGACCGAAACATGGATCCACTACAACACCCTTGAGAGCACGAAACAGTCAAAACAGTGGGTAAAAGCCAGCGAAGAAGTCCCGAAGAAAGAAAACGTGATTTTATTAGTCAAAAAGGTTTTTGGGACTGCGTTATAAATATAATGAAATAATTCTTCTTCTCTAATTCTTTATTCTAATAATAAAGAATGTGGCAGGCCAATTATCTACGCTTGAAGAAAAAAACAACCGATTTACGTAACCAACACAAGGCAAGAGTCCTGTAGAGGCCCTATGCTCCCGAGAGGAGTGAAAAAAAACGTTAAAAAAGGAAAAACGATAGCAGAATAACATTATGCAGCGTTATTGGATCAATTGAACGATGAAATCAAGTGAAGCTGGCTTCAGACTTCAACGAAGTCAAAGGCACAACTGCATGATCTTTGAATTTAATCCTGGAATTTTCTTGTTTCAAAAGTTATCTTTGAAACCGCACTAAATTTTTATATACGTACATACATACCTATATCGTATTTTTGGAAGGCATCAAAATTTTGAACATGGTTGAACTAACTGCATGAAGCTAAAACAAGACTACATAAACAATTTTTTGCCGGAATATTTTGTTTTCTTAAGTGTCGATTCGTACCTTCGTAGTTCAAATTGTAACTTTTGGGAGTTACATAAATTGTGTCAACTTCCGAATTTATTAAACCGGCCAGTTTGAAAAATATATCTTAGCAAATTATAAATTGGCATTCTTTAGTTTTTGAATCTCAATTAAAAATAAATGTTGAGTTAAGTAATAATTTCATAAGTTACGTAAATATTCCGGGGAAATTTCTGACATAAGACAAAAATCTACGTAATTTAATATTTTATAACTTGAAAAATTCAATATAAAAGATAAACTTAGATAAATGGAATTGTTTTCATTTTAGAATTTGCCAATTTGCGATTGTTTTCTTTTTGGAAATTGGAAAGGTGAAGCAAGCAAAATGGGAGGGAGGGAGGCAAAAGCGGGCGCCCAGAATAATTTTCGTCCAAAATAATAATTTAAGTTCACCACAATATTGTTGTGCGGATTATTACAACGCACTCGAACATTTTACAAAATGTCCTTCTGTTGTTTAGATCGAGTTGGCACATGCATTGAAGCACACCAAAATCACAAATTGTTATGAATATTTAAAGTTATACCCCCGGAGTTGACGAAATCAGGAGTGGAGTTACGATTTTGTCCGAGAATCACAAGTTATTTATAAAAAACATCGAGTGAAGAAACACGAATTATTTGTGTTGTAGGAAAAATTCTAAAGTTATATCGGAGAGAGTCAATAAATCGATTCAAAACTCATTACTTTTCAAACTACCAAACAAAGTTATGACATCCGAGCACGGCTGCCACTAAACTAAATTGTTATGTACCGAAATTTTGCCAAAAAATACCCAAAATACCCATTTGTTAGTTTTGAACGCATTATTTAACACAAAAACAAAACAAGCATTCATATCGAACTAATTCCAATTTCTAAACATTCTTGTCCATAATTGCTTGCAACAACATTGAAATAAAAGTAGCTGTTTTTTTTTTTGCTTAATTTTTTACAAAAAGACCTAAATTAAGTAAAAGCGGCCCAAAGGCACAAGTAAAAAAAGGGCCCACTTTTGGTTCATTGGCAACCGAGTTAGAAAATTTTAAAGGGTCATTCATGACGTCACTGAAATTATGCAGACGTGTCATTCTTTTGGTAGGAACAGTGGGACGAATGACACAAAAATTACCACTAAGCTACAAATACTTGTATATTAAAATTCGTGAACTTGTTGTTTTTTTATATATGTATATGTTTGCTGTTAATATTCATCGAAGCTGTTAATATTCGTACTAAGTTGAATACCTTTATTGCACTTAAGCAACAATGGGATAAATACGAAACAAAATCAGGGTTTCAATTTATTCAACTTTAATATTTTAATTCAAAAAACAAATCTTTACAACATTTTCTGTGTAACAAGACTTTTTAATGTTTTTGTGATAAGCGCCAACGGTGTCAAATAGTGCACTTCCTTGCAACCTGGAAAATATGTTTTTTTGGTCAAATTTCTTCCATTTAATGCAAAACTACAACCGTAAACATTTTCAAAATATGAGATAATCACTGAAATTCCTGTTGTTTTGAGTAAATTTGCCCACTGTTCATTGCATTATGTCAGAAATTCGTCTCTTCTATTTTGGGAGGAAAAATACGTTTTAAAATAAATTATTTTTACACGAAATGCACTTCAATTCTTTCATTGTTTTGTCGAAAATCAAGTTTTACGTTTAATGTTATAATTTAAAAAAAAAAAAAAAAAATTGGCGAAAAGTAAAACAAAAAACGTTGACCAATCAGATTAATCCGACTCAAAAAAAAATTAAAAGAGCTGACAAGTGACATTTTTTCTAATTGAAAGTTGTTCCTTTTTAATTTTTAAATTCAAACTAGATGCAAAAAGTTGTTGTGTTTTGTGAAATGGGATTTTTCTTTCAAATACTTGCATTAATCATTTGGTATCAGAACAGAATTTATTGACCATATATTACGATAATTAACTAACTATATGTAGAATTAACAATTCTTGCAGGTGAAGCTGGTAACTCTAGCAATGGGCTCGCATGAGGTCATCACTTGGAGGTCGTAATCTTGTATTCTTTCATTCGTGCTACCAAATATCTAAGACCAGTTTTATTAATTTTTTAAAAAATTTTTATTAAATTTTTATTGTCTAATGCTGCCACATGTCCCATTTTTCGTTGACATATCCTGATTTTCAGAACTAAGTTTGTTTGGGTGTGCAATTTCTAAAATGTCCAAGTTAATCCGTCACGATGCATGAGACATTTGTGATCCCCATAAATTTGTTTTTAATAAACATAAATTCTGTTTAATAAACAGAATTTTTTTTGTATCCCAAAAAGCGTTTAAAACAAAATCGGTAATAGAAACAGCATTTTTATTAGGACTTATGTTGACTCCAGTACGTACAAATTGAAATCGATATGATTTTTCATATAATTATTTGCTACCATTTATAAAAAAGCACAGCGATTTTTTGTGATAAATCATTCACAATGGTTGAGCCATGATGGCTGCTCTAATATACTTTAAAAATTCGATGCTTTGTTAGCTGTTTATTTAGTTTGGTTTGTTGATGTGATGTTAAAAATTTTCAGTTGAAAAAAATTATTATTTTAATTTAATTATTTTTTCTGAGGTGTTTAATTCATTTGACTTAAGTGTTGCGAATCGAATACATAGTAATTAGACTTAGGTAACCATAAATATGTATATAAACAACATAAATTTATAAAAATGTAGAAATTTTAAAATAATTTTTAAGATATTTATATAATATTTTTAATTTAGGAGATTCGGCCTTCCGAATATCTCATTTTGTTTCGGTGAGTCCTAACCCGCAAGACCGGACTGCGCTCGTCTACGAATACAGGTTCCAGGCTTTGAAAGGAACGACTACTCCTTCTAATTTCACCTTATGACGCATTTCATTCTAAAAAAAAATTTATGAATAACCGTCACGTAAGAAAGGTGGACAGTTTTATGTGCGCAATTTGTGGCGCAATTTGTGAGAACAAGGAAGAAGAGAGAGGAAGACTCAGTTGAATTAGAAAGGTTTGATAGTGAAATAACAAAATTTAAAGAAAAACAACACCAAACAAAAAAAAAAATACCACACTTATTGGTTTTTTTACTGTTGTTTATAAATAAATAAATAAAAAATTGTTTCATTTCCATGATACGAGACGGAACATGGTAAGTGATATCTATAGAAAACACCAAAAACAAGTAAAAATGTTTTAAATGCAATTAAATGTCAAAACTATCATTAGTCATATTTTACGCACAATGAGAACTTGAAACAAAAACATGTATAAATACGATTAAAAAATGTATAACCAAATAAAACATAATTTACCAAATCAAAAGAGCTTGTCGCACTTTTTCAAATTTAACACGTTGTAAATATTCACAAATGTTCGGAATCGTTGGAATTGTTTTAGCTATGAACGAACATTTTGTTGCATCGTAATATTTTATTCATGACAACTTGAAGTATTCCAAATTCAGTCGGATTGTTAAGATCCCAACACCCTTTATGCGAAATTTCAACTTTTCTGGCGAAAGGACAGACAGAAAACTAATTTAACAGATTCTTCTGATGAGCCGGTTTTCCAGTTTCAATTATCTTCATTTTCAATTTAGAAACAGAAAAAAACGCACTTTTAATTTAAATACAAATGTGTGTTGAAGGGGTAAATAATAAATACAAACGCGTTAATATAATCTCAAGAATATACTTAAAAAATGCAAATGTGTGGCAACGCTGCCATGCCAGTTTTAGCTGGAGTACAAACCATACCATTTTTCATGTCGATACTGTAACCATTTATGAAAACTAGCTCGAGGCGCCTTGTGAAAGCTGGTGGCAATTATAAATATGTCGAGTAAATATTTTGAGAAAACTATTTCGAACCCTTATCAGTCAAATATGTTTTATACAAATGTATAGATATGTAATCTACAAAAGGTAATATTTTCGCATCAAAGCCAGCAAAATCCCAACAGCACATCCGCAACAAACGTTTCGTAATTGTGTGGCATTGAAACTGGAATTGAATTTCCCTCATTCAAATGTTGAGAAGCACATTTCACAGCAGTCACACTTTTCCCCAGCAACAAAAAATTCTCCATAAATATCCTTCTACGACATCCTGTGCATTATGTGCTCTCGCTAAATTGTCCCACCTCTAGTCAAGACACCAACCGAAGCACTACATTTCTCATCTATTAGCATTGAAAATTTCCCATGTCTATAAATGCATAGTTGCCAACGCTGGCCCAATGGGAAATCAGTGTTATCAGCTTTCCACAATAGTAGCAGCAACCGGTACTGTCGTATGATTGATTGTTGGCTCGCTTCGGTGTCTCGGTATTCGTTTTCGCATGGCATTCCGTTCCAGCTGCTACACCATTTCGCATCGTTGCTGGTTGTCACTTGCGCGGTTTTCGCAAATTTCATTAATTCTGTGCTGGATAAATTATTGTTTAGCATACAATGTGTATGGTAGGAAAACAATAAATTTGTTGTAAATGGCCAACTTGGTCGCGGTCGTTATTCTACTACCTTTCGATTCAGGTTCGGCGATTTGGCGAACGGCGCGAGTCTGGCAGCATTGGTTTCGCCGTGCGCGTTGATTTTCGTGTTATGTGAGAAAAATTGCAAGGAAAAAGTAAAAGCAGTGTGCGAGCGCTTTGCGAATTGGAAAATTTTACAAATTCGTTTGTAAGTGAGGAAAAGGTGAAAAATGTGTAAAGTGTGTGAAAAAGGCGTTGCAAGTGGTTTGCGTTAAAATTGCCGAGTGCAGTGAGAACGTTGACTGGCCACAACCGAAGCCGGAGTGAAAAAGTGCTTGGCCCGAGTTTCCTGGGCTACGCCGTGGGGCTGCTAAACCGTTGGAGCGGCGCAGTGGCGAAGAGGGCAATTGAAAATGTGTTTCCGCTGTGACCGGAAAAGTTTTCTCCAACATGTTTGTTTTGTTTTAAATTTCAAATTTGAAAAATTTTCATTTTCCTTTTTTTGGGAAAACAATTTACAACAAAAATCACAAGACAACTTAAAAATTTTGCATTTTCTTGCCGTTTCTTCTTTCTTCCGCCTCGTTCCGTTTCGTTATTTTTTTTTAATTACATTTTCCTCATTCGTATTTCATTTCGTGGGTGTTTCGTGCTTCGAGTGCTTGCGTTGCGTTTGTGTTTTGTGTTCCTTTCGCGTTGTGCGGGTTCTTTGCACCCTCCCTACGCCTGTGCTTTGTGCTTGGCTTTATTTGTGGTTCCGTTTTCGGATACGGTTTCGCTTCGTTCTTTTCGCAATTGCGTTTGTCGACGGTTGACTCGTTGTTGGTTTTTCGGCGTTTGCGGGGAAATCTTCAGTGAGTCGAGGTGAAGGCAAAGCGCCGCATAATCGAAAAGTCCCTCTTTAATTCTTTGCAGTTCAAAAGAAAACAAAACCGAATAAAAAGAAACCAAAGGATAACAAATCGTGACCGTTTCTTTGCGAAATTGTCGCAAAAGGCGACAAAGTTACTTTGTCGACCTCGTCGTTGTTACTAATTCCATTATTGAAACAACAACGTTCAATAAAACAAACCAATAAGAAATACTCATCATTTTTTTTACACATACACCACTCGTGAAACGTAAAAAAAAAATAACTGAATAAACAAGAAAAATACTTGGCAAATTTGCACCACGAAAAACAAAAGGAGAAAAGCCAAAATAATTAACAATTCGAAGCAGAAAAGAATAAAAATTATAGAAACGTTAAAGCAGCACACCTGATACGACTGATAAGCGCAAGCGAACGCCCCGCAGCAACTGTGCTCCTCGGCGACGGCAACAGTAACAGCGGCGACGGCTACAGCGACAGCAGGAACCATCGTTCTCCGGCCTCGCTATCACTTTTAGGACACCGAAATTGCGCTAAACATTCGAAGAAGACGCAGCAGCAACAAAGGAAGCGGTGAGTAGTCGTGTCGTGGCTGTGACTGTGGACTTCTCATGATCCTGCTGCTCCCCACCACACATCGTCCTCCACAACACACCACCCCAGACCGAGCAGTTTGAGCGCCCCACCCGTCCGCACCCACAGCCGTTTGTCGGTTTGTCATTATGCTATCCTGCCACAAGTGTAGTTGTTGCTGTTGTTTTTGGCTTGTCTGTTCCTTTCGGTTCTGTTCTGTCTATCCATTCTAAGCCGTTAGTAGAGTTGCGTGACTCGCTGTCGTTCGCACAGCGAGGCGGCGTTAGCGTTTTTATTGATTTTGTGCATTTGCCTTTCGTTCTGCTGCTTACTTCCTTCCGTTTTGACGTTACTTTGTTTTGATACCTACCTACCTACCTACCTGTCTTTCGGCGTTGTCTGCTTTTCGTACACCTTGTTCGCCATTCGTCGTCGTCGCCGCAGATGTGGCTTTACCGGTTGCGCCATTGCCTCGCTGTTTGTTTTTCGTATTTTTCGTGTTGTTTACTGATTTTGAATTTGTGCACTTTTGTAATGTTTTGAAGAACGGAGCGCATTCTTTGCAATAGGGATCAAGACGCGCAGATCATTGGCCAAAATTAGTGGGAAAATTCTTGCCATAGCAACAAACGAGTCGCACCATTAATGAACCGCTAGTTCTTGGAAAATTTGTTGAACATTTTTTCCATTTTGTAAGTTTTTCGTTTCAAAGGAATTGCGACGACAAATCGGATTTAAATCAGAGATTCTCAACCTTTTCCAATGCTCTCTTCTTTGTTTTGGATAGTTTAAACTGGTTAAACCTCCAAAATTTTCTGTTTTATTTATGAGTATGTTTTCATTTTTTCTAATCAAGTAAAGAGTCTGGATATTAATTCCACAGGAATCGGGCCAAATCAGTCTCCAAACCTTCTAGCAACTAGAAAGCTTTAAAAGCGTTTTTTTTTAAGCGTTAAAACCCCAAAAAAAGAAAAAAAAAAAAGAAAAAAGAGTCTGGATTCATACAGTATTAATATTAGTTGTCCGAGAGACGATAATCATATCTAAAACGTATTTAGACCGAGAGACGTTTGCCAGGTTCATTAGGTTTTGTTATTTGTCGGACTTCTTCCGAAGTGAAGGCTTGCGAATATAAAAGGTTTTAGAGACTATATTCAAAATGGTTCCACATTATTAAAAAATCCTACCATATGTAACTGATTCGTAATAGTCTAAAAGGTACATTTAATCAATGATTAAAAACGCCCTACAACTTGAATTTATTTTACCTTAGTGAATGGATTTTTATTTTACACGAATCGGCGAAATAATTCTCGGATCAGAGTAACTTTAACCTATAAAAAAAATTTGGGTACGTCAAATGGAACAAATATTACGATATTTAAAACTTGGCTACAATGCACATAACATTAGGAATTTCAACGACAATTCTGTGGTCAAAAGCAATAACCGCTTAAGTCGACATAAGAAGAAATTGAGTTATGGATGCCACCATGTTCCCTTGACTGTGCTCTACGTTTGTGTAAAATCGGGGAGTTTGCAACTTTAAAATAAAAAAGTTATTAATAAAAATGTATTCGCTTAAGTTATAATGAACACATATTGCATTTGCAATAATCGCCCAAGTTTAATTAAGAGTTCTGCTTCTCTACATAAAAAGTATTTCCATAAATATTTAGTACATTTATCAAATATGCGCTTAAAACTTTAAAACGAGATTGCTCGAAACAGCATTTTTCGACTTGGGCGGTTATTGCTTTTGACCACAGAATTATTGTTATAATGCTCGGAACGGGTCATATATCAGTTTGGTGATGGGTCGTTGAGTTGTCTCGGCTTGAAGTTTTTAGAAGTCTTGTACATCTTTTCCCTTTCCTTTATAAGTAAAATTTGCACCACGATTGGCCAACAGGCATTTGTTTAACCCATTGCTGCCTAATGGGTAAAATTTTACCCATGAAAATTGATTTTTTTTTTAAATCACAAAAGTCAAGTCAAAATCAAGTCAATGTTTGAGATCGCTCAAAACCATTGATAGGGATAGTTAGGGTAAAGATAGAATTACCTTAACCTAGTGAAGGTCACCCTAAAATTTCGCCATCTAGCTAGAGTTACCAGACTCCAAAAATCGTGAATTTTCCGGAGGTGGAATATGTGGCGAAACGTACAATACAACTTTTGTTCACGTGTTTAGCTGATCACTTCACAAAGTATGGAAAAAAGCTACCATTGCTGCGTAATGGGTACAAAATACCTAATGAATATCTCAGCAACGTGCAGAGATATAAAGCTGAAATTTTGTTTTTGATCATTTTGGGTCACTTCTAGGTCGTGTATGAAATTTTATCAAAATCGTATGCGCGGAACTGGTACCCGGCAGCAATGGGTTAAGATGGAATCATGTTTATGCAATATCAGTTACCTCCTCTGTTGGTGTATCACAAATTATTCTTCCCATATTTGACTTTTGCAACAGTACTTTGAATTTCTTGAAAATGTGTTGAGAGTTCCGACCAGTGTTGCCAGGTTTTTTTTTAAAGCGCCCAATTGCCAAAAATTTATTGCCCAAATCAAAATGTCTGTGATTTTTCAAAAAACATGTTTATTTTTATTATAACAAAATACATACATCTTAAAGAAGTTAAAGCCTTGTATTGAGATTTTTGAATGCTTGTGAAATCAATAAACTGTCCTTCAATGCAGGTACTTTGAATTGAGGATTCTTTTAAGATTAATAAAATGCCTTCAGGGCAGGCACTTGTACGAAAGCCAAGTAGTTAAAATGAAAGTAAAAATATATTGGGTCAGAGCACCAGTAACTGGTCTTGCTACTTTGCGCATGGCGATCCAAATCAGTTTTGTGTGGTCGTAATTCGCATTCGCAGCCATCCTGCAAACATTATTGAATAACATCGCAGTGATTACTATTATTACTGATATTACTACGATTTTTAAAATTGAACTTACCTTTGTATGCGGGCAGGTTCGCCCAGACAGATTTAAAAAGTTTCTTATATTTTGCCCACTTACTCGGCTTGTGGCACTTACTCGCTTTGAGTGAATAAGAATTTTGCACAAGCTACAGAAAATAAACGAACCATTGTATTTGCCAGGAACATAAAACGGTGTTCAAGTTGAAGTAAAACGAAATTCACAATTGCGCTGCCAGAATTTAAAAATATGTAGCAAAACAATTATTAAAAAAGAAAGACTAGCCCAAGCTAAAAAAAATCGCCCAAAAAGGCACCTGGCGCTTTTCAAAAATTAAAAGCACAATTCTTGGGAATTAATCGCCCAGCCTGGCAACAGTGGTTCCAACAATCAAATGCTTTCCTACGTACTTGGAGCGTTTTCTCATGTTATGAAGATCTTCTGTTTGTGTTTTGTTGTGTTCACTTGTTACTCAAGTGTTCATTGTTTATCCAATGAATTAGTAAAATTCATGTCAACATTTTCAGTTTGAGAATTTTTCGCATGGCTTTCGCTGTGCGGTAAGCAGATTGGCCAATGCATAGGGAAAACCAGTTCAGATCAGATTCAGAAGCATCGTCGTTGTCGCTGTCGCCGTCAATGGGCATCGTTGCGGTCGTGATGATGCGGCAATGGGCTTGCATTATTCAATTTTGTGGCAGTTGCATGCATGCAGGCAGCTGTGTGCCGCAATGCTGTCACTTCGAAGCCGGTTTTCGAAAGCCGGAGTGGTCTGTGCCACAGGGAAAGGTGAAAGGAATTCACTTGTGCCACTTTGGAGAGTGCTGAGTGTTTGAGGAATGCAGTTTTTCTAGTTGAGCAGGTAAAGCGGGAAGGGGGCGGGAGGACCGACGAAGTAGGGCAAGTAATGCATTTGGGTTTTTGTTTATGTTGCAGTGGGAATATTTTTTGATGAATTGTGTCTAACCTTTTTCGTGTCTATTGTTGAAGTGGCGGAAGAAGTGTGAACAACATTTCGAGTGACTAATCGCCTAATAACCGATATGGCTTAAGGCCTTGTAGCGGCCACAAGTCTACATGTGTGTGGGTACGCGCGTTGCCACTGCATTCAAGGCTGTGCTAGTTTCTTTGTGCTTTGCTTTAAAAAGCACGAATCGCTCGCGCCCACACTGACTCTGGCATTCGCATGTACGTCCACGCCCAGCGCACCGCGTACGGCACAAACGTGTTGTCTGTCGTTTTTGTCCGCTTCAATGTTCGAAAAATGCTACTTGACTTCGCTTCAGGTAGTCAATTTGAACCACAACGTTCGGTGATAATTCCACCTGGTATTAACTAACTGTTCCCGCTCGGCTCCCCGTCCATTTGAGGAAAACACCTGTTGTGCGTCATCGGCACGAGCCAACTGTTTTGCGCGGTTCGCTTCCTCGGTGCGCTTTGCGTTTTTGTTTGTTCTCGCCAATGACGAGTGCTTAGTGCGATAAGGAAATTTTCAAGAGCTCTTGTACCCACTTAGAATTTCAATTTATAAATGAAATGAGTATAAATATAGGCCGGGTGTGCGGTGTGGCATGACATCATGTGCGCCGCCAACTGTTGGATGCTCTTGAGTACTGGAATGTGCGATTATAAATCGCGCTCCAACTTAATTGTTGCACATATCTACGAAAAAGTGTGTGTATACAAGGCGAAGATCGGCAGAAGTGTCTACGGCACGCTGGGCAAGTTATCGGATTTGTTTCTTCAAACACTTGCTTCAGTGATGAAATCTGCATGTGCGGTTGCCAAAATGGCTTGAAATCAATTAGAGGCCGTATATCACTTTTATTAACCCTCACCTCATCAAATTCTCAGATTTTTGTCTGAAGCTAATATGAGTTTCAATTATTTGGATCTTGGAATGTTTCACTTTTTCCTTATGTAATTAAATTCTTAACCCTTTCAGTCACAATGTCCAATATATTGGACTACAGCCCATACAATTCATACAGAACGGGTTTATTTTCATGTCGGAAAGGGTTAAGTTATTTTGTTAATTTCTCTGCAATGCCACTCAATAAAATAAATAGCTTTACATATTTCCATCTAAATGAAGTATTTAAGCGAAAAGCTGATTTTCTGAGAACGAGTCCAATGAGAGGTTTGAGACCAGATTTCAATTTATATTTGGCATTTAGAGAATTTCGCTTATTTTTAAGAGTATAATAATGAATGTTTTGACTCACTTACGCCCTTTCTAAATTAATGATTTTTGCGAGGACGTCGGGTAGCATTTTGAACAAAAGATTTCACTCCGAAATGGTGTGACTACTGTGCGAATAGCAACGAAAGTTTTCGCACAACTCTTTATTGCTTACCCAGTACATAGATTCATGGGCACACTCGTACATTCAGATGTCTCCATATACATGTACACATCACATATTCTGTTTATTTTGTTAGCTCGATCCATTTTTCGCCGTTGTCGAACTGTTTGTAGTTTATATAAATTTTCATAAACTAAAGTAAATAAATAAAACGTCTCTCAGTCTGCGTCATTTGTGAAGGTGTGCGTAGGTCGGCTGTTAAATGTGCAAATGCGAAGATGAGACAAATCTTGTATGGAGATCGATGGTTGATCACATCCAATGATACCTCTTGCACAGTTCGACCGACCAGTGTGCACCTGACGAATGATGCTTTGAATAATTATTACAACAGCTAAATGAATGTAAATGGTTTTGTTTGTTTTGTTACTACAGTTGGCCCTTTAAGCCTTTAAGTCATAAGCTTTTTAAGTAAGTGTGTAGGTCTGCTTTCATTTTCGTTAAAAACGTGCCGTAAACAGCTGAATGTGTACCTACAAATTTGGAGTTTTTTCCCAAAAATCCAGTAATCCTGAGTATACTCCGGACTTGCAGTTTAAATAGCCAACGCGTGTGTCACTCATTTAAACACACGAGAACTCTTAAGGGGTCCTCTACTCTCGCGGTTTCGAAAAACCGATTTTTTTTTTTGCATAATTTCAATCTATATGTATCTGAGAATACGCCACAGAAAGGATTCCGTGAAAATCACATTTCTTTGCATGTTGCTGGGAACTCAAAGGTACCCGTCCCCTGCAAGTTATACAACGTAATTTATCTTTAAACGCGTTTTCCCGAAAGTAGTGTTTTTTTGGCTGCCGAGTAAGACTTTTTATAAAAGTATTAGTCCGATTTCGATAACTTTTTTTTTAATTGTTCAGAAAACATACCACTATGTTTTCCCGAGTACGATTTTCAAAATTGTATTTTGTTCCGTTTTTATAGCGCCTAATAGGCAAAAAAAGAGGTGAAAATTTGAATTTTTTACAAATTGTTGCATAACTTTTACACAGTGCAAAATAAAAAAATTCTGTCTCGGGAAAACATAGTAAACGTTACTATGATTGTAACGAATATCAATTTTCTGATTTCAGATCACCCCATTGGCCACAACTTTGCTTAAGCGGGACCATTGCAGTTTTAAAATCCATGTCATCAATGACATTTCAAGGTCGCGAGAGTTTTTTTTTTCCTCTTCAAAAATAAAAATTTATAGTCAAAACATGTATTTCTAAAAATAAAAAAAAAAATTTTAATTGTATGCAGTAGATCTTTCGTAATTAATTCCCCAAATAACAGCTCAATTTCTTGCCTGAAGAGTAGAGGACCCCCTTAAACTGAAACTTTGTATGGAGCTGTAGATGGATAATGAATCATTATTCGTCGAGTTGCATAAATACCCAACATTTTTCGCTAGTCAAGCCAGGATTCCCGTCGGCTCCATCTCCCAACATAATGTGGGTGAAGCGGGTATCAAAATCTTTATTAATATTGGAATATAAAATAGCGAATCATTGGTTCATCAAATTCCTGCAAAATGTGATTTGTTTCTAAAAACACTATAACGAAAATTGTACTCGCATTTCTAGTTTTAACATTTGTCCCTTGCAAGAATTTCTCTGTTAATTTAAAATTGTGTTTCGTCTTTTGAGCATAAATTATTCATTAAATAAATCAAGCTACTGCTTAATAAAATATTGGATTGGAGAGTGTGAGCTTAGGAGAGATTCCTTGGGAATTTATATTCAAACACCTTCCAATATACTCAAATCGAAAACACTTTTCAATCACGCAACTACATGAATGATCGATAGTTGAAGCCATGTTTTCGGAAATTGTTTAGCGCTCCTATGAAAAATTAACAATAACTGCCTGGCAACTACGCTCTCGCTCTATAAATAAATTGGAATCAATTTAAATATTTTATTACATAATTAATTATTTACATAATTTTTCTGCCTATTCATAAGGAACAGTACATATTTACTTATTCTCATTGGGCATATGCAGAGCCGGAACTTTTGCATGCATAGCTTTCTTGTCGTCATTTTACATGTGCGCGCTTCTTTTGCACCTTTAGCACTAACACACTTCATCCTAACAGTCATGTCTGATGTAATGTCACTAACCCAGAATCGTATGTGTTTGTTCTCTTTTACTGCTTGCCATTGCCTTCAATCAAATTAATCCAAAATCGCAATTCATATATCGCAAAATCGCCACTGCAACCGCTACCATTCGTACTAAAACAATCGGGGTGCTTCTTGTACGGCCGGCCTATCATATTGGCGCATGGATCACTTCGCCGCACTTCGATCGAATCGATTGCTGTTGATGTCGCGTCGTGCTCTCCGTTTCGACGACCGGTTGCAGGTCTTTCAAAGATCCTCCTATGTTCCTTCAAACGGGAGGGGGTGGGAAGGGAATACGCCCAAATCAGCAGCACCAGCAGCAGCAACACCATCACCAATCGCATCATCAGTCGCACCACCAGACACACCATCCACACGCGCCGCAGCAGCAGCAGCCCTCCGTGCACCACGGCCACCCAGTACCGCAGCAGACCCATTCCCACCACCCTCACCAGCAGGCGCAACAGCAACAGCAGCAGCAACAACAGCAAGCACAGCAGCAGGCTCAGCACCACCACCCGCCGCCTCCCATCTCCTACTATCCGTACCAACTAAGCCAAGCGCCGCCACCCGCCCAGCACCCGCAAGCTCAGAATAATGCTGTCCAGGGCACGCAGATGGCCCCTTCGCCGCCCACACAAGCGTCCAATGCGACCGGCAGCACATCGACTGTTTCCAACGCACAGTCGCACGGCATGGTGGGTGGCGGTGGCGGCAATGTGGGCGGCAACAGCTCGAGCGCCACGAATATTGCGCGCCAGCACGCTGCCGCCGCCGTGGCTGCAGCAGCGGCTGCCGCTGCAGGTGGCAACGCCAACATGCAGCACTATTCGACGAGCACGGCGCTCATGCAGCCGCCGCCAACCAGCACTGCTTTCATGACCACGACCTACCTGCAGCAGTACCACCAGCAGTCGGCGGCAGTAATAGCAGCCGCTGCTGCTGCGGCGCAGTATAACAACAACGCTGTGGCCGCCGCCGCAGCCGCCAATAATCACGGGGCTCCGGGCAGCTCGCAAACGTCGACGCTGTATCAGCAGCAGCAACAGCAGCACCACCAAGCACTGCACCATCCGCAGACGTCGCTGCACACACACTACTACCATCCGAGCGCAGGCGCCGCGCCCACACCGCAGCCGCACCTGCACCAGCATCACCATCCGCCGCAACACCAGCTGCGCGGCGTGATAACAGCGCCGCCGCACCAGCGACAGGCGACTTACTTACTGCCCGCAAACGCGATTTTCGCACTGCCGCCGGGTCCGTTGGCGGCGCCGCGCACTTCCCTGCTCACTGCAGGCACACACCAGCAGGGAGGGACAACGGGTGGGGCCATGCCGGTGACGCCGTTACTGCAGTCGGGTGCACGCGCCGGAACAGGTGGTCCTACCGCGTATATTACGCCGCCGTTCTGTCAGCCACCATTGCCCATGGGCGCAGCGGGCTTGACGCCGCCACAGCCGCTGCTGGCAACGGCGGCCTCCATGACAGCGCCTCCGTTGCAGACGTACGGCCACTTGACAGGCGCTGCGACGAGCACCTCCTCGTCCACGACGTCACTAAGTGCGGCTAGCAGTGCGGGTGGAAGTGGAGGAGGCGGTAGCTCCACCACGGAGAACGTGAAGCAGCGCAAATATGCCATTCCCATAATACACCCTATCACGCATGAGAACATTCTGGATCCGAAACCACAAAAGAAGAGCACTGCGGTGGAGGCGAAGCCAACGGCCACGGACATGGCGGGTGGTGCGGCCACGGATCAGCAAAGTGGCGGTGCGGGAAGCGTGCCCACCAGCATTTCACAGCCCAAAGAGAATGATAAATCCATTACAGTTTCCATTGCGAAGGTGCCGTCTGCGACGTTAACTGCAGCAGCAGCGGCAGCAACAACCGCAGGCGTAGTAATAACGCCAACGTCTGCGCCAGATGCCTCTGTTTACGCTGTGACATCGAAGGAGAAGATCGATCAGCAGATACAGACGGATGCGGTACGTGACAAGAACGCGTCGGCCAGTCGAGGGCCCACACTCGATCCGCACGCCACTGATTCGTCGCCTGCCATTTCCACGGCATCGGGCGGTGAAGAGGGTGACGACTACACGTCCGGGGACCTAAAGACTCCCCGTACCGATTTGGACTCGGACGGCAACGACCTTTACGCGAACGACGAAGAGCAGATCACCGTTGTGGTGGAAGAACTGGCGACAAACGCCAGTACCGGCAGAGCCGAAGCGATGGCCGGTGACGACGATGCCAGCAACTATGATGATGGTAAAGTTATGTTTTGTGTAGTTTACTTGTAGCAAGTTTGAGTTGACATTTCGTAGTGATCCGATCCAGTGCCACCTTTGGTTGTTGAATTGATTTCTGTTTGTTTGCCTTTTCAATGTAGAGGACTAGCTTAGTTTTTGAGGAGTACGCATTGTGGCTCGATCATACTGAATTTCGTTCTGTTTCAGTGGAATCGACGTCTATAGTCGATGTTGCTAATGACCAGGACGAGGACGAGGATCAAACGGAAGCTTATGACGATACAAAAGAAGTTCAATCGAACGCCAGTTTCCAGCAACAACAGGTCGCCATGGTGGGCGAAAGTATCGGACAGCGGCAGCACGAATCGGAATTAGTGGCTAAGAAGTTCGAATCGGTGGGGACCACGGCGTCGTTAGGCAGCCACGTCGCCGAGGCGTCGTACAAGGAACAGCACCAACAACAACCGCTGCAGCAAAAGTCGACACATATGTCATTTGGCGAGATAGTCCAGCGTCCGAGGTCATCCTCACACCAAAGTAAATGTTCCACTTTTACAAACACACACACATGCGCACACAATGCCTGCCCCTCACATACACACCACTGCACACGGGCATGTTTGAGTTTGTTAAAATTTTGAAATCGTCTTGCAGATACAATGCCAACAGTCGCCGGTGTGACAATTCTCACCTCCAGCGCAGCTGTGGCGAGCAACGTTCCTGCCACGCTAACGACGTCATCGGGGAAACCACAACTGAGAATCACCAAGTCCACCACAATCGCCACCATGACCACTTCCACTTCTGCTGGCGGTGGCTGCAGTGGATCAACAGTTCCCTCAGGTGGCAAGGCATCGCAAAAATTCTCACCAACCACTTCGGGTGCCTCCTCGTCAGCCACATCTACGCCCACACATCAACAACAACAGCAACAACAACAACAGCACTCGCAGCATCAGCAGCCCCAGAAAAAGTCTGCGGCAGCAACGGGGAACATAATGAATGCGCCGTCGGCGGCAAATTCGGCCGCTGGCTCGGCCAATTTAAAGAAGAATCGCAAGGCCACCAAGCGCGCCAAGGAGAGCCAAAAGAAGCTGAAGCAGAGCGAGAACAGCAACCGCAGCAACTCGTCAAGCAGCAGCAACAATAATAACAACAATGTCAACAACAACAAGAGCGCACTGGGCGCCAACAGTAGTTTAAATAATAACATAGCAGTAGCAGCAGCATCAACAGCGACAGCAACACCTTCGAGTATCCTGACTGATATGAATAACGCAAATAGCTATAGTGGTAGTAGTAATAATCGCGGTATTTTAAGAGAAACGGCTTCGACTGCCAACCTGCGGCAACAACAGCAACCGTACGGCATACGTTGCGCCAACAACAGTAACAACAACACCAAAAGTGGGTGCACAACCGCAGTGCGCAGCATTCTAAGCAAGGAGGATTCAAAAAGTAAACACCAAAAGAAACAAGAGCATCTTTGAGATATTCGAAAAGATTGTGGCGTCGGCCACTAGGATAATGTTTTCGATTTTAAAACATTGTAAATTTCTTCAAGAGTTTACATTCAAACTCTTGAAGGCAATCTTCACGCACTTTCGAGTATCTCATGAGCTTTTGATTGATGTTTGTTTTGTTTTTTTTTTAATTTTAACGAACTAAAATTTTACCCGCTTACTTTGTTAAGGTGAGTCCCTATCAGACGATCCAACAGTGTCATCCATGCGCACTACGTCGCCTGCAACGCAAAGGAAGCACGTTAAAACACAGGAAATCGTCTCACAATTCTTGCAGCCGCCTCATTTGGCCGGGAAAACACCCGAGGAGCAGCAGTTACAATTCCTGAATAGCTCGTCATCAGCATGTGAGGATGACGAGGAGATAAACGCGCGGCTTCAAATGCAGTTGCAGCAGCAAGATGCCGCTGCTTGCGCGGCCGCTGTACAAGATTTGCGTTTCGGCGACTTTGCCGAGAAGAAGGAAATCCCCTCAGAACTGGGCCAATTAAAATCGAATACGACCACGAAAGTTAACACACACAACAAATCAAAATCCTCAACTTTAGACACTGTCGACTGCAGTGCGAATTCAAACTTAAATAGTAGCGGCTCTTTCAACATACGGAGCGGCACACCCACCATGAAATTGATGAACAAAGTATTCAGCAACAGTGCAAGTGGAGGTGGGGGCGCTGGAATGAATGCCGGCCCAACATCAGTGGCGCCAACGTTGAGCAGCAAGCCGCGCAAATACACATTAGAGGAGTTGAAGGCGCTGTCCAAGACTGCCGATGCGCGCAAACCACCCATGGTGCTCTGCCAGAAGGGTGACTGCATTTCGCAATTGTTCGTATCGCGACAGCAGCACCATCATATGTCTCATCATGCCCACAACATGTCCTCGCTAGCAATGCATCCGCATCTGCAACAGCAGCAATACCAACACATGAACTTCAACGAGTCAATGGAACTAGTGACAGGCAAGCGGCGTGGGGGCCAGGCTAAAAAGCACCATGAACATCAGGCGGGCGCTGTGGGTGGTGTCGGTGGCGGTGGTGGTAGTGGTGTTGGCGGTGGCGGTGTCGGCGCCGGTGGTAGTGGTAGCAGCGCACAAGCCCAACGCAAAATGGATTTCATTCGCGTACAGCTATCACTGAAGGAGGAAATAAAGCTGTCCGAGTGTGAAAATGCGTGGCAGCCTGAACCGCTGCGCAGCAAATCAGCCGGCAGCACTACGTCTGGATCGAACGATGACATTGACGCGGTGCTAAAGAAGGTGCGCGGAGTGCTCAACAAACTAACACCAGATAATTTCGACGTGTTGCTCAAGACGATGACAAGCATCTCAATGAACACGCAGGAGAAAATGCAACAAGTATGGACGATATTTGCTATACATTAATTTACTCTCATATTCATTGTGCTGTGAGAAATCTTAACACAATATTAACCAAGGCTGCTCCATAAATCACCGTAATTTATATCTTATAATTTTTTTCATCTTCATGTGCTTATAAATAGTTGTACGGTACCGATAAAAAATAGCTTTTAAATTATGTTGTTTCCGAAAATGCGCAACCTGAAAATATGTACATATGTAAATTCGTAACCCCAATTCGTGTAGTTCTTTTAAAATTGCTTGAGTATTATCACTACAATATGATTTGTTTTTTCGTTCGAGGCCAAATGAAATCGCCGTCGTGATGGGTTAAAATTTCTTACAGTACATGTAAACTGTTTTTTTTTTTGGTTTTGGTAAATTGTAATGCTTTTTACTGAATTGATCCGTAGGTAATGTTGCTGATATTTGAGAAAACCATAAGCGAGCCGAATTTCGCGCCGACCTATGCCAAATTCTGCAAAGTGCTTTTCCAAGAGATTAAAGCAGAGAGCAAATCGCTTTTCTCAAATTCGTTGATCACGCGCATCCAACAGGAATTTGAAACGAACGTGAACGACGCCGATGCGAAGAAGATCAAACTGCAGCCATTGGTAGACAAACTGGATGGTTGCACTGATCCCAAAGAACGGTTGGAGTTGCAGGCCGAACTGGAGGACAAAGAGTATCAGTTTCGGCGACGGGCCTGGGGCACGGTGCGCTTTATTGGCGAGATGTACAAGCTGCAGTCGCTGACCAGTGATCGTGTGCTGATTTGCATCGAGTCACTGCTCGAGCACGGCTGCGAGGAGAAGTTGGAGTACATGTGCAAGCTACTGACTACGGTGGGGCATCTGCTGGAGGTGACCGCGCCAGAGCACTACAGCAATGCGCGCATGGATAAGATCTTTCGACGAATACAGGAGATCGTGCAGAAGTCGCGTGGTGGTGGAGGAAAAAGCGGGCAGCTGAAAATTAGTAGCCGCGTGCGATTCATGATGCAGGACGTAATGGACTTGCGGGCGCGCTGCTGGGATCAGCCGCAAAATCAATCGCAGGTGCAGCAACAACAACAGGCGTCACAGCAGCAACAGCAACGACGCAATGCGCTGTCGACGAAGCAGGACGAGAAGATGCAAAGCGGAGGAGGTGGCGGTGGCATTAACATCTATGAGAAAAGCGGGAATCGGCTGAGCTACAGCAACCAAAACAATCCGCGGCAGGGTCGCGATGGTGGCGGTGGAGGCCACTATTTCCAGCAGAAGTCACAAAAGTCTCAATTTATGCAGCAGCAGGAGCAGCAAAAACTTAACATTGACGTAAACAAACTGAAGTTCAGCAGTGATGAGGTAACGCAGAGCACACCCAAGCTGGGTGATTCGATGCTTTATTTGTGGCGCACTCCCGGACGCCAGGCTACAGCCAGCGGAAGCGGTGCGACTAGCACAACGAGTAGCTTACCTTCGTCCGTACTAAACGCTACACAACAACATGCAGCAGTTAATAGCAGTGGCTTCAAACGCCAGACGCCAGCAACGCTGATATCGTTAACAACGAATCCGTTTCAAGCTTTAGATAAGCAGGACAAATCACCACAACCGCAAATGCACAACCAAGGCAGTACGGCAGCTATGGATCAAAAGGCTGTTGACGATGACGATGCGCCTGGCTACACATCCAAGGAGTGCCAGAAACTTCTTAATCGTCTTATTGAGGAGGTGCTGGACGCCAGCAGTAGTTGGCAGGAGGAAGCGCTCAGCGAGTGGCGCGCGGCTAGCACAAAACAACAGGTGTCACTGCTGCATTATTTGCTGATGGACTATTTGCACTTGGCGATGGTAAAGCGGCCGCAGCGAATGGCATGTGCTACCATATTCGCGCATTTAATGCGCACTAAAGCGTTCAACAAGTCGGTGTTCACGCAGGCCTACGCACAGATGGGCGACGAATTTCCAGACCTGCTGGTCGACGTGCCCAATGGTTGGACGTACGTGTTTGAGTTCCTTGGACCCATATTGCACGAGCATTTGCTTCACTTTGGCGACATTTGGCTGTCGCAATGGGCGGAAGACGTGCACTTTACGAAACGGTTCCTCAAGGCAATGATCGGCTACTTCACCAGTGAATTCGGAGCAACGTACATGCGCGACCTGTGGCACAAGGAGTTCAAGCTGGAGCGCGGAGAGGAGTTCTTGGCAGATGCGGCGCAGTGGCGGGAATTCGTGTCGGCCAATGGTTTTCAGTACATCTACGATCATAACACCAAACCACCGCAGACTGATCCGGTGAAAGCAGCACAGCACAGCACTGCTGAGCAGGTGGAGCGGATCGAGTTCCTGCTGAACACGGCGACCGGTTGCGATTTGGCAATAGACTACATTAATACCAATGTATATATTAACACAAACTTCATTAGGAGTCTAACAAAATTGCTTTGCTGTGATTACGCGACTGTGATGGCGAGCGGCACATCAATGGCGACGGCGGCGACGAGGACAAGTGGGTCCGCAGCGACTGCTGCGGCTAATGCGACTGGAACTGCGACGGGTTGCAATAGTTCGTCAGCGGCGACCAAGCGACAACTGAACACCGAGCGGTTTCGGCAGAAGTGCACACCACTGCTACGCCGATGCTTGGACGGACGCGAATCGCACGAAATCGTCTGCCTGGACGCTATCGTTGACGCTATGCAGCAGTTCTACGATGACGCGACTTCGAATCAATTGATCTTCAGTGTTTTCGACATGCTGTACGACAGTGAAGTGATACCGAAAGAGTCATTTGAAAAGTGGTACAGAAGTCGGCTGGCAGCAGAGGAGGAGACAGCGGCAGGAGCGGCCAAAACGAGCACGGACGGCGATTCGAGTGCCGCCAACGGCGGGCCTGGCGGTGGAGGAGGCAAACCAATGTCTTCGAGTGAGGACGAAGTTGCAGGTGCCAGTGCCGCAACGAAACCGACAAGCACAGGAGCTACAAGCAAAAGGGTCGAGTCACACAAGGGGAGCAGCAGAGCAACAGCGGCACGTCTCAGCAATGAACTCCACGCGTACATGGAGAAACTGCTTTAGCGCCACAGCATAGCGCCTAATCGCAACGGCCACGGCTACAGCAACAGTAACAGCAGTCGCCTGGTGCCGAAGTGTAAATGCCGTGCGCCGCTGTTTTAATGAAACGAGTAGTGTGAGATGCGAGTGGCAGCAGTAATTGTGTGTGAGCCATAGGGAGAGAAAGCGTAGGCGCGCGGTCTACATAAGCCAGCATAGATTCTGCAAAATTAGACCTGTAAATATTTGCGTGTTTTAGAAGTTCCAACAATGAATAAAATATGGACGAAAATCGAGAAAAAGCTCGAGCAAATCTAACAAGAAAGAACAAATGTAAACCAGCAGGCAAAATTCGACAATGCATTAAAGTGTGTGTACATATTAGTTTATAAGGAATGTTCGCATAGCGTTGCGTCAGCGAAAACTTTTAAAAAGTTTTCATTTTTGGTCTCAAAATCGCGGATTTAAAAAATCGAATCGTTTCGACACTTGTAAGCACTAGACATTCTCCCCTTTTTATAAACTTGACTTTAAATTGAAACTTTTAGTTGTAGTGATAAATTTAAGCTCTTTTCGTACTCTGAATCTCCACGCTTAAATCTCAAAGTATTATTTGTAGCATTTCGCAGAATCACCTTTGGCCACTGCGCACAGTCGGTGGGCGGCTCATCGTTACCAATTGCATGACCAGCCGCTAAGAACTGCTTTGCATTGTTCACGCTGCTAGCGTCATAGCTGCGAACATACTGAATGAAACCTTTCCAAGTTCCTTAAAGCACCAACCGAACAGAGCGAAAGTTTTCACATTTCATCTTGTATTCATCGCCTTCATGAGCCAACCTCTTTATTAACAAATTGCTTGTTCCTTACATGCTTGCAAAACTCATCCACAAACAAACATTAACTTATTGAAAAATTTCATCACCATTTTATTCATAAACCACATCGTTACATCACGCACAACTTGCCAACAGTTGTGTGTACAGTGTTAAGAGCAGCAGAGAATTTCCCTTTTGTAATTGTGTCCTTGTATGTCAGTGAGTAAACTTTACTACTGGGCATAATTTTCTACACACAACTGTGTAGCGCGTGTACAGCGCTCAAGAAACACTTTGCTGTCGTTGCAGTTTGGATCCTTTTCGCCACTCACGATCGCAAAATTTACAATAATTTTATTCACTTTACTCGTAGAACCTACACGTACAAATTCGAGACTTGCGTTTTATTCGAGCAACATTTGGATGGTGATCTGTTTTGAATTTTTTTTTTACATGCGGTTTTTAAATTCACGTTCCTTTCAATTAAAATTGACGTCGCGACGCGCCCACGTTTCGAGTTATCTCCTTTGTCTAATCGCGATTAACCGACGAACGTACCAGGCCATTTTCGACGCACCCCAATTAAATTGTGAACGTTTTTTTTTTTATTTGTTTAATGATCAGCATACCATATGCAACATCACATGCAACACAGCAAAAGGAAAATATCGAAAAGCATACGAAAATTCCAAAGAATTGTTGTAACTTTTTTAACTGAAAATGTTGTAAAACGATTTATGAAAGCATAATTAAATAAAACAAAATACTAATAAAAAATGGAAAAAAACCAAAAAAAGAAAACATTTGAGCTATAAGCCGCCTTTAATTAGTTCTATGTTATGTAACATAATGTCAGTTTGTTTAACTCTGATTAATTTTTTTTTCAATCACCAACCGATCATCCCCACAATTGAAACGAAGACTCTTTTGTATATGTGAAATGCTAAATCCGCAATCGCAACCTTCATTTAGTTTATCATTTAAGTAGCTACCAATTTTACATACAGTAACTAATTGCTGCTAAGCGAAACAAATGAAAGTGGACAGAGGCGAGCACGAAATAAGTATTGTTGAGTAGAATGCATATTACTTACGAAATGAACTCGTAATGAAACACATATACCGAGTATTGATTGTAGCTAAAATGCCGGAGCAGACGAGAAGCAACCAAATGAAAAACAAAATACCATACAAGAACTAGCTACCACTATTATAATCAAATTCGTGGAACCCATATGCGTATATTGAATACACTAAAGCAAAGCCAATTAAGCGAGGGAATAGGCGATTGGAAAATTAATAGAAATATTAACAGCAAATTTAAAAGAAACCCGAATAAAAGAACTCCCACATGATCGCATTCCTTCTTCGAATGTGATCTTGGGAGTATAGTATAAAGGATTACACGAAGAAATGACTGTCTTTTATTAGCAGTGGCGCTGCTGTGAGAGAATTGTACGAATGTATGTATGTACATATGTGGGAGGCCGGAAAGCGAAGCTGCTGTCTTAAGTGTGCGCGTACTTAAAGTCTGTACGGTATGATAGATGCTTATGTAAGAAGGTATGTATGTAGTAGCACATATGTAGCATGTCTGTGACGCTCTACAGGCGATAACATTGTCGTTGGATTAAGTAACATTATATATCCTTTGTCTTGCACACGCTTACTCAAACGATTTCTAATATCGCGGTGATGGTACGAAAAATATGACTGCAGGTAATGGGTGTAGCTTCTGAGTGATTCATTCGAACCGCAACAAAATACGAAATTGTATCTACATGCATCAGACATTCGCTGCGAATGTGGAAGCGCGAAAATGTAACTTGATAAGTAGGAATGGGAATTTTGTCAAGATCAGCTGCGAAATCTGTTTAGTTCCACTATAAATTCTGAGCTGTTCCTTCGTTTGTATTTGTATATCAATTTACAATGTAATGATCACACAAATGAAGAATGTTTCTATACACTTCTTCAATTTGTTTTGTTTTTCTCTTAAGAAACATATTTTCTGTTTCTAAAATTGGTTACTTTTAAATCTGTGGCCAAAAGCAACAATCACTTAAGTTCCCATGGATATATTGCAAAGGCAAAGCAAAGGAATATACTAGCAACATTAGTACTTTACTAAGTCGACTTAATCGGTTTTCGTATTTGAGTAGAGAAATTGTGTTCTTCTGATGGCTGTTCCCTAAGTTAATCTGATGTTCCGTATGTCACAACTCTCCCACTGATAAACTCTGATATTTAGTTAAAATTCAATTTTTTAATTCGTTTCGTATTTAAATATTTGCAGTGAGCTTAACGGCGATTATTAAGTGAAAGCATGGAACGACGAGGCAGAATTCCGGTCGCGAAGTTTCGCACCCAGGAAGGCAAAACACGTAGTCGCAGCCGGGTGCGCGAACCCGACTACAACGAACAAGACCCTGAAACCGATCTCTTCACTCTGCTGGAAGACAATATTGCACTCAAGGAGGAAAACAAGGAACTGAAATCGAAAATTGAAGATCGTAAGTAGAATAGTTGAGTGTTGTGAAGTACAACTAAATCGGTGTTCTCTGCCACAATTAGATAAGAAATCACAAGAAGAACTCTTGGAAGAGAAAGGGAAAGTGCACGAAGAACTGGAATTGTTGAAAGAGCAACAGCGGCGCTTTGAAGAACAGCTGAACGAGCTAACAGCAAAATACACAAAAGTTAGCAGCGAACGAAATGCTTTGGACAAACTGCATAAAATGAAAATAGAGAAAATCAACAGGTAACGACATAAGACAGTAACAAGTGAAATGTGTTTTGTAAGCCGGTACAATTCTTACACTTTCAGTTTGACAACCGAACTGCAACTAGTGCACGACATGCAGCGGCGCACCGAAGAACAACTGCCTCCGGCAATCGTGTGTTCGACGGGTCTAAAGAGCAAAATGTTAAAAGTTTTGCCGACTCTAAGCAGCAATGAAATGGAGAGCCTGATTGATGTTGAGTCGTCCGCCGCACTGCCCATCACCAGCGAATTGGTCGAGCGTTTGGTGGATGAATTTTTTGCGCTGAAAAATTCGATGAACTCCGTGGAACTGCAGCTATACGAGGCGAATGAGAAAATTGCAGAGTTGCTGGAAAATGTGAGTGGAGGAAATGTGTTGGCCGGTGGCGTTTGATTGTGTTGACGCCGAAACGGCATTTTCTCCTTGCAGCAACACCATTTGGAGGAGGAAAGCGATACGTTGCGGACGGAGAACACAAATCTCACCAAAGTGGCCAAGTTGCTGACGGAAAATATGAAAGAGAGCGTCGAGACCAGCAAGAAGTATGATTCCTTATTGTGGTTTGTGTGGTGATCAGTGATCGTGATAATTGAATTGGATTCATTTCGTTTCAGAATGGAAGTCGCACTCGTAAAATTGAAGCAACGCAACGACGAATTAACGGCAAAAGCTCGCGATCTGACCGACGGTCAACCGGCACCGAGTCTATCGCCAACGACAGTCAAGGCCAATGAGGAATTCGAACAAATGAAAGAAGAGGTTCAAAGCCAAAATCGCGACCACGGTGAACGAATTGTGGAAATGGTGAGTTGCTTTCTTGAGACTTGCACTACACTGCGCGACATATTATCGACACCGAGAAATGGCGAGATATATATACACATACACATATAAGTATACATGTGCACACACTTTGCACTTGAAAACAAATTACTTGGAAATCATATGTAAAAATTCTCTCAAAGGCTGTCAACTGTGGAATCTTAAATAACATGGAATAAATGAGCAAAATACGAATCGCATTAAACAGCTGGAACGTTTCCACCACACAGTATATTGAAAAAATATTATAAATGTTTATCATTATTTATTTACTGCTTATAAAAAGCCATTCATTCCACGTTTGAAAATGTGTTACAAAATAATAACACGATACTTTTTGCTTTTTGGTATCGATCAGTTTGATTTTTGAATTGTGTTACTCGTAACCAAGTTCGACAAACTTTGAAATTGACGGCGCATTTGTTTAGGGTGTTTGCAAAATGTATCACTCTAGGTGCCACAAATTTACAACCAATATGCCAAGTCCAATGAAGTTGAATCATGTGGATTTACCCTTCCGAACGGGAATAATTGGCAGAGTTTGCATTTAATCTATTAAATGATTGAATTATAATTAAATTCCTGAATTTTTATTTTTGATCATTTATATTAATTGAATTGAATTTCTATATTTTTCCGACATACTGTGTAGTACTTAAGTGAGGTGTAGGTATATACAAGTATTCCATATTTCCATATACAAGTACTCCGTATTTCTAGATCTAGTTTCTGCGAGTATTTTTTTTTCGTTAAATGCTGCCAATAATAAAACAAAATTAAGTTAACTGGGCTGTTTATTAATCTTAGCCCAATTAATAATATCAAATTGATTTTGTGATCCGAATCGTTTTAATCAAAATATAAAACTATTAGTTATCGTAACATTTTCTAGAAAGTGTACCTTTTGGTTAATTTTAAGTGAAATTTGCATTGTAAATGAGCTAACAAAGATTTGTACTCAGTCAAACATTATCTTAAACATTAGTTTGCAATAAAAATTGTATTCGTTTCCCATAAATTTACCATTCTGTGAAAGCAAAATGGTGCAATGTAAAAATTCGAAATTAGAACAAGAAAAGAGTTGCAATAGAGATCGAATAACTGAACCGAAACATTAACCAACGGAAAATCGAATAATGTATGTAGATGAGCCGTTATTAATATGCCATTCGTTGGCATTCAAAGAATTCTAAACCAAACAAATGATTCAGTCTCTCAAGTTGAGTATCTTCAAATGACTGCAAAAAAATTAACAACATTTAGTTGTTAGTACCGATATGGTAGTTTTTGTTGCCAGTCAGACCAGTCGTAAAGCCGCTAAATTAACTAATAAAATGATTAGGTTAGGTTAGACTGGCTCTCACGCATAGACCCTATTGGGTCCTTGAATGATTCATAAATGAATATGAATCAATAAAATGATTCCTTGAAGCAACATTTTTAAATAATTCATAAAGAAGCGTATAAAATATTTCGATCTACACATATAAGTTAATAATGTATTCCTTGGTCAAAAATTACATTTAATTATATTTTTTTGAATATTGTTTAGCTAATGAAAAATATGATATGAAAAATATGATAATGAAAATATGATAAGATATGTATTCTCAGTTGGCAGCCTTCATTTCTAAACAAAAAAGTACAGCATTTGAATATAGAGTATAAATTATTTTCCACATTAGGGCTCGAAGAGGTTCTCTGGCTTTTTCAAGCCATTTCAGAATATCTTTAAAAGCTCATAGATTTGTAGCAGAATCGCAACTGTAAAAACGACAAGATAAACACTTCCTTAGCGATACATACGTACATATATCCACACCTGCACCCCAACTTTGGTGATGGTCCTAACATATAAGAACTCCCAATCTCTTACCATGACAATGTAAGCAATATGCAATACGGTGTTTGTGTGCTGCTTTTGTTTGCGTTCTGTGATGCAGTCCCAGCCATTTGTACGCAAACGTTACGTTAAGAAAATCTCTTTCAGCTTTCATGTATTATAGTAGATACATGTATTTGAATTCATTTAAAGCAAGGAGCTAAGACAAGATTGGTTCAGTGAAGTGTTGCCAGACTTATTTTCTAAAACAAGTAAATTTTTTGTACGTAAATTTTTCAAGTTATTTTTTAATTTATTCGTATTTTTAAGTTTGCCTTTAATTAGTCAACATATACTGTTGTCAACGCATAAATAATTGATTTGACATGACTATATGTTACTAGATGATTCCAATCTTCTCTTGGCTTGCACACATTCGTTCATTTTATTTGTTTTGCTGGAAATCATAACGCTTTGGTGGCTTGCTTGTTGCCATGTTCGTAGTGTTCTTTGCTTTGTTACATCATATTTGATATCCATGTGGCTATGTTCCATACTGTGCAACACCCATACATTAACTCCATCTAACTATAGTCGTCTACTAATTTTCCGCCCCTTTGTAGAAAAATCTTGTGGAAGCGGCTATACAAAAAAATACTAACGACGAACTAAATACCTTCAAACTAAAACTGGAGATTCTGGAAGAGGAGCTTCGTAAGGCGATTATGCGTGCCGAACTGGCCGAAAACGAATTAGAAAAGTATAAAAAGCGCGAACAAGACTCAGACTCGATAGCGGCTTCTGAAACGGCAACGGTGACAGCTCAGCCGCCTCCACCACCACCACCGCCGCCACCCATGCCCGCGAACCTACTTTATCAAGCGCCACCGTTGGCACAAGCCGACGCAGACGGGGTGGTGGACGCTGGCAATGCGAATGTGTGTGCGTTCAGCGATAGCATCGCAATGCATAGTTTGCAAAAGGCGAAAGCTGGTGATAAAATTATTGCTACTGTTAAGCAACAAGTGCAGGCGGCAGCAACAGGTAGGTGTCACCCACACATCAGCCTCATCAACATCTCTCATCACACCAACGTCATCATGAACTGCACCAACAACATCTTCACTGCTATCAGTGTCGACTACACTGAGCACATTCATTCGTCAAATGCACCTGCACTCATCTCATTAGCCGCCTTGTTGGCTGGTGCAATGTGAGAGCGAAAGCGAAAAATGGAAATTAATTTCCACACTCCCTTTCAGTCGCAGCACAGTCACTTGCCTTTCCATTAAACCGTTGAGCAGAGTGGGCGGGTGGGCATGAGGGCATGTTTGCAACTCGCTTTTTACTGCGACCTCTGGTTCCTCTCTAGAGATGCCAATTACGTGATTCCAAATTTTGGGATCTGTTTTCGATTCCGGCATTGAATAGTTAAATTTATCTTGTTGGTTTTAAAAAACTAACAAACACAATGAGAATTAAAAAAATCGAAATTCTTTAATAGGCCAATTGGTGTGCCTAGTACTCGCATTTGTCAGTATTTTCACGCATAAATATTTGTATAACCGCACCGCGCTATTTCAAAGAGCGGCCTGAATGTGTGTGTATGTGTGTGTGTGCGTGTTACTTAAGGTACACGTGTGTCTGCTTTGTACCAGCATTCCGCCCCGTTTCATAATATTTCTAGTTCTCATCGCGCATCGCAATGTTTGTCTGAGAATTGTACATACAAACATACAACTACTATATGTCAATTCATACCTATACATTCGTCTGCGGCACGTATTTTGCCAACAAGTGCTGTTGGTGTGAGGCAACATTTTTTCTTCTGTGCATTTGTTGTTTGTGTTGAGGTTAGGAAAAGCAGCGTTGCCATGAAACCTTTTCGCTGTACACCGCTGCCTCATGTCTTTGTTATATATACAAGTGTACATATTTTATTTCTAGTCAAATGGTTTTGACTTCCATGATTTTGACTATAATCGACTGGACGCAAAGTTTCTGTGCGAGAAATAAAAATAACAATATGCAGAAAATCAGGTACTTAAAAGTGATCCAAATCGATCTGTCAGCTATGTATTATGAAAACAGTTTTTTACATTTATAAAAAATAGATTGTAAAATTATGTAAAAAACTTGCGTAGAGTATTTTGCATACTTTTGGTCACAGGAAAGGAAAGGAAAGGCCACAGAAAGGAAATCTTTTTAGATATGGATTTCTACCAACTAAAAAGACCTGTCCTGTCCCCCTGACCTCCTGTTTTCTTTACCCCTGTTCGCCCATATCCGTCTGAATGTTGGCCGGACCTATCAACTCTTTTCTTATTAGTTTCTCACTCGTTGCCTCGATTGGTTTTTTTGTTTTAATGGTCCGTAGGTCATACTGATCTACGTGCAGCTTTATCATCGTCTTCTACACGTAGTCTACAGGTAACTTGCCTAGCAAAGTTGGGCTGTACCTAGTGCCTCCTAAAGTTTCCACGTCCCATAATTAATGCAATAATCCCTCTCAGAGTCCTCCGCTTTGGACTAAGAATCTTCATTGCTTCGCTGTCTAACGGCTCCTTGAAAGCCGATCGATATTTCCTATAGTTAGTAGTCCAATCCATCTTATTTTATCGAGTTTATACAATTGCCGACCAAACCTTCGACTGTCAAATTACTTAATTCAATATTATGTTCGGTTTCACAGAACTCCATTTTCGATCCCCCTTATCCAGTTCCACTGCTTATTTTCCTTTAAATAAATCTCCTTTTTTTTAACTCGTAATTAGTTGGGTAAAACTTTTCTGATTAAAACAACTTGTTCTTTTTAACAATTGCAATTCAATTGAGTAAACATATTACTGAAATTTTCTATTGGTACTACTTTTTAGTAAAATTCGTATGCAAATGAAAATTTAATACTGATTTCCACTGCTGTTGAATAGGCATAGGAAATAATTAGTATGACACATAACAGTTAGGCTGAAAAGTTCGTATCGTTTTATAGAAAAACACATTTTTGTTTGGCAAAATTCGATTTTATTCTTCAACATAGTTGCCATCGAGGGCGATACACCGATTATAGCGATCTTCCAACTTTTCAATACCATTTTTGTAGTACGATTTGTGTTTAGCCTCAAAATAGGCCTCTGTTTCGGCGATTACTTCCTCTTCGGCTTTAAATTTCTTTCCAGCGAGCATTCTCTTGAGATCTGAGAACAGGAAATAGTCGCTGGGGGCCAAATCTGGAGAATACGGTGGATGCGGAAGCAATTCGAAGCCCAATTCATGCAATTTTACCATCGTTTTCCCCGATTTGTGACACGGCGCATTGTCTTGATGAAACAACACTTTCTTCTTCTTCAAATGGGGCCGTTTTTCGCGATTTCGTCCTTCAAACGCTCCAATAACGCTATATAATAGTCGCTGTTGATGGTTTTTCCCTTTCCAAGATAGTCGATGAAAATTATTCCATGTGCATCCCAAAATACGGACGCCATAACCTTACCGGCCGACTGTTGAGTTTTTCCGCGCTTTGGATTCGGTTCATCGCGTGCAGACCACTCAGATGACTGCCGACTGGACTCCGGAGTGTGGTGGTCCATCCATGTTTCATCGATTGTCACATATCGACGCAAAAATTCACTTCTATTGCGGTTGAACAGCTCCAAACATTGCTCTGAAGCATCGACACGTTCTTGTTTTTGGTCGATTGTGAGCTCGCGCGGCACCCACTTTGCACATAGCTTTCGTATACCCAAATATTCATGAACGATATGTCCAACACGTTCCTTTGATATCTTTAGAGTGTCAGCTATACAAATCAATGATGTTTTCGTCCGTAACAGCCTCTTTTGGACGTCCACTGCGTTCATCGTCTTCGGTGCTCATATGGCCTGTACGGAATTTAGCAAACCACTTACGAATGGTTGCTTCGCCCGGCGCAGAGTCCGGATAACACTCATCAAACCACTTTTTGGTATCAGTAGCACTTTTTCATCAAAAAATAGTGTTTCATTAAAACACGAAATTCCTTTTTATCCATTTTTTTCAAAATAACAACAGTTGCTTCACTCAAAATGCTGTATCTGACAAACTAATAATCAGACAGCTGTCAAATTTATAAACGTTTCTTTTGAAGGTTGGTACTACGTAAAAATGATACGGATTTTATTCCAGTGGTGCCATCTCATAGAAACGATACGAACTTTTCAGCCCAACTGTTATGTTGCCGCATTTCCAAATGAAATTATTTGATTTCACTTTAATGAATAGTAAATGCACGTAAATCACACTGTGATACAAGGTTGTTTTTTTTTGTTCATAACTGTATTACATTCTTTGTATACTATGTAGCGAGTAGGATGAGACAAACTTGTGTCATGCAAAAGAGTCATGGTCCTATTTATGTCATCCTCAAACCAACCAGATAGCAGGACGAACTTCAGTACGTTCTGTATACTAAAGAAAAGGTATACTAACGAAAAAAGATTTGATACACAAAAATTATGAATATACAGTATAATATGACATGGCTAACATAAATTCACAACGTATCATTGAGATCAGACGTGTTTGTGGCAGTTTTTTTCATGTTCTAAGGCATTTTTCCTTTATGCACTAAACATTTCCCTCTCCATGGTGAGCGCCATTCGTCCTTTTTAATATTAGACACCATTGCATAGAAGCGGGTATTTACCCGAGCCAGCACTTGACTGCGATGCCGCACTTGATGGTTAAAGCAATGGACGACCTCTTACGAGGCCACTCTAACACCCCCGAAATTAACCGCAAGGTGTTGATTGTAAGAAATAAGGATAATGCAAGGCATTCATATTTCTGCGGTGGAAGGGAATTCGCTATCAATCGACTCGCATCTTTTCCGTGCGCATCACGGAGAGCAGTGAATGGCACGAAACCGGCGAACCGCTATTGTCGACTCGACTGAGTTAATTTCCTATTTGCGCTCGCAGCGCACCGATGACGGCCCAACAGGCTACGCTATCAGCGACTAGCGCAACTCAAGCACCGAATAGCCGACAACAGCCGCTCGACAGGCTGACAGGCGCTGCAGCACGTGCGCTGAGTGACAGGGTTGGCGGCGTTGTCATATTCTTCGTAGCGCGCGCAAGTTGCGCATTTAATGTTGAACGCCACTGAGGTCGGAGTGCGGGGTGGGAGATTGGGGTGAGGCTTCCAGATCGAAGTAATGCATGTAATTCACTTATGTGCAACTACTAATTGATTTTTGTATCTGTGGCAGCACATCAGCAGCCCGGCATCAGTCTTGCTGGCGTAGCTGTTGAAATGGAATAATTAAATTTTTACGCTGAAGGGGGGGCGGGCGCTGATTTTCGTAATTCGATCGCCGTGTGCAGCGGGTTCGACACATCGACGCTATGACGTGCACGCGTTGTTCGTTGGTGCTAATTTGATTTACGTATTTTGATGCTGCTGTCAAATGTTTGTGGCATTATTCTGCCTTAGATTGTATGGAAATCGTAAAAGTGATGGGCTCCAAAACCAAAAATGTTTAGTAATATTTGAATCAAATTTGTAATATTTAATATTTATTCAATAAGCGATACTTGGCTCGACCAAAGCAAAAGTTTATGTGAACTCAAATGCAGTTTTCAGAAAGCCGAGTGCGAAAGTGTATCTAAACATTAAAGTATCGCAATGTATAAATTCATAGCTTTCGAATAAGCTGCACGAACGATTATCTGGGGAGGCATTAAAATATGAGTGCAATGCGTCTAACTTAAAAGCTGTTGTTGTAGTTGTTGTAGGCGGAGCGTAGCCAGTTTTTGCGCATTACGGACAGCGACCCCTGCGTGGTGGCAGGTTGCGTATACGACCCGATGAGTTGTTTAGTACTGGAATTCAATTAGTGAAAGTTGCAACGTACGCTAAAATTTGACCTTGCAGTAGAACGCACTTGGAGCGTGTTCGAACAGAAAATGAAGGATTGCCGGTTCGGCGTTATACTGAAAAGTTGCGGCTGGTGCGAATTTCGTTAGTTACTTGACTGGGCAACACACTCATTTGTTTAATTTGCTACTCAAATTGAAATTAATGATGTCTAAGTTTAATGGTTGGCCGCTGTGCTGCAAATATTTCGCTTGCAGAGAGTTTCCATTCGTATTTCAAAACTTCCTTGACTTTCTGACTCTAGTACTGCAGTAAATATACATACACACATATAATGTGTGTAGTCGTACATGCACAGCTGTGCGGCATACGTAGCAAAGTTGTGTACTTTTTTATCAAGTTACTTTGAAAAAAATTCATATTTGTAAACTTAATTTTTTCAATTTAATTATGATGACATCGAAGCCCAAGTGCTAAATGCAGAATATAAAGTGCCAAAGTGGCCATTCGCTACGATTCGGACATTCAGATATCCTAATATTCCACCGATATAATGATCTTGTTCATAGATATACATAAGTTTGTTTGAAAGTTACAAAATCTTTTTTAATTTGTTTCGTCAAAATCTGACGGGAGCACCAAAGAGTTAAGAGAAAAGTGATTTATTGAGTACATTGAGTTCAGACTTGGCGAAAATACCCAACATTAGAAATAATTCAGTGCAACATTGCAATATTCGAAACATCTGACGGGGCAAATAATTTGTTAGGAGTTCATTTGAAGAAGCATAATATAACAGTAAACAGTAACTATTTGAAAGTGAGTAAAGATTACTTAGATGAAATCTTAAAAATCCTGCCAACCGTACGTCAGGACTTAGGGACTTTTATCATTTAAAAGTGGCCAGTCCAAAAACCGACTGAAGCATTCTGCCTAGTCAGAAGGCATTTGAGAATATTTGGATGCTTATCCTTTTTTAGTTTATCTCACTATCTGAGCACACTAACTGAGCACAGATTCTTTGAAGTGGTCACTCTAACGCGAATATGTGTGTCTCAAAAAAGAACCAAACTTTTTATTGAATAATGAAAGCCAAGTGTGCTGTATAAATACATCACATATGCCGGCGTATCTACGTGCATACGCAACTATATATATACATATATATATATATAACTGTACATATATAAATACGACTACATTTGTGTGTGAGTGTATAGTGAGATGTGCACTGACATATTAATATACAATACTTGCAGGTATCTACTAAGGTGCGCTCATGGTAGGCGTAACATCAGGCCATGCTTACAGGCCAGCATTACAGTTTACAGTTATAATAAGAGTGGCTGTGGTACCACAGCATTTTGTGGGCATTAACCTCAAATTGTGTCACTGAATAAAATGGGATTTTGTCTTTAACTACCTAAACCAGTTAAAGCTTTGCAGGAAAGTAAGGAGACTAAGTATAAACAATCATGGCTTCGAGGATCTCTAGATATGAATATAAAAAAGTTCACCAGACGTGTGTCTTTCAGCTTGAAAGCGCAGAACAGAGGTAGATCGATTGTTTCTTTCTTTACAGGTTCTGCTCAAAACAATCGCGAAAGGTGTCACTATTTTAAGCTTCGCTTTACCAAAGATTTTTCTATACGTCGTTTAACAAATATCCACCCGGGCGACCTCCGCCGACATTTTGAATTAACCTCACAATTAAATTTTTTTTCGTACATCAGTGTGTGTTCAATAAACCCTCTGGAAGGAAATCTTATATTTTTCAAAGTCGCAAAATTAATCGTTAAAGTTAGGCCTTTTTCGACCGTTAAAGTTTTGCTAATTCCGAATATAATGAAGACGAAGATGATAGCGACGAGGATTATTTGCCTAATGAGGCAAATGATGTAGAAGTAGAGGAGAACGACGAAAGTGGATCGAAAGTGAATCGGTCGACAATGATTTAGTAACTTCGTCTGGGATAGTCCGACGATAATTATTATTTTTTATTTAACTTATATTATTTATTTAACGATATATTTTGCGACTGTGGAAAATTTAGAAGAAACTTAGGGTATAAGTAAAGCGAAGGTTAACGTGGGCTCTTATTAGATAATGAGTCGTAAGAACACTTTAATATGTTTCTCCATTGCTTCACTTCTAGTAAGAAGAATCTAGACATCTAGTAATCCATCTAAGCTTTCACTTTAGGATTGACCAGATGTGGCACGGTGTTGCTTTCTCACTCAGTGATATTTCTTCTTAACTTACACGGTAGGGAATTCCACAGGGTACAATATGGTAACAAACTTATTGTACCTTAGGAATGGAATTTTTCGAGAGAAAAATCCGTTACAAAAAAAATTTTTACAAAAAAATGTTTTTTTCGCTTAAAATTTTTATTAGTACATTTTACGTATCCAATGTTATACATTAATAGAAAAGTAAGAAAAAGACCTTTCGTTTGATACCCATATCGTGTAAATCAGTTCGAGATTAATTGAGTTTTTTTAATAAAAAGTTTGAATTTTGACCCCGGGCCACGCCTTTTATGGGCGTTTCCCAGGCAAAATTTGTAATTTGTTAGATGCAGGAGCCAACCCTCTATATAACAGCATACTCATTTATTTTTTTCACGAGGGTTCGCTATACTACATTTATGCCTCGACGAAAGTGGGGTTTTTGGGATATTTTTGTCGAAAACACAATTTGAATGTTTTTTTTTGGATTGGTGTCTTAAGGCAGGTTTCTACCTTGTGCGGCCGAGAAAACATGTTTTTTTTTAAAAATGTTTGATGGGAAGGTTTTTAAGATAAACACTGGAAAATTTTTTCAGATGTAGGTATATGTTTATTGTACAAGTAAAAAAAGTTTCAAGATAAAATATGCAAAGGGGGGGAGGGGGCCATCGAGCAATGGCGGCAGGACTTTCTTACTCGCGGAAGTCCTGCCGCTGTTTGAGATGACTTGAAACACAAAAATGAAATTGTTTCTTATTCTGTATCCTTTTGTCTATGGCTGGAACTAGGATGTTAAAAAAAAAATGAAAAATGAAGGAAATATGCGATTTTGACTAAAAAATTCAATTTTTACCTACTTTTTTCAATACAAATTTCTATTTTCAATGAGAAAAAATTATTATTTCTTGAAGATCCTAGTTCGTGCCATAGCTAAGACCTTGATAAATGACTGTTTAAAATTTCGTAGCTATTGCTCAACTCGTGTGGCCTAAATCACTTCCGCCAGGTCAAAAAATGTAGTTTTGAGAAAAACGCGTTCAAAGTTTTGCTTCAGCAGGCCGGCGCGCTCGACACCGCTACCTATTTCGATAAATTGCTTCCGTAATTCGAAAGATTTCAACTTCAAATTTTGGGAGCGTATTCTACAATCATGTACATATTAATCCAAAAATGCATGAAAAAAAAATCGATTTTTTTGAACGCACAAGGTAGAAACCCCCCTTAAGCAAATGTGTTGCTCGTTAAAATATCTACAAACTTGCCGAAGACAGTAAAGCGATATTCAGAACGATTTAGGACTAATTAGCATTTAAACGTTCGAAGACTTAAGCGAGGAACTTGACTGAAATGAACAAAATTCAAAGTCGGAATTCTCATATTTAAAGCCAATCCAGCCAAACACCTGGTGGATCTAAACTCAGTATATGTACCTATAGAAAAGTCGCTCAGTAGGTCCCCCGCTTGTTGCAATTTTCGACTTGCACAGTGTAATTAATCAAACTCTTACCGAATCTATCTGCATTAAAAATTGCAAATGCCCGCATAAAGTTTCATTAGCCAACTCAAATAAGCGCCGCAAAATGCTAAAGAACTCTGGGCTACTCATATTTGTTAATTGAGAACTTAATGCCGCCATTTTCTGTTGCCTATAAATCATACAGAAAGTAAATACTCGACCACGCACCTGGCCACTATTTGCTTCCTACTGTTTTCTGTTGTGTGTGTTGAAGGTAAGATTGGCAAGGACGTGTTGCACTACCAGCATGTCGAGACGTACACACACACATAGACAAACTATGGTGCGCACACGATACAGAACACACATCAAAATCAACTGGTTTGTCTCATTCGCTGGAAGGCCGTGCTGTTGTTTGTCGGCATGAGGGCGTTGGTGGCAAAGGGCGCAGCGTGGGTGGGGCGCACACATAGGTAATGTGTACCTATGCGTGCGTATGTAAGTTGGAAGGATATTGCAAATGCCGTTTGCAAATATACTTATAAATAAATATAAAATATCGATCGAAAGTAAGTGATTATGATGAAGACCAAGACCAAGAAACTTAAAGTGCTATAGCGCCAGAGCCACTGTAACTAGTTACTTTAACCGTTGCCGCATTCGCATTCGCCTTCACCACTGCCACTGGCACTGGCACATGTGAGCGTCATGCGAAGACGGCGAAGATGATGTGTCTACCTATACAGTGCACACATGTGTGGCTGTGTGGGGACTTCTGAGTGAATATATTCATTAGCGATGTCATGGCGCTACGGTCTCGACTATGTCGGGATTTCAGTGGTCCCGACAAGCCGAGCGCTTTGTGTTTTATTTTTTACATACAGAGATTAATATGTTTGGGATTCTATAAGTTTTTTGATTAAAATATAAGCTTTTTGCTTGACGGACTTTAGTATTTAAATATAAAAGTGGGCGAAAAATGAACTTGAAAGGAGATCAGACGAGTTGTTAGCTGCGATTACAAGAAACTTCTAGCTTAAGGTGTTAAATACACTTTGAGACAAAGGATTCCACTAAAGGCTTACATGATATACTACGCTGGGTTAATGCCTGACCCCTCAAAATTAATGCAACATTTCCACCTCAAATCCAACATTATGCTTGTCAAGAAGCAGCTTTCACAAAACGCATCCAAATTTCCAGCCAGATCTGTTATATAGTTTTGTTATGATAGCCACTTGAAACAGATGACTAAGTTAATTTCGTGTGTTCATTAAACAGTCGTTAATCACGCCAACCAAGTAAAAGCTTGAAAAGTTTGGTGGGGCTCTTTACCATCGATCAGAGCAGTCGATACAACAGACTTCTCGTAGTGAATCGATGTTAAAGGAGGCCAAGGTGACATTAATTGTCGTTGACATTGATTGCCTTTTGGATCGATTCGATGTCGGTTTGAAGCACAAACCATCCCATTTGGCGAGGCAAAAGTCTCTTCTACCAGCATAGTTCCAAAACCACAATTGCAATGACAAAATTAACATTTTTAGGGATTTATTGACCCACCCTCGCATCAAAATCTGTAGAATTGTATTTAAATTTAAATTATGACAGAGGAAAATCTTTTCAAAATAGTTTTTAATGCGTTTTTTGGTGCTTTGGACACTTTTCATGCGATTTCCTAAAAAAAAATTGTTTTTACTTATTCTTTGTTTACTCCAGTTGTAATTTGTTGCTGTGGCGATCTCTACAAATAGCATTAATTACCGCCATACAGAATCGCCATAGGATAGTTGGTACTAGTATCCGACCAAAACCACTTTTTTGGGCCGAAACTGAATTTCGGTTTTTTTTTTAATATTCGGCCGAAACTTTCTAGTTGAAATAAAAATCACCACATCAAGCATCAGAATCATAATTTTTCAACAAACGAATTTTACTTTAAGTAAATAAAGAACAAACATAACATAAATAAATAAATACTTATTAATAAAAACGTTTCATTAATTTTTTTAAAACATAGACATAAAAAAATCACCCTCATACCTTATATGATATATAATAACCCTCATACCTTATAAGCTAATATTCAAAATTAAATAATTTAAAATTATATTCTAAAAAAAGATATTTATTTACATTGGTGACATCTAAATTCTCCTTCTCATCCTTTCACTATATATCTGCTCGGCTGCACTAAATAGCTGTGCACTCGCTACACAATAAAATTTAAAAAATATTCTAGAAAGTTTCGGTTTCGGCCGTTCGGGCATTTCTTGGCCGAAACTGAAACCGAAACGCTTAGTTGGGCAGAAACCGAATATTCGGTCGGACACTAATTGGTACCTTTCAGTTGAACACACACTCGTACCTATTCGTATTTAAATTGTTAGCAGAAGCTTAGTCAAATTTGGTTGATAAGGTAGATTTTTTAAGATATTAAAAAAATTAAAAAAAAAAAAAGAAAACATATTTCTTTCAATTTGTATAGTAATAAACATAAGAATTTTTGTCAGCATCACCGGTCAGTACGAATGCAAAGGAAGTTGAAGCACGTGGCCAATGCGGCTACTAATCGAAGTGAGACAAATCATTTATCATGTCGTTCAGATACCTGCCGCCATTGAGTCCGTGCCTGTGATGGCGGAATTTCCGAATTTCGATTTTAACATCCCTAATACGTGTTCAGGCAAAGTGCTGCCATGATGGCGGGCTGTTGCTTGCCATGCCGGCGAGTGATAACGGAAGTTCGATAATGATGTGCATCATGATGCGAGTCACAGAGCCACTTAGTGCTGTCACGCTTCCAAAGCACACCGTCATTCTCATTTACGGCCTTCTGAGCGCCATACTAAATTTACTCATGAATAATAGCCAGTAATGACTGGGAGCTCTCGCTTACCTTTTTCGGCAATTGGCCCACAATCCCACTGTTCCACGGGAGCAACTTTGTACTGTTGTGCTATATAATCTGACACCGGCGACACGAGATTTGTATGTGCCGCACAGCTGTTTCGCGTCAACAGTTGGGCAACTAATAAATTTGAAATTACTTAATTAAATCGCAATTTGCCAGCAATTAGTAAATTTATCACTTTTTCACTTCATTAAAATTTTGAAAAGCACTGCGCGGCGCGGCGCGGCCGTTGGCCATTTGAGTTGAGTGACAGCCACACCAACACCAATGCACCAGCACGAACACCAATTCTAGAAAAAAAACCACACAAAGCAACGACTTGAGTCAAGCAAAAAACGAAACAACCGAAACGACACTTCCGTTTCCGTCCTGCGTTGCGCTGTGCCTCGCTTCGTGCGTGTTTTGTTTCCTTATTTCTTGCTTAGTGCTTGCTTCGTCGCAGCACTGCTGCGTTGTTTCGGTTTTTGTTTTTGGCGGGCTTCCGTTAAAGCCACACGATGCTACCGTCAGCGTGCAACGGGACGACGACGATGACGACGACGAAATTCGCACAAATCGAAATCAATCGAAAGACACGCGCCACAATTTGCCGCGTGCCCTCTGGCCTAGCCAGGTCTGGTGTGGTTTGGTCTGGCGGTGATGTAGTGGCGGCGGCTCCAATTTGACGGTAATAACGCGCAGGCAGTGTGGCCCCGAAATCGGCGACGACGCCTACGAATGCGAGCGCCGTGTAGCTGAAGCGCGCGCCGGAAAATTCACGTTTCAGTTTCGCAGTGGCTGTGAGTGAGCTGCGGTCGTTGCATGCCTCGTGGACGCGCGAGAACAAATGAACCGAAAACGTAAAACGATGTGGCAACAATGTGATTCCGAGCTGCTGCGGCTGGCACAGCGCACAGCGCTCCACACTGCCAAACAAAATGAAATGCCAACAATAACAACGCAAAGCAACAGCATAAACAACAACAACAAGTACACAAACAATAACAAACAATAATAACAACAACAAATACTCACTATAGTGTACCGTACAACAAGTGTATGTACGAACAACAACAGCAACCAAATAAGTAATACACTTCACAGTCACATTGATGGCCGTCGCACGCCAGGCCGCCTCCCCGGCCCACACCGTGGCACGCCACAGCATCCCGACAGAAGGCTGGCTGGCTGGCTGGCGGCCCCGAGTTGCGCGCACTTCCTGCCTGTAGCGCCTATTCTACGCCCGCCCCCTACGTCCCACCCCCCCAAAAATTCTTCGCATGATGGCCGTCCTTTGGCTGCTGGTCGGCAGTCGTTGGTGTTGGTGTTGGTGCTGTGTAGTTTGTGTTGCTAAAGTTGCTGGCTTAGCTAACACATCAACTCAAGCTCGAGCGCTGTGCCGTGGTTGCCTTTGGCGGGTCCTTCGCTTTCTGCTGGTTGCACACTTAGGCGGGGCGTGAAGCGTGGATGTGGATGTGGGAGGGGGCAGAGGGCCAACGGGCGGTGTGCGTAAATTGTTGAAAGTGTGACAACATCACGCGGTGACAACAACCGACGCACGCACAACGATCGAACGGGACATCGGACGGTTGGCGTGAAGCGCGGAAGGTGTAACCGGACTCGCTGAATGGGCGAGTACGCGGCCACACTGGCAGTGGGCCACACGGACAGCGGCAGCATTGCATTGTTGTCGTGATTTTCGCACACTGAGAATAATTTTAACGTTTACCATTTCTTCAAATGTGGTTTATTGAAAATCGTTTGCTGCCTCACAGTGTAATCAATTTTATACCTTCATGGGCTATATTAATATATCGGTTCTTTGTACTTAGAAATGAATTGGGTCGATTGTGTCAGTATTTACTTGCTGTTTGCTTTTGGCAGTGCTGCTGATGAAATTCTGTTTTTAGATATTTCTTCTTGAAAATAAGTTGTCGTTGTGTTGAAAATAAGTTCTGTTACCACTGTTAAAAGAAATTTCAGTTAACTTGTCCTTTAAATTCGAAAATTCGAACTTCGAGACCTGGTTGTTGATGTACTTTGGTGTGCTATCTAAATATTCAATACAAACTATAAAAAGGTTTTCTTTCATTGTATGATTTTGTTGTTGCTTTGTTGGAACACACACATCAATTAGACTGCACTTAGGTCGCGTTTAAATCTATTTTCATAAATTTTTTACAACAATTTGAGTAGATCTTGTACTCGTAATGTAAAAAAAAAACAAAACAAAATTAACCCTAATTCCCAGAATATTAAAAGTAACGTAAACCCAGAAGTGAGACTGTCACTGTTATATGAGCGAAATTACTGAAAACATTTGTTTAAAAAGTACAAAAACTGTCTAAAATGTTAAATTTATAAATGCAATATAATTCTAACATTCCATTAGAGGATTACATAAAATAATGGAATCGGAAATCTTTTGGATTTATCACCATTTGAAATCTTTAGTGAGACTGTGAGGCTCACTTCTGGGAATTAGGGGTAATGTCTGCTTCTCTTAGCTCTCTTAAGTTAAATATTATGATCTCGGGGGTACGATCTCCCGAGGTAGCCATATTTTAAAATCTCTCATGCAGAATATCTACCAAGATCCCGTTTATGCTACGGGAAGTTGTTTTCTGTTAACAGTTGTGACAAGGCCAGATTTGTTTCGCACCAAACCGTTGTTTTTCCCGATATTACTTTAATGCGATTGCAACTTGAGTGGGTTGGTATCGGTCCAGATCCGAAAATGTTCTTATCCATGTATCCATTTGTACAAAAATGGGAGGCTATCATCGTTAAGGATGATACACAGTGGCGCACACAGGGGAGGGGTTCTGGGGTTTAAACCCCCCGAAATATTTTTAAGTTAGTACAGAAATTTAATTTATAACCGTCGCATATATATTCAATCATCAGTATTCAGTCATCAATAACACTACTCGACACAAAAAATGCACCTAAAAATAAAAGTGTTTTCTAGACTAACTTTGGGCCGCTGAACACGAAACTGAAGATCAAAAATTTTTTGTAAGAAGCGTTTTCGAAAAATCTTCGAAAAACCAGCTTTTAGTTGTTGTTTGAGTTATGAGCACATATCTCGTAAACGAATCATCCGACTAACACAAGCTGTCCGTCGGTGAGAAGATAATACCTTAGCCTTTCAAGAGATATACAGATTGTCAAAATCAGATGAGATTTGGAGAAATTACTGACGTTAAAAGATGTATTTTTTTTCTACTTTTTCGACCATTTTCAAAAATCATAAATTTTCAAATGTTTTTTTATAGATAAAATAAATTATCTCCTTTGGTTTTATAATCGAATATGAAAGATGTATTATTTGTGCAAATATTAAGCCTAAGATCAATAGAATCGAAAGAAAAATTACAAAGTTATGATGCACTGAGTAGAAACACCAAGTTTACATTTATGTGCGAAAAAAAAATGTTTCATCCTAGTGTTGATATAGGCGTGAAACTAGAGGTCATTTATAGTAACCTGGCGTAGATAGTTTTTCATTTTCTGACCCAAAGTCCTTTTTAAAAGACTTTAAAATTTTAAGGACATATTTTAAATTTTGCAGCCGCCGTGGCTCAGTTGGTTAGTGCGTTGGACCGCGAGTCGAAGGCAGCGACCCAGGTTCAAATACTGCCTGTAATAACACCTAAAAAAATAACGGGAAAACTCGTTTTCTCTTTCGGTGGCTGTCCTCTCAGCTGGAAATGGCAAACCTCTGAGAGTAAAAATTGCCTATGAAAGAGCTCCCAACCTGCCGTTCGGAACCGGCATAAAACTGTAGGTCCCTTCCACCCGCGTACAAATTCACACGCACAACACGGGTGGTTGCGGGAAGCTAGGCCTTAGTCTCGCGTAAGCGGGCTGTCGTGCCAGTCTATTATTATTTTAAATATTTTTTTAAATATTTGCGGTTGTGCAATGATGAAGATATGGGTATAAAATGAAAGATAAAAATTGTCTCCTTTTAACTAAATTTTCTATTTTGAACTTTCAGGACCAAAATATGTCAGGTATGGAAAACATACATGTCTTGGATCTCAGTCTGTAGATTCATACATCTAAATTTTATTCTATTTCAAAGTTCTTAAAAAATTTACACAAAACCCCTCCCCGAAATAAAATCCTGCGTGTGCCATTGATGATACATATCAGTTACGGCGTGAACCAATGATTTTCATAATACAATTTTATGACTCGCACAACGTTGTTCAACGGTTTAAACTTCAATGGTAACTAAATAATTGGCCAAAAATTTGGCAATTGTCACTTTAACCCTTTGCAGCACGGTGGTAAGACGTATATACCACCTAGAATACTACAATTTTTTTCAGTTTTCAAGTTCTTGTGACTCGACTTTTATGATTCTACATTGAAATGTACTGTATTTACATGTTCATGGTTCAAAATTTTACGTATACGGTATACGGAGGTTTTCGGAGTCGCTGATACCGAATTTATTATTAGATTTTCGAAATTCAAAATTGCGGGTGGAATATGAAAAAAAAAATATGAAAAAATAATTTGATTACATATTCGTGATCAGCGACCCCGAAAACCCCCAGGGCGACTATTTTCATTGAAAAAAAGTTATCTGAAAAATGTATGCTTCAAAGGGTTAACAACATGGCTGCCATAAACTAACACATTTTAGTTTGTTTATTCCATTGGATGTATGTGAGGAGAGCCGACAAAATAAACCCTAGAAGGTCCATTCATTCATTGTACTTAAATTATTCCATTAATCTTAATCGAGTAAAAGGCTCAAATACTTCATGGCGCTATTGGAATAATACAATTTTCAAAACTCGGTACATAAAAGTTTAGAGGAGTTGGTTTCAGGTTTTAAAGATATTCGATATGTGTTGAATTTTTCTTCCTCGCTATTCCGCCGCACTATTCGAATATATAGTTTTCTATGACTGCCGATGTGCTTAAATTTTATGTACATCTAGGTATATATGTACGATTCCCGTTACACTCAATGCGAATCCTTTCAAGAGCATTTCAACTTCGTCTCCCCACTCCGTCCACGTGTGCAGTACGTTGTAGGCAGTAAACAATGCACGTACAAGTGTGAGCATGCACGCCGATTGAATGTGGACCAGCAATAAGTCCACAATTTGTGCGCACCGTGACGGCAACCCGCTGTGAGACACACACACACACACACACACAGCCATAAGGACTGGAGTGCGTCCGCCTACACTCAGTGATGCTGCAGCAACCGTCGACCATGACGACGCCGCTCACGGTGGAAATTACCCAGGCAACACGCGCGTATTAAATTTGTCTTTGGTGCGTCGTGCTGCGTTCGTTCGTTCGGTCGGTCGGTCGATTGTTGTGGCGCGCTGTGCTGTGCTGTGTGTTTGGCTCGAGTTGTTCCTTGAAAAGCGTTTGCAATTGCAAAGGCTTCGCGACTTCCACAAAGCAACAGCCGTCGACCGACTCCACGCCCGCCTCCCCACTGCACACATCCACACGCAGACACACCCACGCTCGCTCGAGCGACAACCACTCAAGAGTTGGAGTCGAAGAGCGTGAAGCGCCGCTGCTCTCCGTGCGGCGTCGTTGTTACTCGATGCTCGCGCTGTATGTGTGTCTTCATTAGAGTCCTTCAACCAGCCAGCTCACGGTCTGTGCGGGGAGTGGTGAGCGGCGGAGTCCTTGAAGCCGCATCCCGTGCCAAGCACGGCATCATTTGCTGCGCTGGCTGCGTCTCGCCCGTCCGGTGCTGTCCTGTCGCACGTATTTGTCTTGTGAGCGCATCAAATGTCTTTGGCGCAATCTATTATTTTCGTCGCTGTTGGTTGTGCGCGCTTTTCTGTTTATGATTTAAATATGATTATCTCAGTTTGTCAGTCTGTCAGGCATTGCGACGGAGCGCTACTCACACTCCTCGCCCGATATCGTATTTCACACATTGCCGACGGTCGGTCGGTTGCCCATATTTTTGCGAGTATTTACTTGGCACTCGGCGGCAATTTATCGAATTCCGAATGGCGCACTCACCTCTGCAGTCGCTCGAGCCCACAGCCGCTGCTACAAAAGCACGTTGGCTGGCGGCTGGCATCTGGTGGCTGTCGGCCGCTCAACAAGTCGTATACGTAACAGTGTGGCGCTCGGTGCCGCTGTCGGCTTGTCGTTTTTGTCATGGCCGTTTTGGCTGTCGCCCGCGCCGTCTTCGTTGTCTTCAGCGCGTACTCGGCAGACAGATGTTCGTCCTTCATTATAAGCCGCTAAGATTTATTTTAATTTTCTGCGATTTTTCTTCTCGTATTTCGTATTTATTTTGTTTGTTTGTTTGTGCTGTTATTTGGTCTCTGTACTTTCTTGTACATCGCTTTGAAGGCTTTGCTTTTCGTGCGGATTTTGCTGGTAGGATGGCTCGAGTTTGTTTGTGTGCGTGGGTGGGTATGTCTGTGTGGTTGAGTGAATGTTTATGTCAGCATAAACGTTAGACGATTGTCACTTTAAATTTAATGCTTGAATTTTTGCTTTACTTAGAATTGAAATATTTTCAATCAGTAACACGTTCTGGAAACTTTCCCTACTCACATTAATAACCAAAATTGACTTGGAAACGGTTTATGATTTTAATTATTTACTGATATTTTTTGCAATGCCACCTTCCCGCTTCTCCCTAACTCAACCGAAATTCTTGTAAACAAAATGAGCCAATGTGGTCTTTAAGCAACTCAGCCTGAACGCAGAATGGGGCCAAGAATACGTAGGAATTGGAACAAGTCTGCAGAGTTCACTTATCAGTCAAAGCTTACTTAACTTTTTACAGCATCTCTAAGCCTTGAAAGTTTAATTTTTATTTTTAAGTAATTAAATCACAGCATAAATCTGGAACTAATTTTTTGATTGTGTGTCATCAAAGATAATCTGCCGTGTCTTTAAGACTTTTTGAGCAATTCTTTTCGGCTCAGTACCAAATGTCAGTTTTGTTCTTTTATTATGAATTCATAAAAGTGCTAAAACTGTAGTTTATATGTAACTTTAAAGAAAAATTAAATAAGTTTGCTCGGAGCAAACGTTGAATATGTTGAAATGTTGAACTCGAGAGTAAATAGTGATTTGTTCTATATTTCTGTTTTATTTCAGCTACTAGAGAGTTAAATAACTCTTTAAACGTTAGGACTCATATGGCTCCAACATTTGCTTATTCTATGTATTTTAGAACTTTTATACACCACCTCGCTGGAAAGCATTTGCTTCTATTATTGGCTCTATTATTTGATACTTTATAATTATCTATCACAACTTGATGCTATAATCATTTGTTTATTTACAGGTCTTGACGCTCTAGTACGCGAATTCAAGTCCGGCCGCGTCACGCTGCGGCGCAATCGTCGCAAAACACGAACCAACGAAGCACTTCAGGAAATGTTCCAAGTCCTAGAAATAAGTCAAACGCAGAACAGAAATTCCAAACTATGCATCAATATGCACATCTGATGCAGTATAGTGTCCGTCTACATTTGTACTTTTCTACACGTTCTTACTTACAAATACTAGTAACATAGATGTTTATGCATACAAGTATGAACTGCATATATATGATAGATTTTTAAGTAACTTGCAATTGCCCATGACTTCCGATATCTGTAAGATAGCCACACTTAGCGCTTCCAATTGCCACATATCCGCACACATTATCTTTGCCTAAGGAAGATTTGCGTCCATTTTTAATGATCTTGTCGTTTTAGTGTTAACTATATATTTGTTTATGCTGCTTTCTAATGGCCGCAAGCCTGGTTTAGCGGCGTTCAGTGATGTATTTTATACTCCCAAGCATGCCTTCTTTGATCAATATGAAATGTTCGAAACATTAACAAACAAGTTTTACTTGCTTTAACCCTTTCCGACATGAAAATAAATCCGTTCTGTATGAATTGTATAGGCTGTAGTCCAATATATTGGACATTGTGACTGAAAGGGTTAAACATTAAACAAAACTTTTACCCGCTGTATGTTTTTCTGTTGAATGCAGACTCAATGGCCGCATGCATTCGCTCAATTTACAATGTATATGTAAATGCACTTTCTTTTCGTTCTGTACTATAATGTGTTCAACCATTTATTTTTGTAATACAATACCTTTTTTACATTTTTAATGCCTCTTTATTCACAGTTATACGCATATGTACGTATTATAATATTTAAACCATATATTGCAATATAAATAAATCATTGAAAATGAGAAAAAATTACCAAATTTGTTTTCTTTCCAATGAAGAAGGCTACAGAAGTGATGGCACCAAAAAATCAGATTGACATTGAAATTCATTAACTCAGATTTGTGGTGTTATTTTGTGAGTCAATTTTTCTTCAATAAATTTGTTTCATGAAAAAATCCCCGAATGCGAAATTCAACTTTTAAACATTTTTTAGGCTCGCAAAGATTGTTCCAGTATATATTCATCGATTGTTGCTAAACCAACTTTTTTTTTTAATTTAGAGAAAACCATTTGGTATAGCTAGATTACTTAGTTTACTATGGGTAGTCCATAGATTTAATATTGATTGCACTATCGTTTAGGAGCACAAAATTCTGCAACAGTGATTTTTTTGACGTTGAAAAGTTATGTAACTTTTTCAGTCACTAAAGTCCAATCCATCCATCAAAACTCAATTTTACAATCCAAAAACAATGCCTTCCAATGAAAAGATATTTTTTGCATTACATAAAACTTACGTTTAATTTCCTCTCGATTTGAAAATTTTTTCTGGAGCGCCGGAACTTTTTGGTTATACGAAATTTCCTTCAGATACCTCGACGATTGGTAGTTAAGGCTTTAAACGCACAGACGATGTATGTTCTAAAATATGCGTGACTGGCATTACAGTTTAAGTTACAACAGATTAAATTTTGTTGATGAAGGTTCATCATTCGTACGAGTGCCAAGGCCAAGCGAACGCAGTTGATGGATATTACTTGCTGCGCTATAGTCAACGTTTACAATCGTGCTGATGTCGGCCTTTTGGATGAAGACACAAAAGTGGGTGCAAAAATGTTTTTCATGCTCGAAAAATAGGGAATGGAACACATATTTCTCGAAGAGTTTATGTTGTGTTTAAGAGCGCGTAAACACGTACCCTGACCACATCCCTGTCCGTGAGCAACTCGGATTTCTTTTTTTTTTTACTCGAACAAACGCGCAGGCGATGACCCCTATTAATGCGAGGCATTGCGTTGGTTCAGGACGGATATAAAGGTTAGGAGATAGGGCTTAGAGAGAAGTGGTTATGGATTCTTGCCTTGAACCCACTCGGATTTAACCGAAAGCAATGATGCGCACTGGGCAGCCGCCGTGGCTCAGTTGGTTAGTGCGTTGGACCGCGAGTCGCAGGCAGCAACCTCAGGTTCAAATACTGCCTGTAATAACACCTAAAAAAATAACGGGAAAACTCGTTTTCTCTTTCGGTGGCTGTCCTCTCAGCTGGAAATGGCAAACCTCTGAGAGTAAAAATTGCTTATGAAAAAGCTCCCAACCTGCCGTTCGGAACCGGCATTAAACTGTAGGTCCCTTCAACCCGCGTACAAATTCACACGCACAACACGGGTAGTTGCGGGAAGCTAGGCCTTAGTCTCGCGTAAGCGGGCTGTCGTGCCAGTCAATTATTATTATTAATTATTAATGATGCGCACTGACTTTTTTCACACTATGGGACAAATAAAATTCAAACATATTGTTGCTTAAATTTTGATCTTTATTGATTCCTTATAAATCTTTGGTGAATAATTAAAAAAAAAAGAACAAATTATGTCAAAATGCAGTTGTGTTTGCGTCGATGTACATAAATATGTCGATACATAAAGTAAAACACGAATAAGGCAGAAATGTGACTTAAAATAACATAGGTAACATAAAGCAAACAATCTAAAAAACTAAACTACACTGACATAAAAGTGGATAAATTACGTTATTATTTTCCATTGTTCGTACAAAACTGTTGTTTTTAAATATTGCCAAACGTAAAAACATACAAATTCTATATCTACTTACATTTAAAATCGATTTACTTTTGCTCGTATTAAAATTTAGAATACTTCTACATTCATTGCTTGTTTTCAAACAATCAGCAGTTGTGCGTGTTGTTGTTTGGATGTCTGTAAAGGTTTATATAAAATTGTCATTGTAAATATATTTAAAATAATTGTAAATATACTTTGCAAACTTTTCGTTATAAAATAATTTGTGGCACTTTTTTCCTAAGAAACAAATGGACGTTTTTCGCAGAAATACATCCTTCTTTTCTTCTTTCCTCGTAACGTCATCTCTAGATTTCATTTCTTTCGTTTTGATTTTTAAAATAGTTTAGAAAAAACTCTCACGCGCTTAATGCCAATACCAAACTGCTTACGAACGTTTTAATAAATAAATTCCGTCCGATTGCACTGACATGTTCGTCAAAATGGTCACACAATATCGCTGTAAATTACAACTTCAATATTTAAATTAGTGCTTAGTGAATTTAAGAAAATACATAGAAATACTTGTGCTTAGCGTTTACTTAAATTAGGAAGACAAGTAGAAGACATTTGAAATAGAAAACTAGTTTTGTGCTTATTGAATAGACGCCATGTTCAACATAATATCATTGATTGCTTGCTTGCTGCGCCTTTTCGGCAGCGCTCCATCCATTGCTTCTCATAACAGGAGTGATTTTTTATATTTGGTAATCGTATTTTCATACGTGAGGCAAACGTTATAAGTGACGCTGAGGCTTTTTGGCACTTGGTTCTCAACTTCCGTCCGTCTCTGTAGCTAATTTCGGCTGTCTATATTGGCACTCTGTGGTCCACCCTACTATTGGCTTTGGCGTTTCATTTTTGTTTTATGGAATGTATTTACTATTTCTTGATGGCTTTGGTGGCGGTGTGGGTGGCCGTTTCTCAGTTAGCACGTAATTCCTGGCCTCGACATACTCGTACGTTGTGTTCGTAATACTGGTGTGTTGGTGTATTGTTGTGCTGGCTGTGGTCGAAGGACTCAAAGGTCCGTTCAAGGAGAAAGTATGAGGATTCCAGTCCAGACTGTAGCCAAGACTGGAGAAGTCTGTGGAGTCACGTGTCTTGGCCGGTAGTGGTGGCGGTATGAGGTCCTCTTCTGACGTCGAATCGGTTGTGTCTGCAAAGAGGACAGTGTCATCGTAGTACCAGTTTTAAACTACTTTCAGAGTGCTAAACTTACCCACTGAGTTTCGATTACTACTGTCGGCACCTGACAGCGAGTGTGCGTCAGTGCCCGAGAAGCTCTTCATGCCCGTGGTGGGCGTTGCGATGCTAGCGGGCCGCGACATGCGGCGTTCCTTTTCCTTTTCAGAGCGTAGCGGTCGCTTGGTCGTCAACTTGAAGTCAAAGCTTTCAATTAGTTTATACAACATTTTCTACGCAGCAACTACATGCAAACCATACCTCTTGCGTTAAAACTTTCGGGTCGGGCAATTTGGTCGATATCGACGAGTTGGATGTGATTGATATCGAATTGATGGACTCTCGCTCTGGTGTTGAAGTTATGGTTGTTAGAGGCGGCGTGTACCATTGGCTATTGGCCACTGGAAGACTCAGTGTTTCACGATCCAGCTGCAAACACATTCAGATAAGTATTGAAATCTCGATAAGCTAAGCCAAAGCAACTTTAGCAGCACAATCAACAAACCTTCTTCATTGAGCGCCGTTTAGAAGGCGTTTTCTCTTTGGACTTGCTTTTGGTGCTGGGTGAGTGACCAAGACTGGGTCTGTTGTTTCAAGAAAATAAAATGCAACATTGCAGAAATAAGCGAAAAAACAATAAAATAAAATAAAACAATTGGAATAAATAAAAACAAAATATTAACTAAACAGTCACAGAACCAAGGAAGTGTAATTAAGAAAATGGAAGTCAAATTTAAAACCACAAATTAAATTAAATTTTCAAACTAAAGCAGCATAGGAGAGGCGAGAATGAAAAATTAATCGATTAGTAAAGAATGGTACAAGAAATTTCATCAACACTAAAGTTATTAACTTGATTAGTTCATGTGATCGAATCGGCCGAACGTGGCCTTTGCTACAACTAGTAACACCTATTTACCTTGGGCTGAAATTGAAATTGAATGTGGACTTGATCGAACTTGTTTGCGGACGTGTTGAGAACGTGGACTTCGACAGTCCGCTACTGCGAAGCAAAGAAAAGGCGACTCTCAAAATCAATGCCACAATGAGCAAACGAAGAATTGCAACTTACTCTGAGGAGCCCATGCTTGTCTCCGATAGGCGATTGTTGCCCTCGAACAAACCGGGTATGAAGGAACCATTACGGCGCATTATAACCGAGTCGCGATCCAGTTTCAAGTCGCATGTCTGCACGAAATACAACCGACGGTTAAACATTTTCATTGTTAAATTGCGACGAGGTCGTCATACCTTCTTGCCATATTTGCTTTCCACACTTGCTTGCATGTCTGCGAAGCAGGACTCCAGGTGCTCGTGAAACATTTTCAGGCTGTCGGGCGCCTTGTGCTTATGCAACGCAATTGCTGAAAGCATACATTTTGTTTATGTTGCTACATCTTTGCTGCTTTGTATAGCTCACCTATTTCCAGCAGTGGTATTTGTGTTGCTATCAAATCCTTCAGCTGATCAACCAGCTCCTTGTGCTCAGGATGCTCTTCGATGTAGTCGGGTGTGAAGAATGCGTCCTCATACTTGCTGAATCCACCCATTACGGCGGGATCAACAATGCCACTGAGTTTCATACTTAACGGATTTAGCGGAATGGTTTCATCGCTTCGGTTTTCAATTATCAAATCGCGTAGATCCTTATTGGTTGCTTTCATTGTCTCAATGGCCAATTCAATTGGCGACACCTAAAAGTAATTTAAATTGAATTATATTTATCAGAATAATTGTTTTTAATAAATAAAAATGAATAAGTGATAAATATACAACTAAATTTAGTAATTTAAGATTTCTTCAACTTAAATAACAAATATTCATAAAACTTATATTTACTTTGAATTTCTTCGTATCGACCACTGGGAACCACCTCAAAATGCCAGGCAGCGGAAAACGAGTAGTTAGCACAGTGCGCTCGATCCACAGGCTGCGCACATCGCTGCCTGCAGCGCCGTTGCTCTCCCGATACGGCCGTGAAAATTTGAACTTCTGCACATTGTTGGATGTGAAGTACTTTACTATTTCATTCGAAATGACTTTATCATCGAATTTCGCAGACTCTTCGTTCATGATTGGCTCCACCTTATTGATCTGTATGAATTGTCCATCGGCCTGTGTTACATCGTCGCCGGGCAGCTCCAACGTTTGCATCAGCTCGGCCTGTGGATGCTGCACCAATATGCGTGTACAAAAATCACTCAGTCGCTCATACTCTTTGCCCCGGAAAACGAAGGACTTGTTCTGCAGAAAGCGCGGGAATCCTAAACCATAGAAACACACTCGGAAATACTCGGATGTATGACGCAACTCCTTGAGGATCTTCTCGTAGAAGAGTGCCATCTTCTTCAGCATGTCGGACAGCTTCATGTAGTCGTAGATTTCGTTTTCGTATTGTTGCGTCAGCACTTTGCACATGTCAATGGCACATTCCCACATCTTGCCCTTATCGAAGTAGTCGATAATCTCGAAGTAGAGTGCCTCCTTCAGGTCGCGATGCGTGCGACAGGTCATGTGGCGATGCGAACGCAACAGCGGCGACAATTCGGTGTCGTTCCACTGCAACAATTCCGTGTGCAGTTTCAGTGTGAAGGCAGCCTCCGTGTAGTTGTCAAACTCCATGTGGAGATCACACAACTTGTAGACGTAGCGTATGTACATCTCCTTGCGATGGACCTCCGAATAGAACTGCAGCAGCGAGAATGTGCAAGCCATGCGATTCTCTTTGCTTTCGTCCTGAATAATGCATCGATATTCCAGTAGACGTTCCATCAATTTGGTAACCATATTGACGAATTTCGTGCCATCGACGTTGAGTATGTTGTGTGCCTGGCACTTCTCTAGCATAATCTCCTGAAAGAGTTCCTTGTACTGGGCGTCTCCTTTGCCTATGAAAGTGGAGAGTATTAATTGGAGTCAACTCTATTTTGAATGGATGACTAAAGCTTATCAATTTTGTTTATGGGTTAAATAATTTATTCAGTCTTTCAAGCAATGAGGGTCAAGTTAATTTATTAATTGAGAATTTGTTATAATAAACGACAAATGTCAATAGTCATAAATATTTATCGAAATCAATTTAGTTATAATGCTCACCTGCACCGATCAGAATGTCCAATTTTTCAATCATTTCCGTTTCGAAATCATTGAAATTCGCCTTGCAGTGTGCGTTGTTGCGTTTGGTGTCGCCGTAGCTATCGTCCACCATTTTCGAGCTGTAAAACTCGCACTGCATCATGTCGAAAAATATGGGAATAGTTGCCTTTCGCAGTTCCACTTCGGGTATCATGCTCATCTCCAGTATCGGCTCTACGAGCTGTGGCACAAATTTCGGCTTATGTTCGCCCAAATGGAACCACATCTTGCGTATCTCTTGCGCTGTGTCCTTGCGTATGTCGCGGTAGCGGGCGAATATTATTTGCCGCTTGTTGTCATTGAAATCGTTCAGTTGCAGCGGTGACTGTATGAGAAACGCGATGGAGCACTGGAAGAAATTCGACCACACCTGTTTCTCGAACGGTTCGAAAAAGTGATCAATAATCACAATGGACAGATGTTGCAAAGAGCGCAGAATCACGGTGTTCTGATGCATAATCATGTCCATCCAATCACGCGAAAAGACCGGCTTCTGATGCGGCGAGACCAGCTCCTCGAAGACCAGTAAAATCTCAATAATGAAATCTTTCAGCTCGTAGCGGCTGGCCAGGTGTTTCACGAAAATTTCATAGTGCACGAAATCCATGCGCTGTAGAATACCCAACATGATGGCCACCAGGTTGCCCACTAGCTGATTCTCGCGATCCAGCGCCTGCGAGGTTTTGATAATGGTGCACAGCAGGATCAGCATAATGTCGCGTACGTCGCTGTGCGTTTGCCCAATGTCGTTGCGAAAGAGCAGCTTCAAGATGTTGTTCATTATGTTGATGCATTCAATGACCTAATATTATAGAGGCGAACGAATCAAGTTGTTACAAAATGAAATTAGTTGACTAAGTTTTAAAATACACATTTTAATGTAACATTGTAAAAAAAAGGTAATATTTGTATGAAGTTTTTAAGGTAATTCGCAGAGAATCTCTCAGTACCGTTTTTCTTAAGAAACCTAAACATATAAATAAGTATAAAATAAGTAATTGAACGGCGCGTTATGCGAGAAGAATCACAATTAATAATTATGGCTTACACAAATATTTTACTTTAGCTCAAAGGTGACTCATTACAGAGTTTTACGTTCGAAATAAGAAAAATTAAAGGTCAAGATGCAATGGATGTGAAAGTGTCTGTTGAATTACTCCAACACACCTAACAAAGGGTACATCTGCAAGTAACGCTAGAAGCCATGAGTATAAGCTCGCTAGTCAAGATCCGCTGAAACATTCGAATATGTTTAATTGTTTACTACGAAAACTGCATTCTGCAAAAACTGATATGCAAAAATTTAGTTATTGGATACAAATAACTTTGTCTGAAATCGAATAAAGGGAATTTTTGCTTCATATTTGTTTTCTACATTTTGTGTTGATCGATTCGTACTTCTTAGCGGCCAGCCGACAATGCAAACGTGTCCATATGTGTTGCTGAAAGAGACGAGATTCGGAATTCGCCATGTCGGCTGTACATATATGCTCCTAAACAAGTATGGCTTAACTAGTAACTTGTATATACAGTAAGGTGATACTTAGAGTTATGACTATTTTGGCGTTTATATATACGTATTGCAAAAGCTGAGTCGACATAACAATAACGTAGCAGCTAGCAAAGTGTAAGAACATGTTATTTATTTGTTTAATTGCTATTGTTCACATCCACACGGCACAGTAATTGTGTATTTGAAGCATTTGTATATTGAAACGTAATTGTTTTGCTTTTCTTATGCACTGGAAGCAAACACAAATCAGTGTTGGACCAATTCAAAGAATTGCCATCTGCCCTTGTTTACGCAACTACTCGTAAATAACAGCAAATGTGGTGTCGATAAATGCACGAATATCAAAATAAGCAACAGTGATGAGGGTGAACAGTGGCCCCTCCCCTTCGCCGACCCTAAATACCATATTGCTCCAACCGTGAATACGTCGAATTCATTTGCTGTGCGCGTGTTTTCAACAGAATACCATAAGTTACAAGTAAATGAGTGAGAAGTGATTGCATTCGTATTTATTTTTTTTAATTGTGATTATTTAGTTGAGTAGACGAGTATTGCGTTTACCTTTTGTTTAGCAGTTGTCTCACGTGTGTGCAGATGTGACTTTAACTGTCCGAGCACTTTGGCTGCTTTCGAAAGATTCTTTTCTTGTTGCCATATATCGGATTTGGAGTCACCCTATATATTTCGAGACATGGTTCGAATGCGTACACAAGCGATTCATAGATTAGAAATGTATTAGGACAGCAATTAACCCAAGAAATATGAACACCGCACGATGTCACACACTTCTCGATTAAATATTTTGCTAAGGTTTTTTTCGTTTTTTGTGTAGTCTAATACAAAGAGTCGATACAGTTAAAAGGAAATTAAAATGAGCCCAAAATTAGAGAAGATTACAAATAAAACGTGAACATTCAAATGAGAGTGTGACTATTGTTGTATTTATATTCTGGTATAGGCAGAACTGTGTTTAGGTGGCTTTCGACTATGCAAATTATTAACGAAGTAGAGAAAATTTAAGAAAGAAGGGATACCCAAGGCTTGTGGATGGTACTGATGAAAGTAATGTTTGCAATGTGTGTTGGTGGCAGTGGTGGTGGTGGTGGTGCAATCTTTTATTATGAACATGAAACAGATGATACTCAAATATAATTCAATTGTGATACGTAAAAATTTCGTGCAAATTATGTGTTTGAAACTAAACATTGACTAGTCAAATAGGCACACGAACGAATTTCGAGTTCTATACAATCCATAAAAAAAAAACAATAATACATTTAAATCACTAACCGGCCGTGATAGACAAGGGTGTACTAGAAAGTACCTATCAATAGCGCTACACTCATTGATATCGGAGATTGGTCAATCAGTGATACGACTATTGCCAGAGATAAGCTGAGAGTATAGAAGAGTACAGAAATATTTGCGTAAAAAACATGTTCGCGGGGAAATAATTCTATTGGTTCGTCCTGTATACTTTTGAGGTCATAAAATTTTTCATTGATTGTAGGTAAGTCTTCAAGTGGAGATTTTGCTAAATTGTACATATCGATTTGACGTTATCATTTCGCGTTCAAGTTGCTTATGATACTGTCTAACAACGCAAGAAACATGTGCAATTCATCCCAAGACGTTTATGTTACTCTGCAAAATGGTTTTCTTATTTAGGGAGAGTTTTTATGTATGAAGCATTAAACCCAGGCAAAATTTATTAATTTTGTTGCTAGAACTGTAAGTAATTAATCTTTGCAATCAGATTGGGACAATACAATGAACTTTTCAATAAACATGAAGTGTCTTTTTATCCCAAATTTGAAAGCCAAGGAGAAAATTAAGCTTCTAATATGGTTAAAAGTATTAAACTCTTCTTTATCTTTGATTGGATTTTCCTATTTACTAATTGGAGTTTTCTGTGTCTGACAAATTCATTTAATCGTATAGGCCATAGATTGCAAGAGATCATCATTCAAAAACACCATATGAATTAAAATTTATGTTCTAATGCATAAACTCTACCAAAGTTGATATTAAAAAAAAATCAATTATTCTTATTATTATAAAAATCGCCAATTAAAAGAATAATACAGAAAATTAAACAGCAAGCTTTTATCTTTTTTAAATTAGAAGCTTCTCACTGAATAATCCTCAGCAATGTTAATCCAAAGTTATCCTACCCTCTTTTCTAAATTCCTTATAAAATCCCAATTTCAATTTCATACCGAATTTTAAGTACCATATAAGGTACAATGATTCGAAACATTTATGCCCCAAGTAGCAAGCAATAGATATAAAACATTAATATAAATATGCTGTAATTCAATATGAAATAAACATAAATGCATATTTTCCGTATACAAAATATGAGTAAGCAAAAGTTTTTCTTTCTCAGTACAACTTTATCAGCACTAAGTTTTGATGCCAGAAGACAACCGTGTAAAATGAGTTTTCATAGACTCATTTACAAACAAAACAATTCAACAAAATTAGTTACCTGCATAACTATCTTTTTCTAATTACAATATGAAAGATACTCTTGCCTTCAGTAGTTTACAGAGAACAATGCCAGTAATAATATGCGGAACAATTACAAAACATTTACAACATTTGCCGTTTTAAACATACATTAAATATAAACATGTGGCGGTGATTTTCGAAAACAGCTTCAAAAAATTGAGAGTGCAATTCTTTTTATGGATTTTCAAACATGCTATTCCAAAATGCATATTCGACACAAGAACGGACAAACAATCAATAAGCAAACACACACAGACACACAATCAGCATGCTTAAACTAAGTATAAACGAGCTCCTAATAATAATATACATCTGATTATTTGCAAGTCGAATAAAAACATTCAGATATTTCAAAATCTCTACAAACTGAAATACGACCCGAAATTTTGCAAAATTACAACATTGCGTCTTCAAGTATTTTAGTAGAGTTAAATTCATGTCTACACGCTATCAAAACAAGTCAATGCAAAAATTGCAGTCACCACCTTTTTGAGTGAGTTATCATTATTTAACAATTAATCGATTCAATGAAACATACAAATGGAAACATTATTTGCGAGCAATGATATGAAAATGCTTGAATACACTTGAGCGTACCAATGTTATAATTTGCGTTTTAATTGCGAATGCAACAGAAAATTAATACTTTAACACGAATGGAAAATTAATAAATGAACATTCTGTTTATTGATTAAATCGAAAATCACTTGAGTTATAACTAGACATACCTCCTCTTTGCTCTCGAGCCGATCTTTAATGTGATTACAAAAGACGGGCAGCAAAATTGCGCGACACTCGGGCAAGTGGAACAGTTTAGAGTCGACAAAGTCCTTAATGCAACCCATTTTCGATTGTGTGAGTCGACGTGGAGGGAACTGGCGCAAAATGTTAACAATGACAATGCTAAAAAACAAACGATACAATTTGGGTCATGCCGCAAAAGTTTAATCCAGGCACAGAGAACACACCTCAAGCGTACTGGATCGAAGACTTGCATCAGGTCTGCGGCTATGATATGCAGATTCTTCAGCAGTGCTCCTTCGGATTTCAGTAGGTCCGTGGGACAGGCAATCATTTTAATAAACATTTCGAGCAGATCTGCATAAAAGTTCATTGGTATTATTTATTTACTATCATAATTTGTTGGAGGTTACCGTGCAGTTTATTGGCGAAATCTTCGTAATCCGAATTGCCGTTCATTGCTGCAAACAGTATGCGCGAACGTATGACAAACTTCATAACGTAATGCAGATATCTGGTCGTTTTGTACAGACGCTTCACCTCTACGCGCTCATCGATTTCAATGCCGTCGGCCGATTTCTCAGTGGGCTCGATGGCTTCCCCGATATTCTTTTGCAGCACATCAATTAATTTGCTATTGATACAAATATGTAATTGCAAAGTGATAACAAGCATTGATTAAGTTGGTGGTTGGTTCATGTTATTAATCAGCACTCAAGTACGTACTCATAGGCCAAGGTCGCCGAGAAACTGTCGTTTATGTACACATCGAGCACAGTGAGAAAGTGCTGATATTTTAAATCGGACACAGTTTCAATTAGGTGGATGATGCTCATGAAAACCAACTGGTCATATTTCTCGGGATCGTCGTTTTCGACCTATCAATGAAGGTGTGCGGATTAAAGCCTAAATTTAAAGATTCGAACATTCAATATGGCACAACTCACCAGTATATTGAATAAAGCGTCCAATATATCCTGCAGAAACTTGACCACCTCCTCGCCAGGGACATTGGACAGTGCATTCAGTGACTCCTCCAACGTTTCCTTGTGGGCTGACCAATTCAGCAAGCCAAGCAAGCTCACTAAAAGCACAACAAAGACAATCGATTAGGTGCACTGTATAAAATACAAATATATGCTTTTAAACACACCACTCTGGGTCAATTTAGTACTGCACAAATTCACACAAATCGACAATTGATCCTTGGGCAACAGGGTCAGTCCAGTTATAGATGGCTTTGTGCCTTGTAGTTCAATCAGTGTGGCCGGCAATTCCATATACGAATTTGAATTCGTTTTGTCATATTTCTTGTGATCGATTTTGTAAACAGCCAAACTGTGCTGTCCTTGCTGCGAAGAAAATATTAGCATATGAAAATGTTAATAACAATAATTACTTTTTGGACAAAGCGCAGACTTACTGGTATCGTTGTTCCATTATTCTGCATCAATTTTATGTACGAGAGTCCAAAGGGTTTCTCCGATTTGTCTTTCTGCTCGTTGGAGCTGCGATGTTTGAAAAAGAACTTTAAATGGCACTGCTTGAACTCGTCTATAGGCACGTGAATCTGTAATTTTGTCAGATTTAATAACATATTTCTGATTCGCCGCATTTTTGTGTTCATGCCACCAACCTTAAATGTTTCCAGCCATTTGGGCTTATCATCGTGATAGTACACAACCGACTTGTATTCGTCGATTGGTGGATGACCAGCACCGATACTCATCACACCTGGCACTACCTGACCCTGGTCATTGCACACATACACCGTGACCTCGACATTCTTTTCCGATGTCTTGGCAATGCGCGAAAATTCGCCCGAGCACAATGTCAGGTACAGATCATTGCGCACATCGCCCGGCAATATAACTTCCGGGAAGCCCATTTTGCGCGCCAGCGGAACATTCGTGTGCACCAGTCGCGGAAAGTCCTCCTTGATCTGTTTGATGTCGCCCTGCAACACCTCAATCGTGACAGCCATCTTCGAGTCGATCTTGCCAATGTCTTTGTTGGCAATCAACTTGCGCAACGTTCCATCCAGACTATCCTTCTCGCACAGCATGAACGGCAAGTCCAGATTGCCGCGAAAATCATCCGGTTTGTTAAGAATGGGCGTGAGATCCTTGCACGCTACACCAAACGGCCGCCGCATTATGTACTCGGAGCTGGTGAAGGAGCCACTCGAGCTGATCGACAGTTGCGAGTTCTTCTTGCTTGCAGCCGTCAGCATTGTATTGGTGATGCTTACGCGTTTCGAGTCGTTCTCCTTCATTTCCATTGAACCGATTCGAATGGCATAGCAGACCAGATACATTTTCGAGATGCTCAGATCGTTCTTGCTCAGATCGGTGAAGAGCACACGATTATTATCAAATTGATCGATGTCGCGTGCGATGCCGGTGCGTGACCACTTCACCACATAATTTTCGCTTATTGGCTTGTGTGATTCACCATCGAACAGAGTGAACAGCAGATCGGAGTCCTCTTGAAATTTGCACACAAATGCGTTGACATGCAGGAGAATGTTGTGAGAATACCTGTTGAGTGGACGAGGGCTGCGCTGTATGGTTTGCGGACGCTATGTAGGAAGCGAAAAATAAAACTTTTAATTTATATTTTGAGAACTGTAGAGGATAAAATTGCTAAAATTAGCAAAATTCAGTGTTAAAGTTTAGACTAACTGAAGAATTGCTGAATTGGATTAACTAATTGCTGACACATTTCAAGCTAATTTACTGTCGAAAGCATGTGTCGTGTTCAGTGGCGCACACAGGATTTCATTTGGGGGGTTCGCTTAGAACTTTTGGGCCGAATATCATTCGAAACCATATTTTGTACTGGTCGTATTATTGAAAACATGTATTGTTACATTGATTTGCAGTGCAATTATATTCGCTAAGTACGAAAACTACAGGCAAAACTAAAGGTTACAACACCGTAGAGAATACATAAAGACAAGGTGAGTAGAGCTCATCTTGTTTTAGGATTTACTATGTTTAGAAACTTAAAACTAAAGGAAATATACAGCAGAGAATATCTAAAACAACAAGGAAGTAAAGCTTTTCTTATTTTGTGTTTAACACTCCGATGCCCAACAAGGTCCATAGGGACCTATGGCGTTTTTAAAAGCAATTATTTTGTATTTTATACGTTTTTGCCATCTGTCTGTAGTAAAAAATACATATATGTTTACTAAAAAATATACACCAAGCTTAGCTTTTTGGCCTTCCAAACACATCTACACACATTATGTAACACTACATTACACAATTACAAGCCTTATATGCAATATTACAAAAGAGGTCCCTGGGGACCTTGTTGGGCTTTGGCCGTTTAAAAAGTTGTCGGTTTTCGGAGTGTTAAAAAAATAAAAATAATTATGTGCAATATTTTAATGACAATCCAAGAATTCGAATATGTCTTCTTGTAAAAATATTTTTTAATTTCTACTAGCAGTTTGAAGATTGGTGTAAAATGAAAATGTTGTTTGAAGAAATAAAATATGAACATCGAATTGATTCGATCTCAGAAACTCTCTGTCTCAACCTACACTCGCTTTTATGATGCGATTCACTGCATTCATGTGGTATTCATACAGCTCGGTTGTGCATGTTGTATTTGTGTCCAGTATATCGCCGTTCTCGTCACGCACCACCATATCCAAGCCCAACAGGCTATTTCCTGTGTCGATTTGCGAAGTGGCCATCAGTTTCACATTTCGCATTTCGTCTACGGGCAAATTTCCCGATATGAGCAGAGCGCGATTATTGTTCAGTTCACTCATTTTCGCGCGCACACTGTGGAAGTCGCGATGATTGACCTGCAAGATAAAAAGAATAACGTAACTCGGACATGACACAATGCCCAACGAACGAACAGTGCGTTCAGAGGGTGGACGGCCAATGATGACATCTGCGCCAATTCGTGACATTTCATGCTTGAATGAAATAATATTTCAGCGCGAGTTGTGCTGCCAGCGCTTTTGGTCATTGGTTGCTGCCAGCGCTTTGGGGTCAAATTGATTCGCACGCGTTGCACACTTACCAAAAAATACTGCTTCAGTATGGAGCCCCATTCCACCAGCACTTTGGTTATTTCCTCGACGATCTCGGTGCGCTTTATGCAGTATTCGTCATTGACAATTGTGTAATCGCACGAATGAATATAGGACTTTGGAAATATGCCGCGTTGCTCTTTATTTCTGCAAAAATTCAGATAGAAAAGAACAACAAACGTTTAATATAAAAAAAATTCATATTAGACATGAGCGAGAATTTAAATTGTTTAAAACATTTACGCAATTTGAGTACATATGTAAGTGGGCGCGTGTGTGTGTGTGGGATACTGTCGACAGAATTGTGTGGCTAGTGGTGTCGCAAGTGTGATGGATTACTTAGCCGAAGACAACAGCATCCAGATGTGTATGAATGTATGTTGTCGAAATGGAACGAACGGACGGCCGCGTCTCAGTTGAGACACAATTAATAGGAGTTAGTTAAGAAAATTCCGTGCCATTCCGGCCATAGCTGGTCACTGAGAGTGAGTGCCATGTGAGAAAGAATTTGCCTTCTGTTATTGTTTCATATTAATGATGTCGACTATTCAAAGTCAGTACCCTTTCACCTTTTTCTCATTTAACTATTTTCCATCTTTCAAGCATTTCGCTTCGTACGTATTGACGCTTTCGTGTTCGATGCAAAATTTAGTCCGCCTCAGAAAGAGCTCACAGCTCCACATGCTCGGGTTAAGGTCATTAGCCGAAAATTATTAACTAACGCTAACCATTGTTTCACAATGTCTACACACATTTTACAAAGTTTGGCTAACAGTTGGCTGCATTATGAGGAGAATTTTTTTGTAATTTGCTTTGATTTTTTTTTGTTTTGGAACGATCTTGCAAATGGGAAAGTGTGTTATTTGATGAAAACAATAGAAAGAGTACATATGAAAACGTTGCAATTAAAAACTGGAACATTGGCTATTGTTGTGTGTATTTATATGAGTTAGTCCTTCAAGTGCTCAACAATTGGACATAAAAAACTATTTGGACCAGATCCGCAGTAATAAAAGGTCAGGTCAACAGGTTGTGACAAACACAGACAGGCACACAGACAGACAGTGATTACGTAGACATTATTCCTTTTGCATTATTGCTGCTTGCCACGTGATTTTAAGGATTTGTTTTTACGTCAATTGCAAAGGGATTTTCGCATGACCAACATGAGAACCCCTACACATGTTATGTGTGAACATTGTGTTTGTTCTAAGACAGAAAAGGAAGTGATATACCTACATTTGTATGTCGTAAGCGGTATTGGCCGAGAATGCTGAATTTAAGCAGCAATGACATTCTAGATTTGATATTCTTGTACTAAAGTAAAATACAATTTTTGATAATGAGACTGACTATGTATTCCTGCAGTCTATGAATCTGTACTCATTGTCATAATTTTAATAAAGCGTTCGGTTCAGTGGCCCACACAGGATTTCATTTTAGGGGGGTTGAGTACAAATTTTGAGCCGAATAGCATTCGAAACCATATTTTGTGCTAGCAATTTTTGTGTTTGGGGAGGGTTTGAACACCCAAAACATCCTCTGTGTGCGTCACTGGTTTTGATACAGGCAGACAGATCAGATTACAATCCTTAGTCCTTTCTTTCCTGTTGGGACACTAAAATTTTTGACACATAACAACCAATACTGCACAGTAATTATCGCCTCAGCTGAGAAATGAACTATAAAATTGTGAGAACAACAATATACGACATGTTTATGACTGCTTTCAATATTTTAAATATTTAAAACCAAATTCCATCACTTTTCTGCGTTAAATGCACTCAAATAAAATTTTACGATGTTCAATATTTGTTTATTGACATTTATTTGTTTTTTTATGAAATCACACAGCATGGGTGTGTGTGTGTGTGTGTGTATGTTTGTATTCGGAGGGGCGCTATTGAATCCGCTGGGTTATGGGTCAGCTAAAGAACGCAAGAGGTCAGTGCTATGCGGCAAGTAAAAGGCATGCCAAGAGATGAAGCGAAGAATGAGTAGTCACGACAACGACGACTGATGGACATCAACGACATAGCACAAATAAAACTGCTATGTTGCGGCCAGCCAGTAAACGATAAGAATAGTCTCAAGTTTAATGATAGCGTTCGCATTGCCGCTTCACACTTCCCACTCACACACACATACACACACACACGCTACATTCATTGTATTCACCCAATGGACGACGGTGCAGTCCGTCAACCGTTGTATGCAACGCAATTATGTATGCAGATAAACTGGGAAAACGGTAGCACAGAAAAAAGAAACATCGCCGATAAGGAGTGTTCTCAGAGAGTTTGCTTATTGAAATACAAATAAATAAATGAGGATGTAACAAAGGCATAACGGAAGAGCATTGCACAGATGTCGGCGAGTCTCTGCGCCTGGCCATATGTCTCCATACGGGCAGGATCTCTTGGCACACCCCGACAATTCTTCGAATTGATCTCACACACGTTGCGTATAGCCGAGTGGGAATCTTGCATTGCAAGTTCCAACATATGTTTCCAAAACTCGATAAATTCTGTTGCAAATATGTCATCATCAAAGCGTGGCATTCTCAAGCGGATAGCGGCACTTGAGAGAATATATGAAAACAACAACAACTGCGCCTGTGTGTAGTACACGATGGAGTGTTTGGTTAGCCACTGAAGATCGTTGTTCACAATGCGAACACAAACATGGACAATAAACAATTTAACAGAGACACTCACCCCTTCTTGTAGCCGTAATACCAGTGCGCCGTCTCCTTAAGTATGACCACCGAGTCGCCAACATCTAAACTGAGCCGATGCGGCTTATCCTCCTGATCGAAATTGCACTTTGCTGTGAAAATGTCGAGAGAAAAGGTTAAATCATGTCAGTACAAAATTATGGAAATCATGATAATTATAGTAGACTCTCATCAAATATGTACATCTAAAATCGCTTAGAGTATATAGAAGTATGTATACGACACGTTCGTTGTATGGATGGGAATTAAAAAAGAGCAAAAAGCTTGAGCACTTATTTAGTAATAATTTCAGCAGTTCATCACGAACAAAGTGCCCACAACACACAACCCAACCACGGACAACCTAACAGCTTTGCAAACGCGTCACAACTATTTGCAAAAATTGCGAGCAAGCGTTGTTTTTGGGATGCGCTCACATAGATGCGGTCTCCCCCATTGTTTTTGCTTTTGAAACACCGAGATTGTTGCGAAAAAGCTTTTCAATCATTTTCGGAGGCTTCGGCTTAATTCAGTGTTTCAGCAGTCGCTCAGTTTCGCTGCGAACACGGCAAATGTTTTGGGTTGCAAGCTGTGTTGTGGGCTAGTTGGCAGTCGGTGTTGATGCGCAACAAATTTTTATTAGTTATAAACAAAAACCAAAAGGCATTTCGCAATATGTAGCGGGAGGGAGGAGGAATAGCTGATAGTGAGCTTTATTAATGTATTAGTTGAATCTAATTTTAAAACGGATGTTTCAAGTTGTTTCGTGGAAAATTACAATATGCAAGCAGAGCGGACGGTGGACCAAATGGGGGCTCACAGCAGGGCTGCATTTGAAAACAATATTTTCAAAGTAACGTAAGTAAAGTATACCACATATATTTCACCCGTTTTCAAATGTGTATGCAACACTGTTTTTTCAACATTTGTTACAACACAATTTTCAAACCGATGGGGGAAAGGAGGGAGGTTACGAACACATGTCACATGAGGATACGAACTGATTTTGTTAATTGTGCCTTTGAGTGCGACCTCTCAAGTCGATCTTTTTGACCACAAATTAAGAAATGTCATTGATAAAGCACCGTCGAACTCAGCTAATATGGCTCCCTCTTTTAGCAATTTTCAAAGCCAAAATTACAACTTTGGGGAAGACGTCAAGTGACTTGAAGCCATACATTTTAATTCACCGAAGAAACTGAAGGTCACACCTCAATAAGCCTCACGAAAATTTCAAGATGTGCTATATATATATATGTATATATATATATATATGTACATATATATATATGTATATATACATTGTGACAAAAAAGTACCCGGAAATTGTAAATAAAACGCAAAATATTTAATTATTCATCAATATTTATTTTGTCGCCTTCAAAGTAATCCCCATGAGATGCAATACACTTATGCCGACGATTTTTCCAATCCTTGAAACACTTTTCATAAGCACTTTTTGAGATGGCCTTCAGCTCCTTCAGCGAATTTTATTTTATCTCTTCGATCGACTGAAAACGGGTTCCACGGAGCGGCAATTTGAGTTAGAGGAACAAGTAAAAATCACAAGGAGCCAAATCTGGTGAACACGGTGGTTGATCGATGGTATTTATTGCGTTTTTGGCTTTAAATTCGGTCACAATCGTGGCTCGATGCGATGGTGCATTATCATCGTGTAAAACCCATGAATTGTTCTTACACAATTCCGGTCGTTTTCGACGGATGTTCTCACGCAAACGCCTCAATACGGCCAAATAGAACTCCTTATTGACCGTCTGTCCCCCCGGAACAAATTCATGATGCACCAAACCACAAATATCGAAAAAAAACAATGAGCATCACCTTGATTTTTGAGCGGCTCTGGCGTGGTTTTCTCGGTTTTGGCTCGTTTTTGCCCTCCATTCCGATGATTGTTGACTTGTTTGCATGTCAAACTCATAGACCCATGTCTCATCGCCAGTTATAATGCTCTCCATGAATGTGGGATCAGAATTCGCACGATCAAGCATGTCCAAAGAGATCTGTTCACGGTATTCTTTTTGAAGAAAATTCGCAACAAAATCGCAACGCACTACTGAGATGTACTAACTTAAGCAGTTGCTGTAAACAAACTGGTTGACAGATCGCGCTCATATTTGGCATAGTAATTAAGGACAGTCATACCAACTTAACAAAATAAATTTTTTGAGATATCATTTACCCGGGGAATTTAAATTACAATTTCCGGGGACTTTTTTGTCACAATGTATATATGTATACATTGTATATATATAAGTATACACAACTGTTTACACTTTGCCACTTCTCTTTTTCCGTTACCTAAATATCACAACAAAGTTCATATGGCTAAATTTAGGTTGGTCCAAGATATCTAACACTGCCAACTTTTAAAACCGTATGCTTGATTTAATGCTACGTCAAAAATATATCTCACTATCACACGTTCGTTCAATAGCGTTTCGTATTTGCCAATGACAGTTCGGTAGAAGTCAGATTTGCACAGAGCTACGGAATTCTGACCAAAGCTCCATTCTACGAGAACAAACAAAATTCTAAAAGAGAACTTTCGATGTAATGAAAGAGAAAAACTAAAACAAGAATTTAAAGAATTTTTAAGACACTGCTTCCGCTAACAGTTACGTTCAGGTTTATATAGCAAATGTTCTTTTGCTTTCAGAATAGTGTTCTTCATTGTTTGTGGTACGAAGAAGACTGCACTGATCAATCTACTTACGGTCATATTGGCAAAACAGGTGGTGGGTGGCAGTTTCAAAATCCGTGTAAGCAACACTTAACACAGTCTGCCTACTCTGTGAGCGAGACATTCACAACTGCATTTAAAATAAGTACAACAATGAAATAACTAACATTACTTAATGGCATGCGGCATGCCACAGTGTTGTTTGTTTCATTTGTGCTTAAATCGCATTCGCAGACAAATGCCAGCGGATACTTAAGTCTACACATACACACACACGCGCTCAAACGCTCAATTATGGACCAAACCAAATCCATGGCTAAGCCACACGCTGCGAGTGAGTGCCGCGGTTTCAGCGTCCAATGACCGAACGGAATCCCGCACAACAACAAACCCATCACGACGACCTCCACTGCAACACCAACACCACGAACCACCGCCGAATTGCATTTTAAAACAGCGGGTGCGGCGAGGAAGCGGCCAAATTGCCAATTGAAAACAAATGACGCACTTGTGCCACTGGTGTTGGCTCGCTGCGGCCGTGGCTACCGGTGGGGGCCGCAGGCGATTGCTGCGGCGACGTCGCTCGATCAGAGGCAGCGAGCAGCGAAGCATGTCAAATGTGCAATGCGAGCAACAACAACGACACTGCCAGCTTAATGCACATTCGGTGGAAGTGCAGCTAAGCGTCGAGAGTGCGATAATTGTGCAACCGATGAAGGTGCGCGAAATTTCATTCCAATGAAAAATTCGATTATGTTCGCGCTCGAATTTCACGCAAACTCACACATCAAATGGAAATGCAATGAGTTTCATGTTTGCAAAACAGCAAAAGAAAAGTATACAATTAACGCGGCGCAAATTGTTTTCCTTTACAGGCGGCGGGCACGTTTGCGATAAATTGAATTGCCCAGACTCGGAAGCCGTTCAGTTCAATAGTTGTTGTTGTTGTTGTTGCAGCGGGCTATAATTAGCCAAGCAACGTTTGTTTGTGTCGATATTAATTTTAAATACAAATCTACTTAAGCAAAACAATCGCCGCTTCAATTTCCCCCCGTCCGTCGGCCAGCGCTGACGCGCGCGCTCAGTTAGTTTTCTAGTGTTTACACAGCAGCGCGTCCAATCAATTTCATGGAAGTGATTGGGCGCAAACGCCAGCCACATGACTCACGCCCGCAGCTCTTTCGCAGCGGGCTGCACGTCGTAGGCAGTCAATCGCAGTCGCTGACAACGTGAAAGGCGGTTCGAAGTAGGTTTGGATAAAGCAGGTGAATATTTAAATTATTCTGAGAAAACTAATTTCAATAAATTGCTGTGTAGATCACAGAGTCGATTTCCCTCGTTATTATACCAAACCAATAACAACAAACAAAAGATCTGCGAAAGAAAACAAGAAACAAGCCACCCGCTCGTTCAATCAGCCACCGGAAGCAATAAGCAATGACGTCGAAAATCGACAAAAGGTATATGAACAACAAACAGCAGGCATTTCACGGCTCAAAGACCGGACAAATGGGAGACGGTGCTAAGTGCTGAACGCCACTGAAAACAACAACAGTAGGAAATGCAACAAAGAACAGTGGGAAATTTAACAAGCCCAACATTGCTGTAGCGTTGAGGGAAAGAGAGATAGTGGCAACGATGCACATTAGGGGTATGCACGAACTGTAAACATTTCGAGAATGCGACTAAACTTTAAATAGAGTTATGAGTACTTTGGGAAAAACGCAAAGTAGAATTTCATAACTTCATGGCATCACATTTAATATTAAATATTTACTTGAAGGCACAAAGCATGGAAATCGTATACATAGTTAGCGACGAAACTCGAGTGTTGGTAAAGTCAAATATTCAATTATAGAGTTCAGAGAAGAACGGTTAGGAATGCCAGACAAGCTTTTGACTGTCCCTTGACACTTAGTAACAGTAACACACTATTTAAATTGTTGCTTGAGAAGATGAGCTGTGGTATATACTCAAAAGAATTATATCTCAAATTAAAGCTGAGGCTGCCGGTTACTGTAGTGTCTTCCAAGCATGGGTTACAGTAGACCCGCCGGCAGGCTATGACCGAGCATTTAAAGCAAGACATGGCAACGCTTGGGGTTTTTCTTTCAACCTCACTACATGAAACTAACCTAAGGCTGAAGGCAACACAGGATTTACTGCTCACCGTATTTGGCCAACCTTCAATTATCGTTGCTTTAGAGAATTTCTCTCACGAAGAAGATACCAGATGAGAACCCTGATGGGTGTTCAGACGGGTCACTCCGTAACTGACACCTACTCAAGAAGGTTAGGTTTGCTTTCTAATGACGTCTATCATATCTGTATGGACGACGAAGAAACCTTCATTCAATCAGTTGTCCTGAATTATCTTTCAGAAGGAAGACTCAGGGGTCCAACTGATAGGACTACTCAAAGTCTACTAGGCTTCGTAAGGGAACTAATTTTATGTGTTTGCCACAATTTTACGGCCACTACTATCTTCCTACCTAAATACCGCTCTAACAAAAAAAACTCAAACTATTTTTGTCACTAATTCAAAGTACTTTCAAATCGAAGAATCCTCCACCCAAACAACTCGCGTTAACACACATTTCTATATATTGTGATTTCTACTGATTATTGCGATCAACCATGTAATCACAGAAGAAAACAATTGCAAAAATTACAAAATCATACTATTAAAACAGATCTTCACAATAATATCAACAAACACACTCACTCGGCGACGAAAATATGAATGAAAAATTCTTATCGAATAATTTAAAAAAAAAAAAAACATGAATGCAGCTTTAATACTTTATTGTTGTGAATGTTGAAAACTTTAAACATTAACAGATGCGACGAATAAATAACAAAAACCATGAATGCGGCTTCAATATTTTGTTTTTGCGAATCATGCATTAAAAGGTGCGTTATATAAAACAAACAATTAAATTCAAAGATTTTCGATATGGTCGAGACTGGAAGCATCCGGGAAGCTTCGACCGATTTTCCCCGGTTGATTGAGGTAAATTTTTGTAGAGGGTTTTCAACGAATTTTTAAATCAAATGTAGTTAAGAGATAAACAAGAAACATTGGCACATTTATAAAAAATTGTACTCCAACAAGAGGTCATCCTAATTGCGATTAGTGGCTTACATGTCCACCGGTAACGACGGATGGCTAACCTGGCAAATCACAGTTAAAAGGTTATTTTTGCTTGTCGTTTAAGATAATAATTAACCGAATAATCAATCTTCGGATAATTGAGGTTTGAAGCTACAAACATGAAATTTGAACTGCAGGTACATCTTAAAAACTGAACTTCCGCTAAGACGGGATTTTTTGAAATTCGGGGTCTAAAGGGGCAGAACATGTGTTAATGTTTTGTATGAAGAAATGTGATTTAATAGACATATTTATTTCGAACTTCCTGAAAATACTCTAAATCAAAAATAGTTCGACACGTATTTTATAATTTTTCGAAAATCAAAGTGTAACAACAATGGGTTAAGGTTTGCTTACGGCCTATTGACTTTAAAAATTGTAGAACTAGATACTTGAAATTAAATAAAAATAGACACGTGTTTCTTATTATGAGCATTTTGACTTGACAAACGTGGTGAAAGTACTTCAAATGTAAAATAACTCGATACGTGTTTTTCATTTTTCCGAATATTAAAATCGGACGGGTTAAAAGTTTGTATGGCGAAACTGTAATAAAACATGAATTAATGGGCCCACTGATTTCAAACTTTGTGAAAGTACTCTTAGTGAGAAATAATTTGACACGTGTTTTTCACTTTTTTGAAAATCAAAATATAACGGGGTCAACAATGATTTAACAGTTTGTATGGAGAAACAAGGTTTATTTGGCCTTTTGACTTCAAACTTAGCAAAAGCACTTCAATCGGGAAATAATACGTGCTTTTAATTTTTTTTGAAAATCGAAATGTACCGTGGTAAACCAAGGGTTAAGAATTTGTTTAGAGTAAATGTGAAAACACATGATTTAATGAGCCTTTTGCATTCAAAATTTTTGAAAACACTTGAAATCAAAGATAATTAGGCACATATTGTTTTATTTAATCAAAAACTCACGGGGTCAACAATGGGTTAAGAACTGTTATCGGGGAAAACATGAGCGCGCGTGCAAAGCCGCGGGGCCCAGCTTAGTATTTCATATAAACTCAAATCGCTGACACCTTTCTGACACTGTAGCAACAACAAACAACAACTCGTGACCATTGCATAAACAACATTTATTGTTATCCGAGAGACACACTCGGATGAAAACTAACAAATGTCATTTGATCGTGAAAAATGTGGAAGCGACAAACATAAAAATGCACACAACTTCGTGAAATGAGGAAACGCATATCCAAGCTTCCTGTGCATGCAAGCAAACCCGAGTGCGCGCAGCATAAGCACCGATCAGGCATATTCAGCAAATTGCCTCTTAGGGCCATGCAGACTCGTAAACATTTACCTTCAGGCAGGTTATCGCACGGCGCCCCAGCCAGTTTGCATGGCACATGTGCGGCTGGCACACTCATGCTCCCAATGACAAACACACGCGTCGGTCGCTGCAGCGCCGCAAACTGCATGCAACTGAATGCACACAAACAACAGCGCGTGCCGGTGCTTGTAGTATCGGCCTCCCCCCGCCCCCCTTTCGCAGCCGCGATTTCCTGCTCCAACGCCAAAACTAAACAGCAAAACAATGACAAAAGCCAGTAGCTTTTTTGTTTTATACACACACATACCTACAAATAAATACGAAGCGAAGAAAAACAAACAACAAACACAAAGTAATCTTCAAGTTGAAGATTCGTCATCAGCGCTGCTGCTGGCGGTGTATCGACGTAGCGAATGTCGAGTCTGAATTTCTTCAAATAAAACAAATAATCGTAGTTGTTGTAAATTTGGATTTTATTTTTCAGTTGCGCATTTCATGTACATTTGTAGTGCGGCCTCTCACTCTTTATGTGAAAAGGTAAAACCAAAGTAAAACGCTTATGCAAACAGTGGCGCAAGCGTCTCGGACAGCGACGCGTCCGTCATTCGGTGTCAATTTGAATAGCCGCCACCTTTATGCTTGAATCGCAGTTACTTCAATAGCAAAATTAATTTCACTGATTGTTCGATTAGTCATCCAATTCGACGTTATTATATTTACAGTGAACGGTGCGTAGCGAGCGACTAAGCGTTAAATATGCAAAAAACTGAAAGGCATTGGACCTAAGAATATTTAGTTCAGAGTGTTTTTTTTTATGATAAAACGCAAAATTGGCTTTGTTGTCCGAACGAAATCAATTCCATTATTGTTAATATTTTTGATTTGATTTTGAAAGCACAAAATATTGGTTCATGAGAGCTGGGATTTTCAAGAAAGAACATATAGGAATTTAACTTGAACTCATCTAAACATTAGAAGACGGTCTATGGTTTAGATCAGCAGAATATTTTTTTAATACAATTCATGTATGTACATATATGCGTACTAGCATTGCTGATACTACGGCTTGAGAATCGCTGGTTTAGAACATAACTAAGATTTTTCGTGGATAAACTGAAACAATTCTTTAAAATAATTCTTGCTTTAATGCCGAAGGGAGTCAACATAACTCCATATTTTTTAAAGCCAAATTCAATACAAATATTTACATATATAGGGTAGCGTGGTCCGAAACCGACCCCCTAATTGGCAAATGCAATAAAAGTGCTTTCAATTGATATTTTTTCACAAACCAAATTTTTTTTTTTAGAATAATCATTATTCTAGGTGGTAAGTAGCTTGACAAGGTTTTTGGAAACTTTTTTTTTTAAATAACGAGGTCATATAATATGACTCATATTCAAAGTTTGCATATTTGTTGTTTTCAAAAATCGTGGTCCGAAACCGACTTCCTTTCATTCATCATTTCATTCAAATTCATCAAAATTTGATAGCACCTATTCAAGCTTAGGTCATAAAGAATATAAAAAACTTACCTTTTGATTTTTCAAAAAACAATAAAGCACTTGTAACTGAAGTTCCGTGTAGGCTCAAAAATGAATTTTATTCCTGTCAAAACACAACACGTCACATAACCATGAAATAAAATGTGTAATATGATGGCTCTCCGCCTACAAGTGTTGTAAGAGCTTTTAAATGCCTCCACCGACAGTTTGGGGGGCAGCATAATGACTGAGAAACATGTGGAGGTCGGTACGGGACCACCGGTCGGTTTCGGACCACGCTACCCTACAAATACAAATTTAGGAAAAGTTGATTTGACAGGGCATTCTAGTGTTAAATACGTTGAATTTTCGTTGGTTCAACGAATACACAACATGCTTCACAACTTGACCGAATGCTAGTTACATTTTTGCAGAATTGCCAGTTTAATTAGGTTACGTTTATAGCCCATAATACTAGTGCGTACTCCACTGAATCCATCGAATTTTCTTCTGAACAACATTTTAATATTCCACAAGTTATTTTTCTTAAGATTGCAGGCAGTGCCATAGGTATTTGAATCGATCAGATTCAGAGTGAAATTGGCTGTTACTTCGCTCGCCACAAACACAAACACCGCCTCTCTTCAGGCGTCCCTGCTTTAAGGGGAGATGAAATTTAGCATACAAAGCAAAGTATTGTTTACAACATAACAAACACTGCAAGCCTCAGAAACGAGACACACCCTCCTACTCGTGTACCCTTATGCAAAACAGTCTGTTAACCAATGCATGCAGCGTCGTCCAATTGCTTCATGTTTGGGTTTTGCACAGGGCCCGGCATTTGCTATGCAAAAATAACTACCAGTGAAGATATCAACACAAGTCGCAGATAAGATCTTCGTCAATGTCGCGAAAATATACTTTCGGGGGGAAAAATCAAATCAAAGTTACAGAGCTCCATTTAGAATTAACTGCCAACACATTGTGTGCATATTTAAAGAGTTTGGGAATTTTCGTGCGCGTAAGTAGTAAAAGTACCCCACAACACTGTGATAAGTTTTTATGTGTGCAGAATTATGAAATTATATCATAGATATATATATATTTATATATTGAATGAAATGTATGTTTGTGTGTTTAAGTGCGAACGGCATTTGCCCAGCGATTTCACGACCCTCTGCGGTGTTTGGCATTTGCCAAACACCGGAAATTTATTACTTCAACGCTCATTATTATTCAGCGGCAATATAAATGTCACTCGTGCAGCGCAGAGAATGACGCATTGCGACTTGCCAGTGCAGACGCAAACGCATATCTACAAACGCGTACCAAGAAACTGACCCACCCGGCTTGACGCCACTCGCGGCAGGGCGTTTCTCAAACGTTTTCGCAGCGTTAATGCGTATTTCGGTGCGTGCTGCTTTGAAGAAAACTCCGCTGCAAGTTTTGATTATTTTACGATTCCTTTTAATGGCCGCCCATGCAGGCCGCAATTATACGACGCGCCGTTTGTGGCCAAGGCGCGTTTGAAAGTGATAAAAGCGCAGCGCGACCACAACGGACGCCGCGCGTCAGCAAACGGCAACAAACGCATTTCGAAAGACCAGTCGGGCGGGAGGAACGAATGAGGCCACGAGATATACACCAGATACAGTTAGCAACATAACAGCAGCGCCAAGACACAACTACAACAAACCGCCGTATGCTACTTGCGCAAATGAGCAATTAAATCTTGTTGTGGTGGTTGTTGCTGTTCGGCTGTCAATTGACATTGACAATTGCTTGTTGCGCGCTTCCAGCGGGCGCTTGGACCCGCCCTGACCGATACACAGCTCAATCTCGACAGCAACAACAATCGATCGAACACAACGGCAGATTGAATTTCAATTTTCCAATCCCAACAAAGGGGGATGCTGCACTGATACGGGCGACAGAGCAGCAAACTTGAGCGCAATTTGCAATACATGCGACACAGACATCTGTGTGTGCAGCGACATGAATAATTCTCACATTATTTTCGATTCATGTCAAATTTCAACAGCATTTACTGTACACAACGATCCGACGCTGACGCCGTACGAGGGTGACAAAACGCTGTCGGACTGTTGCTTAATTGTGCTAATGTGGGGCGAACACTGCTGGAGACTGCACTCTGGAAAACAAAAGTCGCTTTCAATTCTCGGGCAATGATTCACTCAAAAGCGTCAAAGCAGCTGTACCGGCTTCAATTTTAGCAGGAACCACAAATAATTATAAAATTTGTTAATGGTATCTGGGGCCAAGACGGTCACGGTGGCGGGCTCGCATACAAACTATACTATTACAACACCAAAGTAAAGAACAGATTTTGTGTGGCTGTGTTAGCAGAAGTTACGGCCTTCAAGTAGAGATACAGAAAATATAATGTAAAGAAAAAAGTAAATAAAAAGCAAGTCAACTATTTACACTTTTGGAATTGTTACTGTTGTTGGGTGAAATCATAACCAACGAATTTCCAATCTAGCAGCAAAATAAATTTAAATTTAAATTTAAAATTAAATCCGTTCAGTTTTGTTTATTTTGATTAGTGTTGCCGACAGTTCAACAGTTGGCAAGCATTTCTTAATCAATCTCAAATATCTAATTTCACTTTGCAATATAAACTTTCATTAATTTTCATCTGGTCAGACGAAAAAAACTCTTGTATCACAGCAATGTCCTTCTATCAACAACAATCCCTTTCTTTTTAAGTAGAATTCTGATCGCTATAGGTTTTCTACTTTTTGTTTCGCAGAGATATGATTTTGGTAATCATTACCGAGGTTAACAGTATCAGCTAACACGTTTTTCAATCCTCTTGAAAATATTAGTACTACATAGATGTATCGTGTTAGGAATCTCTGATACCCAGTCATATACATACCTATAACAAAAAAATACAACTAACTTTAACTCTATAGCGCCTAGCGGGACCATATGGTCACACTGAACATGTACTCAGAAAATTTAATTTTTCAATCAAGCTTTGTATTAAGGGGGTCAATACGTGTAAACGGTATATTTTTGGAATCGCGCATACGCCAGAAAAAATTAATGCAATGTACAATTTTTATTCCATTCTTTTATTAAAAGGTAGCAGTGCAAGAAAAAACATTTTTTTTGGCGTGCTCAAATTGGCGGCGGTGGTGGGGGTCCAACGTTGGGCCCAAATTCTAGTAGAAGTTGTGCCGACGCCCCAAAAATCATCTGAAAAAATATTGCTATGTACCTTCTAAAGTAATAACAAAAAAAATATTTTCCCGAAAATACAAAAATACGCTCCAACCGAAAAAAATTACCTTTTTTTCTTAATTTGCCGAAAATGGCGCCGCGTATTTCGCCAAAAACAATGAAATTCTTAGTGATTTTAGAAGTTCTATGTTTCAAAAAGTTGCTTCCCAAATTTTAGATCAGTGAGACTAAAACTTGCCGAGATATTCTACTTCCATAATCAAAAACCAGTGTTTCGAAATAATTCGGTTTAAACTTCGGGCGTTCGGCTTCATGTGGAACGAATTGACCATCAATAAAGCGCTGCTGCAGGGGAACGGGTAATCAGAATTAAAAACCACTTGAGGGGGATATTCTTAAGACCCCCTGGAGTCTATTTAAAAAAAAAAAAAATTTGAAAATTTTGTAAATTTACACGTATTGACCCCCTTAAATCGCTCAAAAAATGTTACCGCAAAATTCGAAAAAAAAGAATTCCGGCACATTCGGGTTACCTTGGTTTTACTATTCTATTGATTTAATTTATATTTAGTACTATAAGTTCGTGTTGAAGTGGGAACCCTCGATGTTTGCACTAGCAGTTTAAAACCTTTTTTATTTAGTTTTCTAAAATACACAACAACGAAATGTTTGGAAAATATTTAATATTTTCAATCTCGTTGTGCTTCAAGTTTCTGATATAAGTTAATGATTTTTCCCAGTCTATAAATACACAGAACTGCACATGTTGCTAAACATCTTTTGTTTATTTGGAAATTTTAAATTTTTTTTTACAAGATAATATTTGTATAACTGGCGCTATTTTATTGCCTTCAAAGAGAAATTGAGTTGGTGAAAATTGAAAGTATTTTGTAGCTAACTGTGAAACTTTCACCACCAACAAATGTATAGCAAAAGTATAAATAAAACAAAAGTGTTTCAATCGGCCGTACTTGCACCGAAAGCAACAAAATGTCTTTAGGCGGTTTACGTATCCCTTAATGTCTAATTTCTTCCAATATAAAAGTACCAAGTCAAATTTTAACCAACAATTTTATGAAAAAACAAAATAGGTTGATTTGCATTTCCATATCTAATCGGAATTATACATGAATTGACAAATTATTTTGACTGATATCAAATTAAAATTACTGCAAAATTTGAAATCTTCTGAATAGTGAGCAGATTAAATCCAAATGGGAATGGGTTTATATTTGAAACACCAGCTACTTCATTCTCGATAACTCTAATCGTTGAAGATTTGTGATGCAAAACAATCGATTGATAGCCGCATAGACATTGCGTGTCCTGATTGCATGTACTCGTATAAATATTTTCCCGTACCCGTCGCGCCTCCTACTGTGCGTTTCAATCTCCTGATTAAAATGTTTAGCACCTCTGTGCAAGGTATAAAAAGACAACCAGAAAATAAAGCAAATCATTGCGGGAAATAAAGAAAATAAAGCAAATCAAAATTGCATCTGCCGATTTCAGCTGCAGGAAAATAAGTCAAGCAGCACTACACACCCACCAACCAGCAATGCAACCATAAATTCAACAGCGAATAAGTACACAACAGGGAATATTTATAGACAACGCCAAATCGGCTGAAGTAGATAAAGTTGGCGGTGCACGTGCACCAGTCGCGCCAAGCAGCACCGATGGCAGATAAAATGTGGCCTGACGTTGTTCTTCGCCCATGCTGCTCTAAAGCAGTTGAGGGGGCCAATGCACACGCAAGTGCGCCAAAGAGTTGACAACTCCAGCAAAACAAACATTAACATCGCAACGAGTGCATCGACAAGACAGAGCATCGGCCGCACGAGACGCGAGGGCAGCACGGAGGGCGGCAACACGCCGCTATTTTTACTCCCGCAACGCTGACGAATTTGATATGGCGTCCAAGGTGGGGCAACAGCAGCGGAAAGCACAGCGCCGAGCGGTGAATTAAAATGTTAGAAATATAAACGATGGCAAAGCGCCCGCTCCCAGCCCCCCGAGCGGCGCGACTTGTCGAAAGTAACTGCCGCGGATATGACAGCATGCGCTGTCAGATGGGGTACGTCGCCGTCAAGTGCGAGCAACACTCAACAGTTGCTTTGGGACGATACACTCGAATGTGGGACAGACGTTTCGTCAACTGAAGTTTCCATGTAATGCCGAAAGAGAGAAGCATGCCAAGAAATCGCGAAACTAAAGTCACCGCCACAGCATTTCGCTGTGGTGGGTGAAGCGTTGGCGCCGCAGGGGAGACGGCGAATAATAGCTTGGCGATAAGTCGAGAATGTTTAATGAATAATGCAGCAACAATAAAAAAATATGGAATTCATAAAAAGGCAAAACTAAATTGAAGCGCACTAACGCGGTCGCGCGAGTAGTTAGTCGCACAGCGAGTCTACAAATGGAGGAGAATAAAATTAAATTAAAGGAACAGCAATTCGCAATAGAGGCAAACAAATTAAATAAAAACAAAAACAACTAAAGCAAAAGCAAAACAAAAAAGCACAAAATGAAAACAATAAGCCCCAACAAATGAGAAGCCAGTAAAAAAGGTAATCAACTGACGATATCGCAGTACCGATACATTACACACACACAAACACACATGAGTGCGCGCGATCGGGCGTGTGTGTGTGTGTGTGTGCGCAAGTATGGAATGCGAGTGAGAATACCTCAATGCCATTTGTAATAGAGTCGACCAGCGGCCCGAAATTTCTACGAGTGTAGGCACCGGCGCTGTGTGGCCGCATGCGAGCTGGTTATTATGAGCTGCAGAAGGCGTGCGTGATTGGGGCGGCGGCGACGGCGACGGTCCGAGCAAGCGATAACACTGAGCCGTGAAGTTCTTATTCGATAAATTTTATCTGATTTTCAGCGTTTTCTATTTTTTCCTATTGTTTTGTATATTTGTGACAGGTAAAATTGGCTGCGGATTAGTGCACTGCACAACGTTCAGTTATTGCGTTAGTTTGTTATGCTTAACGAATTTCGAGTTTTGTACAAATGCGCTTCTCAGTACTTCCATGCAAGTGATAAACTTTGTTATATGTACACAACATTGTTTGAGTTTTGCAATAATAATAATGCAATAATATTAATAATAATAATTAAAGATTTTTTTCGTAAAACAAACAATTACTGAATGAAATGTTGAGGAGAACTGGACACAAAATAATTTCAAAATGTAATGCAAAAATTTATTCAAAATATTATATGTTGTAGAATTGGAACAGTGAAGCATATACATAAATACTTTTGTATGTGCATAGCTTATGTGCTAAAAAGGTTTTCAAAACACAATTTGCAGAAACAGATTCGAATTTCCTGAATGCTCATTGAGCTCATTGCCGAACGAATGTTTCTTTGATGTGGGTTGAATCCGGTTTCGAACTAACAACAAGTTGTCTAACGGACCAACAATTCAGCCACAGCATCTTATCATATTTAACCAAGATTAAGCTTAACCGGTTAACATGATTTTGCTAAACAGAATCTTGCTCATAATTGCACAAAATTATAAATCTATGCGCAAAAGTTGCAGAAATGGGAGAAACCTCGCTTCCACTCTTTGAAGCCCTTTTCTCTCTCTCTCTTACGAATAAGAAAAACTCCCGTGGGGAACTATTATTTTAATAACCAAACAACCAATAAACCAAAGAGAAGTCTTGGGTTCGAAATAAACTATAAAAATTAAAAATTACAAACTTTTTGTTTCCATTAATTTAACAATTAAGATATAATTGGGCTCCGCGATACAAGTCCGCTAGTCCAATGTATCATTTGCCGGGGAGGCCAAGCAAAACAATCGAAATTTTAGAAATTTGATTGCGATTGTGCTGAGCTGCCTGCCAGCCGATTCAGCTTAATTAAAACGTTTCGCTACGCGCCGACACCTGAGCATTTTCTATGCTGCAGTTCAGCGCAAGCAAAACTGCAACTGAGCAGCACAACAATGCGCTCGGATTTCATGGTCAGTGCCGCTAATGTGACTACTGTTGATTCAAGTGCATTGGGGTATAATTTCATGCTACGCAGATCGCGCACACATGAACAGCGCAGTGGCGCGATCATCAGCGCCAACATCACTGCGATCGCACAATTTGTGCTGCCTTCGAGCAACTCTTTTTTGTTGTGTTTTCAATTTCATGTATCTTGAGGCTACTGGCAGCAGTTTTTATGTACGAATTAGAAAATCAAAACGGGCTCCACTTTTTCGAAGCGCAGCTACTCATTTGAGTGCGTGCCGCAAAGGCAGTGCCGGCAGGCCAACAGGGCGAGGGGCCACATCGCGCCCAGTGCGCACAAACACTCTGAAATGTACAACAACTACGAGAAAGAGCCACAGCGGCGCACGAAAGAAGAGCCATCATTTACCCGAAATGTTAAAGACACGAACGGGGCGCTGCGCGACCGGACCAAGTGCCGTGTCAGCGCAGTAACAAGTTCCACAGCGGGAGGTCAATTGACTGACGTTGTTGTTGATGCCTTTGCTGCTGCTGCCATTGCACTTTGTCCCAAATACAACAATAGCGCCGTCGATTACTCAAAGGTATACAAAAACGAAACTCTAATACCAAAGGACGGAAAATCTCCAAATAGGAAAAAGAGGAATGGAAATAATGACAAATCGAAAAAAGAATAATTAAAAAGTGCGGTCTATTTTGGTTTCTGGGAATATGCCGAAGGGATAACGAAGGGAAACGATGGAAGGTGTGCTGCATTGTTATGCTGGTCCACAGAGACAAGGAAAGGTAGAGGAAATTGAATTGATGTAAACGATATAATAACGAATGCTGCACTGCACACTTGTAAAACTCGGTGCAATAAACACTCAATGAAGCAGATAGATCGGTGAGGTTAGACCGTAAGTTGTAGGTAGAAAATCTGTTTGAAATTCTGAATGACAATGTGCGTGTGTGCGTTTTTAAGGAAAGTAAAAACGCTTTAAGCTGTTTTCCTGGCCTTAAAACTTACAAAACGATCCTGGACAACAATAAGTTTTGTGAAGAAAATGCTTGATACAAGAAAAATGTGATCAATAAACAGGTATGTGGTAGTTCGATTAAACTATTTCAGTTTCTAATTTTCAACATTAAGTTTTCAAAAAATGGTTTGAACTTTAAAAGTGCACTAACGCACTCAAAGGAGGTCCAAACCCCAAAATATTTGTTACAACAATATTTGTTTGTTGAGCTCAAAAGTTGGGTACAGACCTCCGCCTCCTCCTTCCGCCAATAAAATCTCAAGTGCACTAAAAGAGTAGTGTATAACAAATTGTATATCTTCTTAACAAACTTTCGGCACTCTAATATTTGTTTGCAATTAAAAGATTGTAAATTCTTTTCTTCAACTGCTAACAAAATCCACAAAAATAAACATAAACAACAATATCCATCACATACAATTTTTAAAATCCTAGAAAACATTTTCCCCACGCATTTTCGTACACAAGTCGAGTCCAAGAATTTTCGAAAGAACACACCCATTTGAAGAAGCAGACTCATTTATATAATCGCTCAACTAATTTTTTATTATATTTCTATGCACAACGCGCCGTAGAAAGTGAATTCAAGTGTTGTCATTCATTTCGCGAAGGCGAAAAGATGATCGTTGATCGTAGACGATCGTCAATTTTGCCTTTCGGCTTGCAACACTACCAATTTCGCACAATTACAGGGTGTGCCTTGGCCTCTCTCTCTCTGATTTTGCACAACAATCAACATCACTCACCAATTCCGAAAGCCTGCTTGCCATTCGCCTCTTTCCACACCACAGTTCCTGTCATTGTGACTTCCTTTCTGCTTTGCTCCTTTTTCCGATTACAAGTGTTTATGTTTTTCTTTTGATTTAGACTCCTTGCCAGTTATTAGGCCGACTTTTAAGTTTTTTGCGCTGCTCTCAGGCTTTGCTTTCGCATCATTTACACAAATCACCACTACTTCGGCCGCCACCACCACCACAACAATTCACATTCTTCGCGCAAACACCCATTCACACCTACTCCAGCGGAAAGTGCGCGTTTCTTTTTGATTTTGCTCGTTTTCGTTCAAGTCTTCACATTCTTTCAAATTGGGGAGTTGGCCGCAGCGCGTTGCGTACCACTCAACGCACATTTCATTTCAACTTCTTCAATTACTTGGCTACGCTTGCGCTTCTAGCAATTAATTAAGTTGACTCTTCTCACTTCACTTTTCGACGCTCTTTCAATTCAATTGCACTAACAACAACACGCGTTTATTGCACTATTCTATTACAATGGAATTAACCCGCTAACACAATCTCCGCTCCGGCCGTCAAAATCGAACTGAACCAGTCGACTGTTCGGTAAGCGGCACCGAAGTTCGAAATGTGGTCGCATTGTGAATGAACATGATTCAGTGTTGCTGCTTTCTGCGAACTATTGGCACACATAATTGAAATTTACCAAATACTGCGTCGGTTACGACCATACCGAAATTCGCACTGTTGCATTGATATGGCATGGAAAATCATGGTTCTTCAAATCATAAATCATTAATAGTAGCCTACATTCCTCTGGTCGTCACACTTAACACATCCGAGTCTGTTCTGTCTGCTGTTAACCATGGTGAATTTTGCCCTGTGTGAGGGAATGTCAAATGGTACGATTGGGTCAGTCCATGAACATTTGTGAAAAATAAGCAATGAAACAACGCTCTCCGAGAACACTGGCCAGTATGCGGTGAAAACGAACCCTGACGAAATTGTAACGAAACATTGGAAAGCGCCATTTTTCGCCACTGTGTTGCAAAGCGCACCGAAACGTGTTTACTGTTTGTGAAAAAAGTCTAAATAAAATCGATTAGAAATTGTGCAACAATATAAATTGCTGCAATCTGCATGCGGCGTAGTTAATTGGGACGGAATACAAACTTTTACGTTGTTTCTGTGTGGAAGAAAGTGCTTTTCGTGGAGTTGTGAAATCAAGCACTCGATTCGCCATCCGCTGCGAAGTTTGATGTTTAATCTGTGAAGGACCTGCCCGAAATCTTGAAATCATTCAACATGTTTGGGGGTCCGAAACCCACGTTTGGCACGACTACCACCGGCACAGGCTTTGGTGCTTTCAACAACACCGCAACCTCGTCGCCCTTTGGTCAGTCTACTTTCGGCAAGCCTGCGGCATCGGCCTTCGGGGCTGCGCCAACTTTCGGCACCCAGCAGACGGCCCCGTCGCTGTTTGGCGCTGCAGGCGGACAAACGCAATCGACGGGGTTGTTCGGAGGCGCTAGCACGTCAACAGGCTTCGGCACCACCACCGCTACGCAGCCAAGTTTTGGTGGTTAGTTACGTCGAAAATTTCACCGGACGATCGTATTTAATCCATTTGTTTTTCTCCTACTTCTGCAGCTTTTTCGCAGCCTCAGCAGAGCACTTCGATCTTCGCTGCGGCACAACCCACCGCCAACACGAATTCGCTCTTCGGCCAGCCCTCAACGTCGGCGTTTAGCTCGGCCGTTAAGCCGGGCGCGTTGGGCGGGTTCGGGCAGACCGCAACGCAGCAACCGACCTCTCTGTTCGGCCAGCCGGCAGCCGCCACGAGCACTTCGGGTTTCGGGTCCTTCGGCCAGGCGGGTGCAACTAACACCAACGTCTTCGGCAGCGGTACGATGATGATGGTCGGCGGCGCCAATGCAGGCACCGCGATTGCCAAGTACCAGCCCACCATCGGCACCGACACCTTGATGAAGGGCGGTCAGGCGAACAACGTGAACACAAAACAGCACTGCATCACGGCTATGAAGGAGTACGAAGCCAAGTCTTTGGAGGAGCTGCGTTTGGAGGACTACATGGCAAATCGCAAGGGGCCGCAGGCGGGCAGTACCGGCTTCTTTGGCTCTTCGACGCAACCAGCATCCACCGGCACAGGCCTCTTCGGCGCAAGCACACAGCAGACGACCGGACTTTTTGGGCAACCGGCCGCGGGTGCCACTGAGAACAAGCCGAGTCTCTTCGGCAGCAACGCCTTTGGGCAGCCAAACACTTCGGCATTCGGTACGGCCTCCCAGCAGCAAAACAGCTTCCTGGGCAAACCTTTTGGCGCGCCTGCTACGAGTGCTTTTGGCACTACTGGCACTGACGCGTCGAACCCCTTCGGTGCCAAGCCCGCTTTCGGACAGACAGCAGCGCCTAGTCTTTTCGGGCAGACACCTGCTGCCAACACGGCTACAGCCTTCGGCCAGCCTACGACAGGCTTTGGAGGTTTTGGCACCGCAGGGGGCGCTCAGCAGACGTCTCTGTTTGGTCAGCCAACAGCGGACGCCAACAAACCCGCCTTTGGGCTAGGCACGTCCACAGCTAACACCGGTTTTGGCGGTTTCGGCACGACGGCCACCAGCACACCGAGCACTGGCTTATTTGGTGCGAAACCCGCCACGGCCTTCGGCACTGCACCTGCATTCGGTGGTGCGTCAACTAACTTTTCGTTGGGCACCGGTGGTACCGGGCTTTTCAACTCTAGTCTCAACAAGCCAGCAACTTCAGCGTTCGGTGTATTCGGCACGCAAACGTCGACCGCTCCGCTGAACTTTAATACGGGTTCAACGGCGCCATCACTATTTGGCAACACCGCCGCAAAACCGGGTTTATTTGGAAATGCAGTGGGCACGGGCGCCGGCAACACCGGCACCGGTCTATTTGGCGGTGGAACAGGTGCCTTTGGCACTGGTGGCACGCTTGGTGGATCTTTTGGCACGGGAGCACTTGGCGGTGGCAACACCACCCTCGGTGGCGGGCTCAGCAACAATGCGCAGCAACAGGCGATGCCCATACACCAGCAAATCCTGGCCAAAGTCACTTCGCCTTACGGAGACAACCCCATTTTTAAGGATCTGAAGCGCAATGAGGATACCGGAGCGACGCGTGCCACCAATCCAGCAGCTCAAAAGACCATACTAGAGTCGGTGACTGCCAACAACCAGTTCAAAGTGACTACACAGCCGAGCGCGAGCGGTATCAAGGTGAAGCCAATAGGAAGCGCGCTCACCAGAAAGTCGTTATTCGAAGGTCTGGAAGAATTTGATTCCAGCGTGGAGACGTTTAGTTTGAAACCGAACGCCAAACGGTTGATCATAAAACCGAAGCAGAAGGGCGTGATAGTCGCCAGTGGTGGTATAAGCGGCACTCCTCCGGGAACATCCAACCTGTCACAAAGCAATGGCGTCGGCAATGCCAGCGACTCGCCACAACGACATTTGAACGGTTCGGTAGACGAGTTAGGAGAAGGACCGCAAGTTGGCAAAGTACGTAGTGAGTCCACAAGCGCCTCAAATTCTGTGCAGACTACCGCCAAAAACTCGGCAACCACTACTACAACCGGCAGTAGCGGCGGGGACTCTACGCCGACCGTCTCGGCCAGAGACAGCGACGGTGGACGTCGTGAGTCATGGCTACATCCCAACAACTTGGAAAAGGTGCGGCAACACAACCTAAACACGAGCACGGACAGCGCCGGCCCATTGAACAGTACGGTGACCGAATTGGTGCCGCGCAAACCATTAGAAACGTACCGTGGCACGCCAAGCAGTGGTCGTCGTTCGATCTCGACTGTTGCCGAGAATCCGTTCGAGGACCAGACGAGTTCGATAGGGCGTCGCGAAACTGTTACCTTCGCAATGGACGGCCACAACGACAGTTTGTTCTCAAACCGCTCGTACGGCGGGGGTGGCGATCACTCGGTGATTGAGGAGTCGCAGACGGAATTCGAGGAACATCCCACAGGCATAATACTGAGACGTGTTGGGTGAGTTAAAAATGGGCATTTGTGATAGGGAATAAATAGAGAGCCTGCTCGATATTTAACTGAATTAGGTTTTAATACTGAAAATTAAACAATTAGTTCTTTGAATAATTTTGTCCTTTGCGCAGATATTACACCATTCCGTCGCTAGACGATCTTAAATCATATCTCGCTGAGGATGGCTCATGCATTGTGCCTAACTTTACGGTGGGTCGTGAGGGCTATGGCAACGTGTATTTCGGAAAGGAGATGGATGTATCAGGGCTTAATTTAGATGAGATTGGTGGGTGTGATTCAACTTACTGGCACAGTATAGTACTTATTGCGGTTACTATTTTTTCAGTTCACTTTCGCAACAAGGAGATCATCATTTATCCGGACGACAATAACAAACCGCCTGTTGGCAATGCCCTGAATCGCGAGGCGCAGGTGACGTTAGACCAGGTGTGGCCGCACGACAAGACCAAGCATGAAGCCATCAAGGACCCGGTGCGTCTGGCCGAAATGGACTGGGAGGGGAAACTGCGACGGGTGTGCGAAAAAAATGACACTCGCTTCATTGAGTACCGGCCGGAAACGGGTAGCTGGGTGTTCCGCGTGAAACACTTCTCAAAGTATGGACTGAATGAGAGCGACGAGGAGGACGACAATCTACCTACCGACGCGAAGAAAGCTAAAATGGCCGCAGCAGCGGCCGGTACGTCTTCCGGCGCCAAAGGTGCAGCAGGTGCCGTCAATGCCGCCGAAAAAATGACTCTTGCAGCATTGAAGAATGCCCAGAAGGTGCTTGCGACTTCTTGCAGCAATGTTCCATTTTATTGAATAGTGTTTGACGCCCTTTCATAGATTTCCGAAGACGCTGCGCGTGCGCTCGACCCAAAAACATTGACTGTAGGCGGAGTTAATTTCTACCAATTGGATGAGTCTGCCGAATTCATGCTGATGGATAAGACGCGTAATTACAACCGAATAACTTAATACTTTTGATTCTTTGTAACTCGCATGTTGTGTTTATTTTGATATTGCCAGAATTTCTAAATGGCAATGACTACTCCACGTTGGAGCAGCCACCAAAAGTGACAAGCCCCACAGCTGCTCTGGCCAAGAACAGCGGCACTGACTCGCATAAGCTGCAGTTGATGAAGGCTTCGTTCTTCATTGAAGACGATGTTGATAATAAATCGATTGGCTCTGAACTTGAAATGAACCACGATCACAATCGTAACTACAGTCGCAGAGGCGGCTTGCTTGGCACACGCAGCAGAGAGCACCATACCGCGCCACAGTCGTCAATGTGGAAGGATGGCGCAGGTGCTGCTACTCATGGCGCTTTCTCGGAAGCTTCCAGCCAAATGGATTTTAATTTGCATCCGTCACCGCCGCCAGGTTCCTCGTCGGCATCCGTTGTGAGCTTGATACGCGAGGTGCAAACGGAAGTGAGTCGTACGACATTATTTTCTATGTGTTACTAATTGGTTTACCACATAGGCGTCAACTCCTGCGCTAGGCAGCGACTCCACGGCAGTGGCGCCTCTACAACTTGTCAAGATGCCACCGATTTTCGTGAAGCCCAAAGTAGCGCAAGTGAAGAGTCTCGCCAGTCAAGTGCCATTTGTAAAGTCGGTTGCCTACCATCTGAAAGGAAAATGGGCAGCCGATTTAGGTCTGCACAGTAGTCGTCGCTTCAAGCTGGGCTTCGGACCGCAGAACACACTGATCGTGCCAACCACGCGTAACAACATGGAACGCGACATTCAACGTATGCAAAGTGGAAGATTCCGTGGAAGTAAAACGTATAAGAACAAATTTTGTCTTCTCCCCAGATGAAAATCTATTTGATGTTGCATCGTACATTTTCAAAGAGCGCTCCACCAAAGACTACTCAGCCGTTATACTGCAACATGTCCAAATTTCCTCCGTTATGCATTATGACAATTTCAAACAGAGCATCGTGGATCACTTGGAAATCCAATTGCGCAACTCGCTGCAGGAGGATGTGGAGGGCAGCGAGTGTCCTTGGATTAAATCGGACAATGGCACCGATCTGATTGTGAAGCACCTCGATGAGGCGATTAAACAAATCAATCTCGGCTCGCTGGAAGAGTATGCGGTGTCTGTTTGGTCACTCTGTCTGGCGCTGTGGGGTGATCACGAAGAACTGGAAGGCCGCGAGCCCTCTTCCCACTTTGCTGTGATGTGCCGACGCAACTTGCTCTCGGAGTGGCTGGAAAACACCCTGACCGACAAGGACCTGCTAACGAAGAATGTATCAAAGCACACGTATTTGGACCACCTGTTGGAGCTAGTGATGTGTCACAAGGTGACGGAGGCCTGTGAGTTGGCCTTTAATTATGACGATGCAAATTTGGCGCTGCTACTGTCGCAGTTGTCATCGGGGCCGATCGTTCGCCAACTGATGGAGGACCAATTGGCTGCCTGGCACAAAGAGGAGGCAGACAAGTTCATACAGCTGGAGCGGCTGAAGTTATTTATGCTCGTTGCTGGCGTTTCGCTTATGAACTCGTCGTACGAGCCCATAAACGTAATGGAAGGCGTAGAGTGGATCAAAGTACTGGCGGTAGGTTTTGCTCAAAATCATTATTGAGTTTTTTGATAAAAGTTTCGTCCACACAGATCCAACTGTGGTATCTTTCGTCGCCAACATCATCCATTACCGATGCTCTGCTGTCCTACGAGAAGTCTTTCAAGTCTGATGAGTTTTATTCGCTGCCTCCGACTCCATCCTACGTGGACAAGTCCTGCCTAAATGAGAAGTACGCTCTGTACGACTTGCGCTACCATCTGCTGCAACTATTTTCCAAACGCAGCCATCCAATGGAAAGTCTGCTAAATCCCGCCACACACACCGCTGATCCCATGGATTATCGTTTGAGGTAAGCAGCCAGAAATATATTTATTTTATGCCGTCTTGCCATGAATCTATTTACTTGCGCTATTAGTTGGCTGCTGTTGCAAACATTAGAAGCTCTCGGCTATCGCCACTGCTCGGAGTTCAGTGAGAGCCACTTGCACGTCGGCTTCGCCAGTCAGCTGGAGAACAACGAGCTGTGGGAGTGGGCAATTTTCGTGCTGCTGCACATTAAGGAGCGCAACCAGCGTGAGCTGGCCGTGCAGAACGTGCTCTATCGTTATGTGAGCGTCTCAAAGGACGTAGCGTTGTCTGAGAAGGAGAAATTCGTAATTAACAACCTGGGCGTGCCAGAAAAGTGGATCGACTATGCGAAGGCGGTGAAAGCGGGCGCGATTGGCAACCGTCACTTGCAAGCGAAATACTTACTCAAAGCGAAGCAGTGGTCGTTGGCACATGAAATCATCTTCGAACACATCGCACCTGATGCCGTGATAAATGGTAGGCGCAGCGTATTTGAGTATTTCAGGGCTTAAACTAACAATTGTCATACTTGCAGATAATTTAGACTACTTGCACAACCTGCTTAGCCAATTTGAAGGCGCTGACCTGAATAAGAGTGTCAAAGTGCCGAATTGGTCGAATCAAGGACAAATATTTCTGGATTTCATCGATATCAACGAAAAGGTGCGTCCGACTTGTATTCGACGCGTATTGCATGTGTAAAACGTGGTTTATTTGCAGTTCAAGGGCTTGCGAACGCTCAAAACGGAGGCGGACATCGAGGCGCGTTGGGAGAACCTGAAGCCGCAATTGGCCGACCTGTGCTCACGCATCAATCTGCTGCCCTGTCCCACGGCCAAGCATCGTCTCTGCCAGAGCGAGATTGCGCAGAATTTGGCGTGCTTGGTGCGCGGCGTGCTACTGGTCTGTCCGGTACTCAACCCCTGCTTGATAATCAAAATCGCTCTAGAGCGACTGCCGTTGCCGCAGGAGTTTGCCCAGCAGGAGCTGCGCGCGCTTCTCGACACGCTCATCGTGGACCTGGCGAAAGCGAACGTGGAGAACAACGAGATCATTGCCGCCAAATGATGAAGCGGTCTTGTCGCGAGATATTTTGTATTGATGTAACGATTAAATGCCGCACATTATTGCGTACCGAAATGAATTCAAAATTCAACCAACCATTATAGAATTTGAAGAAGTTATCAAGACATGCGCTTTCTACTTTAAGGCCGTTTTCTATTTTAAATACGTGTAATTCCAATATCAGTTGTTGTAGTCTACCTTATCGTACAATTGTTTGCTCTTGCGAAATGTTTAGTGTAACGATTATCAAATTCAAATAAAATCCAACTACCGATTGCTATATATTGGTCGTTTATTATGCAACGCTACAATGGCAAATTGCAAAAATTACAAATTGCCTTTAATAGAAAAAGTGGGTTAAAATTTGCAAACTTTAACATTAAACACGCATAAAAATAAAACAGGTGTGCTTACACTAGACGCATTGTACGCGATATGTGAAGTAAATGGACGGATTTGCTGCTTACATGTCTATGAATACAAAGTTTGTGTATGTTTTTTGCTTTGCTCCTTCCTTTTTACTTAAACTATTTGATTTTTGTGTAATCGTACGTTATCAAAAATTTCTAAATTGTAGCAATTGCGTTGCGTTTGTATACAGTTAGAAAAAAATCAGGGTATGTATGTTAAGGCACTGCGTTTCTGATGCACACGCAAAAGGGTTCAGGTGCACATAATCAGACACGATTCGAGCTGTGAGCTTAAACTATGTATTTCATGTATAGTTGGGAAATTCGAATTTGCGGAATGTGATAGAGATTCGATTCATGCTTCCAAAAGGACGGTTCAACGAAATTTCCACTGGATGGCGCAGAACGCATTTGGATGCAGTGTGGGACGGTGACTATTCGTTGTTGTTGTTGATGGTTATGTGGTAGGGAACAGCTTAGCCCACCGGCATGGTTGAAACGGTGCTGTGTGGTGTGGTTGGACGTGACCCAGCCAGTGAGTTGGCCGCGGAGGCGTGCAGCGAGGCCATGGTGCCCATCTGAAAACAAGAAACAAATTTTATTAGTTAATGATAACTCTTCACTTCAGTTATCTGTAAATACAATAATTGCAGCGAAACAAATTCCTTTGCGCGGTAAAGTAAAGAATATAATAGAATTGATTAGGGTAAACTGCACTGAGACCAGGATTGATCTATTGTGCCCCCTACAAATGTTAGAGTACATCCCCTAGACCTACCGCCCTAATGAAACTTAGTAACTCGCTGGGGTCTAGGTGTTTGACGTCCTCTTCTGCAAGCCAAAATTGGCCCAGGTAACGCAACCTGCTGCGACAAGCCGCATTACAGTGCATTATGATGTGTTCGGGAGTCTCCTCTGCTGTTTCGCAGAGTCTACAGACGCTTACCTGTTCTATCCCGATTGTATGCATGTGTTTCCTTAATCTACAATGCCCAGTTAGAAGACCTGTGACCTGTCTAAGCTGGTTTCTCCTTAGTTTGAGGCATTCTTCACTCCATTTGGGGTTGTAATCTTTGATGAAGATTTTCGATTGGCTGAGACCGGAGGCGCTAGTCCAGTGTTCTGTGTTCCTGGTCCTTTCCTCAAGTCTCAGTGCCTCCGTTATGGCACTTTTGCCCAATCATGGTATACATCCATTTCAGTATGCTCGGTTTGCATCCCCAAGTTTTGCCTGCTAAGGATCTGCATACCATGACCGCCTTCGTTGCTTTACTGATAACTGCCTCCGCGTGCTTATTCCAGAGTAACTTCGAGTCTAGTGTTACACCTAGGTACTTCACCTCTGGTTTATAAGCTATGCCCTTCCCGAGCAAGCGTATTGTCCGCATGTGTGGCAACTTTCTTTTCCATGTTAAAGGTACTATGGTGGTTTTGTCCGAGTTTATTCGCAAGCCTACTCGGACACACCATTCTTGGGTTATTTTGAAGCCTCTCTGGATTATGTCACAGAGAGTGTCTTAAAACCCACCTCTAGCAATAATGACAATGTCGTCGGCATAACTTTGACACGTTATGCCATTGCTTGTCAGTAGTTCAAGGAGCTCGTCCACTACCAGACTCCACAGCAGCGGTGATAGTAGATACCCCGCCCTGTGTACATCCTCTTTTTGCCAGCACGCTCCAGGTGGTAGTGCCCACCTTCGTTATGGCCGATCTAGTGGAGAGCATGGGTCTTATCCAGCGGCTACGTGAGGCTTAGCCGCTTAGCACCTCTGCACCTTGGCGTGCAGAGGTGTTCTCTTAAGCGTCACGGTTCTAATATACTGATCTAACACCTTCTCCATGGTCTTCATGAAGAAGGATGTTAGACTGATTGGCCTAAAGGACTTCGGCTCCGTATAGTCCTTTTTTCCTATTTTTGGTATAAAAACTACCAGGGCACTTCTCCAACTAGCGGGGATGTACCCTGTTGCTAGACAGCTTCTCATTATGCCAGTGAGATGCCTGAGTAGGGCCCCGCTGCCTTTTTGTAGAAAGACAGGAAAGATCCCGTCCTGGCCTGGCGATTTGAAGGGTGGAAAGGTGTTCAATGCCCAATCAATCTTATCCCGAGAGATGACTTTATGCGCCAGCTCCCAGTCCCCTCTGTTTGGACGATAGATAGTACATTCGGCAAGTGCGTCCTGGGGGATTGCCCCAGGGAAGTGTGCACTTAGAAGAGCGAGATCCCTTTGCTCTTCATTGCGCGTGTAACTACCATCCGGTAATTTGAGTGCCATCTTATTTTCCGTTGCCCCCTTCGCTAGCGCCTTGTGCAGCCTTGCTGCTTGGGGGGTGGAAGAAATTTCTTCGCAAAACGATTGGAAACTAGCCCTTTTCGCTTTCCGTACTTCCTTTGTATACTTAGTGAGCGCGGCAGTGTATTCCTGTCAGTCACCTGTCCGCTTTGCCCTGTTAAAGAGTCTCCGCGTGTCTGTTCTGAGTTTCGCCAGGGTAGTATTCCACCACGGTGTGGATTTCTTCCTGGTCCTCCTGCTCTCAGGACAGCTTGAGTGAAAAGCTTTGATTATTGCCCCGTTTAAAGTAAGAAAGAACAAACATTTGCTTGTTCTACTTTACAATTGAGTTGAAAATTCTTGTGAATTAAAATAACCAAACAAAAATTTTAGCTTACTCTTAAGTGAGCCAAATCCTCTATTTTGGTGAGATTGGTCAGCTCCAAGAACAGCGAATACACCACACACCAGCCGTACACGGACACAACCACAAAGACACACCACAGCAGAACCATTATCACATTGTAGACAAAGTACAAGTCGTTGACGATGGCGAAGAAAATCAACGCCAGAGCGCGCCAAATGGCAAACACCGCAAAGGTCCACAGCCAGGGCAGCACCTTGCGCTCGTACTCCTGCACGGCGACAGCGCGAAAGACACAAAATAAATGTTGAATTTTCACAATACAAAATATGAATGCTGCACACGAGAATGAAACCAATTGCGATAAATGAAAACACAAATTTGGCAAACACAATGAAGACTAAAAAATTATGATTGGTATAGAAATGAAGTTGATCGTTTACCGGTATGAAAACAAATCTGTTTCGTTTCGTTCCATGTTTACGTTGCTTTCGAGAAATTGTGTTAATCGAGAAAAATTAATGATAGTTTAAAGAAAATGCAGAAAATGAGCGTAGACAGTCGAAGCGATCAAAGAAAATTGCAATGAATTGGTGTGCGAGTATCGATTATTTCAATAATAAACGAAGTATGTTAAAGAAGTATGTAAGGTACGAAATATGTGAAAGTAGTTTTTAATACACTTTGGGCTGTACGATTAATTGGTAAAATTTTCAATTGATAGACGACTTCTAAATTAGTCGGAGCGTTGATTCATTTAGAGATATTTTTGATATCAAATTAACTTATTTAATAATTTAAAATTTTATTTAGAAATAACTTTAATAATGGCAGATAAAACTTTCGTAGCTGGGCATAGTTAATCGCCCGCAACGCCAACAGCCAATTGATTACTTAATCCTGGCAAAGTGTAAGTTATTCAGTTGATTACGAATTAATTGCACATTGATTGCCCAACATTTTGAACATTAGGAATGATTGTGTTTCGTGGGATCTTACCTTCCTCAGCGCGATAACGAGCAAAATGCTTGTGAACAATATAATAATGCCCAGTATTAGGGAGAAGAGCGCAAACACAATTAGCATATTGCGCACTGCAAATAAAGCAACAACAGTATCGGGTTTAATTAGTTGAGGGCACTGGCAAATCGTGATAATGCTTACCGTGCTTGTTGCCCACATAGACGAACTCATAGGATATAATGTAGTACCCATAGTGCGTGGAGCCGGGCGCAGCCATAGCCAGGCAGTAGATGTCAAAAATGGACGTGCCAATGGTGAACAATGCCAGGAACTGAAAGCACACATTATTAGAAATCGCACCGAAATCAGTTTTCAACAGCTCACAATAGCGAACAGTCCAATCAGCATCGAGCTCTTCTGTATGTCTACGTATTGGTTATTCTTGAGTATGGGGCGTTCATACCAAGGCACGCGCACGGAGCGCATGGAACGCGACTTGATCGAATGCAAATTGGTTGAAGATCTGCAAAAAAAAGAATCGTTACGAATTGTTTGAAATTTGTTCAACGCTTGCAGTGCAAAGCTGATACCAACCTGCCCGTTGTATGTGAATACACCGAGTGATTCGATCTGTAGGTGGATGGTGTCTTGCGGCCGTAATTCATGCTGAAGCCTTATGAATTCCACTTGCTTGAATGCTGCACTGTGCGCTTTCTGGCCAACTCCCGGCTCACTCAAAAACGTCTTTCTGTAAGTGGTAATTTAAAATTGTTAAATGTTGGTGCAAATGAATGTGTATTAGCGCGCTGCTCGATTGATTAAACTTTGGGCGTCACCCGCGTATTGGGGTTTCGCTGACAAGCAAACAAGCCCCCAATCCGCGTCATCAGCGACACAGCATTTTTCCCACATTTTTGCGGTGTTGCTGCAACAATTTTCAATTAAGCCTAATAGCACATCACTTACTAAAACTTTTTAGTAAAAAATAAGAACACTTTCGCGCAATAAAACTTCACAAATAAATAAACAAATCCACCAAAATGCGCTCCATGCAATGAAAACAGACTCAACAGCAAAGAATTCCGTCCGACAAGTTGTCAACAGCAGTTATCGTTATCGTGGTTGTGTTATCGATAGAAGGAGACGAAGCCATTAGGTTGAGTTACAGCAAAATTAGTTCAGTACAAAACAGTTTTCAAAGAAAGAATGATGATGAAGTGATACTGTTTATACAAAATTTCTTCGAGGATCGAATAGATCTCAATGCCACTTTGGGAATTTGATTTTAACTGCTTTAACCACGTGTAAACAGAACTCCAACTGGCGTCGTTAAGAGGCCAATAAGGTCTATGCGTGACCCACTTGGCAGCCAGTTATAACCTATCATAACATATTTTAATATAAAACGTGGACGTTGTTTTATATTACCCTCCGATTGAGTTGAGTTGAGAGTGTTTAAAAATATTTGAACATTTTGATGCCTTCAATAGAAAAGGACTGAAATGAATTAATGCATTTTTTAAACATTTTTTCAGTTGAGACAATAATTCTAATAATCTTCGAAAAGCTCTACAATTTAGTGAAATTCGAATGAAAATTTGACATTTTTTCTTTTTATTGGCTTAATATCTAAGAAGCCAATGAATGTAGAGCCGCCTTGATTAGTTTCTGTGTTTAAACCAACATTAAATAAATGAATAAACATGCAGAGTATTTGGTTACACCGACTCTCGACTGCACTATGCACTCCTCATGTAAATAACAACTGCAGTGTATTTAAATCAAGCATATTACTTTATTTACTTTTAATATAAATTACGAATTTTCTTGAATAAAAGTACAAATACAATTCACAAACTTTAAATAAAACGAAAGTAACAAAAACAACGCTGCCAATAAAAAACATGACAAATTGGTGGGTCCTATACATAAATGGAATGCCTTGAAGCGATCAAGCTGTGTGAAAAATATGAATGTAGATGTCAATGAGAACAATATCAAAAAATTACTAGTGTTTTATGCATTTATGGCTACAAAAGTAATAAACAGCAAAGCCCGCTCTTTCATTACAAAATTACAAACGAACAAATAATACACAAAAGCTAAGGCTATACATAGATCATACATTTCAATAGGTGAAAAATTGGCAAATTGCTTTTTCTTACATCACAACGGTTAGCCAAACGAATCTCTATCGTTTATTAATATTTAGTTCTGCTCAAACACATACATATATGTAGATAAATACTTATATATATATATATATATATATTATGATTTGTAGATGTATACTTTTCATTGTGGAGCTCAGCTCGGTACTACAAAAAGGATAGGGGAATTATTAAAATTTTTTACTGCAACAATTACATACATATGAAATGGTTACTGCTCGTGTCTGACAAAAATCTTTAGATTATAAAGCTACAAAACACTTGAACACTATGTGTTAATTACATTTAATTTAATAAATGAACAATTTTGCTGTTATCCGCTATCTCTCAATATTCTACTGTATTGAACAATGGCGCACCGATGTAATTTTCTGCTCATCATCCAATTCCTTCGCAGATAATATGCTCTTAATGCTCTCGGCTTCCTTCATCCACACATCCAACTGTATGTTGAACCAAATCACATTGAATTAAAAATATTCGTACAATAACCATTATAAAATATACGAAACCTGTTGCAACATCAAATTGCGGCGTTCACCCTTCGGTTCGTTATTGACAAACGGCACCAAAATACCCAGCGCCGATGTGTACGATTCCAGTGCAGCGGCAAACCGGCGCTCGTACAAGTATAGCTCACCCTGGCGTCCGATTTCTAGGGCAGTTTTAAGCGAGGGGCTCGAGTGTGACAACGCAACTGCCGAATTTCAAAACATTTTGTTGTTATTCGAAAATAAACTGCATGTAGAAAATATCATACTACTAACACAATTGCTTGTAACGCACATCCGGCTCCAGTACCTCAGTAATACTGGTCGACTGCTGTGATGTTTGCGCGGAGTTGGTCGGTTGCGCCGCGTGCTGTTGCTGCGCCTGCTGTTGGCGTTGTTTGGCAGCGGCCGCCTTGTATTCGGCGTCAATAAGGACGTTTTTGATTTCTTCGGCCCGCTTGAGGTAGGTCAACGCCCGGTTGCGCAGTGCAAGACGCTTGCTGGCGTCCGTTTCCTCGGTGATCAGCGGTACGAAGTACTGCAGCGAGCTGCAATACAGATAATAGGCCTCTTTGTAGTTTTGTTTTTCGTCATACTCGACGGCTTTGGTCACCAGATCGACGGCTTTTTGCAAAGTCTACAAGGAGCAAACATAAAAAACTCGTTTAATTCGACATATGTTTGGCAGCGATGGTTTTGTGACCTTTTCTGATGGAAATGTCTTGAGGTCGATGAATGGGTGGGCGAAGAAATCATCGAATGAAATGCGCTTGGCAGGATCGTGTTCCAGCAGGCGGCACAGCAGATCCTGACAATCGCTGCTGATGCGCGCATTCGCGGGAATCTTGATCTTTTCGGCGCTGCGTATGCGCTGTAGTAATTCCTCGATGCTTTTAGACGTGTACGGCGCCTTACCGAACAAGCACTCGTACAGGATGACGCCAATGCTCCACAGGTCCGCCTTGGCGTCGTATTGATGCTTGCGCACAATTTCCGGCGCCATGTAAAGCGGCGACCCCTTCAGCTGCATATTCATTTCGCCCAGCTTCAGATGCTGTGCGAACCTACACGCAAACGTGCAAAGAAAGAGAGATTTTAGAAAAGCGTTTAGCATTGCAAACGCAAGCAAATCACCCAAAATCAGCAACCTTGAGCGACACATTCGGATTGCGCGTGAGTAGCAAGTTTTGTGGCTTCAGATCAAAGTGGCAGACATCGTTGGCGCGCATATACTGCACGGCGAAGGCCAATTGGCGCAGAAAGTAACGACACGTGGACTCTGGCAGCGCTTTCTTCGACTTTATGAACATTGACAGATTGCCCGCGCTGCAGTACTCCAGTACAATGTAAATATTTCTGCAAAGAAGCGCCATTGCAGCAACCATCACCGCCTGTCAGAATCGCGCACTTACTTGTCATCCCAGAAGAAGTCCTCCAGCGTGACGATGTACTTGTGGTTCAGCGCTCGCAGCAGACGTATCTCCGTGATAAGGTTCTCCCGCGAGCTGGGCGACAACGTAGACATCTCCACCACTTTGATGGCATGGTTGGAGCGATCCTTTTTGTGGCGCGCTTTGAAGACCGTCGAGTAGCTGCCGACCCCCAGTTTCTCCAGCAAGTCGTAGTCACTGATGCGGGGCAAAGACATTGTTGGCGATTTGATGTGCTACTTCAATTTCATTTGTTTTGGCAAATTTGCGAACCAAAAATATGCAAATGAACGAAATTAAAGGAAGAAACGAGAAAAACGCACTCGACCACTGTCAGCTGAAAACAGAGACCAGCGTTGCCAACGTTTCGGTTAACAAAAAATCCCGCAATTAGATGTAGAGGAAAAATGTTGTCAAAATTATAAAAAGTTGACTAGAATTTACTTTTTGTTTGATTAAACAAACTTTTTCAATCAGTTTATTTATTTATACAAAATATTAAGGTTTGAGTATTTCGATGAGTATTTTCCAACTACGTTTCTTAAACATTTGTTTGTTTTCTGACATCTGAATGAATCCAACTCGAAGTACCAAATCGATTCGGTCGGTTTAGGCGGGCAGATTTTACATGAAATAGAGTAGAAATAATGAAACTTGAATACTACATAGAACAACATTATCTTTCAAAGAGAAAATAATATGTAATTATGTAATGTAAATATTTAATAGCAGCAAAAAAAGATTAACACAATATTTTGATTATCGAGGCTAACTGAAAGGTTTTTAAAACATTCTCGAGAGCGTTAAACAAGTTACAAAACAATATAACAAGGATCACAAATCAATATCCGAAGGATTTATTTATTTCTTTTAATAGTTAAATTCCACTAATTTCGAGGAACATAAATTAATAAGTATGGTTACGTCTATTGGTCGACGAAATTTTCTGACCCTTTCTACATATCTTATCAATACCACGATGCCCATTGTTAAAATTCGAAAGTGAAACTGTGAAAGTGAAACATCAAACTGAATTGATTAACAAAAAAAAAACTTGTGGTTTAACAACAAATCCACTGCAAATCTATTATCGTATACAGTTCTTATCCTTCCCAGCGACAGCTTGGCTGCATTGATAAGAGCCAAGTGATATACATATAAAGCTTGACATTATGGCAAAACGGTGTTCAGTATTTGAAAATTCCACAATAGTGTTGAAGATGTGGACCCGGTACGCGTTGGTGTTGATTGCTCTGTTGGGCGCAAGGACGCGTTGTGAATGGCACCGACGCATTGATAGAGAAGTACCCCTTCATGGTGGCTTCAAGGCCCGAACCTTTCCCATTACTCCTTCCATCATGTCTTGCACAGTTGATTCTGCGATCTTTTCAGGGGGACTCCTTCCACTTGCTTTTGATTTGATTTTCATTTTTGACCAAATTTTTTGTTTTTTGTTAAGGTTCCGCTTTACTATTGCCTAATACCTTTCAATGGGACGTAATTCTGGACAATTTGGTGACAATTATTGTCATTATACCAGCTCAAGGCTGCTCTGGAATAGTGGGATGTGGCTAAATCTGGCCAAAAAATGTAGTAACATTGTGGTTTCTTAAAAATGGCAAAAGCCGTTTCTTCATTTCGGCATTCTTTCTTGGTTTATTGAGCCTGTTGTAACAAACATTTCGCTTCTTCTTCCACAGGTACAAATTGCCTGCCATACATGGAACTTTTTTGGGAATTTGGACATTTTTTGTGTTTTAAATTTTTTAGAAACAGCTCCTTTAGCTGCGACAGTGTAAAACTGCTGCCCGGGCAATTGTTGGAAGTCACCTTTAACGTACTAATGTTTCATCGTCCATGACGCAGCACTCAAATTTTGTAAGGACCTGCTCATAAAATTTTCTAGCTCGCTTTTTGGCCTAATTTTCCTTGTCATCGCTTCTATCCGGAACTTTCTGCACTCTATATGATTTGAGTTGAGCATTATTTTTAGTTTTTTGAACACAACTTTTTGATACTCCCACTATGCTGTATTACGGTATTCGGATTTTTCTTAAAATGCGCCTTCACTGCATTGGCAAAAGTTTTCGTTGGCAGGACCAGCTTTTCTTCCAGAACCTGAAGCCCTCTCAACAGAGAGGTGTTCCTTAAACTTTTTGACAACCCCTTTTCACCGTTCCAACACCGACACCCACATGTTTTGCCATCCTTTTTTGGGTCCATGTAGGATTTTCATTCAAAATGTGCACAATTTTTTTTCGCTGCTGAATTTCGTTCGCTGCCATTTCGCTCGAGAGTTAAAATCAGAATTAGTTTAGCAATTAGTTTGTGTGAAGTTTAAGCTTTTTGAAAAAGGCTCTGCTTTTTTTTATTACGCTCCCAAAAAATTTAAAAAATCAAAGAAGAGGGATCAGTTTTTTCGTGGACCCTCCTTATATGATTTTTAACGCCTTTTGCCTTCAAACTTGGTGAAAGTACTCTTATTATTATTATTGATGGGGATGATGCACTGCGACCTGTAGATCTATTGTGCCCCCTACTTGGACTTCACAAACTGTCAGTGAGTCCGGTATCCAGGAGGAATTTTAGTATACTTCCTACATCTCTGGATACCCAGTCCGTACCTGGTATAAGATGGGCCCCCAGGTATTTCTTTCTTTTATGCATGAGTACAGGGCACTCTCCTAGTATATGTAATGCAGTCTCGTTTTCCTGCAAGCAGAACCTGCAATACCCGTTTTCACGGATTCCTAGTTTGGCCAGATGATAATTCAATCTGCAGTGCCCTGTTAGCATTCCCGTGATAATCCTTAGATTATTCTTTGATAGGGTCATGCAATCCTCGAATCTTTTCCTATTGTAGGACCCGATAACCATCTTGGAATGCTCCAGACCTGGTAGGTTTTCCCAGTATTGAGTCCTTCTGGTTATCTCGTCCTTTCTCGTTAGGATAGAAGAAGCTCCTTTTCCCAAACCACAAAAGGGTTCAGGGCCGACAAAAGGTGTGGAAGCTCCCCTCCTTGCCAGTTCGTCGGCCCGTTCGTTTCCCTCAATGCCAGCGTGGCCCGGAACCCAAAGTACCCACACCTTGTTGTAACGGCCAAGTTCATTCAGCTTCTCAAGGCACTCCAATACCAGTTTCGAGGACACCTGGTAGGATCTAAGAGCCTTGATTGCCGCTTGGCTGTCGGAGAGGATAGCAATCTTACGGTTCCGGTATCCCCTCGCCAGATTGAAGTATGCACACCTTTCAATGGCGTATATTTCCGCCTGGAAGATAGTGGTGTGTTTTCCCGTAGGTTCCGAGTATCTTATCCTCGGGCCGTATACTCCTATCCCGGTACCCTCCTCCGTTAAGGAGCCATCTGTGTACCAGGATATCATATGCTGGTCTATCAGATACGTTTCCGATATACCTACCCAGTTCCTTTTGTTACTAAGTTCAGTTTTAAATCTTTTGACAAAACTGAATTTCAGTGAGATTGTGTCCCTCGGTATTGCAATGTCAGGATACTGATTAATAAGAGTATCAATCCTCCTACGCCTCAGAAAGCCCACATTCCCGATATTTATGTCAGTCATCCGTAGAAGAGCCCTCTTCGCCTGGGTCTGTATGTGTAAGTGAAGAGGTGTTAGTTCAAGGAGAACCTCTATGGATGCTGTTGGACACGTTCTCATAGCCCCTGTTATGCATACGCATGCCAGTCTTTGTAGCTTGCTGAGCGCCTTGATAGTGGTTAGTTGGCTGGTCTTGTACTCTTAGTGAGAAATAATTTGATACGCGCTTTTTACTTTCTCGAAAATAAAAATCTGACGGGGTCAACGATGGGTTAAGAGTTTGAATGGGAAAACATGACTTCAAAAGCACTTCAAATGAGAAATAATTAGAGAAGTATTTTTTCTTAAAAATCTGACGGGATCAACAAAGAGTTAAGAAGGACTTGATTTATTGGCCCCATTGACTACAAATATGCGTGCGAAGCCGCGGGCCCTTGCTAGTTATATATACGTATATTATTTTATTCACACTTTTCCATGTATGTTCTAAGTTCTGGCTACGCTCCTGATTGGAAATGTCACGGGTGTGAGCCAACCTTGCTTTGTCAATAGCATTTTCTGGATAGTCATTTATTCTACTGGTAGATAGAGATTCTTTCTTTTTGGTGAGTTCATTGCTGGTGCACATTCCTCGGGTGTTAGTAGATATTTCTTCTTGAGGTCACCAACTATATGAGGTCATCTATTCTTGGCTTGTGCATTTCTTTAAACTTGTCAACGTAAGTAATATTTAATAAATATAAAGCCTCGTAAATATTAGTCTCGACAGCACTTAGGATATACCCACAATTATTGTCTACAATACATACGTATTGTTGAAAAGGTGTCAATCAACTGAACTATATACATGCAATAAACATTTTCACAGCTCAGACATCACGTCAAGAAGTCACGTGATAGAAATATTGCTTGTAAAGTAATGTAATTTAAATGAAATACAAATCCTTCAAAGTCAATGCACCTAAATGGCAGCGATCGTTGTAGATACCATTTTATAGTCTCTTCTATCTAATCAACACGAGCACGAATACTATTGTAAGTTGCAAGTCCAACTGCAGACTAACCCAATTAAATTGTGGTATCACAACGGGCCCATATAGGCCTAAGTGTTTCTCATACAGAGACAGCCACTTCAACCAACCAACCCAATTGATATACATTAACAACAGTCAATTTGTTTATTACTAAACTTGTGGATTAACAACAAATCCCACCTTAGTCTATTAACCTTATCCTTCCCAATCAGAATAGCATCGATAAGATCAAAGTGAACCATTATATAAAGCTTGACACTTTGGCAGATCGGTATTTAGTGCTTGAAAATTCCTCAAAAGTGGAGCACATAACAGTGATGTTGATCCGGTACGCGTTGGTGTTGATTGTTCTGTTGGGCGTGGTGTCCTGTTATCCGCAAGGACGCGTTGTGAATGGCACCGACGCACTGATAGAGAAGTACCCCTTCATGGTGTGTAGCCAACGCGTGTACGATCTCGGTTGGTTAAGACTAATGAAAGTGTAATGTTGCTTGAAGGTGTCACTGCGCAGTTCCAGCGGTTCGCATTCGTGCGGCTCCAGCATTATTGCCCCGCGTTGGATTCTAACAGCTGCCCACTGTGTGAGTGGTCGATCGGCCAGATCAATCACAATTCAGTTTGCTTCGACCTTCTTGGATCCCAGGAGCGTTAATGTGGTGAAAGTGAAGCGTATCATTATTCATGAGGGCTACGATCCCAGGAATTCGTATGCTAACGACATAGCCCTGTTGGAATTGCACGGACAAATGGTGTACAATTATAAAACCATTGCTCCGGTCACTTTGCCCGAACCGTACTTTGAGGTGCCGCAGACGCTTGAGGGTGCACCGGGTGTACTGGCGGGTTGGGGTTTGAATGGAGTAAGTTAACTGCGTCAATATAATTTGCTGGGGGAATCCTAATCAAACCTATGAAATTTATTTTGTGTTCAGACCTATGGATACATTCAGAATCAGCTGCAAGAGGTCGATTTGAAAATCTATTCGGATGCGGAGTGTACCGAACGACATGATGGCGCCACAACGTCCGACCACATTTGTGGTGGCGTCGATGAGGGCGGCAAGGGCCAATGCAGCGGCGACTCCGGTGGACCGTTGCTGTATCAGGGTTCCGTGCAATTGGGCATTGTCTCGTGGAGTATAAAACCGTGCACCATTGCGCCATATCCCGGAGTCTACACCAAAGTTTCGCATTATATCGATTGGATAAAAACAAATACCAATGGGCTTCTCTAAATTTTGAATATGAAAAGTTATAATACTAACAATAAGACATTGCCTTGTGCAATTTATGCAAATTTTAGTCGTTCTTTGGACTGTGCTATGGACAAATAATATGAGCAAAGGACTTTTGAGAGACGTTTATTGTTGCTGTATTATCAGCCATAACCTACCATTACTGATCTATTGCGCCCCTCTACAGATCGTTAGAGAACATCCCCTAGACCCATCGACCTAATGAAACTTAGTAATCCAGTGGGGTCCAGGTGCTTGACAATCTCCTCTGCAAGCCAGCATTGGCCCAGGTATCGCCCCCTGCTACGTCAGACTTTGCATCAAAATTTTACGGGGTCAACAATGAGTTATGGTTCGTACACAGAAAGACTACGAAAAAACCAATTAAACCAATTTAAAAGAAATATAAATCCTACAAAGTCAATGTACCTAAATGGCAGCGATTATTGTAGATACTATTTTATGGTCTTTTCTATCTAATCAACCCGAGCACGAATACCATTGCAAGTTGCAAATCCAACTGCAGACTAACCCAATTGATATACATTAACAACAGCCAATTTGTTTATTACTAAACGTGTGAATTAACAACAAATCCCACCTTAGTCTATTAACCTTATCCCTCCCAATCAGAACAGCATTGATAAGATTTAACTGAACCATTATATAAAGCTCGACACTGTGGCAGATCGGTATTTAGTGCTTGAAAATTCCTCAAAAGTGAAGCCCATAACAGTGATGTTGATCCGGTACGCGTTGGTGCTGATTGCTCTGTTGGGCGTGGTGTCCTGTTATCCGCAAGGACGCGTTGTGAATGGCACCGACGCACTGATAGAGAAGTACCCCTTCATGGTGTGTAGCCAACGCGTGTACGATCTCGGTTGGTTAAGACTAATGAAAGTGTAATGTTGCTTGAAGGTGTCACTGCGCAGTTCCAGCGGTTCGCATTCGTGCGGCTCCAGCATCATTGCCCCGCGTTGGATTCTAACAGCTGCCCACTGTGCGATTTTCCGATCGCCGAAATCAATGTCAATTCAATTTGCCTCGACCTTCTTGAATTCCAAGAGCGATAATGTGGCGAAAGTGAAGCGTATCATTATTCATGAGGGCTACGATCCCTGGACTTCGCATGCTAACGACATAGCTCTGTTGGAATTGCACGGACAAATGGTGTACAATTATAAAACCATTGCTCCAGTCGCTTTGCCCGAACCGTACTTTGAGGTGCCGCAGACGCTTGAGGGTGCACCGGGTGTACTGGCTGGTTGGGGTTTGAATGGGGTAAGTTAACTGCGACGATATGCGTTTGATGGGTATCTTCAAACTATGGCAATTTTCTCTATTTAGACCTTGGGAACTGTTCAGAAAAATCTGCAAGAGGTCGATTTGAAAATCTATTCGGATGCAGAGTGTACCGAACGGCATAATGGCGCCACAACGTCCGACCACATTTGTGGTGGCGTCGATGAGGGCGGCAAGGGTCAGTGCAGCGGAGACTCTGGCGGACCGTTGCTGTACCAGGGATCCGTGCAATTGGGCATTGTCTCGTGGAGTGTAAAACCGTGCGCCATTGCGCCATATCCCGGAGTCTACACCAAAGTTTCGCATTATATCGATTGGATTCGTAAAAAAACGAATCAACTCATTTGATAATAAAAAATGAAAAGTGAAAAGTTTGATCGAGTGTATTTAGTTGGATTTTGTGTTTTCTTTTCGAAGAATGTTGTTTTTTTCGTAGAATGTGGAAGGGTATTGCATTCATTAACTATGCATATATATATATATATATATATGTATATATATGGCGTTATACATTGTCTCGCAAAAGACAGTTTGTATACGATTAGCTTACAGCCAATTGGCATTTATTGGTTGTTTGGCCAAATCAGTCAGAAATTAATATCTTTGCATGGCTTCATTCAAAATTTTGACAGTAGTTTTATAATTCTTGTTCTCTAAGGTTGTACTTAGTCGTTTTAGCAACAATTTATGGACAATACATACATGTTATTTAAAACTGAACCATTTTTACAAACTTTGATTTTGAGAAAAACTCCTACATACTATCATAGCCAAAAGAATTTACCTAGATTATAAAATTTCTTGTTTTTTTTGTTTCAGGTCTTATACTTTGAGAAGTCAGTCCATTCGTTTAGGTGTTGAAATCAAACACGATTTATCACGATCGCCGCCATTTTGAATAAAAATCATAATAATGATTTTCCGTAAAAAAAAGAAATCCTCATACTTTATCCAAAGCTAGAGTGGTTTCACCTCTTAACACTAGAGAGACCGGAAATTTCCCCTTACCTTGAAAGACCACAACGGCCATTTTGAGCGCTAATACTATTTATGATCGTTTAAAACATTTCATATACAGTGGTGTCTGGATATAGTGAACTAATATTGAGGTTGTTCACTACATCAAGGTTAACATTTTTGTTCAAAAACTCGTTTAATTTCCTCAAAAAACACTTTTTGTTTTTTGCTTGAAAATTTTGTTCCCTATTTATAGGCTCGATGTAAAAATTTGGCTGTTCACTATATCGAGGTGTTCACTATATAGGGAGTTCACTATACCCAGACACGACTGTACTTAAAAATATAGTTTTTGGATCATGTGTTTATAAAACAAAAAGGATAATGATAATGGGTGATCTTCTTGCTTTTTATTTTCTTAAGTTTTTTTTACAAGTTTTTCGGTTTGCAGATCTTATCTTCTACCATTTTCTACCGTTGTGCAATTTTTATTTTAGATATATCATCAAATCTTTATATATTAAACTGTACAATTACAGCAATAATTTTCCTACCGACTCATTCGTTTTAATCTCGGTTGAAATAACTGTTATACTATGTTCTTAGATATTCTTAGCTACATCAATGATTTTCAAACTGTCAGCTCGTTGTATGCGTATTCACCACAGCCAGCGACAGCTTGGACCGCCACCGTACTTTTGAGCACATTTTACAATCCACTGCCAACGTGTTGGATAGCCGTCGCGTCGAACATGTTCTGCGTTCGCCGAACGTTTGCTTCAGCATCTCGTGTTGTGCCACTTGCTCATCATTTATTTTTACGATTTCAACGCGAGTGGCTGCGTAACGGTAAATCTCACTCAGGCAACCGAGCAATTGTAAAGTGTGGCAGCATTCTCAGCGGCGGCCGTTAAGCTTTTGAATTATCGAGTTGAATTTTTGAATTTGCGGGCGATACAGTCAGTGCGGAGTGTGTGTACGTCTCAAATAATAGAAATACTTACATTGTTAAATACATACATACATAAATGTTTACGTGTGCAGATGTGATACTTGATTGACTAAAATAATAACAAGGCAAATATTTATTCGCAAACAGGGCAAACAATTAATAATGCGTTGCTGCTTGAGGGCGCGTGCACTGAGCAGCCACTCAACGCAGCAACACAGTGCATTGTTCGGCAACGAGTGCAGCTGTGTGTGTGTGTGTGCGGTCCTACGACCCCGTGTCAGCGCGTAAATAATTAAATTGACAAATAATTGCATCACTATTCGCTCTGATGCACTGCACTGTTGATGCTGTTTAATTAGTGCGACAGCGGCGGTGATGGCGGTGATGAATATGCCAACAACAACCATCAGCGGTCGTCGTTACTGAATAGCAACTGCGGATTTACACCCTTGGCAGCAATTATTGCGGTGTCTTTGGTGCGAATGTCATATTACGGTTTGCAAGTGGTTGCTCGAGTGTGTCTCTGTGTGCGGCTCCGGCTCCGGCCATGGGCTTAGTGCTTTGTTGTATCCACGCTTCGCATTGCGCGGTCGTCAACTGATTAGCGGTGCAGCCAAGCGCAAGGCGGAAAAACTGCTTTGGAATTGTGTTGAGCTTTGAAGTAATTAAAAAAGATGTCAGCGGTGTTTCCATGTCGCCAGTTTAAATGGGAACATTTTGCGGCCTGCTGGGCGTATGATTGACACACATTTGTTGGGTGAGAATAGTCACACTCATTTTTCAAGTTGACTCGTTTTCAAGTCGACAACGCCACCGCCGTCGTCTATAGCGGCAGCAGTGTGTTGTTTGGGGGCTCAAAATTATGTTTCAAATAAGTTTAGAATGTTCTTGAAAGCATTGTTGGAAATTAAGTTTCGAATCTAAGATCAAAACTTTGTAATATTGTTTTGTCTCAAAGCGTTTAATATCGAAGTCTGAAGATTTTATATGTATTGTAAAAATTTATTCACAACAATTTCAAAATGTACTTATAACCTTAAACTAGTAACACTGAAGTACATTTTTCTAATGATTTCCCAAACTTTCATACAAATTTTTATTGAAGCTTTAAAAGAACCTTTAAGGAATATTAAGAAAAGAGAGAAATTTCATTTACTTACATACATTAATGTAATAATGTCTGTTAAACAGATCCAATTCACAAACGGAATGGAATGCAGAATGAATGATTCGAAATTTCAAAGAGTTGCGGAAAATTAATGTGAAATATTTATTCGGAAAAGGAAAGAGTTGCCAAAAAGAAAATAGAAGCAATTAGAATAGGAAGAAAGTGTAAAGGCTGAAAGTTTGAAAGATAGCGATCTCTCCATAATTTACCCGATTAACTTGCAGCATTCACACTCAATCAGGCAATACTCTCTCCAACTTAGTTCGTAAACTATGCACTGAAGTTATTGTTTCAAAACTTTCATCTCAGCGTCTTAAATAATTAAGAGCAATAACACTGATCAACAGCAAAATGGCTTTTCTGGGTTTGACATCAGTTCTAGGGTAATTAGGGACCGCTGATTTCGAATCCGCAAACCGTTTTGAAAACTTAGTTTCCGTTTTCGCAAAAAATGGGCGTGTCACTTTTTCGGATTTTCCCTGACTTTTTTCACGTTTGGGATTGTAATTTCAAAACCAATAAACCGGTTGACATGATTTTCACTTTGTGGCATTTACAACACCTCACGGCTTCTTTTCCAATGTAATTTATTTGTATAAGTTTTAAAAATCCGCGGCAATTGGACCTCAAAGTCGGAAAATATGGAATTTCAAGGCGTTTTCTTTGATGTTAAAAAACAAACACATTTTTCGTAAATCAATTATCGAGTTATGTATAACACGAAAGCGGAAACATGAAATTATACAACACTGCCAAACTTGTTGGCGTGAGTCCCATTCTCATCGAAATAATAGCAAAAATGTACCATAGCCATTTTCATAATTTGTGATACTATTTCCTTAAAAAATTAAGGGCCTCAAAATATGCTCTTTTATATATTCCATTCACTGTCTGGAAAACAAGCGAAAATAAACAAAATTTTGAATTGCTTCAAACAAAACAAAATTAAAAACTTTGCATATTTTGAGGCTCTTACTTTTTAAAGGAAAAAAACTGATATCTGTTGAAAATGACTTTGGTACATTTTTGCTATTATTTCGATGAGAATGGGACTCACGCCAAAAAATGTGGCTGTGTTGCATTACTTGATGTTTCCACTTTCTTGTTATACATAACTCGATAATTGATTTACGAAAAATGTGTTTGTTTTTTAACATCAAAGAAAACGCCTTGAAATTCCATATTTTCCGAATTTGAGGTCCAATTGCCGCGGAATTTTAAAACCTATAAAAATAAATTGCATCGGAAAAGAAACCGTGTGGTGTTGATAATGCAACGAGGTGAAAATGATGTCAACCGGTTTATTGGTCTAGAAATTACAATCCCAAACGTGAAAAAAGTCAGGGAAAATCCGAAAATGTGACACGCCCATTTTTTGCGAAAACGGAAACTAAGTTTTCAAAACGGTTTGCGGATTCGAAATCAGCGGTCCCTAATTACCCTAGAACTGATGTCAAACCCAGAAAAGCCGACCAAAAGTCGAAATTTGTTGCCCTGTGTAATTAAGAGCAATTCAAACACAGCCAGTTAGGTAAAACCGGCTAAAATTTGGATATGTTACTTATTTTAATATGCAACAACTGTCTTTTACTTACTTTCTTTACTTAAGCTTAAGTTTAGGTAAACTTTCTTTACTTTAATTTAATTTTTGACTACTGAACTAAAAATTTCTAGCGAATGGCAAAACTTGGAGTATTCATATTTTAGCTGGTATTGCATCTAGATTCTAATATATTATTTTATGCAAGTCTACTTGCTGATTCTATCTATAAAAAAAAACGCTGGCTACAGTAGAATAGTGAAGCTATGGAATTCTTCGAGGAATAATTACATAGATTGAATATATTTGTCTACTTTATCTGAGGAAAAATATATATATTCAGATACATAAGGAATGGACTATGGTTCACAGGAATTTTCTGGTGGTCAGCTTTGATTTGTTTTCCCCCTAAAAATGATTATAGAATATTAAAAAACTTCAGTTGTGCAACACGTGATTTGTTTTTCACAACTCAAGTCAAGTTCTGTATTCAAATACATAACTTCAAATATTCAGATATATACATAAGGAATGGACTTTTCTGGTGGTCAGCTTTGATGTGTTTCCCCTAAAAATTATTACAGAATATGAAAGAACTGCAGTTGTGCAACACGTGATTTGTTTTTCACAACTCAAGTCAAGTTCTGATACCTTAAATTGAATTTATGGTGATTTCGGCTTTATGATAGTCGTAGACTTTAATAAAAAAAAATTTTAATTTCAAAGAGTGGATGAATATTGGCTCTTAATGAGCTCAGGTGTCATGTCACGTCCACTTAAAGTTGTTAGTTTTCACAAATGATCAGATTTTGAGGCTAATGTTTAAAATATATCCTTCTTAAACCAACAAATTTAATAAAATATATTGGTAGATTTTTAAAATGCTAACACTGCCTAAAAGCGGTCGAAGCGTTCAATATCTGCGTACTTTCTATATTTTTCCTTTTTATTATAAAAATCGGCTATAAGTAAAATCAAAACGTTTCATTAAAACACAAAATGGTGGGTCCATAACGGCTTAATGGAACCCATTTCCCCTTTATAGACATTTACAATCTAACAAATTATTTTGCTTAATACTTATAAACATTTTCCTATTTGGCAAATAACTCTTCTGTAGCAATCCTGTTTAGAAATGGACGAACTATGTCCATATGGGCGTTGGTTGTGAAGAAGTTGGAATACCAGCAACAAATGTATCATTATATTACTCGTTCAAAAACAATCGTGCAAACTAGACAGATGGACAGAAATAATTAAATCGATTCTTCTGATACCTTTCATACATTGGCCACGCCTCTTTCTGTACATCACAAACATCCGTTCAAAGTGTGTTTACTCGCGCACTCGATTGCCGCGCACACTAAAAAGAAAGTACAAAGAAAGACGTTTGGGTAAAAAATTGCACATTTCATTTTCAATGGAAATGGAGTACATATGCTCCTCTAGAATACCATCTGCTAGCTCTACACATGCTCGCAAATGAAGTATACATATTGTGTATGAATATGTGTTTGCGCAAACATTTTTGGCCACAACTGCTTTGGCAGACGGTCGCTCGAAAGTTATTCACTGCTTCTGGCCATCGCTGTGTTAACGTTGTGTGCAAGAGGCTAAAATAGTTTATCAACAATTTTAATTCAATCCGGCCGTGCACCGAAGGCAACGCAAATAGTTGGCAACAGTGTTTACTTGGCAGCGGCAGCAGCGCACAGACCGCACAACGCTTCGGGCCAAACTTAGCGCGCGGTGCATCAAATCGCTTACTCTTCACTTAAGTGAGCACAAATGAGAAATGCAGTTAATAAAAGCGTTTAGTAGCAGAAGGAGGCGACAGAGCAGAAGATGCTGCGCACACACGCAGACAGACAGATAGACGTACTGAAGAAAAGCCATTTGAAGCGTGCAGCACAATTGAAATAGGCTAACAAAAAATGTGTGGTGGCGAAGAATATTTGAAGGTGGGCAAAGTAGTTGAAAAATTGCAATTGGAGTTGTGCAGTTTTATGGTTTGCAAGCAAAAGTTACCAGAGAAGGAGTGAATGAGAGAGAAATCCTGGCATGGGGCGGGACCAGTGCAGTCTGTTGAAAGATGTGGTAATCGGTTGTCTTTGGCAAAGTTGAATTAGAAAATGGGTTTGCAGCTGAAAATGTAGTGAAAGAAAATAAAAAAAAAGTTGTGTGTGTTTTGGAGCGGAAAAAAGTGTATGACATGAAGAATGGATGCTAAGAGTGTGATTTGTCAGTTAGCTTGGTCTGATTTATTCGTAACTTGGTTGTTTTATGTGCTTAAACTGAATTGTTGAACAGCTTCCATATTACATTTAAGCCATTTAAGCATTATATTTAGTTTGAGTTAGGAAAGGCGGAATTTTTTGCTACATGCTTTGCTATTGTCACTCAACGAAAAATCGTCTTCAAAATCATTAAAAATGATTACAATTCAATTCGTGACAGTTTGCTTCTTGTGCCACTGCAGTTGTTCGTTTTTCAAGTTTTCTTTCTTTTGATTGAGCAAAAGATGTTGCTTGGCGGATGTTTTAAAGCCTTAAATAATCAGCCTTAAGCCTGAAATATTTTCCTTTTTTGTTTTAGGGATATAAACACAGGACGCCCAATAAAATTCTTGGACTCGTTTTTCCATGGCGAAACAAGAAATATGAAATAAACTACACAGTGGCGCACGCAGGATTTTGTTTCGGGGGTCGGGGGGTGTGTTCTGTGCAACTTTTTTGAGACCCAGTAAAATTTCAAATCGCTGTCTCCACCTAAAATTTTTTTGCAATGCACTCGAATTTATTTACATAGTGGTGGGCAATGTCAGCTGATCAATAGGGATGGTACAATAATCAATTTGTTTGAGATGACACCTGTTCAATGGAGATGGTCAATGCCACCTGCTCAATAATTGATTACACAGGAGAACAAAATCGCACTTTTTTCTGTTGCATGAAGTTTTTCTACTGTTTTTTGGGTACGCTGATTTCGAATCTAGCCTCAGAATTTTTGCAGCAGCTCTAGTTAGTGAGATACAGGTACTGTGTCACTTTTTTACCAAAGCTCATGGTAGATGTTGTAATATATATATATACCAAATCCTTAATATATGCCAGAATGATCATTTGAATCTCATTCACATAGTCTTCTTCACTCTTTTACTTCCCTTTCCATACCATTGACCCTAACAAAATGCTCTGCTTGGCCCATATAATTCATTATCTTCTATCTATAAACCTGTATGGTCTATAATTAATGCTGGAATGATATCTTCGGCTGTCTTCTTGTCATATTCGAGGCAATGCTGCCGTAATTTTAATAATTTTTCCTCTTCTGAGCTTCGTTCACATTCTCTTCTCATCTTTTTAATCCCTTGAATACCACTAATCCTAACAAACTGCAGTGCTTCACCTTCTAAAACTTGTTTGGCGAACAATATTGGTTTGAAAAGAAATAATTTTCAACATTGTGAAAGTGTATCAAAACATATATTGAAATAATTTCAGATTTAATTCAAGAATTAAAGAAAAAATCGTGCGCGTTAATAACTTCAAGAGGCAGTAACAACAGACAAGTGAAACATAAAAGCATATAAAAAAATTGCAAAAACACAGAAAAGTGAGATTCAGTGTATGCGACAACCGACGCGTCCTTGACTGTCAGCAGTGCTGCTGCCTAATTCACTCGTCTCGATAAAATCTCAAAAACTAAAAAAAGCAAACGACAACAACAGCACATAATACAAAAAAGTGAAAGGCCAATTAACAGCGGAAGTGGATAGGGGAGAAAAATTGCAATCGCAATTCTGTGAAATTGAAGCAAAAGCGAAAGGCAAATATTATCATAAAACACAACATTGAAAACGAAAAACGAGAAACCAAAGTACCAAAAATCACTAAGCAATTACAAAAACATTCAATAATGTCACCATTCACCAACATTTGCAATAGCACAGCCACAGAAGCAGCAGCAGCAACAGCAACAACCGCTACAACGGCTGCCGCGTTCGAAGCCGAAACCGAGGTCACAGCGATGGCCGCCACCAGCACAGGCACAGCAGCGAGCAGCAGCGCCACAACGAAATCGTCAGCAGCCGTTGCAGTGGCTGCCGCAGCCGGTGGCGGCGGTGGCGGCATGGCAGTGTCCGCGCGCGCAGCGAATGTGATGCGCTACTCGAACGTCATCGCCGTGCTAACACTGCTACTCTGCGGCCTTGCCACCGTCAACGGGCTCAAGTGCCACATGTGCGGCGAGTACAACGAGGGCGTGGGCTCCATCACGCCCTGCCTCAACTACTCGGATCAATATGCGCACAACTATCTGAGGGAGTGCCCGAAGAAGAGCGAGAAGTTCTGCGTGGTAAGTGAATCAGAAATGCCGCTGCTCCTTGCAGTCCTTCCACCATCCCCACAGCTCCCATTTTTCCACCACTGAGATGCGGTCGAACCGCTGGCCTGTTTCGTTGGTCAATTGTTATTGTTCTTGTGTGCGATGATGCAATTTTCATTTTTATTATTTTATTATGTTCATTCGGTTTATGTTTTGTATGTTTGAGTGTGTATGCGGGCGTGTTTGTCCAAAGAGTTTTTATCAGCGGTATGTGAAAGGATAAACACGACGCTGACCACACATATTCGCATAAAACGAGGCATTAGTGTCGACATGAAACCTAGCAGTATTTGTTGGCACACGCACACATATAAATGTATGTATGTGCTTATGTTTGTACGTAGGCAGCAGTAAACTGTACATAGTCGTATTTCAAATTGGCTGCGGCTGAAGCTGCAGTAAAATTGAGTAAATGCTGCTTATTGTTAATGGCTTTTGGCCATTTGCTGCCGTCATTCTGGTTGTGTTTTCTCTGACCTTTATTTGTTGAAAATAAGCCGAGTTAATGCTGCTGTCTTTGTTTTTGCTGTTATATGCGGCGTAATGATTTCATAAAACCTATGCAAGATAAAGGCAAAATAAACGTGTGAGCGTGGGCATCTAACCTTGGCAAGAAAACTTGATAAATAATGAATTGCTGCAGTTTCAAGTGTTTCAAGAGTTATTTTGCAGCTTTGGTGAGAGAGATTACGAAGGCATTGTTGATAGAATGGAAAAAGCAAACACTGCAAATTCTAAACATTTTCTCAATTACCAGCTTTTTCACATATTTATGAGTAGGAAATTAATTACAACATTCAAGGAAATTCACACAAAATTTTTTTCTGAGATTATAATGCAAAAAGAAAATGCTACGAATTTAATGTGTGATGTGTAACTTAGATCAAGTTTTTTTTTTATTATAAGTTTATGGTTTTTATTAAATGATTTTTGTTATTTTTTAGAGTGGAAAGTTGTTTCTTTAAATTCTATAAGTATTGTGATGACATTTTTGTTTGACTGACTAAGAAGTCTACTGCAAAATATATACATTAATATTTTTGTCATTATTGTAAAGAAATATAGCCAAAGATCTATTCGTTGTCGTTTGTGCTGTTTATTAAAACACTCCCAATCAATGTAGCAGATAAGTGTAAACCACTTGCAAAAGGATTCAGACAAAACTTCCAAATATATTAATATAATTTTAATGGGTTAAAGTAGATGCCTATTTAGATGTCTTCTTTGGTCTCGGTTGCATATTTACTTGTTGTTCTTCCCGACACAATACACAACGCAATAGAATCTCAAAGCAACGATGGCCTTGACTGTCACCAGATTATTAGTTGAATTGAATTTTATTTTAACCCATAGTGAACCTATTTAAGTGAATTGAAAAGGGAGAATTTTGAAAAATGATTTGTCATTTCTGTCATAATGCTCAAAAAAATGAACCCTGAATAATAGACAATAGTTTCAAATGTGGTGGGCTTTCAAACAAAATTTAAAATTCCAAGTAAATTCTAGGAAAGCGTTGCTGTATTGGCCGCAGCACATCTAACATGATAATTTTTTTAGTGTCCAGCATAGTAAGGAATTGCAAAAAAGTGGTCAACAGTGTGGGCTGCACTTCAATGAATCAAAGCAATTTGAGGACGGACAACGGCTATCGATTCCTCTGGTTATCCTGAAGACAGTATTTCTTATAGCGACCAAGTATCATTCTAAATGTTACAGATTCAAATAAAATTAATACATCCTGACGCTGCTGTTCACAACTTTTTTAATGCAATATTTTGTTATACGGTACACGGGTCGTATGAGTAATTTTGATGAAAAATTCAAATGAATTGAAAAAACTTGCAACGAATTGATTTCAACCACAGCATACACACAGACCAGATTTTGACATGGCTTCATATTTCTTTGTAAATATGATAGAACAAAAAAAAAAATTTGTCAAAGAGTTTCTCTACTGCATTAACCCAACACCTCTCGAATCGCTCTCTGATTCGTTGAAGTGCAGCTCACACTCTCGATCACATTTTTCCGTTTCGTTGATACGTTGGACACTACAAAAATTGTCATGTTAGATGTGCTGTGGCCAATACAGCAACGCTTTCCTAGAATTTTCTTGTATTTCAATTTTGTTTGAAACCCCACCCCACCCCACCAACTATTGTGTATCAGTCAGGGATACTTCTTTTGAGCATTATGATATAAATGACAAATAACTTTTTAAAATTCTCCGTCATTCTATCTGGTTCACTTGAATAATTTCACTTTGATTTAAACAAAACTGGCAGACAAGTGTATTTGTTTTGAACCCTTCTTTCAAAATATATAGAATTCTAGATTTTATACAGCCAACAGTTTTTCCGAAGGTGTAATGTAAAAAATCAGTGTACACACTGGACGCTACGAATTTGATGTTAAATTTTGTGTAATTTTTATATTAAAAAACCTTTAAAATAAATAACTGAAATAGCCAATATTAGACTGGAACAAAACGTGTGGTATTCAGTGCATTCAATGATTTTTCAATGTTCATTTCATACACCGCAAACATTTTCTTTCCTTCCTTTCTTTATGCTTTTTTTCGCTTCACATTTGTATGTATCGCATTCGTTACTGTGCCGCGTGTAAATAGATAATTCGCAATACCCACAATGCGAGCAATTTGGAATTTTAAGTTTCATCAATTCATTGCCGTTCTGCCGTTTGCTTCCATTCGCCGGACATGTAATCGCCGCCATCATTTCCCTTTATTGCCGCACGTTCGCTTCGAACCGTTGCGTGTGTGCGCCGCATTGCCCGTTCTCCCCCATCTCGCTCGCTACTAAAGTGCACTGCTCAAATGCGCTGCTGGCACGTGAAAGTGACGTGCCGACTGAATGCCAGTAGCGCAATTTGAGTGCAGATATTTATGGGTCTTGGGAATCGTATATTGCCGCACTGGCCAAGCGGCCACTCGTTGATGTTGTTCTGGCTTTTAGATATCATTAAATATTTAACACCTTTTTAGCTTATTTAGATACATCCGTTTGCATGTGTGTGTGTGTGTTTGAGAAGGTATTTGGCGGGTTAAGGCATACTTGGTGGGTTTTAAGAATTTGGCAAATTGCAGCCATGTACAATTTGAAGGCTGACCGTCTTCCATGCTTTGAATTCCGACTGTACCAGCCAGATGTCTTTGCCGTTATAAATTACAAATAATTGCTTTGTAACATAGTCGGAATTTTCATTTGTTGCTGTGTAAATGAATGCGAAAATTGTGATAGGTTTTGTTGGGTCGAAAATTTCACAAAATAATTAGATACACATTTATGTAAATTGTTACGTTTGCCAGGCATTTCGCTTGCTAGAAAGTACGAATTAATTGTCGAAATCTACAAATAATATAAGATTTATGAAATATACAAGATTTATGTGGGCAAATTAAATTCAAATTAAAGTGCTAACGGCTGCACGGCTTACACTGACAGTGTCAAAAATAAGCCAGCATGAATTATTCACAATATTTACGACACTTTATAACAATAAAAAACATTCAATTATCAAAAGTTGTTTGATTCTTTGCATTAAAAACTGTAATGATAAATGCTCACACGGAATTGAACGAAGATTTTAATAATTCTGAAGTTGGAGCATTAATGAAAATAATGCAGTTCGCTCGCCGCTACTTTGAAATTGTGGGGATCCAGTAACATGGCATACTTTTAGGGGCCATTGCAGGGAAGACTCGAGGCGATACTGGGATATTCGAGAATGAATTACGCTCCGGGCAAACAAGTATAAAAGGCAGAGCATAAAGAAGATTTGGTTTTGACAAACAAAGGTGTAACACGGAGTATAAAGTGACAAGTGAAACAGTAGAGTGTAAAATTGTATATAAAGTGACTACTAGTTAGTTGTAAACTGTGTTGAAGAAATTTTTTTATTTTATTTTTGAGCACAATCCTGTGGGACGAATTACGCCTGCGTTGGGCAGCAGAACTAATTTTCGTAACAATAATTTTTACTTTAAATAAGTTTCTTGCTGAAGCCAATAATAATTTAATTAATTTCAATTTAATTAATTTCAATTAAATGAGCTGAATTAAAAAAAAATATTTTTTTATATATTTAAAATTGTCTATAGACAATTTTTTTGCTTTATTCTAATAAAAAAGAAACTGGTCTACCAGTTTCAGAGACCGGCCAGGCAATGTTCTGCATTAGTAAGGGGGTCTAAAGAAACTTCTGCTACTAGGAAGTCTCCAGATTAAATAATGAAATTTGCAATACTGGAATGAAGCTCTCAGGACTCAAAAGTTCACAGAAGTTTGTCAACCGATGATCATAACCTGCCAGGATAAGAACTGTATTGGAGACGTATGCACTTTTAACCCATTGCTGCCTAATGGGTAAAAATTTACCCATGAAAATTGATTTTTTTTAAAATCACAGAAAAGTTCGTGGTAGAGATATATCAAAATCATTGCTAGGGATGGTTGGGGTAAAGATGGAACTACCTTAGTCTAGTGGAGGTCACCCTAAAATTCTGCCATCTAGCTAGAGTTACCAGATTCCAAAAATTGTGAATTTTCCGGAGGTGGAAGATGTGGCGAAACGTAGTGGCCTTAGAACTTCACAAAAATCTGCCTCCTAACTCACCTGTAAGCAATGCAACTTTTGTTCACGTGTTTAGCTGATCACTTCAAAAAGTATGAAAAAAACCTACCATTGCTGCGTAATGGGTGAAAAATACCCAATGAATATCTCAGCAACGTGCAAAGATAGAAAGCTGAAATGTTTGTTTCTGATCATTTTGGGTCAATTCCAGATCGTGTATGAAATTTTATCCAAATCGTATGGGCGGAACTGGTACCCGGCTTTAATGGGTTAAGGCGGTCAGGTTTATCAGAGAGCCAAGCAGAGCTGCTGGCTGCTATCTGGTTGCAAAAGACACAAACACAGCCGAAACTGTCATTGAGCTTCGGGCATGCCGGTGCAAATGTCAGTTGAGCTGGACACAGAGTACCTGCTGCTGCTGCTAGGAATCCTTTCTGTAAACTATCCTTTAGAGAAGAAAGCGTGAAGTAATGATCAGGTAATCGATGCCAGTTGAGGTTGTCAAGTCCAGCCCAAGGATTTTTGAGAGATATTTAGATTGACCTAAGATAACTTACTTTACTGTAATAATGATAATTTATTTACTTTAATTTACTTTATTGTAATAATGAAAATTTACTGTACTAAATATCTTCATACATTTTTGATACTAAAATTATAAACAATCAATCAACAAGTTCTACGTGTAGACACGTCTGTGATGAACTAAGTGCCCGAACCCAAAATCGAAATCGAAAAATTAAATCGCGCAGTTAAGGGGAAATTATAATACAGAGAAAGTTATTTATAGATATTTCCATGAACTTTTTATAGGCAAACTGTAAACTTTATTTTCTATTATATTTTTATGATTCTATTATTTCTTTATGCATGTTTTTAGTTTAGAAAAAATAATATAAAAGTAATCTGAATATAAAATTCACAGAGCTATAACTCCCAATGAAAGAAATATCTCCCAAAAGTATTCACAATTGAAGTTGTTAAATTCTTCAGAAACAAATGAACAAAAATTGTATTTTATGATTGTTAAGTTCGAGTGCACTTAACCCAACAGAGTATGAATGATAACTGAATTGTAGAAGAATATTGAAATTAATTAGAAATGGCAGCTAAATATGTAAAATTTTGATGTTCGATATTTTTTCTCGATTATCTTGAATTTGAATTTCATATACAATCCTTCAGAAAATTTAACAATAAAAACTTAAAACAACTATGTTTCCCACCCATCTACTTAAATTAAAAACAACGATGGGGACGAAGAATTTCTTCTAAAACATGGATATGGAATATAGTTCCTAAGAATTTTTTACACTTAAAACTTAAACTAGAGAAAACACGGCTTGTTTAAGAAATTGAGGGTAAGATTGGAGGGTCCAAATAAAACGTCATCTGCGTTTAAACATCTTTCGAAAACATTTTTGTATTCACACTGCAACAACCAACAAAGTGTGTACAAATAACCCAACCTCTTCGTGAGCTTAACAACCTTAACAGGCTTTAAGAAATTACACCGTAACGTATTAATCACGATGAAAAAAATTTGCCAAGAACCCGCACAGTACATGCAACAACAAATCTCACAACTTTCAAAGTACATTTAAATCTGCCAACAAATCGTTGTCGCTGCTGGCGGAGCATAATTCAAAATATTTAGCGATGGTCACAGGCACAGCAACGGGCACCACATTTAATTAGCTAAATAAATTGCATTCGCTTGAGAAGTGGCTAATTCGGAACAGCAACGAAAACAGCACCGAGGGGTGCAGAGTCAACATCAGGCCAACTCAACTCAATTTCAGCCAACCAAAGTCAACTCAAGTCAACTCAAGTCACGGCAAGTTCGGCCAAGTCAAATAGGGTCAGCGCAACGCCCGTCGAGACCAGAGACCATGAAAGCGGGCGCCAATGAGTGAGTGGTCCGCCCCGTAATATGAAAAGTTTGCTTAAATATTTACAGAGAAGCGGCCGAGTGAATTGAGTGCAGCCGTCGCAACGGTCAACGCAACTGTGGGAGGGGGCGGGGGCGCAATAATGGCGCGTGGAGTGACTGCGCCAAATTGTTTGGCTGCTTGTTGGGTTTTCGGGCGTTCCTTTGGTGTAAATGGCTTGCATGCGGGCGGAAATTATTACGAGTTGAATTTATATTTAAATTAGCATCTGCAGAGGTTGCCAGTAGCGTTGTGCGACATTCTAAACGCGTTGCGTGCGGCAAGGGGCGGCACAGTCACAACAATGAATAATTTATAATTTCTGTAATGAGCTGGCAAGTGCGTGCGCCGCTGACGGGCTGTTGTAGTCCAACGTTGTGCGCTGCGGATGTGACGTACGCGCAACAACATAATAAACACTGCGACAAATTGGCGACAGGCCTTGAGATTGCGATTGCGATAACAGCGGCGTAGCTGTTGTTGATGATGATAAGGTTGTTGTTGTTGTTGTGCTGCTCACTGAGCGTTGTTGTTGCGAACGCAATTTCAATCGCCCATTGCATATGCAAATGTTGCGCACATGGGCGCCGTCGTATGCCGTGCGAATGTTAGACGACGTCACACAGTGTCGCGATCCCATATAAGCCGTGGCCAAAAATACTTAGCGTTGTCCTATTTCACTGAAACTTGGTGAGATTGTTGTCGTGGTGGAAATTAAGAAATTCACAAAAAATCATTAAAATTGGACCACTGCCACGCCCACCTCCCATACGAAAGGAACTGTAATTTTGCAATAACTTTTTAAATATTAGTGATAGAATTATGAAATTTTGTACTTGAGCTTAAAATAATAACAAAAAAGCTCACACTAAAAACGGGCGGTCTGCCATGCTCACTTTCAAAAATATTGTTATTTTACTACAACTAAAACTGTATTTTTAGAATGCTGTTTACGATACTCGTTCCACGATGTAATTTTAATTGGTAAGCTTTCTAAAACCCTAAAAGTAGGCGTGGCAGCTGGACTATATTTATTAAGTGACCAAAACTTTTCCTTTATGAATTCGTGTATTAATTTTTTCAGCTTGTGATACCATATTTTGGTATAAATGTTTAAATTTTTAAAGTGGGCGTGGCATTCTGCCTACTTTTGATGATACGAACAATGTGCCAACCTTGTCCTTTATACAGCTCATTATTTCAGCAGCTGCTTTGCCGCTACTTTCATTGAACGTCGGAAGCCATACTTCGAAAAAATCACCATTTTTTACTGTAGGTGCCACTACAAAAAGTAAATGTTTAGGTGGGGACGCAAACTTTGCTTTTGTTCATGAATTACATCATGAACCGTCTTATATTTAAGTAAATTTATAAGAAAATCAAGTTTTATTGACTGCTTTCTGGATTCAGCTTTACGTCACGCTTCGAAGAAATCACGTATTTTTAGTGGAGGCGTCACTAGAAAAATGCGAATAACAACCAAATAAGCATTTATAAGCAAAAAATTACTCCGGATTATGTTAATACGTACTTTTTTGAGTAATTTAGGGTTAGAACTAAACAAGTGTTTTTTGGCGTTTTTTAAACTTTTTTCCACCAAACTTTTGTTTCTTTGTTAGAAGCAAACCGAAAAACGTAACTTTTCAATGTAACGGAATTTCACAGTTATTTCAAAGTACAAACCAAAAAAATAGTGCTGTCATACAGGAAAAATTCCAAAGTTTTATTTAATATATAACATGACTATATTAGTGCATAAATTATATTTTTATTTGAGTTTTCATTCAGCATAAAGAATTACCCACAAACTTGGAACGAATGCGTATTTTTTAACAGCAACTTTGAAGCTACATAAAAATGGAACGGAGTAGGATATTGAAGATCGGATAACTCATTTTTCTTATTTGAGATATTATCTGTCGATTGTCATATTCATTTTAGTCACTTTTTAGTCACTTTGTATCATTGATTTTTACCATTTTTGGCCACACTCGCGACACTGTGCGTCACTGCCTGAGCTGAGCGCAACAGTGGCCGCGTACCGGCACATTTCTCCATTCTCATGTAAACGATTGCAAATGCACGTAAAACATCTGCAGCTCCTTTATCGTTGGCTCCACATAGAAAAATCGACACAACAAAATCATAGCTAAAACGTTTTCGCTTGGAAGCGCGAAAGTGTGTGTGCGAAATTGCCGAAACAATGGCTGCAAACTAGTTGGCTTGACATACACGTAACACGCGGATTATGGCGTTTTTCCTTCACCATTTGCTCTACTATGGTTTTATTTTATTTTTATTTATTCTTTGGTGTTGTTGTTGGCGTTGTTTTTGCATTGTGTCGGCATTCCTTTGTTTGTGGCAAAAGTAAAAAATACAAAACAAGAATGGTAACTGAGGGGAGAGGAATTAGTGTGCTACATGCTGCAAGAAATAACAACAATAGCTAAGCAACAGCAACAGCAACAAAGTTGACTGCAACACTATTCGCCGGCCGCAAAATTCGTGAACTGCAGTGCGGTCCAACGTGCCGCTGGAATTTTTTTTCGCATACATTTCACAATAGATTTGGCTGTTGTTGCTCTTTTTGTTGCAGATATTGTTATTATTGTTGCGGCATGTTCTGACAGCCGCCGACTTATGGAGCCAGCGCCATAGGGCGGCTCCATTATTACTTTTCGTTTTGTTGTACTGACAACTTTGTGACTTTTGCATTTGTAACGTTTTCATTGAAATGCTGTGCAAATAGTTGTGTGCATCGCGCTTTCACAGCCGCTGGCATGTCAAAAGCAAAAAAACATTATTATTATTATTACAACTTGGACTGATTAATTTACTTAAATTCCAGCGAAAGCTTAAAAAATGTATTCTTGCACGGGGCGTATGAGTGATGCACAATTCAAAACGTGACGTTTGTGAGATGATTTCAAGAAAACTCATAATCACATTTTTCTTGAAATCATCTCATGCAAAGCTTTTAACATAATTATAAGTTAGCGCATCAAAAATTCAAAGATCCCTAAACGGAGTTTTATTTCATTTTCATGGAAATGGAATTATCCTACGAAATAAGTGAAATTTTTTCAGTCGTGGGCATTCATAAGCTTCGCAGTCATTTAAATGAATTAATACACATAAATGCCAGGAAAAGCTGAAGAAACGATATACGGGGCGTATAAGTGATGTACAATTCCGAAGCTTACGAATTTTGAGACGAGTTCACGAAAAAATACTAATAATAAAAAAAATACTAAAATAAAAATACTAAAATAATACATAAATAAATTTAATGAAACTAGACAAATTTAAGGGGGTCAATACGTGTAAACGGTATATTTTTGGAATCGCGCATACGCCGGAAAAAATTAATGCAATGTACAATTTTTTTTTCATTCTTTTATTAAAAGTGCAAGAAAAACATTTTTTTTTTGCGTGTTCAAAATGGCGGCGGTGGTGGGGGTCCAACGTTGGGCCTAAATTCTAGTAGACGTTGTGGCGACGCCTCAAAAATCATCTGAAAAAATATTGCTATTAGGTATTATGAGAAAATATATACATACATATATACCTTCTAAATACATACATACATATGTACCTTCTAAAGTAACTAACAAAAAAAAATATCTTCTCGAAAATACAAAAATACGCTCCAACCGAAAAAACGGACCTTTTTTTTCTTAATTTCCCGAAAATAGCGCCGCGGATTTCGCCAAAAACAATGAAATTTTTAGTTACTTTAGAAGTTCTATGTTTCAAAAAGTTGCTGCCCAAATTTTAGATCAGTGGGACTAAACCTTGCCGAGATATTCTACTTCCATAATCAAAAACCAGTGTTTGGAAATAGTTCGGTTTAAACTTTGCGTTACCGATATCATGCGGAACGAATTGACCATCAATAAAGTGCTGCTGCAGGGGAACGGGTCATCAGAATTAAAAACCAGAGAGGGAGGGAGATATTCTTAAGACCCCCTGGAGTCTATTTCACAAAAAAAAAAATTTTGAAAATTTTGTAAACTTACACGTATTGACCCCCTTAAGAAAAAAAGTAAAGTTTCATACAAAATTCTGGAAACCAATGCGGACTTTCCAACAGGACATCACTTCCAAGCATTTGAAGTATACTTTTTCTTAAATCGAATACTAAGTTTTAGGCCAAGAGTGAATACGAATCCTTCGACTTGTTTTCGCTTCGGCACTGGCTCAACATTTAGAAATACTTACTTACACTCTGACCTTTGGCCAACATATCAAAACCTTTATTCTTCTGTTTACACAAGTCTTTGACTTAAATCAAACACTTTCATACTTTAAGCAAATATGCTAAAATTATGCAAAAACAAGTAAACAAGTAAGAATGCGCCAGACAAAGTCTGCTTGAATCCGCAATAAGCAGTCAAAGTTATGGTATTAAATAATTATCGACAATATGCCAGCAAGAGTGGCCACCCTGCGCATGTGCTCTCTACATGCTTCGCATTTGCGTCTAAACAATTTACGAGCAGCAACAAAAATTAGCCAAAATCCGCTGCACTGCGTGGCCAAGCAGCGGCACATTTCTTTCCGGCGAAGCAGCCGAGTGCTGCCATAAACCAAATCAATTACAGACGAAAGCCCAAATTGGGGTGCTGTGCGTTGGGCGTGGGGGAAGCATGGAGGGGAGGAGGCAACGGAAAGTGGTCTTTGTTTTCTTAATTGAATGAGTTTGCTGGCTGTGACGTGGCAGTGGCAGGCAGCCAGGCGCGGGCGGCGTCCGCCTTGCCAACTGTGGCCGCGTATCTGGCTGCGTTTAAGTGTTTGCAGTATTTTAGCTTGGCTGTTGTTGTTGTTGTTGCTGTGCTCAGCTTCAATTACTGGTGATTTGTCTACAACTTATCGCTGTTGTTTGTAGTTGTTGTTATGCTTATTCATTTATTAGACGTTATTGCCGTCGTTTCCGCTCAAAGCTGAGCTGAGCTGAGCCGAGCTGAGGGTCGACAAAATTTAAGTTCTTCTTTGCTTTCGTTTTTATCGGAGTGCTCTGGTTCTTGTTGTTGCATTTTGTTGTTGTTTTCTGTTGTTTCAACTAATGTAAGGATGTCGCTTTTGTGCGCGTCTTGCGATTTACTTTCAATGTTGCCTCGATAAGCATCAGTCAGCAAAGCGGATTTACACTGTTTATGTGGGACAATGTTGCGGGGTAGGCGGCAAACGAACTGTGGCTCTGAAAACAAAAAAAAACAAAACAAAGAAATAAAAAAAAACTGTACACTTTCCTCGTATTTTGTTTGTGTTTTTGTTTTTTATCGCTTCGCTATTGTTTAAGCCGATCGCATGCGAGCTTAAGTGAGCGTTAAATCTGCGCGCTGATGGGGCTGGGCGGTTGCCTTGTCTTCGCCTGGCTGCCTATCTACCTTCGCACATATGTGCGCATGTGTGTGCGACCGGGGCTTGCAGCAATTTCCGACTTGGTACTACTTCTTTTATGGCTGCAACTACTTTTTTTACTGCCACTGGAATTACAACACGAAAAATTCGCACACACCCAAAGCGGAAGCGACGCTTGGCTGCAAAACTATTCACTGGTCCTTGTGCAGGTAGTGCCGGCAATGTGTTGAAAGTGTTTTCGCATTTATGGATGTTTCCCGAATCATCACTCAGTGCACGCCATCGTCCGCTGCGCTGCTGGTTTTTTTTGTTTTGCTATAAAAATGGCCAACTTTAAGCAATAAAAATCAAAAGTAAAACTCAGCGAAAATTTGAATGCTGATGCAGACGTGTTGCGTGTCCGCCCACCGCATTGAGTCAGCCTCTTTGTGTGCGTTTTGTGCCCTCAGTGCTGCGTCTTCGGAATGGCACACAATGGCAGCACTTAATTCCAAGAAAACACCTCATTTGCATGAAGACATTTAACACGGCACAAAAGTTGGCAAACTTTTAACCACTTCAACAACTTCTCCTCATCTCCTTCTGCTTCGTGTCTGCTGTTGCTGCGATTGCGTCCTTTGTGTGCGTGTCTTCTGTTTGCTAGGCAAAAAAAAACTTGGCGATGAATGTAAATAAAAAGCAGCGAACAAGTTCAATTTTCTGCGTGAGGGAGTTGCCATATTTGTCACATACGCTGCAAGTGGTGAATGTTGGCGCTGATTAAACAATCGTGTTGGCAACTTTGTTCCTTTAAAAATTAAAAAAAAAGAGATGGTCGTATATTTTCTCAACTCTAAAAAGTGCACACATCCAAAATTGCTTAGAAACCTTAAAAATTACCTTAGGTAACTTTTTGAACCAAAACATACTAGAAACTGTATACCCTAAAAAACAAACATAAGTACAAATGTACAAATGTAGCTGCAACAAATTTTCCTAGCAATAAAAGCAAAGCAATAAAACATGCTACATTCTTTGCATTTCATTCTTTCTTTCATACGAAATGTCGCGGCTCTATGACAGCATTTGAAATGCGCCCAACGTAAATTGAATTACTTTATTTGTGTAGTGTGGATTGTGGAATGTGCGTCCTTGTCGAATTGGTGCGTTTGCAGTTTCGCAGCCGCTTTTCCGAGCACTGCCAGGCGCAGATCGGAAGCTGCAACTCGTAGTTGTGCTGCCACCTAATTGCATTCGTGCAAGTTATTCTGCAGTGCTTTATTATTTATTGCAATCGCCCGCCAGGGAGAAATATCCATAATTGGGTAAGACGTCCATTTGTGTCTCTGGCTGGGGCAACGACGATGGAAAATTGGAAAGCGGAAATTTGGCCGCACACTGCACACTGAACCTGGACAGACATTGGCGTAGACTCGCCTCTGACCGTTGGGGCCGCAATGGAACGCTTGTGCGTTCGTTAAAATTTAATTTCATTTGGAAAGTTCCTTCACTGAAACTTTATAGTAATTGTAAATTTAGTAGTGAACCAGTTGCAAGCAGGGCAGAGTGGCACTGGTGCAGTGAGAGAGAGAGAGAAAAACAGAGCGCAACAGCGAAAACTTATGGAATTTATAATTTGCCTCGACAACGTAGCCGAGTTCGATTATGCCAGATTCGATAGAGACAACGAAACTAACATTTGGCGAAATCGAAAAGAATTGTGTTATAACAGACAAATGTGCATGGAATTTTAATAAAAGATGAGAAAAATAGTAGAATATTGAATGCAGAAGGCGAAAGTGGTAATGAAAGCGTGGATGAAGTCTGAGCTGAGTTAAATTAAGTGAGAAAATTTTAATGAAGTAGAAGCAGAAGAAAATTTTAGGGAACAAACTGAAGCTGTTTAAAATTAATGTTCTTGAATAATAAATAAATGAAGGGGAATAAGTAATTATGGGATAATGATGAAAATATAGTTGAAGGTAGACGAGAAAACAGACGAAAAAAGTATGAAGATAAGATAGGAGAGTAAGAAATGTTAAGTAGTGAATTGGTGAAATAAATTGATAATGAAAGTGAAGGCAAAGTAAGAAAGAAGAAGAAGATAGATTTTCAAGGAAGTGAGAGAAGGAAATTTTGAGAAGAAAAAGTCAATTTTGGAACAGAAAGTGAATTAAGAAGAATGAGAAGCTAAAATGACAAGACAGCAAATATGGTTTGAAATAGAGGGAAAAATATATATTAGTAAACAGTTTTGAAGGATTGTTGGAGGGTAAGAAGTGTAGAGTAGAGAATGGAGAAGATAAAAGCGGTTATGAAAGTGAAGACAAAGTCTTTGGATATTTGGAGGGAAGAAGTGAAGCTGACCAAAATTTTATGACACAAGATGTAAATAATTGAAGGGAAATAAGAAACGAATGCGAAAATATGGTTGGAGAACGACGAAAAATATAATAGAAGAAGGTGTAGAGGTAAGACCGGAAGATAAGATGTATTAGAAGAATAAGATGAGCAAGAAAAATGAAGTGAATTGGGAGAGGGAAGACAAAACAAGGAAGAGAAAGAACAATAAGAGTAGATAAGATTGATAGAAGACGAAAAGAAACGTGAAATAAAGATTAAAAAGAGAAAGAGTAAAGGAAAAAACTCGAAGGCCGTAGTAAGAAAAGAATACGAAAACCAAACTACATAGTAAAAAAAATCTTAAGTGTCTGCGATCTTCCTTTCTATAATTAAAGAAAGATTATTTAATGTTATTAATGTCTTATGTGAACAATGATATTCAGTAATTTTAGGCTGTTAGCGGAAAAATTACACTGTGCGTGAAATTTGCCCTCAAAAATTTAGACATGGGGGGACCTACTGGGTGAGTTTTCTATAGGTATACTGAGTTGAGATCCACCATAATTAACACTCATATAATTGACACTCATACGCCACGTTGCGCTGCGCAAAAAAATACACATATCGCAATTACACAGTTTAAATGTATTTTTTTTGGATTGGTGTCTTAAGCAAATTTGTTGGCCGTTAAAATATCGACAAACTTGCCGAAGGCAGTAAAGCGATATTCGGAACGATTTAGAACCTATTAGCATTTAAACGTTCGAAGACTTAAGCGACAAACTTGACGAAAATTACCAAACTTCAAAGTCGGATTTCTCTTAAACTAGAGCCAATCTTACCAAACGGCTGGTGGATCTCAACTCACTATACCTATAGGAAGCTCACCCAGTAGGTCCCCCCCCCATGTCTAAATTTTGGACTTGCACAGTGTTATTATTATTATTTGTATTCTTTGTATTATTATTGTATTTATAGACAATCAAACAATGAATCACTTTAGTGGCGCTCATATATTTATAACTGGTGAAGAATTCATTAAATTTTTAAACTTTTTACTGAAACCTAACTTTGATTTAAGAAGTGCAATACATTCTACTCGATGCGAGTTGGTACAACGTCAAGAATTTAATTTGGCAAACTCAATTGCACACTTTTCATGGAATTGAAATATTTGATTAAGACGTAAAATGAGCTGTAAAAATTATCAAATAAATAAAATCGTTCGCAACACCTTGAATGGGAGAAGAAGGCAAAACGTTAAATAAATTCTCCATAAATACTTTTCACAACTGAAATTTATTCCCTGCTGCCCACACTGCCCGCACTCGCCGACAGCGCAGACGACGGCGCAACGAAACGGAAGTGATAGAACCAATTAATTACTACACATTTGCGACGGCAGCCGGATACGCCGGATCAGAAAATGTGATGCCCGGAAAAACGGTATCAGTTTTGAAGGTTTGAAACAACAAATCCAGTGATGCCGGCACATGGAGCAGAAGTGGAACAGAGGCAGAGAGAGTGGAAGAGGAAGAGAGTGAACACACACAGCAATGACAGTTCAGTGACGATGCCGGTCGCGGAAATGCCAATTTCCACTCGTTGTCACCGTTACTAGAAAATTTTATTTGGCGCTTGTTGCTTGTTGTTGTTGTTATTGTCGTGTGCGGTGTCGCCATTGACATCATTATCTATAAAACGGTAACTAGCTTTGAGTACACTCAGAAAAAATGTTTACCAAATCATTATATATATTGTCTGGAGATAGTAACGGTGGATCCTTGAGTTGTATTGGGGCCCAAAATTTAAGCCTTGTGTCTTGTGGTGAGGTGGCTGGGAGAGGTTTTAACCGCAGCCAGAATATTTTAGCCTTAAGTATTTTTTTTTTTTTGAGTTGAAGTGCTTTGGGCGGAAGGGCCCGTTCGCGCCAATTCTTCCTGGCCCGGTTTTCTCTTTAATGCCCTACTTTAGGTGGTATTTACTACTTTAAAAGATTTGCTCGTTGCCTGCTAAAATATCAGCCGGTGAAGATTATTCGCTCTGTTCGGTGTTCTTTAATTCGGTATTCGAGTCCACGACCCTTTTACTTGTAATCTGAAACGCTAAATCGAAACGCGGACTGAAAAAAAAAATAAAAAAAAACTATGAATGTTTAGTGTAGTAGGCGACGACTTTTGCCGTTGGCCGCCATGTCACCGACATCCTTTTAGGTTTCCTAGAAAAAGCGACAGTCTGCCAGTCAGACAGCCGGCGTTATTGGCCTGCGACGCGACGGCAGCTGCTCTTCACATAAAATAAAATAATAAAATGAAAAAATGCCGGTAATAAAATTTGATAAAATGCCGACGCGCACACAAAGATCAAATATTGCATAAAGGCCATAAATACGAATGAAGATTCATGGCAATCGCACGAAAGCAACGAATGAGTACGAAAGTGCGAAGCGGTTCGACCATTGCGAGGCCGGAGCGGCAGGCGCGAACGTATGCCGGATGCCGCTTTGGTGGCGCGCCGTGCCATCTGGTTGCCGCAGTTGCGCCTCGGTTCGTAGTTAATTTCCAGTTGTTCAGCTTCTGAATATCATTTTTGAACATTTTAGTGTGACTTCATTTTTTTTATTTGCCATAAACGTATGTAGATGTGGTGTTGTGTGCGTGTGTGTGTGCGTGTGTGTGAACAAAGCAATTTTCGCACACAGCGAAAATTATGTCGAAAGTTTTTGTTTCATCTTCAACATTTTTTTTTGCCTCACAACAATGGCCATGACCACTGAGCCTGGGCCGGTGCAGCCTCAACTTTGCGCTGTCGTGTCTGTTCTCGCTGCTGTGCTACGCTTTTTCAATATTCCATACGTCTGCAGAAGGCTCATCATCACGCACACGATGGCAGCTGGTTGTTGAGTCGGCGACGCAGGAAGCAGCTGCGTTCTTTTGGCACTGGCGTTGCCTTCCAATGTATGCGAATTCGTTTTTCATTGAGTTTTTACACACACATATATGACATACATATCTACATAATATGTGAGCATATATGTATGTAATGCGAGTATGTATTTGTTTCTATGTGTGTGTGTGTATGTTTGTGTAGTACGTGCGAGTGGTACATATTTTGATTGCGTTTTTTGCTCGTAATTGCGCTACTACTTGAAATTTTCACACATGCTGCAAAACAATAAAAGTATAAAATATATGTTGGTTTATTGTTTTTGTTGTTTGGCTTCTATAGATTGTGACGGCCTCTTGGCTGACTAAGAAAGCCGGCATTTGGCCTTTTGCTGTTGTTTAAGATGAAATTTCAATAACTTAGCAAACGGCTTCGAGTGGGATATGAAATCTTGATCAAAGTTGACTCCTTTTCACATCCAGCCATAAAGTAGAAGTGGCAAATTAAAGTGTTGATATGAAGATATGGCATCAGTTAAATGTGGACAAATTATTTTATGTCATTACAATAAAAATGCACTCAAGGTCAAAGCTGCTCATCACAGACTGAACAATTGTGAAGCACATTGATTTTTAGTTTCAGTGCTCCACTCTTTTCTAGAAATATATCTGTTTGACTATCGTTTTCGGCTGCCAGAATTTAAAAATGCCCAGAAAGGAGTGTCGTTCATAGAGAAAAGTATACATACGAGGTCTGTTAAAGGAGACTTTTTATTTTTCTGTTAAAGTATTTATTCATTCAAAAATATATATTTTGTGACCTTCAAACTAATTCTTCTTAGAAATATGTAATAAACTTGTGCCAGCGCTTTTTTCATTCCTCGAAGCACTTCTGATATGAAATTAATTGATGTGCACTTTAACCCTTTTGCTACAGGTTTTTACTGTTGAAAGTTAAAATTTCAAATTTGTCGATTTAGTCTTTTGCGTAGTTAAATCAACAAAATTCCATAAAATTTTTTGAAATTTTTATTACCGGACAACAACATTCCATAATATTTTTTTAAATTTTTATTACCGGACCAAGCATTTCGTTGTGGCTGTAATAATTACTTAAACAAAAAATATTTTACTCATAACCAAAAACGCATATTTTTAAATTTAATTTTGCTAACATGATATAAAAAAATTATTTGAATTAAAGTAAAAAGTCAAGTCAAACATTTCCTTATTTTTTCTACTTCTTCTTTCTTTACTATGTAAGGATATAACATTAAAAAAAGTGTATACTTCTTTTGTTTATATTAAGTTTAAATATTCAGTTTATTAATTTCGTATTATTCCTAAAACTTTGAACTATTTGAAGGACCAACAACAAAATTTATTCTGGAAACTATAGAGGGTTCAGATGTCTACAAAGGAGCATGGCAATAAAATAGCAAAAGAGTTAACTATGCAGTTCTTATCTCCTTAACCCTTTCGCTACAGGTTTTTACTGGGGAAAGTTAAAATTTTAAATTTTTCGTCTTAGGCTTCTATGTGGTTATATGTATTACCAATATTCCATAAGAAATTTTTTAATTTTTATACTCGGACCCTGTATTTTAGAGTGTTTTTCTATGAGAGCAACCACATCGTTGTGGCTGTATTAATTACTTAAACATTAAACTTTTTACGCATAACGAAAATTTTAATATTTCTTCATTTACTTCAGCCAAAATTAAAAAAAAAAGTATCTAAATTGAAAGAAAACGTCAAGTTAAAAAGTTCTCTAATTTTTCTGCTTCTTCTTCCTTTACTATGTCAAGATATCCCATTAAAAAAAGTGTATACTTCTCTTCTTTAAAATTAACCATTCAGTTTATTAATTTTGTATTTTTCCTAAAACTTCAAACTATTCTAAAGACCAACAAAAAAATTTATTCTTGCAACCATAGAGGATGCAGACCTCCACAAAGTAGCATGTTGCCATATGGCAACAAAATAGCGAAAAGGTTAATTGTACCAAAACTCCGTTCTAATGGATTTTTTCAGTTTTGGGCACAAGAAAAAGTCGCAAGGAGCCAAGTCCAGTAAATACGGTGGCTGAGGCATGATTTCGGTCTAATTTTTGGCCAAAACCTTTATTGTGATGCGAAAGCCATTAATTGTGTTGCCACAAACCCGAACGATTTCTTCGCATTGCTTTACGAACAAACCTTATTGACAGCGTAAACTGTTCCAACGTTTTCATTGGTTCTTAATGTGCTGAGGGCCATGCATGCATGCTTTAATGAAAAATATTAAATTCATTTTGTTGTTATTTAAGTCCATATTGTATATAGTAATTGTGTGTTTTCCGAATTTTGTCCAACGAGTTTAACTCGAGTTTAGAATTTCCAATAATTTGTTGTATGTTCACTGACTGTTTTGTTGTCGTTCTGAGTCGAGTTGAGTTCCAGGAATATTCTTTCATAAAGCATACTTATTTAGAATTGGCCTAAAAGCCAATCAAAGTACTTACATATGTGTATATTTTTATTCGATGAAGGATGTGTACAGTTCGAGGAAGGCACAGAAAGCTTCGAAAAAGACTTGCACTCTTCCACGAAGCTATTTTAAATCATATTATTCCTGTATTAATTATTTCCGGTAGCAAAAAAAATAAAAACAATAAAAACATTTAAAAAAAAATGGGCAAAAACTTTGCCATAATTGGCTTCAACTTTTAAGGTTCAGAAAACCCCAGTCAGGCAAACTGCTCGCAGAAAATCCGCTTCACTTCATCTTTTCAATTGGGCTGCACTCCACATAACTATGTGCAAGAAACTTAATAGAACACCAACAACAATAACAATAAAAGTAAAATCAAAGTATGAAAATTTCGTTATGAGTTGCACAGAGCCGCGAACCGGATGCTGCCCTACGTCGAGCAGTAAATGAGAACGTAAAGTAAATAAAACGCGCCGAATATTTTCTGTTCTACTTTTTTAATGGCATTAAGTGCGCTCTGGCGCCTCACACCAACGTCGCCCATATCGGTACATTAATTTTTGCGCTCGGCACGTCCCATGGCTGCCTGTCGTGCATGTGGGATTCCCCCGTTTATTTGCGCCACTTAGCCAACTTAGTTCGCTGTGCATCCGTTGCGGGAATTTCTCAAAATTTGTAAGTTGCTCCTATGCGCCAACCAACATGCGGCGAACATATAAATTTTTATTTTTAACTTGCTTTCACGTTGTCTTCCTTTATTTTGACTTTTTTCTTGCTTCGCCATGTTGCACGTTGCCATTTTCATTTCGGACTTAAAAATGTCGCATTTGAAATGCAAATTTCCGGCGGCAAGCCACAGCTACAACACACATAACATAACACACAACAACTTGACAGCAACAACAACAACAACAACAACAATGGGCATCCATGTCCTGTGGCTGAACGAATTATTTCATTATTGCACAGTGGAACGCACTGGACAGCGATTTGCATATGGAAATTAATGCAACAATAAAGCTTCAGCTTTATGAGCGATTTTCTCTCTGAGTTTTGTGAGGCATTTGCGTATCTTTTTTTAATGGTCTTTTGTAATGGATAAATGGGTTCCGTTTCATGCTTCAGCGCCACTGCGTTTGGTTTTATGTTAATGTTTGACAAGTGTGAAAGTTGGTTTTGGTGAAGACTGAATGTATAGTATGGAATTGGTTTGGCAAATAATATTTGAATTGATTTATATACATATTTATTAAGTGCAATAAGTATACGAAGTTTCGAGACTACAACCAACTAGTTCGGTTTAAACGAACGGTACATAGGTAATGCTGTAACCAATAACCAGGCTGGGTTTGATTACAGTCGTCAGTGAGTGCTAATAGTAGTTTGTAATTATTGATGGTCAAATAGTTAAGTGGGTTGTTAAAACCAAATTTTCCTAAACAACTACAGATCCGACATTGCTATCCCACCACTCCACTTTTTAACGTTGCTAAAAACATAGTTTCTTGAGAAGCTATAGAACAGCTTTAAATGATAGTAAAACCATCTTATTTCTCACTTCTTTTGCCTCTCTCCTTCTACTCTCCCTTGCACTTTACACTCTATTTTTTCTTTAACCCTAGAAGGGGAATCGTATTTTACATACGTTGTTGGTAATCTTCGTCGATTCGACGAAGACGTATTCAACTCCGATTTTTGGAAGAACTAGAAATCGTATAAACTCAAACTTCATTATATAATTATACTTAGACATTTTTTTGTAAATAACACAGCACAACAAAAAACACTTTTTTTCTGTTGCATGGGGTTTTTCTACTGTTTCTTACTAATTTGGGTGCGCTGATTTCGAATCTATCCTCAGATTTTTCCAGCAGCTCTAGTTAGTGAGATAGTTTTTCCTCTACTTTTTCCATATTTTTGATCGTAATTTCTACACCAAAACACCGATTGACATGATTTTCACTTTATCGCACTAACAACACCACACGGCTTCTTTTCTGATGCAACTTATTTTTATAAGTTTTAAAATGCCGCTGTAATTGGATCTCAAAGTAGGAAAATATTGAATTTCAAGGCGTTTTTTCTGATGGCGAAAATTGTACAGATGTTTCATAAATCAAGTTACGAAGTATATGAATATCTCAAGAAGAAACATCAAGCAATACAAAACAGCCAAGTTATTTGGCGGAATACACATTCGCATCGAAATAATAGCAAAAATATACTATAGTCATTTTCATCAAAATGTGTGAAATTTCCTTAACAAATTAGAGGCCTAAAAATATGCTAAGTTTTTAATTTTTTTTGTTTCGAGCAATTCAAAATCTTTTTATTTTTTGCTTGTGTTTCAGACTAGAAATGTAACATATAAGGTGAAGTTTCAGTTACACAAACTAATTTTCAGGAAAAATATATTATTATTTTGAGAAATATTTTTTGTACGGTGCTTCATAACTTTTATTTATAATTTTTTTTCATTTACGTTGCCAATAACTATTATTTGGAAAACATTTTTTACGTTGAATTACCACATTTTGGATATGAATTGATTTTTAATTGTTTTAAATTGACAAACGCAAATTTACTGCAGAAACCTTCAATTCATACTCAAAATGTAGTAAGGCATCGTAAAAAAAATTGTCTTTCACAACAGTTATGAACCAACGTAAAAAAAGTTTCTTTAAAATAATAGTTATCGGCAACGTAAATAAAAAAATAATAAATAAAAGTTATGAATAATTAATAATTGACTGGCACGACAGCCCGCTTACGCGAGACTAAGGCCTAGCTTCCCGCAACCACCCGTGTTGTGCGTGTGAATTTGTACGCGGGTGGAAGGGACCTACAGTTTTATGCCGGTTCCGAACGGCAGGTTGGGAGCTTTTTCATAAGCAATTTTTACTCTCAGAGGTTTGCCATTTCCAGCTGAGAGGACAGCCACCGAAAGAGAAAACTAGTTTTCCCGTTATTTTTTTAGGTGTTATTACAGGCAGTATTTGAACCTGAGGTTGCTGCCTGCGACTCGCGATCCAACGCACTAACCAACTGAGCCACGGCGGCTGCCGAAAAGTTATGAAGCAACGTAAAAAAAATGTTTTCAAAATAATAGTTATTGGTAACGTAAGTGAAAAAAGTCATAAATAATAGTTATGAAGCAACGTAAACAAAAAAAATCCCAAAATAATAATTATCGAGAACGAAAAAAAAATAGATTCTCATAACAGTTATTAGGCAACGTAAAAATTAATATAATTGTCCAAAATTATAATTATAATCAAAAAATAAAATTTATGTTGCATTGTAATAGTTAATTAGCAATTATTTTCTTAAAAAAATTATAATAGTTAAGTTCCATGTTTATAATACAATGTAAGGTTAAAATTTTACAATTGTTTGAAATTATGTGGTTTATTTCAATTGGCACAAGATTGCAATTTTTGGAGCAATGCACGAAGTTTTGTTGTGCGGTGTCTGTCAGACTACCACATCAGCTGCAGAGGGTTAAAGAAGAAAAGTATAAACTTGTTTGAATGTTATATGATACATAGTAAAGAAAGAAGAAGCAGAAAAATATGAGAATTCCGTTATTTACTTTTTACTTTAATTCAGATACATTTTTCAAATAGTATTAGCTGAATTAAATGAAGATATATTCGTTTTCTAGTTATGCATTAAATATTTTATTAAACTTAAATATTAAATATTAAATTTAATATTATAATTAATATTATTAAAAACATAATAATATTAATATTATTTAAAAAAAATATTAAATTAAATATTTAAGTATTTATTACAGTCACAACGATATGTTGCTGTCATATGACAAAACTCTAAAAAACAGGTTCTATTAAAAAAATTATAAAAATTATTATGGAATGTTGTTGATATAACCACGCAGAAGACTAAATCGATAAATTAAAAATTTCAACTTTCCCCAGTGAAAACCTGCAGTAAAAGGTTAAGTTCTAAAAGCGTTAAAAGAGTAAAATATCTCAAAATATTGACCCATTTTTACAGTGTCAAATATGCATAATTGTTTTCGTCGGCTTTTTCATTGACATTAGCCACTCACACTAACAGCGAAGCAAACAAACTTTAATGCAAAAGTAATCTCACGTGCGCCCACACAAATACAAAAGTTTATAAAAATAAAAGTTGAAGGGTCCAAAACGCCGAAATGCGAAAATGGCTTATGCGCCAAAACTGGTTGAGTGAGCTCCTCAACGTACGTGGTGCGCCGCTGTGGTGTGTTGACACACTTCAAACAATCCAATCATACTTGTCGGCGTCCACCTGCGCCATTCAAATTTCTTCTAAATGCTGTCTCATCGCCTGCCATTATATTCCACTAAGCCAACGAGCGGTGAACCGCTTAACTGGCCCACCGATTGAACCGGCCCTACGTCGCCCTACGCCACTCGACAACAATCCCGTTGTTGTATTTTGTTTATCCATTCACATTGGATTTTGGCCGCTTTTGACGTAACGCAACGTGGCCAAATTTTTTCAAGCACATTTTTTGGCGCTCACATTACATGGAAATCATGCGACCGTGAAATGGTGTTTTGCCACTCGACTATTCAGTGGTCCGACCAGCTGGCAACCATGGCAGCGATGTCTTTGTGGCGTAGCTGGACGTGTGGCAAATGGTTGGACTACGGTCGGCCAATGTACCCACAGCGCCTTCAGTAGTGATCTCCATGCCACAGTCGCTTATTTCGCCGGCCCCCCCCCTCGCTCCCGCCTTTTGCTTGCGAGTCGTGTGTTGTGCACGTTGCCTTTGGAAGTTGGTTTGTTGTTCGTGTTGGTGGTTGGCGGCAGCGGCCGCCGCAGATTACGTGATTTTCACTCTTACGAGCATCTTTTCGCCCGCGTCTGTTTGTGTGTTCGACATTTTGTGATTACGTGTGCTGTGGCTATCATTTCGCGTTTTCAGCGCTGTGGTTGGCATTTTTGTTTTTTGTCTGTTTCGTTATTTAATGTTACGAAACTATTCGACAACATCGATGGGAATTTGATTTATGAGCCGAAATTTATGCTGGCGCTGAGTTTTTGCCGCAATTTGTGTCGCTTTTCAAGTGGCTGCGTGCGCGTTTTGGGCAGCGCTTTTTGCGCATAGCGTGCGGTGGTGTGTGCGCCATAAAACACAAACAAACACAATTACACTATTACGTGCCTTCTGATGAAGGACCCTGGGCGTGCGGTGCCGATGTGGTTTGCATTTTTTTGTTTACGGCTGATTGCAACACGGTTGGCCGTAATCCATTTCTGTTCAATTTTATGTCACTTTATTTATTTGGTTTTGTTTGTTTTATGTTTTTCGAGATTGCATATGAAAATGTCATTAGCGATTGTTTTTTCGAAGGACATTCTATGGATGTATTGAAATTCATTTGTCTATGACTGGCAAAATAAATTCTGGTCGTGGATGTTTTATTTCGAAGCAATTTCGTTGAAAATATTTGAACATTTTACATTTGCAAAATTTGCTAGTAAAAGTTTCAAATTGTTTGCTTCAATTAAATTGAACTGAAATGAACAGATACAAAAAAGTATTTTTACACTGCTTTAGGGAAAATATTACAACCAGTAACTCAGACTCAGACTAGATCTGACAGGATCTGAACAACAAATTCCAAAAATGTATAAAAATTTTTTTTAAAGGTATTTGAATTTAAATGTGTTACATACTTTACATTTTTGTACATATCTGTAAATTGTGTTTGTTGAAAAAAAAAGAATATTGAGACTAAGATCTGACTGGATCTGAACAAAACATTCCAAAAATGTATTAAATTTTTTTTTTAAGGTATTTCAATTAAAATGTGTTACATACTTGAAGCTTCTTTTACACTTCTGTAAATTGTGTTTTGTTGGGAAAAAAATATATTGACATGGTTCATTGGCGCACACAGGGTTTCCATTTGAAACCATATTTTGTATCAGCAATTTTTCTGTTTTAAGGGCTTCAACCCTCAAACCCTCCCCTGTGTGCGCCACTTACATGGTTCGAGCATAAGGAAAGTTCTTGTTTAACATATTTTAAACATTTTTGACACATTTTTCTATTCCCAGTTAATGGAAAATGCCCAGAAATGGTTCATTAAAATCTACTTTCTCTAAATAATCCATTTCTTTCAGTGTTGCCAGATAACTGAAATGACTTTCTCCTAAATCTTAAAAAAATATTGAAATTTCCTCCCAAAAGTTAAAAAAACCTCCTAAATTTTTTTTATAAGTTGCGTAATTTTAAAGGAATGAAACTTCTCATAAAAAATAAAAAATTACACATATATCTTTTTATTGCAGCTTTTTTTTTATTCATCTTCAGCTTAACAACAAAAACTTAACAAAAACAAAATATAACAAATTAATTAAATAAAAAGTGTAATTTTTGGCAGGATTTCATTGTGACAGCAATAAGTGTGAACAAGATAGAACGATCTTACATTTTGTAAGCTTACACATTTTTAACACAATAAAGTGCTTTGACTATTAAAATAGTTGCCAAAATATGTTTTGTTGCCAGTGTTCGTACTTCGTTATCCAAAAATCTCTCAAAAATCCACTCCGAAAAATCCCCTAACATAAAATATAAATCTCCTAAACTTTCTCCTAAACCATTCTTCCTCCTAAAAATTCTCCCAAAAGGCCAAGAATCTCCTGAATCTAGGAGGAAATCTCTCGATCTGGCAACACTGATTTCTTTACGCTTACGATATTAAAATAAGAAGCAAAAAGAACTGTTTTTGTCAATTAAATAAACATCAGATTTGAAATTTTCATATTAATGAAATTTTAGTTGCAGATTTAAAAAGTTCGGAACATTTTGCGTCTGAAAACATTTTGGCAGATTTTCTAAATTTAATATTGTACCGAAAAGGAGTCGTGAAAAAAAGCATTAAAAATGTCTGATGGGTTGGGTATTTAACTATTTACTATGTATTTAGTGTGTGGCAAAGATCTCGGCCTGAAAAAACCTGAAGGACTCACACATTGCCAGCACAGTGCAGCATTGTTCTTGTTTCACTGTTTCAATAACACTTATTTGTTTTTGTTTTTGCACAAAATCTGAAATTGAATATATTGCATTTATAAAGGAAACCCTCGAAACCGGCAATTTTCGGTTGAAGCGCCCGAAAGTAGGCCTCAATAAGTGGCCAAATATTGTGTATTAAAAAAACAAAGATAAACGAGCGAAAATCAGCCAACAGTGAGAGTTGCTGCGTATCAATGTGGCATTTAAAATATTTAATTGGCAAATGCAAACAAAAAGCGCTGCATGGTGAGATTGTTGGCGTATAAATAAACAACAACAACAACAGCGACTATGATACAACAAACAAACAAATAAACATTGCAGTATATTGGCGGCTGTAGGCGTTTGTGAGCAAGCAGATAAATTATTCAAATTTGCATTCTCGACATTTCAACAGGACTGACAACAGCGCCAACGAAGGCGGCAACGAACAGTGAGCGAAACGTTTGGAATGCAGCCAAAATCGCACCAAAGTGCGCCGGTTGCTTATTTATTCAACGTTCTGTGTGAGTTGCATAGTTGGAGTAAATAAAACGGTGTCATTTTGCGTCGATTTCATGTGCTTGGCTAGCAATGTTGCACTGCCAGATTGTGTGTACACATATGTGTGTGTGTGTGTGTGAGTGTGTGTCAACAATGGGTTTTTACGGCTTTGGGCGTGCGGGTAATTTTCAATCTACAGTAATAAAGCGAAATAATTGCGAGCCATGTGGTGAATATTGCGGACAAAATGCATTGAAATTGATGTGTGTGAAAAAGCAAGCTTCAAAACTGCCATTTGTGGTAATTACTATTTGAATTTATTACTTTTTAATATGGGCCCGAAAACCAAAAAAAAAAAAAACAAAACACACATTCTTAATTTTTATCAAAATCCTTAATAAAATTTCAATTTTTGCGTAAAGCATAAACATAAATTAAAACATTTTTCTAGGAAAGGAATTTTTTCGTAAGAGTACTAAAGTGTGTTTGGAATTAGTTAAGCAATTTAACTAAGCTGTCGGAAAGTTGCTGCGGGCAACTATGCAAATCTAACTTATTACTTTCTCCTATATGCAAAATATATATATATATTGATATATACGTATGTATGTGTAGAAATAGGACCTTACACACACATACATGCACACTAACCCACATTCAATTGTGTCTTCTCCCCCCCTCTATGCCCATTGTGCTAATCAGCGACAATTCATCAAGTCGCAGCAGTCGCAGTTGTGGTTGAGGCAACGCCTGCTGCGCTGCGATCCAGTGCCTAAAGTCATTAAGCAATTAATTAGGAACTTCTGCTAGGCTGCACTCCAATGTTTCACTTGCTTTGTTCCATCACCTCGGCCACGTTGACTGGCAGTGCGGCAAGCCACAGTCGTTTCTTGGCTTCGTGTGGTTGCTGACTTGACTCCTTGTGGCTTGACTGCGCTTTCAGCAGCGCCAGTCACAAGTTTTCAAAAACGTCGTCAAAGTTCAGCAAAGTTGCTTGTGGTAGTTTTCTCTCGGCAACGTTTAACCACAGCACTTGCGTCCACGTACACCAACACCAACACACACACACATCTTACACATGCACACTTGTACAAACACATACACGTACTTCCAGATGCATGTGTAGAAAATTATTTCCGTTCACTTTGTGGAAGTCACACATGCAGCGCCGTTGCCGTGTTTGCCGTGACGACTGCTCCTGTTAAGCTTTATTGCCGTTCCTCGGCAACTCCTCCTCCTGTTGGCAACTTGGAGTGATTCATATAAACCGGTGGTTTTTGTGTAGTTTTATGCTTTTTTGCATAACTTAAATTGTTTTATAGTTTGTTATGTACCATAACTTGCAATTTAATAAGTAAGTTGAACATTTTACATCATGTAACAAGAATTTTTGGCAGAATTTTCAGCATGCAAACATTATGCAATAAAATGTAATGTGCAGATGAAAATTGTTGGATGACAAGCACCGACTGCTTTCATGCATGCACCCATGCATACCTATTCACGAGCGTCGATGTGGCACATGTGACGGATTTTCAAAAGAAAGGTTGGCAATTTTGGTTGCACGAGCAACTGAAATGCCGCAAATGTTTCTGATGTTTTCATAACATTCACAAAAGTACTGTCAATGCAATGAATTTAATGCATTTGATGTGTGTTTCGGGACTTCGGGTCGTATAAGTGAATTCAACATATTGAAAATGTGTTCTTGGACTTTGGGTCGTATGAGTGACATTCATTATGCAGTAAGAGTTCAGTCAATAGCTTCATTCGAACTTTGATAGCTTATTGCTCTGACATAATGATAATTGCTTTATTGATTTAAATTTATTGAATGCACTTTAATCTGAAATATTTAAAGATATTGAGAATTGATTACATTTATCCAAAAAGGTTTGCTGTTTCATTTACCAAGTTTATTATTAGTATTGAAACAACGTTTCTGGCAAATGGCCAACTTATAAAGACTAATAAAATTCCTTCGATTCATTGTTTCTAAACAAATGGTCACTAATGCATAAAATTGCAAATTGTCGCTGATTAAAATTTTAAATCCATCAGGCCAACATTTCGGTGAATAGTTTGCAGCGCTCTGCACTGAGTGTCGCTGCCTGGCAGTGGAAGTGACATTATTTCGGGAAGGCAGTTTAATTGATGGCGATATGGCTTGTCGTGTCGACTCGTGCTGCTGAAAGCAATTCGGCGCTCTGACATGCAAGTGACACGTGCGTGACGTGGGTAATTTCGTCCTTTGACGCTGCAGTGGGCATTTGGTTTTATGTAAACGCTGTCATTGCCGCCACTGTCGGCTGCTGATTGGCCGCGAGTGAGAGCCTCAAACACGTTGTTGGAATATGTGGGTCAACACTTTACTCTGTAACCTATGTGCACGCTGCCAGAGGAGAGGTGAGGTCAGTGCAAATGCAAAGCGTGATAAGAACCGTAAATTGCATTTAGTGGCACTGCAAGTGATGCGGCGCCTCATGCATTGGCGCTGGCACCCGCTACCAGGCTGGCTGAGCTCGAGAGTCCAGAGAGCGCAGGAGGCAATAATGGTGGCGCCATAGCAATTTGTGTGTGGTCGACCGGCCTTCGGTATCAATTTTCGTAATGTGTCTAATAAATCAATAACTTTTTTTGCCCCAACTATTTTCACTGAAACCACCGACATTAGCGTTGAGATCGAAGATAAGGCGGTGGCTGTGCGCGAATTGCAAACCTGTCGGCGTGCTAACGCTGCACATTGAAATGCACATTTCGCATGCCAAACGCTACACACGAATGCCAATGATTGAGTGCAGGCATGTGTGGGAGGGGGCGCGGCGCCGATGGCAGTGCACACACACACACACTCCGACTTTTGCGGCAGTTATTCTCAGTTATTTATGGCCAGAAGTATATTTCCGGCCGCCACACAAATTTACGCCTTCGCCTCGCATTCCAACTTTGGGTGGCTGCCCCCTGTGAAAGTAAATCACAGCCCGAGATGCCGCAGCGTTGAGCATGTGGCTTAAAAAGCGTTAACTGTGTGCTGTTGTCATTCGTGCCACCGCTGCTCGCCACCACCCGCCGCCATACAAAGTCAAGTCTGACTGCATAATTTAGCTGTGGGCCTCTTTATTTTCGGTCACAATTTATCACTGCCGCTTAGGTGGCCACCAAGGCGCGGCGCCGGTGCGGCCTGCAGCGCCTGTTGACATTTTGAGGCTGTCTCCTTAACTGCTTTGGATATATGCGAAATAATTTACGGACTTATGGCGAGATTTATGTGGTCGATTACGATTGCTGCGTGTAGCAGCGTCCGGCCGCGGCGCGTTTAATGGCCAGCGCGCGCTTTGTACTTCAATTGTCTAATTTGAATAAATTTGTACATATTCTGTTTTGTTGTACTCACTCGCTTCTGTTTTAATATTTTCACTCACTTTACTCGTTTTGATTTGAATATTCTTACAGCTGAGTTGCAGTGGTTGGAGTTAGTTTGGAGTTGGTAGCTGTCGAAAGAATATTTTTGGAGTGAAAAGGGTTATTTCGTGGTTAGTTCCGAAGTTGACTGGACATTTTAGGAGTTGACCCGGACATTTTTCTAGTTGACTGGGTCATTTTTGTAGTTGACTGGGACATTTTAGGAGCTGACTGGGAAATTTTAGAGTTGACTGGGACATTTTAGGAGTTGACTGGGGCATTTTTGGAGTTGATTGGGACATTTTTCAAGTTCACTGGGACATTTTTGTAGTTCACTGGGACATTTTTGTAGTTCACTGGGACATTTTTGTAGTTCACTGGGACATTTTTGGAGTTGACTGGGACATTTTTCAAGTTGACTGGGACATTTTTAGAGTTGACTGAGACATTTTTGGAGTTGACTGGTATATTTTAGAGTTGACTGGGACATTTTTGAAGTTGACTGGGATATTTTAGAGTGGACTGGAACATTTCGGGAGTTGACTGCGACATTTTTCGAGTTGACTGGGACATTTTTCAAGTTCACCGGGGCATTTTTGGAGTTGACTGGGACATTTTTGGGAGTTGACTTGGACATTTTTCGAGTTGACTGGGACTTTTTTAGAGTTGATTGAGACATTTTTGGAGTTAACTGGTATAGTTTAGAGTTGACTGGGACATTTTTGGAGTTGACTGGGACTTTTTTAGAGTTGATTGAGACATTTTTGGAGTTAACTGGTATAGTTTAGAGTTGACTGGGACATTTTTGGAGTTGACTGGGATATTTTAGAGTTGACTAGAACATTTTGGGAGTTGACTGGGACATTTTCAAGTTCATGGGGGCATTTTTGGAGTTGACTGGGACATTATCAAGTTCACCGGGGCATTTTTCAAGTTCACCGGGGCATTTTTGAATTGACTGGAACATTTTTCAAGTTCACCGGGCCATTTTTAGAGTTGACTGGGGCATTTTTGGGAGTTGACTGGGACATTTTTCAAGTTGATTGACACATTTTTCACCGGGGCATTTTTGAGCTAACTGGGAAATTTTTGGAATTTACTGGAACATTTTTAGAGTTGACTGGGATATATTACAGTTGACTGGGACTTTTTTGGTGATGACTAGGATATTTTTGAAATTTAGTTTAGTAGTTAATTGGAAGATGTTGGGAGTTGACAGGGTTACCGAAACAAAGTGCTCGTGATTGCGATATATCCCGGAAAATGCGGATGTACGCAACTCTACTTTAGAAGGAATTTCGAAGCGTTGAAGAACTAATTTTACAAAACAAATTTAACTTTGTCCCCTTAAACCATATATTTGTGACAGTAGATTTGTGTGAGAAAATAAATAAGGATACCTCTTTTTGAACAAACCTGCGGCAATTGGGAGTTCAGTATAACCCCTTAAGAGTTCAACAATTACGTCATGTGGCCGGTTGTGTACCACTTGGAGTATTTAACTTTTCCATTCCTAATTGTCAGAACCACTTTGATGAACCTTTCAATGTATATTGGTGGCGTCTACTGCAGGTCCGCTACGCAGCTCAGGAATTATTAGTAGTATTTTTCTTTTAAAGTGCATTAACGCAAGCCTCGGACCCTTGCAGAGGAGATGCTGTACGGTTTCATTGTAATCATGGTCTCTGCCTCAGTCTGTTTTCATGTTGAACATTGTGCACTAATAATTCCAACGACCCAACGGAGGGTTTAGCTGCTGATCTGCTCTGGTTGATCAATGACCAGATCGTTTATGCACTGAAGCAAGTTTGGGTGCCATCTTTGTGTAAGTTTTCTCTGCGCAACTGTTCCGTTTTTTTAAATTAGTTTACGCACAGATATAGGTTTTCCTATATCGTTTGCGTCATTGATACTGAGCAGTTGTGGTTGCTTTAGTGGCTTTCTTCGCCGCTTCTTTTTTAACTTTGAATTAGATGCAACGCTTCTTTAAGTATGTGCACGAAAAAAACTGGTCGCACGGAAATTCGCCTACCATGAACAATTGTAACGGTAAATTCAAAATTTAAAAACATACGAGAAGCTTACTTTTTCATCGAAGTTTTTGCATCATCCTTTTTGCACAAAATTGATTAGTGTCAATTCAGCTAGCAATGAAGAAACTCGATTGCGAGTTAATTTCGCGCAAAAAGCTTCAAAATCCAGGCATGTCTAGTCTATCGTCCTGAATTTTTTCTCTCATGGATTTCTTAGTAAAATTCATAAAATGATAGAATAAATGAATAGAAATGGTGTATAAATCATGATTAATTATACGGCGGCGTGCGCAGACAACAAGCAAAAAAGTCTATGTGTATAGTATTAATTTTAATCACTACTTTGTAATTGCGAGCTATAGCATTTCGAAAGCAAGAAAAAGCGTCGAGAGTGAAGCACAATGCGCTTTAATTAATCCACTTAATCCAATTAATCCACTTGTGCCAGTGTTGCCACTTAGGTCGGTGCAAATATGCAAAGTTTGCTGTAGTATGTCCTAATGATTGTTTTGTGTTTTTTTATTTGTTCTTGTTTTGCTTTCTACGAACGCCTGAATGCGCACAAATCATGCTGGCAATTAATTGCTGCCGCAATAAAAATTCCTCGCCACACATAGTTCGCCTTGTCGTCCGCCGCACACATTGGAACGTAATGATTGCGGCCGCGTCTGACACAAATCTGGCCACAACTGCCAACTACGCATTCCTGTGCTAAGCGAGCGATTAATTGCTTTGCGAAATTGGCGCAGTTGCCGATAGCTTCCGCCTGATCGGATCGGCCGTTGGCGCTGTGAGTAATGGTGACGCTGCGGCCGCAATCCACTAAACTACCACTGAACTCAACTGTTGAACGCCTCGATTGTTGCAAAAACTGAAATACAAAAATACTCAAACACACACACATAAACTTTCTATACGCTTCTTAGCTGCAGCGTCATCCTCATTTCGTGCCACTTAACCGCGTTTTGGCGCGCACGCCCCAGCAGTAACTCAACAGTCGCCCAGCCACTCAGCCGCCTGGCGCACTGCGTCTGCGATCCTTTGCGCTGTGTCATTTATCAAATTTAATTACTCCACTCAGCCGTGTAAGTTTGCCACTCCGCGCTGCTCCAGTTTTCGTTGCCGCGCCGAACGCAAGCAGATCCCAGTGGGAAAAGGTGGCAGGGGGAGAGGTTTGTGGTGGGGTTATTTGCGCCGCCAACAGTTTGCGCACGCACATCCGTTGGACTGGCGCTTACACCGCACGCTACAGGCGGCATCCGACGCCAGTCGTAGATTGCGTTGATTTTGTGATTATTATTAAATTAGTGCAAGTGTTGGCGCGATTCTCCGCCCTCTAATAGCTGGCTACGGCCGGATTTGGGTTTCAATGAGCGCCAAAGGCGTTGCCGATAATGCGGGAAGTGGCACTCGTTTGAGAGATGAAGCTGAAGCTGAATGCCGCTGCGGTAATTGCAGCGAGTTTGTATATTTATCGTTGGCTCTTGATGGCGAAGGACAATGTGGAAAAACACTTTGGCAAATCTGTTAATTAATCTTGATGATTTTTATAGGAATCTAGTAGTCGCAAGTAGATGCGTTTTATGAAGCTTTAGGTCCACAAATATTTGTATTTTGTTCAATTTGTGTCAGGATTTATTTATGCGATCATTAATTTGTGTCAGCCCGTTTTTTAAATCACGTTTCGGATGAGCTGTTTAATGTCACTAAATTAATTATGCTCACAAATATTAATTGATTTTTGTGTCTAGAAATGATGAGGCACTGCAAAGAGCGCTTAGAACAATCAATCAAAGAAGAGTTAAAAAATGTGTATGCCTTAGGCCCGATTTCACATTTGTTGATTAAGCAATTGTTAACTTTAATTAAAAACCGATGGTTGATTAACCCTTTCGGTTATTCTATGCCATATGGCATAGCCTCTTTTTAGTGCCGTTTTAGGTCAAAAACTTGTGGATACTATATTTTTCAATTTTTGTATTTTTCTCTGAAGGTTTTTATACTAAATAATGAAACAAATATTTTGATTAGTGTACCAAGTAAATTGTAAGGGTTCAGAAAGTGCGCAGTCCTATCGAGCTGCGTATTTTACAGCTTCGTACTTTTATTTATTCTATTACAAAAATCAATTTATTTTATAGGTTTATGTAAGTAATCTACACCTTTTCAAGTTCGATTTCAGAAAGTGTAAAATCAATTTCAGAGAGCGTAATTTCAATTTCAGAAAGCGTAAATTCAAATTCGGAAAGCGTAAATTCAATTTCAGAAACACAAATTCAATTTCAGAAAGCGTAAATTCAATTTCAGAAACCGTAAATTCAATTTCAGAAAGCGTAAATTCAATTTCGGAAAACGTAAATTCAATTTCAGAAACATAAATTCAATTTCAGAAAGCGTAAATTCAATTTCAGAAAGCGTAAATTCAATTTCAGAAACACAAATTCAATTTCAGAAAGCGTAAATTCAATTTCGGAAAGCGTAAATTCAATTTCGGAAAGCGTAAATTCAATTTCAGAAAACGTAAATTCAATTTCAGAGCAAATGTTGAATTTATTTTGGCTGCATTTACACAGATTTGAAAAAGTAACATTTTTTATAATACGTTATAAAAGAAATATCTATATCTATCTATATCTATCTATATCTAAATATCTGCTGGCCCAGAAAAATAAATGTTTATGTTCCCACAAGCATGTCCTTCTGCGCAAGAGCATCCCCATGAAACGTCGAACTGTGCTGGATTGCTCTGGCGCAGTCGCCTCCAGTTATAGTGCACTTTGCATCGTCCACTATTTTTTCTAAATACTGGAGCCGCTGCTCCATAATGGCCGGTGATTGCACTTGTGGTACAGTCATATGCGACTTTACGTACGCCTTTACTTTCGACCAAATATTTTCGATCGGATTTAGCATCGGCGAATATGGACCCAAACGTAGCACTTCTGCAAGACCACCTGAGTGTGCTGCTACGGCTGTTTCGATCGTGCTATGGCATGGTGCAATGTCGCACACAATCACAAGGTCGTTAACGTTATTGCCATTTTCCTGCCATTTGGTAATTAAACCTTGTACCCATTCGGAGCAAGCTGCAGATGTAAATGAGCCCCTGCGACGCTCTAAAAGCAGCACACCTCCTGTGGTGATTGCACCAATCAAATGTACGTTTGGGCCCCTAGACGCGGGAAGTTGTTGGATAGCGCGTTGACCAACTTTGGAACGGCCTCGTGTAAAACGGCAAAATAAATTAAAATTTGTTTCGTCTATCCAAACGATCTGCTTCCCGGCTTGTATCAACTGATTGAGTTGTGTGACGTAGCCAGCTCGCTTTAGTTTGTTTGCGCAGCTATTCATTGTCACCGGCTCCGTGTGGACTTTTTTCAGTGAATACAATTCACCATTTAGGTAGTTTCCTATCGTTGTTGTAGTGACGTCAACGTTAAAGCGTGTTAGGATTCGTGACTTCATCGCTGTAAGGGTCATGGAGCAATCCTCTTCCAACCAAGTTATTATCTCTGCCACCTGGTCCACTCCAAGCTTCCGGCTTTTTCCACCACCCTTACGAAGCATTTCGGCGCGCCCTGACGAAACCCAGCTATGTGCCGTCTTGTAGCAAATACCCAGAGAAGTCGCCATCGCTACCCAATCTTCGCCCCGGGCTGCTACCGACACGACTCGGTCCCTATCTTGGGTCGAATTCGCTTTGTACTGCTTTCTTCTTTGATTTGCATTTGCTAACAGCGGCTCAATGCACTCCATGTGAAATAAGTGCCCGCAATTTAGAATTTTGCACACGCGACGCGTTCGCATACCCAAGAGGCATATTGCACAATTGTCTTTGTACTCCATTGGATTTAAGTTATACGCACACAACAGTTGTACAGTTGAAATGAAATGAACTATTTTGTTTTATTTTACAATTGCAAATATGTAGAAATGGCACACTTTGTTCCGTACGTAGTTAAAAAATTTGGCAAAGTGCACTTTTCCAAAAACATTTTTTATACATTAAAGGTAGTTTCTGAAATTGTATTTACGTTTTCCGAAATTGAATTTACGCTTTCTGAAATTGAATTTACGCTTTCTGAAATTGAATTTACGCTTTCTGAAATTGAATTTGTGTTTCTGAAATTGAATTTACGCTTTCCGAAATTGAATTTACGCTTTCTGAAATTGAATTTATGTTTCTGAAATTGAATTTACGCTTTCTGAAATTGAATTTACGCTTTCTGAAATTGAATTTATGTTTCTGAAATTGAATTTACGTTTTCCGAAATTGAATTTACGCTTTCTGAAATTGAATTTACGCTTTCTGAAATTGAATTTACGCTTTCTGAAATTGAATTTACGCTTTCTGAAATTGAATTTACGCTTTCTGAAATCGAACTTGAAAAGGTGTAGAAGGTATTTATTGCTTTAGTAAGTGTAAAAAAAGTTAGATCCCAAATATAGTTCGCTAAGGCTGTACGATTTTTTTTATTTCTTACTATGCCATATTTCATGATGCCCAAAAACCACTTTTTCGAACAATATTTTAAAAAATGACTTTTGATTATTCATTATGTAGGCTTAAACAGTAATAAAATGGAAAAGAATGATTTTTAAAGTTAAAAACAAAAAAGAAGTTCCGAAAGGGTTAAAGAGTTTTGGCTCTAACAGTGGCTAGTTATCTGAAAAGCTGTTTTACAAATTATTCATGTGTGGCAGCACTGCTTAAAATTGGTAACACTGCTTGCATATTATTGGCAGCACTGTTGCGCCGTTGCGGAAATTAAAAAAAAAACATTAAAAAAACAATTTTTGGTTTGAATATTTGTGAAAAATAAATGAGCCCCGAAATTATTAATCTAAAAAATTGCCATGCGTCTTCAAGGCAATAATTTTTCAATTCCTCAATTTCAAATGTTACAAATTTCACAAATTGTGAGCGCTGTAAAATCATCTGATTTATGTTTTGGTTAACCGATGGTTAACCATTCATCATTGGTTGGTTAACAATTGGTTATCCAGAGAGTGTTAAATGGAAAAAGTGTGGTTAACCCTCAAATGCATGAATTATTTTCACGTTTGCTAAATTAACATAGGTTTTTCTTTTTAACACAGAAAACCACTGAAAAGTGAATTAAATATTAATAAACTACTAAATATAAGCAAACAGATTCGAATGTGGTTGTCGTTTCAAAATATTATATCGGGGATTGATTTGAAGATATACACAAATATGTTAGTGTGCCTAAAGGCATCAATATGCATTTGAGGGTTAACCATTGCGAAATCGGGCCGTAATATGATAGATAGTCGTGCTTATTACTTTTACTTTACTTTTTTTACTTACTTTTGCAATGGAATTGAAGAACATTGACAGGTATATTAAAGCAACACTGCCTCGTGGCGGTTAACATTCGTTATTTCTAGATTTTGTCTAATTTACTCAAGATCCTCATATTTCGTTAAGCCAAAACTGACGTTGAGGCTGGGAATTTATTTGTATGACGATTTTGATGTGCATCCATTGTGCATGACGTCATCTAATTGGCTTGAGAACTTCTACTTTCACTGGGATGCAGAAAGGGTTCAAGGCTGCGTCCATTGACTTGAGAGGCTCTTGTTTCACACAAGCTCACAAAGTATCTTTTGAGGCTGATAATCCATCATTAAGTTTAAGACCCTTGACCCTACGAATCCAATGTCTAATAATCTAATCTAATCATCTAATCAATTTTGTACGATATATTATACAATTTTCCACAAAGGAGTAAAAATTCATGAATTTTTGGTTTCGATTTTTTAAGTTTTATAAACAATTCATTGATTTTTTTGATAGAAAACATAAATCATAACAACAAAAAATCAAAACGTGATTTCATTTTGATCGAAAGTTATATAAATTATATATACAGTATAATCTCGATAATTCGGACACTCGCTAATACGGACAACGCGATAATCCGGACACTCATATCTATTGTAGACTCTGTAATCCGGACACTCCATTTCTATTGTAGACTCTGTAATCCGGACACCAGTGCCCGGTTTTTAATTGTCCGGATTATCGAGATTATACTGTATATACAATTATATACAATTGATTCACATTTATTCCTACCTTATATAACCGTTGTTGTTGTTGCAAAGCCCTTTTCCTCTCAATAAAACACTGAATCAATTAAAATTCGTACTGTTTTACAGAAAAATACTGAATATAGCCGATTCCTTTTATCGTAGTGGGAGTGGCAAGTACGCATGTCTAACCGTACATAACCTGTGTCTGCCCAGTAAAACACAAAATCCTCTAAGTAATTCTTATTTTTAATCGAAAATTGCCGAATTGTCGAATTTTATTAGCAGACATGCAAACGCAAAAAATCTGTTACCAAACCTATAACTTTAAAAAAAATTCAAACATAACTTTCAACCTTTGCTTTCCATTTGTACGATATATCGTAGAAAGCTTTGCAACCCTTGCGATTATTTGTACGATATATCGTACAATTTTTTTAAAGACTCGGGTAAAATATTTAGACGCAAAAAATGTTTAATTTAGTAAGTTCTATAAATCAAATAAAATTGAAACTTTGAAATTGTTTCGCTTTTTGGTACCAAAAAGTATTACATATTTCATTGGCTGGTTTTTCAAATTCTTGCAAAAAGCTGCTTACAAAACGCACTCATACTGTGTGGCCACGGCTATTATGATTTATATTTCTAAACGGAATGATACAACACAGCCTACTTAATGAAAATTAAAAAAATAAAAAATCGTCGAAATTTGTACGATATATCGTACAAATTTCCGGAAAGTGTTAAGGTTCGAAATCAAGCGTCCATCAAAGTTCAATCGAAAACACTCGTATTAAGAGACAATTATTGAATTTAGTGACTTTTAAATGGAACTCTGTTTGGCATTTCTGCATCAATATAGACTTTGAGGTAAGTTTTGACTAGTAATTAAGTCATCCGTCTTACTGATTGATCCACTTATTATTTAAAGGCTCTTAAATGCCAATTCGTCTGGTATCGCAACAAAACCAGTGGGTTTCATGCGTGATATCTGTAGTCAGTTAGTCCTAATCTAACTTAACTGGTGCGACAGACTTAAGAAAGGCTTAAACTGTGCACGAGATCATGTTTTGTGTGTGACTAAAAACATAAGTCGAAGAAATCGATTGGTTTACGTGGGTTCGGAACTGGAAGTCAAGAATTTCTCACAGACAATTTTTATTTTCCAGAGGTTAGCTGAGACGGCATTCGGTTGGTATTAGTTTAGAACAGATTTATTTCCTCTGACCACCATTCATCAGGATTCTAGAAGAAATCTCGTTCGTTTAAGTGAAAGTTAGGTAGGTTGGTAGGTAGGAGTGGCTGCCCCAAGCCGAAGCTGCTTTAGGTCATGAAAGCCCATTGTGGTACCACATGCAGTCGAGCATAAGACCGCTCACTCATTAACCCATTGCTGCCTAATGGGTAAAATTTTACCCATGAAAATTTATTTTAAAAAAAAATCACAAAAAAGTCAATGTTTGAGATCTCTCAAAACCATTGAGATGGATAGTTAGGGTAAAAATGGAACTACCTTAGTCTACCCTAAAATTCCGCCATCTAGCTGGAGTTACCAGACTCCAAAAATTGTGAATTTTCCGGAGGTGGAAAATGTGGCGAAACGTAGTGGCCTTAGAACTTGACAAAAATCTGCCTCCTAACTCACCTGTAAAAAATACAAATTTTGTTCACGTGTTTAGCTGATCACTTCACAAAGTATGAAAAAAGCTACCATTGCTGCCTAATGGGTACAAAATACCCAATGAATATATCAGCAACGTGCAGAGATAGAAAGCTGAAAAATTTGTTTCTGATCATTTTGGGTCACTTCTAGGTCGTCTATGAAATTTTATCAAAATCGTATGGGCGGAACTGGTACCCGGCAGCAATGGGTTAAACCAGTTTGAGTTTCTTACGAAGCTTAGTAGACAGCAAATAAGTCTTATTGGCCAGGTCCCGTAGCCTGTCGGAGTAGGATAAATCAGGATAAATTAGGACAAGTGCCTAGAAGGTGAAGTGTATTTCCTTTCCCTTCCTCGTTCTTTCATTAAGGAAAATTTAATTCATTTATTTTTAATATTGTTTGCAACGTATTCGGCTTAGGAATCAAATGAATATTTTTGACTACTTCAAAACGTTTTGGAGCAAATTTTTGCCAGTCGCATAAAAAATTAAACATGTTTTTCTTTGAATTGCGAACTTTCGCAACACTTACAGAGAAGCGGTGTAAATATTGATTAAATACCCCCCACACCCCGCTAGCAAACCACAGCTAGCCGCTGCACTAACCAATCAGAATTCGTGCAAAGAATATGCAGCAAGTTGGCAATGCTGCACGTCGCACGGCTTGAAAAGCAAATTAATTATTGATTTTCAGCCTCAGTGCATTTCAATGTTTTCCTTCGTGTAAAAGTTGTTGTTGTTGCTGATGCGATGCGGCATCAGCTGAGCTGAGCGCGGCATCACCAACATTCAAAGTATGCGTCGCTAAGTGTTAAGCTAAATATTTTTTGCAAGTTGCTGCCGAAACAAAAACTTTATTATGAACGAAGCCATTTTGTTGTTTACAATGTGCTGCAAGTGGCCGCAGACCAGCAAAGGTCCGGCTAGTCGCCGCTCCAATCAATAATTGGTCAGCCTCGGCGCTGATTCAACTATCGGCCGGTAGCGCTGCAAGAAAAGCGCCGCAACTTTGTTAGGCAGCAGCCAAAAGTGGAATTGCAAGTGGAAGCAGCAGCAGAAGAACAACAACAACAACAACAAACAGAGACCGCAATACAAATCCTGTTTAGCAGCAAAATATTTACCGCTGCTGGTTGTTTGGGGCTATTTTTGTTGTTGTTGCGTGTTACTGGAGAAGCTGCTTCGGTTGCTGGCCGTGCGGCGTTTTCAATTTACCTCCTACGCAGCGGAAAGCAATGGGTCAGCGGGTGGTAATAAATTTCTAATTTCGAGCAGCAGGGGGCAGGACTCAGCTGCAGTCAGCACATAAATCATGCAGAGTTGCAATTTTCAGGCCTTGCAGCACAAAATTTATGTTCGCTTAACGGTGTCAATACTATGGCGCAATAATGTGACATCGTAACATGCAGGCACACACAGTCGCACATATGCGCACACATGCACACAACACGGCGCTGCACCAACACATTGATCGGCGTCAGGCTGTGCTGTGCAAATAAATGGCAAATACTTCCGGCAAGTCGCTATTCACTGTTTTCGTTTGTTTTCTACAATTGCGTTGTTGTTGCTGTTGTTGCTGCTGCTGCTGCTGCTGTTCGACAACCAATATTGCTGTTGTGTGGTTTCTGGCACATTGCTGCGGTTTTGTAGTTGCATTGTCAGTGGTTAGCGGTGACGTTGTTGGTTGTTGTTCTTGTTGTTGTTGCTGTAGCTATAGCTGCGGTGCAATGTTGTGTTATTGACAGAAACGGATATCACACAAATAATGCCAAAGTCAAAAGGACCAAAAACCAAGCAACGCATAAGCCGAGCTGCAACGTTCTTGAAAGTTGAGTTGCCTGCCGGCGCTTCGGTCCAACTGAAGCGAAATACATAGCTACATACATATATTATTTACTAGTTGACCCTTTCGCTGATGTTGTAGCTGGCAAGTCATTAAGAATTTCAACAGCACGTTTATGCACAAATGCCTCAAAATAATTTCCATGTATACAATTTCCTCACACGTTATGGCAATGTCTATGAAGTGACATTAAAGATTAATGTGCTTGTATAGCGGACAGACATGAACAGCAGACACGCTTAAGTGCTGCATGGAGATCCTTAACCCTTTCGGGTCCGAATTTTACCCTGTGTCTCGATATTACTTTTTGGTATTTAAATCATGAAATACTTTCCTAAGAAGTGTGCACACGACATTTGAAGTTGCCACGCCTCTTTGTTAGAGTTCTAGAGCTAGTTTACTTTTGAACAATTGTAGCTTAAAACGGGTTAAATAAATTTTGTATCAATATTTTTTAGTTACAGAAAAATTATATAATATTTATGGAAAAATACAAAATTATTTTTTGATTTTATTTAACCATTATTAAAGAAACAGGGTTTTGATCAAACGCGCCCAATTCGTAGATTTCAATTAGAACACAAACTTTCCCTGATATGGCTGCAAATTATTGGAAATTATTTTGGGCATTGGTTTTTTTTTGTAATTTGCTTTGAATTCAGTTCCAAAAATATTAATTTGTTGGTGCCTACTTAAATTAAAACCATAAATCAATCGTAGATAAGATGACAAATAGGTGAAGTTGCTCTCAGGCAACTTTGGGATCGAAAGGGTTAATAAAGCATGTGTGTGTGCTTACTGAGAAAGAAAATGAGAAAATGAATGAGCCAAGAAATTAGGCAGGTAAAGTGGGTTTAACTGAACTTATCAAGTTTAAAGTTCAGAAACATGAGACGACAATCGACAATTACGTCACAGCTGCACATAAGTTGCTTAAGTTTAAATACTACTTCAATGATGTTTTCGAAACATGAATGACTGGATAAATGTGATGATTAAGTTCCTTCAGTAGTCAGGCTTAGCAGCCCATTGTACATAAAGTTCAGCAAAAAGGGTGTAAGGTGACAGAAGAGGGGACATAAAGTGGAAAATTAGAAGCAAGTAGATAGTCGAAACATCAAACTATCAAAAACTTAAAACAGTTTGTATCTCTTACAGTCAACTACCGATTGAAATCGAATTTGCCGAATCGCCGAAACGTGCCTCAAGTGCGGCATTACAAGTGTTTTACAAGGGAAACTTAAAAAAATCGTAAAATTTTATTTCATTTCGTTTACAATAAAAAACAACGAAGAGAGCCACGGTTGTACATAAACAGCAGTCGACTGACAGACACACCAACCGACCAACCAGAGAGTTGTTGTCAGGGAAAGCATGCGCGCGCTTTGCTCGTATTTCATGCAATGAAAATATACACAAATAAACAGGAACGAAGGCAGTCAGCAGACTCAAGTGCTGAGCAACATATGTTGTGTTGTTGCGTTGCTGAACACGCAGCATACACTTACACACACACATGCACACAGCCAAATGTTGCATAAACACTGACACAGAGCAGTCGAACAGGAACAGGGTGGTGTGTACAACGCCGCTGGATAAGTGAGCGCTGCATTCGCACAACACAAAAACAATAACTGCCGAGCGAAGATCACAAAAGCTCCTCTGAGCGCCAGGATATAAATTGTGGATTACAGTAAATTTGAATAAACATAAATTGCGATACATTAAGGGGGCCACCAACATATGGCAACGGCAACAGTTTGACAGGAGCGGAGTTGCTGTGTGTGTGTGCGTAAGACATTTATCATTTTCAAGAAAAGCTCCAATAAATTTTCATCTATCTAGCATTGCATACAAATACAGATATCTACAAACACTGTGTGAGGTGAGAGGCTTAGCCCAAAGCGCCTTATTTCACCGCTGCCAGTTCGAATGCATTGGATTGACTGTTTGAGCAGTTGTTGCTTATAAGTTATGATGATATTAAAATTCTATCAAATACTGAATTCAATGTTTCGTTGAAGTACTAAATGTGCTTGGATGGATATGAAAATCTACAGAAAAATAGATGGATGTTTGCTTTTGAAAGCCCATTTACCCGCAGCACCTTCATATGTTCTTGGTAGGTTGAAGTGAAGAATCTATAAATTTGGAATCCAAGAAGTTTATGGAAAAGAAGCATCCTGAAAAAAGTTCATATAAACTATCCAGAAAATTGTTTTGGTTCGAAACGGTCAAGGAACTCTTCGGAGTTATGAACAGAATTTAACCCTGAATCGTTAATTTATGAGAACGTAGACTGAAATCCAATGCAAATTTTTCAGGACCTTCAGGGCAACTTTGCTATTACTACAAATACCTAAACACATTTACGCAATTTCTCTTTTTCACGATCTGGTTCTCCAAACGGAGATCAACGATATCACAAAGGAGCGGCAATTCCAATATTGTTGATGTCCGTTTGAAAGACTTTTGCTAGTTTGATTTTTAACTTTTCAACAATATTTAAAGACTTTGGCTAGTTTGTCTAACCTTGACTTTTGACTTTCAACGACATTAGAATTTGTATTTAAATAAGATTTTCCAAACAATTAAATAAACACTTCAACCTCTATTCAAATCTTAGCATTTTTCAAAGCCTTTAAGAATTACGTTCCGAGAAGTTGGTCATAGAATTATTTGAAAAACTCGGTAAATCTGACGCTAAGTGTTAGTCCGTAATGACAGAACAAGTTTTATGTATAAATGAGAATTAGAACTTTAGAAAAGATTTTTAAAGATTAACCTTTCCTGCACAGGCGACCACTTCAACTACTACAACCACTTGCGTTGCTACTAAAAACGTAGTGTATGTGTGTGTGTGTACGATTATGGTGAATAAGCAAATTTCTTCTACAAAATTCAATTGGAAATTGAAAACTTCTTATTGAGAACTACTTATTTCATTTGAATTTCGCATACATTTGGAAAGCAGAAAAAGTGCAATAGTTTAGCTGCAATAATTGGCAGCATATTAAATTCAGACGTGTGTACTCGTACTCGTACAGTGATTCAACCACATAAGGCAAGCGTCATTCTTATGAAGATGGATGAAATATAATAAGAAAGGTAGTGGTTGAAACTAGTTCAAAGATAGTTTGTATAAATAAATTTTTCTATGCATTTAGAAAGTAACTCTAGAAAAACTTTTACTCTAAGAAGGGGCTCAGAGTGTATAAAATCTCTTTGAAATGACCCCAAAAAATTGCTTGCCTTAAGGTCTCCAAATAGCATGTTATTTATTCGAACTTCTTAAAAGAATTCTAGTAAATTGTATAAGCTTTCCGAAAAAGAGCCCAAGTCCCATCGAACCCATAAAAAATGCGACAAAAATTAAAAAAAAAAAAAATTCGTAACCCATTTTCGGCCGCTGGTCGATTTTTCGACCAGCCACTTTGAAGGATAGTAGCTCTGCACTTAGACATTATATCTTTGAACTTTTGATGCAGAAAATAGCTTTGGTCTTTTGGTAACCCCTCGAAATAATAATTTTTTTTAAAAACGATAAATTTAGAGATGTTGGCGAAGGCACGAAGAAAGCATTTTTTTTAGTCATATTTTGAATGTTCTGAAAAATATATGTAACCTTTTCAAATTATTGATTTATTATTGATTATTTACGAAGCCTAAAGACCAAATTACCACAATCAATCGGTATCCATAAGATTATGAAAATATTTTTACCTCTCAGCACCGCGTACTTTTCAGAGGTCGAAAAATCGACAATTGGCCAGAAGTCGTCATGTATGTACATATATAAGCCAACAATTGTTTGTTTTCATGCTTGATTATTATTTGACTAAAACTATGTACATATATATTTGTTTTTATTTGAAATTGAATTTTTATTAATTTATAAAAAAATTTGTAAAAAAAAAAAACACAAAAAAAATCCAAAAATATTCTTGATTAAGGTCCTAAATGTAAGTCCTTAAAAGGAATTACAAAAATATTGGCTATTTCTGGTAGCAGCCGAAAATGGGTTAACTGAAGTTTCGTCATCCAGGGAAATGGTAGCGTATTTTCGGTTCGGTAGAGATCTTCATTTGTTTTTTTTTCTTTGTACATAAGTATAAGTAAGTAGTATGCATGTGTCTATTAGTGTGTGGATTTTCATATACCAATACGACCTTCATTTCTCTTACATACTTCTATGCATTGTGCCATATCCGGCTCACTTACCCTACAATTCAACTCGCTGTCGTGCAACCAACTACCGTCCAGGTGTTTCCAATTTAACTTTTCTTCAATTTACTTCCATGTTCGAAAAAAGCACGAGATGACATTCACATATGCAACTCTGACCGAAACTGACTGAGCTGCAGGAGTGATGAGTTATTTTGGAAAAGTGACGACGGCAAAGTCAGCAGCTGCCAAGCAGGTTGCGTCAGTAGCAGCGTTGACATTCAGCGCATTTGAGAAATGGTTGCAAAGTGCATTCTCAGCACACACACACACACACACACACACACACTTAACTATGTGTGTGTGCTTTGTGTGTGAAAGGTCGACCGAACGCGAAGCAGCCAAGCGAATGCGATGGCGCACGTCGATGCTGAAAATACGTTTTCATTGCATTGTTGTTTCTGGCTGAAGCTGTTCTATTTCAGTCTATTTTTTACTAGCTCACTTTCTGTTTATTGTTATCGTTGTTGTAGTTGTTTTGATAAAATTGCATGTGACTTGTTTCATTGGATTGCAGAGCTTCAGTCGCGCGTCATAGCGTCCTGTCTTTCTACACGTTCTGAGCATCTTTGCTGAGTTGCAGTGTTCAAAATGTTTTTGCTGTTAATTGAAAATGACACGCGTCGAGTGAACTGTGCTTACATTCTATACATACATACATACATACATATGTATGTTGCTCGTATATCCTTAAAGAAGTGTGGATTCTGAGCAGTTACGTGATTTCTGTTTGTTTTAGAATTTGTGGCAACTCGAAAGTATTAGACGGTCTTTGCGTGGATTTAAGTTGAAATCTTTGTCTGGATGTGTGTGTGTGTATTATTGTGTGGCACGTGCTTTCACTTAAGCGAGACACATTGAGCACGATAGGTCCATGTGATGTAATGCGCTCTTAAATTTTATATTTTTAGTGTATGTCGCTATGTGGAATACATTGTGAGACACTGTGGGGAAATGCACTGTGAATTAAGCTGCCAACAGTTGTTTGATGAAATTCATGCAAAGGACTTGCACTTTTTTTAAATGATTATATTTTTTCATTTAATTTTTAGAATTAGAATTAGAATTAGAATTTAAACAAATTCTACATGGATTAAACTTAATTTCATATTATTTTTGTTACTTAAAAAACATATCCATCCAAAAGAGGGCCTCAAAGTGTCCGTCTACAAATTACATATTTTACAGACTTTTCAAAAGATTGCGATGCTATTGGTTTTTTATGAATTTTTGACAATTTTTTTAGATTAAGATTTGCTTCAATTGCATTGTTGATGATAGCAACAAACGTTACGTCCATTTGAAGACATTTCAATTTTTCGTTAAAGATGTCAACAATATTCACATTGCACTGCCATGCACACACACACACACAATCATTCACTCACACATATAGTAAAAGAAGCTTTGTGCAACATTTTGGCTCCTTAACAGCTCAATGCATCGCTGCTCCTCAACGGTTGTTCTAATAAACTTTTACGATTTTCGCCAGCACAAGAGAAATGTGCCAAGTAAATTTCCCTGCCTATGCAACGCTGAAATAATCTCGTGTGAGTGGGAGTAGGAAAACGGAGAGATGAGAGACGAGAAACGCAGGCGAAATGCTGTCGCCACATATGCGAACTGGCAAAAGCAGTGGCTGCCAACAGCATCAACGTCATCAGCATTGACAGCCTGTTTGCCTCGATTTGCCAACGTTCCGAGTTGCGTTTAGTCGGTGGGGCGACGTGGACGTGGATAAGCGGAGGACGAGCGCCAAAGTCGCTTTACTGCACCAATGCCGGATTGAAGCTGATTTTGGCGTTAAAGTCGAGTACGATGATGAGTAGTAGACATTGCAAACGCTATGGCATTGCTTGGAATTTTAAATTATTCATTGGCAACTATGTTGAAAATACACGCTAACCCTTTGAGTTTTGGTAAAATGTAATCTTTGCAGGTCGCTAAATATAATTGTTTTCGAGTGAAATGCGTTACACATCTTTGGGTATTGGCAGAACTAAAGTTCTTCATACATTTGTCAAATTGCCTTCAGTTCTGTGCATGCTGACTGTAGCGCCCTGTGAGCATGTATTCAGTTGGTGCAAGGTTTGTGCACTGAAAATTACTTTTAACCTTTTTGCACGGCAGAAGCAAATCAGTAAAAGTGAGCCTTTCGCTTTCGTTGAATGCAAAGTGGGGAAATGTATCCGCACAATGATGAAATTTCTTTGCCAAGCGGCTGAGCTGAAAAGCAGCAAGCAAGAAGGCAAATTGCAAAATGTTCAAAAGCCCAAAGCCAGGTAATTGACAATTTTCAAATCAACCGCCAACAATGCAAATTAGTATGAAGGTTAAATTACCGATTTATTGTTGGAGTTGAAAGCAGTGAGTTGAGTGAGTCCTTTCAATAAAATATCTATTATATATATTTTCATACACCAACTCGTACTACATAGCTCATAGAACGTCCATATTGAATGCGTTAATGCGTTTTTCATGTTGCCATAATTGGTCGACATTCGCGAATCTAAAGTTGTCCTTCTAAGTAAAAATCATTCGAATGGCAACGAATGACAAAACGTCGGTGTTATTTGCTAATGGCGTTGTATGGTTTCGCACTAATCGCACGCCACCAATTCTCACCAATTTCTCATCGAACTTCATAAATCAAACCAATAAATCATTGGAAAACGCCTTTTATTGCCTGAATTGTGTTGCTTATGGCAATGTTAGGTAAGGTTGGAGCGGCAGCTTGAACTGTGGCAGTGCTCCTTTAAGTGAATGGATGGACTGGAATAGTGTGACCACGGTTGTAACTCGACCAAAATATTGTTAACAAGATTTATCTGGTTTAGTGGTTTTTTTCATACTTAAGGGTGTTTTTTTTAGAAGTCTACAACTTCAAATTTCAATAAAACAATGAAATTGCATAACTTCAAACTAAAAATGCGTTAATTAAAAAGAGAATTTTATGGCAGTAATTTTTGAATAAAATATTGGACATGTGGTCATCGCAGCTGGGATGTGCATGGCGTCGTAATATGCAGGTCCGATTTTTTACCACTTTTTCAAGTAATGGGGTCTGGACAATGTTGTTTTCCAAGGAGTTCCAGGTATCCAATTTGCTCGCATAAACGAATGACCACTTCATTCCAGAAAAAGTAATTTAGACGCGTTAAATTGCAAGAACTCAGTGGCCAATCGACTGGCCCATTTCAAGAAGTAATTCTATGATCAAAAGCAACATTCGCTTAAGTCCATAATAATAAATATTCTTTTCAGCAGCAAGCTTTATAGAAATTGAAACGAATGCAGTATAGCGAACACTCATGAAAAAAAACCGGAAAATTGGACTATATAGAACTTATTTTTTATAAAGCTAACACCCTACAAATTTTACCTGGGAAACGCCTACAAAAGGCGTGGCTCGAAGTCAAAGTTCAAAGTTTTTATAAAAAAATGAATTAATGAATTAATGAATCAATGAATTTCCAACTGATTTACACGAAATGGGTATTAAATGAAAGGTATTTTTCATACATTGCTATTGATGTACATGTATTAGATACGTAATACAAGGTGCGTCCCAAAGTAAACAGGACTTTTGCAATAGGGACGTTTCTGGTGGCGCCATCTATGTGTGAGGACATGCGTTGGAAAGGTACATCTTTCATTCACATACTGTCTAAATTTCATGACATTTGGTCTAGTAGACGCCGAAATATCCCGCTCAATGTGACAGTATGTTTTTAACTTTGGTACGAGAATGTCGATCGAACAAAGAGCTAATATTAAGTTCTGTTTTAAACTTGGTAAAACTTTTACCGAAACGTTTAAATTGTTAAAGCAAGTTTATGGTGATGATTGTTTATCCCGTGGCCGTGTTAATGAGTGGTTGAATCGATTCAAGAATGGTCGTGAAGACTTGAATGACGACGAACACGTCGGCCAGTCGAAATTTGTGATTACTGACGATGCCATCAAAACTGTGCGTGATTTTATCAAAATGCAGCCAAAATCATCATTGGAATTGATGGAAATGGAATTGAACATCTCCAAAACATCAATTGATCGCATTTTAACCGAACATTTGGGTCTCCGTAAAGTGTGTTCTCGCTTCATTCCGCACACTTTAACCGACGACCAAAAAGCGTAGAGAATTGAGCAAGCAAAAGACATCGTTCGGGAAGCCAGACGTGATCCAAATTTCTTGTTCAACATCGTAACCGGTGACGAAACGTGGTGCTTTCAATATGATCCCGAAACAAAGCGTCAAAGTGCCGAATGGAAGCACCCAGATGAGCCAAATCCGAAAAAAACCCGCCGTGAGAAGTCAAAAATCAAAACTCATCTCATTTGTTTCTACGATTCAAAGGGAATAATTCATCGAGAGTTTGTTCCACCGGGAAAAACAATTAACGCTTTGTTTTATGTTGAAGTTTTGAAGCGTTTGGTGCATCGCATTCGTCGTATTCGGCCAGAATATCGCGAGGAAGGAAGTTGGCGTTTATTGCATGATAATGCACCGGCTCACAGAGCCCTAGTTACGATCGATTATTTGACCAAAAATCGCATTTTTACCATCAATCATTCACCGTATTCGCCTGATATGGCTCCCTGTGACTTCTACTTATTCGGTCAGTTGCATTTGCCGATGAAAGGAAACCGTTATAAGGACGTTGAGGACATCCAAAAGGCTTGTACCAACATTCTGAAGGCGATGCCGGCCGATGACCTAAAACACTCATTCCAAATGCTTTTGGACCGTGCAAAACGTTGTATCGAAGCAGAAGGAGAGTATTTTGAATAAATAAAAAGAATTATACAAAAATAATCATCCGTTTTCTTTATTTTATAAAAGTCCTGTTTACTTTGGGTTGCACCTTGTATGTACTAAAAAGGAGTTTTAAGCGAAAAATATTTTTTTTACACAAATTTTTCCAAAGCGGATTTTTTCCCCGAAAAAATATATTATTAAGGTATAACAAGTTTGTTACCATATTGTAGCCTGTGTAATTCCCTTTACAATGAAATATAAAAATATATACTTTGGTTTTTTATGAATATATTGTTTTAATTTTTTCTAGCTTGACTCTTGGTCCAAAGCTATTTCGTATTCACCTTCGCTATCATTTTCGGACAATAAGCGCTGAAGGGGGTTGTACAAAGTATCTGCCGTATTAAAAAACTTTTTAAAAGATTTAGATTTCTGGCTTTACATTATTTGAAAAGCTTAAATTTCGCCAAATAGCCATTAAAACCTTTTTTGCTTTTATAGTTTTGTGGCACGGAATGTTTTTGTTTCTTGACATGTCCATTGAGTTAAAAATTAGCCTCCTCACTAAACAGAATATTGCCATAAGACAGTGGGTTGACTTGCAGGTGATTTTGTGCCCATTGACCGAACGTACGGGACGTATGATGGTAGTTCGGCTTTAATGTCTGCACCAGCTGCATCTTACAAGGTCGCAGGTCGAGATCTTTACGTAAAACTTTAGACAAAGTGGACGCACTTAGCCCCACTTGCTATGCGCCATGTCGAATCAACTCATTTGGATCCTCCTCAATACTACGTTCTACAGAAGCAATTGTTGCTTCGGTGTACAATTTACAGCACCTCTGCGGATGCGTATTATCCTTTAAAGTACACCGGATACGAAAAAGATAAATGTTTAGTCGAATGTCGGCCGTAAAATGAATGTAACACAAGGTATCATTGCCGAACTGGACCATTATATAAGTGTTTAGTCTATTCATGATGATAGGCCAAGCGAAACTGCGCACAATCGATAATAAATTTGGGCAAATGTGGCAACGATCTGCCTAATTTGTAACCGTTTAAACGTAATCGGAAATTGTAATCCTAAAAAAACACCCTTCATAGCGATAGAAGTAGACGAGTTTGTAACCAGCTTGATTTAGGAATCGAACCTAGAGCCTCTTGTGGTGAAAACCAGTGCGCTATTCGCTAAAATTCTACTAAATTCACAGAACCAGATCTACAGAACTAAATCAGCTCTGGGGATAATTATTTTTATTATTACGCTAATGAGCTCAGCGATCAATCGCTTTTGTATAAATAATAAACTCCTACTTTGAAAAGACTGCCGAAAATTTCCCCACTTTACCCTTTGCACCTGGCTAGCGAAAGTAGTATTTTTTAATTAACCAGCGCATTGAAAGTGTTTTTAAGGGGGGTAAGGGTTTCAGCGTAAAAAAAACACTTTCTTTATGAATTTTTTTTTAAAGTATGGATTAATCAAATTTATTTAAATCTTTTGTACATTATTAAGCATACTTTTAACAATATTCTGAAATTTTTTCATGCAGAAATATTACAAAACAAGCCGGTGACAGAGCTTGCCCCAGAACGTCTTTGAAAAAATACATTTTGCGGTGTTCACCGTATCTTGGTTGGAAATTATCTGAAATCAAAAACCATTAAAATTTAGTCAAAGTATTATCAAATCCTCCCCCCAACGTTCTCCGATTATTTTTTTTTCATTTAAAAATTGTTGGTGGCCATCTAAAGTGTAAACTGCTATTTTCCACGAAAAATTCCGCCATTTTGTCAATCTCATTAAACGACCGAAAGAATGCAGTGCGTGTACACATTGTTAACAGCAATAATTATAACAACAAAATATCTACATAGTTTCAGGGATGTCCGTGTGTGTGTGCATGTGATGATAAAATCGCACGCTCTGCACTCGAGTTGACAGGTGCGAACGTGCTGACTACGCACCAATTTGCAATGAAAACAATTTAAGTGCAGCATAAATGCGGCAGAGGTGTTTCGCACGAGTTGATGCACACACACACACACACACAGTTACATGCAATGCGATGTATATAGCTTTAGCGCGCGTGTCGGTGCATATAGTTTTGAGTGCGGCTGCCTGAGTGCATCGTCACAAACTGGTCGGCCGTATGCAGCACTGCAACGCGAGGTGCGCTGGCTGACGGCGGGCGAACGGGGAGGTCCGCAAAGACCCTACAACACCGCTGCCGCCTGGGGTCGTCGTGGTGTTGGTGCACCCTTCACGGCTCGCCGTTTGTCTTTGCGTGTTTGTCTTCGATGTGTTTGCCGATGGGCGAACACGTGTCAAGGCTTCAATATGCAAACGGCGGCGCTCGTCCGGTGCGGCCACAGCGACTGCACGAGTGCTTGTTATTGCTGTGATTGCGTTTGCGGCGAACGCAATAATGATGCGTGTGAGTACGTGTGGCAATTGTAATGGCAATGTTGGCGAAATGGCCGAACGCTTTGCCATCTAATTGAATTCCCCAATCGACGACTGTGTGTGGCCATTTGACAATAGTTGGTTGGCGTGAGCGGAATATCTCGTTAAAAGTGTGAAATGAGTACTTTTACAATAATTTCACTGCATATCTAACCACATAAAACGACAAAATATGACTGGAATTTGTATATCTCTATGGTTCAAAAGTGTCAGAGCCACATTGGTGATGAGCACGGAAAGGATTTTGTGGAAGTTGCCTTTTTTGTTTGCTGCTAGATAGAGCATTTCTGATTGAAAATGAGCACGAATTAGGTCTTCCTGATTAGAAATATACCACTTTTATTTTATCTTTTTTTGCCTTAAAATGGCAGTTTGCCTTTTTCACCCATAAATGCCTTTTTTAGTGCCTATTTTACCTATAAATGCCACAAAATGCCTTTCTGAAGATTTGTCGAGCGCCTTTTTATTTTTCTTTCGTTTTTAATATTTTCCCCCTTTTGTTTCGCAAAAATACCTTTAAACTAAAAAAAAATTAAGTGGCAACATTGTAATTTTGTTAGCTTATCGATGTTTTTACATTGATTTGATCATTCCTAAGCCGTTATTTTTTGTTGTGCAGTGGAAAATTTAAAGAAAAAACATGCCAAATGTGATACAATTACGGCTTTTATGCTTTTATATGAGAAGTTAAAATATGAATTTAAAATTTTTACCTACATTTCAATTAAAATATCTTAGTTTTAGTTTTTAAACTATCTTTGAAAACCTTGATGTTCCTTTTCTTTTATGTACAAAAAACAAGGTATAAATATTTTATGTTGCATACGTCAGATGAAATAAAATTATTACAAAATACATACCTAAATAAATACATACCTGTACCATACATACATAAAAAGGGGAAATTTTGTTTAGATTTTTTTAGTATTTTTTTTCTTATTTTTAAATGCCTGTTTTTACCTTTTTAACAGTTTTTAATGCCCTATTTTGCCTTTTTATGCAGTTTTTAGTGCCTTTTTCTGCCTTTTTGGCAGTTTTTAGTGCCTTTCCGTGCCTTTTTGGCTATTTTATTTTGCCTTTTTTATAGGTTTTTAGGTCCTCAAAATCCTTTCCCTGGTGATGGATGACATATGTGATCAGAAATACCAATAAAATCAGCAGATTCCATCTGTCCACAGGATGGTGCCCACACATTTAAAAAAAATTGAGATGTTTTCAGTTTCATTATGTTTCTTTTATAGTACTTTTTTTTAATTATAAAACTAACTTTTTAAAATATGTACACAATACCTAATGCAATGTTGCAAACTGCGCTCATTTTTTGCACGAGGTGAGTCCGTTGCCCACACACGACGCATAGGCCATCATGTGCGGAATGGTGTTCTGCTCGTAGACGCCGGTGAATAGGTGTGCCCAGGGGCCCGAGGCAAAGACGGCCACATCGTCGCCGCCATGTGTCTCCGACTCGAGCGGCACTGTCGCCGGAAACGTGTCGCCTGACTCGCCGGTGAGTACCTCTAGCGGATTGCGTCGTACGTTGTTCTCTACGTCGTAGAATTCCTTGTAGCTGGGACCGTTGGCATAGCTCAAGGTCAGATAGGGTTTCTTATCTTCGGAAGTTTCGGGCCCACGTCCAAAGATATCGTTGCCGCGATACTGCATTCATACAAACACAATGATCATTATTGGACATACACATGTAAATAGATTGCAATGTCTAGCAAATTTATGCTTAATGCAATTCTGAAAGTTCCAGAAATATGCATCTAAAGTCTTCACAGATTCACTCACCGGATAGCCCGAATAACTGAACGCGTGCGAGTGATCGGCCGTGACCACAATCAGTGTGTCCGCTTCATCGGTCAACTCCTTGGCCGCCTGCACAGCCTTCGAGAACTCGACAGTCTCGTCGAGTGCGATGCGCGCCAAGTTGTCGTGATGCGCCCAATCGATGAGTCCACCTTCAATGAAAATAAAGTATCCATTTTCGTTGCTGCTCAGAAACTCGATGGCCTTGCGCGTCATCTCCTCCAGCGTGGGCTGCGTCGAGGTCTCATTGGTTGCCAAATGGTAGAGCAGGTGGCTGTCCTGGTAGAGGCCCAGAATGCGGTCCGCCGCGTTCAGATCGAGACTCATGAGCTCGTCGCGCGTCTCCACGTAAGCATTCTGGGCACTTTGCTGCTTGTACTCGTCGATCAGATTGCGACCGTCCGCTCGCGAACCGCCATCGTAGAACTTGGAATCGACAAAATTGGCCTTGCCACCGCCCATGACGAAGGCCAGCTTGCTGCCCACGTCGCCGTGTATGAGCTGGTAGGCGATGTCCTGCACGCCGGAGTTGGCGCCGCACGCTTCCTGCACGTCCTGATCGTTCTCCCAATCGCGTTCGGCAATGTGTGCGTAGACGCCCGCCGGCGAGGCGTGTGTGATGCGCGTCGTGGTGACCACGCCGGCCGACTTGCCCGCGTCCATGGCCCACTTGGCAATGGAGTACACGTTGTTGTCCTCGTTCAGCATGGCGACGCAGTCCGCACGCTCTACGTTGCCGGTGAGGCCAATGGTGCCTTGAAAGGCCTTGACGCCGCCGAGGTAGGCGGTGGCGGTGCACGCCGAATCGGGCACAATCTTGTCCACCGAGTACGTCTTCGACAGGCCGGTGTAAGCGAACTTCTCGAAGGCCAAGTACTGTGCCTCGCCGCCGACCAGGTTGCGCGCGGCCGCGTGCGTGGTCAGACCCATGCCGTCGCCGAGGAACATAATCACGTTCTTGGCGGTTTTCACGTTCAGCTGGGCGGCAAGTTTGTCCTTGACGAATTGCTGGCCCTGCTGCCGCCAGAAATCGTTCGAGTACTCGCCAGTGATGACGCGTCCGCGCTGCTCGCTGGGCAGGTCCGGATGCATGCGGCGATCCCGACAGTCCTCGTCGTCCACTGCACAGCGCGGCAGCGCCAAGACAACGGACAGCGCCACTGCGACAAGGGCGCATAACAAAGTGTGTTGCGTATACGACATGGTGAGCCGAGTGCGAACTAAGCCAAACTGACGCGATGGGGTCGACCGCGCATGCAGCAAGGTCGCTGCTGTGCGGTTCTGATATCAAGACTGGACTGGTCGAACGCAGCGTCGATAAGATTAGAGTGATTGCTAGAAATATGAATTGCGCAGAGCTTGTAAAGTACCACGATGGTCATTTGTGGCTGAAGTTGGATTAAAGCCGCTTATCAGATTATAAATGAGATTTATTGGTACGTGGACTCGTGGCGCAGTTTGCTAAATGAGCGGTGGATAGCGATTTCCATTGAAATGGAAACTGAATGGTTCGAGACTACGTGAGCGCTTGGACGTCAGAACTGTTGAGAACGCAATAATCAAATTAGCAGTTTTGGTTTTCTAATCGCTTTGTGTTATGATTTTTGAGAACATAAATAAGTAATACCGAAGACTTTAATAAGTGCTTTAAAAGACCTAACATTTAATATTTATGCTAAAAATTGTCAACACCTTCGACTGACACGTGCTGGACTTTTACCGTTTGTTAGTTTCGTATTTGTCTATGAATTTCAACCAAAGTCCACGCCATAAAACCACTGATTATAAAATAATTCGATGGCGACAGTGTTGAGCTATTTATGAGACTATCGCTTGCAATCTCTTGTTTACACTAATAAAATGTAATTGGACTTCGATAACGGATCATTGCATCTTATCATGCACAAAATTTCTTTTCAAGTATTGCTAAATTTGGCGGGGAATTGCTGCCACAATTAATAACAATTGGTGCTCCTTCTTTTGTGTCGTTGCCTGTTTGTAATTACTGAAATAGGTTGACGATCTCTATTTCACTTTCATGATTACATTTTTAATTGAATTTGAATTGCAGCAATCGCTTTATTTACGATAAGCGTGGTTAGTGTAAGTTGTTGCTTAATTTATCGTTTAGTGATAAGCTTTGCTGGCCAAAAGTTTGAATTGCACAAGAAGTGGCACAAGAAGTAGTCTTTTATTAACCTTTGGTTCATTTGCTAATCTTATCTCAATGCTTCTTCAGCGCGTTGGTAGCTAATTTCCACTCTAGATAAATCGAAATCTTAAGATAAGTTAAAACGTGACTGCAGTTAGTTGGTATAGGCTATGTCTGCGGAATTGTATGCTGATCATACCACTTGCAAGCAAACGTGGAAATATTTGTTGACCGAATAAATTCAGTAATGAGTCAGTAAAGAACTAAATGAAGTACGGCATTGGCAATGGTTGGTGTACTTTGACTGTTAGTACTTCTACAGCTTTCAGTGGTGGGAGAAACCATGTCTTGTTGAATCTAGCGATTCTCTTTAGTGGTCAGTTCGTAAAGTGTTCTGGGACCTGGGTAGTGATGACGTATGCTTTCGTATGGGAGATGTTGTACCGACTCTATTTCGTCCGAGTTATTAGTACGCTTAACAGTCATTTGTATAAGATCCCAATTTTAAGAATGATTAATCCATGCAGACCACAGTCACAGATTTTTATTTTAAGGACCCTGTGATAATCGCTATTTTTATATGAGTATTTTTCATTAAAGGAGGTTTCTTAAGATTGTGAAAGCGTCCATTAAGCAGTTTCGGCATCAATTAAAAAAAATCGAATGGCTGAAGTTACTTAGAAAAGCTGCATTTTCATAGCTTCAATTTGTCTGTAAAGTTTTGAATCCTCAAAATGGGTCTGGTGGACAAAAAACGAATAACTGTCTTGTTGTATTGGATCTCTACGTTCAGAGACTCACACCGATTAGGAGCTAAATGAAGAACTTACTGTGCAAAATTGTTACTTACTGTTCAATGAAATCGGATGAAAACTTCCACTCATCCCATACAAACGGATGTGAAAAATTAATCATATTAACAATAAAAATGATCTTGGATCACAAAAGCTACGTTCATAATATCGGGTGTTTTTTTTAGAGGTTTGTTTTTCGAATAGAGATAAAACTGGCATTTTGTGGTCAAATCTAGCAACTCTAATGCCATTTATGTTCAGTTTGGTTTGCCATTTCATCATGAACAGGTTGACAAAAGAACAACGCTTGCAAATCGTGCAAATTTATTTCGAAAATAATGGTTCAGTTCGCGAAGTTTACCGCAAGCTCCGTCCATTTTATGGTCGACATAATCGTCCATCAGAGCAATTAATTTTGTTAACCATGGGTCGTTTTCGCACTACGTTTACTCTATGTGATAATACGCATCCGCAGAGACGTCGAACAGTGCGCACCAAAAAAACAATTGCCGCTGTAGAGCAAAATGTTGAAGAGGACCCAGTCAGAAGAGGAGTCAGTTACCGTTAATGGAGACCGGTATAGAGCCATGATAACCGACTATTTTGTTCCCGAATTGGATGGCCTGAATGTGGATGAGTTGTGGTTCCAACAAGACGGCGCTACATGCCACACAGCGCACGTCACAATCGATTTATTGAAGGAAACATTCGATGAGCGCATAATTTCGCGGAATGGACCTGTCAATTGGCCACCAAGATCGTGTGATTTGACACCATTGGATTATTTTCTTTGGGGATATGTGAAGTCGCTCGTCTACGCCAACAAACCAGAAACGTTAGGGGACTTGGAAGCCAACATTCGTGGCGTTATTGCCGACATACGGCCCCAAATGCTCGAAAAAGTGGTTGAAAATTGGACCTGTAGAATTGGCTTTATTCGAGCCAGCCGCGGCGGCCACATGCCCGAAATCATATTTAAACATTAATGGCATAAAATTATCCTTCCAATAAAGCCAAATTGATGGACATTAAAACGATTTTCTTGTGTTTTATTTCAATTCGAAGTTCTATACCTCTAAAAAAAACACCCGATATTTGTATTTTATTATTATATTTTTATTATTAAATTTTTATTATTTTATTATACATTTATTTATAAATGTGTGTATACAAATATAAAACGTGCTCATTTCAAAATCTCATTTCAAATCTAAATTAAAAGCTCGACAAATTGCTACACAGCTGCTCAAAAGTTGCTCTTACAGGATTAAAATCCAAGATTGACCCCACTAATTTTTCTTTCTGAATATTTCTTTCGAACGTACTGACCCCCTATCTGTAATCCTTAATGAGGCTCCCATACAAAATCATCGTTTTTATAAATTGAGCTCCCACTGTTTCCAGGTTGCGCCCAGATGTATCAGTTGTAAGACTGACCCCCATTTATTTGCCCTTCCAAATTTTTTTTATATGCATACCTAACCGTTATATCCAACTGTTAAGTTGTCTGCCATACAAAAATAGTAATTTTCAATAGAATTGGCTACCCACTTGAAAATGTAGTAAAGTAAGCAAAGAAACATCGTATCCCAGAAACTACGAAGCCGATTTGAATAATTTATGCAACAATCATCAACATTATTGAGTACAAAAAATACAAAATTAAGTGAAATTAAAAAATTTGCCACCAGGGGGCGCCTCCCATACAAACGAAGTTATGAGGTTGTCAACTTTTGGGTTTGTACGAAGCAAAAATCAAAATGTTTTGTCGAAACTGCATTAACTCCCTATTTCGAATATAATTTTAATCGTAATTGATTTTCCGAAGCTATCTTCAACAAAATTTTCAACCAACAACAAAGCATTAGTTGACTGATTAACATTCAACCAAACGTTGAGTCCAGTCTTCACTGGAAAACACCGATAACTTTTAATCGCGCAAATATTTATGTGCAGCTGAAATTTGTATGTAAAATATATTGTATATTTTATATATTTACTTATCAAAACCGGATATCCAAAAATTTCGAAAGTAATAAAAAGTATTTCTTTGTTAAATCAGCTGTAAAGTTTTAACTCAGTTTTTATTTACTTGATTTCTTTGTTTAATTTCCTTCATAACGGTACTGAGTAAGAAGAATCAGCGAAATGTTTTTCTTACCAGACCTAAATTATATAAAATTTACGACAACACTAAGTTTTAGAAACTTGCTCATAATTTATTTTGAAATATTGAATCTCAAAGTGAAAGAAAAAATTTGCTGTTTGTACTCGTACACAATTTTTTTCAACACTGTAAGAGCGTACTTTAAGAGCTCATAACTTCTGTGTTATTTAATATTTTTTCTTAAAACTTGGGATTTCTCTTAATTGAAGTACTTCCAACAAAACCGTATACTCAGATTTTTGTTGTAATAACATTGCATTTTGGCGTTTTTGTCAGTACTCGCAACACTGTGGACCGTAGTCTGATTATGGGTTCTTATGGTCAGTTGAGTAAATAATTAAGTTCAGTCAGATTAGAAGATTTCCTCCTAGATTTAAGATATTCTTGGCCTTTTAGGAGCATTTTCGGGAAGAAGAATTGTTTAGGAGAAAGTTTAGGAGATATGGATTTTTTTTTAGTGGATTTTTGAGAGATTTTTGGATAACGAAGTATAATGTATTGGGAACACTGGCAACAAAACATATTATGGCAACTATTTTAATAGTCAAAGCACCCTATTGTGTTAAAAATTGTAAAGCTTACAAAATGTAAGCTCATTCTATCGCGTTCTCACTTATTGCTGTCACAATGAAATCCCGCCAAAAATTGGACTTTTTATTTAATTCATTTGTTATGTGTTTTGTTTTTGTTAAGTTTTTGTTGTTTAGCTGAAGATGAATAAAAAAGGCTACAATAAAGAAAAATTATATGTAAGTAAGTTTATATTTTTATGTTTTTTATGAGAATTTTAATTCCGTTAAAATGACGCAAATTATAAAAATTGGAGAATTTTTTAACTTTTGGGAGGAAATTTCAATATTTTTTTAAGATTTAGGAGAACGTCATTTCAGGTATCTGGCAACACTGAGATCAGTTGTACTCTGTCAACCGTCCGTGTACGTTTATATGAACTTTTCGCCTGTGAGTGGATGTCCAAATTATTTTTCAAAAATAAATTTGTGTGTAACAACTAAAATGCAAACCATATTTATTGGATTTTAAACAGCCACTTTAAACTAAACCATTTGTTTGTTTTGTAAACATCGACGCGGTCGCTTAATTACGGTTTCAAAATGCATTTAGAGAGCAAATTCGCCTCGTTGTCGGCACCATTTGAATGCATTTATCTGGTCAGATTAAACTGCTCGTAAATGGCCATATTTAGCATAAAATTGCGCTTAATGAATTTTCGCTCGCTGCAATAAATTATAAAAGCATTTATAAAAACCGAATGCAAATTATATTCAATTAATTTGCACGTAATTATAAATGACGCAGCCAAATGCGAACGTGCCGCAAAATTCATATCAGCAATTAAAGTTTCAATAAAATGAATTTGTAAATTAAAATATGGGCAGGTCGAATGAGTTTTCATTTTTTGTTTTGGACTGCAATAAAATTAATGGCATTTTGTTTTTAGCGAGCAGAATATTGTGAATATTTATTGATTGATTTTCGTGCGTGAAATGAATGAAATCGATTGCAGTTCTAATATGGATATGCGAAATGAAATATTGCTTCACTGGCTCGGTGATTATTCACATTGGACCAGAATTTCGTGGCTTCGAGTCTCGACTGAGCTCACAATAAAATCCATAAATGTTTCCCTTCATGAAAATGTTCTCAGGTTGTCGGTCGGCATTGAGCTGACATGAAAACCCTTAAATGTAATCTTGAAAGTGCCCTCGAGAGATATTTTTTTCAGTTCTACATATATAAAAAACAATAAATATCATTTAATTTTTTTATTACAAATTTATTACGACACTTCCATCTTCCATTCCATTAAAAATATTTTCATATTTAATTTATTTGTTTTTCAGAAATACGTGAGTGAATTATCAACAGTGCGAGATTGCGCCAACGAGTGTGTTGAGAAAGGTGAGTTGTTTTAATTATAAATATTTATTCATTGAAATTAATTAAATTGAGATAATTTACAATTAGCTTAAGGTAGATGAAAATGAGCATATTTAGGTCTGTAAGGACTTTGTAATGTCAGGTAAGAGGTGAGTGCGAACCAGTTGGAGCTATTAATAAGGTTGAGATTTGGTTCCGAAAGGATGTAAAGGTTACGTTAGCCGACCTCGATAGTTAATACCGAGGCCCTAGATCAGACTATCGAATCCTAGATCAGACTGGTGTAAATTGGAGTTTCATTTAGGTTTGTAAGGTCGTTGAAGTAGTACTTTTCCGGGTGAAGCTTACGTTTAGCGAGTGCAAGGACCTCCTTGTCGTCTCTACAGATTCTACAAAAGTATTTCTAAAATAGATCCAAATCAGTAAAACAGTGTCCTATAAGGTTTCTGATATGAATTCTCATCTGATTTTTATTTAGATCAATTCATTGTTTCGATTAATTTAGATTCACTTTAGGCCAAAGTTGAAGGTTACATTAGCCGGCCTCGATAGTCCAGTGGGTGGCTTGCTGGCTTCTCATACCGAGGCCCTAGGTTTGAGTCCCAGCTCGCGCTGGTGGAACGTTCATCTTCTATCGCTATTCACATGAAGCAGATGAGAATTGCCAGAATGGTACAAGTGCGCTCTTGGCAGGCAAAGGCAAAACTTCCAAGTGTGAAAATGAAAACTGCCAACTGCCAAAAAAGGGTGAAATATGTGGTATCACAATGGGCTTCTTAATAGGTTTCCGAATGTGTCTCTTACAGAGGCAGCCACCGTAACCTAACCTAACCTACGTTAGGAAGCTTTGTTTAGAGATCGGCTTTAGCTGAGAACAGTACAGAATATATCATGACGACTGAAAGCAGTTTAACTGTCCGAAAAAAATCGCATATTTCTTGCTAATTCCTGTTCTTCTTCAGTCAAGTGCAAGCTTTGAATATGGCACCTGCCTCGGCATGAAGGACACTGCAGTAATCCGGAAGCTGAAGGATTCGATTTAGGTTTAAAATGTCTGAGGAGACTCCAGCTTTCAATTTGATTATTCATTTTGAACCATCTACTTACTAGCGAAGATGCTGAACAGAGAGGTTTGTAGCGAAGACTTCTTCGAAGACGCACAATGTTGGCGGCCTTTTCACATTATCTTTTGCAGAAATAATGCGTTTCTACAACCGCAATGTAATGCCTGATGTGTGACACGTTGCGCTGTCTTGTAGGAACTAAATGTCCTCTAGGGGCAAGTTTTCAAACTGAGTCAGTTATCCAGACCCGTTACCGATACCGATGTAGTCGGAGTCGGACTATTTCTGAGCCTATGACGTGACCTGACCAAAATCCTCACCAAACTCGAAGTGCAATGGAGACTCTTGAAATTGATTTCTCTCCCCACAAATGCAACATTCTTGATTATTCACGAAACCAAAAATATGATTCATTACTGAAGACGGAAAACTCGCTTAAAGTTTGACATACATTTCACAAAATTTTTATAATATTGAATAATCCATTATTTTTGAATAATCCATGATGAAATGGAGGTTTCGACAGAATATGAAGGTCGAAGTTGAAGAATGATGGCATTACCCGCTGAAACGTCAAAGCAACAAGCTGTCAAAGCTCAGACAATGCTATTGGAAAAAACCTTTCCATCTAATTGATTGAAGTTTTGAATGACTATTTGGGGCGAGTGTGGGTCTTGCAAATGATTCGTACAACTGTTTGGATGACCCTAGCATAGTCCATGAGATGGAAACTGTTCTCAAAGTGTGAAATCTCGATAAAAAATTACATCAGACACACTTTGATCCATCTTGGACCCATTCGAGAAGTCAGAATAGAACTAAATATTGTCATAGCATAGATAAGGGATTCAAATAAATAAGTGAGCCAGAAGCAATTCTTCTGTTCTGTATAGTTTAATATAATTTTTGTTAAAATACAAATATTTAATAGGTTTAATTAATAAATTTCTCAAACTCAAATATTTACTGCTTCAATTGAGCACAAATTTTCCATAAATTAATTCAATTGTTCTCGTTGATTTGTTGCACACTTTACAGAGATTTGGGAGACCCAAACTTACTGCTGCAATCAGGACGGCTGCAATGGGTCCACACATCTGGAGGCTTCCCGGTTTTGGCTGCTGTTGCCGCTGCTCTACGTCGTCTACACGTTGGCGTTCGCCGGCAACAATTGGCGGCATTAAGTTCGGCCGCAACGCAAGTGAACGTCGACACGAAATGAACACCAAAATGCAGTCAAATTCGCGTAGAATACAGTTGCTTGCGATTTTTCTTCACGCAAATTAGTCGATGCGGTCGCTTAAGTTTTGCTTAAGTTTTCAGTTTGAAGTTTTCCGTTGTTGTTTTTAGTTTTCAATTGCCAACTTTAAGCGATTTCACGACTCATAAACCTCTAAGTGGGACCTAAGAATTGTTGTTTATTTTACATGCTTCTTGTTGTTGTTGCTCACCCAGCATTGGCGTTCGACATGTGTTCGGCCGACTTTGCTTCGTCGTTATGATTTCACTGAGTTTTGTTGTTGTAGAGGTTTGTGCAATTAATATTTAAATATATTTGAGGAGCAATTAAAATGCAAATTGAACACTTTTGCTACGAAATTTTGAATTTACGCAACAATTTCATAGACATTCATTTGTTGGTAATTTTAATAGTCTTCCCAAAGAATTTTAGTATAAAGTGTAAAATAACAAATGCATAAGACAAAGTAAACAACAACATTATAAACAAACCAATTCAATTACCGAATGCCGTGTTGAATAGAGAATAAAGGAAAATCTTCAGATTATAGCAAAGAAGCATATTACACAAATTCTAAATAAAAGAAAAAAAACAGAGAACAACAACAAAAATCAAATAGAAAATTAATAAACTCTTTCACTGCAATTTAGCGCAAACATTTTAGAAAACTTAAACAAACTAATGCGAACAAGCGAACAATTAGCATTAACACTAAAGTAAATGACTACTAAATAAAAAACAAACAAAACATGAAAACAGAGAAACCGATGACGAAACCCTAAAGTGCGGTCTTACTTAGTTGTGCTAACGTAGGAATTATGCGCGTACCCCGAGCAGCGCCGCACTGACGAGCCGCTGCACTTTTACAACAATCTGTACCAGTGGAATCACTTAAAACCATGTAAAAACTCTTGTTTTCAATAGATTTGCATTGAACCTTTTATATTTGAGGTTATCAAAAGAATTTCAGGTCACAAAATGAATTTGTGGTTGAAAATATATTTGAGGTTATAAAATAAATCTGATATTTATTATGTGTGAACAGTAAACTTTGAGTGCCATATAAACGATACGTGCTATTTGCTATTACAGAGTGTATGTTGTATTTTTAGGCAGACACTTTTCATTTTTCACATATTACACAACCGACAATGGTGCCGAGTTATATTTTGGGGCTGGCGCCATTGTTGCTTACAGGTAATATGCAAATTTTATGTGTAAAGAATTTTGTATTTGTGCGTTTCTCTATTAGAATTTATGTCAAATGATTTTCCTCACCAAGACATATGCAGTGTGTGTTTCGTTACTGCGGTGCTCCGCCTTATTGGTTCAGCAGCTCCAGTTAACCTTAGCACGTCGCAGTACGAACATAAGAAATGCAAGTCAAATAAAGTTTAAATAAATAAAAATACAAAAATATTCTAAAGCCGCAAGTTAAAAATACCAACAAATCACAACAAAGCCATTCACGATAGAGAACACAAGAGCGCAAGAAATCATATGAAACGAGGGGAATCGAAAATCATACAAAAGTCTTAAGCTGATCAAATACACAGTCGTCTATTCAAGGGGACTAAAATTATTACAAAATATTAAGTAGATGCAATAGCGGAGGAAAAAGCGAAATTTAAACAAATATACAGCAGAAGAAAGAGCGAAAGCAAACTCGAAAATGCAACGAACTACAATTTAATTTCAATAAAGTTAAGCAATTCTTAAGGTTTGCGTGTAAGAGGCTCCGGTAGTGGTATTCACGAGTTGCACAGAATGAAGAAATTAAGTGGGCTGCGTTGTGTTGTTAGTGAAAGAGTCTTGTGCGAAGCTTTTTGTGCTCTACAGATACACTCAACTTCTATAACGACAGTTGATGAGCAACAATGACACTCTACGATGGCCTTCAGTTGGTTATTGTATTGAAGTGGTTCGTGCATTGGAACATAAACCTGATGTACAGGAGTTCGAATCGATGAAATCAATCGAATAAGGAAAAGTGTCTTTGGCTGCTGACTATTGTAGGTAGATAATGGCTAACTAAAAGCTTTCAGGTAGTCATTCAAAATTGGCATAAAATAGAACAAAAGTAAAGTTCGATTGACACTCATGAAGGTCAATCACACCGATAAGGAAACATCAAGCAAAAAATAAAAAAAAATAAAGATAATCCTCTTACACCTACGTACCTAATTTTTGTTTTTTTTTTTTTGATATAAAAACAATTGGGAAAGTTTTACATTTTTTTAATTTTTTAAATATTTTTTATGCCATCTATTAATAATAATTCAGGCATAAAAATGTATAAATATTTTGGAATATGTTGTTGTTATTGGTTGATATTTTAAAAATATTATTCAGCAAATTTTTAACTTGATTTTCATATTTAAATATTTTTTAAATAATTCCAAAACTTATGTAATTTAATGAAATTATTTATTTTTTTGTTAATAGTTTACTAATATTTTTAAATAGTTATTGGGCAATTTTGAACTTTATTTTAATATTTTTTTCAAATCATTCAAGCTTTTAAATTGATTCTGAAACAAATTTTGTGGTACGAAAGTAAGCCTTAAAAAATCTTCAGGTTAGACCTATTTCTGGCGTTCAAATTACATTTTGAGCTTTGGTGTATTCAGAGACCTATAGTACAATTTTATGGCAAATAAATTTCGTGGCACATGTTTTCCTTAAAAGTCATGTTTCAAAGCACATGTTTGCCATTTTAGAAAGAAAAATGTCAAAATCACCCATAAAAAAAATAGGAGCTAGGGGGTTAAAATGTGTCACAAAAATGTGAAATTGCTGAACACATCGCATACCTAAAATATAAGATCACATTTGTGTGCCGAGTTGCCATAAGAATGTGCAAAAGGTGGGAAACTTTGATCCCTCTAAAAAAATGCAGACATCAATTTTCAAAACGCTGATACACGAATAGTTCTATTGGGCCCCCTGTACCAGAATCCGTTGGCAGAACCTTGTTTGTTTTGGAAAAATTGTATTATGTTGTTCAGTGTAATAAACGAACAAAAGGGGTCTTAGAAGGTAGAGAGCCTAGAGGCTTGTCTAGCAAATCTTCTTTCAATACTTATGTCTTTTCAAATATCTTTTTTCATTGTCTTTTTTTATATACTTTTTAGCAAACCGAGTTTCAAAATAAATGCTTTTTATACCTTTTACAATGTTTAAAATTTTACTTACGATTACAGGCGTTGTGTGCATTGTAACCAAAATAATAACATTTATTGGAAGAACAGATGATTTGATAGACTAAAAAATAAAATCATGTTTAGTGATTTATTTAACCCTCAATCGCCCACCCTGAGTCCAGGGGACTCACTACGAACTTTAACCCTCAATCGCCCACCCTGAGTCCAGGGGACTCACTACGAACTTTAATAAGTTCGTACAGGTTGTGGTTTTATGTTTCGGCGTCCAGCTTTCGTATACCTTCACACAGGGTCGCGCTGAACGCGAAGACGATCACTACAATTAGCGCACTACAATTACAAGGCTGAGTTTTGGCACGGAGTGAGTCCCAGGGACTCAGGGTGGTGTTTTGTGTTACAAAAATTGTACTTGTAAATTTTTTTAAAATCGTGTTAATTTAAATTTAGGATGCCAAAATGGCTGCGAAAAGTTCAAGAATTGAGATTGTTAACCCTTTAAGAAGTTTTGCTACTAACAATTTGCCTTAGTTGTGCTAAAAAGGTATGTGAGGTATGTGCACAACATATGAAATTCAACCTGCTGCACGTTTTCTTATTTTATATAATGAAGTATTACTATAATTTTTTTTTTTGAATAGTTATTTGATTTTTAAGTAATTTATGTAAAAAGAATTGTTTTTGTTAATTTATTTATATCTTTTCTTTTTGCACAATGTTTAGTGTATGTTTTTTAGAGGATCTTTTTTCTATCAATTAAAAGGTGAATTTTTATTTGAGTTATGTAAAGATATGGAATGATATCTATTACAAGAGGTCTTAATGTGGCCTACAAAAAAATAAAAAAACATAAAAATTTAATAGGTGTTGCGTTATTTCCAAAACAAAAATTGTGAGTCCCGGGGACTCAGAGTGGGTAGATACGTGATTTTAATAGGGGTGGGTGATTGAGGGTTAATAATTTTATATTATTTTATTTTATTTTATTTTATTTTATTTTATTTTATTTTAATTTATTTTATTTGATTTTACTTTACTTTATTTTATTTTAATTTATTTTATTTGATTTTACTTTATTTTATTTTATTTTATTTTATTTTATTTTATTTTATTTTATTTTATTTTATTTATTTTTTATATTAGTTGCCTACAGATTTTTTTGGGGAACAAAGGGTTAAGATTTTGAATGTTACATTCTAGAGTATTTAATTTTTTTTTTAAATATCTACATATATGTACTTATTTATATTCACATACACATATGTATTTATCAGGCTAAAAAATAGCTATGCTTCAGTAGTTACAAAGTGTTGAATAATTTGGCCGATACTCATGAAGCCAAGAGGCGGCACCAACGGTCACAAGGTAAGAAAAAGTATCGCGTACAAAAAATGTTTTCCTCTTTAGATGGAACTACTTGAAATCTGTCAAAATTATTATTAATTAAAATTGTAAAAATTCGACTTGGAATGTTTTAAAATTCTTTAGGTGTCAGGTAGATAGGAGTGCAGCCCATTCAGGTCATGAAAGTCCATTGTGATACCACAACTACTCGAACTAAAGTCGTCCCAATCATTGTACCAGTTTGAACTCCTTACGAAGCTTAGTAGACAGCGAATACTTTTATCGGTCAGGTCCCCTAGACTGTCGAAGAAGAAGTTGCTGAATTGAGTCTTCCTTTTAGATAATTCAGGAAGAGTAAATAGAAGGTGAAGTGCGCTTTTTTTCTGTCCACATAGCTATGATAGAAGACATTAGAAATTAAACCCAAACCGTGGGTTGTGTGGATGCTAAATCCATGTCTTGACGTAGCTACTCACTCTGACTAAGCTAAGCAAGTTCGTCTGCTCTACAGTTCCTTGGAATATTCCCATGTCCCAGAATCCAGCGAATGTGTATATGAAGCTGCCAGGTCTCGTCTCGTTAAGAAATTTACAGCAATTCAGAACAGTCTTTGATGTTCTCGGTGTTGAAGCGTCCTTGGTGTAATAACCAGTTATTAATCTCATAATTTCAATGCCAAACTTTAAATCCAATCTTTAAGAGTTGCTCTCCATAGTGTCAAACTTTGCCAGCTTTTTAGATATTGTGGCAAGTCGACCATCATTTCACTTAAGCCTAATCCAGTCATAGCGACCTAGTCCAGCCATGTAACTAGGAAGTTCCCCTTCCTCTTACACTGACATACACACATTTTAACAAGTCCACTATTGAGCTTTATTCCTTCTTTTTATTTACAAAATTTCAAATTGCAGCTAACCACATTGTTTATTGCCAAACAAATTTTCTTTTGCATTTATCCAAACCATTTTGTGCAATTCGTGAATGGCACTAATGACATGAGTCGGAAAATCGCAAAGCCGAAACCTAAATACAAATATTTACTTACTGCAGCAGCATGACAAATATTAAATGAAATGCGAACAACAACAATAATAAACAACAACAAATATATGAAGATGAAAACAGAAAAAGCCAGACCGAAGTCAACTTTCCCCCAAAGCAAAGCTGTACAAGAAATTCTAAATTTTCGTTTAATTTAATTAGCGTTAGTCATATTGTGATGCAAACAACAAAACAAAAACATGAACATGGCAACTACTAACAACAACAACAATAATAATACTGAATAATAAATATACCGCAATAATTGACATTTTCAGAAAACAATAAATTAAATAAAAGTACACCAACAAACAGCAGTTGACCTTCAGTCACATACACACACACACACACGCACAGATACACACTCATACAATGTCATTGTGACTTGTCAAAGTTTTGCAACTTTCAATGTAGAACCAAATAAAAATTCTCACAATCGCATTGTATTGCATCGAAAATTTCCAATTTCCAATAAAAAAAAACAAAAAAAAATCAGAAAACTAACACACACATTTACAAAAGTTTTCACATCAAAAGGAAAGGAATCAGTGAAAAAATGAAAAGGTTAATTACCAATTAGTGAAATATGAAAAATCTACTAGTGCACACTGTCTTTTTTAAGTTAACTTAGAGCTTGAAGGGTTCTCTATAAATAAACATAGACAATTCAAATCGAATAAAAGCGGATTGAAAGCAAACGAAAAAACCTTTTAAAAAGTTAAACAAGGCAAATTTTCAGCAAATGAAAATTACATTGAATGCTAATTAATCTCTTTATTATTACAATTATGAATGTATTAGTTCCTTAACAATACAAAAATAAAGAAACAATTAATTAATTAATAAATAAATGCAACTTTATTAAAAATCTACCAAAAACACGCAGATTTTAAGCTGATTGTAAGTAAAAATGTTGATAAGTTTTGTTTTTTCTTATTTTTCCAAATGGCTGCGCTTAAAGTTAAAGCAAAACAAATAAAAACTTAATAATTTCATAATGATTTTTATTTCAATCTACATTAACTGCAACCGAGTTATTAAATTGAGAATAGTTTGTTGCTGTTTGCATTTGAATGCATTTTTTAAGTAATGCCAATTAATTAATTATTCAGTGTATGTGATTATTTTAGTAATTTTTTTTATATTGTTTTGTGTTTGCTGTGCAGTCAATTACGGTTTTCTTCCCCTTTCCGCCCCACTCGCTCCTACTTCACTACAATAAAATGTGATTTGCAGCAATCGGCTGCACATTCAATAAATTACATAAAATTAAAATTGATTTAATTTAATTAAATTCAATTGAATTTAATTTAACTGCACTTGTTTGTATGTGTGTCTCAATTTACATTTTATTGACATATTCTATATATTTATATACTTATATACAAATATATATACCTACATAAATAACTAATTAAAGAACTAAGTTATCAACGACAACAAAAAACAAATATTTAATTTCCTTCAAACTATAGCAAGAACAACAACAATAGCAAAAACAAATACAAATAGATAAATTTATTAAAAAAATACACTTAACAATGAAATCAACTAAAACTCATTTATGATGAAACATTTGCAAATATTACCAACAAGTGTAATAACAGCAAACTGCAAAACCCAACAACACCAACAACAACAATTATAAAACAAACCAAAAAAATTAATAAATTCCAACAAGCAGCAAAACAAATCCCATTATGAAATGAAAGAAACGAAAAATCAAACAAATCAACTTTCCATTAAGTAACAAGTTTAATTTTACTTTTAGAAATAAAAACTTAAATAAATAAAAACAACAAAAAAAACACAAACACACATTGTTTTTATGTTCACTTGAATTGTTGCCGATAAGCTGTGGGATTGACGACTGCGGCGCTTATCGGTGCTGCACTCGCTTTCCATTCAAATACTTAAGCCATAAAAAATAAAAGTATGTGCAAATTTATGACCACGAATTGTGTTTTTGCATGCATTGTTTTTTTGTTGTTGTCATTTGAATGATGTGAATTGTCGACTGTAAATTGCTTTATGGATTTCATTGATAGCATTTGACTTATTTGAGGATGTCGCGCACCGACCGCGTCATCTCTGCGAGTTTATTGTTTATGAACTCGCGTAGCGCAAAAAAAAAAAATTTCAATAATGGCTACAATCGTCGCAATCATTATTCATTTAAATATATACATAAGTCCAAGAGCAGCAGCAGTATTTTCGATTCTTTAATTAATACGACGCCAACACTTATTTGACACGAGCAACTCAAAATATAATCAAATTCGGATATAAGGCTGAGTACAATTATGGATTTGTAAGATTCCTGTTGCAACGTCATCTACTTTGATATACGATTTCTGATTTGGCGTCTATCTGCTCCTTTCTCAGTGCTCCTCTGAGCTCTTATCTCTGATCCCTTGCCGTCAAGCTGATTGGCTGATTGATGGACATCATGACCACAGTTTGCGAGCATCCAGCAGAGTCCACGAATGAATTTGTTTTTATTTATTACACAGTGCGACAGCATTTTTCACACCGGGGAAAAATCCGGGAATAGTAATACTGCGTACTCAGTTTTCCATTTCTACATTCTTTGTGCTTTTAAAAGGACTTCAAAATTTTGAAGGGAATAAAAAATTAAAAAAATATAAAAAATATTTCACTTCGTTAGAATATGGCGATATGTATATCAAATGAAAGAGGAAAGGCTTAAATAAAACTGATTTTTTATCTAACTATTTGTAAAAAAGGATATGAGAAAGGTTCTTTGAAAATTTTAATCCTTTATATCTTTGAAAATTTTCATCGCATTTTCTTGAAAAGTAAGTATGTTAAAACCCCAAATCTCCTTGATCACGTGTCAAAATTTCATTACTCTAGCTTTATTGGTTCGAAAGATATTACAAAAAAGGCGGAATTTGCAATTCTAATGAAGTACAAAAATTCTAATTTATTTGAGTATCAGTATTTTAAATAATAAAAAGATACAAAATAAATAAAGCGAGAATAATGAAATTTTGACACGTGATCAAGGAGATTTTGGGTTTTAATATAGTTACTTTTCAGGAAAATTCTATATAAATTTTCAAGGATATAAAGGATTACAATTTTCAAAGGTCCTTTTTCATATCCTTTTTTTACAAATAGATACAAAAAATTCATTTTATTTAAATTCTTTAGCCTTTTCTCTTTCATTTGATATACATATCGCCATATTCTAACGAAGTTAAGTATTTTTTATATTTTTTTAATTTTGTATCCCCTTCAAAATTTTGAAGTCGTTTTAAAAGGACAAAGAATGTAGAAATGGAAAACTGAGTATGCAGTATTACTATGTTTGGTCTCTAGTTTCACGCCCATATGGATTTTTTCCGGTGTGAAAATTTGTTTTAATTTTTGTCGCATGGTGTTATACGAGCCACGGGGCAGGGGATATCCATAACTGCATGATTTCAATCGGTTCGGACTTGTACTTGTCTTCATAAAATTTCAACATATCGCACACGCACTACAAAAGTGACACAACTAAAAATTTTTAATTTTCGGGTATATGTGTTAATACTGTGCACAATGCATCAATCTACCAATAAGCAAAAGCTCAGTATATTTTGTTGTTGTTAACTGTTGCAAAAATACAGTTCGGTCTCTCTTTATGTCAGAAGTTTGATGCTATTTGATCGCTGCAGCTCAATGCAAAAGTGTCCTAACTCAAATTGTGACACTTTTGACGAAATACATTTTTGTTGAAGTTAATTTTAAGTAAAGTTCTGACAATTTTAGTAGGTATATATTTTCAAATAAAAAAATTAATTTCGAATTCTCAAAATTTTTCTTTCGACTTTTTAACTGTAATTTATAATTATAAAACTCAGCAAAAGTGACATAACTTAAAATAATTCCGTAATTATTGAATTAAAATATCATCAAAACAGTCACAACTCAAAATTTTGAATTTTCTAGTGTAAAATAAAAAAAAATTTTTGTAACTTATCCTAAAGCATAATCTGTAAGGATTTTCTAATGAACGGTCTATACGTTATTTAAAAAAAAATGTTTATTTACCTCAAAAACAGTTTTTTGCGTTTCCTGAAAAATCAAAAATTTTGAGTTGTGTCACTTTTGTAGTGCGTGTGCGATATAATCTCTTATAATATAATTTATGGTAAATTTTTCGTTTCAAATGTAAATCTCCCACTCAGGCAAGGCCGCACTTTTAAAAACAAAAAAACCAATAAAAAAGATGCATTAACTTTAATCGTTGCTAGACAAATCGATTCCTGAAAAACCTACTTTACTGCCAATGCTTTTGTCGTTATTAGGATAGCAGCCGTTTTTATTGCGCAATGCTCGAAATTTAAATGCGCAGCAAAATGCAAATATTGTCGTTGTATTTTTGCAAATGTTGTGCTGCTAAAATGCATAATGCGGATTATCCGCGCCGCTTTATGTACAACGAACAGCAATGGCGCACTTAATGCGCGGCAAGTCGAGGGCGAAGCGAGGAAGAGCGTCAACTCGAGGCGTCACAATGAGCTTTCGCGATATTTGGAATTGAACGAAATTCTGTGTGCGCCGTACGATAATTGCAATTTGCAGCGGTTGAAGCCTAAAAGTCAGCTCGTCAGTTGGAATCATGAGCGGCGCTGTAGGTAAGTAGTGGGCTCGTTAAATACTTACGAATACTTAGGAAATTAGCCTCGAGAGGCGCCTGCAGCTGTGAAGCTGAAGCACGCACAAAAAGTACCACACTTTGAAGTGTTGTTAATGAAGTCTCAAGAGTGTCCTTTAGCTCGGTGCGCGGCAGGTTTGGTTGGTTTTTATTAACCAGCAAAAAAAAAATCCTGCGGCGCAATTTTGTTTTTTTCCTATTTACAAAAGTTTTTTTGCTTTTTCATGCCTGCCTTGACTGAGTAAAGAGAATGAAAATGAATGAAGGTGGACACTAGCGGCAGCCGTAGTGAAGCGGAAGGTCGGCAAAGAAAGGACGAGCTTTCAATGCTTGACACAAGATGTGACAATTTGTTGTAGTTGTTGGGCTCGTTATACGTTGGAAAAATACACACACATACACATACGTACATATGTGTGCGTATGGTTTGTAAAGAAAATCAGGGTTTATAAGTGCAAAGCACAGACAAGAGAAAATTGCCTTCGGGCGCATGAACACAACCAGTACCGACACAAGAAGAAATCTAACGACAAAATTAGTCGTCGACATGAGAACACATGAGTAGCAACAGTGAAAATAGAAGGTAGGCAAAATCCCAGTTGAAACTCAAGGAAGTTCAAAATATTTGCAGTCGTCACAAACATGTTTTTCATTTCGGACAGCACTGATATAATTAAATTAAATGAATCTGTTTATTAGTTATTCGACTAATTCGACTAGTGACCGATTAGTACATATGTGCTCAAAGTGTCAAGGAATCGTCTGCAGCAATGTAACCGTCAATATACAATGAATCAAACAATGAAATGATGCCAGTGTTAAGCGTAGAAAACCGTGCGACAAAAATTAAAAAAATGTTTCACACCGGAAAAAATCCATATGGACGTGGAACTAGAGATCAAACATAGTAATACTACGTACTCAGTTTTTCATTTCTACAACCGTTGTCCTTTTATAATATATAAAAAAAATAAAAAAATAAAAAAAATATAAAAAATAAAAAAATATACAAAATACTTTACCTCGTTAGAATATGCCGATATATATATCAAATGAAAGAGGAAAGGCTCAAGAATTTAAATAAAATTTCTTTTTTACCTATTTGTAAAAAAAGGTTATGAAAAAGGTCCTTTAAAAATTTTAATCCTTTATATCCTTAAAAATTTATACAGAATTTTCTTGTAAAATAAGTATGTTAAAACCCAAAATCTCCTTGATCACGTGTCAAAATTTCATTATTCTCGCTTCATTGATTTTGTATCTGTTTAGTATTTAAAATACTGATAATAAATTAGAATTTTTGTACTTCATTAGAATTGCAGATTCCGCCTTTTTTGTAATAACTTTCGAACAACATTTTCTCAATTTAGCTCGAAATTAAACTCAATTTGTCATACAAAATTTTCAATTTGACTAATTGCAATTAGCGGTAAATTGCCCATAAATTGAGCTGAATTCGCCATGCAACCCTGGGTTGTGCTGTTATCGATATACAAATGCATTCACAATTGACGGAACCAAAACAAAAATGAGAAACTGATAGCTTCGAGAGACGTTTGGTAGCACTTGTTTGCTTTGAAATTTCGTTTAAAAATTGTGTGCATCAGTAGGGATGCTGAATAAATAATACTTATTAACCCATTTTCGGCCGCTGGTCGATTTTTCGACCAGCCACTTTGAAGGAGAGTAGCTCTGCACTTAAACATTATCTTTGAACTTTTGATGCAGAAATAGCTTTGGTCTTTTGGTAACCCCTCGAAATAATAATTTTTTTTAAAAACGATTAATTTAGAGATGTTAGCGAAGGCACGAAAAAAGCATTTTTTTAGTCATATTTTGAATATTCTGGAAAATATATAATCTTTTCAAATTATTGATTTATTATTGATTATTTACGAAGCCTAAAGACCAAATTACCACAATCAATTGATATCCATAAGATTATGAAAATATTTTTACCTCTCAGCACCGCGTACTTTTCAGTGGTCGAAAAATCGACCATTGGCCAGAAGTCGTCATGTATGTACATAGTTATATAAGCCAACAATTGTTTGTTTTAATGCTTGATTATTATTTGACTAAAACTATGTACATATATATATGTTTTTATTTGAAATTGAATTTTTATTAATTTATAAAAAAAAATTTGTAAAAAAAAAACACAAAAAAAATCCAAAAATATTCTTGATTAAGGTCCTAAATGTAAGTCCTTAAAAGGAATTAAAAAAATATTGGCTATTTCTGGTTGCGGCCGAAAATGGGTTAAATGTTCAATAAATGTTTTTAACAAAGTTTTTTATACATAAACAGAGTAAACCTTTCCTCCGTCAAAACAAAACCATGTTCGATAACATTTTCGATAACTGCTAAATTGAGATGTGCGAACAGCTAAAGCGATAAATTCAATTAAAAACTAAATTGCCTCAATTTATTTGGCTGCCTGAACACGACATTACTTCAGCCAACTAAATTTATTTATGAACCATTGCAAGTCTTCAAATTATATTGCTTAGAGTTGAAGGTCGTAGAAGATGTGAAGAGGGCCGGGCATTGACGTAGTAGATAAACTACAGCCTCCTCCTCGTCCCCCTCCTCTTTAGTGGTACAGATGGTTTAACGCACAAATCTATTTCGTAGTAAAGCAATGCCTTTTAGTACAACATTTTATATGTAATTCAAGAGAAACCAAAACTATTCCAAATTTGTGTCACTTTAATCTATAAATATTTTTTTCACTTTTTCTTGAGTTCCTGTGCATTTTTTGCTTCATTCTGTCATTCTTCATTTCGTTTAATTTGCTTGCAGTGCCAAGATTCCTTTCAATATCGCAAATGTCTACAAAATCCAGCTGCGTCGAATGGTCGAAATGGTTGTCTGTCGCATGTTGGCAGCTGCGGTTTTAGCAGTTTCCTTCGGCTTCAGGGCTGCTCGCTCGCTTTCCGCCATCTCATCGTCGTGTATTGCGTTCGCCCCTCGCTCTTTGGTATCGCTGCAGTTTATCTTGTTTTTAAGTCGGACGCTCTTCCTTGCAAGCGAACGTCAGCTGGCCATCCACGTGGCGTTGTGTGCGCACATCTCTGAAGCGTTGCCGGGCCGTCAAAGCAGTTTTGCCAATGTGTGAACGAGAATGGCAGCGTTGGGTGGCGGGCTTTCGTTTCCGTTGCTTCGTAAAGGGTGCGCTGCCAAATTGGCATTTTGACCAGCTGACGAACGCGTCGATTGGGTTAACAAAGCGTAATTGACTGAAAGAAAAATGCAAATGCGAATCAATTTAATGCATTGCAGTGGCGCTTAAGTGGCTCAGCGAGCGTATTATGGCTGGCGATGAGTTGCGAAACGCCACATCGTTGAAATGTAGAGCGATTCGAATTTTATGTAATCGATATGGCACATTTGAATGTTTGAACAATTAAAGTATTGAACACGGCCGTGATGAGAGTCCTGATTCGCAACGCTGAAGTTCAGTTGATGAACATCAAACGATACCAAACAATCTTCTAGGTGAAGCAATGAAGCCTTTAAGGGGGTCTTCTGGTTACGAGCTGAAAATTTAAGTCTATTTTTCTGAGTAAATTGCGAAGGAACTACTTGAGATAATCCAGTAATTTTTTTTTAATTTTATTGATACATGCTTTATCTTGTAAGATAAAATTTTGGAAATTAAAAGTCATCACACTCGCGACTTTAGAACGACCTTGAGGTTGTTGCTTTTTTCAAACTTGTTGGTAAGACTTCTTCAAGAAATATTAATCGAATTCGATCAATTTTTTTTCAGTTATTCAGCAGACATATGGCTATGTTTTCCCGAGTACGATTTTGAAATTTTTATTTTGTTCCATTTTTACACTCACCAATAGACCAAAAAACATGGTCGAAAATCAAACTTTTTACAAAAAACCTCCTAGTTTTGAAAATTTTCAAAATAAAAAAAATCGTACACGGGAAAACATAGCCATATGTTTCCTGAATAACTGAAAAAAAATGGATCGAATTCGATAAATATTTCTTGAAGAAGTCTTACCAACAAGTTTGAAAAAAGCAACAACCTCAAGGTCGTTCTAAAGTCGCGAGTGTGATGACTTTTAATTTCCAAAATTTTATCTTACAAGATAAAGCATGTATCAATAAAATAAAATAAAAATTACTGGATTATCTCAAGTAGTTCCTTCGCAATTTACTCCGAAAAATAGACTTAAATTTTCAGCTCGTAACCAGAAGACCCCCTTAAGACGGTTGGTGGCAAAGATCATTGATCAAGATCATTATGGCAAATGTTAGACTGCGGGCTCTTAAGACTACTGTAACAATAAAATCCCTCCTATATTGATTGATTGATGACAAGTGGCATAGAGGTAGAAAAAACTTAGCCATCATAGAACCTGATATAAGTGTAGGTAAAGTATTTATGTAAGTAGCAAAGTCATGCTATGTGAATAATGAAGCATCTCTGAAAACGGAATACAATGCAGATGTCAGAGGACGATAACAAAGGTTAAGGTCATGTCTCTGATTGAGAACAACCAGCTTCTACTCTACCAGAGGTGCTGGTAAGGCAGCACAAATTCTTGCTATGGATTTATTTAGTATGGTAAGTATGCATATCAGTAAATCCAAAAACTATACGAGGAGTTTTTCTATACGCGACCTTTATAGCTACCGAATTACTATGGACTTGTGGTCTATTTCTTTTGGTCTCTTTCAATCTCGGAACAGTTTTATTTACAATCTCGGGATTTTCGGGACTGAAAATCGCAATCCCGGGATCCTGAGATTTTTTCGGAATTGAATATATTATTTAAAATAGCTAAATCAGACGTCTTGTTTAATCATATAAATTTTATTTTCGTATTAAATACAATTCTGTTCTGTGTTCTTACTTTTAAACTAAGAATAATTAATAACATAAAAATGCATTTAATTGCCAAACTACCTGGCAAACCTGCTAATAAAAAGCATCTCTTCGGTTCAATTCTAGTAGGTGAAGTCATAAGTAAATCTTCATATACTTAGTTACTATTTGGAAGCTGTGGTTTTCGTACATTGTACAAGTATCAATACAACATATTTTACAATACTTAATACAAGTATCGATACTTTTGTTTACTTCTTTACTTCTGAGTACTTTTCGTACTGAGTAAAACTAATATATAAAAACAGAATATTTTACCAAACCAAATATCGATACTGACTACTTTTCGATGATTAATAGTTTCGATACTTAGTTTCTGTATAGACTCGAAATTAAGTACTTTTTGTACTGAGCACAAGTATCGGTACTGATTACTTTGGCACTGAGTAAATTTAATGATTTATGATACTAAATACAAATATCAATACCGACTACTTTTCGGTGCTGTGTACTTTTGATAGTTAGGCCAGGTATTGGTTCCGATACTGATTACTTTTTGAGTATAAATATAGATACTAAGTACTGTTCGATACTGAGTAAATTTATCGATTTTATGATACTAAATACAAATATCAATACCGACTACTTTTCATTGCTGTGTACTTTTGATAGTTAGTACAGGTATTGGTTTGATTCTGAATAATTTTCTTACTGAGTACAAGTACCGATACTGACTACTTTTTAATACTGATTACTTGTTTCTCCAATACGGACTACGTTTTGAGTTAAAATATCGATACTATTTAATTCTCTTCGATACTGAGTGCGAGTAATACTGAGTATTTTTCTTGACTGAAACAAGTCATGACCGATGCGGTTTGCAAATAATAACTCGATACGGAGTATTTTTCCACAATAAATATTATTTATCAAGTTAATAGTGCGTATTTTTCAAAAATTTGAACAAGTATTAATTCGACGCTGATTACTTTTTGAACAAGTATTGATTCCATACTGACTACTTTTTGTACTAAGTAAAAGAAATTATACTGATTACTTTTCGATACTTAGTACGAGAAACCAAATTGACTATTTCTCGATTCTGAATACAACTTTTATAAACACGACACCGAGTACAAACAACAATTCGGTACGAAAAAGTGATCCATACTAACTACCATTTATTAACTCAATTCAAAGTATTATCGATACCGAGTTCTTTTCGATTAGTATTAATATCGACTGAGTATTAATACCGCTACTAAGTTCGATATTACGTAATGACGGTAAATATAGGAACCAATCATTGGAGCAGGTATCGATACTGAGTGCAAGTTTCGAGACTGAGTACTTAGTATATTTATTGGTACTTAGTACAAGCATATGCGTTAAGTATTTTCCTATGCCGATTGTTTTTGTATGCTCAGAACAGATACCTTCAAGCACAAGTACTGGCGATTCTCTTAACCCATTCGACCATTGCACACACGGTGTGCAATCGGTCTCGAATGGGTTAAGAATCGAGTTGTTACTCTGTTAATTTTCAATTCTGCCTCACACTAACATAAATTTTACTTATTTTAAAGCGTATTTAAATTAAAATGTTCGTTCTGATATCACATATTACATGTATTATTTATTCCTGTTTGTGAGTGTTTGTCAAAGTGGAATGTGACACCAACTCGACACACTCATCCATCATCTTTCAGCCACACATGTGCTGTATATACAAACAAGATATATTTGTCTATGTGCACACTGGTGCTGGTGACAAATGCCGAAAGGTACTTAAAAATAGCCTATTCTTGAAATTCTCAGATTAACTGCCATGCAGCCGAATTCAAGCAAAACCAAAACTAATATCGCCACATACCGCAATTAGACGGCAAACGCCAACGGCACACAACCACAAATACCCACAAGTGACATATAAACACATGCATATATATAGTATGCACAATGTATATTAGCACATGTGTACATATGTTTTGGTGGCATATATTTGCGCCAATGTGTTACATGGCGGCGCAACAACAAACATTGTCCGACAATGCCGCAGCTTCGGGTGACATAATGAGAAACGCCACTAATCCCAACTGTCATACATTGCTGAGACTAACTATAGTACAACAACAACAACAACAACAACAACAACAATAATAATAATAACAAAAAAGGCCAGCAGCCGTGCCAAGTAGGAGGACATGGCGAAAACTGAGACCGGCGATCGGATTAAACAAAAATATGTTGCCAAAGACTGCTATTTGTTGTTAAAGTTTCATTAGCAACCGGCAGAGCTGCGCTGGCCACTGCTGACGGCACTAACTGCCAAAATTAAAACGACTCGAGCAACAAACGGCGAACATCATCGCCGGCAGCCGAGTGCGATAATGACCGTGAAGAGTGCGATTTTACTTATGCGGTCGCAATTGCGAGCGGCGGCGGCTGCTTCTTGCTGCGTGCCATCCCTGCTGTGAGGGTTGTCTTTGCTGCTGACTGACAGGCGTTAAAAATTGCTGCCAGCACTCGGCATGAGTGCGCGCATGAGCACCGCGACAGAGTGTCTCTGGCTGTGTGGGTGTGTGTGTGTGTGCAGTGGCACGCAATGACGAATGTCCTCTGCGCTGTCGCTCCGCAGCTCGGAAGCACTTGTCCAAAGTACAAAAATGTGTGGCACAAGTGTGGACATTACTGCGGACTGGTTGTCGCTGACAGTTGAGTCGAGAGTTGAGAAATTACTATCACACACAAATTATAAAACACCCCAAGAAAAACTTTCGTACATTTACCAAAAAAAAGTAGAATATGATTACCCAAGTTTTTTGTTAAGTTTTATCATACTTTGTTTCGGGCTTAATTGTATTAGCAGAATTTCAATGGCAAACTGCAAATGACTTTGTTGCAAGAGTGATGAAACTCTTAAAGAAATTGTGATAAAAATATCTAAAATGAATGAATGAAGAAAAAGAATCGATTATAAATGTAAGTAAAACAATCATTGATTTTCTGATTTGAGCAAACGCTAAAACAAAAATTAAAATTGTTTGAAATTGAAGCTATCAAAATTGCTCTAATTGTTTCATATTTAAATGATTAGCAGTGATTATTACTAAATGAATTAATGTTCCGGCAATTAGTCATTCAACAGTGGTAATTAGCTAATTAGTAGTTAATTCATTAATAGTTAATCATTCAATAGTTGCACATAAATTAATCATTCTACCATTTGTCATTTAATTAAACCACCGATTATAAGTCATTTAACCCTTTTCCAACCAAGAGTTACTCAATCATTAGTTGTTCTACTGATACATTGCTAGACAATAATTAATTTATGATATATAATCATTGGTATACAAATTCCAAATCATTTAATTATTTGTCGATAATCAGTCAATAATTTGTCGATTGTCAGTTACTTAATCAATGGTCTTTTACAAATGAATTAAAAAGATTATTCTTATCAATGAATTAAAAAAATAATTATTGCAATTATATATATAATAATTTGTTTACCAATTCGAAGTCATTTAATCATTTGTCAACAAGTAATTAGTCACTTAATGATTGAATATTCTATAAATCGATAAAAAATAATTAATTTATTAATCATTGGTGATATAATTAATAATCTACCAATTATTAGTCAGTCAGTCTTTTTCTAGTCAAAGTCTTTAGCCATTTGATAAATTGTTACATTGTAATAATTCATTAATTAAGTCTTGTCTAGTAATTAGGTCTTGTCTATAACGGTAATTAATCACTCAATCACTAATCATTATATAAAATCATCACAGTCATTATATATATCATCAGTCAAATATTCACAGTTCAGTACAATCGAAACTATAAAATTGAACAAAATTGTTTCATGATTAAGTGTTTTGTAATTTAGCATTAGCTCTTAAATCATTTGCAGAGTAAAATTAGTCACTAAGTGCCTCTTCCGATTACTTATAAAACAATAATTAAATAATAATTAATTTATTATTGATTTATAAATTGAATATTCATTCAATAGAGTGTCAAACAATAATTGATTAGAGAACTTTATGTAATCATTATTTAACTAATGCGATCATTTATCAAATAATAATTAGTCTTTAGTTAATCATTTAATCATTGGTCATTTAATCATTAGTCAACCAATTTTTAGTAATTTAATAATTCGTCAAAAATTTGAATGTGTACAAAAATTTATTAATCATTTAATAAATTGTCAAATAATTGATTACTCAATCTCATATAATCATTACTTAACCAATTCGACCATTTATCAAACAATAATTAGTCTTTAGTTAATCATTAATCATTGGTCATTTAATCATTAATGAACCGATTTTTAGTAATTTAATAATTTGTCAAAAATTCGAATGTGTACTAAAACGTATTACTCATTCAATAAACTGTCAAACAATAATTGATTAGACAACTTTATGTAATCATTATTTAACCAATTTGACCATTTATCAAACAATTATTAGTCTTTAGTTAATCATTAATCATTGGTCATTTAATCATTAATCAACTAATTTTTTGTAATTTAATAATTTGTAAAAGATTGGATTATGTACAAAAACTTATTACTCATTCAATAAACTGTCAAACAATAATTGATTAGACAACTTTATGTAATGATTATTTAACCAATTCGAGCAATTATCAAATAAAAATTAATAAACAATAATCATTTAATCATTAGTCATTTAATCATTAGTCAACCAATTTTCACTAACTTTATTTATTATTTACCAAGCAATAATTAGTCACAAAAGCATTAGTCAGTTTGTTATTAGTTAGTCAATTATTGGAAAATATAACAAAAGTAAAATTTGAAAATATGATTTAACCACGATTAAATAGTTAATAGGTAAATCCATAATTAATTTTCTAATTATTTGAAGAGCAATATTTAGTCACTTAGTGATAACAATTTTATATAAAATTATTAAAATTTTATAAAAAAATTTAATTAGTTTTTAATAATCTATCAAACAATAATTTGCGCACTAACGGTCTAATGGTAACTAATCAACCAATTCATAGTAATTTAATCAACACACAAACAATAATTAGACTTTTAAGCATTAGTTATTTTGTTCTTAGTAAGTCAATTAAATGACTTATCATTTGATTTTTCAATATTTAGTCATTAAATAAAATAATCATTTACTATTCAATCAATAGTCGATTGAACATATTTTCATTAAGTCTTTTTTTAACCGCATCTCCGTATAGAATTTTTTGTTTGCTTTCTACGTGGAAATCTTACTCTGCAAATTGTATCTCTGGGTATTTTGTATGACGAAAATTGTTTCTTGACTTTGCCGATTAAATGTTAGGAAATATTTCAAAGTATTTGTGATAACGAAAGAAATGAAGGACACTGTTAGAGTAGAAGAAATTCTAAGAGTGAGAGCAACAATGGTAACGATAACTTCTGGCCTGATTTCAGATCCGAATTCAGTTTGCATGTGAAAATATTTGGAGAAGGTCAAATATTAAGCAATTAAATATTTGCAATTTTTTATTCAGTATATGATGCCATTTGTTAAGAAAGCATGTCTAAATAAGTAATGTTTAATAATGTCCAATGGCTAATATAAATGCCTAATAAAACGTAGTGGCTATTTGGCATTCAATTATTGATTGATCTATTTTTTAGTCAATGTATGTAAGTCAGCTTGGCATTTGTTGTTGGTGCAGGCATTTGTGGTTCTATGGTGGCAACTTGCCCATCAACTCAGTTGCATCTGTCGAGCGTCTGCAGAAATGCCTGGCTTGTTGTTGTTGCTGCCACGTGCTCTTCCTTCGTCTCGTCAGTGCCGTCTTTGTGCTTGTCGGGGACACCCCAACGCGGAAGCGTTTCAGCTGCTCGACTGCGGCTGCCTTTTGATTTGTTTGCGATCGGCGACAGTTGACGGAGTGGCGACAACTTCTGGCATACGCCGTTTAATTGTTTCCATGTGCACATTGCTGTGCAATCCTTGCCACATGCGCGTCCTTTTTGGTGTTGCCACATTTGTCTGCGCCAGCGCCTTCGAGCGCGTCTGTCTTTGTCGCCTGCATTTGTGTATTTTAATTTAATTTATTTCGTCTCTTCTTCTTCTTCGCTTGAGCCGCTGCTGTTGTGCCGTTTTCCCCCTTTTGGCGCTTTCTGTTTGTTGCTGCCTTAGCCGAGCAGCAAAAAGCTTGCAGTTTCGTTTTTAATTTTGTGTTCAAATTGAAATTTTCTGCATTATCCTTGACGCGCGTTGCTGTGCCGAGCCTTTTTTAAGCCTTTTGTCTCGTCGCTGCTGCCGCTGCGAGCGCATGTCGGCAGCGATTTTCGTGGATTTTAATAAAATGATGTTGATGTCGCCGAGTTTTGGGCGCTCTCCGCGCGTAATAAAGTGCATTTCCGTAATTAAAAAGCTGCCGCGGCAAATTGCGACGCGGCAGTCATTTACTTCATTCCGCGCAAGTGCCTACCACTTGTCGCGTCTTTTTGCCCGCTGCTCGTTGCTCGTTGCGCTGCCGTTGTTGTGGCATATATTGTCGTCAACGGCGGCCGCGTCCTTTCCGCGTGCGTGCTTATGCACACACATGCACGAAGAAAATGCGCCGCCCTTTGCGTGGCGCACGAAGAGCGGCCCACTTTGCATTTCAACTTCAAGGCGACCCATTGACCTTGCACTCCGGTGCACACGCACTCTGAGTAAGGACGATCCAACTGCGGGCGATGAACATTGCAGCGTTGCAGCAATAAATCAGAACAAAGCAACTCGATCATGCGGAAAAGCATTATTCGATTCGAGAATGAAATTATGGAAGAGTGAAGGATTTTTTCGATTAAGATTTTCATATGTTCATTGATGACTTAATTTCCTACGTGTTGAGATTCTTTTATGTTTGCTTATTCACAGTCATTGCAAATTGCAATGCGTACAATTTATTCTAAAGACAATTAAAAAGTAAATAGCAAAGGTTATCGCTAAGTATTTCAATAATTTTTCGAGCCGAAAGCTATGGGATAAGCGCGCTGGCTTCTCATACCGAGGCCCTAGGTTCGATTCCTAGCTCGGGCTGGTGAAACGCTCATCTACTTCCATCGCTATTTACATGAAGAAGATGAGAATTAGACAAGTGCGCTCCAAGTGTGAGAGAAAAACTGCCAATGGCCGTTCGGATTCGGCGTTAAACTGTAGGTCTCCTCCTCCGCCCTTTCCCTATCCGCTTTAAATGCGTGCTGTAACATATGTTGGAAAAAACAATATTGCATACACATTTCAAATGGGGTGAAATATGAGATATCACTCTGCTCTCCTTCCCTATCCTTCATGGGTATAGAACAATGCACAGTGATTCGTTCCATAGACAAAATTCAAAAAATTTATAGTCTCAGAATTTAACAATTTTGATGTTATTTGAAAGGTAAAACTCCAACTAAGAAAACCCCAAAAATCTGTGCAAAAAATTAATTAGTGTGTGTGCAAAGGCTGCTCAAAGTAGAAACTTTTTTCACAAAAATATGTAAACACATATTTTCAGTTTTTTAGTCTATTGAGTAAAAAAATTTTCAAAATACATGGGTTACCAAGAAGTTGCTAAAATATAGATTAAGAAATGATGTAGCCATTTTCGCTTTTAATGTTTCCTCAAAATTTGCAAAGCTTAGGCTTTTACTTCACTTTTAATTCAAAATATTTTTCAAAATTAAAAATCTGGAAAGTGGCAAAACTTAGAGGAAAATATCTAAAAAATATGTGAAAGTAAAAAAAAATCCAGGAACATTTTTTTCATTTTAAGAAGCATTCTTTCTTTGTCGGATAATGTAATTACATCCTCCGATATCTACCGATCTCAGAAAATAATTCTATTTGAAAAGTGGTCTACTTAAATACCTATTTTTTGACAAAATTTATTTTTTTATCCCTAAAAGTATGCAATCAGCATGAAAAATTGAGAAAACTGCAAAAAAGCAAAACATACGTCTAGTATTATCATTTTTATTGCAAAACTAAAGGATCCTAAGGCAATTTATGTTACTCTTTGCAATTACCAATGTTAACGTTACCCATTAAATGTAAAATCTGAAAAATCTAGCCAACCCACTCGTTGCCAAAGCACACCAAAAATGACGAAAATTGCAATTTTAAGCCTCAGGCATTGCCAAACTACCAAAGTTTAAGAAAAACAAAATGCAGATTTCAATTCAGCAGACTATGATTAATTAGTATATCAAATTTTGTGAAGAACGGACCATTCCTTCTAATTTTGTCCCGCGGTTGTATGGAGTCGAATCACTGTGCAATGGTCCAAAATTGGCTGAGTGCTATGGAAGGCTTTTAGCCGTCCTGCCCACCCTCACATCAAACATCACAACCTACCTCGAAGTGAAAAAGTAAATTCCAAATAAATTTCGATTCATCTCCTTCGGTTACGCCGCCGCACTGAAGTATCTATTCATTGTAATTAAGGAAAGCGACAATTTTCTTCTAGCAGCTAATCATTTGTAGATTACGTGTCTCCGACTCCATGACTCTTAATTACTTTCGTATGCTTTTCATGTCAAATTAAACACAAAATACTTGAGATAGATATTAAATGTTCATTTGATTTTTTCCCACTTAATTGCCTAAATGTAGGCTATGTATTACATGTACCTACTTGTAAATGTTGTTGATTACTGTCAACAGTTTTATTTATTTATACCAAAGAGCAACAACAATACAGTATTGCCCGCCTAAGTTCAATCCAATATTTGGTAATAAGAACTATGTTGCAAATTATGATAATTACATTTATTTTTGTTAGGTCCATAGTGAGAAGAATGCTTGGTAAACGTCCGGGAAGAAGTGGAAGAAGACTACCTTCAGAGGGGCTAAATGCGGAGTCACTCATTGAAATACTTTCTATAAACAGTTATTTTAAACAGATCTGAATTGTTAGGTTAGGAAGTTGGGAGTTGTTGCTTGGTGTAGATGCGTTTCGAACATCTTTTGGAAGTAAATAAGGACATTGTTTTTTTTTTATAAAACGGAAGCGGTACCATTCAAATACTGTTCCATTACAAGTTAGTTGCTTCGAGTTTTTTAAGCGAGAGTGAAATGGTTTTTATAGCTAGGAAAATGTTGATTCTTTGAAACAATATCTTGAAGACTGTTATTTTTGATATATACACAATTAGAAAAGTGGCTCAAAGCGTTTGACATCCATTTGAATTGAAGCTGAAACAATATCTATTTTTATTGAGGTACAGTTATTGAAAACGTGCTCACTGTTATCTTTGAAGAAGTGTTGTTAGGACCACTTTTTCAGACTCTTGGTTTTGCAAGAAAAATTCAACAATAGTGTTTTCAAAGTTGCAAGTAAGGCGGTTAACAAAGTTATTTTTTAGTCCTTTGACAAAATTAGATGGTTGATTTATTTATTTTTGTTTGTTGCCATTTTAGTGTGTTTTATTTTGGAGCACAATCCAGTGAAACGAATTACTAATTTTCATAACAGGTTTTATTTCAAGGTTTTATTTCAATGCGTGTGGCCCAGAGTTATGGGCGTAGACAAGGCGGTGGGGGTTTGAGTGTCAGACTCTCCATTTAATGACTATTCATTAGGGTCATCAAACCGGTTTTTTAAAACCGGGTTGCACCGGGTTTTTCTGCGTTGTAAACTACGGTTTTTTTAAATCTTCACTTTTCGAATACTGAATAGTCTGGTTTTCTTGGTCGCAGAACCCGGTTTTTTCTTTATTTCTTTTCTTTCTTCTCTTTCTCTTCTTTCTTTATTTCTTTCAATTAACGTTTACTTATAGCAGATATGGCAACGAAAATTGGCATGACTGATTTTTGATATTATTTTAACGCACTGGTAACCGATAACCGGTAACCGGTTTTTCCTAAAATTTTAAATACGCAATATGAAAGATTACTTTAATAGAAGTAATTGGACGCTTATTTGTCTTTTTATAAAAGCACTCTTAATTAGTGTTTAACCCATTTTCGGCCGCTGGTCGATTTTTCGACCAGCCACTTTGATGGAGAGTAGCTTTGCACTTAGACATTATATCTTTGAACTTTTGATGCAGAAAATAGCTTTGGTCTTTTGTTAACGCCTCGAAATAATAATTTTTTTTAAAACGATAAATTTAGAGATGTTAGCATATTTTTAAGTCATATTTTGAATATTCTGAAAAATATATAACCTTTTCAAATTATTGATTTATTATTGATTATTTATGAAGCCTAAAGACCAAATTACCACAATCAATTGATATCCATAAGATTATGAACATATTTTTACCTCTCAGCCCCGCGTACTTTTCAGTGGTCGAAAAATCGACAATTGGCCAGAAGTCGTCATGTATGTACATATATAAGCCAACAATTGTTTGTTTTCATGCTTGATTATTATTGGAATAAAACTATGTACATATATATTTGTTTTTATTTGAAATTGAATTTTTATTAATTTATAAAAAAAAATTTGTAAAAAAAACACAAAAAAAATCCAAAAATATTCTTGATTAAGGTCCTAAATGTAAGTCCTTAAAAGGAATTAAAAAAATATTGGCTATTTCTGGTAGCGGCCGAAAATGGGTTAAGCTTTTTTATCACAGTGGTATGAATTATTTTTGTAAACTGTTTGAACAGAATATTTAATTTATATTTTTGGAAACCCGGGGTTTTCTAGCATTTCAAATACGCAACCGCCTTTTTTCAAAATGCTACCTTTCGGAAAACCGAAAAACCGGTTATTAAAAAATGTCGAATACTTGATCACCCTACTATCCAGTTTATGTATGTTACCACATTAGCAAAAATGTCTTTTCAGCTTTAAACATAAAAAAGATAATCTCACTTTTTCTTTGGCCAAATCGATTTTTTTAATAGCCCTTTTCAGGCTCCATACAGCGATTTACATGATCTAGAAGCATGTCTAATGAGTGTTTCAGATCGTCGGCCAGGACATCCTTCAGGATGTCAGTACATGCCTTTTGGATGGCTTCTACGTCCTCAAAACGCTTTCTTTCATAGGCAAATGCATTTTTTTTTTGAAAAGGTGAAAGTGGCATGCCTCGGAAAGTGGCTGATGGTTTAAATGCGACTAACCTGGCTTCACTTAACCTAACCTAATTTAATATATGGTTACGAAAATGACTTCTCTAAGTTCGTTTTGGATTGTGCTTGAAAATAAAACAACTTCATTTATTCAGCGTAAACGCAGTCAAAAACCAACAATCGCTTTATTGACAAATTTACACTTGTTACTACTTTACACTACTACTATTGCATGTTTCCCCTTTGCTTGCTCAACACAGACTCGACTTTCTGCGCTGCCACTGCTGCTTTTTATACCTGTTTTCTTATCGCGCCGATGTTTCTTGCACATTCTAGTTGTACTCTCGATTGTTCTAGCACAGCTCATCACCTTCGCGAACCATCCTTGCCATATCGGAATTATAGCCAACCGGCCGTACTCCAAAGTGCATGCCTAAAAGTATGCTTGCAAAAGCGTTCATGCACAGCACAGAGTGCCTCATCGTTGAAATATGGTTAAGTTAACTTAACCTAAAATGTTGCAAGAATTAATCCACTCGATTTAATTCTGTTCTTGTCTACACCAACTACATATATTCACTCTAAATTCCAATTCGATTTACAAGATGACAGTAGCCCCACAACCCCCACACAAAATCATCTGCAGTTCCTGGACAAAGAGATGTGCAAGTGACACATTTAGCCACATTCGCAATGCTGCCTACTTCGAGGGTATCGACTGTATGATAGCAAATTAGTTTCTTTTTATTTGCATAGGTTTCGAAATTGATTTACATTTCATTGCTCTTAATGCCGAATCAAAGCAACAACATCTAATTCAAAGAAGCCAATTTAAATAAGAGGACATTTTTAATTTCAGTTTAATGGTGTTTCCGCTGATAGTCTCGCTGAATTTTACAAGCCAGTACATACACACACATACAAACATACACAAAATAGCCAACGCCAAGAAAATTTACCCAATTACACTGACTTCAGTTTGCTTTGATTTTCATTTTAACATGGCATCTTGTTTTCTGTTAATCAACAAAAGAAATTAATTGATTTCGCAAGAGCAGCAAAACAAAAAAATAAAACGAAGAAAGAAGAAGAAAGCGGAAACATGGAATACCTGCATTGTAGTACAGTTGCGTTGTTGCTGTTGTTTTTGTTGCTGTCTGCCCATTGAGCTGTATAAGTGCAGGTTAATGTTAATGTTACTGTAATTGTTTGTGCTGTTGTTGTTGTTGTTTGCGTTCGCACGCCTTCCACGCGGCCGACGGGCACATTTGACTCCCCACTGAGTTGCGCCACATTAAAAGTGAATATTAATTACTTAAGATAAATAAGCGGGGAGCTGTTGCTGCTCGCCGTTGGGCCGTTCGAGTGGGTCGTGAGAGTGAGTGCGTGAGAGTGCGGGCACATGGCGCTGGATGGGCGTCGTGTGTGCGTCTGTGCTGTGGCAAAGTATTTTAAGGCAGCCTCATTTAACATCCGCTTTGTGCTCGGCATGTCAGCTGGGAGTTCCGGTTGATGCTGTTGGCATCAGTTTCAAACCGGCCACGCTTAATGGAAACAACAAAAACACCAACCGCCGACCACTGTTTGGCGTTGTGACACCGGCTCTGATGGCAACCTAAGTTGCTGAGGTTGGTGAGCTTGCGAGGTATACACCGAGAGTGAGATAATTCGCATGCCGCAGCGCATTCATACTCTCACACACACATACGCAGCCGTGCATGTTGAGCACATAAAGAAATTTGAAAGCTGATATGTTGGATATTTAATTATAGTGAGCAGTGTCATGTTGAATGAAATTGATACGCATTTTTATGAGAAAATCGCTGAGTAATTCCGAACTTTGGAAATAGCTGCTATACGGTTTTCTATCAAATGTGCCAAATTGAATTGGCACATCTTGACTTGGTTTAAGGATTTCATTAAGAGGACTGCGATTTATTTCTGGTGTGCGCAATTTTGGTGCAAACGGTTACATTGCGTAATGGAAATGAAATTGCAAAACAGCTGAAATGAAAATATGTAATTATATTTATAACACTTCAGTAGCGTTGATTTGAAGTTCAACATACGCCATTTCAAGTGGGCGGGAAATGTCTGTGAAAATCAAATTAAATTGCTATGTGAAAGACAGACAGAAGAGGTGAAAGTGATGCTTTTATAAAAGCGTGAATGGGTGTTCAAAGCGGTGAAAATTGTAAGGGGTCATGTAATGTTGAAGTAGGAACTTTTAAGGCTTTCATTAAAATGTGCCAAGGTGATTAATTAATTAATTAATTAATAACACAGAGCAACAAAATCGACATTATTTTTTTTTTCTGAAATCAAACCATACTTTTCTAAAGGATTTTTGGACGCTGATCACAACTGCGTACTTAGTTTTTTGATTGTTTGAGCGGCTTAGGAAATATTGATGGTTTTCCTTGGAGGGCGTTTTACATGTTTTTTGACCATTACATGCATGTAGCTCCTACAAATCTGAAGTCTTAAATGCCACACATTTTTAACATAGATTAACAATACTCTAGCTATGTATTTAAAATTTAAAACATTAAAATCGGTTCAAATTTGCAAGAGTTATTCATTTGCAAAGTCAAATTTTCAGTTACTTTGCAAGATTGCGAATACACAAAAGAATTTTGCTTCCAAAAAATATATATTGCCATATAGTGAAAGAAGAATGTTTGGGCTTTCAATTAAAAAACAAGTTTTTGAAATACGATGTTTGTAATAGAGCATGTGTACAAATATGTAAGTTCTCCATGCATAAATTCAGCAACAAAAGCAAGGATTTACTTTTGAGCTTTAATATCGGAGCACAATTTTAGGCAGCTCACATTCAACAAATGCCCTCAATTCATAAAATTTTCAGCTTTCGAATTTTGAATTTTTTGTCCCTAAAAATATGTCGCAATGAAATATGGAAAAACAGCAAGTAGTTTGCTTAGTGTGTGTGGTTGAAATTTTTACTTGTGTGATACAACTATTTTTAGAATAGCTCCTACAGTAATGAACCAATTCAAATTTTGTTAATGCCCTCGAAAAGACAAATATTGACGCTTGCGAAAATACTTTAGCTACTTTCATCAACGACGCGAAGAGCATTAGAAGATTTCAATACAAACACGTGTTCAGAAGGTGAAGTCGCATTTACACTCTAATGAGTATAGGCCGAGAATGGCACATGCAACACAAAAAATCTGTTCTATAAGTTTGAGTTACAACCTTACACTATACATTGCATACTAACTCCTAGTTGAAAATTGCAACCCCAAATTTAAATGAATTTTTATAAAAAATTCGCGAAAATTGAACTTTGGAGAGCCATAGCCGCGTTAACCCTTGACCAATCGAAATCGACTATGGTCAAAATTCTGTGGTCAAAAGCACTAACCGCTTAAGTCGATTTAAGAAGAAATTGAGTTATGGATGCCACCACGTTCCCTTGACTGTGCTCTACGTTTGTGTAAAATCGGGGAGTTTGTAACTTTAAAATAAAATAAGTTATTAATAAAAACCTATTCGCATTCCCATAAGGAATACACTACGCGCTAAAACTTTAAAACGAGATTGCTCGAAACAGCAATTTTCGACTTAGGCGGTTATTGCTTTTGACCACAGAATTATAGCTTGAGGATTCGTTATTGTGTCATAAAAAAATTATTGTGTTTGTCTACATATTATAAATGCAATAAAATCTCCAAGATGAAAAATCGTGGAAAACACCTCCTAGCAAAAAACGCCAATAACTTACAAACCGCTCAAACAATCAAAAAACTAAGTACGCAGTTGTGATCAGCGTCCAAAAATCCTTTAGAAAAGGTTTACTAGAACTCGGAAAAATTTTGGGTGTTGCTCAGTGTAATTAAATGAAGAAATATTCAAATTTTCGTTATGCGTAAATAGTTTTATGTTTAACTAATTATTACAGCCATAACGATGTGGTCGCTCTCGTAGAAAAACACTCTAAAATACAGGGTCCGAGAAAAAAAATTAAAAAAAATTCTTATGGAATATTGCTAATATAACCACATAGAAGCCTAAAACGTAAAGTTTAAAATTTTAACTTTCCCCAGTAAAAATCTGTAGCGAAAGGGTTAATCAGGTGTTGTGTATGTGACTCGGATTTCTGGTACTGAATCCCACATTTCCAAGAAGCATCTAACATACAAACTAGTGTCCGACCGAAACCACTTTTTTGGGCCGAAACCAAAACCGAGTTTCGTTTTTTTTTTAATATTCGGCCGAAACCGAAACTTTCTAGTTGAAATAAAAATCAACACATCAAGCATCAAAATCACCATTTTTCAACAAACGAATTTTATTTTAAGTAAATAAAGAACAAACAAACAAACATAACATAAATAAATAAATACTTATTAATAAAACCCATTCTTTCTTTTTTTCAAACATATACATAAAAAAATCATCCTTGCATATCTTACTCGCTAATATTCAAAATAAAGTAATTTAAAATTATATTCTAAAAAAATACGTTTATTTACATTGGTGGCATCTCAATTCTCTTCTAAATGTAAAAAATATTCTAGAAAATTTTGGTTTCAGCCGTTCGGGTATTTTTTGGCCGAAACTGAAACCGAAACCGAAACACTTATTTGGGCCGAAACCGAAACCGAATATTCGGTCGGACACTAATTCAAACATAGACAGAGAAGTGCCTCACGTGCCGCATTACGACGATCCACCAAAGCTTAAATAAAATTGAATAAACGATTGTTTTGTAAAAGTTTAATCACAATTCTGAATGCAATCTAGAAGCTGAAGATGTATTTGGAATCAATTGAACTTCATTATAGAGCAGAATCTGGCGATGTAACTAAGGCAAAGACTAAATAGAGTAAAGTTGTTTGCTCGTTTTTTCAAGAAATCAATACTTCTGAATATCCAACTGTCTCCGATAAGCTTTAAGCTGTATGCTGTCTGCATAATAAAGACTGATTCTATGGCCGTCTTTCGGTCTTATAGGCCAACATACCAAAAACTTTAACTATTTATGTAGTTTGGCAAAAGTTGCATCAAGAAAGAAGTGAAAAACAATTTGAGTGCAGAGTTTCCTCCCGTCAGTTAAAGTCGAACTGTTCTAGTAGTCAAAGTGTCAATGCCGACACATTTGCGAGACGTTGTCTTGAATGCTAATTGAGTCGAAAGCCGAAAACCGAAGCGCTTGAGGAATCCAAGATGCCAGCTGCAGTTGGGGCTGTAAACAATTCCATGTGTCCGCAAGCGACACCAACTACAACCAATTTGGCGCAAATACAACGGAACGAAATCAATGCCAGTGCCACAACGCTGACCATTCGGGCCGCGTACGCCGAACTCACGCAAGGCAACTTATTGGCAACTGTCAAGCGGCGGTCATGAAAATCGCCCAAGTAAAAGAAGAAGAAGAAGAAGATTCTTTGCTTTGAATTGAATTGAATTGAATTGGAAACGCCAATGCAGAAATCCGAAATTTAATTTCCAACTGCCTGTCGTACGCGTAGTCGGGGATAAGCGAAAGTGAAATTTATGCGACAGCGCTTTATGGGAATTTATGTCGGGATTTGCTAAAAAAAAAAAAATTTATGGCAGTGATTTCAATCGTTAAATGTCAGCGCTACTGGCCGACGCTGCTGTCACGACGTACTGGCCTTCAGTGACAGCTGCCTTATTGTGCTGTATGTGTGTTTGTGCGTGAAACAAGTGGCAGTGCAAAGCGGAAGCGGAAGTGGAAGTGGGACGCCAGTAGCAGACGCGGCAAATGGTAAACTAATTTTTAACTTCATACTGTTGCCGGTTGGCATAAGTCGAAATTTATGGCCGCACATTAAATGCCACAGACATGCATTCAGACATAGACCGATGTGCCAATAATGTGGCCGGGTCAACTGTCAGCCCGGGTCGCAGCAAACCGATTTGGCATAATTTGCAATCGAATTGGCAGCACGCAATTGGATTGTTTGGATTTATTTTCATTGTTATTAAACAGTTTTCTTTTATTTTTTCTATACCTATATTCAAATTTTATTTACTTATTTCAATTTTCAAATGTCGATTAGTGGTGATTGCAAGACACTTTGAAATGCCAGTTACACATTTAATTTATATACGAAAGCTGAATTATAATTTAATTTAAAATTTAATTTATATGCGAAAGAAGAAGTGAGGGACAGTAGTAAGGAACGTGATTCGACAGACAGCAAATATTTTACGAATTGCAAACGCGCCATTTGTTTCAGATATATCAAGTATCACTAATTGAATGAATGTGGCGTTTGAGTTGAGTGCCAAAGTCGCCGAATATTTTATTAATTTTATTCATTTATTTAAATTTTTTCAAGAAAGAAAGATTCAAATTGCACCAAATTGCATTGAATTGGTTGGCAGTTATGTGAAAGAGTCGTTTGCTTTCATTGGACTCGTTGGTCTAAACATTTAGTTAGACCATTTCGATACCATTAGAACTTGGTTCCCTCTAAAAAGGATTAGAAGATTGGATTAGTTAGCTAAAGTGTGGATGTCACTTTGGTGTTCTTTAGAAAGAAAGTTATTTCATGTATTTCAATGCTTCAGAGTTCACTTCAATTTGCAAAAAGGGGCTTTCCCCAACACTATTAGTCTGGTACGCGCGACGGATGGACAGCTGCATGAATATGTTAGGTTAGATTAGGTTAGGATAGGTTGGTTGGCCCCAGAAGGGACCAAATTAGTGGTCCATTGTGTTACTAAATTTTTAAGCGGAGACCTAGAAACTGTTTTTTATAAATTTCTTAACGAATCTGAGTAGGTCACCATTTCTTTGCTCCGTAATACATTCAAGGGAGGCGAACGACGCGGATCCAAGGCAGTTGACCCGTGAGGATATTCTTGGTCTTTTAGGAACATTTTTAGAAGGAAGAATTGTTTAGGAGAAAGTTTAGGAGATTTATATTTTATGTTAGGGGATTTTTCGGATCCTTAGTGGATTTTTGAGAGATTTTTGGATAACGAAGTATGATGTATTGGGAACACTGGCGACAAAACATATTTTGGCAGCTATTTTTAAAGGTCAAAGCACCCTATTTTGTTAAAAATTTTAAAACTTACAAAATGTAAGCTCATTCTATCTCGTTCTCACTTATTGCTGTCACAATGAAATCCCGCCAAAAATTACACTTTTAATTTAATGTATTTGTTATATGTTTTGTTTTTGTTAAGTTTTTGTTGTCAAGCTGAAGATGAATACAAAAAGACTGCGTTAAAAAAATTATATGTACCTATATATCTTTATTTTTTTATGAGAAGTTTAATTCCTTTAAAATTAATTAATGTTTAAAATTTTAGGATTTTTTTTACCTTTTCGAGGAAATTAAAGTATTTTTTTTAAGATTTAGGAGAAATGCATTTCAGATATCTGGCAACACTGTCTCGGCTTGGAAGTTACTGCAGTAATCTGGGAGCCTGAAAGACTGCTGAAGCTCAAACTCCGAAGAGAAAACTGCAGATCCGACACCCTTTGCCATCTTTGATCCATCCGTAAAAAAGTTGTAGGATTGATAGCTGCATTCAAAACCCTTTCGCCACCCATCCTGTTCTGTAGCCACGTGGGGTCTAGTGTTCAAGATAGCTTAAGTTAACGCTACACAGTAGCGCACACAGGATTTCATTTTTGGGGGAGGGGAGTTTGCGTACAACTTTTGAGCCGAATACCATTCGAAGCCATATTTTGTAAAAATTGTTATGTTTGGGGTTTTGAACCCCTAGACCCCCACCCTCTTGTGCACCACTGACCCTACATGTAACCTACTGTGACCATAGGGCCGCAGCATGAGCTGCTCGGTTAGCTTTAGTCCAACTGCAGCCTTCTTAGCGGAGCTTTTCGCTGCCAGACCAATTGGAAGAAAGCCCAGAATGTTGTACAGTGCTGCTGTCGATACTCAACCATGCAGCTGCAGAGATAATGAAAAACAGTTTAATTTTCATTGGCATTCTTGCAACTGCGTCAGTAGGCATTGCAGGTTGACCTAATGATCTCTGCAGACAGCAGTTAATCTGGCTATGTCTGCCCATGTTTTGGTGATCAGGATTTTGGTCCTATAGCTATTAAGACTTCAGTTTGTCTCTCAGAGCATGATCCATGATTCATCTCCCAACTGCGTTTAGTGGAATTCGAATTTAGTAGTTCTAACTAGTAGTTCTAACTCGGGTTTGCTACGATCTTTACTTCCTCATTGCTCATTCTCCAGTTGGTCTTTAACTTGGTCCTTCCACCGCAGACACTGTCTCTCTCTTCGTCCTCGAATAGAACGGTATGTGTCATGGGTCGTTCAAATCCGGCATTGCCGCCTTCAAGTTTATCATCTTTTAAGATGGTCGTATTATCATAAATCACAATGCCCAGGGAATTTAATTTCATTTTGCTCGACCCTGAGTCGATCTGATTTCAGTGCTTAGCTCGTTATGGCTGCTTGAATATGTAAGGAATTGATTTTTGATTTTATTAAAAATTTATTAGTTTGTATTTGTTAGCTGCCCAACGCGTTTAGATTGACCATTAATGCATTCCAGGCCATAACATCGCATCCATAATAATTCGGTTCAACTACTTAATTTTGCATTCATGGCCGGAAATTGCGCAAATCCAGCGGGCATGAATATTGGGTAGCAGAATTAAATTTTATACCTTCCCACACAATGAAATGCGATTTCACTTAATGGCTTTTTGCGGTAAAACATACACAATCAAACAAGAAAAAACACACATTTCTGAAATGTCAATGCCGGTCAAGCAGAGCGAAAAAAGAAGCACAAAATCAAAGCAAATAAAAAAGTCAAATGTCGAATCATGGCGCACTGTCGGCGGTGTGTGTCGAACTGTTGATGGAAATTCCAGCGCGCACTTCAGAAAATATGTAGAAATCAAAGCCTGCCGCCGCTGACTGGCCAAGTAAACAACACGAGAGCGTATACAACGACTAATACACACACACACACAGGACACAGACACAATCGTTCACATTTGTATGGCAGGTGTGGCTTTGTGTGCATGTCACAAGCCTACAGCAAATTTTTATGTTTTGCCTCACAACGGCGACTGGCCGTGGCTTTTGTTGCACGCATTGAGGCCTCGGTGGCGGGGTGGGGCCGGCCTGCGGTCAGCCGCCGCATGGCGTATGACACTGCATTGATTTTTTTTGCGCACAACTTGTGCTGATTGTGTGCATGTGTGCGTTAATAAAGCGTAAACACATCAACGAATTTGCGCATAGAAACATTGTACATATATTCGAAACACTGGACGCTCAAAGTGTTACACACACACACACACACACACACACTTAATTCAAGGTGGCATTTTCGTCATTTTCTGTGGTCCGTTCTGCTCCATCAAGCAAAAAATTGAAATTAAAAAAAATCTTCTCTGTTCCTTCTTATTTATGTGTTCTTTTTTTGTTATTTTTGTACTGTTGCCGACAATGCTGAAAAATAAAATTCAACTCGCATTTGCATCCGTTTGCATTTTCAATACGAAACGACGTTTTTCTTTTTGGCTTTCGGTTTCCTTTTTGGCTGCAGTTTTCCATTTTGCTCGTTTCCATTTGAATGCAATTCATGCGGAGGGGAAGAGTGAAAGCTTCACTACCCCGCTGCACCTACAGGCCGCTGTCCGCATTAGGTGTTTCCTCATTTCGGTGACGTTCGGTTGGGCGAACACGAATATGTTTTACATAGTTGATGCATTTCCGGTCTGTGTGAGTGTTGTTTTTTCTTATTTTCAGCAGCAGCATGTCACATTTTTTAAATCTTTGCTATTGTGAGAACATTCTGATTGTCTTAAACGAAAACCATCTACGCAAACATATACTTTTACACATCTATCGGCGAAGACTGGCCAAAGGCATCATTGATTCGCTGAAGCATCGATTTCATGAGCCTTAAACTTAAACTTAAATATTCAGTTTATTAATTTCGTATTTTTCCTAAAACTTCAAACTATTCTAAAGACCAACAAAAAAATTTATTCTTGCAACCATAGAGGATGGAGACGTCCACAAATTAGTATGTTGCCATATGGCAACAAAATAGCGAAGGGTTAACTAGCATACCAAATTTTATTAAAAACAAACCACTCCTTTTAATATTGTGCCACGGTTGTATGGAGTCGAATCACTGTCCAACGGTTTAAAACTGTTTTCAGTTTCTTAGCGATGCTATGAGCATTTTTTGGTGAAGACTTGAGTTCAAATTCGCAATATTTTCACCGTTTGGTTGAATGCCAATGCAATCTGTCAAATAATGCTCTGCTGCTGATGGAAACATTTGTTGAAGATAGCTTCGGAAAATCAATTACGATTACTATTATATTCGAAATAGAGGGGTTAATGGAGTTTCGACAGTACACTTTGATTTGTTTTCGCACAGACCCAAAAGTTGACAACCTAACTAAGTACTTCACTTGTATGGGAGGCGCCCTCTGGTGGTGAATTTTTGAACTTTAATTAATTTTGTATTTTTTGCGCACTGGAATGTTGACGATTGATGAAGAAATCGTTCAAATCGGGTTTGTAGTTTCCCAGATACGATGTTTCCTTGCTTACTTTATTACATTTACAAGTGGAGAGCCAGTTCCATTGAAAATGACTAGTTTTTTATGGCAGCCACCTTAACAGTTGCATATAGCGGTTAGGTGTGTATAAAAAAAAACATTTGGAAGGGAAAATAAATGGGGGTCAGTCTTACATCTGATACATCTGGGGGCAACCTGGAAACAGTGGGAGCTCAATTTATAAAAACGATGATTTTGTATGGGAGCCTCATTAAGGATTGCAGACAGGGGGTAGGTATGTTCGAAAGAAATATTCAGGAGCAAAAATGAGTGGGGTCAGTTAAAGATTTTAACCCTCTAAGAGCAACTTCTGAGCAGCTGTGGAGCAATACATCGAGATTTTATTTTCAATCACTTTAAAAAAGGACATTTTATCTACATACACATTTATAAAGAAATTTATATTAAAATACAAATATTTTGAATGTAGCTTTTATGAACTAAGATAATTTGCATTGTTAATATGAAGTTTTTTGGAATCCGTTTGTATGAGAGGTGGTCGAAGTTTTGGTCCGATTTCAGTGAAATTTTGCACAGTAGGTTTTTTACTCATTCAATAACTGTATACCAAATTTCATTTATGTACGACCACTCCTTCTATATGTCATTCCGCTATATGAACTCGCAACACTGTGCGACGTGGGGTGCTCCTCCGTAACGAAAACACTCGGCCGCTTTGGAAGTTTAAAATTAACAAACTGATTTATTAGTTTTGCTTTACACGGTAACTGTTAAGATATTTTAACGGCCCTCCGGCGTGTGTGATTTCTATTCGTCGACGACCAAAAACGAACTTCCCGAGTTGCCATATCAAGTTGATATTTATGTATACTCTATATATAGTAATGCAATGATCTCTACTGATTTCCGGGAATTTTCTCTCAAGTAATGTGGCATCGAATGAAAAATAATGGTTTAAAAGTTTATACAAAAGCTTAAAAGTGTTATAAGTTTGTGTGCAAGTTCTCAATGTGCCGCTTCTCGTTTCGCCAACACTCACACTCACACACACACACACACAAATACACTCGACTGCTCGCGCAAAGTGACAGCCAGTCTTACAGTGAAATATTAAAATTTATTTTTGTTCCGCATTTTTAGATTTTCGGCTTTGGTGCCTTGCCGCAATATTTATGGCAATTCCCGAAATTCCCCAACACACACAAATACACAAACGCACATAAATTGTACCAACTAAAGCCTTTAAAATACATTTTTTTCATAGAGCGGCCGGTCGCAGCTGGTGCGGCGCGCCGCCATCAGATGCCATAAAACAAGCGAAAGCCTCCAAATTGGAAAAGCGCAAATATTAAACAACCAGTACGCAATAGAAACGAGCCAACAATTTGCGGAGTGGCCGGCACAACCGAAAGCGAACCACAGTTGCAGTCGCAGGCACAACCGCGCTGGCTGGTTGTCACATGTGCCGCGGCAGCGACCACAAAAAGTGAGGGGCGCCACATGACTGTCGCTGCTGGTCTACGGGGCGTATACGTAATGCGCGACATATTCAGAAGTGGTGGCATGGAAGCCCTTCGAATTTGTATTATTTATGGGGGACTATTGAAATCAATGATGCTGGTCCTTTGAGTGCGTTCGCCAGGAAGGACGCCAACAGCCTGCGGCCATATATGCTGTGGTCGAGCCGCAGTGACGAGCTTTTCTTAGTTTGAACTGACAAAAACAACTCGAACACTTTGACACACTGCAAGTTGGCAGTGGGGCAGTGTTGTTGCACTCATTGTGGCGGGCAACAGTTGTGGCACCGATGCATTTGCAATGCATTGACAGCAGATTGCAAATATCAAAAGCAGCATTGTGAACAAGTTTGGTTGCTGGCAGCCGGTGTGCAACTTGCCAGGTGCAAACACAGTGGACAGCGTTCACTTGCAGTGCATTGGACGCTCGTTGTCGCTCATATTTGCGCCACTAAACGGACGACAGTGAGTGGTCTTTGAATGCGTCTTTTGTCTGCGTCTACTGGAAACAAGTGTATGTGTGTGTGTGTGTGTGTGTGTGTGTGGCTGTGGCGACCAATTAAAGTTTTACCCAGTTACGTACGTAAGGACAAAGTTTTTGTGTTCGCTTTTGCTGCGCATATTTTTAATATTACTTTTATTTTCACACACACATAAATAGTTTTCATTTTAATTAAAATTGAAATTATTGAAAAATGAAAAACCGAAAATGTAAGTGTACACGCCCACTCAACTATGCAACCACATGCACGCAGCGATATTGTATGTCGCCCGACCAGAACCTGAGCAATGCTGTGTCACGTAGTGTCTCTGCATCGGCGACAGTTGTCTGCTGTCTCTTTCTATGTCTGTAGGCACATTACATATACAGGGAGCAAGAGATGACTGTCAAACTTTAGACAAATTAGTCGATTTGGAATTTGGGCTTAACGTAGGTCATTATTTTAGTCTTAAAGTGATGCGATTTGTTGTACAACTTGACTAGATTTGTACAATCTGAATAGGTACTTAAATACAATTTGAGCCCAAATCTTAACCCTTAAATCTTATCTTAAATGCATTTGTTACTCTAATAAAGCTTCTTCTTTTCAACAACGTTATGGAACGCAAGCAGAAAACTATTTACTAAAGTTTTAGGTTCTTTCAGGCCACAAGGACGTTAATCATATTTACTGAAAAATTTCCTCAAGTTTTCAGTATTTGTGCCAAATGCTTTCAATATCTTTTAGAAAGTTGAACAAATTTCCATACAACCAAAAATATCCATTTTTTTTACTAATTTTCAATGTCCTACAAAAGCGAACAAGCTCCCGAGCAAAGAAGTGATCTGCGTTTAAATAATCACATCTTTTGTATGCCGCAAGAGGAAGCTAAGACCCTCTGCTTTCTAAAGCTGTTTAAGAAATATTTTACTTCATCTGATCATCGCCCGAACTACAACAACACTTGCCACCGAAATGGAGTTCAATTCGCACTTGTTGCCAGAAGCTTTACAAGCTCATCAAGAGCTCCTGGATCGCATTGAGAATCATGCAATAAAGCTTAAGGAAGATGGTTATAATTCTATTGACTACATGGACTACATTGTCGCAATGTTGAGTACACTTTCTTAACGCTATAATCGTGATAAGGCGAAGAGCGAAACAGTGTCTTCGATGGAAGGGCCAAGTTGAAGTCGTCTTATCATCTCTTAGTGTGACTAACTGGAGAAGTCAGAAGGCAATTGAGTAAGTAAATATATCAACGATAGATACTCCTTTCAAATGGGTAAATTAATGCCGCAAACGCGTGTTCCAGTGAGATCACGTTGCCTCGATGTTTCAGAGCTCTACAGGTAAGCTTCGTCTCTCAATCGAACTGCGTGATTATGAAATTGGCTCCTACACAATGGCACAATTCATTTGATTTCATATCTCTGCCACTTTGATGCACCCGGTTTTTGTAGAAGAAGCGCAGCACAGCGCTCATGTGAATGTCCTTGGCATGTTTTATGCAAACGCAAACATGTCCGCACAACATTTGCTTTTGACATGTTTGGGCCTAGCTGAGATTTTGACCACTGTCGAGCCTGACAAATTGTTCCGCAGCTGCAGCCGTACGTCGCCTTTCTCCCTTCACTTCCTTTCGCTGCTGGCCGCAGCCATTAGTTGTAGCCATAATAGAGCTGGCGTTATCCTTGTGACTGTGTGTGTGTGTGTGTGTGTGTGTGTGTTTATGACTGTGCACGGTTATTTCGCCGTTTGGAAGACAAGTGACACACTTAAGATGGGCATTACTTCACATACAAAAACAAACACAAACAGACACGCACAGTTTTCGACGTTTGTGCATAGTTTTTGCCGCGACGGATTTCTAATGCGGCCGAATTTAGCATTGGCCTAGGCCGCCCCGGCGACGTGACGTTTTTGCTCAATTTAAGCACTAAACTGTGCCTATTAAGCACATTAATCACACACCCGCAAACGCCCTCCTTCCTTCCCACCTTATCACCGGCGCAAACAACTTCAGTGATTTATGGCATTTGCTGCCACGGCCGCTTTGCTGCCGCTGTCGACTCACACATGTGCGCCGTTCGTGGACACTGCTTGCTCCACTGCGCTAAGCACATTAAATCCTGTTAACACACACTTTGGCGCTTCTCATTTTGCAGGCGTAAACAAAAATATTTGCCAACTATTCGCCGCCGCTGCCGCTGCCGCTGCGCGCTGTCAGGGCCGTTGGCAAATGTCCACCAGGCAGCGTCGCCTCTCGTATAGTTGTTGCTGTTCGGCTGGCTGGTCTAGTTGCGTTATTTAAATGCCAAATAAATGACAATGAAAATAACATTTGAAAAGTGCCAGCCAGAAGCTCACTGGCACTCCCAAACCTACTCATACATACATAGATGCATAGTGACATATTTTAAGAACACATCCATTTTAAACAAAAACACACACACACACACCTCCATTTTGATTTTTTTGCAAAATGTGTCGTGCAGTGGTGCGACTGACGGCTGGCGGCTGGCGACTGGATTGAGGCGATTATAATTTGATGTGTGCGATAGTTTTGATGCTTAGAGATTACGACGTGTTAGAGTCCATTGGGCGGGCTTGGTTGACGCAAAAATTCATAATGCACAGCGGAATATTTTGTAGAAAATAATTGAGGTTGACACATAGGAGAGACCGCTCAGCTGGATACGTTTTGCACAAATTGAAATTTCAACAAACTTCACGTTTTTAGATTTATTCATGCAATTTGTCGTAGCTGATGAGTTAACCAAGCTGATAGGTAATTTGAGCCGCTGATTAGGGTTTGAGTTGGGTGTTTTTTTTGTTGAGTTCGGACAGATTTTACTTTTACAAACTACGATCTTTTATAAAATTAAACACAAGCGGGTTGCACAGATTGAACACATCCCTTCAAAATAGATTTCAAAGTGCATGGCCAAGATTATTCTTGGACTCGATGTACTGGAATAGTTACGGTTTTATTGCAATTTATAGAGCTCAATTTAAATTATTTCTTTGTAAAATTTTTTACTAGTTTTAAGTTATTTTAATTTATTGTTTCATAGTCTGTAAGGTTGTGTAAACATTAGACTGAATAAACAAATTGAAATTGAAATTGAAATTACACTGTAACATTGGAGAAACTTGACATCTTTAAAATTTTCGAAAAACCATATTGAAATAAACCAAATAATTCGAGTAGTAACACTTATCAAAATTCCGCACTTTTATTTTGGTATAAAAAAAATAAGAAAAAATATACCGTTCGTGAAATTATTAAAACATTCAAGTTAATTCAATAGGTTTTTTTAGTGAACATTTAGTAAAATTTGAAGTTTTTTAAATGCGCCATTTTTTTGAAAATGAAAAACTGAGAGAACTTTTTGCCGGTTGCGTAAGTAAGTAAGTAAGTATAATTATAAATAAAAATAAAATGGATAAATATAAAATTAAATTAAAAAATAAATATAAAGTTAAACAAATATATGTCAAAACTTAAACCGTCAAATTATCAACAAATTAAAGAGAATTCAAAACTGTGTTAACATTTGGCAAAATTGGACATTTTAAAATTTTTTTGAATTCAGGTTTTTTTATGATTTGACGATAAATAAGTTTTGACTATGCATTTGTTTAATTTTATTAATTTCCAGCTTTATTTTTGAAATTAAAAAAATTAAAATAATACATATAGTCAAAACTTAAACCGTTAAATCAACAATCAATCAATCAAAAATTCCAGTGAGTTAAAAATTGTTTTTTTTTTGTTTTAAGTTAACATTAGTGAATATTTCAACAGTTATATTTGGCACTTTTATTTTGGCAAATAAAAAAACGTAAGATACACCGTCAAATTATCAAAACATTCAAGTAAATTCAAAACAAATTTTTTTTTAAGTGAACCTTTAGCAAAATTTGAAGTTTTTAAAATTTGGCAATTTTATTTTGGAAATTACAAAAAATAAAACAAATATATGTCAAAACTTAAGCCGTCAGATTGTCAACAAATTCAAGTGAATTCAAAACTAATTTTATTTTTTTTATGTTAACATTTGCCAAAATTTGTACAGTGGTCGAATTTAGGCACTCAAATTTGAAGTTTTTACATTTTGGCAATTTTATTTTGGAAATTACAAAAAATAAAACAAATATATGTCAAAACTTATGCCGTCAGATTGTCAACAAATTCAAGTGAATTCAAAATTCATTTTATTTTTTTTATGTTAACATTTGCCAAAATTTGTACAGTTGTCGACTTTGGACACTTTTATCTGGGCATATAAAAAAGTAAATGGTTTAACTTTTGACATATATTTCATATGTCAAAAGTATGAAATATATGTCAAAAGTTAAACCATCAAATTAGCAACAAATTCAAGTGAATTTAAAATTTCATTGTTTTTTAAGTCAACAATTGCCCTGTCTTCTTGAAAAAACCATAATGAGAAAATAAAATAAAACAAAAATACAAAATGCATTTTTTTATGAAACTACTTAACATATGTATATATAGAGTAATATATATATTAGACATGATTTAGAGCACGATTTTTTGATTTCGATGATGAAGAACCTCGCATTTTATGCGGGTTGGTGAAAAAGTACATGAGCCAAAAAATGTTTGGGGCAAGAGTGGGGTCTAATGGCTTCGCATTGCAATTGCTCCACTGCTGCTCAGAAGTTGCTCTTAGAGGGTTAAAATCTATGACTAACCCCCACTAGTTTTCCCTACTGAACATTTCTTTCAAACATATTTATACCTTATCTCCAACTCTTAATGGGGCTCCCATACAAAATGATTGTTTTTATAAAATAGGCCCCAACTGCTCTCAGGTTGGCCCCAGATGTGTCAAATGTAAGACCGACACTCATTTATTTTCTCTTCCGAATGTTTCTTCCAAACATACCTACCCACATCACCAAGTCTTAAGGGGGCTGCCATACAAAACTGGCCATTTTTTATGGGATTGGCTCCCCAGTTGTAAAATTAGTAAAGGAAGCGAGGAAACATGGTACTTCGAAAACTACTGAACCGATTTAATTCATTTATTGAGTAATCAGCAACATTTTTGATTAAAAAAAATACAAAATTACTTAACGTTCATAAACTCACCACCAGAGGATGTCTCCCATACAATCGGAATTGTGATGTTGTCAACTTTTGGGTTTCTACGAAGCAAAAATCAAAATGTATTGTCTTAGCCCCGTTTAATTACACTGTGCGTGAAATTTGCCCTCAAAAATGTAGACATGGGGGGGACCTACTGGGTGAGTTTCCTATAGGTATACTGAGTTGAGATCCACCAGCCGTTTGGTAAGATTGGCCGCTTAAGTAGGTCCTAAATCGTTTCGAATATCGCTTTACTGTCTTCGGCAAGTTTGTAGATATTTTAACGACCAACAAATTTGCTGAAGACACCAATCCATAAAAATACATTTAAACTGTGTAATTGCGATATGTGCATTTTTTGCGCAGCGCTACGTGGCGTATGAGTGTCATACGCCACGTTGAGTGTTATAATTAAATTATAACACATAATAACATTATAACACCCCCCACCCCAAAAATATTTTGGGGTGGGGGGGGGGCTTTCAAAAAGTAATTCTTTAATATTTATCAAATGCCAAAAAATGCCTTTCAATTTGTATGTATCCGCCTGTATTCTGAATCCGCCACTGATTACAGCTAATTACAGCGCTTCGTATTCCAACTCAGATAATTGCTTTTTAATGATAATTTTGAAAACCAAAACGTTAATCAAGCGATGTGCAAATTAGCATTTCGTGGGTATGTGCAATGTGCAATGTGGACAGTGCTGCAATTAAAGTTCAACTATTCACATGGAAATGTCAACATTGATGCTGCAATCGACGTTTATCACCGCCGCGTTATTTGCCGCCACTGGGTGACATTATTTCGCCAGCAGAAAAGCCAACCGCAGTCGAATTCAATTCGCTTTGAATAGCGAGCTGGACCAGCTCGAAACTGGTTGTCAATGTCACACAGAGATATCGAAGCTGACAGCGATGCTGATGGAAACCATGGTGGTGATTAAAGTGGAGCGGGACAGGCAGCGCTGTCTGTTTGCATAGCAAGGAGTCAAGTCACTCATTCACTACACACACACACACACACACGCACACGCTCGCCTAGTGGGGATTGGGGGCCAACTGTGCGATGGAGTGGCAGCGCAATGCCAAAGCAGCAGCGATGCTTCCAACAGTTGAATGTCACACTGTCAGCGCGGTTCACTGACGTTCAGCGACTTGCGGTCGCAAGTGCCAACGCAACCGACATTGGGCCCGCCGCAGTGGGCGGTGTGGGTTGGGCGTCAAGGCACCAACGTGTTAAAGTGCCAACAAGGAAAATGGAAATTTGATAAAGCAATCAAATCGAATCGCAGCAAAGCGCAGCAGACAAAGCGGTCGCGCAAAATAATTAAATTCACAAGGAAAACAAAACAAAATGGCAAATTTAAATAACGTATGGGCGACCATCGCCAAGGGACGCCGTGGCCGGCGAAGCGATGCCAAAAATGTCTGGAGCCAAACACAAGAAGGGCCAACGAGCGTTGGCTAATGACGCTAATGTGCTTCTGGCCGCGGTGCCTGCAACTGTTGACGCTGTTCATGTTGGCTGATTATGATGGCCGAGCTGCTGTGGCTGTGATGGCTGCCAATCGTGTTGCTGCGGACCCTGCCAAAGCACGCCTTGGCACATCTAACTTAAACTTTATGTGCCAACGTTTGAGCAGTTGGCGTCGTTACAGGCAACAAGACGCACAAACGACACATACATTAACACTACAACAACAATAAACACAATAACAAAAATTGCATTAACTCTTGAACGCTTGAATAAAAATATCAAATCGAACATCAACGAATGCAATCATGTTTTCCATGATAAACTTGGCTGAACTTTTAAAGTTCATAATTGAAATTTAATTTAAATTATGGTTATGTTTTTAACACCAGAATTTCTGAGAGAGTCAAAATGATTTCAATGATATCTTTTGTTATAAATAACTTGGTAAAAGAAGATCTTCCGTGACTAAGTGCTAGTGTCCGACTAAAGTTGGATTTTTGGGCGAAGCCGAAGCAGAATATTCGGCACAACTAAAATATTAGGCAAAGCCGAATACTAATAAAAATTCTTTTAATTCTTTCTCTATTATTTCTTTGTTCCACTAAAGAATTAATAAAAGAATATATATACATTTTATTAAAAAAAACCAACAACAGCCTTAGAGTTCCGTTTCTAACACAATTAAATTTAACAAATCAATTGAAATCGCGCATATGCCGGAAAAAATTAATGCATTGTACAATTTTTTTTCATTCTTTTATTAAAAGGTAGCAGTGCAAAAAATTTTTTTTGGCGTGCTCAAAATGGCGGCGGTGGTGGGGGTCCAACGTTGGGCCCAAATTGTAGTAGAAGTTGTGCCGGCGGCTCAAAAATCATCTGAAAAAATATTGCTATTATAAATATTGCTATTATTATACCTTCTAAACGAACTAACAAACAACAAATATTTACTCGAAAATACAAAAATACGCTCCAACCGAAAAAAATGACCTTTTTTCTTAATTTCCCGAAAATGGCGCCGCGGATTTCGCCAAAAACAATGAAACTTTTAGTTAGTTTAGAAGTTCTATGTTTCAAAAAGTTGCTACCCAAATTTTAGATCAGTGGGACTAAAACTTGCCGACATATTCTACTTCCATAATCAAAAACCAGTGTTTCAAATAATTCGGTTTAAACTTTGCGTTACCGATATCATGCGGAACGAATCGACCATCAATAAAGTGCTGCTGCAGGCGAACGGGTTATCAGAATTAAAAACCACTTGAAGGAGATATTCTTAAGACCCCCTGGAGTATATTTAAAAAAAAAAAATTTGAAAATTTGTAAATTTACACGTATTGACCCCCTTAATCGCAATCATGATGTCCGAAATATCGAATAAGCCCGATATTTGATGAAATACTTCGAAACAGAGCAAATTGACTTACATTACAGGGCGACAACCTTTGGCTAAAGTATTCGGCTATTTTGGCCAAAGCCGAAGATTTAAAATTAGCCGAATACCGAAGCCAAAGACGAATATTCGGTCGGACACTGCTAACTAAAACTGCGACTACTACAGTCAAACTCAAAATCAAAAAAATACAACTTTATTACAACAAATGGGGCCCTTAAGGAAGTTTGGAGTGGCCCAGCATCAAACATGTTAGATGACTTTCATTGAAAACATATGTTTCAATATTTTTGTATCGAAATTGTAAATCCACTTCAAACTTCAAAACGCATAGATTACCTACTTTCTAAAAAATCGATCGAACCGATTGAAAAAGTGAAAAAAGTGCATTCAGGCGTTGATGGGTTAATACTTATGGCCGCGCTGCCTTTGTGTCGTTGTGATTATAAATTTTCGCTTGCACAAGACGTGCCAGCGTTCATGATGCTTGCAATCAAATTGCCGCCGCCCGACATTACAAGACATTACACAGTCCAGAGCGCAACAAGCCACTAAGTGGATTTTTTCGCGCCAAGCTCCCGGAACTTTGTGTCGCAAGCCATGTCGAAGCTCTACCCTGAACGCACAATTGAACGTGCCTCCATGTTGTTGTCGCAGCGCTGTTTCGCACTAATGCCGCTCCGTGCCAGCAGTGCACATTTCACGCACAAATGACGTTTCATATGTGCTGTCAATTTTAAGCAGCCAATGAATATGTCACCAGCTCGCGCGCAGCCACACAGGAACAGGAGTCGGTCGTCGGTCGTGGCGCTGATACAACTTCGCTGTGACTGGCATTTGAAATGACGGCCAGTCGCTTTGAGCCGCATGACGATTCGAAGAAAGGAAGCGAGTGCGCCCAAAGCAAACTAATTTAGGCGCTCACGTAAAGGAAGAAAGCCACTTTTGCATGCGCCAAGCCACTCGGCTCGGGTGCTCGGAAAGGATGCTCGCTGTGGCGCCGCACCATTCAACCGCAACACAAAAGCCACTTTGAGTGCCGTCAGCGCGCTGGCTGAATTATGAAAAACAGCGGCCAGCCCTGATGGCAGGTATTACGTGTAACGGTACACATAAAGCCGAAATCATTTCCACAGAAATTAATTCTGCCGCTGGCATTTTACACTCAACTTACTCTTTTTGACCTTATTCGAGTCGTTTATTTGTGGATTTTTGTGTTCGTTCGTTGGTTCGTTTTGTGTGATTTTCGCTTTTTGTCGGCTTGTCGGACGACTGACCGTTGTTCGTTACGCGCTGGCGCTGCTTGAACACAAAACGACCATCCAAGCGAGGATTCAATTAAAAAAGGCACATGCACCATATTCACTTAATAGAAAATTTTTTGCGCTTTACGTTGAGGAAAACTCAATTTGCCCCCAACTGGCCCTCACAAAAATATAATCAACGTCGCCACACTGCGGCGAGTAGTGCACAGGGCACAAGGCGTCAACGGCTGTGTGGCCAAAATGTGAGCGAGTTGATGATGCAAGTGTTGGTGGGTCAAGTGCGGCATGGCGGGGCCAGCGAGAAGGACATCGTCGCAGTACTGGAAGCGTGAAATCGCCCGCAGCCATCGGCCGGGTTAGGTCCGATGCCAATGCTGCCAACCTGAAATTTTCACCTCATCAACAAACAAAGCCAAAAACAACGTTACGGCCATCAACAAACCAGCGTCCGCCACAATCGACCGCATTGAAGGAATGAATGAATGGTTGAATGGCTGAGTGAATGAGGCGAGGCGAATGCGCCACTTCGGCCCGTTCAGCCGTTCACACAATAAGCGATTTGCCAACCGCTGCCATTTCAAGTGTTTGTTTGGCAACAAACTTTCACACAAACACACTCAAACCAACACACACACACAGACATACCGCAGAACGGTGCCCGGCTTGGGCTTTGGCTGCGGTTGGGCTGTCGCTCGCCGTTTGCGTAGCATGAAGTGGATGCGGCTGGATTTTATATGTTCACGCCGCTTCGACTGCGGATGTGGGAATTCGGATTTCGGTTGCGGAATCGGAATCGGACACGAATTTCTGTTTGCATTTGTGAAAACATTGCGCGCAACGTTAGCGCCATTAGTTCAAATAACTATCCAACTATAATAACAACAACAACAAAGCCAATGTTACAACAAATGCATTGTGCGGCTGCAGCTGACGTCGACGCCGCCGCCGCTTGCCGCCTGAACGGAAGTTGGCAAGAAGTAATTGCAACAGAAAGAAAAACAAGAACAACAAAAAAAAACAAGAACAACAAAAAACAAAAACAAATCGTTGATATTGGCAGTGCTGGCAGCCAGGCTGGCTACGATACCGACGCTGTTGCTGCTTTTGCCACCTCAGCGATTTCAAAGTGTTTAAATTGGAAATTTGCATTTGGTGCTTGCGTTCGCGCCATTTGAGTCAACAATTCCAAAAGCAACAACAACAACAACACCACTGACAATACAACAGCCGAAATATTGGTCACCCGGCAACAATTGCAACAACAGCTTTCGAATGACAGCAACAAATAGCGAACGCCTGCTAAGCATTATTATTAAAGCAACAACAACGGCAACGATGGCCAGCAACAAAACGCACAAATGTTTGAAAGGTATTTAATGAATCCTTGGAACGGAGCTGAATAAGTTGAACGCAGAAGAGACGCGGTGAGGAAGATGATTTAATGGGGTCATTTCAAAGGAACGCAGAGGAATGCACATAATGACATTAATTCCTTACAAGGATTGGATTCCTTACAAGGAATTAATGTTTTCTTTTATACGTGAAATTGGTTAGGAATTTTTTCGCAGGAAATGGAAATTTTAATGGATGTCAATGAATCCATGGCAATCGACTTGTTGGATTTTTACCGACTAAAAACATCTACTGTCAACCTGCTGATGGATGGGATTGGCCGAAGCGAACCACATAGTGAGTCCATTTTTATTCTATTTTAACAGGTTAAGGGAAATAGAAAAGTGGAGTAGGAACTTGTGAGCATTGCGCCGTTTTAATACATCGAGATAATAAAATTCAGAAAAAATATCTACATACAAGGAATCTATTCCATAACCATGCGGTACCTTGTTTTTCGCTTTCTAAAGGCCAGTCATAAGTGCCGATTTCCCTCTCAGTGGTCCAAAGGCCCTGGGAATGAGGCGGATTCGTCCATGCCGTGCACTGACCAACTGCAACTGTGCAACTTTCTTGTCTGTCTTCAAGCATAGTCTGCAAGTAACTTAATCAGTTAGGTTAGGTGTTTCTGAAGTTTCCATGCCCCATCTTAGAATTTTGCAATTTAGAATTTTCTAAATTTTCATAGCTTTATTGTCTATTAAGACCACTTTTTATATTCTAAAGAAGATAATATCAACACAGGCTAGCCATACCTTTCTCCTAGTAGATTACATTCAATGACTTCTAACGCGATTTAAAGCCTTTATGCTTTTTTCTCTGAGGTTACAAATCAATAACAATCGATCAACTGAAGGAAACATCATTCGAACCATTGCACAGTGATTCGACTCCATACAAACGCGGGACAAAATTAGATGGAGTGGTCTGTTTTTCATAAAATATGGTATGCTAGTTAATCATGGCCTGCTGAATTGAAATTTCTATTTTGTTTTTCTTAAAATTTTGTATTTTTTTCGTCATTTTTCGAAAGATATAGCAACAAGTGTGTTGGCTAGATTTTTCAGATTTTATATTTAATCAGTTATGTCAGCATTGGTAATTGGAAAGAGTAACAGAAATTGTGTAAGGACACTTTAGTTTTGTAATAAAAATGATAATAATAGATGTATGTTTTACATTTGTGTAGTTTTTTATTTTTCATGCTGATTGCATACTTTTAGGGATATTAAAAAATTTGTCGAAAAATAGGTGCTTGGACCACTTTTCAAATTGAATTATTTTCTGAGATCGGAAGATATGGGAGGATGTGATTACATTATTCTATAGAAAAATAATGCTTTCGTACAATATAAAAAAATCCAGGAACATACTTTTACATAGGTACTTTTTAGATATTTTCCTCTAAGTTTTGACAATTTTCAAATTTTTAATATTGAAAAATATTTTAAATTAAAAGTGAAGTAGAAGCCTTAGCTTTACAAATTTTGAAAAAAAAAAAACAATAAAAGCGAAAATTGACACATTAATTCTTAATCTATATTGATCTATAGTTTCAGCAAGTTTTTGCTAACCATATATTTTTATGATTTTTTTTCCTTAGTAGTCTAAAGTACAGAAAACATGTTTAAATTTGTTTGTGAAAAAATTTCTGACCTTGAGCAGCTTCTTCACACACACTAATTAATTTTTTGCACAGATTTTTGGGGTTCTTTTAGTTGGAATTTTAACTTTCAAATGACATTAAAATCGTTAAATTCTGGGACTATAAATTTTTTCAATAGAGTCTATGGAACGAATCACTGTGCATTGGTGTGATTCAGCACTACTTATGCAATAATCATAGAATTGGACCTCTTGGATTGACTCCTGTACACGAGGCCATTTCAATTATATTATTTTCAAAACATTAAAATATTGAATGCACTTAAATCCTCAATAAGAATAACCGTCACATCTCACATGCAACTTGTTTCATTGAAATTTCTCATTTAACATTAGTTTGATCTTACTAGATGAGAAGCAATTTACTATGACAAGAACCTCAACTGAGTAACTTGAAGAAGTATGCTATAGACTTCCCGACTAGGGAGAAGTGGGACAACAACCCAGTATGGCTAAATGACGACGACTCATAAAAATTGTACACCGATGGCTCCTAAAAATAAACTGGTGTAGGGGCTGTCATAGTGGGATCAAAAGTCAACACATTCTTTTCACTAAGCAACGTTACGTCAATATTCCAAGTTGAGCTCTTTGCAATAATAGAGGCAGTTTGGATTATCACCAAAGGAAACCCCAGAAGAGCAAAAATCACAATATTCTCGGACAACCTTTCTGTATTCAAAAGCTTTGGATAGTTACTCTTTTTCTTCGAAATTACTCTTGAACTGCCACATGGAACTAAATAACATAGGTACCCAGAATCATGTAGTTCTGGTTTGGATACCAGGACATGAGGGCCATGAAGGCAATGAAATGGCGGACGTTAATGTCAAAAACGGCGCAGAGAGCCCATTTATAGGGTCAGCCCCGATGTGCGGTTTCAGTAAAACTCACACGAAACAGGACATTGGCAACTGGGCACAAAAACACAAACAATAATACTGGAACAACATGGAAGGTCTATGCAACTCCAAAAAGTTCCTAAACTTCAACAAGAAGAGAGCCATTTTAGCTCTAAATCTTAACAGAAGCCAACTTATTAGGACTCTATGTGGTGCTGTGACAGGTCACTTCTTCTGTAACAACTACCTCTGCAAACTGGATCTTACCGACAACAGAATATATTTTACTATCATATTATTTTATATTTTCATTGTTTAACATGCTTGCTAAAATGTGATTTGTTAGTATCTCTTGTATGAAAATTCCAAGTTCAAACATTAACATTCAAAAAATTGTAAACCCCTATTAATCCTGCTTGACTTTGGTTTCCTTATACCTCAGTGGATAGTTTTCTAAGTTTATGTATATTATTTTTTCTTGGTGTAATTTTTGGATGTATTCAATATCCTATAATCTTTATCTGAAATACAACCAAAATTTAGTAAACATAATTTTAATTTCATTTATTTAAGAAGTTTAAGGTCCCAACAAGAAAAAATAATCCATAAAATACCAAATATTTAGTTCGACAGTTGCAATTACCCACAAATTAATTGCACCCGCGACTTTGATGGCGTCTAATCATTGCATTGCACCACAAATGTAATGGCATGTAATTTTACATATGTTTTTTTACAATATAGGCGACGTAGTGGAAGACTGCACGCAGCTGTCACTGTCGCCGAGCCGCATCAACGACGGGTCTGCAATTGGCCGCCATTGACGCCACTCAAATCGACGAATTTCTCGGCGCGGTTGTCGTCACGCTGCGTTGCTTTTAATTGTCGATTTATTTATGCATCATGCGGCGTCATGTTGCGCGTTGTTTGTTCAGTCGGCTACAATGCAACGTCACATGTGGAAATAGTTTAAAATCACTTTTTGGTAATTAAATGTCGCGCTGGTGTGCCGAGTTGTGGTGCGGGTTGTTAAAATATTTGCTCGTTGATTGAAACGAAACGTTTAAAATGTGATTTCAAAAGTGTTTGTTGTTGTTGTTGTTAGGGTAGAGGTTGCGCTGGTGGAAGCAACATTTGCAACATGCAGAATTCATGTGGCAACGTTGACCAACTCTAAGCTTAACAATTTTCGTTGGGTGTTGTGTTAGTTTTATTGCTGAATGCTGTGGTTTTACATTCGCGCCGCAAAATTGCATTTCAAATTAAATTTTTTCATAATGGCGTGAAAATTAATTTTATAGTTAAAATTCAATTAAAAATGCCGAAGTAATTTTTTTATGAATATGTTAAAAATTAATTATTAAACATTGCAACATGTTTATAAAAATTGTAGGGATTTCAATAGTGGCGTTTCGTATTACTAAAAAAAAATCTATAAAGTTTGCACAGTTTAACCCTTTCAGCGACAATGTCCAATATATTGGACTACAGCCCATACAATTCATACAGAACGGATTTATTTTCATGTCGGAAAGGGTTAAGGTGTTTTCATAGTTGCTTTGAAAAAAGAAAAATTTTGGTGTCGTCCACCACTCTTGCACTAACTATAGCAAGATCTTGCACGAGCCTTGCAATACCAACCACCGATTCAGACTCACAGAAAAACTAGGAAGCAGTGATACCAACTGCTTTCGTTTTGTCGGCTACGAAATAGATATAGTTCCATGTTCCAACTGTAGTCGTGAAATCGTCAAAATAGTATATTTCCTAAGAACGTTCTGATTCTATATTTTGGAAAATGCGGCCGTGTCGTTGCAGTCGCCAATGTGTTCATGGCATAAAGTTTAATAAAAGCTGCTCCACTGCAGGACCAACTGGATATTATTTTTATGATCTTTTATTATTTTTTAACTAGTGTTAAGATTCTGAAGTGTTGTTATCCTTCAACTAGATTTTAAGTGTATTTTATTTTTTTATTATTATTATTATTAAAGAGAAGATCCTTAACCCTTTCGACCCCTAAGTTGCCTGAGAGCAACTTCATCTATTTTTCATCTTATAGCCAAAGCTATGATTGATGTATGGGTTTAATTTAAGTAGGCACCAAAAAATTCATATTTTTAGAAGTGAATTCAAAGCAAATTACAAACATTTTACTGTTATCCCCAAATAATTTCCAATAATTTGCAATAATATCAGGAAAAGTTTGTGTCCTAATTAAAGTCTACAAATTGGGCGCGTTTGACCAAAACCCTGTTTCTTTAATAATGGTTAAATAAAATCAAAACGTGATAATTTTGTATTTTTCCATAAATATAGAATAATTTTTTGTAATTAAAAAAATATTGATACAAAATTTATTTAACCCGTTTTAAGCTAAAATTGTTCAAAAGTAAACCAGCTCTAGAACTCTAACAACGAGGCGTGGCGACTTCAAATTTCGTGTGTACATTTCTTAGACAAACGTCTCATGATTTACATAAATACCAATAAGTAATATCGAGACACAGATAGATAAGATATCTTAAATTTAACTTCACTCAAAATTGAAATAAACCGTTTGAAAAATATAAAAATTTAACATTAATCCAATCTTGTCCTAAGAACCAAAAGCGCTGCTGCAACATTAAAAAGTTTCTTTGCTATCGTAATTATTTTCTGTTTCTATGAAAATTGCCACTTATCATGAAAATACATAAACGAATCTAACCTCGAAACCCATGTTGCTCCCTCTTTGTATGAAATTAAAGGCAATTAGTTGTTGCCGTACATTCCGGCAGTGATTTATGTAATAATACAAATACAAATCACGCAATGGCGTTGTTGCAATACTTTGCAAAGTTAGTTATAGCAATAATTAAAAATAATTTTTTGCAGTTGAAATTCGACATTTCACCACATTAAGCTGGAAAATATGAGTGCAGTGAAATCGAAAAGCGCCACACAGCAATCAATAATTTTCCGCAGCCGATTTTTGTATTTTACTTTTAGTGTTCGGCGGCAAAAATAAATGAAATCATAATAAAGAGAAAATTGCAAAAAATATGTGTTGAGTGGGGTTGCAGTGAGTTGCACGCACACACACACTCACCAGAACATGCCAACACAGCCTTGCAGTGTTGCACTGTTGCGGCGCATTTGTGGCTGAGCACGTTTTCCGTTTCTCCCTTTTGCGCGCGCCACACCAAAACCGACGTCAACAGCGGCCACCCCGCGCCAGCTGCAGCACGCAATATGTCCGCTGGCTGCGCACAGTTGCTGTGCATTGGCGAATGTCAATGTGCATGTGTGTGTGTGTGTGTGTAGTGTGTGTGTGTGTGTGTGTGTAGTATGTGTGCGTGTGGTTGTTTTGGGTTTACAAATGCGCCATTTTAAAGCAGGAAAACCATTAATGCTGCGAGTGCCGGCGCCGCTGTTACTGCTGCTTTGCACTAAGCACTAATGGCACAACGCTGCCTTGGGGGAGTGGGGGCGTGTGCGGGTGTGTTTCGGCTCGTTTTGCGTGCGGCCGAGGCAGCGTGCCATTAGCGATAGCGAGCTGCGGTGCCGCGTGCCCCTGCGCCGGCAACTGATCTCAAAAAAGTGTTTGAAAAGTTCAAATTGCTGCCGCTTGTTGCTGCTGCTGTTGCTTTTTGTGATGTTGTTATTGTCGCCAGCTCGCACTGCCTCTGCATCTGTTCGCTGCCGCCCTGTGCGGCCGGATTCACCTGGATAGCGCGCGAGCCTGGCGTCGAGACGTTAATGAGTTTGAAGTTTACAACTGTTTTCGCCGCAGACGAAATGGTCCGTTAAAACGGGCAACGCAAATATGTTATCCTGTCTTAAATTGAGGTTAAGTTGCAGCAGCAGGTTCAAGACACACCAATAGCGTACGAATGAAAAGGAAAAGCGGGATGTTTTTGTATTTTTTGCGGTACAATCAGTTGAAGCAGTTTTAGAGCGAGAAATACATATTCATTGATTTAAATATAAGACTATATTTAATAGTAATAAAAGTAAGCCAGAAATTGTTACAATATACAGTGGTGAGCAAAATAATAAGAATAATACTTTTACTATTATGTTGGCACATATTTAAAGCAAACTGTGTACCCAAATGTCTTCGCTGTCAGTTTCACAAAAATTTTGCTGTTTTACAAAAAATCGTATGACTACATTAGGGGTGTTCAAAAAATTTTTATGGAAGAGCAAACACCAATACATATAAATGAATTCATACGCTAGACCACAACAAAACCCAATAAAACCAAAAAAATATTTCCCCAACGTTTGAGATTTCTATGGTTCTCAAGTTGATACGAGTACAGTGGTGTCTGGATATAGTGAACTAATTATTGCAAGGCCTGTTCACAGTATTGAGGTTGTTCACTATATACAGGTCAACATTTTTGTTCAAAAACTCGTTTTATTTGCTCAAAATACACTTTTTGTTTTTTGCTTGAACATTTTTTTCTCTATTTAGAGTCTCGATGTCAAAATTTGGGTGTTCACTATATCGAGGTGTTCACTATATAGGGGGTTCACTATACCCAGACACGACTGTATTAAGCATAACACTGCACAACAGCATGTCTGTTGCATGGAGTTTTTTACATGAATCTGAATCGTTTTTCCACGCAGTTTTCAAAACCATACTCCGTTTTTATGTAACAGCTCTAGTTTTCGCAAAAAATGGGCGTGTCACTTTTTCGAATTTTCCTCGGCTTTTTTCTCGTTTTCGACTGTAATTTCTGAACCAATAATCCTATCGACATGATTTTTATATAGTTGAACTTACAACATTTCACGCCATTTTTTCTGACATTAATGAATTTTATGCGTTCTAAATTGGCGTTGTACGTTGTTTCAAAGTAAGAAAATATTGAATTTCAAGGCGTTTTTTCTAATGGCGAAAATTGTACAGATGTTTCATAAATCAAGTTACGAAGTATATAAATATATTAAGGAGAAACATCACGCAATACAACACAGCAAAATTATTTGGCGGAATACACATTCGCATCGAAATAATAGCAAAAATGTACCATAGTCATTTTCATACTTTTTCCTTAAAAAATTAGGGGCCTCAAAATATGCAAAGTTTTTAATTTTTTTTTTGTTTCGAGAAATTGAAAATCTTTTTGGTTTTTGCTTGTGTCTCAGACTATAAATGGAACATATAAAAGAGCATATTTTGAGGTACATTTTTTGAGGAATGGTACATTTTTGGTATTATTTCGATGCGAATGTGCATTCCGTCAACTAATTTGGCTGTGTTGTAATTTTTGATGTGTCGGCTTTCATTATACACCTAACTCGTTAATTGATTTACGAAAATTGTGTATGTTTTTGACCATCAAAGAAAACGCCTTAAAATTCCATATTTTCCGACTTTGAGGTCCAATTACCGCGGCATTTTAAAACATATAAAAATAAGTTGCATCGAAAAAAAAGCCGTGCGGTGTTGTTAATGCGATAAGGTGAAAATCATGTCTATCGGTTATTTGGTTTAGAAATTACAATCAAGAATATGGAAAAAGTAGAGGAAAAACTGAAAAAATTACACGGTACCTATATCTCACTAACTACAGCTGCTACAAAAAATCTGAGGGTAGATTCGAAATCAGCGCACCCAAATTAGTAAGAAACAGTAGAAAAACTCTCCAACATATGATTTCGACTTGAGTAGCAGTGGAGTTACATTTGAGAAAATTTTAAAACATTTTGTATGTGGTAGTGCTGCAGTTGGATTCGCGAAAATTTATGTCTAGTAAGCGAGTGAATCATATGTTTTATTTATTCGGCAAAAGTTTTGAAAAAGTGAAAGTGAAAACAAAATTATTATTTACATATTTGAAAGCTGGAAATAAAATAAAAGGTAATATAAAAGGATGCAAAAAATCAAAAAAATAAAAAGGGAAGTGAGGCAAGTGGTGGATCTGCTGTCGGAACGCCCAAGTACTGGGGAAACGTTGGCACCGGGGCCGTCGACGGCAGCTGCTGGATTTCTATTTTCATATTTATTCACTTGTGGTAACTTTTCGATGCGGAATATGGAAGTGGTATGGTACCAATTCAAATTGACTTTTGACGCGATGAAAAAAACTGAAGGCTGATTCGGAATCAGCACAAAATTTTGCATTAGAAAATTCTAAACTAGTCATATATGTTATACCTCTATTGAATTTGTCTATATACATATACAGATGCCTGCGAGCCTTATGCAAACAGCCGCCGAGCCCCAGTTGACCGATCCATCCGTGAATATACGAAAGCAATGTTTGCCGGGCTCATTCTCTGGGCCCGACCAAGAGTGAGCCTCAGTCGGCAACACCGTATACCGCATTTTTAGTATGACGGTTGAAGGCATGGAGTCAAGGGTCATGGACATGACCGAAGGGTCAATGTTGATGCCAGTAACCTTACAGTACTAAACAATTTAACGACATTGACTTTCATAACATGGCTGATATAGTCTTACAAAAGTAGGCCAACAAAATGCACTGTGAACTCTCTGCTCGCTCTCAGCAAACTCTCTGGCTGGTTATAAAGGTCCCCTAGTCCAGAAGACAACACATCAGCTTACCGTATATAGCACCTACCTGGAAAAGTGGTAAGAAAACAACGTTCATCGTCCCAATAGTCCTAACAGACCGAACGTAGTGTCGAACAAGTGAAATGCCAAGTGTCACTGTTCCAGAGAGTGAAGCAAAGTCCGTTATCGAGCGGCACACAAGTAAATTTTGATAATGCATTTTCGGTGTTGTTGTTGCTGGAGGCGTTGTAACTCGTTGGCGGCTTACTGTTGGCTTAGGCGTTGGTGCTGGCGATAAACATGGCCATTTAAGTGGCAAGAGCTGCCGGAAGCGTCCAAAGTGCGAAAACTTGGCTGGCTGGCTGCCGCGCCAAAGTGAGCGGTGCCGAGTGTGGCGGCGGCGGCCAGTAAGCCGCTTTGCTTGGCGGCGTGCAAAAAAAAGGGTCGGCGTGTAATTGGCCGCAATGAAAGTGTAGCACTTTTCAAGCCGCTACTTTGGCGCCGCCAACGCACCCAACTGCGTTTTTTGTTTTTGTTATAATTTGTATGCAAGCTGCAAGTTTTCCGAAACTTTTTTACGTTTCACAAATTACGCGACTTAGAATTGGAATTTTGTAACAAATGCTAGAAATGCGGCGGCAAATGAGTGGAATTGCTGCCGCGTCTGTGGTGTTGGTGGTGACTGGCATACAACTTGCATTTTCCGCTGCAACAACAATAACAACAACTCGAACACAGCTACAGCACAAGTGAAGTGCGCGCGAGCGGTGGGGGAGTAAGGGGGAAGAAAAGTTGCCCAATTGTTGCAACTTCAACGGCGCGATTCATAGCGCAAATTTGCAGTTTTTAATTGGAAATTGTTTTTGTTGTTGTTGTGGTTCGTACTAGTGCCAATGCCGGTGGTGCCGTTGCAATAATCATAAAGAACATTCGCATTCTATGCCACGTTTGGCGCTCGGCCAAACACAAAGAAATAAAATTCGCGCACAAAGCAGCAAAAAAAAACAACAAAAATTCTGCCAAATGAAAAAATTGCGGGGGCTCGGCTTATTTATTATTGCCAATTTTCTCCCTCAAATATGTATTTAATTTCTATTTAAATTGTTTCTTTTCAAGGACCAAATAAGAAGCGGCAATAAATCAAAATTTAATCTGCTGCCATATGCAGCCGCAGTCAAGTGGCCAAAAATGCCAACAGTCAACTGCTCCAGACGTGCTCTTCCATATTTTTCATATAATTGAAAAATGCTTAAAAATGCAACAACAACATTCGGTTGATTATAAGCTGACAACAAGCGCCAGTGTTGCACTAGAACGCTGCGAGGTGGAGCGGTCCAATTTTCTGTTGTCATCTCTTCGTGCGTTGGCTGCGCTCGGTTAGTGTGCCCTTTAGCTTCGTTCTACGTGGCTGCAACAAAGCATTCGAAAAAATAACAGGTGACAGCGGCTAACAGGCGGCTAGTGAATGCCGCAATGTTTGCTTTCTGCCGTGTTTCACTAGTTCGCTGACGCGCTCACCATTCTGCAGGCGTAGCTGTTTTTCATTCTTCCAACTGCCTGTTTGTTCTACGGATACGCGATGCCATACTGCCAGGACCTTTGGATGCTGGGTCTTTTCTGCTAAAATCTACAGTGCAATGCGCAGTGCAGGATAGGTGGGGATTTTGGGGTTTTACTGCAAAAACAAAGAAAGTAAATGTAATTTTGTTTAATTCGTGGAAATCTTTTCCACGAAAGAAAAGAATTTGCTTGAATTCTGCTTTCATTTCATATGAAATCGTCCCATTTACGAAGGTTCTACTCTGGTGTTGAGCGATTCCTTCTCGGAGAAGCGGAACAACTACTCAACAAGATAAACGAAAAAATTGCTAAAAAAAAAGCAGGAATCTGTCTAAAGCCGCAATGATTAAGTCCAATCAGCACTTTGACAGTGGCTTTAATCTTTCACGCGCGTCAGGACTCTATAAGCGATGGGATATCCCCCGCTTTGATATCCCTGTGATAAGATCACTCAAATTGCAATCTCTGGGCATACATCCTTCCATGTTGTATTACTTGATGTTTCCGCTTTCATTTAACACCTAACTCGTTACTTGATTTACGAAAAATGTGCATGTTTGTTAACATCAAAGAAAACGCCTTGAAATTTCATATTTTCCGACTTTGAGGTCCAATTACCGCGGAATTTTAAAACTTATAAAAATAAATTGCATGGAAAAAGAAACCGTGAGGTGTGGTAAATGCCACAAAGTGAAAATCACCCTAATTCCCTAATTACCCTAAAACTGAAGTCAGGAATCAGGAAAGCCGAAATTTTGCCTTCTTTTTGTTGCCCTGTGTTATCTGAAATGAATGAAAATGAACAATGCAAAGAAAAAAAATTTTACTCCTGGGGACCGTGTTCGAAAAAAATTGTCGTCTCTATTGATTTCAAACTTGGTGAAAATACTTTAAATAAAAAAATTCGACACGTATTTTTGAATTTTTTGATAATCAAAATTTAACGGGGTCAGCAGTGGGCTAAGGTTCGTATACGAGTAGTTAACGAACGAAACATGAACCGATGATTGACCGATGAAATTTAAATTCAAAATTGATAAAAACACTTGAAATAAAAAATTATTAGACACATGTTTTTAATTTTTTGAAAATCAAAATCTAACGGGATCAAGGATGGGTTAAGAGTTTGTATAGGGAAACATAATTTGATAGATTTATTCACTTCAAATGTGGTGAAAGCCATAAAATGAGAAATAATTAGACAAGAACTTTTAATTTTTTTTTTTGACTTGGTCAACAAAGGGTGAAGAGAAGCTTGTTAACCCGAATGTGCCGGAATTATTTTATTCGAATTATCCGAAAAGAATTTTGGTGCGATTTAATATGAATCGTAATTAAAAAATTAACTTTTTTTTAGTGCATATTTAGGCTGGCTTCCTTAAATTTGATTGTATTTGATTTTCTTGTAACTTCACCAAATCGTATCGCACGAATTGTATGGCACAGAAGAAATAAAATCTCAAACTCAATTTATTTCCTAACACATACCTCCTGCAATCAAATCTTTTATATGCGGAGCTACATACATCAGTATCAAACAAAAATATTTTGGATTTCAAAATGGTTTCGTATTCCCTGTTAAGGCGCGGACAGGAAAAATGGACATTTTTCAGAAATTATTTCCTTTGTGAATACGAGGAATTATCAAAAAAAGATATTCCACTTTAATTTATTCATTGTTATGGTACAAAAATAAAAAATTAAAAAAAATTCTTTTTTATTTTTTCAAACACTTTTTTTCGATTAAAGACACGGCTTCTGCCGCGTCATGGTCAGCTGGCGGGGATTGTTTTGAGTCACAGGATTATCTGAAACATAAATTTCAAAGAAATTCTTAATCAGTATGAACGTACCTCTCGCCCGTAGTAAATTTGAATTTTTTCATAAGAATCTCACAAAATGGCAGGCATTGGAAGATAGAGCAGTAAAAAATTGTTGTTTTTGAAGATTTTATCAATGAAAAAAAATATGAAATTTTTAACATATCAGAGTGAATTTACTAGGGGCGATAGCTAACAGTATGGAGAATGACGTGACAAAATCGCAGAGAGATCGGATGAATGGTTTTTTTTAAATCATCCCCGCCATTTCAAAAAAAGGCGTTCCGAGAAAAACACGTTTAAAGTTTTGACTAACTGATTGAATCCTTGCTAGAAACCTTGACCGCTCGTTATATAAATGTCTGTAGAAGCCGAAATACTTGAAATTTTCCAATAAAATTTTGACAGCACCTTCTTCAAGGATGATAGATTCCAAATATGTTAAAAAAAAAAATTAATTTTTAAAAAATTTCACATGAGAATGACCCCTTAATTAATGGGAAGAAGAATATTTAAATTAGGAAATTTTCTATAAAATAATAACTAAGTATAACCACAACTTTGGCTTTGGGCTCTGAATTTGTTATCTTCCATACTCAGTAACACACTTTCAACTGACTTTTAACGTTCTTCTGTAACAAATATAACTTCTCCGTCTCAGGAGAAACATTATCCACCTTCTTTAGAAGAAATATTTGTTACTAGAGCCTTTTTTTTCTTAGTGAAAATGTATTTTTGCAACTGGTGCACGTTTGTTTGCAAATTTGTGTGTGCAAACATTGTTGTAACGCGATGATAGATAACGAAAATTGAAGAAAGTCAACCGCACACACACACATACAGACTCCCACACTTCAGTCGGAGCACGTCTACAAAACATAAAAAAAATTACAATGCCCTCACACTGCCAACACAACACACTCCACGCAAATACAACGTAAATGCAGTGCTTTTTAATTTTACGTACAGTACATACCTGCATACGTACAGATATGTACATACATACATACATGAGAGTATATTTGTATTATTATAATATATCACGTGCGGCAGATCCTGGTGCCATTTGCTGCAAATTCAACTTCAAATTTGTCTTTGTTGCCAGCAGAAAATTTGAAATGATTACGCCGCAAAATCGCGATTAATTATTTATGCAAAATACTTTTCATGTGTGGCGCGCGAATCGACGTCGCGGTATGTCGTTGTGTGTGTGTGTGACGCTTTCGTTGACTGCTGGTAGGCCCGCGACATTTGCCTGCAGCACATCGCCACATGTTGATGCGACTGTTGATAGCTGGTTGCCTTTTAGCGCGACATTTTTTTGCTGTAATCCTGTCTTGTCTTCAGATGTTTTGCTGCTTCAAAAACCTCAAGTCACAATTCCTTGATTTGTTGTGTCGTTCGTCGTCTTCATCATCATCAATGACATTACACGCCTATCAGCAAAAGAAACAACTCGGCCGTAAAATTAAACGAGCGAAAAATGAAGCGAATTTCTGGTCTGGTTCTAAAGAAAACTTGTTATCGGTAGTCATTTGAGTTGAGGTAGTCGTAAGTTGGAATTGAATAAATAATATTCACAATAATCTAGAACTCCTCGTTTGATTTACAACGAGAGAATCAATTTGAATTGATTCTATAACTCGCTACCAAACAAAAGCACAAAACTGACACAAATGTATCAAAAATTCACAATAAAACAACAAACACATTACATTGTGAATACCCTAATTGCTTTGTTTGTATTCCCAAGATGCACCCGATGTGAGGTTATGTTGCTGGTGGCAGCCTTCAAGGCTTCATTGCATTCCCCTTTCAGCCCGCTTGACGTGAATATTTTTGCATATGAATGCATGTATGTGTGTGTGAGTATGTTTGTGTGATGCTGCCTTTCATTTTATTTCGTGGTGAGCGTCGTCACACACCGTCATGAATAATGAAGCAGAAGGCATTCGCCATTGACACTCAACCACATACATCAGTGTACGTGTAAGTGTTTGCATGTGTGCAAAGAATACACACACACACATACACAGTCGAGTGTGCGTGTTGCCGCAATTTGCACCACAGCAACTTGACTGCCTTCGGTGCGGCAACGCAAATTAAATGCACCGAAACTTGCTCGAAAGTTGCCCCAAACGCTCTCGTAAAAATTAGTTTCAGCAGCGTCTTACGTTTGCGGCGGTGCCAATTGCCGACGCTGCCGAAGCACTGCGCACTGCTTTACACCTCAGCGCCACTGTGGCTGTTGCCGATTGCGGCTGCTGCGGTGGCGCTGGCGCTGGCTCCCGGTGCCCCTGTCATTTATTATTCATTTTCGGTTTGAGCTGTGTGATTCCTCTCAGCCAGCATCTCGCATGAGACATTTTCGGTTTGGCTTTCCCAGTTTGTGGTAAATTCGGTTCATCTCGCAGTTCCGCCGCCAGCTCAAAGGGCCAGAGGTGAAAAATTCATCCGGCGGTTGTGCATTTCGTTGCACATGTGTCGGTCGCTGCGGCTGTTGTGTCAGCTGTTGGCGCCGCATTTCAGGTCTCTTTCTCTTCGTTTTTTCCCCCTGCCTGCCACTGTTCGGTGTGATTGCCGCACGCTGCAGTGGGCAATTTGCAAATTCGTCATTTCCATTAGGAAAATGTGAAAGTCACCAGAAAAGACAGCAGCAAAAATTGCCCCAAATCAGCGCAGTCCAGTGATTTTAGTCATAATATGGTAATACACGGTGGACGGAAAGTTTCTGCATACATCGTTTAAATTGTAATATACTTAAAATTCTGATTACTTGTTTTATTTGAAAATGAAATGGGGAAATTCCCTATAATGTGATGGTTTGAAAATCCTAAGCAGTTCCCTCGTAGATCTACAGCGATTTTAATGCAGAATCAGTCAATAAGTGTTGCTAAAAGTCTATTTCATTTCATTTCATTTCATTTATTGAACCAAGCGATACAATGATCTACAGGCTAGAAAATTAATACAATAAATAACACTTACGAACTAGAAAAGATAAATAATACAGTTAAAAGTACATCCTTTTTATAAGCTCCATAAACTTATGCCTAGGAAGTGAGAAATCAATTTCAATATTGGCAGCTAATTTATTAAATTCACATAAAGACCTCACAAGTGGTTGATTTAAAGCATAGCTTGTTTTGTAACATTTTACAAAAAATAACTTATTTAATCGAGTAGTCCTGATTGGAACAAAGAAGTTAATGAGATGTAGTAAAGCAGAACAATTAATGTTGCCACAAATAATATCGTACACAAACATCAAAGAACTTATGGTACGTCTACTTTCTAACGATTTAAGATCAATAAGCAAGCAACGTGACTTATAAGAGGGAATCGGTTCTTGAAAGTTTAGTGAGAACAAAGCAAATTTCAAAAATTTTTTCTGTACTCGTTCGAGACGATTCGTGTGAACAGCATAAAACGGATTCCAAATAAAGGCAGCATATTCCAACCTGGACCTTACAAATGCTGAGAATAAAAGCTTATAAGTATAAGGGTCTTTAAATTCAGAGCTGTTACGTCGTACAAAAGCTAACATAGCGTACGCTTTAGGAATTATGTAGTCTAGATGGTTAGTAAATGTTAGTTTAGAGTCAAGCAAGACACCCAAGTCTAACATTTCACTAACAACTTTCAAAGGAGTATTGGCAATAAAAAATGAAGTGGCAATATTATTATTTAATTTAGAGAAAGTGACATGGAAGCATTTTTTAACATTTAAGGCTAAGCGATTATTAAGGCACCAGACATTTAATCTATTTAAATCACTTTGAATACAGGAAATATCATTAACACAACGAGTTCTAAGACAAATTTTAAGATCATCTGCATATAACAGATAATTTGAATTGCAGAAACAAGAACCGAAATCATTAATGAAAAGAATAAAGACGCCAGAGGTGGCAGCGAAAGACTTCGATTTAATACCATCCACCAGTACGTAACAAACTCTGTCACATAAATAAGAATATATCCAATTCAGGAAAACAGAATGGAAGCCCAGTTTCTCTAACTTTAATATAAGAATTCTGTGAGATACTTTATCAAAAGCTTTCGAGAAATCAGTGTATATTGTGTCAACCTGGTGTCTCTCTTCAAAGGCTGAATAGCAGTATTCAGTGAATACAGCCAGATTAGTTACCGTAGAGCGACCTGCAACAAACCCGTGCTGGTTGGGAGTTATGATTCTCGTGAGAGGAAAAACCAAGTATCCCTTCACAATGACCTCAAACAATTTAGATACAGTTGAGAGTTTAGAGATGGGGCGATAGTTCGAGATATCTTTTTTACTGCCACTTTTAAAAATCGGAGTAATATGCGCGATTTTCCACCTTTCAATAAACACGCCGGCAGATAAAGATGAGTTAAAAATATGACACAAGGGCTTACAAATTGTTGAGGCACAATTCTTGAGCAACAAAGAAGATAAACCATCACAATCGGCCTTGGCAGACAACTTTAAGTCCTTAATCCCTCTCATAATATCGCTCTCAGTAATCCTTAAGGAGCCGAAATCAATAGAAGAAAAAATATTATCAGAGATGGTGCTGTCAATTGAATCAGAATCCGTTACAAAATTTGACATAAAAAAGTCAGCAAAAAGATTCGAAGTACCGAGAACAGAATTAGAAGAAATTCCATTATAGGTCATCACGGAAGGAATATCAGATTTGGTTTTTTTAGACTGAATGAAGAGCCAAAAAGCTTTTGGGTTGCATTTTATGGTAGCTTCAAAATTTAAGATGTAGTTATTGTACAGAACTTTCTCAAGAACACTAAATTCCCGCGAATAAAGCAAGTAATTGTTTCTATCGTCCAGATCATTAGTGGCCTTGTACTTATTGAAAAATTTATTTCATAAGCTAGTATGGGAAGACTGACCGGGAAATTCGCCAGATCTTAATCCTATTGAACATATCTGGTCCAGGATTCAAGATTCAGTATTTCGGAGTCCAAAACCTGCCAATAGACTTCAACTCATTGAGAGAGTAAAACAAGAGTGCGATGCCATATCATTGGCCGAAACGTCGGTCTTGTGCGAAAGTTTCCGAAAGCGAGTCCTAGAGTGCTACGAAAAAAATGGCACACGTACACAATATTAATGATCAATTGAATTTTGCTTAGGTATGATCAATATGATCAATCAAAAGCAATACAAATGATCCTTAACGGTGGTTTTTTTGTATGCAGAAACTTTCCGTCCACCGTGTACTTACGAGTGAAAAGTTATATATATTATAAAAGTATCCATAGGTATCCATAAGTTGAGTAAGTTGAGATCTTTTACTAAAGGGAGTATTTTACTATCAAAGGTTTGCCTCTAGCATTAGAAAGGTAAATAGTTCAAGTGGTTACTGAGCCCTTCACAAAGAAGCTGATCGAAATGAGTGCCACACTCAATTTACGCCGCTTTCCATTGCTTTCTGTTATTATTATGTTATGTTATTTCATCCCCACAGTCGATCGAAATTGACAGAAAAATCAAAACAATATTTGTTTTGAACTGAACGAAGTGGAAGAAAACCAAAACCCAAAAGAAGAAACGTGACCGCTGTGCGAACTCCAGCGAGAACGAAGAGAGATGTTGCTGAAGTGTGTATCGCAAAGATGCACAGTGATTCGACTCCATACAACCGCGGGACAAAATTAGAAGGAGTGGTCCGTACTTCATAAAATTTGGTATACTAGTTAATCATGGTCTGCTGAATTGAAATCTCCATTTGGTTTTTCTTAAACTGATGTAGTTTGGCAATGCCTGAGGCTTAATTTTGCAAATTTCGTCATTTTTGGAAAGCTATAGCACCAAATGTGTTGGCTAGATTTTTCAGATTTTACATTTAATCGGTATCGTCAACATTGATTATTCCAAAGAGTAACAGAAATTGTATCGGGACGCTCTAGTTTTGCAATAAAAACGATAACAATAGATGATGTCTTGAATTTTTGCAGATTTTATCATTTTTCGTGCTAATTGCATACTTTTAGGCATAAATAAAATAAATTTTGTCGAAAAATACGTGTTTAGACCACTTTTCAAATTGAATTATTTTCTGAGATCGGAAGATATCGGAGGATATAATTACTTTATCCGACAAAGAAAGAATGCTTCTTAAAATAAAAAAAAATCCAGGAACATACTTTCACATACTTTTTAGATATTTTCGTCTAAGTTTTGCCAATTTTCAGATTTTTAACTTAGAAAAATATTTTGAAATTAAGAGTGAAGTAAAAGCCTACGCTTTGCAAGTTTTGGAAAAAAATTAAAAGCAAAAATGGCCACATCATTTCTTATTCTATATTGAAAGTTTAAGTAACTTCGTGCCAACCACTTAGTTTTAAAATTTTTTGTACTCAATAGACTAAAAAACAGAAAATATGAGTTTCAATTTTTTTGTGAAAAAAGTTTCAACTTTGAGCCGCTTTTGGACAGACACTAATTGATTTTTTGCACAGATTTTTTGGGGTTTTCTTAGTTGGAGTTTTTTCTTTGAAATGACATCAAAACCGTTAAATTCTGAGACCATACATTTTTTGAATTTTGTCTATGGAACGAATCACTGAGATGGTCCAATTATTCGGAGCAACCGGACAACTGCGGTTTGGTTGAATGACAAAACAAACTGTTTTTGGTTGAATGAAACTCGAAAAACTGCTCTAACTCACAGTTAACAAATGAAATACTGGAAAAATCTTGAAATTACCCAGGGGATGAATTTATCCCCGAGGGAACAAATTGGCCCTAAGAATAATTTTTGTGCAGCAGTGGGAAGATTTGTCGAGTTTCACTGCACTTTGCTGAACTTTTTTGAAACCCTACTCAACAACTCCAAGTATCCGGCTCGAGTATTTTCTTTTCAAAACTCTCAGAGAAATGAGAAAAATGGATTGTTTTATATTTTCACTTATTGGAGAAACCTGTTGAGCAAACAATCGTCCGTAGGCCAAAAACTTGTTCACATTAAATAATTAAATTACCGTGAAAATCGATACAGGCGGGCAGTATTGCCGTTGTGCGACTAAAGTGTCAAATTGACCCTTTCTGGAGACCGATGCCACCTGAAACCTACTTTTTAAAAATAGTCTTATTTTGACACTTTTCTTCAAAATCATGCGACTTTTGCCCCTTTTTCTTGATCAAAAAGTTTATATGTACATTTTGAAAGTTGTTTCGTAAAGTTTTTTTTTAATTTTTGCGTGTTTAAAAATACTCAAAATATACCTTCCTTTTAGTATTCACTTTTCAAAGGTAACACTTAAGTACTTAAAAATGACACCTCTGGCAACATTTAAACTACTTGCAACCCTTTTATTATGTCAAAGTTTTTCCGCAAAAATGTACATAATTAAACTGAATTAACGCGCTTTTTTGTGGCATTGCCTAAGTTATTTGTGCTTAATTAATTTTGATGGCTCCCAATGGAGAAGTAAGTATATTGCTGTGAAATGCAAATGTTTTCATAATAAATACAAAACATGCATATTGGGACTTTTTAATATATCCCTCATCAATTAATTTAAGGGGGAAACAGTTTTTTTCACAGAATATTATCTCCTTTAGAAATTTAATTAAAATAGTTTCGAAAGATAAAATAATGAAAGTAAACAAAAATTGGATCACTTGACGACAGTTTTTTTCGGCTGTGAAACTTTTTTTTGCGACTTTTTACAATTTTTCAGCGGCAACACTGCAGGTGGGCAACTGTAAAAATTTGTTGACAAAAACAACTGATAAAAGTTATAAGCCAATTTGGCCATTAACGCATGCGAACACTGCATGATGTCGACTGCACTTTGCTCCCAATGGTCCACTGGGAGGCGAATGCTGCAACCTTTTAAGTACATCGGCCACGCCGAATGTTTCGCCCCGGCACACTGACACACTTAAATAAAAATGTCTGCGTGCGCGAAGAATTCTTCCAATTTGCAAAGCCAGTCAACCAAATCGTTGCGCTGACGATGGTTGCTTGAGTTAACTTGATTTGGCTCACGTTGCTCCCTCACGCTGAGCGGTAAAACGGCATTAAGCCGATTTAATTAACAAAAGAAACTTTTCGCACTGTTGTTGTTGCTGCTGCGCCCCGTGCAGCTTACCGACACCCCATTTCGAGGTCGAAGCGTGGCGCTCAACTTTGCCACTGCAACTGACAGTCGCCTTCCACCTGCGGCACTTTCTGCTTCGTATCGCTGCGGAAGTGAATTTCACTTTTTCATCGAAGTAATTTGCGCGCTCGGCACGGCGAAACTTTCGCACACCTTAAGTAACGTTCGAATTTAATTATTGCCCATTATTGACTTCTTTTGTGCGTGAAAGTTTCCGCATTCGTGCAATTTCGATGCTGTTGCCGCGACGACTTTGCACCGTTGCTGCCGGCAGTCAGTTAGCTAATTTATGTAGCAGCCACGCGTCTGCCATTGAAATTCAGTCAAAGGACGAAAACGTTATTTATAACATAACGAAAAATTGAAATTCGAAATGTATTTGCAGCGAAATGGAGAACGCCAGCTGCAGCGCTGAAAATGTCAAATTGCATGACAGGAAATCGGATTTTGGCGCTTTTGAAGTTTGATTGATTACAAAATAATGCAATGTCATCACGGCAGGCAATATTAATGTACATATTGTTTGTTTTTAAATTATACCCAGCAAATCAGTATATACGACTGAAAGTTATCTATTATGGAGAAATGAAAAGGTAATATCACGTTCAAACTGACGACTTAAACATGTTAAATGAGATTAAACAAGTTAAATGAATAAAACTCATCTTGGTTGTTATTTTTCATCCATAAAGCCACCGAATACATTTCGCCAAGAATTTTCTTTCAATTTTCAATTTTTTATTTCAATTTTTCACATTTTCTAAGCAGTAATGACTACTTCAAATGAAAGTGCAAAGGAAAACACAGTTCGCAACGCAGTTACAAATGCGAACAAGTTAGAGAGTACGATTTTGCTTCCGAATCGCATTTGGCTATCGAGTAGCATCACTTTTTAAATCGAATTACAGAGTAGGCCCCCAGAACGGCTCAGGGTTGTAGCTAAAAATTTTCTAAGAAAAAGCTCTTAGTAATTTTGTCAAAACAAAAAATGAATGATATTCAAAATTTGAAATGAAATAATCGTTTTGCTCGCACTGCTTTCGTACTATTTGACCGCTTTTTATTGCAATTTGAATAAAAATCACTCAATAATATTTGCACAAAGTTCAGTATGTTGACAAAGATTTTAGGAAATACAACAATATTTCGCGCTCGAATCATGTTTCCAACACATCAGCCCACAAATATGTTTATTTATTAATTGTAAACAAACATATGCCAAATTAAACCTCATTAAGCAATGTGGACGCTCGTGTTCAACAAAAAAGCTCTTTTTTATTTAAACTAATTTAAGGAAGTCAGTCTGAACGCCATATAAGCTTTCTAGGTAAAGATTGTTTTTAAACCACTTATAACTCATAATAGATGCTGCTGTGTTTTAAGTTTTCTTAAAATAAGTGTCGGTTACTAATGGTTCATAACTCGTTCTCTTTTATGAACGATTGTCCCAAAACGCAAAAAACCTTATCAGTGTGGCTTCAGACCTGGTAAATCCACCATCGACCAGATCTTCACAATACGCCAAATCCTAGAGAAGACCCATGAAAAACAGATCGACACGCACCACCTTTTCGTCGACTTCAAAGCCGCTTTTGATAGCACGAGTCGGAGTTGCCTTTACGCCGCCATGTCTGATTTTGGTATCCCCGCCAAACTGATACGGCTGTGTAAAATGACGTTGAACACCACTACACCACTACTAGCTCCGTCAGAATCGGGAAGAACCTCTCCGAGCCGTTTGATACCAAGCGAGGGTTCCCCCTTTCGTGCGACTTTTTCAACCTCCTGCTGGAGAAAATCATACGCGCCGCGGAGCTGAACCGCGCTGGCACTATTTTCCACGAAAGTGTCATGCTACTGGTATATGCCGACGATATGTTCGGCGTACTCCAGTCTAGAGAAAGAAGCGAGCAAAGTTGGTCCTGCGGTGAACGAGGGCAAGACAAAGTACCTCCTGTCAACACACAAAGAGTCTTCGCGTCTGGACGACACGTCACTGTTGGCAGCCGTAATTTCGAAGTGGTAAAGGACTTTGTCTATCTTGGTACCAGCATCAACACCAACAATGACGTCAGCCTGGAGATCAAGCGGAGAATAACTCTTCCCAACAGGTGCTACTTTGGGCTCAGTAGGCAGATGAGAAGTAGAGCCCTCTCTCGACGAACAAAACTTACGCTCCACAAAACACTTATCATCCCCGGCCTCGATAGCTCAGCGGTTAGCGCGTTGGCTTTTCATACCGAGCGCCCCGGGTTCGATTCCTGGCTTGGGCTGGAAAAAACACGGATCTACTTCTATCGCTATCCACATGAAGGGAATGAGAATTACAAGAATCGCACAAGTACGCTCTTGGCAGGCAATGGCAAAACCTCCAAGTGTGAACGAAAAAAAAACTGCCAATCGCCGTTCGGATTCGGCGTTAAACTGTAGGTCTCCTCCCCTCCCTTTCCCCATCCGTTTGAAATGTGTGTTGAACATGTGAACATGGACATGTTGAAAAAAAACAGTGTCGCATACGCATTTCAAACGGGTGGAATCTGTGGTATCACAACGGGCCCGTTAAGAGGCCTAATTGTGTCTCATACAGAGGCAGCCACCGCAACCTAACCTAACCTAACCATCCCCGTCCTCTTATATGGTGCAGAGTCCTGGACGTTGTCGACCATCGATGAACGTGCCTTGAAAGCGTTCGAGAGTAAGATACTCCGCAAATTCTTCGGTCCGCTCCGCGTGGGTGATGAGTACCGTATACGATGGAACAACGAGCTGTACGAGCTATACAGGGACATGGACATAGTCAAGCGCATAAAAATACAGCGGTTGCGCTGCCTTGGCCATGTTGCCCGTATACCTGAAGATGCTCCGGCAAGGCGAGTCTACGAGACGGTACCCTCAGGAAGAGGACGTCCTCTTCTACGTTGGAAATACCAAATGTCGCAGAACCTGTCGGCGCTTGGAATCTCCAACTGGCGCGCTCTTTTGGATTCGGCCAAGACCGATACACGGTTGTAGCGCCAGCTAAGTAAGTAAGTAAGTAGGTGTCCCAAAACGCATATCTTTCTATAAGCTAGATTCGGATACTCACAGTATCCTAAAAATGTTTTCAGGTTATCTGCCAACCAGCAGAATTTGTGTTGCGCGAGCCCGTTCCTTGCGTTCTACGGACCTCAAAACCTTGCCCAATTTGTCTAAAGCGAGCTTTAGGATGACCAAAAGCGTTTTCTACCACAGGCCGGCAAGATGAAATTCGTTTGTTAAATATTTTTTTCGTCCTCAGATTGATTGATAGTAAAAGGAAAAGGTTTCATAACATATTGTAAAAGTTTCAATGCTGAATCTCCTGAACAGTAAAATTGGCACTTGCACACGTATCGCTTTTGTATATTTTTTAAAAACTTCATTGTTGCAATGGAATGACTTCAAGGCCGAGTTTTCGTGCTTCTACCTGGTGCACCACTATTTATGTACGTAAATCTGTATCGATAGTCTACTGCAACAAAGAGAATTGTGTAGTACCACCCTTTAACTTCAATATTATTTAACAATATGGTTTAACTTCAATATGACAACCGTCACTTGCGCCCTAACAATGAGGAAACCCTAAATGGTTAAAGCCAGACACAATTTCGCATATTTTCTCGTCAGTTGGTGGATATGCATCAAAGATCTCTGCTTTACAAATTGTACATATTTCTTCACATAATTCCACTACAATTTCTCCCACCGTTGTTCGTCCAATTCCAAACAGACTGCCAACTGTTCAATATTCAGCTGAAGATCTTTTCTAATGGAATCGGTAGACGCTAATAAGTATTCTTTTTGCTCACATTCTTTAATGAATCCACTATGTATAGGAACGTCTCATTGATCATGCGGAAGGTATGTATTTTTGAATTTGTCTTTGCTAAACCCTGGGACGCCCTTTTCCCAAAAACTCCACTTCTTTGCCTATTCCAACAGAAATAAAAATGTTACATGTTTTGTTGTCGGCCTCGATAGCCCAGCGGGTAGCGCGCTGGCTTCTCATACCGAGGTCCTAGGTTCGATTCCCAGCTCAGGCTGGTGAAACACTCATCTACTTCGATACTTCAAGAATTAGACAAGTGCGCTCTTGGCAAGCAATGGCAAAACTTCTAAGTGTGAAAGAAAAAAACTGCCAACCGCCAACATTTTGCGATGCGGAAATTGGCGAACAAGGCCATGTCTCCACTAAAAGGACCAAATAGGACTAGAAACCCTGTCGAGGCTTGCTGTGACTCGATGAGGAAGACGCACGCAAAGCGTCTGGAGAAATGCTTTTAAATCGATGATGGTTGTTATGGCCAACTAAATAAGAAACAACATTAAGGTATGAAGATATATTTTTCATGTACTTCATTGGAGTATAAGCTTTAAAGCAAACGAGAAGAATTTCCTCTGCGAAAACATACGAAAAATCGACTTTCTTGTAATTACTGCGCGTCACGCACTTTTGAGATGCTTAAAAACGCACACATTTACACAGACCTCCACGTTCTTTCGGCGCACATTGAATGTCATTTCGATAAGATTTAAAAATTCGTAACTTAAAAGCCTGACGGCTTAAAGTTACACACGTTTGCCACCCACTCGCTACTTTCCTTTGCCATTCTTTTTAAGTACGAGTAAGTAACAATAAAAGCGCAATAATAACAATAACAACAATAATAATAACACAACTGACAAAGAAAAACATATTAATTTCCGCCTGTTGGCAGTAATCCGCGCCAGCGCATTCAACTGCTGCCAGCCGCCATTTCTGGTGAGGTGGCTTCGCATGCGAATTGTGCGGAATTTCAAGATAAACCGACAGACAACAAAAACAAAAACAAAATAAGCTGTTTGTATTGGGGGGGAGGGAGGCGCAGATGTGATGCGTATGGGAGTGTGCGTGTGTGTGTGTGTTGGCGCTTTTAACGGCGACCGATTTTAAATATTTTACTACGCCGATTTAATGTGTTTGCCCGCAGCGGCAATTTATCACAACATTGTTCGCTATCGCAGTAGCGCAATGGTTTTCATGGGTTTCGGTAATTAATTTCCAATTAATCAGTGCAATAATTACCGCCGACGTGCGTACTTATGTACTCGTATGTATGTAAACATTTGCCGTCATAAAGGCGACTACGTGCGCGTAGTCGGCGCACATTGGAATCAAATCCCGATTTTGTGCAATAAATTCAAAAATTTAAATTAATGTACGCAACGAATTATTAATATTAACTTCAGTAAGATGGTCTTTGTATTTTTGCTGTCGTGCTCCGCGTTGTCAAAGTTGACTAATAAGTGAGGTCAAATGGAAAATTTTACTTCAATGTACCAACCAATGCACACAGTCAAAAAAGCATTTAAAATAAATAAATAAATAAAATTAAAGTGCAAAATATTTCTTCTATAAAAACATAAACCACAAGCGATCGCCTACACTGGGCTCCTATCCGATAGATTTCGGGTTCGACACTTTCCCGCACTTTCCCAATTTCCAATTAGCCTTCTTTCTAATTGGTTTCCATTCCTTAAGTATTACCCAGTTAAATTCTTTACTTTCGTAATAGCGCAACAAAAGCGCCATTGACATTGCCAAAACGTACTAACGGAAATACATACACGTACAGTTCCGAGCATTAAAATATTTATATTATTAAATATTTATTTTTGCAATTAATAAAATTATGATGAAAACCATTCTTAAAATTATGTTTCCTTATATGTAACAACCTTGTTTTTTAACTTATAAAAAATCATTGTCATTTTCGTATTGCATTGTTTTAACTGTTTTTCTGTTCGAGCAATAAAATAGTAGTGAATAGTAAGCTGGTAAAAAAAGGTTTGTTTTCACGTCAAAATAATTGATTTTATTTCCCAAAAAGTAAGTTTTATGGTAATTTATTGTTCATGCATTAAGACAAAAACAACATAACATGACTGTGCATCCTTTAGTGGGCCTAGGTAACACTGCAGTGATGAAATACGAGGATTATTTTGAAGTCTTATAAAAGACGGCAAAACCTGCAAGGAAGTGGAAAAACTCGTTGGGTGTTCAGGCACAATGACCCGCAACGCCATTATATGCAAAAAGAAGAATAAAGAAAGGAGTGGAAAACGGAAAATTTCGTCAGATGCGCAAAAACCCGATCAACAATGTCAGCTGTAAGGATCCGGGATGAACTGAATCTGAGCTGCAGTGTTCATACTGTGAGAAGACGACTACCTGAAAATAATTTATACACCCGCAGGTGCCACTATTGAAAAAAAAAACATGTGGTACGACGTCTTGACTTTGCCCAAGAATGTCTGGCCTGGCCCGTTGGAAAATGGAGAAATATCTTCTATATGGAGGCAACGGGGCTCATCAATACGGAAGACGTACCCCTTCTACTTCACCATAAAAACTTTGAAGCATGGTGGATCGAATATTTTCTTATACTCGTAGAGGTGTGTTGGTGTTAAATAATTCAACCACACAGCGAGCTAGATAGCCTAAGCAATGGAATAGGTATGTATGTAGTTGTGTCGTTTTTACTTCGTTCTTTCCTATCAAAACACGAAACATGATGACGTCATGAAAGCTATTTTGCAGCACAAGTTCAGGCAATACTGTCTTCTAACATTGACATCCTTTCACAACCAACGCAATGTTTCCCATTGAAGGGATCCTCTACGCGTTGGTTCTTTAATAAAAAAAATAAATAAAATATTTGTGAAAACGCACTGTTCTGGACAAGTGGCACCGACAAGGATGGCGTCCAACGTTTTCGATTAATAAAAAACCGTGACTTGCGAGATTTCCTCGAGTGATTGGCCCAATCGACTGCTCACATACTCAAAATTCAATGAGCGACAAGCAACGATGTGGAAAATATTTCTAATCAAAACAGCTGGTATTCGATTAAATAGCACACAAGTGTTGTGTTTTGTCGACTTGGAAGCGATTAAGATTGTGACTAGCTCTTCGAATTCATCCCACGATCAAACCATAGTCAATGCATCAAATATTAAAATCTCGGATCTCGTGCAAAGCGAGTTTGAAAATTTTATCATTGCCGGCAACGGTTACTAAAGTAATACGCCACAATTTGTGTCTTCAGTTTTAATTTTGTTAATCGCTCGTTTTCGAACTTTGGTGCCACTGTGCAGTAGTGGCTCGCATTGTCGGATTATGGTGCATCATCGACATCAAACTGCATAATTATTGAGGACTTTAAATAAAAGCAAAAACAAAATAGACGCGCTGCATTGCATCACAAGCAGTCGATTGCATTAATCGGAATGAATGCGAATTTTCTGCGTGCGGAATTTTTATGTATTGCATTTTTTCTTAAACCAGTTTTTACAATATTCGAAATTCCATATTTATGGTTTTACAAACTCGTATACCTACATATTTATTGTTATGTGAGCATGGAGACTTTAAAGGTGTGTGGAAATACATCAATACAATACATAAATACAATTTGGGAAATTTGTGTCCTGGGAATCGTTGTCTGGAATCGATTACAAAAATTATTAGGCATTTACAAAAAAGTTTACTTAGCTCTTCAGGAAGCCTAACAGATTTTGAATACTTGCAGAGATAATCGCACAAAATTTGGAATACATAAAATTTTGGTCCCATTTAGTTCTACAAAAATGTTTTCCTTAATCCTTAATTTTGTCTAAAAACATATCAGATGGTTTGAAAAGCTAAGATACCCAAGTCCAAGTCCCACTTTCAGTTATTTAAATTTAATTTTCTAATAATAAATTCCATCAATTATTCTAATCCGTCCTCGGGAAAACTGTCAAAATCGTTTGTCAAGTCTGTGTTTAGTTCGTTTTCGTCATTGTCAACAAACGTGGCATTTTCAGAAGAGTCTTCAAAAGCTGGTTGTATAACATCAGCCCAGCTATTTTCGAGAAGTTGGTTTGTTGTTGATTGGAACCAAGGCGAGTCATCTGGCTCCACATTCATAGCTGAACTTAAAATTCCAGTATTTCGCATTGTTATCAAAAACAAGTCAAATTTAATTTCTAAATATAGGTTTAAAAGACATGTTAACCACTATTTCAAGGCGAGGACGATAAGGCAGCAATTAAAAGTGTCAAAATTTTCAAAAAAGTATCCCACCAGACATTTTTTGTTGCCGGCAATAAGAAAACGATTCGCTCCCGGCAACAAATTTATCGCCGGTAATATCACCAGCGTATCGATTTCGTATCACCAGTCGCTCTAAAACGTCCGCCGAAAGCAATTCGCCTTGACGGGTCGTTTTCTTATCGTCTGGACGAGTCGTTTTCTTCTCGCCTTGGGCGACTTGCTAAATTAAGCAATAAGTGCAATAAGTTTGAACAAATGTATTTGTAATATTTTCATTTTATTTAAAAAGTAACAATTGGCCAAATTCAAAAGTGAAATTAGTTGTTCTCCTTGTCATGGCCCTTCCTTTTTTTCAATTCTATCCTTTGCATAAATTATATGCTTTTGCAGTATGCCATTGACGCGCAAGTCGTCTGTGTTGGGAAACTTTTTGTAACACATTCCTAAAAATCTACAGTTTACTGTTCAATGTATGTAAGTAAATTCTTCACTGTGAAATGACTAAAGCAAAAAAGCTACCTTAGCAATCAACGCTGAAACAAATGCCACGACTGCTGCCTGCACATTAAATTTCTACGCACAAAGTGAAAAAAACGTGTCGGCTGAGTGATGCGGCATTTATTTATTCGGCTCGTTTGAATTGACAACAAATCATAATGCGGCCATTAGCCATAAACAGAGAATGCCACAGTGGTGAGATGTTGTTGTTGTTTTAGTTTTACCTTTTTCTAGCAAAGGATTTGCTGGTGCGGCAGCAGCATAAAAATGTCCCAATACAGCCAGAAAGAAGAACTAGACAAATAAATAGCATAGTTGCTGGACAAATTATATGAAAGCACACAAACGACTGGAAACCGAAACCGAAAAACAAGAAAGAACATTTCAGTCGGCCGCAAACGACTTTCTCATACGCTACACTTGGAACAACTGACTGCGACAATGAATAATGATGGCAGAAAAGTTGAGAGTTCTACTGAAATATGAAATTCTTTCACTGGAACTTTTAAAAATTAAAATTATCAAAATTTTCCAATTTCGAACAATTTCAAACAGGGTTGCCATGCTTGAAAGCGAGCAGAGTATCAGTTCTCAGTCGAAATACCAGCAGTGTCTGACTCAAATTTATATAACTTAACTCATTCAAGAGTTATATGGTAGCTCCTGATTCGGACTGCACTGATTCGCCGACCACACCTTCATCTGGGCGTAACAAAGCCCTAACTAAAGTGTCCATTGCCTGCACCTCAGTGCAGGGCACAAAAGGGAGATGAGCGCAAAAAATAGCACAAAAATGTGTGCAAGTGGCCGTAAAGCTGGCGAAACATCGAGAGAAACGAAATGGAACGAAAAACGAATGCCTGCGAGTGCGCGCGGCGCTTGGTGCGGGAATCCTTTAGGAATTTGGCCATTCCGTCGGAAATTCGCACATTTTTCAGCTCATTCAGCAGCTGCCATTGTGCGGCGACCCCTTGGCGAGTGGCGAGCGGCCGGCGAACAGTGCCGACCAACAGCGCGCCACATCAACATCATTGTTGTAGTTTCGTTGCGGCAACCGGAAATCCTTTGCTGCCCTCCAACAGCCAACAACGTGGGGCGTTGTCCGGCCGGCCGCATGGCCGTTGCGTCGTGTCGCGCCGACAGACGGCAGGTCGGTGCTGTGTATTTTGTCATTTGATAAAGTAAACAAAGGAATGTGCCGGCAGTGTAATTTCTATTTAAGCCAACGCACTCTCCTTGCACTCTGCACTCGGCCATGCGCTCGCCGCCACTCGGCACAACGCTGCAGCGGAGAAGGTGAAAAGTATGAGCAGATTTTGTGAAAAGTGAAAAGCGTCGCATTAAATTTCGCTATGCAAATTTCGCCTGCAACAACGAGCGACGTTCGTTGTCGAGCAAATATTTTCGCAGCTCGTGTTAAGTATGAAAGACGTCACTTAATTAATTTTCAACACACACACAGATACACACTGAAGCGCATTTCTGTGTGTGTGTGTGTGGCGCACTTTTCATTTTAATGACTTTGGCTTTGTAATGGCTGCTGGTTGCAAGCGACTGCAAAGCTGCTGTGCTGCAGGTCCGGTGAACTGCCCACACGTTGCTGCGGCACTTTACAACTCAATTTAATTTAAATACACAACTTGCACGTTTTGATGGCGGCGCACAAATGCGAACATGGCCCGGTCGGGGCTCGCTTTTGTGCCGTTTATGAGTTGGCGAGTGCAACTGTCAGCTCGACATTTCACTGTAACTGACGTTGGCGCTGCCAACAGTCATTGTTAACACGAAATAATCGGCCGCTTAAGTTCGGACCAACCGGGCTGCTTCCCGCGAACGTTGTGGCCTCCACTTGCAGACGCAGAGTCGTTTTGTTTGTATCGTGTTTTCAACTGACTACTTCGGTACCCTATAGTCGGCGTTTTCGAGTAGTAACAGTGTGGATTGGATTAACTTTTAAAGAACTGTATGAAAAACTGAAGCAATGGGGAACATTTACCATGCAGTTGGCTATGTTTAGCCATAAATAATAAATTAAAAAAAAAATAAAAATAATTAACAAAAAATTATACCACGTTCAAACTGACGACTTAAACCTGTTCAATGAGCCCTACAAATTCAGCTGTCATTTCATCAAAACAAAACCAAACATAAATTGAAAATTTGATCATTTTGAAATTAATAAAAATCAAGAATGATAAAATAAAGATTACGACATCCGGGTGATCACGTCACTGGTGAAAAATTATAAGGTGACCATTTCTGAGTATATTACTTTATTTTTATTATTCGTGCGTATAGTCTTTTTTAAGACGCAATTCTGCAATGACATGTGCAGAATTTTGCTAAAACAAAGTTTTGCTTCTCTTTGTATTTTTCCTCATCTTGAAAAATAAATCTAAATAAAATTTGAATCTTATGTCAATTGGGCACCTTAAAATTATTTTCATTCGTTATGAAAGATTTGATTGGCCAACGGCATTTTTTGAATTTTGTTACATTTTAACGCGAAAATTTGACCAAAACGGTGTGGAGTCTTTGGAATAATACAAAATACAAAATTTAACGTTTTCGTGAAATCAGTTTGCAACAATTGTAATGGGTTTTTAATAAAAAACAAAACGTAAACAATGAATGAATGAATGAATGAATGAAAGAGTGTGCAGTGGGCCAATAATTAATAATTGACTGGCACGACAGCCCGCTTACGCGAGACTTAGGCCTAGCACCCGTGTTGTGCGTGTGAATTTGCACACGGGTGGAAGGGACCTACAGTTTTATGCCGGTTCCGAACGACAGGTTGGGAGCTCTTTCATAAGCAATTTTTACTCTCAAAGGTTTGCCATTTCCAGCTGAGAGAACAGCCACCGAAAGAGAAAACGAGTTTTCCCGTTATTTTTTTTAGGTGTTATTACAGGCAGTATTTGAACCTAGGTCGCTGCCTTCGACTCGCGGTCCAACGCACTAACCAACTGAGCCACGGCGGCTGCCGTGGGCCAATGTCGGCAAAATAATAAAAAAAAAACATGTAAGTAATTTTTGAATTTAAATATTTCTGATTGTTGTGCTTCGTGTTGCGTTGTTAATATTTAATACGATTTTTAAAAATTTTGTGTAAGCCGCAGATCCACACGCAATGCATTATTTGAGGTTATTTGAGAAGCATTTTGGGTACATTTGTGGACGCGACAGTATCATTTTCATTACTGAAAGATTTTGACGAGAAGGGCGATTTTCTTTCAAGTTAAAATTGGAATAATATACAGAAAACCTGATCGTTTTTAATTTAAAAAATAATATTGTTATATTGATTAAACAATTAAAATATGAATTGATATACAATACTAAAAAAAGTATTTTCAATAAAATATATATATTTACATAATAGCAAGAGTGTTATATAAACAGAGAGGCCAAATCTGCCTTACCTCTAAATCGCTCTAAGCAATTGAGCAATTGACAAATAAGTATGTAAATATTAAATACAATGAAACGAAATAAATAATATCATATGTATTTTCATAATCTTTTTTTTGGGGTATATTAATTTTGTAAAAGGTCGTACTCGTCCCACTGTTCCTTGACAGTTTAAAACAATTCGAACTACGTCACTGGTGAAAACTTTAATTTTCCTGTCATTGATGTCGTAACCTGGTTTTCTATAAACCTTGATAAAAATAATCGTTTTGCTCGCACTGCTTTCATTCCATTCATCGCCTTTTTATGACATCTGAATACAAGGCGTCTAATATTTGGACGAAGTTGAGTATGTTGCCGTGGTTTCTGAAATATGCGCCAATATTTCGCTCGAATCATGCTCCCATCAGTTCACAAAAATATTTATTGTTGTTTGTAAACAAACAGCTGTCAAATTAAACTCCATTGAGCATTCTGGACGGTTGTGTTTAACAAAAAGCTCTTTTCACTTAAACCAGTTTAAATGAGTCAGTTTGAACGCCATATTAAACAAATTAAATCAGCAAAACCAGTTCGAAAATAGTTTATTCACATGCAATTTTTGTTGGAAATTAAACACAGTAAACCATTTAACATGATCTAAACCAGTTTGGCGCAGGATTGCAGGCAAAAGATTTCTATGAGAAAGCTTTTTTATGAGAAATCTTGCTATGAGAAACCTTTTTTACCAACGAAACACAGCTATTCATTTGTGAAACATATCCCTTTAAATGCAACTGTTATTACTCCAAAACAAAAAAAAAGATTGCAAAACATTGAAACGTTTCAAAATTTGAAATGAATGGAAATAATAGTTAATAATAGTACTTTGCAGCATTTTTATTGCATCTGTATACAAGAAGTCTGTGGCGCCGGCAGTAGGCAACCCTATTTCATGTTATTATTTATGTTATTCCGAATTCTCACTTTGTTTAGAAATATTTACTTTTCGATTATTGTTCAAATTTCTAAAGGAAATTCTCATAATGTTTATCAGTTTCAGGTTTGATATGTTCGGTACTTTTTACCAATAAATGTTTTTGTGTTCGTAGTTATTCAAACTCGCGTTTCCTTTTTTGAGATCTAAACAAGAGATAGTTCTTTACAGAAGTCTAATATTCTAATAAAGTCTTCTAAAGAAGTCTAATATTTTGACAAAGTGATGACAAGGATTATAAAAAATACAGCTCGAATCATGTTTCCATCTCATCAGACCACAAAAATATTTATTTTTTGATTCTAAGCAAACAGATGTCAAATTAAACCCCATTAAGCAATGTGAACGCTCATGTTCAACCAAAAGCTCTTTTCATTTCAACTAGTTTAAGGCAGTCAGTGTGAACGTGATACAAGGTGTTTTCGTTTGACAGTATTTCCCAGGCGGAAATACTTGTTTTCAGCGCATTTTCAGCCAAAAACACCAAACAGACCCAAAATTGTTGTTTTCGTTGTAATGGGAATATGATTTATTGATGCAAATGTGTCGGAAATTTCGACGCTTAGACGAGTTGAATGGAGAAATGAGGCGTTTACATCCCTTGTTCTCGAAAACCAAACTACATTTCTTGCCATCACATGGTTCATCGTTTTCCATGTCCTTCATGTGTTCTTTATGATCGATATGCAAACAATTTAATAATGAAGAAATCGTTTTTCTGATTTTCTGAGAAAACGAGAAACGTTTCTGCCCGATACGTTCATTTATGTATTTCAGCTTGGCCCTTGAAAAAATCAACTCAGAAGCAACTGCCGTCTCCACGAGTTGCCAAAGTAGGAAGTAGGTGGCTTTCACGCAGAGTGAGTCATGATTTATGACTCATTAGACTGGCTATTTTTCACCGATTGCCTGAAATATATTGCAATTTGTTTGAGCAAGTAAATATTTCACAGTGGATTTTCAGTCAACACTTAAAAAAAAGAAATGAAAATAGAGCTTTAGACAAAAATTACTATTAATACAACTACACCTTTTCAAGTTCGATTTCAGAAAGCGTAAAAACAATTTCAGAAAGCGTTAAAGCAATTTCAGAAACCGTAAAAGCAATTTCAGAAAGCGTAAAATCAATTTCAGAAATATAAATTTCATTTCAGAAACCGTAAAAGCAATTTCGGAAAACGTAAATTCAATTTCAGATACATAAATTCAATTTCAGAAACCGTAAATTCAATTTCAGAAATTGAATTTACGTTCAATAAATTCATAAATTCAATTTCAGAAACCGTAAATTCAATTTCAGAAATTGAATTTACGTTTTCTGAAATTGAATTTACGCTTTCTGAAATTGAATTTATATTTCTGAAATTGCTTTTACGGTTTCTGAAATTGCTTTTACACTTTCTGAAATCGAACTTAAATTGGTGTAGTGATTTTAAGATTTCAAAAAAAGTAAATTTGTTGTCATAAAATAAAAAACTAATAATAAATTTCTATTATTCGATTAATTAATTATTCATTATTTACTAATTATTCGATTAATTTCTATGAGTTATTCGATTGAAAACGAATCTCTGCCAAGAAATAATAAGAAATGAACTTTACTTTTAATAAATTTCTAAGTAGTACTAAACATATCACAAAGATTATAGTGTTCTCTAGCAGTTTCTAGCAATTTATACATCGACAATCCCTCCCACGTGTTATACTTGACGGAAACATGTCAAACTTTATGATTTCCCTCTTCATTCCAAGTCTACTTACTCGTCTTTCCTTTGCTTTGCATCTTTTGTTGGCATAAAATTAATTTTGTTACCACTCAATTTGGAAAGCAATCAGAAAATCATGAATAAAACTTCTCCATTATAATCACAATTAATCAATTTTTCCATGACCCCCCGACAAGTCCGTGACGGCAGACTTCTTGTCATAATTCATCATTGTTTAATCTCTTTTGCTCATTATTATTTTTTTGCTCATAACAACTTCTACCATGGTTCGTTTCCATCTTAAGTGCTGCTAAATAAATGGAACTAAATGTAATTAGTCCATTGTGCAACAGGCATGAATTTCGCTCCAGCGAAGATGTGGGATGATATCTTGGCGCCATGGCCCAGACGTACGACGTCGCAACAATGACATTGATTGCTCAATTTTAAGTGGATTCAACTGGCCAACGCAGTAATTAATCTTGTCTACCACTGTTACTACCAGAATGTGTACAATGTGTAGGTTGACAAATCGCAACTGCTAGAACTGTGCGATAGAATTTTTGATTTTCACTAACAAAAACGACAAAGATGTAGTGCTCAGATTTGTTTATATGAAGTCGAATCGTGGTGCCACCGAAGTCGAATCGTGGCTGAAATTAATTGGTGCAGTAAGTATTTGTATGAATGTTGCGATGTATGTAGATGATGAAGTCAAGAAGTGACCAGAGGATTTTTTAGAGGATTTCATCGCTTCAGACAATGAAAACGATAATGGCACTTCAAATCTAGAAGACCTCAATTTTAGGTTATTGGTGCTCTATAATGTCACAAGGACATGTTTCGTACATCGCTGTTTTTTTAATTTTTGAATTCTTAATTTTCAAACTTTTCAGAAGCAGAGCAGATTCAGAACAGATTTCTGAAATATGCAATGCATTTTCAAAATTAAATAGAATAATATTATAGAATAATTAGAATAATAATGTTGATTTATTTTTCCACTTTATTTGGCAAAGTACATGTCTTTGTAACGTTAAAAAGTTTAAATTTTTTTTTAGCAATACAAATATTTTTTTTTTCAAGATCACTAAAATAAAAAATATTAAGTATTTTTTTATTGAAAACCACAAAAAGTCGAAATTTCTAACATTGGCCTCCAAAATTTCGATTATGTAAAATTATTAGGTTATGTAAAAAGATTATAAAATGATCACAGAATTTGTTTATCAAAACATTAGCTGTTTGCTGAAGACAGCAATAAAAAATGGTGAAATTCGTTAGTCATAATGGTGAAAAATTGAAATTGTTGTTCAAAGCACGCCGAAAAGGTAAGAATAACTCCATATAAAATATCTCTTTTGAAGCAGTGAAGCCAATTGCTTTTTGGTTTTGTGGCATAAGAAATAAAAAAATAGTTCTACTTGCATGTTTGGCGGCAGCGACAACCTTGTTCGGTGTTCGCGTAGTCCTACTGCGGCTCTATAATGCTCTATAAATGTCATAATAACAGTACTCACTCTTCGTAGCATTTTAGATGTTAGGTGATGTTTTCGAAAGCAGTTGTGGCGACAGATTGGTACGATAGCTCAGTGTTGCCAGATGGATTTCAAGCAATGCCCCTAAAATGAAGTCCATTTCTCCCCAAAAACTGAAATTCCTCCCCAAATTTATAATGCTCACATAAAATGAATATTTCATGAAAATTGCTCATTCTATTTGGTACATGAAATTATAGAAAGTCCCACTAGCCAATATATCTAAACAAGGTGTTGATGTAACAAAAATGCAACCTGGTTGGCACAGACTTTTAAAAAAGCGTAAATTAAAAATTTCTGTAAAATATTTCCCCCTAAAAAAATTTATCATAAAGTTCCTTCCCAATCCAAACAAATAAACCCCAAATCCAGAGGGAAACCCCCTAATCTGGTAACACTGCAATAGCTACTGTACACATAAAATGCTTTGAAGAGTGAACTCCACTAATATGTTTCGTAATTTTCAATTCTTTACAACTATACATCTACTTTCTGCGCTTTGTAAGACTACAAAATGTAATTTTGGCTTAATTAGTCGACTGTTCAGTTTCTTAATGAATGAAAATTTTGATTAAATTTTCAAACATAAAAATGTCAACATTAGCAATTTAAAGAATTATACTTTACATTACAAAATTGTGAACTAAATCATTCCCACGTTCTATTAGACACTGCCACCTGAAATGGTTGGAACTGTTAATTACTTTTTAAATTTTGAGTGCACATGTACAATGCATTCAGTGTAAACTGCTGCGCTGCAGCATAGTGTAATAGATAACAAGTACGAATAAAATTCCATTCAAATTCATGCTTTGAGCCGGACAAACAGGCTCGCCTGCTGCCACATTACCGTAAATTGAATGGTGAAATGCATTCGAGGAAAATTGTTTGAATTTTCCAAACGCTTCCAGACTAACCAAAAAAGAAGGATTTCCGCAGCATTGTTTCCTAAGTATGCCGAACTCAAATAGATTTCTACTTGAATTTTAGACAAATCAATACAAGTAGACATTTTCATTTCAAGTTTACCTTTAAAAATGTCTCTATTATATACACAAAAAAAGTTTATAAACTAATCTGGCTAATTGAATAAAGCGTAATAGAGTTTGAGAAATTAACTGCACACAGCACAAATGACAGACAAACACTATCGACATACATAAGTGCGAGTGCTGCAATGAGTTTTATATGAAGACTGGTTGACAGTCGACTGCCGACAATGGGATATCCTTTGATATCCTGCTCCGAGTGGTTGCTGGCAAATTCAATTCATTGCAGATTTCACTTGTGCTCTGCTTTAGCTGTTGGAATGGTCCAAGTGGCCGAGTATGAAATAAATTGACTGCAATTTACGCTTAGCTGGAGACGATGCAGGCAACTTGACCTCGACACAACGATGCGAATTTCATGATAGAGAAGAAGTTTGTTGTTGTTATAAGAATGAGCAGGAAATTAAAGAGGGACTAGAAATATGGCACAGCGTACAGTAGATCAGATTTTGATACGACTTTATATTTCTTTATATATGGAAAAAAATATGCGAAATTATTTTGTCACAAAGTTTTTATTTTGTAAACGGGTTTTCAATCGGAGCGGATCGATGTTGATTGGCTGTGGCATCTATCTTGTTTTATCAACGTCTGTTATATTTGTTGTTTATTATTCAGTCACTAATGCCAAATCACCAATTGAGCAATAAGTTGAAATGATAAAACTTTTTTATCAAAATGAATGCCGGTTAGTGCAAACGTTGGCCCATTTTTGGCCGACGCAATGTCCCTTCAATGTCGATTTTTCAACGTTCGAATCTGTGGCAGTTGAACGATAATTGGATACATAATGGCAAACATGAGCATTTCAAATAAAAAAATAATTTCCTCAACACCTCACAGACAGCTTGTTTTATTCCATTTCTACATCGACCCGTCCTTATTAAAAAACCCCGTCCTTCTGGTTTGCATTAATCCATTTGTGTTCATGTTCCAATACAGAGACACATTTATATATTAAAAGCAACCCACCAAGCAAAATATGAGAAATAGGCAACAATCGTCAGTGGCAACAAATTGGCGACTCGCCGATTTATTGCCACAGCGACAAATTAGCAACATGTCCCAAAAAAACAATTGTGTTGTGTACAAAAACACTTTATTTTCCAGGACTTTGAAATATCGAATTGAATTGTATTTCAGTGCGATTGTTCGTATTTTAAAAATGTTTATTCATTCGTCGACGGATAGTCTGAGTCTGAACTGTTACTGGCGATTTTGCGCGAAATGAATTTAGATGTTTCCAAAGACTCGCAGACTCTAAAAGGAACACCGAGTGATGCAGTAGTAAAAAATATAGACAAAGGAAAATATCAGGGACTTAACTATTATAAGTTTTTTAAGAAACTAATTGCAGTGTAACTATTACAGTGCAACATAAATTTTATTTGTTGATTATAATTATTATTTTCAACAATTAATTTTTACGTTGCATAATAACTGTTATGCGAAATAAATATTTTTTTCATTCTGGATAATTATTATTTTGGGATTTTTTTTTGTTTACGTTGTTCATAACTTTTATTTATGATTTTTATTTATTTACGTTACCGATAACTATTATTTTGAAAAAATTTTTTTTACGTTGCTTCATAACTTTTATTTATGATTTTTATTTATTTACGTTACCGATAACTATTATTTGAAAGACAATTTTTTTTACGTTGCCTCATAACTTTTATGAAAGCAATTTTTTTATTTACGTTGCCTTACCACATTTTGAGTATGAATCGATTTTGAATGGTTTAGTTGTTGGTGGAAATAAGGTTTCTGCAGTTAATTTGCGTTCGTCAATTGAAAACAATTAAAAATTAATTCACATCCAAAATGTAGTAATTCAACGTAAAAAATTTTGTTTTTTCAAAATAATAGTTATTGGCAACGTAAATGAAAAAAAATCATAAATAAAAGTTATGAAGCAACGTAAAAAAAAATGTCTCAAAATAATAGTTATCGGTAACGTAAATTAAAAAAGTCATAAATAAAAGTTATGAAGCAATGTAAAAAACATAAATCCCAAAATAATAATTATCGACAACGAAAAATATACTTGTTACTTATAACAGTTATTATGCAACTCAAAAATATTTATTACATGATAATAGTTATAGGCGACGTAAAAATTTTCTTATTGGGAATAATTATTATAAAACAATAATTATAGAAATTTCTTAAATTAGGGCAATTTTTTCATTCCCAAAAATATGGATAATAATTATTTTAGGTCTCTGGAAAATATGTACGTTACGGCCTTAAAGACGTATTGACTGACTTTTTATATAATCATAATTTTCCAAACAACATGATGTACTTAGATTTTAACAAAGACGGTTTACCGCTTTTTAAAAGTTCTAAGAAGCAATTATGGCGACTCGTCAAGGCGATAAGAAAACGACTCGTCCAGCCGATATGAAAACAACTCGTCAAGGCGAGTTGCTTTCGGTGGACGTTTTAGAGCGACTGGTGATACGAAATCGATACGCTGGCGATATTACCGGCGATAAATTTGTTGCCGGGAGCGAATCGTTTTCTTATTGCCGGCAACAAAAAATGTCTGGTGGGAAGTGAGGTGTGCATTTTCGTTAAATATTAGTAACAATTTTAAACATTTTCAATATGGATTCAATAACATCATCAAATGTCCTTTGAAAACCTATTCCTTGAAAATTGCCAATCGTTTGACTTAAAGACTAATCTGTACACTAGAGTAAGTTCGGGTAATGTGATATGGTCGGGTAATGTGATATAGTGGATTATTTCCCAAGTGTGTTGTGTCCTTTTTCAAAATTATCCTTTTAAAACATCATAGCAACTAAAAACCTTCCCAGCGAACAATTAGACAAACGCGTTTGGAAAAAATTTCTTGTAAGCGAGTTAGCAAACGTTTTCCAAGCATACAAACCGTAAATGTTGTTCAAACTTATTTTCAATGAGTTAATAAACATTTTCGAAACTTACATGCGCAAGTGTTTTCCAAATTTATGCCAAAAATTCCACACATTTTAATAGGCAAATACATTTGGAAACAATTTGCTTGAAAGCGAGTTGGCAAACATTTTCCAAACTTACAAATCGCAAATGTTTTCCAAACGTTTACTTAGATTCGAAAACATTTATACCAAGGCATGCGATGCGTTTGAAGGTTTCAAAATTCAATTCAAAATTGTAATTTCATTCATTTTTAAATGAATTTTCTCATTTATTGTTGTGCGTTTCCAGTTTCCAGTGCGTTCCTGACTTGAGTTCAGAGCAGTGACTATAGTCATTGGTTCATAGTGAGTATACAATAAATTTAAAGAAAAATTCCACTTAAAGTGAATAAGAAATACGAAAATTTTTAAAATAGTTTAAAAGTATTTATTAACAACAGTTTTCCTTTATAGACGCAGCCAGTTTCGATTTGCCAAAAATAGGTAGAAACAAAAAACAAACAAAAATCTTACAAAAAAAAATGAATTAAAAAATTGAAGAACGTTTTTTAATTGCTACAGAGCGAACAATTTGCATTTGGAATCAACTTCAAGTAACTTCATCTACGACAAGCTTACACACGCAAGCATTTTATTGGGAATAAGTTTGCGAAATGTTTGAAAAATGTTTGGATCAAATTTGTATGCAAACGGCCCAAAAATATCCACACTTCTAGAAATCCCGATGTAACTTTGAAAAAACGACTAAAACCGTTGGATTCAGAGTACTCGAATTAGGTTTACATACCACCCAGGTCCCCCGTTTGTTGAGATCGGCGACTTGAACTGTGGTTTTAGCGGTGAAAAACGAAAAAACAAACAAACGAAAAATTGTGGTAAAATTTTGTGATTTGTGGTTTTTTTGAGGTTGCAAAGTTGTAAGTCCTTCAAATTTTAATAAAAAAATTGTGCCAAATAATCTATTTTGTCTTTCCCTTTCGTATGTTTTAGAAAATGGCCAAGACGGAGCTGCTAATTGAGGAAGTTAGGAAGAAGAATAAGTGAAAGAAGATGTGTGTTTGCAGGAATAATTTTTGTGAACAGCTGATGCGAATGTCGCACCCATTCTGTTTCACTGTGCGAATTGTCACGACGACTGACGCGCTGCGTCATTTTTCGGTGCGTATAAATTCGGCCGCCGATTTGGTTCTGTTTATACCATTAGCTGTCAGTTGAAATTGAAAATTAAAATGTTTTCTATATTTATGCAAAAATGAGTGCTGTATTTATTGCTGCGGTGTTGAATATTGAAAAAGAGAAAACTGCAGAAGAAAAAAATCAAGCGGCGTGCATTGAGAGACATTTCAAACCCTTTGGAAATAGAGGGTGCAGTGTAAGTTGCGTGGAATTTTTTACTAAGAATTTCTGAAATACTGAATAAAATCTATACATTTTAAGGTTCATATCATATTATCGAGTGAACAAAGATGCATTCAATATGTTGCTAAGTGTTCATACGCCACATATAAGAAAATCTTCAATTCCCGCCCAACTGCAACTAGATGCTACTCTGCGGTTCTTGGCAGAAGACAGTTTCCAAAAATCCGTTGGAAAAGATGCCGAAATAGCGTTAAGCCGAAGCACTGTTTCCAAAGTCTTGATGCGAATTCTCATCATTTTGGAAAGAAAATTTTGTGCAAGGTTGATCAATTTAGAAATGTCTGAAGTCCTGATGTTAAGGATGCATCGACGGCATACACATCAAAATAACAAAACCACATCATGATGAATCCTTGTTTTACAATAGAAAAGGATATTTCAGCATTAATGCTATGATTGTAAGTTCATATACATATGCAGATATGAAACGATATACATATGTATGTATTTACTAATGGTCATTATTTCAAATAGATATGCGATTCAAATATGTTCATCAAAGGGGTCGATGCGCGTCGTCCGGGATCGAGGCACGATGCGTTTATTTGTAGTATGGGCAGGGCTCGAGAATATCTTCTACGGAAATATGAAAGCGCAATTCTTGACTTCTAGGGGATGCTGGTTATGCACTGGAGCCATTCGTTTTAACACCATACAGAGATACAGAAGCGGGAACCTATAAACACACATTCAACAAAAAACATTCAGCTATCAAAGTAGCTTCTTGCGCAGAGTTTTTATGCTTTCCCCTGAATAAAAAAACCAAAATCATTCATTCACTTCACTTAATTCACTTACAATAAATTTATTATCGCGAATAATTGCAATCGACTTATATTTTCTTTCCTTTTTCGATTTGTTCTTTTAATTTCACTTCAGCAAATCTGATCGGTTTCAAATCACATATAAAATTGTGAAATCGAAATGTGGCACATGGCATTTCACATGAATTCATTTTCGAACATGAAATCCACAAAAGTTAATTGCAGCACCTCAAAAATGTATTTCGATCGAATGCAATTTCGATTTCGAGTGAAAGTGAAATGTGGCACCTGCCTGAATGGCTTAAAGCAGTTTTTTCTTGGTTAAGACTTACAGCCCAATTCTGTACACTTGATAAATTCACCACTTGACTATTTGTCAAGTTTTTACTATTTGTCAAGAATTCGCATTATATTACTAAAAATAAAAGCTCTTTCCTTGATAAATTGTCAAAAGTGTGAATGCTATTGACAACAGCTTACAAATTGAAATTTTGCGTATTGAAAATGGAAGAATTGTGCATGTTAACACTTTTACCGGTTGAGGAGGATAGAAGAGAAGAAATCAGAAGCAGAAGAAAACAAATAATTTGCTTTCGTTGAGCGTAGAAGAATTCATGAAGAATTTTCGGCTGACTCGATCCTTGTGTCATCGATTAATTGAGGACTTGGCGCCACATGAAACACAGAGAACTTCGCTATCTTTGCTCATACACGTTCTGGCGGCATTGCATTTTTTTGGACATGGAGCCTACCAAAAATGCGTTGGTAATAACCAGTGGCGTCCCCAGGATTTCGGGAAGGGGGGGGATATTCAAAAAAATTCAGTTTAACGCCATTTTTATACTTTAATTTTTGCGTATTATTTTTAATACATGTTGCATAAAATTGTACATATGCACATACATACATATATGCATACATATGTACATATACTAAAATAAAATTCTTAAAACGAAAAATTCAAGTGGCACGTATTTTTAGGTCATAAAATCCCAACTAAAAAATTCAAGTTTGTTTTAAGTTCTGAAATTTTGAAAACTTCTTCTAGTAGAATTACGAAAAACTCAAAAGACCTATTTTAAAAAGCATAACACACCAGCTATGTAAAATAAATCCAAAAAATAAAATATTAAAATGTATGACGTTCCGAAATTTAATTATGATATAGGTGAACATGTTTTCCATGTTTACACACAATTCACCAAAAAAATGTACCCGCATTTTTGTCAAATTTCAACAGCTAATGCAGGGTTGGCATGAAGCCTGTGTTTGACTACTACTTTGGTAAATAGTCGATACTTTTGGGAACACTGAAAATACAACTATTCTGCGAGAACAAGTGCAATACTGATTTTTGTATTCATTTATTCTTAACCTTTCTGCAGGCATCCGGTTCTGGCCAGACCACATCGAACTTCGGATCCACTTTAGTAAAGTTGTAGTTAAGCTATCGAGCTCATATTTCATATTTTGCAAAAAACGAGAATAATAGACGTATGTTTCGCATTTGTGCAGATTTTTTCATTTTTCATGTTGATTGCATACTTTTAGGGACGACGAAATAAATTTTGTCAAAAAAGATGTGTTTAGACTTTTCAAATTGAATTATTTTCTGAAATCCGATGATATCGAAGCATGTAATTACATTATCCGACAAAGAAAGAAGTCTTAAAATACAAAAATCCAGGAACATACTTTCACATACTTTTTAGATATTTTCCTCTAAGTTTAGCCAATTTTCAGATTTTTAATTTAGAAAAATATTTTTGATTAAAAGTGAAGTAAAAGCCTCAACTTTGCAAATTTTGAGAAAATATTAAAAGCGAAAATAGCCACATTATTTCTTAATCTATATTGAAGGTTCTAGCAACTTCTTGGTAATCATGTATTTTTATAATTTTTTTTACTCAATAGACTAAAAAACAGAAAATATGTGTTTACATTTTTTTATGAAAAAAGTTTCAACTTAGAGCCGCTTTTGCACAGAAACTAATTAATTTTTTACATAGATTTTTTTGGGTTTTCTTAGTTGGAGTTTTACCTTTCAATTGACATCAAAATCGTTAAATTCTGAGACTATAAATTTTTTGAATTTTGTCTATGGAACGAATCACTGTGGAATGGCTTAAAACATTTTTTCGTTTGTTCCTTATTCAGTCCTTTACGGAGCATAGGACTTCAACTAGGCTTTTCCATCTGACTCGATTTGAAACCCTCATTTCGTGCCATACCATGTAATCGTGACATACGTTAGTTGGCGCAAAATCTACCTGATCCAAGTGTTTTTCTCTCGCCTTGGCTTTTATTTTCTTTTGGGTTAGTAAATTATTGTTTTCGTTGGAAAATATTGTCTGAACATATTCAAAATTTATATTTATCCATTGTACTCATGGCTATGTTCGTGTTTTGGTGTCAATTCAATTACATTCCAGATGTGAAGGAAGTATTTGTTGTCTTGTCGTTCCGGTTTTTATCAATTGGATTGTTTTCTGTGGCAGAGATGGAAGGAAGGGAAGGCTGTTTTGAGGATTAGACTTGGTTTTTAAACCTCGACACTGGAGTAAAAATCAGAGAGGACAATTTCTCTGAAAAAATTGCCTAAGCAATAGCGGAAACCAATGCTTAAGAGCAATAAAATTAAGATATTAATTAATTTGCTGCTAGAAGTAATATTTGGCCCTGAACAAAACGAAGCTTCTGATACTGATAGAAAAAATGGTCGTTTAAATAGTTCAATGTGAAGATAGCGACGACGAAGGCGACAAAGAAAACGGCCAGTTCAACCTGAACAATAACATGTTGAGCATGTTCTGCATGTTTTTCTTGGCAAAGCAGTTCAGCATTGTCAACAGTTCAAGGAATCCAATGCCCAATGTAAAATCTCAATGTTTTTGACGCATGTAACTGAATTATATCGTTGCAATAATTGCATTGGTCAAGCAGTTGAAGCAGATTTGCATTTATAAAATTTCTTTATTTTGTTTTTTTTTGGATTTCAAAATTAATTCATTGAAGTTGAAACTAGCTAGTTACTTAATTATTCTAGTATATTTGTACCGTTTTACGTAAATAAAATGTAGGCAAGCAAAACAAATCAATGTGTTCACACTTTCTGGTTTTTTTATATCCTTAACAACAATCCTCGACTATCTTCTTGTTTACATCATGGTCTGGCCAGATCATGGGAGCTACTACTAGGTTTTAAGTGGGTGATCACAGAACAGGTAACGCAAATAATAAAAATGTTTGCAGAATTCCATATTGTTACATCAAATTGGATAAATGAATTTATCCACCAAGGGGGGGGATCCATCCCCCTAATCCCCCCCATGGGGACGCCACTGGTAATAACTGTAATTTGCCTATGAGCCAATCATCTGTCTCACAAAATTATAAGAATTTTCAATAAAAATTTAAAAATATTTTCAAAACTTACTTTTCTTCCATTTTTTTTATTTGTCTTATTTTTTGACAATTTGACAGCTATCGCTTTTTTATCAATGTTGCATCAGAATGCCAACAAAGCTTTTGCTTAATAAAAATCTCGACAAAATACCTTGATAAAAAATTTGTCAAGAATACACAGAATCAGGCTGTTAGTCAGACTTCCGGAGTTGGTGTTGTAATATTTAAAAAGTGAACAGCATTAGACAAAAGTTCCGTTCTTCTTGCTGTTTTGATGAAATCAGTTTCTAAAAAATGTGTCTGCTCAAACGTTTGAATTTGACTGTGATTTTTTGTTTTGCAGCTTACAATCCAAATTCGAATTCTAAATTCTTCGAAAGGCACAATTCGGCAAAATTATTTTTTCAAACACACCACTTCTCCCATATAAATTTTCTTTTTCCATATTCGTTTTTCGTTTGGGAATTAATTTTTGATTCCCAATTTTTGATTCATAATACATCTCTTTCAGGCTCTTTATTGTACAACTAGTTCAACAACCTGGAGCAATCGTATCAAGTGTCATTGATGTGCGACTTATAGTTCTAAGTCTTACTTAAAAATTTTAATTAAAAAAATTCCCACACTCCTTCTCCAACGATTATGAAATTTTACCAGTGAAACAATACATCTGAATAAGGAAGCTATACAGAATTTCCATTCCATATGGCCGCCTCGGCAGCAACAAAAGATATCCCGAAACCTCCTTCACTCATTGTTTTACAACTTAAGATCAATCGGTCAAATAGTTCTCGAACCTATAAAGTATATTACAAATAAATATTAATTTTTTTCAGCCATGAACCGGGAAATGTTTTGTCCAAAAAATATTATAAAATGAAAAATCTTTACTTATATTTCTAAATTTATTTCATCGCCTTCAAAGTACTCCCCCTTCGAGGCAAGGCACTTATGCCAGCATTTTTTCCAGTCCTCGAAGCATTACTTACTTACTTAACTGGCCATAACAACCCGTTATCGGGTTACGGCCTGCCGCAAAACTTCTCTCCAGGCGCCTCTGCTTCGCGCGCGCCTTCTTCAGTTGGTCACACCAAGAGATACCAGGGCCTGTTCCACTTGGTCCTTCCACCGGAGACACGGCCTCCCTCTTCGCCGTCGACCTCCAACCATCGCATCGAACACCTTTTTCGCCGGAGCTTCGTCGTCCATGCGGCAGACATGACCGAGCCAGCGTAGCCGCTGGATGTTAATTCGCTGCGCAACGTCCATGTCCTTATACAGCTCATACAGCTCGAAGCATTCCCTCGAAGCATTCCAAATAGTAATTTTCCGGAGTGGCCTTTAAAACCTTCTTCGATTCGGCTTTTATCTTCTCAATCGACTCAAAACGATGTCTCCGGAGCGGTTTTTTGAGTTTAGCGAATAGCCAGAAGTTGCACGGAACTAAATCAGGCGAATACGAGGGCTGTGAAACGATATGGGTCGAATTTTTGGCGAGTGCAGTGTGAGATGTTGCATTATCGTGGTTCAAAAACCCAGATTTGTAAAAATCGAAAAATTCACTTTTTGTGTCGTATGTGCAAAACTAAACATCACTAATGAAATTGAAATGGATGTCTGTAACAGTGCTGCCAACCTATGAACAAATATAAAAATATATAATAATAATAAAATATATAACAGTATATACAAAATAACTACCCGCGTAGTTCAAATCGACAGATTTCCGGTTTTTTTTAACCCATTAAAATGAATTAAATGAAAAACTCCAATATGCAAAAAAAGCACCTGTTTGAATTCAAATTTTTTTCTTGCCACAAGTACATTTCGAACATTAGAAGATAAAACAAAAGCAATCCAAGCCGAAGTGAAATGAAAAAATTAAAACGAAATTTCAAATCAATTCACAAACGGCTTTCGTTGAATTGAGAAGCTTCGCATTAACGTTATCTATTATTTTTCCTTCAAATGTAAGCAGCATAAAAATTTTTTTAACATTAAACAGTTTAATATAAATTCTTATATTTTTTTTAAATAGTCCTAGTCAACCATTACCAGATAACGGCCTCTACCTTCCTTGAGTCGCTGCTGCAATCGATCGTTAATTCTTCAATTTCCACAGCAATTGATGATAGAGCTTCCTCTGCTTGGTGCCCCCAACGGATCCATCTTCTCCGTTGGCCTCCAACTATTGCATTGTTTTTAGACTAAAGCATCGATTTAGATATCCTAACCTATTAAAGCTCAAATCCTTAATCCTATTATTAAATAAAATTATCTGTTTGCGTAAATTTTTATCGATTGACTTTTACATTCAACGTTTTTGTGAAAAATAACTACATAATTTTTTTTCTTGAAGCCTTTTGGCTTTGTTTTTAGCAAAATGTGCATACAAATATCCGTTTCCTGTTAGCGTCTGTCTGTTCTCCACTCTTGTTTGTTGAATAGGAATCAACGCTCGTCTTATATTTCTTTCGTCCCCATTACATTCATCGTTAAACATATTCTTTTCTTTTCATTCAACAAAAAACGTTAAGATGAATCGAATCCTTATCAGTTAAAATAAAATTTATTTTCCTGACGAATTCATAGCAGCCAAAAATATTTTTTAAATATTTGTTGTTTTTTTGTTAGTTATAGTACAGTACTTAGTTTCAAATATGATACAATTTGTGACTGTAACGATCCGTTATTGAGTTACAGCCGATCTAAACAGGTCTCTCTATATCACGCGCCGCACAGTGGCTCGTTCTGTCAAGGCAGTTGAGGAAAATCCTTTTATTTTACGGATGGTTAGATACAGTGACTCAATTGCAAAATCGAGCAAATTTCATAGTTCATAATAAATGCGTGATTTGGTGAAAACAATTTCGTTTATGTTTCACCTTTTTCTTTATATGCCTTAACCCACGTTTAGCTATGGGTACAAAAGGGAGCTCGACATCTTCCCTCTGAACAAGTTTTTATTTTTATAAACCTCAACCTTTCTCAACCTCTGGTCTATCAAATGTGTTTACACTATAAAGGATCTCTACTAAAGATTTGACTCTACGTAGAGTTTGATGAACTCTATACGACGATGACCTCTATTTGACGTATACACTATGACAATTTTTTCTCCCGTCTAGACTCGGACGACATCGATTTGCGTAGACTCCACTGGAGCTATCCCATAAATCGGTACTTGACTCGTACATCGATATCAGTTGAAACGTTTTATCCTTTGTCCAGATCCCGCCATTACTTTTGCTTCGTTGCTTCTTCGGCGCTGATGCCATTGCGTTATTTATTATTATTTTGTTGGTGGATATTTCGATGCTTATGAAAACTTATGAAAATGTTCAGTTGAAATGCCATTTTCAAAAACATTCATAAATCGTGAAATTATTTACTGTGCATTCATATAATTAATTTTGTTCGAATGAAAATTCTCTTCATTCACTCAAGTGATCTGAATTGTTTCTTAGTACTAGACTGAGTGCCAGTTTTACCGTACGGTATTGAAGATCAATTTTTATGTGACCAGCTCGAGGAAATTATGCTTCCAGCTATGTGTGTTCTTACACAATTTTCAACAATTCTTTTACAAACCAGATGGATTTCAGGAGAAACAAATTACATCTTTTAGAATAGAATACCAAAATGTGTAGTCTGCATCTTTGAATAAATTTAAATTCTGCATCTTTGAATAAATAAATCCGGATGGATTTCAGGAGAAAAAAATTTTATCTTTTAGAAAAGAATAAAAAAATGTGTATTCTGCATCTTTGAATTTGAATTTAGTTTACACGTGTTTCAGGATTTTGCAGACAACATTTTTTTTCGAAAATATTCTTATTTGAATTTTCGAAAATTGGCTAGATTTTCTTCAAACCCCTTGTGTTCCAAATTCATTATCCTCTGTTGCAATAATCGCATAGAAGTTGGTCTTTTTTATTTTTTTTTATTTTTGCACATTGTTACATTGGCTTTGGAATTGTAGTACACAATTTTTTAAATGCCAACAAATGAAAATAATAATTTAATTGTTTTAATAACTTTTTCATGGTCGCCCAGGTGAAATTAATTTTTAAAAATCAATTAATTTTTTTTATTTTGCTTCGTCCTTCATCTAATAGAAGTCTTCGTTCGTCATCAAACTCGAAGGGTCGATCCGGTTTTTATATATTTTTCGCCGTCTCAGCACACTGTCGTCGTTCATAATATTGAAATCGCTTTCAATTTCCTCAAAACGAAACATTTTACTTCGTTTTATTTCCTTTTTACACAAAAACATATTCACGATCAACTAAGAGTTTTATAAAAGAGACATTTCTGCTTATTTCAACTAACTGGTTTAGTAACAGCTTTTGTTTGTTTTAAAGTTAGAGTATACTTTAAACGTGAAAGTATGCTCTAACTCGACTATAATTGATTTAAAGCCTATTTCATTTAAAAGCGAACTTTATTGATCTTAAAGTGTACTTTAAAAAACTGTTCATTTATTTTGAATCATGCCAATTGTATATTTTCTCCATCCCAATTCTCCTTAATTTGTTTATTTCACACAGCTTCTGACAGCTCCAAAGCACTTTCCGAACATATCCTTAAATATCACAACGCAAGTGCTCTGTCGAAATCCGTAAAGCAAAACGGTCTCGTCGAGTGCTCGATATCGAATTTCGAAAGCCAGCCAGCCATCCAAAACTCTGTGCGAGTATATTGAAAGTCAAGATTCAAAAACTTTTTCCTACCAAAATGTTGCAGGTTTTGAACGCAAAACATTAAATTGACACATTATTTCTTTCCTCGCTCCAGCAATGCGATTTCACATTTGATTTTCTCTGCATTTAATTGTAGTACTTGGAATTTCGTTTCTTTTTTGCATTGAATTTCCGATTCAATTTGCTTTCCCAATAATTGCTATTTCTTTTATCTCTTTTATTTTTCTCCTTTAAAATCTTTAACATTTCGGTTTGAAATTTGTGTTGGTTTTTTATTTCTTGTTCTATGATAGTTGTCTTTGGATCCACGCACTTCCTGTTTGCTTTTAGTGTTTGCAATGCCTCAGTCTCACTTGCCTCACACCTTTTCCTTGCTCTGAGTGTTTTTGAACCCCAGTCTCCCTTACTCGCAGCTTTGCTTTGCTCTGTTTGTGAGACATCACTTGCCGCTTCCATTTCCTCATCGCTAGAGAAATTAACTTCACATAACTATACTTCATATACATTTTCCAATTCGTCGTGCTGCGTGTCTGTTTCGGCACCATATGACGCCACGCCCAGAATACCCGTTACTTGGGCGTTTATTTTTGCTGCAGCTACTACTCTCCCCTCAAATTTGTCTAACTGGACTGCGTCATGTGGCCCACCACCCGTGTTGGTCAAACTCTTCATTCCTAAATATACCTAAAAATATTACGTTTTAAAAAAAATAAAAAAATTTGTACATTTACATACATACAAGCAAGTTATATTGTTTCCTTTTTGCTTTCACGCGTTTCAAATTTTTATTTCAACTCAACTAATTTCTACAAAATATTTATGACAAGTATTTTTCGGAACTCAATGATTGTAAAATTATAAATTAAAGCAAGTAAAATTGAACAAGTAGAACAACAAGTAGATATGTACATATAACTAGGAAGTGTTTTTACTTACTATCTGCCATCCCTTCGTTGGCTTCATTGGAGGCCCATTGCTGTTTAGCATTTCCGTTAATCTTCTCCATAATTTGTTTTCTTATCGCAGTCATTGGAGCAATTTTGTAAACTATTTTTTTTTTTTGCTAAATCGTCGTGTTGTTCCATGCGGCTGCTGCAGCTCGACTAATATCTTCACTTGGCAGCGTTCGTTTGTTGGCTTCTAAATAAACAGAAAGAACATCACAAAAACTAAGTTGAAAAAGCTGAAAAACTGGCCCTTAGGTAGACATTTCTTAGAATTACACATTGAAACAGAAATTTAAGTACAAACAAAATTATAAGTAATAATTTTAATTTTTTTATTTTTTTTTTAATTTACACCATCATAAATCCTCAGTGTCAGTATTTTCTTAAAGTGGCAACATTAAGAAAAATATACAATATGAAGAAGCTTCAAAAATGGGTTTTTTCAGGGACCGTAAATAATTATTATCGCAATATTTTTACTCAAAAAAATCAAAATGAAAGAAGCATTGCAGATATACCATGCAATAAAGTGATTTTTTTTTAAATCGGTTATCAAAAAAGCAATACACCAAAATTCTCGATTTTTATTTTCCGCTCACCGAATAATAATTTTTTTTCGATTTTTTTTTCGATCAGAAAATAAAAATTATTTGTTGTTTTATTTTTTTTGGGGAAAAATAAAAATTATGCGGTGAGTTTTATTTTTCACTTGCAGAATGAAAACTTTTTTTTCAGTTTTATTTTTTGTTCACAAAATAAAAATTACAGGGCGAGTTTTTGTTTTTGATTCAAAAATAAGCCTCATGTGGTAAGTTCAATTTTTCAAATTGTATTCTGAAAATTATTTTCTGAGTAATACTTTTCGCTCATGAAATAAAAAATCTACTATGAATTATATACTTTCTTTCTTTTTTTCTATTCTTTCTTTTCTATAAAGGAATGAATGCAAGATTTTTCCCGATACCCACCCAATGAATGAATGTTTTCACCATGGTTTGTACTCTAGAACTCGCTATGAAAAGTTCCAATTTTAAACAGAGAATTCAGTTTTTTATTTGACTACAAATTTGGATTTTTTTAATTTCAAATTTTTCATTTATAATGTCCATGACATTGCGCGACGTTATCGGCGCTAAATTTAAGCCGGCGAAAATTTGCGATGTTAAAATTTTGAATGGTGCCGAGTCCAAAAAATTTAAAGGAATTTGTTGGGATGTAATTATCCCAACACATATATCCTTTACTTCGTCCTGCGAAATTTCAACACACAATTTTTTCTTTTTTTCTGACAACTGCCAGTCTTGTTCGTTTTTCTCCTCACGGAAAATTTCGGCATGAAAATCGTTCATGTGTCTTTTTAAATTTTAAGTATAATTTCCTTTCAATAGTTTCGCGTAGATTTTGCAATGATTTTTGATTATATCAAAATTAAAATAGTTTCTAACAACTTTTTCGCGGTACCGTCCCATTCCGCTTAACTTTTCTTTTTTGGGGGGGTGGGTAAACACACTCTTCGTGAACGCGTTGTAAAAATTTACAAACATTTTAAATCGCGTAGAAAATCAATACTCGGAGTAAAAAAGTATGGAAGCATAGGCCATATTTAAAAAAATTATTCGTAATTTAGTAGCATTTTTATTTCATGAGCGAAAAGTATTACTCGGAAAATAATTTTCAGAATACAATTTGTAAAATTGAACTTACCACATGAGGCTTATTTTTGAATCAAATACAAAAACTCGCCCCGTAATTTTTATTTTGTGAACAAAAAATAAAACTGAAAAAAAAATTCTCATTCTGCACAACAAATTTTACACACGAAAAAATCGGTATTCTCGCGAAACTAGGAGGCCAAATGTAGAAAAAAGCGTTTTTAGTTGTTCTCTCTGACGTCAGGATTTTTTTTAAAAGGACTTTGAAATTTCATGGACATGTGTATTTAAAAAAATTATTTGAAAAATTGAGAAACTAACTATTTTTGTAGATTATTGATACGCCAAAGCAATATGCCATCAAAGTTCCGACATAACTGTCGAAACCCCCTTTTGTTGTTCTTAAAAGAAGTCTTTGAATCACCTGACTAACAACATTGCGACAATTTTCAAATAAAAAATGCTTTCTGAAATTACATAAATCGCCGCTAAGGACGCCCAGACGTAAAATATTTATGAGCAAATATATTTATGCTCGATCCCAAAACATTTTCTCAACTTTCTTCTTATTTATCAGCATTTTCTCATTCGGTTTTGTGCTCTCGGTTTCTATTTCAATTTCTATTTCAATAAATCAAAAGACCCCATTCGCAGTGCTTTTCATGTTATGCATTGCCCGACACTGTCAATGGCCAACTGTGCAATTTAATTCCAGCACTTAAACGCTTCGATTAAGTTTCACTTTTCGTTTGGCACAATTGTGCATTTCTCTACTCATTCTCCAAAGTCTGCTCGTAGCGCAGTTCTGGCTTTAAACCTTATTTGAGTAGTGTATCTTTAAAGATACAAATTTTCAAGCAATTTTTTTATCTAAAAACAACAATTTTAATGTTATAAAAATTATGCGAAAAACATTTAAAACTCTAAAATATTTAGATAAAAATTACGAAATAGGTTACAAAATATGAAGCTGTAATAGTTATTTTTAAATAATTTTATTTTATTTGATTAATACTAATTTAATGAATTTGCAAAAAAAATCTATAATTCTGATTGTTATGAAATTGTTAAAAAAAATTATTTTGTTAAAACTAACTAATTTAATCTGCAAAATATGCAACAAAATTATTTGTTTCAAATCAAAATGTACGTTTAAATGTTTTGTAATTACTGTAGACATTTCTAAAGTTGTAGACACATTTGGTAAATCTGCTCTTGAAAATGTTTTTCAATCTTAAATAATGTAATGTAGACTTGCTCTCATATAGAATTCCCTTCAAAAGCTGAATGTTCATCGTCATCTAAGGGTTAATTGGCGGCGCACTTCAGCCCTTTTGGCCAATTTCGCGCAGCTGCCACTCCATGCGACTTCGTTGTTTTAGCAGGAAAACAAATAAATTCAACGGTTGTGGCATTTGAACGTTTTGAATTTCTCGGTGCTGCGCACTGACCGTTGCCGCATTTAATTTTCATTTTGCCGACGCTACAAGAAACGACAAACGTTACGGCGTGGCGTCTCTTAAAGTGGCGAGTCAAAAAGGAAACAAAAAAAGAATTTAAAGTTATTTTTGTGAGTGACACTACTTTGACAACTACAAACAGAAGCTGCTCGAGCCCAGTTTGTTTGCAAAAACTACACGAAATAAAACCCAAGCAAGACGTTGGCAAAAGTTTGGATAAACTTCCGAACAAGTTGCAGCCGATATTGATGACTGCCCGCGCGTGCCGGGTATCTGTGTCGTTGGACGACTAACGGTAGCGCCAAAATGCAGCCCTGAAAAAAGCGCTGCGCCAACGTGAAACTTCGCCCAACACCCAACGACACGTTCCTGCTGGCGAGTTGGTATCTGATGGACATACCGACGCAGCATCTTGCGGAGTGACAACGGCAATAAACTTTGCCACAGCCACGACACCAACAACAACAACAACAACAACAGCTACAACACCGACAGCGGCCATTGATTTATGTGCGCAACAATGAGGTGTGGAAGTCGCCTCCGTCCGTCGTTGTCGTTGTCGCTGTCGCCGGCGCGGTGCCTTCGCCGTTGTGCACTGGTGTGATAATCAATTACGAATTTGCAGCGTTTGTTTACCTACAGCGAACCAAATAAACGACTTGTTGTCAATGTTGCTTGCGAAAGAATATCGCACGAGCGAGGCCGAGCTCGTTTTCAAAGGGTTTGCCGGTTCGCGTTCGGCGATATTGTTGTGTTTTGTTTGAATAGCTATAAATTTGTTTTCCACATCGTTGCTGCAAGTATTTTAGACCTTTTGCTTCCATGACTGAAAGAATACAAGATTACGACATCCAAGTGCTGACGTCATGCGTGTCCATTGCTAGAGCTGCCAGCCCCACCTTCAAAATTTTTTAATTCTATATGTCAAGAAATAACTCGAGTTCCGTTTTATGTTTAAATTTCATTTATTTATTCAATTACTTTGTTTCACAAATGGACTTGAGTTGCTGTTTTCAATATTTATTATTTACTTTAATTCGTTTATCGTTATTTTGTGAGTTCATTTGCACGTCGGACAAGACAAGCTATTCGCGCCGCGCGTCGGTAGGCAACTGCTGACGTACTCCTTTTTACCCGCTCTTCGCCGCTCGGGTCAGGGTTGCGTTAATTTGGCGTGACAACTCGGCCGTTCCTGACAGCAATCGCCCTCGATTTGGTCGTCGTCGGATTCAGGTGGATCTTCGTCGTCGTCTAGCTCGGGACTACTACTGCACCAGGGCTTCATTTTATCGGAGGCGTATATGGAGCAGAACTTCCTATTCGTCACCTGATAACCGGGGATATCCTCAAGCAGGTACCGGTCATTGCCAAGAACCTTGCTGACAATATATGGTCCTCGATACTTTGGCTCCAATTTTCGGGAGTCACCCGATGCTGCTGGTTCGTTTTCAATCACCACGAGAGCATTTTCGGCATAACTCGTGGGCTTCGCGTGGGTACGGTCAAAACGCTGTTTCCACTTTTCTCGTTCGTTGCTGATGTTGTGTTCGGCCTTGGCACGTTTCTCGGACATTGATAACGTGGTTGTCACATCGGTGATATCATCGTGAATTGCTGCAAGGAGTTCGTTTTGGACGACATCACGCAGGTTAAAGTCAAACACTAACTCGTTTGGACTGAACCCGGTAGTGGCGTTCCTTTGGGAGTTTATGGTCCACTGCAGATCTCGTAACGTAAGGTCCCAATCCTTCGGATTTTCAGTAGTCGTTCGGATAAATGACAGGATACTCTGGTTGGCACGCTCCACTTGTCCGTTGGCTCGTGGGGTGCGCACAGCAGTCTTCGTGTGTTGGATGCCATTTTCCTTGCAGTACGCCTCGAATGCTTTTGACGTGAACGACGTCCCTCTGTCTGATATAATTTGGGATGGCAGCCCGAAATAGCTGGACATCTCGTTGAGAACCCTTAAGACGTGTGTTGTCTTGGTGTCGCGTACAGCTTTGACAACCAAAAATTTACTGAAGGCGTCGGAGATCGCGAGTACATAGCAGTTACCGCGCTTGCTGCGCGTAAAGGGACCCATGTGGTCGACGTGGATCAGACAGAACGGAATTGGCTGGATGGGGCTGTAATGCAGGCAACCCTCGGATTTTCCAGCACGGTGTTTCTGGTGACAACACTGAATGCAAGCAGCGATATAATTCTTCACGTACTTCCTCATTTGCGGGAACCAGTAGGATTTTTGAAGGCGCTCGAGCGTTTTTTCGAGTGCATGATGCCCTGCTTGATCGTGGCAAAGTTGCACCACACGCCATCGCACAGCCTTTGGCACCACAAACCGTAACCCGTCCGGATGGTTGCGGTACAGTCGGTGATTTTTCAGCCGATATTCTGCCTTAATGGCGGTTTCACGTGGTGATTTCACCGACCCATTAGCGATGCTGATGATTTCGCGAAGACTTTCGTCTTGAAGCTGCATCGTCAACAACCAATCGTCTACATTTGCAGTTACCTTAAGTATGAATCCAGCGGGTTCAACTTCCTTCGGGGGTTGGTCAGGCATACGGCTAAGAGCGTCGACATGTTGAAGACGGGTGCCCTGGCGGTGGATACATTCGAAATCAAATTCCAACAGCTTTAGCCACCAACGAGCGATCTTGGATTTGAGTTCCTTGTTTTCCTTTACGCGAGCTACGGCGGAGCAATCGGTTACCAATCGGAACCGTTTTCCTAGTAGGTATATGCGGAATCGTTCTAAAGTTTCAACTACGGCAAGAACTTCGAGTTCATAGCTATGATACCTCGTTTCCGCATCGGTGCAATGTCGACTATAATAGAAGACCGGATTCCACGTTTTCCCGTCGACGGATTGTAGCAAGACGCCCGCGAGTCCTACGCTGCTCGCGTCGGTGTGAACTTCGTGTTGCGCCCTTTGATCGTATAAGGCTAATACGGGCTTATTGATCAATGTCTGAATAAGCTTCTTAAACGCGGCTTTTTGTTCGTCGTCCCAAATGAAATTGTCTTGTTGTTCTTTGTGGAGTAGTTTTGTAATGGGGTTCGCGATGAGGGAGAAATTTGGTACGAATTTTCGGAAAAACCCTGTAAGCCCCAGAAACCGTCTCACTTCGGTTACGTTTGTTGGTTCCGGAAAGTTTGTGATCGCACTGATTTTACGTTTACCGGGGGTTATACCGTTCGCGTTGATTACATGACCTAAATGTTCAATTTCGGTCTCTAGAAATTTGCACTTGTCAACCCGAAGCGTTAGATTGGCTTCTTTTAACAATCGTAGGAACTTTTCTAAGCGCACTAACCCTTCATCGATAGTCTGACTCGGAATAATAATGTCGTCCAAGTACACCAGCACTTCATTGGCTGCCATTTTCGATACGATTTTGTTCATTACGGATTGAAATACTGCGGGCGCATTAACGAGACCAAAAGGCATCCGATTATACTCGAAGTGGCCCTCAGTAGTTACGAACGCGGTATATTTTTTTGAGTTTTCATCGATTTCTATCTGATGATAGCCCATTCGTAAGTCCAGCGCGGTAAAATATCTATTCCCGGATAATTGTGCAAACTGTTCGTCCATGTTAGGCATAGGATACGGCTGCCTAACCGTAATCTTGTTCAAACACCGATAGTCAACACAGAGTCTGTGTTCACCATTATTTTTATCGACCAGGACCACCGGTGATGCGTAAGGTGACTGACTCGGTCGGATAATCCCGTTGGTTAGTAGCTCGGAAATTATTGCCGAAACGATCGGTCTTTTCGCGAATGGTATGCGGTATGGTTTTAGGCAGATTGGCACTTCCGTGCTTAGTTCAATGTTCATTTTAGAGATTGCGCATTTACCTATTTCTGTGAGATCACTTGCGAACACTTCACCGTACTCTGTAATGAGATTATCGAGCTGTGATCGTTGCGATGCGTCTAGATCCGCGGTAGTGGTGATATTTCGGATTCGTTCTATGCGGCAATGATCCCCTTCGATCACCACACGATTACCGGTTTTACACAACACGTCATTTCCGAGTAGCACATTTTCACAGATTAATTGATCGTCGACGATTGACAAATCCGCGTTTATTTTGTTCTTGTCCATTGTTATGTAAGTGTGTAATTTCGCGACGCACAGGTATTCGCCACCTGCAAACCCACGTAAAATCGCATTGTGTTTTTCCGGTTGCCCTACCTTCTCAGCGAAACTTTTCTTTATGAGTGTGCACGAGCTACCGGGGTCGACAAATGCGTTTGTTTTGTAACCGTTAACTTCGATTTCTTTAATAATGTTCCCGGAAGAAGTTGGCTTATTCGAAATTACATTCACATTTACAGTGCAATGTTCGGTTTTGTGTGTCGTACGCTGACACTTGTTGCATCGTGGTTTCTTCTGCGGCTCTGGACAGTTAACCGAAAAATGTCCAGGCTTAGAACAATTAAAACATTTTAAATTTTCTCGTGACACAGGTTTTCGTTGTGCGCGGGTTTCACCGTTTGCTGTGGTTTCGTTTGACGTTACGTAGTTTTGAATTGGCGCTTTCGGTTTGTTTAGCACTGGTCTTATATCGTTGTATGCACTATAACTCAGGATATCGCGCAGTAAATCCTGGCATCGGTCGTATTCGTTCGATATTTTTCGTTTTAGGTCAAAATCGTTTATACCGTTCACAATATGGCGTATAATACTCGATTCGGGTAGTCCACCCTTCGCGCCCAACGCTTGCATTCGATACACATACTCAACCGGCGATTCGTTTGGTTGTCGTTTAGACCGCGCTAACTTTAAATGTATATCGGCTTCATTCTCAAAACACGGGAAGTCGGCTAAGAACTGATTCACAAATTGCTGCCACGTTAAAAACACCGTATCTTGCGAATCAATCCACATTTTAGCTGAGCCACTCATTTTTTGTTGTATAGCGAACATAATGGCGCTCTCGTTCCAACCGTACGCGTTTTTTAGCAGTTCTACCCGTTTGACAAATTGCCGCGGGTTCAGCGATTTATCCGAAGAAGGATCAAATGCCGGTAATAGTTCGATTATATCGCGAATATTACTATTGCACGGTGGCGGATTATTCGGAAAAACGGTCGGCCTTGGATTCACAACATACGGAGCACTCGCGTGATTATTGACGTTTGGCACAAACACGTTGGCACCCGGAATCGGAGCACTCATATAATTTGGAAACTGGAATTGTGGTTGCGCTTGCGTATTGGTATGTGGAAGTTGCGTATATTGACTCGGTCTGGTATTTGGTGCACTGTATTGAGTTGCAAATGTCGGTTGCACTGGTAATCGTTGCGCGGCGACGGGCGCTTGCATCGCTGCCGTCGTGTACACCGTCGGTACTGGCGACGATGTTAATAAAGGTTCGAAATGTGGTTGCGGATTTTGATTGAGCTGCGCGCGTAGTTCTAAAATTGTTTTCTCCAACATGGAGATACGTTGAGTCACTGTTGATTCGTCCATCGTTGAATTCACCGTTTCATCATTTCTATGTTCATATAACCGTTCAATTAACTGATTCTTGCCGCCCGACGTCGGCAACCCGGCCCGTTTGCATTGTTCGCGCAATTCGCTAATTTTTCTGTTCCGTAACGACATTTTTAACGTTTGTTTTGCTTTCACTTTTCGCTCGTTTGAGTTCCGAACTAACGAGTAACGTACGATGTTACTTTCACACGTTTCTTTCACCCTTCGCGTATGCGCACATAACGACACACGACACGCAACCGCTATGCTACCGCGACAACGCGACAATGAAAAGTACAGCAATCAACTCGAGAATATTCGACAGCGCGTCCTAACTGTAAATCTTAACGGCGATTCAAGTAGGCTTGCCAATTCCAAGGACAGTACGTATGCCCACGGGAGTCTCACTCACTTACGAGGCAAAGCGTATGCCTATGGGAGTCTCACACAACGCGTACGTTACAACGTGTAACGTTTATATCGTATGTAGCTATTTGAACTGTAAGCACCGACTTGAAGCTTCACATATAAATGCTCGTATGTATGCAATATTTTCACACTTCCGAGAATTCACTTTTCACACTCTCCTGCACCTGCTGTACTAGCGACGTTGGTGCCGCTGGAGGCTGCTGCGTCCGTCGTGAATTACAATATCACACTATATATCGCGTTTTAATCGTTTTTGCCACATTGCGGGGTCAGGATATTCGTTTTCGTCACTTAGTTCTTTACCGAAGAATTCGCGTAACAATTCCCCGGCATCCCACTTCTGAATTGTCAAGAAATAACTCGAGTTCCGTTTTATGTTTAAATTTCATTTATTTATTCAATTACTTTGTTTCACAAATGGACTTGAGTTGCTGTTTTCAATATTTATTATTTACTTTAATTCGTTTATCGTTATTTTGTGAGTTCATTTGCACGTCGGACAAGACAAGCTATTCGCGCCGCGCGTCGGTAGGCAACTGCTGACGTACTCCTTTTTACCCGCTCTTCGCCGCTCGGGTCAGGGTTGCGTTAATTTGGCGTGACATATATGTGGTCAATTATCGTAATATATGGTCAATAAAATCTGTTTTGATACCAATTTCTTTGATTAATGTTTTAATTTATGCGAAGAACAAGAAAGGTAAGAACAAACTTTCAAGGAAAAAACACAGAACAAACACTTTTTGCACCTACAAGCCCTAACCAGTATTAATTCGTACCCCTACGCTTTTTCTCATATTAATTTTTAGTATTACCTTTTAACCATTATTTCTCAAAGGTTCCGTGCAGTACTTATACTCTTTTGAAAGGCTGAAAAATCTACTATTAGAAACAAATTTTTTTAAATTTTTTTATCTTATAATATTTTTATAATTAATTTTTGAACAGAACAACTTAAAAAAGTTACAACTAAAAGTGGCCACTAATAATTCGTTCGACAGCAAATGAAAGAAAAATTAACCCTTTCCCATAAATTTCCGCATTTCTTGACATACAAATGTTTCTTTCACTCTTTGACTCTCATTGAAAATATCGAAAAAATAAGGTATAATATTAACTAATTAAACAAAAAATATTAACCGTTTCATGCCCATTAACTTTTCTGAGGTCAAAAATGAAAAAAAAGTGTTTCAGTGTTTTTTGTTTGAATCGTCAATATCCTCCGTTGGATCATCACAACTTAACAACTCAATAACTTTAGGTAGAAGGTATACAAGCTTTAATTTTTGCATGTGGCTGCTTAAATATTTTGACCAAAAAAGGGTATCAGAAGTATCAGCAACTCTAATTAATACATCCAGAAGATTATTAGTGCGACTGTTATTACGAATGTGATGGAATATGTCGGCTTTATAAATTTTATGTCGCGATTCAGCAGCAGCTTCTTCAAAGAAATAAATCGGAAATACTGTATTCTCTATGATCTGCTTCGAATGTATTAGAACTTTATGCACCGCAGCTGTCATCGGCAACCAAGGATATAACTTTTGAATAATTTCAGCTGCTTGAAAGCAGAATGTTTGAAATTTACTTGAATTTAAGGGAAACTGGCACGAAAAACAAATCAATGCAATTTTAAAGCGGAACACTAAGATTTGGCCAACGCCAGTGATATCAGCAAAGATTGCATGTTTAGTGAAAGCTCGGCGCGTAGTATTTCCGTCATTTGTGCTACCAAAGCCGCTAACTTTAGGCATATCTACTATTTGACGTCCAACAGCCGAAGAACTGGCTTTCACTGGTGATTGTTTTAGTCCAAAATGTATTACAGTACTAAGCCATGCGTAGTTTTCGGCTCGAAATTTTTCGCCTTTCTGCTAAATTTTTGCCATTTTGCTGCCAAGTACTTGCAGAAAAGGCGTATTTTTTCTTCCTGCAATCATCAAAATTTTATTAGCACAAATATTTTCTACGACATGATTAAGAAGTGCATCATGCTTTTTCTCCTTTGAACGTTCCTTGAGACAAATTTCAAATAATTTGAAATAATTGAAATTTCAATAATTTGCATAGCGTAGTATCACTAAGCAGAAAGAGTCCCATTGAAGAGACATCCATCATCTACGAAGTGGTTCCTTAATAATTTGATGAGATGGGGCAAAGCACAAAGACCGACAATATTTTTTCTAGCATCTGGAACCAGAACTTAATGTGATCAAATCTCTTCGCCAAAACGGGAAATCACAAAAATCGTCAAATGCTCTACAAAGAAGATTTTCACAGCGCTTCACGCAAAAACAACGGTAGAAACGCGAGGACGTCCCCGCAAATTGAGCCCTTCTGGTAAAAATATGCTGCTGATTAATGCCAAAAAGAACAAATTTTTACACTACATGACTTCAAGTTAGACCAGAACAATTCGCCGCATTCTAGTAGAGAATAATCTCCCCGCTAGGGTTCCCAGAATAGTTCCACTTCTAAAAAAAAGGCATGCCCAAAAACGAATTATAAGGGCCAAGCAGAATCAAATATCAAATAATCCGTTAAGAGCAAAAGTTGAGTAGCGAAATGAACTTTGGACCGATGAGACGAAAATAATAAAAAAAAAATACAATCCAAGGTATACCAAAATAGCCAAATATGCATTCATTCTTATCACTTTTAATGCAAAACTAAAGAGTCCTATAACAATTTCTGTTACTCTTTGCAATTACCAATGTTGACATAACTGATTGAATGTAAAATCTTAAAATCGAGTCAACACACTTGTTGCTGTAGGTTACCAAAAATTACAAAAGTTTAAACTTTAAGTCTTAACCATAGCCAAACTAAAAGAGTTTATCCGTTCTATGGAGTCGAATCACTGTGCGAATGGTCATGTTTTTCTTTAGGAAACTCTTGCACATTCATTCCTTTTTTCAAAACAAAGTAGGCAAAGCAAAAATCATTTGCAAAATTAATATTTCGTCGGGTTTGAACTGAAAACAAAGCTGAAAAAAAACCGTTAGTTAAATCAAAATTATTGAGAACGGTGGTTTGCGGAATTTGTTTGTTTTCCTAATCTTCACAGCCGTTCGAAATTGACAGAATAATAATTTCAAAAATAAAAGCAATATTTCTGTTTGGAACACTGAAGCAACTCACGCTGCTCATTCGCCTCGTCCACACTTCGAGCAACTTCCGTTGCTGCTTCACCTCAGCACTCCATATCGCCATTGCCGACTGATGATTGGTCAAAATGCTCTCCTTCTCTGCTTCGGTCGAATATTAAAAATTAATCAGTAAAATTAATTAGTATTGATGAATTTTATTTTGTTGCGTGTTACCTTTGCTGCGTGTATCGCAAAGATGGTTCAATTATTTGTAGCACACGGACAACTGCGGCCTTTGTCAGTCGAAATCGTTGGACGAAGTCCTTCTAGTCCCACTGCGTTCTGGCCCCCAAAGAAGTGCGTAAATTTTTTTTATTTTGTTCCAAAAAATTAATCACTTGGCTTTTGCAATCTTGGTCCACCCACGACAATGAACAACTGTTGACTCAGTAACATCACTTAAATTTCTTTTTTTTTTTAAATGCTCTGCAACTCTATACACGACAGGGGAAAACCTTTGCTATATAGACTCACACAATTGTGCACACTCACACATTTTGTGAACACTTTTTTGCACATTTGACTCCACTTGATTCTTATCCTCTCATCACGAGGAGTTTTGAAAAAGAATCCACTGCCCTTTATTATTTTTTTACCGCAGAATTAGCACTTTTGAATTTTGTAAAATTATGAACAACAAATTGAAATATTCAAACGGAACTTCTTGTGCACGACTGTTTTGTTAAAAATTGATGGGAACTTCTCGGTCAGAGCTATGTAATTCTTCCTCATTGATCTACTTACCTTTGCTTACCAGTTCCTGTCTGTCGTGAACAAATATTGTAAGAATTTTCTGTTTTCCGAAAACACACCGGCACGCCCGTTCAGAAGTCTATCACTCGAATCACTAAACTCTATGACGACTACCGCGCCGGTGTGCTACGAATGTAGGTGAACAAGTGTTTTATTTTTAAGGTATGTCATGAGACGGGATTTTTCTCATGGATTGCTCACGAATATAATTTGACAAGTTTATATGCTACAGTATCTTTTCCTTTAACACAAAATACTTTTTGCACTATTTTTTGTTAAATTCCGTATTTTTTATACATAGAAAATTTTCAGTAAAGTTTGAATTATATTTCTTTCCATTTCACTTTCTTTCCACTTTGCACTTTAGTACATGCTTATTTTTTTTTCAACAAGTCCAAGAAGGCAATCAACTTTGTATGAACAAAATTCGCTCTACGTTTGCTGTTCATTTTAAATGTTTTCCTTAAAATGCAACTTTTCGTGCTAAAATCATAAAACAATTACTATCTACATCAGTGGTTCTTAAAGTGGTACGCGAGACTTACAAATGTGGTCCTTTAGCAGACAATAGTACAGACAAAATAAACTTTTCCTTAATTTTATTAGAAATCCATATTTTTGCACATTTTTTATAGCGAAAGGCAGCACTGGTTGCTTTTGAGCACATTTTTTTACACTTTATGTAATGAATGGGAATATTGTTGTGTTTTTTGCGCATAAAATAAACGTTTCCTTAAATTTATTAGAAATCCATATTTTCGCACATTTTTTATAGCGAAAGGCAGCACTGGTTGCTTTTGGGCACATTTTTTTTACACTTTATGTATTGAATGGGAATATTTTTGTTTTTGCGGATTCAATGGGGAGCAGGGGCTCCTTTTAAAATCGTAGTATAGTAAAGCTAACGTGTTTAGTGTATTTCTGTCTTGAATTTTCACGTGAAAAAAATGGATAATACCCTAATTCCAACGGGTCTTGAATGCATTTAATGTTTAAATGGGCCAAAGAGGGGATTTGAATTGCTTTCGGTGTGGTATACAGTAAGTTCGGGTAATGTGATATAGGGGCTTATTTCACAAGTGCGTTGACTTTTTTCAAAATTAACCTTTTTAAAACATCATAACAGCTAAAAAACTCGTGCTGCATGATTTTGGATGTGTTTTCGTTAATAGTTTAAAGTGAGTGTGATGAAGTGCTTTGAATAGGCATGCACAAGTTTTTGGTCACGAAGTTTGAAAGCATAAAAGGTACAAAAAAATATTATTACAAAGTTCGAGGCTAATCAGAAGTAAATCAGTGATATCGATTATGAGTTTGCAAGGTACGCTCTTCTCAACAAAATTATTATTGTTTTTTTATAATATTTTTTTCGCAAAAAGTCAATTTCGGGTAATGTGATATACCAAAGCTCGGGTAATGTGATAAAGTACATCACAGTACCCTAACTTATGACAGTGATACTATTTGTATACAGAAATTTATATATACTTTAGTTTTATAATATTTGAAGTGGAATATTCTCAAAAAGCTGTTATGGTTAAGTTTCAGATAAAAAAAATCCATAAAATCATGTTTCTCGATAAAAATTGTTAACCCTTGGTTTACACCGTCAGATTGTGATTTTCCAAAAACTGAGAAACACGTCTCTAATTATTTTTGATTGGGAGTATTTTCACCAAGTTTTAAACTAATAGGTCCGTTAAATAACATTTTTTCGGGTATATCACATTACCCGCTTTTATCAGACGCCAATATTTGGATATTTTAATTTTTAATTAAAAAACTCATCAACAGTTAATCTTAAAGAGGTAATAATCATAGATACACTAAATAATGCATCAGTGAACAGTGTGAGACAAAAAAAGTGTGGTTTAAAGCAAAATGTGTCGGGAATCCCTTTAAAACAAACAGGTATATCACATTACCCGAACTTACTCTAATTGTGTCTAAAAAATATTACTTTTTCCTGTATCTTTCGAATAAACATTAATCGTCTATCATAAAAGAAGTAAATACTTATAGGTACATATTATCTATACTTATAGGAAATGAAAAAAGTAAATTTTCCATGAACCCTCTTGATATTAAATATGTTAACAGCTCTGGTATCAATCAGCTGACAGCTTTGAAATAAATGAAATCAACTTTCACAAAATAAGAAAAACGCAGTTATATGGGAAACGTTGAAAGTGGAACCTGGAGAAGAAGCAGACCTTCTAGGAGTGCTGGGAAGGCAAAGCGGAGAGTCTACAGGGCTGCAGGACGAACACGCATACATATATAAATTTAAGAAAATGGCGGTGCAGTTGGCATTTGTGTCTTTGGGTTGGAAGTTAAATTTAAGATGCAGAATATGATTTCCAAGAACAAATATGTGTACGTTTGTATTCATTTAGTTTACTAAGCTGTTGCGGCTGGATCTGGTGAAACTACTTTGTAATATAGTACTTTACGATAGTTGTGTAAAAAGAAAAAAATTGCTTTTGGTTATATGTCAAATAATAGAAATGTTTTATGTAGCTTTTCAATTTATAAGATACACATTTTTGTTCACTCCCATTCAGCGATTCAACGAAGAAGTAAGCTAATTAAGCGTTGAATTCCAATATGTTATTCAAATTTTGTATTTTTCTGTAATTGCCATTTTTTTTAGATATAAAACCTCTCCTCTTCTGGGACGTTAAAATATTTTCGTTTTATTTTCGCTGGGAGCCGCCGCCTCCAATAATATAAGCAGTTATTATTTGTTGGTATGTATATAGAAAGATGAAGGCAGAAGTCAGACCTTCCGGGGCATCGCTTGGCCGTTTTTTCAAAAACTTCAAAAAATTATCGGCGGCTATCGTTCCTGCAATGTGGAGATCGTGGTGGAGGATAGCTTAAGCGGCGTAATTAGAATCAGTGTAAATTATTTCTTTGTATTTGAATCCCTTTTTATTTTTTAGATAGTGGAAACACCAGCAAAATGTTTTTCTCTGGCTGCAACATGATCGCCAGTGCTTTCCTTTCCCTGCAGTCAAAAACGTAAACAAAAATCAGCAATTGGAGCTATCTCAATTCCGGTGGAAACGTTTGACACTTCCCGAACATACAGAGCTATTAAATGCAGGTTAACGCTCGGTGGAAATACAGAATAATTTGTTAAAAGAGACAAGGGATGCGTGATTTGGGCAAAAATTTCCAAATGTGAAGCCAAATCACGCATTTGAAAACATACAAATTCAAAAACTTTGAACTATTTTTGACAGTTCAAAATCACAACAAATGAAGATTATCAAAATGGAAATTTTGAAATTGAAATTTTCGTTTACTTGAAATATGTAGAATATTCTTAGCATGTAAGGTACATATATAATATATTTGTATTTTAATATTGCAGTGTGTAGAACATAGGCAGCAAAAAAAAAACAAATTCTTTAGTCAGCAGCCGGAGAAGAGCTGCTCTGTGAGCGTTTGACATTAGCTGCCAAACGAAATGCAAATGAGGCAATGTAAACGCTTTGAAATTACTAATTTTAACAGCATTAATTTACAAAACCATTTTTGCCAATTTTCTAAAGATGAACAATAAAGAATCGTTGCAAATATTTAAAAATAAAATAAAGAAAGTGTTCAGACTAATAAAAAACACAGAATGGAAAGATGAAGAAAGAGAAGATAAAAATGTTACTGAAAAAATCAGTGAAAAAGGCAAAGAATCATGAAACTACCAACTTAACATTGCTCAGACGATTAGCAAATCCAATAAAAGATCCCGATCCATTAGCTTATACTATGGTTGCTCTGTCTTACAAACATCCCATTGTTATGAAAAAATGAGTACACCAAAGGCTTCCCAGAAGAATTTATTAGCAATGATTCTGGTCTAGCAAGAAGGACTGGATGGGCTCAATGTAAAAAAGAAGCTATTCCTCATTACTTAACCCATGCAAAAGTACCTTCAACAGAAGTCAAAGAACTCATTGATGAACTATACAAAGCTGACACTAACAAAGCAAGAAAATATCAAGAAATAAAGTGGCATGCATGAGGAAAAAAAGGAATAAAGACCAGATTAGTTCAACTTTACAATAACATTTTAGATAAAGGCGTCTATCTCCATATTTGGAAAAACCCAATTGTTGTACCTATTTCGAAATCAAATAATCCTCCACCAGAAGTATCGGGATACAGACCTATCTCGTTGCTCTGCTGCCTTGGAAATGTTTTTGAAAAAATAATTACAAAACGTATCTCATGGTACGCTCAAAAATACAATTTCATCAGCTCAAAACAAGTCGCGTTCAAGGACGGGCAAGGCACCATTGACGCCCTGCTCTTCTTTGAAGATTACGCTTCGTCTGCGCTTTCAAACAGAAACCATGAGCTTGGATTTTGAAAAAGCCTTCGACCGGATCGGAGAAAAATGGAACATCGGTGAAAATATTTTGTCAAAGCTTTTCTCTTGAACCGTACATTCAAAACAAAGATAAATAACCAGGGACATAACAGTTATAGCGTTTTTAGAAAAACGTTGGAAACTAACAGTTTCGTTGCAACAACAAATGTGTCAAAGTCAATGTCTGCTATGTCGTATGATTTTCAAGTAATAGGATTTTGTTGAAATTGAACTAAAGAGAGGAACTGTGGAGTTGATGTTGTCAATTGAACTTCGAGCTGGGCACCGTTGGCTTTAATTTAGATGTTTTGGAGCATCTTTTTGGAGCCATAAGAAGCAGTGGAAGCTTAAACGATCATCCAAGCCCAGTTAAGTTCCAATATTGGCTGCGGAAATACTTGTAAAGCTTATCAACTAATAAATATTATAATAATAATTAAATAGGTCCCCCGAAGGAAAACTAGAACTTTGGCAAGAAAACTAAGTATTCAATCGGATTTGAAAAAATGGGTTTGATAGTAAACTGACCGAAAGCTGGAGGTAGTGGGACGTTTAATGACACGAAACACGCCAAACAATTTTTTCAATAACCCTGATTTGGCTGCTGAAATTACGGGCATTGATAAGAATTTAATTGTCAGATGTGCAACAATATTGCAAGCTATGTCTTTAGGTTATAAAATAAATGTTGAAAAATTTCGGAAATATGCGCTCGATACTGCTATAAGGGCTGATTGAGATGTATCCATGGTACTATCTTCCACCTTCAATTCTTAAAATTTTTATTCACGCTCCTGACGTCATAAACTACGCGCTAGTATCTATTAGGAAGCTCTCTGAGGTAGCTGCTGAATCTAAAAATAAGGACATAAAAAAGTTTATTTCACGCCTTTCAACGAATACCGATTTAATAAATAGATTGCTTTTGAGCTTAGATCATTTTACAACGGGACAGAGAAAATTGCAATGCAAACCAAAATCAATTTTAATGAAATCAGTTTTTGATTTGTTGCAAGATTGATCGTAACACGTGTCACTTATTTAATTATCTCAATGAACTGAAATTTTTCAGTTATGGCTGATGGTGTTGGATATAATTGCATTTAAAGTATCACAAAACAAAAAACCGAATATTAATGTAACTCGCTGTATATTTAATTTTGTCGAAAAAAATTTAAAACCACGTCCATTTTCACATGAAATCATTTTCACATTTTCGGAAACTCGTGACCAAAGTTTGAGGCTGATATCTCTGCTAAAAGTATTTTTGACCGCTATGCCCATATAAGCTCGACCACTGTGTAGTGTTCTAATGTCTGAAATTAAGCAAAGGATAAGTAATACAGTTTATTATAATTAAATTAAAAAATTATATTAAATAATTTAAAAATGAAACTCATATATTTTAACTGTTCAGCGATTTTGGTTGACTCTCCCGTTGCGTTAAGAGTGCCAGACAAATCATTCCACAGTTGCTGGATTCTATTGGGCGTTCAATCGTCAGCAACGGGTTTTCCAAAAATTGCTGTGAATCTGACTGATTTGTATGGCTGAAAAATCCATATTAAAAAAAAATTATTTTACAAATGTCGACTAACATCTCGAATCAACAATACGACTACTATTCAAATGAATGACTAATGAAATTTTTAAAAATGACTCGCATGCTCAGTTTTGTTGATTTTATTGCACAGTAAATTATTTGAATAAAAGCATTTCATCGTCATGCTTCCTGCCTGATGTACATAAAATCTTAGCGACACATCCATGGAATGACGCAAATTTCAATGCTGTCCAACATATTCCGACGCTATTCACTATTATAGATTAACTTAAAAATTTGTGTTTTTTCAATTTTCTGAAAATATTTTCACCCGTAGAAATTTCCTGCCAAAAATGTAAAAAAAATTCTAAAATTGCTTTTTTTTATTTTTTTTTTGACATAAACTAAGGAATTAAATTTCTCATAAAAAAATTAAATATTTTGTATATTCATCCAGCTTCAGCTTAACAACAAAAACTAAACACAAACAAAATATATAAAAAACTAGCTGACCCAGCAAACGTTGTTTTGCTATATAAATTATTTCTAGTGACACATATGACATCCCGGCAAACTTCGTTTTTTTTCTATAATGAAATACGTGAGGTGGCGAATATTCAATTTTAAAGATTTTGCTTCTATGTGCCACGCCCCTTATCACTTAGGGGTATAAAAAATAGATAGTAGCCGATTCTCAGACCTACTGAATATGCATGTAAAATTTCATAAAAATCGGTCAAGCCGTTTCGGAGGAGTATGGCAACACTGATTATAGCAGCTGCACCACCGCTTTTAACTTCAGTTATTTCACTTCTGATTTGGGTTTTTTTTCATCAGCTGACTTCTGCAACTTCGTTTATGTCTACGTGTTCTTCATAGGTTTCACCAATCTTAATAACAAATATCAGAAGCTTTGTAAATCCTGAACCATTGATAGCTGAAAATGGCCGTCAATCTGGAATAAGCCATTCTCTACATGCCTCATGTAATATTATTCTCGGAAAATTTGTAATCACTTAGCTTTAATATTTGTATTATATAGCCGGCAACGTATTCTAAACCATCTTCATGCAAATCAGTTATAGTACTTTGAGTTTTGTCATCTTGTATATCATCACAAATTTCGAAATCAGTTATATCAAAACTAGTATCCAAATTTTGATTTTCTAAATTTTTGTTGCTAAAGATATAAGTTGTTTCCACGATGACATTAAACTGCGTACTAATGCGGCTTGAACATAGTTACATGGCTTTCGCACCACATTGCTTAGAGAATCGACTTCATACATAGATGAATCCTTTATTTTATTGAAGAATAACATGCATAACTTTTCCTCCTTTGTCAAGTCAATGTGCCGCATTAGATCAATAATATTAGTCAAAAGTCCCGCCTCAAATGCTAGAGAGCTGACCTGACCCAGTTATGGACTTGGAAGCGGAAATCCTTTTTTTCAATAAGTGTCTATATGCCTTTGGACCAGCTGCATGTAATGTCATTGCTGTAGCGATGTCTTGCCACTCCCAATGTATATTTTTACCAGATTGTATTCTTCGGACTTGGCCCTCTGTGAATATCTTTGCTACATTATTATGCCAAGTTTGCAGAGACGAGAGTTGCTCCTGCATCTCCGCTACTTGAATTTCTTTGTTACTAAATGCAAGAGGAGGTATGAACATATTTAATATAGTATATCCTTTACTCTTTTATAACTTACAGCGTTTGAGTTTGCGCGTCTTGGTATCTTTTTTCACTTCTAGTAAAGTGGGTACTTGCTTTGATCTCGTTTTTGATGTGGTTAATAAATTTTGCCCAAGCCCATAGAAGAAATTTTTCGGTACACAAATTGCAGTTCAAGTAAAAAATTTTGGCATCAGATGATGCTTCAACAACACCGTAAGTTCCAGTTTGTGGCTCACACCTATTACATATCGCACACCCACTACAAAATTTTTAATTTTTCAGAAAATACAAAAAATGTTTTTGAGCTGAATAAACATTTTTTTTAAATAACGTATAGACCGTATAGTAGAAAATTCCTTCAGATTATGCTTTAGGATAAGTTACAACGATTTTTTTTATTTAACCTAAAATTTTTTTTTTACATTTTTTTAATTTTATTTTTTTTTTAAGTTGTGATTTTTTTGATGATATTTTCATTCAATAATTACCGAATTATTTTCAGTTATGTCACTTTTGCTGAATTTAATAATTATAAATGACAGTTAAAAAGTTGAAAGAAAAATTTTGACAATTCGAAAATAATTTATTTGTTCGAAAATATAAACTAAAATTGTCACAACTTTACTTAAAATAACTTCAACAAAAATGTATTTCGTCAAAAGTGTCACAATTTGAATTAGAACTCTTTTGCATTGAGCTGCAGCGATCAAATAGCATCAGACTTCTGGACATGAAGAAGTTTCACTAAATTGTTTAACCAAGGCTTCCAAGGCAGTGAAAGCCTCAAATGTACCACTGACCGGCGGGTTGGTGATTGTGTCGCGAATATTTGTCAATAGGTTAAATTATGGATATAAGGTCCATTTCATAATTATAACGCCACTCGATTTTCCTGAATATCTCGAAAACCAGCAGTGATATCAAAAAAGCGTCTTCTGATGAAATTGCACTGGCTAATAGAGGAATTTGATAATAAAAAAAAGCAAAAATCATGGCTACTTTTTTATTAGAAAGACTTTTTTATATATTCAGTGTTTCATATTTGAGCCGCTCAGTGCACAAATCGATTAACTCCATAAAACAAAAAGTTGAGAAATGCGATGAAATACATTTTTTTTTTTTTAAATTCCCTTTATAATTTAAATTCAAATATATATATTTTGTCGTTTAATGGTGTTAATCTTTACTATTCAGGAAAGTTTTAATAAATATAAAAAGTTATGACTATACCAAGTGCTTTGACACTTAAATTTAAGATTTTTCAAAAAGTGGAGTTAATCACTCTGTGCACTGAACGGCTCATTTATAACGCCACTTGTGTTATGTAGGCAAAAAAGGAAGAAAATCACATGGTTAGTTTTGCAACTGCTTTCCTTTATTTAACACAACGTTGGATATTCTATCATTCGTGCTATGAATCAATTTTTGCATTACATTTACATCGATGTTGTACCATTCTTTAGTTCGACATCGGTGTTAAATTGCTTGTTTTCTGTGTAGACGCGACGAACTAGAATTCCCCACAAATTTTCGAAGGAGTTGAGGTCTGGGGAGTAGACCGGCCAATCCATAACTTCCACATTATTGGCTGAAAACCAAGTCATGGTTTCGCGACTTGTGTGGATGGGGCATTGTCCTGTTGGAATACATAGCCATTGGATGTCTGTTGACTCAAAAAAGGAAGTAGACTCACGCGCAGCACGCCCATGTAGTCACTGCTTTACATTCGGCTCGATGTAAATTGTAGTTCGAGACATCCTTCGAATGAAACTGCACCCCAGACCATAACTGTCCCTCTACCGAAGTTCCATTTGGAAAAAATTTCAGGTTCTTTCCGCAAATCTCGCCAGTATCCGTCCGGCACATCCAAATTCCATTCTTTTTCATCAGAAAAAATTACCTGAAATAAGAAGAAGCACTAGTGGTAAGCATAAACCCATTTAAAAGTATCTGAACTTACTTTTTTCAATCGCGACCCATGTTCTGGAGAGCAATTGTGAGTCTACCGGTTTTATGACGGGCCAAAAGTCTGGGCGCAGCCTTCATTTTAGCAAATGTGATGTTTTTACTGCGTTTGATGGTGCGCCAGACTGTTGTCCTAGTCACACTGTCGTCACAAGTGCTCTTTAGTTGACTCAGCGTTTCCGAAGAGTTGCTTGCCTCGCGTATAATATGGAATTCGCTGCATTGATTCAACAATTTTTTTCGCCCAGAACGTTTCTTGGACCCGTAGGAGTCTTTGTCCTTCAAAAAATTTTGGGCAACTCTGTAGCTCCTGTCAATCCTGCGCCCAATTTCGCGAATCCCTACGTTTTCCTGTTTAAACGCGAGGATTTGTCTCTTCTCGATATCGGTTAAACGTTTTCTCGTGGCATCGTACACAAAATGATGAATTCTTAACTAGCTAAATCAGTATGCAACCAAACGGCATGCTATGATTTGAAAAATGCAATTTTTATCAAGTGGCGTTATTCTGAAACGGACCTTATTAATTAATTATGTATCGAACGCGGCGATAATGGTGAATTTCGTTTCGTCGTTCGACACACTATTCGCGTGAAACCAATGGTCCTATTGCACGAACCATAGTGGAAAGTTTTTTTGGTAAACCAGTGGCATAGGTAGGCGAATTGCTGCTACCGTGCCCGAGTGCGTCACCACTTCACTATTCATTGTGTTCACTCGCGCGCGTTCTTACGTCGAGGTCACCACTTTAAAATGCAAGGAGCTCGAGTTCTGAAAAAAACTAGCTCCGGTTTAGATCTCAAAAGGGTAAACGCAAGTTTGAATAACTACGAGCACAAAAACATTTATTGGTAAAAAGTACCGAACATAAGAAACCTGAAACTGATAAACGTTGTGAGAATTTCCTTTAGAAATTTGATTGATAACAACAATCGAAAAGTAAATATTTCTAAACAATGTGAGAATTCTGAATAACATAATGAAATAGGGTTGCCTACTGTCGGCGCCACAGACCTAACTGTATTTTGGCAACAGTTAACAACAAGAAAATATACCTATCCTGCACTGGTGCCAAAGAAAGTAAACTTTAGTATGGGGTTTGTAAAGCCCAAAAGCAGGCAGTGTATAAAATATATAGGGGAATTCTTTGTAAGGTGCCACCCTTTAGCTTTTTTGCGCATAACTCGTTAGAAAATTAACGTATCGCCAATATTAATATACCGTTGGGAAGAGGGTTTAAAGAGCTATGCTCCAAGGTAACACTTCATTTGAATTTTTCGTAAATATGAATTTTACAGCCAATTTCCCAAAGTGTTCAAAATCGACACCCTAAAATTTTTTAATGTAAAGTGCCACCCCCTAAAAAAACCGCTAAAAACGTAAAACACTCAAGTAAAAATGCATGATTTAGAAAAATTACGAGAGATTATTGAATTTAATTTGAATTGAATAGAAAATGACCGAAAGCAAAATGCAAATTGAATGGTAACGAATAAAAGGAATAATTGTATGGAAATTAATAAACAAAACTAAACTCATTTATTCCTCATGGTAGGATTAGAGAAAAATTGACTAAGAACACTTTAAACTCATTTAAATGACGATTCCAAGCAACAAAAAGGCATTTTACCGATATAGGACCACAAAACAATGAAAAAAGGGGGGTGGCACCTTACAAAGAAAAAAAGGTGGCACTTTACATTTTTATGCCATTTTCGGAATCATGGTATAAATTTTTTCCTTTTACGATATGCTCGGATATCATTTCGGATTATGAAAAACCATTAAAAATTAAGTCCAACACTGATATTTACCTTAGTTTTTTTTAAGTTTTTGGTTACTTTTTCACCGCAACAAAAAGCTTACTTTTTTATTTTTAAGTTTTTTTTTACTGAACTTTACACTTTTTTCTACCCACACTGTGTTTTCGCGCCTGTTCCATAAAAAACCACATTAAATATGATGTTGACATATATACCTTAGATGACGGTAGGAATTTTTTGCTTGGATTGCTAGAACATCAAAATCGAGCAGGGGTGGCACCTTACAAAGAGTGGCACCTTACAAAGAATTCCCCTACAGTTTGTCCAGTAAATGTTTGCAAATTTAAAGAAGGTAGAAAATGATTTTGAAAAGCATATAATATAACAGAAATTCCAATATTTTGAAATTATTTGAAAAATATAGATTAATTGAATATTTCACTGTCATATAATATCAAAGTAATGTTTATTTTATTCGCGTATTGAAGGGCGAATTGATTTGAAAGTATCTTCTGGACAACCCAGAAAACTGTCTGACAGAGAAGAAAGAAAAATCATCCGAAAAGTTCGTGAAAACCCCCGTATCTCTTTAAGGGAAATGGCTTTGGATATAAAAATAGAATGCGGAACTGATTTATCTCATGAAACTGTTCGAAACTGTACGGCGACAAATTTTCAATGCAATCTTGGTTTTGAAAGAAGACGAATTTTTTAACAGTTTGAAGTATAGCTTCATTTCCTTTTTTGATTTTTTACACTGTTTTCGCGTATCAAATAGACATTACTAATAATCTATATCTTAAAAAAATTTCAAAATCTTGCCATTTCTGTTATATTTACAAACTTTTCAAAACAATTTTTCTACCTTTTTTAAGTTTGCAAACATTTACTTGACAAACTTTATATATGTAGGTATATGTATATAGAGTGCAAGGGTGTTGTTATTCCCTTTCGCTATTTTGTTGCTGTACGGCTGAACCCTCTGTGGTTTCAAGAATACATTTTTTGTTGGTCTTTAGAATAGTTTGAAGTTTTAGGAAAAATGCAAAATTAATAAACTGAATATCTAAGTTTAAGGGGCACAACTAGTTTGAAATTTTGAAAATTTGGTTTTTTTTGTTTTTGCATTTTTCGATAACACTGATCAACAGCAAAATGGCTTTTCTGGTTCTGACATCAGTTCTAGGGTAATTACGGAAAGCTGAATTCGAATCCGCAAACCGTTTTGAAAACTTAGTTTCCGTTTTCGCAAAAAATGGGCGTGTCACTTTTTCGGATTTTCCCTGACTTTTTTCACGTTTGGGATTGTAATTTCAAAACCAATAAACCGGTTGACATGATTTTCACTTTGTGGCATTTACAACACCTCACGGCTTCTTTTCCAATGTAATTTATTTATATAAGTTTTAAAAATCCGCGGCAATTGGACCTCAAAGTCGAAAAATATGGAATTTCAAGGCGTTTTCTTTGGTGTTAAAAAACAAACACATTTGTCTTAAATCAATTATCGAGTTATGTATAACACGAAAGCGGAAACATGAAATTATACAACACAGCCAAATTTTTTGTCGTGAGTCCCATTCTCATCGAAATAATAGCAAAAATGTACCATAGTCATTTTCATAATTTTTGATACTACTTCCTTAAAAAATTAAGGGCCTCAAAATATGCTCTTTTATATATTCCATTCACTGTCTGGAATACAAGTGAAAAACAACAAAATTTTTAATTGCTTCAAACAAAACAAAATTAAAAACTTTGCATATTTTGAGGCTCTTACTTTTTAAAGGAAAAAAACGGAAATCTGTTGAAAATTACTTTGGTACATTTTTGCTATTACTTCGATGAGAATGGGACTCACGCCAAAAAATTTGGCTGTGTTGTATAATTTCATGTTTCCGCTTTCGTGTTATACATAACTCGATAGTTGATTTACGAAAAATGTGTTTGTTTTTTAACATCAAAGAAAACGCCTTGAAATTCCATATTTTTCGACTTTGAGGTCCAATTGCCGCGGAATTTTAAAACCTATAAAAATAAATTGCATCGGAAAAGAAACCGTGCGGTGTTGATAATGCAACGAGGTGCAAATGATGTCAACCGGTTTATTGGTCTAGAAATTACAATCCCAAACGTGAAAAAAGTCAGGGAAAATCCGAAAAAGTGACACGTCCATTTTTTGCGAAAACGGAAACTAAGTTTTCAAAACGGTTTGCGGATTCGAAATCAGCGGTCCCTAATTACCCTAGAACTGATGTCAAACCCAGAAAAGCCGACCAAAAGTCGAAATTTGTTGCCCTGTGTAATTTATAACATAACATATTAAAATCTTAAGTGAAAATCTTAAATAGTTTCTGAGTTACAGCCTTCTACATAGCAGCTTCTCATTATTTAGAATGGCGCGTTACTTGACGGCCGTACCTGAGTTATTGTTAAACGCGTTTTTCTCAAAACTACATTTTTCAAATTTGCTGCAGCTGTAACTTGATAACAAATCATCCGATCGACTTGGGTCTTTTTTTAGCTTATTGTGTATTTGTTTTTCCATACAATGACCCTCCAGTTTAATGATAGGATGAAAAGTATAATTATGCCAGGCCAGAAACCATCAGATTTTTCTGCAAAATTTTAATTTTTTTTTCAAAAAACCGCCATTTTGTTGCATTTTATTTTTTTTTACAACCGAGGGTCATTGTATAGGAAATATAACCTAGTTAAGTAAAATTTTAACTCTTTTTTAAAGATCGGAGTGGGCACAAGACACGGTGTCCAGAACTGGAGTTTGCTTCTTTACAGACGGCTCCAAGTTGGATGGCAGGGTGGGATGTGGTGTTTTGTGTGTTGACCCTCCTATGGAAGACTGTTATCGCCTTCCAAACTTCTGCAGTGTCTTCCAAGCGGAAGTACTTGCAATTTTTAAAGCCCTGTCTTTGCTAAAACAGCACAACCTTCCTGGTGATACTGTTAGGATTTTCACGGACAGTCAGGCAGCTATCAAAGCCCTCAAGAAGGCCTTCACCACATCAAAAGTGGTCTCTCTCTGCCGATCCCTGCTCAATGAGCTAGGGTGCGAGTACAATATCACTCTGACTTGGGTACCGGGCCACAGAGATATTAGGGAAAATTGCATTGCCGATGAGCTCGCTAGACGTGGCACCACCCTTCCAGATGACAACATTAACATTACAGTAGGTATCCCTCTCGCTACATGTAAACTCAAAATTCGCTCTTCTTTCCTCGGCATAGCCAACAAGCGATGGCAGGAGGAGAGCACTTGCTCAATCACTAAACAACTATGGCCCACTTTAAACCCCGGGCGTACAAGTATTCTTGTCTCTCTCAGTAGACGACACATCAGCACGATCGTCTCGATTCTGACTGGACATTGTACATTTGGTCGTCATGCCTACAGACTAGGTATTGACAGTCGGGACTTTTGCCGAAGTTGTCAGAATGAGGAGGAGGAAGAATCCATTATTCACCTCCTCTGTCACTGTCCGGCTCTCTCTATACGAAGGTGGAAAGCCTTGGGCTCTACCTACTTCGACAATCTGGACGACCTTAGATCAGTCAACATTAGGGACTTGCTAGGTTTCATCCACAAGACAAAATGGCTTGTATAGGCACTTAACTTGCAGTAAGACAGATCATTCCCTCCTTGTGGTATCACAACGGGCCCTTTTCGTGGCCTAAGTGTGTCTTTCGGCAGGTCCCGTGCCTAGGCAGCCACTTTAACCTAACCTAACCTAACCTAAGTAAAATTTTTGGTTTTTTTGATTTCAGGCACTGCGAAGGCTACAATCACTGCTGCAGTGGGAGAACCTTTTTTTTTTGAAGACTCAGGAGATGGCGGATAACTTGCTGAAAATCGAATGTTTTCATTTGAAAAAATTACTTTGTATTCATTATTTATGCATAAATATATCTGCAAAATTTTAAAACATTCGAAGCAATACTTCACAAAATTCAAAAATCACAAAAATCTCCTTTTTCAGGCGGTCAAACTAGTTGTGCCCCTTAAAGAAGAGAAGTATACACGTTTTTTAATGGTATATCTTGACATAGTAAAGGAAGAAGAAGCAGACAAAATTAGATAACTTTTTATTTAGACGTTTTTTCTTTCAATTTATATACTTTCTTTTTTAATTTTGGCTGAAGTAAATGAAGAAATATTCAAATTTTCGTTATGCGTAAAAAGTTTTATGTTTAAGTAATTATTACAGCCACAACGATGTGGTGGCTCTCATAGAAAAACACTCTAACCACATAGAGGCCTAAGACGTAAAATTTAAACTTTCCCCAGTAAAACCTGTAGCGAAAGGGTTAAACTTACTGTTGTAAACCGTTCTCATTCTGGTTGCATACTTTTTGAATAATTCGTGTGTTGTTTCGTTTCGTTTTTATTTCGAACTGTGAATTTTATTTTTTCTCAGCAGTCATTAATATTTTTATATTGCTTAGGTTTAAAAATAGAGAGCACAGTCGCAAAGAACAAAAAGAGGCCAAAGTGGTAAAGAATAAAATAGCGCCGTTAAAACTTTTTCTAGATTCTTGGATGGCACCACATTGAATTGGAGCCGTTGTCGCTTGTTCGTTGGTCTGATATTTGAATTTGAATTTGAATTCAACGATTGATTTGTTTGCGGTGCGCACAACACTGCACATTACAAATTGATGCATGCCAAAGTTGAACATGTTTGGGCCTTAGGGCCTTTAGTCGTTTTCTTGTGATGTGATGAACTTTTCTAATTATATGCGACAATTAATGCTATGTTTTTAATATAAAAAATTGCAAGTAACTACACGTAACCTCGAAAGGATAAACGAAAATGCAGGCAGTTTCAAGTCAACAAGATTTAATGTCATGTTACGCCAACATTCTGACTCGGTGCACATTAAATTGCACACAACATACACTCGAATGCACAGCCGCCCACAAATGGGCATGGGGAAGGAGCACAGAAAAATGGGCCAGGCAAAGAAACTACACAGCGGCACAGATTTGCGCCACATTCGAGTGCAGTGCAAGAAATCATTTGCAGCGCACCACTCGAGCGCCAACAACCGAAACGGCAAACGATACAGTTGAGTGGGGCAGGACGGACCAGCGGACGGAACAGGGCCGACCGCAATCCCGGCAAACGCATTTCGCATTTAGAGTCGACGTACAGGTACACGACATCCAACATAAAACGCTGCGACATTGCAACAGTCTAAGGCGAGCAATAATGCGCGTGTTGACATTTAGTGCAGCTCCGGTGGCGACCAGACAGAGGCGACTGCGGCCGCACGTAGCGGGTCGCACATGCGGCGCACGTGAACGGCCGCAGAGCGGAGTCTTGCTGGAAATGTCATGTTGCTGTCTCAGGTACGTTTGCTTTGTGTGCGTTGTTTGCGTTCGTGTAACAGTCGAGCTTTAAATGGCACCGCAGCCACAGCCGCCAGGTGCCCCTTTCGCCGAGTAGAAGGACCCAGCCAAAATGGGCGTGGGCACTAACAGTGAGCGTGTGTGGAGTCTAGTTTGACACAGATTGCCGCTTGAATTGTACAACTGACAGACGGATTGCCGTGTGGCCGCCAGGCACACAGCACAAGGAGTGATAGCGGCAGTCGAGGAGCGAGCGAATGAGTCGCTTTCAACTTATCACCGCTGATATTCGTCGCGTGTGTTGTGTGATTGCAGCCGCTGTAGCTTTCATTGTTGCTGTTGGAATAACCAACAGATGCGCTGAATGGCGCAACGCGGCGCATGTCAAGGACGCAGCGCAAAAATGCCGAAATCTTAGTTTCGGTCGTTTTCATGCCTTTAATGTTGAAATTATTGCCAGAAGGCGTCGAGTGGGACTCAGCTCGCACAGCACTCGGGTCAGAATTGTAGATAGATTGTTGCTGCCACGAAAAAGTTCAGGGCCAAAAGCAGCCGACTGGGCGCGTCTTGAGTGTTTGTCAAAAAGCAGCAGATTCATTCGTTTTTACCTCACTTGTGCTGCATAACGATGTACGTACTTATTTAATATTTAATATCAGAGTGAATTGTTTGTTTGGGACATGCATGAGTGATATATGCGCTGTCACTCAGCGCCAAGCAGACTTCCGAGAAAGGCGCACTTGGATGGATGGATGGATGTGAGGGGGTGCCGAGGAAATAACGTAAGGGAGGTCATTACCTCAAGCACTCAGGCTTTATAGGCCATTGTACTTAAGGCTCAGGAAAAAGGTTGATAGAGGAGATTGGAATGGGAAAGAGAAAAGAGAAAGTGGGTGGAAAAGGAGAAAGTGCTATGAGGTCTCCTGTGCAAATTTCCCGTACTCATTAATGAATCTCAGGAGATCACACAGGGTGAGAAAATGAACTTCGTCCATTCTCATAACATCTGAACCCAGCGTGCGCAATCTCGTTCTAGAGAAGGCAGGACATGCACAAAGAAAGTGCTCTGTACTATCTACCTCCTCCAGGCAATACATGCAAGTCGGATCCTCGATGATGTACATGTTGGCCATATGTCGCCCCCATGGATTGGGTCCTGTGATTAACCCGACCATTCGACGGAGGTCTTTCCTTCTCAGCTTCTGGAGGAAATTCCCTGCTTTCCTGTTCGGGCTTTTCACAAAACACTTGGCAGTTTTACAGCTTCCCAAGCTAGACCAACGTTCTCTATGTAGGTTATTTACACAGGACTTGATCCAGTCCAGGGTTCTTGCTATACTGGTGCCGATTATTGGTTCTGGTCCCATGGGTGTACACTAGACTGGATTTACTGCACGATTTTTCGATTTCGATGCTCCACAACCTCTCATTTTATGCGGTTTGGTGAAAAAGTGCATAAGCCAAAAAATTTTGGGGCTAGGGTGCGGCTAAATGGGGTCTCATCGAGGTCAAAGTTCACAAAAAAGCTGGGAAATTCGACAAATTGCTCCACAGCTGGTCAGAAGTTGCTCTTAGAGCGTTAAAATCTATGACCGACCCCTCTAGTTTTCCTTACTGAACATTTCTTTCGAACATACTCACCCCCTATCTCCAACCCTTAATGGGGCATCCATACAAAATGGTCGTTTTTAAAAAATAGGCTCCCATTGCTCCCAGGTTGCCCCCAGACGTGTCAAATGTATGGCCGACACCCATTTATTTTCCCTTCCGAATGTTTCTTCCAAACATATCTACTCGCTATCTCAAAGTCTTAAGGGGTCTGCCATACACAATTGGCCATTTTCTATGCCATTTGCTCCCCACTTGTAGATGTAGTAGTTAAGTAAGCGAGAAAACATCGTATGTCGGAAACTACTGAACCGATTTAAATGATTTATTCAGTGATCACCAACATTCTTGAGTACAAAAAATATAAAATTAATTAAGGTGCGAAATTCACCACCAGAGGGCGTCTCCCATACGATCAGATTTATGACGTTGTCAACTTTTGGGTTTCTACAAAGCAAAAATCAAAATGTATCAATCGTAATTGAGTGGTAAGAAGAAATCATTAGATTTTTGTGAGAAAATGTGAATTGTTTATTCAGCCGGTATAGGTACACCTCCTTCCCTAATCCAGTCTAGTGTACACCCTGATCTACAGTTAGCCAGTTCATCGGCAGTTTCGTTACCTAGAACACCGCCGTGCCCCGGAACCCAGATAAGTTGGAGCTTATTACGTCTCGCGACTGATTTTAGCTTCATCGTACATTCTTGGACAATCTTAGAGGTAACACGCGCGTTCTCCAGGGCCTTAAGTGCAGCTTGACTGTCACTACAGACTCCTATATGTTTCCCGCACCATTTCCTCCCGATTATCCATTCCGTTACCTTCAGAATGGCGGAGATTTCCGTCCGAAAGACGGTAGTCAGCCCACCCAGTGAGTAGTAGCAGTTGACACTTCCATCGAGGTGTCATCCAGCTCCAGTACCTTTATCGGTCTTGGATCCGTCAGTGAAAAAATATCCGTCAGATTCCCTCTGGGTTGTCCTATTGGCCGCGCGTTGGGAACCTCACTTCAAAGTTTCTCCCAAAGGATACTACGGGTATTAGGCAATCCTTAGGGGCCAGGAGCAACGGATATTGCGCTGACAACCTCTTGAAGATTTCTCTATGACCCGAGTCCTTGTTGTCGTGCCAGAATCCATAGGAATACAGCCGACATGTCGCTTTCATCGCTTCTTCTTGAACTTTTAGGTCTAGGGGAAGCAGGTCAAGCATGGCATTGAGGGCATCACTCGAGACAGTGCTCATGGCACCCGTAATGCATATACATACACTTATTTGTAGTCTGTTCAGAGCCAAAGCTGTGGACTTAACCATTGTTCGTCTCCACCAGACTACCAATGCGTTCATAATTATGGGCCTGATGAGTATGGGCCGGTATATATCCAGTGGAGCACCGCAGGCTTCAGGCCCCAGGTCTTGCTAAAACCTCGACGGCACTGTTGGAAAAACTTCAGCCCACGGTCTACTTTCGTCAAGACATGCATCTTCCACGTTAGTTTCCTGTCTAGGATAACCCACAGATATTTCACCTCCGTGGATAGACTGAGGGTCACACCTTTCAGTACTGGCAGTTCGAGACCATCCAGCTTCCGCTTCCTAGTAAATAGGACCAGAGTCGTTTTACTAGGATTAACGGAAAGACCCTGTCCTGTGCACCAGTTATCAATCTTATCCAGGACTTTCTACATTTTTTTCCGGCACACTTAATAAGGACTTAAAGATCCTTGGCGTTGGCTGGTATGTGTGTAGGCACATGAAATGAATTCAGAGTGCAACACAAATAAGTATATTTTGGTAACAAAGTGAATAAATCGATGAGCGAATGTAGCTTGAAGGAGCATCTGATATGTAACAGTTAAAAGTTCTATTGCTTGGTCAAGTTAATGTGCTAACTTACTCAACTGGATATATTCGTTGCAACACATTATCGGATTACAACTTTTCGCTTAACACTCAATGACATTGAATTATGCCAAAAAGGCCAAAATTTTTTTTTCAAAAGTTGAAAATCGATATTGCACCGTGTCATCAATGTCAGTGAAATCTGCCTGCGAAATTGCAATCAAACATCGAAATGGCATTTCCAAAGAAAAATCAAACATTTAATTACAACTCAGTGTCAGCGGCGCTTCTTACTTGGCAGCAAAATGTGGATTTTCATCGCACTGACCGAAGGTACAAACATCACAGCGGCCGAGCGTCAATCTCAATGCCAGCAGCTGTCGCCGTTGCCGCTCGCTTGCAAATTGCACTATTGCGCCGCACCTCAACGTGCACACGTACGCGATATTATTTCAATATACATACACACCCACACACACACACACGTACACGTCTCTGCCGTTGCCTCTGCGTCAGCGTGCCGGCGTGTGTGTTCGTATTTGTCAAACGGAAATGCAGCAAACATTGTCATTTCGCTTCCGTCGCGTCCTGTCAACGAAACAAAAAAAATGCTTCCGCCATTTGCCCGCTACTCTCTCAGCCATTTTGTTCACCGTTCGGCGCGTGTTGTTGTGGGCTTTCGTGGTATTATGGCGCTGCCGACACATGACAACGGCGCGCACGCAGCACGCAACACGCGGCGTATGAGTAACAATAAAATGTTGCATGTGTTGTTTCTGCTGCAGCGGGCTGCGGCTATGAATTGTTTTCATTGGTGCCATTGATGTTGTTATTGTTTGTTGCTGTCGGCGGAGCATTTGTTTCACTGCAGCAGCCGCTGTCCGGAATGCTTTTTGTCGGTTTGAATGCTTTCAAATGTCATTACCGACGCTCTGTCGAAAGTGCCAATTAAGTGTGATTGTGTACGTGCGAGTGTGCGGCGCGCAAGTGACAGACAGCGGAAAGGGGCACGGGGTGGCCGGTTGCAAGTGATGCTGCGTGTGTGTGATAAAATGAAATGAGCCGTTGTTGAATGCCGGCCGGAAGAATGCGCACACCCACACACACACTCACACACAAGCACACACTCACACATTGTTGAGGCAACCTTCGCTTTGGTTGCGTATCCGTTTTGTCGCTTGTTTTTCCTTTTTCCCTCGTTCACTTGCCATTTTCGCCCATTTATTTCTACATTAAAACGACGTAAATAATGGACCTGCACCGACAGCACAAGAAACCAAAATTGGTTGGATGGAAATGCAATAGTTATAAAAATACAGATACTTTATGTGTAGCTTTTGCTCATTGTGTGCCGTTATGCGCATGAAATACGTAAATATGCTACAAACGCACATTGGGCGCATATGCATGACTAGGGTTGCCAGATGGAAAGCTGGAGTTGAGGCTAGGAAGGCAACCAATGAAGAAAGCAGTAAACTTCTGTTGCAACAGAAATTCAAAATTATTTGAACAAAAAATAATTATTTAAATAATTTCATTATTCAATTGTAAGCAGTGGCAACTCCGTCCCATCCGCAAGACGGTTGGCAATGCCGTCGATGAAAGGACAGTTGAGTCGGAGAGACGAATCCGAGCGGACGCGTGGTGAAATAAATAGTTGTTCATTGAATTCGGTTCTTTCAGCGTTTTGAATAGAAATAAATAATTAGTTTACAGTTCAGAAGTGGGATCTGAGGTCCGCGCGGAGGACTTGGATTTCCTGTTGGCGACGAGGTTTCCTGACGCCGGAGAGCAGCGAGGTGCTCGCACGCATTTCCCCGAAAACGGACGGCGGAGTCCCGCCAACGCGATAGAGTGCTCGCACGCACCACCACGCCAACGAGCAGCGAAGCGAAAATTGGCAGCAGCGCCAACGCGATAGAGTGCTCGCACGCACCACCACGACAACGAGCAGCGAAGCGAAAGTTGGCAGCAGCGCCAACGCGATAGAGTGCTCGCACGCACCACCACGACAACGAGCAGCGAAACGAAAATTGGCAGCAGCGCCAACGAGATCGAGTGCTCGCACGCACCACCACGACAACGAGCAGCGAAGCGAAAATTGGCAGCATCGCCAACGCAACGAAGTGCTCGCACGCACCTCCACGAAAACGAACGGCGGAGTCCCGCCAACGCAACGAAGTGCTCGCACGCACAAAACGAAGGAGAAACAACGAAAATTGGCAGCATCGCCAACGCAACGAAGTGCTCGCACGCACCTCCACGAAAACGAACGGCGGAGTCCCGCCAACGCAACGAAGTGCTCGCACGCACAAAACGAAGGAGAAACAACGAAAATTGGCAGCATCGCCAACGCAACGAAGTGCTCGCACGCACCCCCACGAAAACGAACGGCGGAGTCCCGCCAACGCAACAAAGTGCTCGCACGCACCATCACGTAAACGATCGGCGGAGTCCCGCCAACGCAACGAAGTGCTCGCACGCACAAGACAAAGGAAAGAAAAACGGAAAATTGGCAACAGGGCCGATCCGGTAAAACATTTATTTTTGGGAAAAAAGGAAGAACGAACATGCGAATGTCGAAAATCAAAGAGTTGAAAGTGGACGGCTTGAAGTTGTGTTTGCGCGAACGGCAGTTGCCCACGACGGGCACGCGGGACCAGTTGATACAGCGGCTGAACATGTTCGAGCAGTCCGACGAAATCGCGTTGCCCGAAGCGGGGGCAGACGAGCAAACAGCGGAGGTAGCGACGGTGGCCCAGCTCCAAGACGACATAAAGAAGCTCCGCGATATGGTGGCGCAACTTATGCAAGCGCAAAACAGCAAAGACAACACTCGCGCCGCGCAGCCGGCGGGTGCCGACGCTGGGCAGGCCGCAGCGCTGCCAGCAACGAACGACAACACTATCGCGACCAGTGACTGCGCAGCCGCGCCGCCATACGCGAATGACTCGGTGGGCTCCACCACACGGCACGCCTCGGTGAGAGAAATCGCCGACACCCTTCCGGACTTTGACCCGACGAACGACGCCAGCGTCACGGTGGACCAGTTCATTGACCGGGTCAACAAGGTGGTCGAAACATATCAATGGGATGACCGGTTCCTGCTGCTAGCCATCTATACGCGGCTAAGAGGGTTTGCCAGATTGTGGCTGGATGCGTCGCCTGTCCTGCATAGCAGGTGGGCCGACTTTGCCGACGCGTTGCGGGCCGAGTTTGGCACGACTCCCGATGAAGCGGAGGTCCATTATGTGATGGCCAATGCGGCGAGACGGCCGAAGGAAACAATCAAAGAATATTGTTTCCGCATTTCCTCGCTAGGTGTTCGCTACCACCTGAGCGAAGCCGCCGTGATACGCTACGCCAGGTCCGGGCTGAAGCACCGGGAGCTGCAGCAGAGCCTCGCTGCAGTGAGATTCACTACCATGAAGCAGATGAGGGACGCCGTCGAAAACTACTTCGCCAATCGTGGCTGGCTCTACGAATCAGAAACCGAACAACCGACAGAACGGGAGGAGCCCAACGTGAAGATGGACGATGCAGGCCAGCAAGATGGCTCCAGATTGCAGTTAAAGTGCTACAACTGCAATAAACCGGGGCATTTTGCTAACAAATGCCCACTACCACAAAAACGTCACCGCTGCACGACGTGCGGCAAAGTGCACCCGAATGGTGCAAATTGCAACGAGACCCCAGCGGTCTCACGGCGACTGAGCGCGACGGATTTGGACGAATGCTTCCAAAAGATCGTCCACATACCGTCACTACCGAACGACGGGCACGTCATCGACCACCTGCCACATGCCCAGTGTACACAACGATACTACACCTCCGTCTACGCATCCGGCCAGCCGAAGCCATGGTGCCAGTTGCCACCGGACGATGCCGACAACTCTGATCCCGAGGAGGACCTGCTGCCGGACGCTTCGTGCGAGGACGCTACGAATGGTCAGGAAAGCCGACTGTAAGCAGTGGCAACTCCGTCCCATCCGCAAGACGGTTGGCAATGCCGTCGATGAAAGGACAGTTGAGTCGGAGAGACGAATCCGAGCGGACGCGTGGTGAAATAAATAGTTGTTCATTGAATTCGGTTCTTTCAGCGTTTTGAATAGAAATAAATAATTAGTTTACACAATAATCAATACCAATCATTATTCAAATAATAAAATATTATAGTCATACATCAAAATTAGTAATCCAATAATATTTTAGATATCTTTAGTAATAACGAAAACAAACTGCTACAAATTTTGAAATTTAAAGGAATGGAGTGAAAAATTTACAATGCTAAACAGTCGGACTTTTGGATAAAACAGCAGCATTTATAATTTTTAACAACAAAAGATAGCATTCCTTTTAGGATGCATATGGCAAGCCTAAGTCAGACGGAAATGCTCAAGGATTCTTGAGTTTTTGGGATCTTATTTCGACGTGAATTACAGGTACTTGAATGTAAATAGTTTTGCAAATTACGTACGAGATGTGGATAAAAATATATTCAAGATGTGTGTCTTGAAAGTGACATCGTTATGTGTTCTCTCTCAAGGTTAGGTAGGTTAGTATGGCTGCCTCAGTATGAGACACACTTAGGTCTCATGATAAAAAAATAAAGGTAGAGCCAATGCTTCTTCTCAGCCATGCGGCGCATCTGACACTAAACTTTTTTCTCCTTTGAGTATGTGCTCCGTACCGTTGTTAGAAAATCCCTTGAAAATTTTTTTTAAATCAAAAATCTATCTATGACCAAATTGTCAAAACAATTAAAAAAAATTGACAGTACGATACAAAAACACAGCGTAGGTGGTTGAAAAAAATCTATAATAATATAATCTATAATACAATATAATGAGATGGTGCTTTAACGACTGCCGCAATAACCGTAATATCTGCCAGAATAGTGCGATAATGTTTATCCGTTTCTCCACAATACTTTTCATGCTGGAACGGTGGATTACTGCGTGTGGTGTGAACTACAAAGTCCTTCCAAAGAGCAAATATCCTCTGGAGGTGGAAGGAGATAACTAAACAGAAATGCTGTCGCGAAGTTGTAAGTACATTGTAGATAGTTTACCAACTTTATTAGCATAATTTTCAAAAACCATTCTTAGACAACAACAAGAAGTTATGGAAAACAACGAATACTTGAACCATAGTGAAATTAATCAAGTGAACCAGATAGAAGACATAGGACGGCCTCTTTTTTGTATGACAAAAAGAGAGAAATTCAAAAAGAATATATGTCATTTATGTCATAATGCTCAACAAAAATTAACCCTGAATAATACACAATAATCTTGAACTTAGGGAGGTTCGAAATAAATAAAAAAAAGAGAAAATTCTAGGAAATCGTTGCTTTATTGGCAGCAGCACATCTAACATGACAATTTTTGTAGTGCCCAGCGTAGTTAATAATGGCAAAAAAGTAATCGAGAGTGTGGGCTGCACTTCGATGAATCAGAGAGCGGTTTGAGGGGTGTAGGGTAAACAGAGTAAAACTTAGATTTTTAAAGATTAGAAAGTACGACAACAATTTTAAAGATTTTAAGTGCAAGAGAGTAAATTTCTGAAGGAGGATGTTGTATAGATCATTTATTTATGAATTTCCTTTTTTGGTAGATGGGCAGTTTTGATCTGATTTAATTGGTTGACTTTTAATAGAATTTGTCAGAGTTATTTGGTAGAAAATATTTGTCGGTTGTGGCAACACTGGTTGTATGTTACAACATATTTAAAATGGACGAATGTATTTGAGATATTGTATAATATTTGTTGCAGATTTGATTAGAATGCTGACAAAAAAATCTCTCATAAGGTTTTAATGCTTTAAAAAAAAAATTAACCTATTCTGCTACGTTTTAATACAAAACGGGAAGTGAAGCATCGAACAAAGAGCCAATATTAATTTTTTTTTAAAACTTAAACTTTTATTGAAACATTTCATTTGATAAACCAAGTTTATGATTGCGATTGTTTATCCCGTAGCAGAGTTAATGAGTGGTACTGGCGGTTTAAAAACGGCTCTCAGGACATATGATTCATGATTCGAATGGTTTGGCAAAGAGGCTTTTACGAAATACATTTAATAGTAGGATCGAATGTTTTATAATTTTTTAACCTTAGATCAGAGCTGATGTGGCTGCGATGCAAAGCATTTTCTAAGCTTAACGTGAATTTGTGCATATTTAATATTTAATCATTCCGAGTTCAATTGACCAATCCGCCATTTTACCAGCGAGATGCGGCATTTTTGTCAGCTGTACATTGACCCCCAACGGCCCATAGCGACTAACCTCGTTTCGTGCGCCAAGTGTCAAATTGTGTCCCTGCATTACAACGATCCTTAAATCTTCAATATATTGTAAAAAAATGTTCAAAAAGATTGATAATAAGGGAGCTGAAAAATAAATAATTTTGCAAATCATTAAAAATTCACCTTTTCAATAAAGTTAGCTGAACGGTTCTGGTATTAGACAAAAGTGTGTCTGTGTTAAGCAAAAAATAAACAGACTTATAATCTTCTTTAAACGGTCCATACGTATAATTCTCATACTGATTTTTTTCTTTTTTAATGGACTTTACTGCTTTTCCACACCTCCCTGAACTTTTAGTTCGCACGCTCGCTGAACGAATGCCAACACAGCAGCCATCAATCACAACTCAAGCTTGGAAAAAACATTTCCAAAAAGTCATTTTTCAAACAAAATTCAAAATTTCCCCTATTCTAAAGAAGTCAACTTGCGGCATTGTAAAGCATAGAAAAATTACTAAAAAAAAGCGTAAGCCGCATAAAATAAACAAAACACGCAAAATATTTTTTGGATCCATTTTGAAAGTCAACATTTGAGAAATGTCTCAGCGCGATCGTGTGGCCATATTTCCGTCGCGCGCCAATCTTGTGATGATGAAGCACCGCATCACGGCCGCCACCAGAGGCCTCAATCTGCTGAAGCGCAAGCGCGACGCGCTCGACATAAAGTTGCGCGAGCTCGCCAGCGATCTGCGCAAGGCGAAAGAACACATCGACAATGTGATGGAGGACGCAATATTCGCCATGACGAAGGCACGCTTCCTGGACACCGATTTCAAGCCGGCCGCCGTCATGGAACCGGAGCGCGCGGACGTGTTCATGCGCATACGCAACCACAAAGTGGCCGGACTGCTGCTGCCCACGTTCGACCTGTACGCGTACGCGTCGCAATGCTTCCCGCTGACCGGACTGTCGCGCGGCGGCGAGCAAGTCGAGGTGGTGCGCCGCAAGTTCCAGGACGCGGTGAAGGCGCTCATTACGTTCGCGTCGCTGGAGTTCGCGGTGAAGGTGCTGGAGGACGGCGTGCGCCAGAACAACATGCGCATCAACGGCCTGGACTACGTGGTGATACCGCGCTTCGCCAACACGGTCAACTACATACGCGACGAGCTGGAGGAATACGAGCGCGAGGACTTCTACCGGCTGAAGCGGTCGCAGGCGAAGCAACGCAAAGTCAAGGAGGCATTCGCCCAGATGCTCTGGGAGCGCACTCATGGCGACGATGCACCCAAAAAGCCCAAACAAATGGGCTACGGCACCAACGAGGAATTCAACTTGGACGAATTTACCGCCGCAAAGGAACAAAAATCAGTCAAGTCGCTCATGTCATCAACAAGCGTACAAGACGATGCTCCCAAAACAGGCGACGACACATCGGAAAAGCCACAGGAAGACGAAGAACTAGTAGAAACAACTGAAGCACAAACACAAACCGACGATCCAGAACCGGATGAGTCGCAGCCTTGAAATGCTGCAGACGGCAACGGCAGCTTGGATAATGGCTTGGACGGCGGCTAAGGTTCTCGCGACCCGCCCGCCTACGATTTCAATGACATGCTTCACGTAACTGCGCGTGTAACTACTGTCGCTACATGTGCTGAGTATCCAATGGGTTTATTGTAAAAGTAACCGGTGAAAAATACATGACATACAAAGCGTACAATACTGGGCCTGATTAAGTGTTGTGAGAAGACTCTTAATGATTGGTGTTGGATGCGCTGGAACCGCGCATTTTGTGAGGTTTGATGGGAAAATGCAACAGCCCAAAAAAATTTGGGTTGTAGCGTGGGGAACGTCTTCACTGATTCCAAAAATAACTCCCAATAATGTTTCATTTCTCAAAGGTCAAAGAGATTTCCATACACACTGAACGGTTTCTCATAATCGGCTCGCACGTCATCCGCATATATGAAAAAAAAAAGAAGCCAACGCTTATTTCATCTTGTAATGAAACTAAACTTCATGACACATCAAAAAGAAATTGACGATAATTTTGCGTTTTTTTTTACTTTTAGGAGAACATTACTTGGAACATTTCAAACCTTGTGCTAAGTAATTCGCTTATTTCTTTCCGCTGTACGAGTAGTGTGAGTTGCAATTTCGCTTAGGGCCTCTGCAACAAAAGTACTTACACACGAAGCCAAAGGCCATTTCTCTAATTTGTTGTAGTGTGTCAGTGTGTCGTAAATGACTTGCGTTGCCAAGAACGAAATTGCCTGTTAACCACACCGAAACCATTTCAAAACAGAGAAGCGTGATGGAAATATTTTGCAACTGACGCAGACCAGCTGCGGTGCGCTTTGCATAATGCAGAATGCTTGTAGTGTTCGAACGGATGTTTGGTTTCGGTTACCGAATAGTTCGGTTTGGTCTACAACTGGCCGAGTAGTTGGTCAAATTTATAGTTTTTTTTTAGTGGTTCTACGGTTTTCTCATCTAGTTGCTTCTGAGCGTTTTCTGTGCTGTATTTTTTTTTAATATTTTTAATAGTTGTATTTTTAGTATAAAAGTACTTAACCCTTTCGCTATTTTATTGCCATATGGCAACATGCTAAGTCTGCATCCTCTATGCTTGCAAGAATACATTTTTTTGTTGGTCTTTAGAATAGTTTGAAGTTTCAGGAAAAATACAAAATTAATAAACTGAATATTTAAGTTTAAAGAAAAGAAATATACACGTTTCTTTAATGGTATATCTTGACATGGTAAAGGAAGAAGAAGCAGAAAAAATTAGATAACTATTTATTTTGAGGTTTTTTTTTCAATTTAGATACTTTTTTTTAATTTTAGCTGAAGTAAATGAAGAAATATTCAAATTTTCGTTATGCGTAAAAAGTTTTATGTTTAAGTAATTATTACAGCCACAACGATGTGGTTACTCTCATAGAAAAATACTCTAAAATACAGGGCCCGAGTATAAAAATTAAAAAATTTCTTATGGAATGTTGCTAATAGAACCACATAGAAGCCTAAGACGTAAAATATAAAATTTTAGCTTTCCCCAGTAAAAACATGTAACGAAAGGGTTAAGTAATCGAAATCTAGGTTTAATTTTGTACTGTTAATCAAAAAGAACATGAATTTAAAACATTTTATTTAGATATTATTTAGCTATAAGCTAATATTAGTGTGAGTGTAGTATAGTGGCGGATTTCGAAAAATATTTTGGGGGGTTCCAAAAAGTAATTCTTTAATATTTTTTAAAAACCATTCAAAAAACAAAAATTCCTTTTAATTTGCATGTAGTTTTAAAGTCGACCCTAATATTTCGGGGGTTACAACCCCCAAACGCCGCCCCCCTGAATCCGCCACTGGTGTAGTACGTATTGGGTTATCCCATTAGTGGTTAATCAAGTTCAAAGTTCCTCTCTTGTTAGCAAGTTTTCAATTCCCTTACGATAGAATTGTCTGAGTTTCCAATTGAAATACTAATCAAGATTTGTTCAAATTTTTCATGTTGCAAAATTACCTTGCCGTGCCTTTGTTCATATTCCGGCCGTTTTTCGCGCAGTGCTCGGCTCAAACGCATCAATTGTCGTCGGTAGACTTCCCCTGTGATGGTTTCATTCGGTTGCAACAGCTGATAATAGATCACACCCAGCTGGTCCCACCAAATGCACAGTATAACCTACAGGCCATGAATATTCTGAACGGCCGTCGATGATGATGCATGGCCGGGGTATCCATACGTTGCTCGATGTTTTGGATTATCGTAATGGACCCACTTTTCATCGCCAGTGACAATTCGATGCAAAAAACTTTTTCTTTTGTGCCGTTGAAGCAGTTGTTCACACGTGAAAAATCGGCGTTCGACGTCGCTTGGCTTCAATTCATACGGCACCCAATGGCCTACCTTCCGGATCATTCCCGTTGCTTTTAGACGATCGGAAATGGTTTGTTGAACGACGCCAAGTGATTTTGTAAGTTCTTCTTGCGTTTGGGATGGATCTTGGTCGAGCAATGTCTCCAATTCGTGATCTTCAAACTTTTTTGGCTTTTTTGGCGATGAACGGCCCCATCGTCGTCCAAGTCAAAATTGCCACTTTTGAACCGTGCAAAACCACTCTGGCACGTACGCTCAGCTAGAGCATGCACACCATACACTTCCACCAAAATACGATGACTATCGGCAGCCTGTTTCTTCATATTGAAGTAATGAAGAAGTACTCCCCGCAAAAACACTTTATTCGGCACAAAATTCGACATTTTCAGAGTAAAAAAAAGTATTGTTGTTTACGCTTCAGCTAAATGACACATACCGATTCTGAAACTATATGACAATAGCTTTCCAACACATATTTGGAAAGGTGAATCACTGTTCACAAAATCAAGTTACGCCATCTGTTAGAAAACCGCATGAATTAACCGGTACCCCTATTAATTAATTAATTGAAATTGAAAAATAAGAGCCAAAATTTCGAAAATTTCGTCGAATTTGGCCGTGAAGTGGACAGAAAACAGTGATGTTAATAAAAGTTCGGATGGTTGTAATGGTATCTGTTAGCAGTAAAATAACACATTTAAAATGTCGGCTAATAAAAACCACCGACTGACTTATGGTCGGTGACATACATTTAAAAATATGGCTTCGAATTTAGTTGAATTGTAAACATTTAACTGTGTTTTTTGTTATGAAAATCCTTCCCTGGTTGCGTAATAAAAGTCAACAACTGACCTTCACTCAACGACGGATGATTCCATAATAAATTCTGTAAACAATAAATCAAAATTGCAATATTAAAAATATATTTAAAACTAAAGAAAACTAAATGAAATAAAGAAAAATTAGAAACAAATTTGAAAAAAAATTTCAGCAAAATATTGTTTTTATAAATTAATGGCAGAATTAATGTTAATAGAGAGAAAGAGTTATTACTGAATGATAGGATTTTAGTTCTGGTATCAAGTCGTAATTTGTTATTTTTGTTTGTTTTTTTTCTTGTCGTACACAGTTAACTGCTTAAAGAAAAACCACCAAGTCCCAATTTCGGTCCAACACTAATAATTTTACACACATCATTATTATTTGCAGATAAGAGACGATGAAGTCATCTCGGCCGGAACGGAGCGGAAGTGGCAAGACGAAGACGATTTGCATTCGCCATGATTACAAAGTGGCAATGTGTTGGGATGCATACGAACACACACACGCACATACATACATACACAACGTACGTGCATGTGCAACTTGTGCTGCTGTTGTGCGCGTGTTGCCACTTGCAACAGCTGAAATATTTCACTGCGAACAGTTGCAAATTTGCTTCGTATGTAAAAGTTTACTGTCGGTCTTCCTTCCCCGTAGCTGCTGATGTGCAGTGTTTTGTTGCACTCGTGTATTTTTATTGAGCGCCATAACTCAGTAGGTGCGCTGATATGAGTACGGATGTGTCTGCAACTACACACACACACACACACACAAACAAACATATTTTATTTGTCTGTATGTGGTAGCATTAAATCTGATGCAATATTGTTTTCTCTCACTAATTACGAGTACTTAAGTTGAGTTAGAATTTAATGCGCGCAGCTTCCATTTTCATTCTCGATTTAAATTGGTTTTAAACTTCCGTAAAGCGTTCGTTGGCGCTTCCAAATCAAAATCAATTTACATTTTTAATTGCATTCGATTGACGGCACCAATTTCCTGGATACTCCCCAATTTATGGCGTCACAAGAAGCCAGTCACCGTAATCTTATCGTCAATGCTTAGTAAACATTTGGCTTAGCTTTGGCTCAACAACTGCACAACTTGACTACGGCACCTGACCGACCCACCCACCCACCCAACCATCCGTTCTACAAATGCTGTCTGTGCGCACTCACCTTTGTATCTCGAATATTGCTGTTTGTCGATTGTATTCTGTATCTTTGCGGTTGCTTTACGCCTGAGCAGCCACATTTAAATGGTGCGCAGTAGCGATGTCAATCGCGAAGTGTTTTGAAAGTTTCGGGATTTTCGTGAAGTTATTCAAATTTCAATATGAGTTTGAAGAAATATTTAAAATATAAGAAGCGATTAAAAAAAAAATTGTATAAATTTAAAGACCACAACGCAAGTGAAAAAAAATTATTCATTTTTTATATTTAAATTTAGCTACTTGCAATTTTTTGATTTTACGACAAAAAAACTTTAAAAATGTATTGGTTTTTATATTTACATTTATCTACTAATCTAATTTTTCTAATATGTATCTAATTTTTTTCGATTTTTGTTTTTTTTACAAAAGTCTATAAAAATACCATTCGACAGTCCCAGTCGATTCTTATTGACTCATTACATTGATTTTACAAGTAAATATATTGAATACAGATTCGAAATTTCCTTTATTTTCCTTTATTTTTTACTATATATTTTTTTTACGACAAATTCGATGTTAGTGTTGCTTGCTATTTACTTTAAAATGCACAAAAAAGCTTAGTGTGCATGGCCATCAGCTGATTTTCAAAGCACTTTGAAAATGTTTAACCGTTTATACACATTTTCGTAGCGACTTGAAAATTTAAAAAATCATATAAAAAGCGCATTGACTCGATACGTTTAAAACGTTGAAAGCGGTTTGAAATTGTCAGTCAATGCGTGTTGACCCATAGCGACTTTAAATGTCGAATAAATGGGATATATTATACATCAAAGTCGAATTTGTACATTGCTTCGTAGGTTCAACGTTCCCGTGAAGTCTGAGCGATGCAGCAAAAATTAAACTATCGAACCTGCGAAACTTTAGCAGCATTTCTTAATCGACTGAATCCGCCTTAACCCTTTCGCTATTTTGTTGCCATATGGCAACATGCTACTTTGTGGACGTCTGTATCCTCTATGGTTTCAAGAATCGATTTTTGTTGGTCCTTAGAATAGTTTGAAGTCTTAGGAATAATACGAAATTAATAAACTGAATATTTAAGTTTAAAGAAGAGAAGTATACACGTTTTTTAATGGTATATCTTGACATATGTAGTAAAGGAAGAAGAAGCAGAAAAAATTAGAGAACTTTTTAATTTGACGTTTTCTTTCAATTTAGATACTTTTTTAAATTTTGGCTGAAGTAAATGAAGAAATATTCGAATTTTCGTTATGCGTAAAAGGTTTTATGTTTAAGTAATTATTACAGCCACAACGATGTGGTTGCTCTTATAGAAAAACACTCTAAAATACAGGGTCCGAGTATAAAAATTAAAAAAGTTCTTTTGGAATGTTGCTAATAAATATAACCACATAGAAGCCTAAGACGTAAAATTCAAAATTTTAACTTTCCCCAGAAAAAACCTTTAGCGAAAGGGTTAAGAGGCAGTTGGATATTCCTCTACCAACGTGAAGGGACTCACTATGGGCCTCTGCAGTCCTTCCGAGTGGAAGTGCGGCTGGTGCTGCACACATGTTTGCTACCTAATCTATGCAACCTGTACTCTTATATCTCTTATCTCACAAAGTTGCTATAATGCAACAAATTAGCGAAGAGTTGAAGCAGAGTTCCATGTTCATGCCGTATACTGCAAAGGACGGCTGCACCAAATATATGCACGACAAACAATAATCCCGAAACGGTCATCGCCGCGACTGTCATCCCTAGCGAGCAGACAAAACAATCGCATTTAGTATGACAGCGTTCACAGGGTGGAGTAGGCGAACGCAACGAATGAGAGTTTTCGGCGTGGAATTTTTTCACCATCCATAAAATTCAATTTCAAATGGCACATTGTAAAATTATATGATACAAGTATTCCCTCATAATCGCACTTATTCCTTTAGTGTTTGTGATTTCGGTTTTTCATTACAGTGGCTCGTCGCGGCGGCTGTCGCATACATTTCACCACCTGGCTTCTTTGTATTCTGCGATAATTTTAATAATCACTGCTCCAAATTACAGACACAACAAACACAGACACGATGACAATTATAAATTCGCTCACCGACTGCGCCGCATTTGTCATTAGCGTTTTGACTATCGCTGGCACAACCAAAGCGCGAGCACATTTTCCTTTCGTTCTTGGTGAGTTAAAAAGTAGTTTTCAATGTGCCAACTCAAAAACTGTTTTGCAGTGCTGTGCTTAGTCTGCGGTCTGCTGTCGCATGCAGGTAAACATGGCTGGCGCGTTTGCTTTGTGCTGTTTGTTGTAAAGGTTTATTTATTGGTTTGATTTCAGCGAATGAATTTGACTACGAACATCAGGCCAAGTGGTACGACCAGTTCCGGCAGTGTCGCCTCAACCGGCAGTCTCCAATTGAGCTCAACTCAAACGATGTGAGTAACGATTGCATTTATCAGACCATATGAAAAAAAGGACCAAACAAAAGACGGAATATATTTGCTAGTAGTTCCCTTCGGATAAAACCATCACCGGTTCGGAATTTGTCGAAACACATCACTTAACTGGGCGCTTTTCATTTTCTCTATAAAAAGGAATTGGTCGTTCGTAGGTCTGTCGTATTCATCGATAATATTCTTTGTCAACATTAGACAAGCATATTTTTTCTGCATTTCTGCTTTGGCTCACACAAGTTATTAAGATTAGCAAACTTCCTTCGATTACTTAGACAACTTAAACCCACACATTCTCAGTTCTATTCCACAATCGCAAATTACATTTCCCTCCCGTTCAGTTCTGTGCCAATCGCTTCGCAAATATTTAGCCCACTTTGATTGACGAGGCCCCCTAATTATGCTTTATTGACTTCAAGTTGACAAATTGACAAAAGCGCAGCCAAAGAAGTTAATGGATGCTGTCATTTATGTTTTTTTACGCCGCTATTCATCATTCATTTTGGCTAATAATTTATATTTAACTGCGGTTTTCATTGTGCATTACTTGCACATTTTTGCGCACCAAAATGACACTCACGTTCGTTATCTGATCAGACAAATTTATTACAAATTTTGTGTGGTTTAATTTTTTTACTTTTTCGTACGCACAGCCATTTGAGCGTTTATGCTGTTTATCATTTTGTAGCAATTTAATGGCTGTTGTCACATTCGAGTGCGAGCCATCAAACACTAAAACCGAGACACAGTCGATGTGTCATTTCGCTGATAAGCGCCAACACATGGAATGACAGTCAAAATAGCTCGAAACAAACCATGACCACTGACAACACAGAATCTGCGGTTTCAGGTCAGTGGCGCACACAGGGGGGGGAGGCGAAATATTTGTAAGTTAGTACAGAAATTTAATTTAAAACCGTCGCAAATATGTATGTTCAATCATCAATAACACTACTGGACACAAAAAATGCACCTGAAAAAGATGTTTTCTAGACTCACTTTGAACCGCTGAACACGAAACTGAAGATCAAAAAAATTTTGTGAGAAGCGTTTTCAAATCTCCGAAAACCCAGTTGTTTCAGTTATCACCACATATCTTGTAAACAAACCATCCGACTAACACAAGATGTCCGTCGATCAGAAGATAATACCTTAGCTTTCCAGAGATATGCAAATTGTCGAAATCAGCTGAGATTTGGAGAAATTACTGACGAATGAATGTGAATTTTTCGACCATTTTCAAAAATCATAAATTTTTGAATGTTTTTTTATAGATAACATAAATTATTTCCTTTGGTTTTAAAACCTAATACTACGTTTACATTGAACCCAAATGCGTAGTTTCAAATGAGTCATTTCAAAGTGTTTACTTTACATGCTAAGAATATTCAACATATTTAAAGCAGACGAAAATTTCAATTCAAATTTTCCATTTTGATAATTTTCGTTTGTTTTGATTTTGAACTGTCATTTCATTTTGTGATGCGTTCGATAAAATTGGTCATGTTTTATCGCATTTGCTTCGTCGTTTTGTTGAAATGAGTAATTTCGTAGATTTGAATTTGTATGGGGAAATGCGTGATTTAGCTTCGCATTTGATAATTTTTGCCCAAATCACGCATTTAGGCTCAATGTAAACGTAGTACTTATAAGATGAAAATATATTATTTGTGCAAATATTAAGCCTACCATCAATGGAATCAAAAGAAAAATGACAAAGTAATGATGCGCTGAGTGACCCATCCACATTTTGATATAGGCGTGAAAGTAGAGTTAATTTACCTGGCATAGTCAGCTTTTCATTTTCTGACCCAAAGTGATATTTTAAGGACTTTAAAATTGTAAGGACATATTTCAAATATTTTTTCAAATATTTGCGGTTGTGCAATAATGAAGGTATGGATATCAAATAAAAGAGAAAAACTGTCTTCTTTATATAAATTTTATATTTTGAACTTGCCGGACCGAAATATGTCACGTATAGAAAACATAAATGTCTTGGATCTCAGTCTGTAGGTTCATACATCTAAATTTTATTCTATTTCAAAATTCTCAAAAAAATTACACGAAACCCTCCCCCTTCCCCCCCCCCGAAACAAAATCCTGCGTACGCCACTGTTTCAGGCCTACGTTGCAGCTGGTGACAGCGTCAGAGGTTGGGTTCTTATGCTTTGGTTGGGTTCGCGTGTTGCCGCAAATCGAACGCATTCGTTCGTAATTAGTCACAATTACTGGCAATTATCAACTCCCATCGTTCAATCACGCTTTGTATGAATTGTCTCGTGACACTTTGCTTTCTCTTTGGATTTGTTGCTTGCGCGCAGGCGGAGATCTCCTACGACATACCGTCGCTGAACTTCGAGTACTACGACACACCCTACGCCATGCCGGCGCACAGCGAAAACAACGGCCACACTGCCAACGTGCAGCTGCCAAAGCCAAAGGCGTACTCGGCGAACCTGTGGCAGGTCTACGACAAGCTGTCGCCGCACATCACCGGCGGCCCGTTGCCAAGCAATCGCTTCGTCGCTGAGAGTCTGCACTTTCATTGGGGCTCGAAGGACGCGCACGGCTCCGAGCACGTCATCAACAGTCAGCGCTACTCCATGGAAATGCACATTCTGCACCGCAACAGCAGGTACCGCACAGTGAAGGAGGCGCGCGAGCACGAGGACGGCCTGGCCGTGCTGGCGGTGCTGTACGCAGTCGAGGTACGTTAACCAAGTCAGACTTTATAATCGAATTTAATGTTTTTTTCTGTCGCACGTGCAGCTCACAATGGCCGAGGACTTTGAAGGCCTGAAGGAGATTATCGATGCGCTCGCACCAATCGCCGAAGTGAACAAAACTGCCGAGCTCAGCAGCTTCACGCTCGCCACGCTGCTGGGCGATCTGGACCGCGCCGAGTTCTACACGTATGCCGGCTCGCTGACGACGCCGCCCTGCTCGCAGGCCGTCACCTGGATTGTGTTCGCGCAGCCCATTGCCATTTCGCACCGGCAGATGCAGCGCTTCCATCAGCTGTCCGACGGTCATGGCGCGCTGCTGGAGAACAACTACCGCTCGCTGCAGCCCAAGGGAAATCGCAAGGTCGTTCTGCGCAATAAGCGCAAAGTAATCGACTCGGTGGTCGTAGCGCCCGGCTTCTGGGCTCTGCTCAACGCCAATGCCAACGTCAATGCAACGCAGCACAGCCAAGTAGCGGCAGCGCAATAACTGAACGCGACTCAAATTTTTACTATGTAGAGGTGAGCAAGAAAGTAAACAAGAATTACGGGCAACTTTAATAAGTTGGTGCAACCATCAAAGGGTTATAAATAAATAGAGCCGCCGGCAACATGTCGAACATGGCAACTCTGCAGACTGCTACTTGGGAAAATGTTTGTAATTTATAGCTCAAGTGGCTGTGCGTCTACGAAACATGCTGTTGCCCAGCGCAACAAAATGAAAATAAATATAAAATATAAAAAAATATTTAAAAAACAAAATAAAGAACAAACCAGTCACTGCAAATTTATAAAGTTGTCAGGTGAAATATTTGCCATAATTCGCTTGAGAAAAATCTGAAAAGTTTTGGCTATTTTTCACATTACAATTTGATTTCTGGCATTGTTCGCTTTCGTCGTCTTTTGTTTGTTGGACCATGGAAAACTCGCCAACGTTTGGCGTGGTGGAGCACAAAACACACTCAACAGCCGCCGAATTTTCTACAGCAATATTCGTTCGGCCACTCACAACATTATAATTTTATACATATATATGAATGGAGTTACCTAAGTATGTTTGTATGTATATGGCGAAAAGTTTCGTTTTGCTTTGTAATAAAACTTAAACTAAAAAAACCAGCACTCTTTGGGGAGTGGAATAAATGTTGTTGTACAATAGTTCTGGCAAATTCGGCAGTGAGTATGGAAATCAACTTTACGAATTGAATTTGTATAGCAGTGCAGTTTAAAAATACTTTACATACAATACAACACATTCCACGGTCAGTTGTCAAAGTGCAAAGTTCGCTAGTTGTGTTTGTGTTCAGAGTTCAAGAAATCGGATTGAACAGCTTGAACATCAGGGTCCTCAAAAATACCGGGCACGCGTAAACACCTTTCTGACTATTCCCTCTGATCTGGGAGACTTTAAAACAAATCAAAGTGTCGAAGTAATTTAGAAGAGATGTTAAAGTGAATCCGCTTTAAAAACATAGGTCCATCAACCAATCCGCCAATGGCACCAAAAACAAATGACAAAGATAGAATAAATCTTCTGTTTTGCAAGGTTTTTAAGGTTTTAAGTTTTTTATGAACTTAAAGGCTAAAATGTACGGTGGGGTCGAATACTGAAAGTACGAAGATTTCAATGCGAAGCGCAAGAAAACTTTCTGGATATGCTCCAAGCGATTTACATGGTAATTGTAATATGGTCTCCAAAAAAACCGAGGCAAGACAATTTTAATCAGATTGAATAACTCAAAACCATTGCCTAGCAGATTTATGAAAAACGTATTTAACGAAGGTTTCGTGTTTAAGGTTTTTTATTTTTTTGGGGAAAGTTTTGAGAAAGTTTTGGTGTTTGAAGACACCCTCTATTTTTTAATGGGGAATATTTTCCCAAAAGACAATATGGTATTTTTTTTTATATTTTACTCAATACAAGCTTTTTATGAAACATTTTTTCGAAAAACATGAAAAAGGAGGTAAAGAAAGGGGCAGGGGGGTTCATGTTTACACAAAAATATTCACATTTTCAATGCAAACAACTTTGTCTTAGACATCAAAGCTCTAGCTCTTCAAGTTTTTATACTTTCCGTGTAAAAGTCTATAGGGACCCCTTTAACCTTTATGTGCAAATTCCAAAAAAAACTCAGACGTGCTGGACTATTACTTTGTTCGGCAAAATGATCAGTATGACATCCTCTTTCAGAAATATACAGTCGTTACTCTGTTGCAGAAATGCTGTTGTACAGTGTAATTCTTCCCAAAGTTATGTACAAGGTCTTTCCCACGGAAAACGAGACTGCTCAAAAAACAAAACAACAATTTTTTTTTTTAATTTATTCATTTTATTCAAAATAGTCTCAAAATAGAAATTCTTTGTGAATAATGCCTTCCGAATCGTAGAAACAGATCAACATTGACTTTACTTTTGGCTTCTCAAGACGATTTTTTTTCGGTAACGGATCGTGTCGGTACTTCCATTCGGCACTTTGCCGCTTGGTTTAAGGATCCTATTGAAAACACCACGTCTCGTCACCAGTAACAATCGACTATTTGAAGTTTGGATCCTTTTCTGACTCTCTAATGAGGTTCTTGCAATGTTGAATTAGCAGCGATTTTTCGTAATGAGTCAATTTGTGTGGAATAAAGCGCGCGCAAACCTTCCGCAGATGTAAATGGTCGATTAAAATGCGATGAATTGAATTTTTGGACATATTCAATTCCATTTCCATGTATCGCAGTGATGATTTCGGCTAGTTTTCAATGAATTCACGCACTTTTTCGATGTTACTTTAAGTAACCACGGTATTGAAAGGACCTGGATGTTCATCGTCCTTTATGTCTTCACGAGCGTCCTGGAACCGCTTAAATCACTCATGTACTCTGGCGCTAGATAAACAATCATCATCATACACCTGTTTCATCAAATAGAATGTTTCCGCAAGTTTCAAACAAAACTTAATATTGGCTCTTAGTTCGAAGCTCATTTTCCGACCGATGCTATAAACGGACTGCCACATTTGGCGCGAAAACGTGGCTTGTACTGAACCAAATATCATGCAATTTTTACAGCATGTCAGTGAAGAATAAACTTTTCAGTTCCTACTCGATTTCCGTAGGACAGTTTTTGTATGCCCTTTTCGGGGTTCTCTGAAGATCCCTGAAGACGTTGCAACACGGTGAAGTTTGCTTTCCACATTTGATCTTTCAGCCAATACGAGCAAAAGTTTAAAGTACGAGTTTGTAGATGTTAAGTGTCATAGTTCGCAAATTGTTTCGCTAATTTAAAAATTGCATAGGGTTGTAAATTATTTGTTGCCATACTGTTTGGTATGAAGAGCAGCCGTGTGCACTTTTATGAACTATTAACAATTCGCTGAGGCAGGAAATTTTAGCGGGAAAATCTGCATGCACATTTAGTGCCTCCACCGTCAGCTTTCGCCAGCAGCGCGGCACATGTAGCCAAGTACTGTATATGTATGTATGTACATAGGTACTCTGGCACACGAACACATCCCAAATGCAAATACTCGGAGTAAAGTGATTCTGCAGCTCATAAAATTAAGACTACAGCAAAAAAGTAAAAACAAAAGAGTTGAAGCAACCAAATCTGCAACTGCGCAGACACACACTCAACAAATACAACACACACATATGAATATAAAAAAAAATATAAAAACGTAAATACACACACGTAAATACTTGCAGGACAATAAAAGTGCAAATAGCAAAGTCGCTGGCTGCAGATACGAAACGAGCCCGTACGCGCTGCCGCCCAAACAGCGCAGCAGTGAAATGCCGCCGGTGCTCATGTTGGCCGCAAGCGTGCTCAGCTGCATCAAAATTGTAAATATACTTGGGTAGTTCAAGTTGTTGTTTTTATTGTTTTTAGAATTTTTTTTTTCTTTTTTATTATTGTTGCTATTGTTGCAGCAGCAGTTGCTGTATTTACGCATGCAGCGCACACAGCGAACGCATTGCATATGCAACTAGCAAGTGGCAAGTGCGGAACAGCAGTTAAGTGCTCCACTTCAAGCCACAAGCCCTGCAATGTTGTCGTTGTTGTGATTGTGGTTGTGGCGTTTTTTGTTTGTTTTCGCTTTCGTGTTTCTACGCGGCAAGTTTAAGTTAAGTTTGTGTTTAATAATGGCCAAAGTTAAAGTTGTTGTTTTGGCCTCAGATATCCGGTGATATGTTTGTACATATTTTCGTGTAAGTATTTGGTTAAGTTTGAACAAACGTCCAATCGATTTATGGCACTGGCTTAGTGCTTATTGTCCTGGAAATTACTGTAGACATGCAAATCAATACTACTGGGTGAAGACTACCTTGCAATGGCTACAATGACTACCCCGCAATCAGTTGAATCAACAGGCGTCAGTCGCCTTTCCCATTCTAAATAATAATTAATTGCTGCCAGTTACCATTTTTTGCTCCTAGAGAAAAGGATTTCCTTTAAGACTTCTTATACATATCGGGTGTTTTTTTTAGAGGTATAGAACTTCGAATTGAAATAAAACACAAGAAAATCGTTTTAATGTCCATCAATTTGGCTTTATTGGAAGGATAATTTTGTGCCATTAATGTTTAAATATGATTTCGGGCATGTGGCCGCCGCGGCTGGCTCGAATAAAGCCAATTCTACAGGTCCAATTTTCAACCACTTTTTCTAGCATTTGGGGCCGTATGTCGGCAATAACGCCACGAATGTTGGCTTCCAAGTCCCCTAACGTTTCTGGTTTGTTGGCGTAGACGAGCGACTTCACATATCCCCAAAGAAAATAATCCAATGGTGTCAAATCACACGATCTTGGTGGCCAATTGACAGGTCCATTCCGCGAAATTATGCGCTCATCGAATGTTTCCTTCAACTCTCAACTCAACTCATCCACATTCATGCCATCCAATTCGGGAACAAAATAGTCGGTTATCATGGCTCTATACCGGTCTCCATTAACGGTAACTGACTCCTCTTCTGACTGGGTCCTCTTCAACATTTTGCTCTACAGCGGCAATTGTTTCTTCGGTGCGCACTGTTCGACGTCTCTGCGGATGCGTATTATCACATAGAGTAAACGTAGTGCGAAAACGACCCATGGTTAACCGAATTAATTGCTCTGATGGACGATTATGTCGACCATAAAATGGACGGAGCTTGCGGTAAACTTCGCGAACTGAACCATTATTTTCGAAATAAATTTGCACGATTTGCAAGCGTTGTTCTTTTGTCAACCTGTTCATGATGAAATGGCAAACCAAACTGAACATAAATGACATTAGAGTTGCCAGATTTGACCACAAAATGCCAGTTTTATCTCTATTCGAAAAACAAACCACTAAAAAAACACGCGATATAAACAGCACTTTGCTTCAAGTACTCACAGTTGCCAAGAAATCTCTCAACTTCATTCCCTTAATTGCCTTTTAAATCATTTCCACAACTTCGAAACCATTAATTAATCTTCCTTACCTCAAACACGCTTTTCATGAACGTTAAACTCAAACTCATAAAATAACAAAATCAAACACAAAACATAAAATAGCGTTCAGTTGAGCTCTTTTCTTAATTGATTTAGCCCGAAGCGAAAAGGTCCAACACGTATGGACAATTAAAATTTTATTGTCTTACCCAAGTCGCTAAAAATGTGGTATGGTGCAGGCATTCTACAAAGTTTGTAATGCTTTGGTGTATTGATTTTGTTGAATCAACTTTTAAGCAGAACATTATTGAAATACTTTCAAACTTCAAACAAGTAATGCGCCTAATTGTGCACCATTTCACATTGGATTTTTTATGTTTAATGAAATTATAAACAAATTATTTAGACCTACACAAGTTCGAGTCTCACAACTTTTTGAAGCTTTTGAAGATTCATCATTAAAATAAAAATTGAAAGTACTTAAGGCAGGTTTCTACCTTGTGCGGCCGAGAAAACATGTTTTTTTGAAAAATTGTTGATGGGAAGGTTTTAAAGATAAACACTGGAAAATTTTTTCAGATGTAGGTATATGTTTATTGTACAAGTAAAAAAAGTTTCAAGATAAAATATGCAAAGGGGGGGAGGGGGCCATCGAGCAATGGCGGAAGGACTTTTTGACTCACGGAAGTCCTGCCGCTGTTTGAGATGACTTGAAACACAAAAATGAAATTGTTTCTTATTCTGTATCCTTTTGTCTATGGCAGGAACTAGGATTTTTAAAAAAAAATGAAAAATGAAGGAAATATGCGATTTTGACTAAAAAATTCAATTTTTACCTACTTTTTTCAATACAAATTTCTATTTTCAATGAGAAAAAATTATTATTTCTTGAAGATCCTAGTTCGTGCCATAGCTAAGACCTTGATAAATGACTGTTTAAAATTTCGTAGCTATTGCTCAACTCGTGTGGCCTAAATCACTTCCGCCAGGTCAAAAAATGTAGTTTTGAGAAAAACGCGTTCAAAGTTTTGCTTCAGCAGGTCGGCGCGCCCGACACCGCTACCTGTTTCTATAAATTGCTTCCGTAATTCGAAAGATTTCAACTTCAAATTTTGGGAGCGTATTCTACAATCATGTATTAATCCAAAAATGCATGAAAAAAAAATTGGATTTTTTTAAACGCACAAGGTAGAAACCCCCTTAATGTGCCTTTAAGAAAAGGGTTTAAAGTTGGGTAAATCTTTGAGTTTCTGCTACAATTTTAGTACGAATTTCCCTTGTAAGTAAGTGTCTGATAAGTCTGGTAAATGAAATCATCTTTGAATTATAAAATCTGTCAAGTTTCAGCAAGAAATTTTATTGGATGAACTGTTCCTGGGCAATAGACTCTACATAGATGAATGGACTTTTGCGTTTTCTATATAAGTATTCTTCGCTATTCATTGAACACATCCTTCTTAGTCTATCGTTCTGAAGTCTGGCGCACATTTCAACGCTTGCAATTATGCCTTTTAAAACAACACAAAATTCTTCATATGGCAATAGACCGATCGATTCAGGTGCTATGGGATAAGAAATCAGGCGAACAAAAGAAGGTATCTGAACTTAAAGTCGGTTTTTGTACGGGCGACTCCATGCTTTATTTTATTTTATTTTTTTATTTTATTTCATTTTATTTTATTTTATTTTATTTTATTTTATTTTATTTTATTTGATTTTAATTTATTATATTTTATTTTATTTTAATTTATTTTATTTTATTTTCTTTTCTTTTCTTTTCTTTTCTTTTCTTTTCTTTTCTTTTCGTTTCTTTTCTTTTCTTCTCTTTTCTTTTATTTTATTTTATTTTATTTTATTTTATTTTATTTTATTTTATTTTATTTTATTTTATTTTATTTTATTTTATTTTATTTTATTTCATTTTATTTTATTTCATTTCATTTTATTTTATTTTATTTTATTTTATTTTATTTTATTTTATTTTATTTTATTTTATTTTATTTTATTTTATTTGATTTTATTTTGTCACTGACCGGACGCAGAAAAAACCCTAATGCGACTATTATCTTACAAACTCAGTGATTTTAAAGTAGCTAATATTCGGGACTAAGGCTCAGGTATAATCGAAATTGTTGTGGTAAAGTCGTTCATTAAACAAAAGCACCGCTCTGGGTTGAGTAGCATTCCGACAGATTTACAAGGAAACCTGGTCGTAGCTTAGCTGTGGTTGGTTTAACAGACTTGAATACACTGATTACTCACTTTAAAAGTTTATGTGTTTATTTATTTCTTTAATCCAGTGAAAAAACACAACAACAACGAACCTCAATTACTACTATCGAAGTTGTGGGTTTATTGTGGAGAAAGAAGACGATCCGCACTTTTGTGTCATTTGTTTGCTTTAGCCGGAAGAAAACTTCAAATTTTTGGGTCTTGTCTGTCCGTTTCTTTTCTACAAATAGTAACTGATCTGTCAAAGACGAATAATGGATAGCCAGCCTCGGTTCATTAAGAAGTTTAGGTGGATGTCTGTGATATCACTGTAATGAGTCATTGTAATCTACATAACATTAGTTAGATACTTGGAGCTATCACCATAATCTGACTATAAAAGAACAACACAATTATTGAAGTGCAAATCAATTTAGAGTCAATTCAACCTAACCTCAGAAACACTCAATTTCTCGCCCTTCTTTGCGACACCACAACGTACCGCATAACATATGTGAGTTGTAAAAATGTATGTAACTCGGCAGCCACATTATTCAAATCCGATATATTTCAAAAAATAATTGTCAGCCTGAATTAACAACTAAAAAATTTAAACAAAAAGTTGATATGGGATCAACATCAAAACGTAGCTGTTCAAAAAATACACACAATTTAAGGCCAGTGTGAAGATTGTATTTATTTATGTACATATGTGAGTGACCGAAATGGGGAATATTAATTTTCAAAAATTTCACACAAATTGTGACAAACACGCAACGCGCCTTGGGAACATAGTCACAATTACACACTCACAAATAACAATAATAAATATTTTCCAACAAACTGAGCACAGAGAGAGCACAATAAATGTGTAAGTATGTATGTCATTTAGGCGCGCTTTAAAACAAACTGACTGTCATGTCATTGTGACAGCCATCAAGAGCAACGTCAGTGGTTTTTTATTGTCACCATTGTAGCTACTGTACTGTATTTGTTATTTTGTGCAAAAAGGGTCACCCTGTGCGACTTGTGATTGATGGTGTAAAATGCTCCCAACTGAAAGAGCACATTCTGCCCTCCACCCCACCCCTCCATCTTAGGCTGCGTAAGGAGCTATAAACTGAGGCATTTTTTGTTGTGTTTGTGCTGCTTTTCGTTTGTCATCCATTTCACTTTGCACAATTTCATCTTCCTTTATTTACTTTGTAAATATGTATTTTTTTCTTATTCTTCTTTTGAATCACCTAATGCCACCCAGAGCAGCAGTTAATATTGCAAATGCGGTGCGTTGCACTGGAGACTCTTTTATTGTACTCGTAGGCGCACAATAAATTAACACGAATTCGCCTTGTTCGCTGTGTAAGCAGCAAATTGCACATACTCGTAGTTACGGCAAATTACTCGCTGACACACGAGTTTATTTAAGTCGAACGCTTAGTCATTGCTACTTGCAATGAACTTTGAAATAGAAAAAAATTTAGATGTATGAATCTACAGACTGAGATCCAAAACATTTATGTTCTCCATACCTGACATATTTTGGTCCTGAAAGGTAAAAATAAAAAAAAAAGTTAATAGGAGACAATTTTCCTCTTTCATTTGATACCCATCGTCGCCTCAGAAAACGAACGGCGTATGTAGCAAAACCCAGTTTCGAGAAAATCGAGTTTGAAGTTTAGAATCCAATAGCTTAAAAATTTGACGGTAGATTTTTTTCATTTTTAGACCGAAGTCGAACGATGCTACATATATTTGTTTCCTTTTTGATTTTAGCTTATAACTTGCAAACTTTAAGAAATATTCGACTTTTAACTCCGTAAGCATTAGTCGTATGTTACAAATGCGCTCGAATTGATTTTGTCCATAGCACATACGACAAAATTTCTAATTGCCAACCCTTTGTATAAAGCACAATGAGGAAAAATTAAATACAATCTTATAACAAACATTAACTTTTATTAAAAGGAACATAACGTACATTAACAAATTCATTCATTCAACAAACTTTTTTATGTTTTCTTATGTTATACATGTTTTAGGAACTTAAAAATGGCTTTGTACTTTTCAGTTTTTAAATTGTTTTAAAAATATTTCTTAAGCGTTTGGTAATATTGCTCTATAGAAACTTTTATCAGTCTCAGAATCAATATATGAGATCATTGCTTTTAGGTCTTTAACTTTGTTTTGATCTAATTTGGGTTTGGATAATATATGAATCGTCTGCTGAAAAAAGTTTTTTGGAGTTTCATTTGTGAAACGCCCAAACGATTGTTTTTTTATGCATTCAAAATTAGCATTACAATGTTCATGACTCTGTTTATATCCAATTTCCCACAAATTACATTTCCTGTATTCCAAATACTTCACTTTTGAAAAAGGCACGTGACGGTAGCTTAAAAGTCCTGATTTTTGGGAGTAATTTTTAAAATCTGTGGGAACCATTTGGAGTATTTTTAACTGGGTATTTTGATATTTTGCATTCTTTAGTATTCGTATTAAAGTTTCTCATAGTCTTTTCTATTGTGCTATGCACACAGTCAACTTCCTGGATCACAGAATGTCCGGGTTCTGAAAATTTTTGTTTTATATTTTCAATAGTTGATTCGTTTAAAAAGTACAATAGAGCTGTGGACGTTATTTGGTTTCGATTCTGAGGAACACACGAATCACTCCACAGAATAATTTGCTTTATTTCCGGATGATCGTTCTTAACGCTGCTCAAAATTTTTATCAGGGCACTTGCGATTTCGTTTCCACCTCTTCCTCCACAACTTTCATTCCATATAGCGCAGTAAGTTACTTTGTTACCATTGCATTTGATTAACGTGTCAGTTAAATTAAATACATTGAGCTTTCGCCTATAATAAAATTTGAAGCAAAACTTTTAGGCAAAGTAATTACATTTTGTAAGTCATAGCAAAGAACAGCTAGTGATTGATCAATATTCTGACGGTCCCTATCCCTTTCCGCTTTACAAAATCTTTTCTCGTCAATATGTTTGCAATATTCAGTTTTCTTATTTTCAGAACATTCTTTTTCATTAGCTTTATACCAAACACAACGATCACATTGATCTTTTTTCGGAGTGTAAAAGGACAAGTTAAAAGAGTTATTGAAAACGTTTCTATATATATTTAGAGATACGGGATCTAAATACTTTTCATTGTACAAATCGTACATTTTTCTGACGTTCAGGTGACTTTCCAAATACTTTCGAGAAGTTGTGGCGCGACAATAATGAGAGTCAATAGTTGGAAATTTTGTGTGCAGAAGTTTTTGATCTGCCATGGCTTTTGTTTGATTGCGACAACATTCCTTGCTCATCAATGGAAACATTAAACAAATAGTAAACTTTTTTTTCGGATACGCCAAGAGTATTGAGAAAAAATGTCTTACAAACTTGTAAAGTTTCGTTGTTTACTTTAAAGTAGTAACGGAAAGATCTTTTTTTACGTAGCGTGAAGCTCCTCTCAGAAGACTTTCGACGGCGTTTTGCTTCACATGGTTTAACGAAGGAAGTAAAGTAAGCTTGCTTTTCCGCAGCATTGAGTTCCCAAAATTTTGTATGCAGTTCCATTCTGTCCATTTCAGAAAAATTTCTGATGCACTGATAGAAACACGTCTCTCCACAAGGCAATCTTATTTTCTTTCCATCTCTCTGTATTCCTTTCCTGTCCATATATGGCTTTCCACTTTCTCGAAGACTTTTTCTAACATTCTGTTTCCACAAATTCGGAATTCTTTGACGCTTTCTTACTGATTTTGGCGAGTCTGCGCCAGCTGGAGTCAAAACATAATAGTAATTAACAAAAATTTACATTTTTTACATGGGAAAATAGCTTACAGGAGGTGTAGTCGGAAGGTAATGAGCGTAACGTCGGCTGCAATACGTTAGGAGAAGTATTGAGGTCAAGTTGATCAGTTGCATTTTGGTAAAAATGTTTAAGCCTGCTTGAGGATTGGTGATTTTCCGTGTCAGATGAGAGGTCGGTTAATGATTGGCTCGTTGTTCTGTAAATGTACATTTTTACAGAATAAAAGACAACCAAAAAATTGAATACAATTACTGGAATGACGAATCGCTATCTTCAGAATTATTAGCTGAATCAGTCAATATATCATCCATCATCCTAAAAATAACATAATACTCGTAAATAGAAACCATCACATTTTTGATCAAAAATATTTGTTCTACTCACACTTGTAGAGTTTCATCCAAATTTGGCGCAGGCGATGACTTACCCATCTTGCAACTTCAACGGCCACAAGCCGACTGAGCAAATGACATGCGCGACAGCCTTAGATCTATGCACACATACGACAATTGTTTACCACTTTTCCGCATACAAATGTCGTATGTGTAACATTTGAGGACACATACGACAATTGTTTGCTAACTAAAAAAAGAAGCAAATTTGTGTGAAAAATTGTCGTATGTGCAATTTTTGACCGCATACGACAAAAGACATACCCAAACGATAAAATGTTGTAACATAAGACAAAGAGCACACTAAATATCTCAAAAACTATACAAGATATGTAAAAACGGATTGCACCAGTCGAAAGAGCACATCGAATTTATTAAAACTGCATTAAAACCCAAAAATCGCAATTTTTCACATACGCCGTTCGTTTTCTGAAGCGACGCCATGTCTTCATCATTGCACAACCGTAAATATTTGAAAAAATATTTGAAATAAGTATGTCCTTAAGGGCATTGTCCCTACCCATTATCATTACATTACAAGTATGTCCTTAAAATTTTAAGTCCTTTAAGGACTTTGAGTCAGAAAATGAAAAATTGACCATGCCAGCATACTATAAATTACCTCTAGTTTCACGTCTATATCAACATTTGGATTGGTCTCGGAAAAATAAAAAAATTTGTTCGCACGGTGTAATAAATGTAAAGTTGGTGTTTTCACTCAGTGCATCATAACTTTGTAATTTTTCTTTCAATTCTCTTGATGTTAGGCTTAATATTTGCTCAAATAATATATCTTTCATCTTACATTTTAAAACTAGACGAGATCATTTATTTTAACTATAAAAAAAGTATTCAAAAATTTATGATTTTTGAAATTTTTCGAAAAATTCACTTTTTTACGACTTTCATCGTCAGTAACTTCCCCAAGTCTCGTCTGATTTGGACAATCTATATATCGTTGCAAAGGTTAGTTAAGTACCTTCTAAACGACCACTTGTGTTAGTCGGATGGTTGGTTTATATGTGCTCATAACTGAAATAAGAGGGGAAAAACGTATTTTCTAAAGATTTTTCGAAAACGCTTCTTATTTTTTGATTTTCAGTTTCATGTTCAGCAGCCGAAGATTAGTCTAAAAAATACTTTTCTTTTTAGAAGCATTTTTCGTATCGAGTAGTGTAGATAATCGGTCACAACAGGTCGGTTGTACTGGCATGGAGTAACAAAAATCTAGCTGGGTTTTACAAAGAAAAAATTGGCCTCAACAAATTCGGTTATGTATAATTATTAGGCTAGAGAATGCTCACAGGATTTGTTAATCTAAACATTACCTGCAACTTTGCTGAACATAACAAAAAATAAATATTGAATATCTTAAGAGGTATAAAGGAAAAGCTGATATCGAAAACATACTAACACACAAACTTTAGACGGCTGAAACTTGTAAAAGGAAACTAACTTTGTAAAACCCAGCTAGACTTTTGTTACTCTATACCGGTACTACCGATTAGTTTTGACCAATTCCAGGTCAGATTTCATGACTTCAAAGTTGTCGCAAGGTGTACCATGGCATCAAAATTTCAAACCAGGCGGTTCAACCAAAGACTGTACAACTACTAGCGACTCTATAACTACTCCTTGGTTCACCTTTGCTGAGAAAATTACCTGACACTAAGCCCAAAATATAATACAAGTTACATATCGTACATATCGTTACATTCGAACACTCACTTAAAAAGTGACACAAAACAAAATACTTAAATAAATCTTTTTTGAGAAAAAGAAGTCACCTTTTTATCAGAGCCTTTTTATACCCACCAGAAATTTTTTTGTTGGGGGCAATAAGAAAACGATTCGCTCCCGGCAAAAAATTTATCGCCGGTAATATCGCCTGCGTATCGATTTCGTATCACCAGTCGCTCTTAAACGTCCTTCAAAAGCAACTCGCCTTGACGAGTCGTTTTCATACCGCCTGGACGAGTTGTTTTCATATAGCCCGGACGAGTCGTTTTCTTATCGCCTTGACGAGTCATTTTCATATAGCTTTTTTATTGCCTTAGGCGACTTGCTAAATTAAGCAATAAGTGTTTTGAACAAATGTATTTGTAATATTTTCATTTTAGTTAAAAAGCAACAATTTGCCAAATTCAAAAGTGAAATTAGTTGTTCTCCTTGTCATGGCGCTTCCTTTTTTTCCAGTAAAAGTTTGAGCTCACTTTTTTACTCGACTGGTCTCAGAATCCGGAGAGATTGCAGTGATTTTGTGGTATTGAAAGTGAGGATTCGGCTTCAAATGCCGCTTCAAACAACGTTTAATAGAGGCACACAACTTTCACCAAATTCAGCTGCCAGTAACAGTTCAGACTCAGACTATTCGTCGACGAATGAATAAACATTGCTAATTTGTCGCTGCGGCAATAAATCGGCGAGTCGCCAATTTGTTGCCACTGACGATTATTGCCTATTTCTCACATTTTGCTTGGTGGGTATGTTTGCACGAGTATAACTTCCAATGTTAGTATGTAGTAAAATCGACTGCCGACAAATTGTTACTGCCATCGATATTCGCACTGACAAATTTCAGAAACTGCTGTTGATAAAGTAATATGTAAGCAACGAAATGTTGCTGAAGAGCAACCGGAGCATTGCCACGTATGCTTGGCAACTTGGCCAGCTAGCTCTGGCGCGCAGCTCTTGAGGAGTTCGTGAAGAATGCCACGCAACCCCACCGCACAGCGCAGACTTCCGGAAATTGGTATGCATTGACATTTATGCGCGCTCGAATAGAGTTCAAGTGACGCCGCGGCAATGCCCAACCCAACGCCCAACGAAGTAGAATCGGGCGCACTGGCTGACAGTGCCGTGAACGCAAAGTTAAAAAACCGTTATCGCGTTCGCTGAGGTCACGTTCACGGCATCAGCGACGTGGAGTGGGTGCCGCGGGCTGAGGCTGACAGGGAGCGCGCGGCTCCATAAATCACAAAACCTACCCACTCGGAGTGTGTTTGAGTGATTTGCGCAGTGTGCGGTAGGCGTGGTGCATGTCCCGGGGCACTGTGTGGCGTGTGTGTGTGTGAAGCTACAATCGCAACGCGCCTGAATTGCACACTGGCAACTGCAACCGAGCGACATAACTCACAGCGCTACTGTTGCACTGTCGGCCGCAGGCCGATGGGGCGCTACCAGTGCACTCGATGCGGACGCCTAATTTATGGCGCTCATATTATTTCTCTCCCTCTCCCCCTACTCTGCTCGTGCGACGCTCGGTGCATTCGCCTTGTAGTCGTTTACACTGCAAGTGGCAATTTCAATTTGCAACTTTTATGGCCGGAATGCTGAATAGGTCCTGTAGCGAATGCATAGCGCGCACAACAAACGCCTCAAAATATAATCAAATTTATTTGGGGCAGCTTTTGCTGGCAAACTGCCGCGCTCGCAGCACACATTCTCGCTGACAGATTTCAATCTTGATGCAAGTGTGCGAATTTGCAGTCGCCGTCTGGCCGCAGCGGCAGCGCAGCTAGCGGAAATTGCTGGCTTAAATTTGCACAACACTTCGAAGCACGGCACCGCTGCTCGACTGCGTCAGCGTTGCGGCATTGGCCCGAATGCCCTTCGCAATATCGCATGTTGCAGTGCTTTGTTGCTCCCGCTGCTGCCATTGATTTCACTTCTTCCTCATATGCTTCTTCTTCTTCTTCTTTTTCTTCGACTTTTCTAAGCTCCACTCGCACATGCCGACATTTCAACTTCACTGCGCCCTTTGCGCATTTCTTAAAATCCGTTACAGCATTTTGCGTGCAACTTGTCGAAAATATTGCAACTTTATTTTGGCAGATATTTTCGACAGTCAGCGGCAACATGAAAGTGCAGCGTGCCGTTGCGCCGCACTCAGATCACCAATTCACTGATACACTGACTTTGATGTTGGTTTGGAAATAGTTGCAGAGCGAGGGATTTGTTGCATTCGGAATTTTTCGGTAGCAACATTAACCCTAATTCCCAGAAGTGAGCCTCACAGTCTCACTAAACATTTCAAATGATGATAAATCCAAAAGATTTTCGATTCCATTATTTTATGTACTCCTCTAATGGAATGTTAGAATTATATTGCATTTATAAATTTCACATTTTAGATAGTTTTTGTACAAATGTTTTCAGTTATTTAGCTCATATAAGCCTGACAGATTCACTTCTGGGTTTACGTTACCTTTAAAATTGTGGGAATTAGGGTTAACAACAGCGGACGATGTAGGTGAATTTTTAGTGCGCTCGATAATAAGCTTAAAGGTCCTGGGATTTTCTCTACGAGTGTACTCGCATTCGCATTCAGGAAACAAAACCATATCCTTATGCGCAGTTGCACATACTTGGGCAGTCCGATAAGTACTTAGCCCCACCGTCCGATGGTGCCACTATCGTAAGAGAAATTTACTATCGTGTAGTACATCCTCGTAGACGGCTACTGTCAAAATTTCAGCCATATTGGATTTATAGTTTTGTTTTGACCGCGTGTGGAAACGAACGTGTCCGCGGATTTTAGAAAAATGGAGAAAGAGAAATATCGGTCGGTGATTCGTATTAGGCTACGAACAGCTGCCCCATCCACCGTATTCTCCAGATTTGGCCCGTGTGACTTCTTTTTGTTTCCAAACTTGAAAAAGTCACTCGCCGGGCAGAAATTTGAGTCGAATGAGAAGGTTATCGCCGCCACGGAGGCCTCCAGAAAACGTATTTTTCAGACGGGTTAAAGAAGTTGGAGCACCGCTGGGTCAAGTGAATCGAGTTGAAAGGAGACGTTAAGAAATAAATCGGCACTTTTCCAACATTTTCGTTTTTCTTTTGTAGGCAAAGTACTTATCGGACCACCTACGTATGTAGCAAATCTTATTGGATAAAAAAGTGAAATTACAGATAAAATAAATATTCTAAAATAGACTATAAGTTAGGTTAAGGTGATTGTCTGGGCATGGGACTTGTCGAAAGACACAAAATGGGCCCGTTGTGATACCACAAAAAGAGGATCTGTTTTGCCGCAAGTCAAAGAGCCTAACAAAGCCAATTTGAAGTGTGGATGTACCCCGACAAGTCTCTGAGGTTGACTCAACTGAGGTCATTCAAGTCAGCGTAGAGATTTTCATATTCATCTAAAGAGACAGAGTGGCAGTGACAGAGAAGGTGACTTGAAGTCTCTTCGTCCGCTTCATTATGGCAAAAATAAAAAAATAAAGACTATGAAACAAATAAATGTTTCGAACACAAAAATGAATTTAAAAAATTAAAAACAAAAAGTTGTAGGTATAACTAATTTAAAAATTAGCAAATGTTCCAAAAATTGCTTTAAGATAACTTTAGCTGAATGTGGATCGCTTCTGGATCTGAAACATGACGGTATCAGTTAGGCACTCACGCCCCCAAATGACCTGTTTTTCTAGCAAATGCAGCACAACAGACAGAAACACAATTTTTATAACGCCACAAAAACTGATCGAGTGTGTGGGCTGCACTTCAATGAATCAGAGAACGATGTGAGAAGGTGTGTTAATGCAAAAGAAAAATGTAAACAAAATTGTTGACAAAATATTTCTCGTGTTTAAAAATGGTGACCACTCCATTCTGCGTGCATGCTGGTGTACTGATTTCGTCTGTGTTTACCATAAAGTAATCAAATTCATTCGCATTGGTTGACACAAAAGTACCCATTTTGTATGAATTCTTGGAAATTTTACATAAACTAATGGATTTGAAACATTAGCGTATAAATAAGTGCAGAGAACAGCATACAACACACATCACATCGAAGGCACATATTTTATTTCAAGTTTTTTGATTAATACATTTTCTTCATCTGCTTTAACACAATCTCCATTTTAACAATGAATTCTAATAAAAATTCCTTTTAAACATTATTCCTTTAAGTTTTCAGTTCGACCAAATATTAATTACTGAATTGTGGCATTGGGGGCGTATGAGTAACATTTATTAAAAAAGTTTGCCAGAAGGTCGTTTTCTTGGATTCCATCTTCTGAATTATAACTTTTTACAAATGCATGCACATAAACGCATACAATTTGTCATATTTTGCCGCGTTGCCTTCATGGTGGCGTTTGTGATGGCGCAAAAGTCGACGCATTGTGCGCGGTATGAATTCATGACATGAAATTTCAATAAAATTGCTTTCAACTTTATATTCGAAACAGCTGCTGCTTCACTTTCGTTTTAATGCGGGCAATTTGAAAGTTTCGCGTTAGCTGCTGGCGCATCTCATTCATGCTGCACTCATCAGCGCAACGCATCCGCCCCCCGGCGGCAGCACTTGAGCGCGCTCCGTGATGGAGCCAACCAATGCGGCGGCAAAAGTCAACAACGCAGCTGAGAAATGCGATGTTAAGCTGCACACGACGGCGAGTGGGTGCGACAGACGGTTGCTGAGTGCACGATGAATGGATCAATAGCGAAAATGCAAAAGCAATGCGGCAAAAGCCCAGAAATCGCTCCGAATCAAATCGAATCGAATCGAAACGAATACGTTGGCGTAACTCGAATGCCACACAAGTTATAAGTGGGATTAAGAGACGACAGTCACGCAGGCGGAATATGTTGCAACCAATCGACGAGCGCACTCACTGGCAGCGCCAACATTTCCTGCCCGATAACGCGGCGCCGCCGAGCATAACATTGCAACTTAAGAGCTGCAATTGATTTCAAATGAATTGCAGCGATTGGCCGCAAAAAAACCACCAATGCGAAAATAAATTCATGCAAAAGAATTCTCGTAGTTTTTCGTCGTTGCTGTAACGTTTTGTACGGGCTGAGAGTTTATGCGCAACGCTGACGGCACCTGACGGCGATTATTAACGCTAATGGATGACGTAAATTCTGCTAAGCGTTGTGGAGGCGGAAGCGCTAAAAAATTTGAGCAGTAAAAGTGGAAAAGCAAACTTGAAACATAGAAAATTGCATACTACAGCAACGACTGTCAGCTGTCTGTCTAATGCGTTGCGGCAAAAAGTGGTCGGTGCCATTAATTCATCTACTACCACATTCGATTTGGGATTTCACAGCAAGGACAAAAGTGAAAGGAAGTTAAGGAAGCTTTTGCTAGTGGAGGAAGAAAAGACATGCAAGAAAGTTAGTTGCGTTTTATACAATTTGAAATTTGTAAATATTTTATAGAATTTTAAAACGACGTAAAAAAAAAATGTCCTGCACATGAAATCGTTTTTGCTGTAGAAGCTTAAAACGAATCGGGTGGAATATCTTTTTTACGTGACTTCAATCTATTTCTCAATAACAAACGATTCCTTCGTGGAAATAAATTTTATTTACATGGAAAATTATTGCAAAATCTTCGACGATTCTAATTGTGAAAGGAAATTGTCTTTAGCTGAAAAAAACTACTAAAATATCGGGTGTTTTTTTTAGAGGTATAGAACTTCGAATTGAAATAAAACACAAGAAAATCGTTTTAATGTCCATCAATTTGGCTTTATTGGAAGGATAATTTTATGCCATTAATGTTTCAATATGATTTCGGGCATGTGGCCGCCGCGGCTGGCTCGAATAAAGCCAATTCTACAGGTCCAATTTTCAACCACTTTTTCGAGCATTTGGGGCCGTATGTCGGCAATAACGCCACGAATGTTGGCTTCCAAGTCCCCTAACGTTTCTGGTTTGTTGGCGTAGACGAGCGACTTCACATATCCCCAAAGAAAATAATCCAATGGTGTCAAATCACACAATCTTGGTGGCCAATTGACAGGTCCATTCCGCGAAATTATGCGCTCATCGAATGTTTCCTTCAATAAATCGATTGTGACGTGCGCTGTGTGGCATGAGCGCCGTCTTGTTGGAACCACAACTCATCCACATTCATGCCATCCAATTCGGGAACAAAATAGTCGGTTATAATGGCTCTATACCGGTCTCCATTAAAGGTAACTGACTCCTCTTCTGACTGGGTCCTCTTCAACATTTTGCTCTACAGCGGCAATTGTTTCTTCGGTGCGCACTGTTCGACGTCTCTGCGGATGCGTATTATCACATAGAGTAAACGTAGTGCGAAAACAACCAATGGTTAACCGAATTAATTGCTCTGATGGACGATTATGTCGACCATAAAATGGACGGAGCTTGCGGTAAACTTCGCGAACTGAACCATTATTTTCGAAATAAATTTGCACGATTTGCAAGCGTTGTTCTTTTGTCATGATGTCCTGTTCATGATGAAATGGCAAACCAAACTGAACATAAATGACATTAGAGTTGCCAGATTTGACCACAAAATGCCAGTTTTATCTCTATTCGAAAAACAAACCTCTAAAAAAAACACCCGATACAAACTAAAAACTACTAAAAATTACTTCTTTCTAATAAGGCAATGGACTAAGTACTAAGTGATTAAATTTTAAAAAGCATTTGAACGGCAAAGCTTGAAACTTCTTATACAATCTGCGACAGGGGTTTTGAGGTTAGGTTTCAGTAGGCCATCAGGGCACAGAAACTTACGAAAGACAGACATTGATACCACATAAAAGGTAAAGAGATGAGAGATGCTTACTTTTTATATCCTTATAAGGCTAAGTTAGGTTAGGTTCTTGTTCTGCAAAGATCGGCGCAAAGTAATTCTATTTCTCTATATATGATATCTACTAAGGACCATCATTTGTTTCGAAAATTCAAACAATTTAACATTGCAAAACATTTTAGTTCAAAATTTTGACGTTCACTTTGATACCGAATAAAGAGTTGAAGAACGCCTATTCCAGCGCTAATGGGTTAAGATCATTCATAGCATTAAAGAATTACTCCCGATTAAGAGCACTCGAGAGTTGTTCCAACTGTTTCTAGAGAGGCAGAGACAGTATGTGGGAATTATGTATATTGTGGTACTTTTGCAAGCATTGGCCATGCCTCCAGTGGAATTATCCCAGTGCTGCCACTACTGACGACTTTTATTGCCATTCTTGTTGCTGCTATTGCTGTCAGGTTTAGCTCTGACGATGTAGTCGTGCATAAAAACGTAACGTAAAACCATTTCGACGCAAACACAAACGACGAACTGCAACCGGCGACTGAGCTCCATTCCAAGCGCATGCAGCGATTCCTTCTTGGTTGGTTTCTTTTGGCCGCACAGTTTTTGTTGCCATACATACGCCCACAAAATATATTGCAATGATCTAAATGCGCCGCCGCTATATATCGACAAACATCAGTTTCAGAAGCCAACATTGCAACTTTATACAATTTCGTCACATTGCCGGCGCTGGTTGCGTTTTAATTTTGCTGCTATGCACAAATTTATGTGATAATGTGTAATTTGACAACTGTCAAGAGACTTCCTGTTCCTTTTTGTTTTTCTCAAGAATAGCACAACCTTTGTTGTTGTTTGTCAAGCTGTGTGCATTCCTTGAAAATCGGATGAAAAGTTCTATATGTCCTCGAAACTAAATCACTCTACTCACTACAACAAACATACGTACATATGTATGTATGTATTTACATATTTGTTGTATTTTTGTTACACTCCTATTGGACTATGAGACCGGCAACCCAATTTTTAAATTTATTTCTGGAGAAATGAGAAACTGACTCCTCTTAGTAATAGAACTAAATATAAAAAATTAGATCAGCTCTTCTTTTGTTTTTTTTTTACCGCTAATACTTTGCCTTACAGAATATCAACTCGTTATTAGTGAACTTTGCTACAGATTCTTGCAGTCAAGTCAAGCATTGAAATTAAGTTTTATGCATTTTACAGAGAGAAAAGCATTAACTAGAAGAAGGATAGATTAGGTTAAAGAAGAAGAGTTTGCGGCATGCACTTCCACCCGGAGACCCCATTGGTTTCATTGAGAATCCCTTCATTCTTAAAAAGAATTAGAAGAAGCATTAGTAGAAGCTTTCAAAGAGTTTTTGCCACCGAAACAGCCACAAATTTAGTGTATTGTTCCAGGAATTCCATACTTGCGGTTTCTGAGTGCAATAAACATAATATTTCTGCTTCAACAGCTCCATTCTTGCTCAACCCTCACATATCCGACTTAAGCATTCACACCCCAATCGAGGTTTTACTTCACTAATTTGTCATTGACGTGGAAACTTGTATGTCTGTCATTTTGAAAATTTAAGCGGAAATATTTATGTCATAGCATTCATGCCACAATGCGGAATGTGTTATTCAGCTGCGAGAAAAAAATATGCAAAACAACAAATGCAAATGTGCACATCTACCCAAAAGACGCAATTTTGGCAACGACTGTACCCAGTGGATGACAACAACATAAATGTGCAAAACAAGTCATAGAATATGAAATTGTTGAGCTCTCACACAGTGGTCCACTTCAATCAGCGTCGAAAATTCAGCCAAGCAAACAGAGAGACGGAAGCAAAGTCGAATAAGCGCCGCGCTGCTGGGAGCTGCAGGCGTACTCACACAGCCATCTGCACTTACAGACATACATACGAGTATGTAGGTATGTATGTACATAAATGCGCAAATATAGAGTGTTTACGGATGTGATACAAGCAACAAATATGTTAAGATACCAAATATTTCACATTTTCAACAATCCCCATTTTTTTATTTCCATTTTTTGTGTATTTGTTTTTGTTTTTGCACTGGTTGTCATATATAAAAATAAAAATTAGTCTAGCGCATTGGCAAACAACGCGTTGTATTTACGACTTCAGGCCATATACAGCAACAACAATTGCAACATTATCAGCGGCAGCGCATAGCATGTTGCAAACTGCAACTGCAACAACAATGCAATCGTGTGCCAATGGAGTGTACACTCTATACAACGTCTTAAAGAGCTCCAAACTACACTTTAACTTAACACTTTATATTTATTTCTTTTTTTTGTTCTATAACATTTTCATTTGTCTACTCTGCACTGACTTTGGTATGAAGTTTACAACGCCCAGGAGGAGGCAAGTGTCTGAGAATCGATAGAAGAATTGATTTAGTTATGAGAATTAGGATTCTTTTCAGGACTTTTAAATTATTTATTTTTTAAGGCTTCTTTCTTTATTCTCTATCCATGTCATGCTTTGTGCCAACACAATTTCTCCCCCACAACGTTCGGCCACATGTTGCAAAAGTCATAAAGGAGCTACACCTGCATTGCTCCTTCCTTTCGACTTCCGATCGATGACTCATGGCTTGGCCGAGCAGCAATTCACTACTTAGGTTAGGTTAGGTTGCGGTGGCTGCCTCTGTATGAGACACACTTAGGCCTCTTACCGGGCCCGTTGTGATACCACAGATTCCACCCGTTTGAAATGCGTATGCAACACTGTTTTTTTTTTCAACATGTGATACAACACACATTTCAAACGGATGGGGAAAGGGAGGGGAGCGGACCTACAGTTTAACGCCGAATCCGAACGGCGATGGGCAGTTTTTCTTTCACACTTGGAGGTTTTGCCATTGCCTGCCGAGAGCGCACTTGTGCGATTCTTGTAATTCTCATTCCCTTCATGTGGATAGCGACAGAAGTAGATGAGTGTTTTTTCCAGCCCAAGCCAGGAATCGAACCCGGGGCGCTCGGTATGAGAAGCCAGCGCGCTACCCGCTGAGCTATGGAGGCCGACTAAAAACTACTTACGAAGAAGTAAAAAATCGGGTCGATTCTTGGATCGTCTCATAAGACGATCAATTTGTTCAACTTGGAATTCGTATTAGAATAAAATGCATTGCACAAATTTCTTTCAATGAAGTTTCAAACTAACCAAAAAATTCTAAAAACCTGATTTGTACCTCAAATGCATAACAAATGTGTATTTACTAAAATTATATATTTATTATTATATTTATTTCTTTTTTATTTCAATTTTATGTTTACTTTTATTTCATACTAGCAGTGCCCCGCGGCTTTGCCCGAAAATTTAAAGTCAATGGGCCCAAATAATAAATTAAGTTTCTTTACACAACACTGTATGGGCGGTGTCACGCCCCTTTTATGCAGTGTCCAATCCATTGCTCAATCCAACGCCCATAAAATTTTACCAATACAATGACACGTTTAAGCCGTGACACTATACCAAATTTCAATGTTGTGCCACTTCTAATTCCGAAAAAAAATTTTTTTTAAATATTAAACATTTAGGTTTTATGCGGTGCCACGCCCACCTGCCAGATCGTATTCGCACTATGTGGTTTACCGAGATTTAGTCCAGGCGAATATTCTGTGAAAGATTCAGAGCCTTCTTGTTTTTGAGTTTCAGTGTCGTGTGACCAACAAACAAACAATCAAACCAAGAAGCATTAATTTTTACATATAAACATACACATATGTTATATAGATTTATGGTTAAAATATTGTCATATCTCAATAAAATTCAGTTAAATTCATTTTATTCAGTCCGAGATCAACATTAAACTTAAATTATAACTAAGCAAACAAACCAAATTACACTCGTCAATCAAAAGAATAAAAATATAGATAATCGATAGAAGATCTTTCGGGAGAAATGTATGAATACAAAATTTTATAGAGGACTGTTTTTACAGGCCTTTGTTATCAATTTTACCTAAAAAATTCTGAGTTAAATTAAAATTAACATTTTTGCCGAGTTTTTACACTTTAAAAACTAACACATGACTTCTTAACCCTTTCGCTACAGATTTTTACTGGGGAAAGTTAAAATTTAAAATTTTACGTCTTAGGCTTCTATTTGGTTATATAGGGTGTTTTTTTTAGAGGTTTGTTTTTCGAATAGAGATAAAACTGGCATTTTGTGGTCAAATCTGGCAACTCTAATGTCATTTATGTTCAGTTTGGTTTGCCATTTCATCATGAACAGGTTGACAAAAGAACAACGCTTGCAAATCGTGCAAATTTATTTCGAAAATAATGGTTCAGTTCGCGAAGTTTACCGCAAGCTCCGTCCATTTTATGGTCGACATAATCGTCCATTAGAGCAATTAATTCGGTTAACCATGGGTCGTTTTCGCACTACGTTTACTCTATGTGATAATACGCATCCGCAGAGACGTCGAACAGTGCGCACCGAAGAAACAATTGCCGCTGTAGAGCAAAATGTTGAAGAGGACCCAGTCAGAAGAGGAGTCAGTTACCGTTAATGGAGACCGGTATAGAGCCATGATAACCGACTATTTTGTTCCCGAATTGGATGGCATGAATGTGGATGAGTTGTGGTTCCAACAAGACGGCGCTACATGCCACACAGCGCACGTCACAATCGATTTATTGAAGGAAACATTCGATGAGCGCATAATTTCGCGGAATGGACCTGTCAATTGGCCACCAAGATCGTGTGATTTGACACCATTGGATTATTTTTTTTGGGGATATGTGAAGTCGCTCGTCTACGCCAACAAACCAGAAACGTTAGGGGACTTGGAAGCCAACATTCGTGGCGTTATTGCCGACATACGGCCCCAAATGCTCGAAAAAGTGGTTGAAAATTGGACCTGTAGAATTGGCTTTATTCGAGCCAGCCGCGGCGGCCACATGCCCGAAATCATATTTAAACATTAATGGCATAAAATTATCCTTCCAATAAAGCCAAATTGATGGACATTAAAACGATTTTCTTGTATTTTATTTCAATTCGAAGTTCTATACCTCTAAAAAAAACACCCGATATTAGCAATATTCCATAAGAACTTTTTTAATTTTTATACTCGGACCCTGTATTTTAGAGTGTTTTTCTATGAGAGCAACCAAAAATGAATGAAAATAATAAATACAACTTTTTACGCATAACGAAAATTTGAATATTTCTTCATTTACTTCAGACAAAATTTAAAAAAAAAAGTATGTAGATTGAAAGAAAACGTCAAATAAAAAAGTTCTCTAATTGTTTCTGCCTCTTCTTCCTTTGCTATTTGAAGATATACCATTTAAAAAACGTGTATACCTCTCTTCTTTAAACTTAGATATTCAGTTTATTAATTTCGTATTTTTTCTAAAACTTCAAACTATTTTAAAGACCAACAAAAAAATGTATTCTTGCAACCATAGAGGATGCAGACGTCCACAAAGTAGTATGTTGCCATATGGCAACAAAATAGCGAAAGGGTTAATGGAGTAAAGATTTCTTCTGCTACAGTCATTTGTCAGGTAGTTTAGATCTCAATTCATTAAGTGTGAGTACCAAAGACACACTGCTCGTTCATAACATAGTAAACATTAACCAACACAATTAAATAGTCTAAATCTATATAAACTGATCAATCTTACGGCTCATTATTGTTCATTATTGCGCAGATCCAGTTCCATTGTTATGCTTTGGTGAACCAAGTTTCCTTTTAAATAATTTTATTCAGAATATTCTTTTATTAAAATATCTTTACTAGCCAAGTTCATTGCTGGTAATAAAAAAGAGATGAAATGAAGAGTGCAGGGTATAAATAAATCGCTCCATACCGACAGTAACATTACATCTTGTTTTTCTTCCTTACTCTCAAATGAAGTTTATGGTGTGTGTGCTGTGTTGGGCGTTGCTGTGCAGATGTGCTTCGAGTGAAGCTGAGAAATCTGCATACGCGGTGCACAGGCAGCAATGGGTAAGTGTTGCTTGTTTCAAGTGGCAAGCAGAAGCAGCAAACTCAACAAACGCAAAACTAAGATGCATTGCATATGTATGCATGTCTGTGTCTGACGTGTCTCGTGTGGCATTGTCACATCGGTCATAAGTGTCATAATGCAATGTGAATACACTCTCTTACAAAATTACAAATACACCTCAGATTCCTTACATAACTATTGGGATTGGAATTATTGAAGCTCTTGATTTCAATAACTAATGCAAATGTTTTCACATAGAAGTTGTCTTAAATTTTGTGAAATGATATTAATGGTCCCAATATTAATTATAAATATATTTATGTATTACTTTTTATATATTTATGTTTTAATTTAAACAAGATACAATTTATGGTTCCAATTTTGTTTAGAAAATTATTCATACCTAAATTATTTTTTTAATTTAATAAACTAAAACTGATGGCTGCAAAATTAATAAAAACATAATTTAAATATAAATCAAATTAATTTGAACGCAGTTTTTTAACATTCAAACACAGAAAGTCATACGTCATAGGTTTTATTGTCTTAGTTTGTTTTTCCTCTATTTGAAAATGTAAATTTGTCACCATATTTCCACTTCATGTAAAATTTGTGAATTGCTACAAAACTGAGGTGGAGTTGAAATTTTGAAGTACAGTGTACCTTACACCTTTTATTCTTACCACTTGCATGGTGTTGACTTCTTTCATATGTAACTCTTGACAGGTTATAAACCTGCAACTGAACAATTGTCGCTTGGCAACTCTTGCACGTACTGACGCTCTTTGCTCAAGTTTTTCGCCTTCTCGTTTCGTTTTGCCACTTCTCGCTTCAGTTGCTCAGTTATTTTTAGCTCAAGTGATGTGTCTTGTTCGTCGTCTGTTCTTTTCCCAGAAAAATTGGCCGCATTTAAAAACGCTGACTTTATTGATCGCTTTTCCTACGAAATTTAAAAGCAAAATATTTGTACAAGAATATATGTATACGTGCATACATACATACGTACAACAAATCTTTACCGCTTCCTGAAATACTCAACAGAAAATAGCACATCAATCAAGTCTACACGCGTCTACCTACGTAGTTCACTTTTTGTTCACTGCTTTAAAGCTTAACTCGAGTTAACTAGTCTTACGGTCCATCATCCATTTCTTCCTAATGGTTTCAACTATTTAAATAGCCTTGTCTGCAATATTGTAGACTTCTTTGCAAAAATAGTGCCCTATCCACTTTCATTTCTGCCTTTGGATCCAGATATCTCTTACAGGCTGCGTTTCAGCCTTCTTGAACTCCTCCATTTGAAATCTTCATGTATTAGGCCAAAAGATTCGGAATATTACTCTCAAGCAGGGATAAACTAAGACTCTGCGGGCGTTTGGTTATAGTTGTGGGTATTTTCTAGAACCTATTTATAGAACCTAAAAGTTATACATCAAAGTAGATTCTCCCATTGGAGACTTAAACTGGAGTTCCTTCCTTTTTGAGTTGCCAAAGCTCAATTTGGCGTTCACATGGACCTTCGAAAGATGTAAGAAGAAGAAGAAAGTAGGTAAGTAAAGACAAAAAGTAATGCAAGGGAGAGTTGTCTTAAGTGGGACCTCTTCTATTGTGAGACCCGAATGTTTCTCCGAAACAATAATTTTTTGACATTGAAAGTGTGGTTTTGAAGTGAACACATGCATTGTTTAACTCTTTCGGGACGGAGTTTAATTTTGAAATCCAAAATACTCTTAGTAGAAGTATTGTCATGCTATGAAAGTTGGGGTTAGAAAATTATATTGGATGCTCACAAATTCTGAAATCATCCCTTTATGCGGGAACACCGAAAACGAAAAAATATTTTGTATGGGTCGTAAGATTTGAATAATTGTTTTGAGGGGCATTAAAAACTTGCTGGGACGAATTATCCCAGTAGTCCCGAAAGGGTTAAACATGATTTCAGAAAAAAGTGTTTTCATCATAATTGCCAGTGATTATTTTGTCATTCTTTATTTTCATTTTCGTGAGATAAAAAAGGTAAGTATACAATGCGTAGTGTTCGTTTTTGCTGGTCCTTTAATATTCCAAGGTGATTTTTGTTCATATGTGGTAAAGAAAAATGTCTGATGCTACATGAAAGGTCCTCGAAATGATAATGTGGGACTTTTTTGGTTTTTGTTTAACAATTTGTAATGATTTTTAAAATTAATTTTTTTGGATTTTGCTAACAAAATTAGATTCAACTTTATCATATCATATCATTTTTGTCGGCCTCGATAGCTCAGCGGGTAGCGCGCTGGCTTCTCATACCGAGCGCCCCGGGTTCGATTCCTGGCTAGGGCTGGAAAAAACACTCATCTACTTCTGTCGCTATCCACATGAAGGGAATGAGAATTACAAGAATCGCACAAGTGCGCTCTTGGCAGGCAATGGCAAAACCTCCAAGTGTGAAAGAAAAAACTGCCCATCGCCGTTCGGATTCGGCGTTAAACTGTAGGTCCCCTCCCCTCCCTTTCCCCATCCGTTTGAAATGTGTGTTGTATCACATGTTGAAAAAACAGTGTTGCATACGCATTTCAAACGGGTGGAATCCTGTGGTATCACAACGGGCCCGTTAAGAGGCCTAAGTGTGTCTCATACAGAGGCAGCCACTTCAACCTAACCTAACCTAACCTTATCATATCAGCCCAAAAAGAAAGAAAAAAAAAACAACCAGTTCTTGGACTTTCGTGCATCGCTTCCAGTGAAAAAAAATTGTTGATGCTTTATCAAAATATTTATGAATTTATAATGTGAGACTAGTTTGGTTTTTATCAATTGATTTTTTATGATTGTTTTTATGAATTTTTCTGGGTTTAGTTTACAAAATCAGATTCAAATTTTTCACATCAACCCAATAAGAAAAAAATCAACATTTCTCGGGACTTTGATGCATTGCTTCGAGCAATAAAAGATGTCAGGCTCAACATAAAATCGACAAAGATCACTGCGAACATATCGAAGACTAGTTTTTACCGTTATTTGTAAAAGTTAAGGAAGCAAATGTGCACAAACGTTTTTTCACTTGTGAAAAATGTGATTCAAATGAATGTGAGGAATAAATTTCATCATATTCATGCTAAACAAATCAAATTCCATCGTTTTGAGTTCTTATTTAAATTACTTTAAACTTTTTAAAGTTTTATGAAATGTATGAAAGAGTCCCATATTAGAAGACACAAATGTTTGAAGCTGATTTGAAGCTTTTCAGTTTTTTTTAAAAAGAAACAAAATCTTTCTTCAAAACTATTAATTATATTAAGGGAGTGTTCCCGGGTAGAAGTTTGAAAAAATCGATTTTTTTTTGGCGTTTTATTGTACCTTATACTATATACTATCACCCCCCAAAGTCGTTTTTCAATCCGCAAACTCAGTACCCACTTTTTTGCATGTTAATTGAAGTAATCTCAGCTCTTTTTGCTCCGCTGATACATTGCGCATACCTTGAAAGCGCGTTTTTCTCGAAACCACATTTTTTGTACTGGCCGATAACTTTTCTCAGCAACTATGAGAGGTATCGACTTGAAATTTTGGGAAAATGTTCTAGATAGTTTTCATTGGATGCTAAACCAAAGTTTTCATCAAAAAATTATTGTTAAATATATTTTCAAGCACTCTAAAGGTAAAAAAAGGTGGCAAAACTGAACAATTTTTTTTCATATGGCCGCCATTTTGTTTCTAACCAACATTTTGACTAAAACTGTGGTTTGGCATCCGCGGAATTTATTGCAGATTAATAATTGCATACCCATTTCTGTTTCACATTACTGGTTCCCGAAATTTCTTATCGGCCAGCAGTGAAAATCAGCGTGACAAGGTCACATTGACCACTGAAAATTTGTACTTAGAAAATAAAATTTTTTGACACAAATATGAGTTTCTGTTCTCCAAATAATAAGGAACAACAAGCAAAAAACCAGAATATTGCATGTTGCCTTGTAGCTCCAAAATTTTTTGAAAAACAGCCTAAAATCGGCATTCTAGACGGGAACACTCCCTTAAGAAGAAAGATAGTTATTTAGAATGCCTATCCAATGATATATTTAAAACTTAAAAACATTTCCATGGAAAATTATGATGAAAAAACAAAACCAGTTTCACTATAGACAACTCTTCCTTACATACATATTTAATGTGTTACTTGAATTTCTGTTTTTTGAAGTTCCTGATCAAACTTCAACATGTTTCACACTAATAATTTTAAATCGTGTTCTTCCACAAATGTTAACTAATTTCCACTTTCGCATAATAAAAGAAAATACCTTACGACTTTATGCCTATTTCGATGGTGAGTTTCAAACTTTTCTTAACTAATTTTTTGGCTTTAAAGACATTTGTCACATTTGTCTATTTAGCTTTCGAAAGTTAATATTTTTTGTTTAGTTTTGATTATGTTACTTTATGCCACAATTGAACCATGATTCTCCGACCCATTCACTATTTTACTCTTTTTACTCTTCACTAAGCCTTGCATTCTCAAAAAAGCTTCAACATTGCACGCCAACGTGAATACAAACGCACACCGCTGTGGACGGATTACAAAAAATCAATTCCACTCTCGACCATTAAATGCCTCAACAGCGCTAATGGAAGCAATAACATCCACACGGCATTTGCAAACAGTTTTTAGTAATTTTCGCGCAAAGAGCTTCGACGCGTTGCCAGAAGAGCACCACAACAACAACAACAACTGTCAACAACAGCGCCGCCGCCGCACAGTGGGGTAATATATAAGTAAAGTGCCGATTAATTCAAAAACGAAAAATAAAGATACAAATATGTTTTTGGTACCGGGTTAAAGTGGATAAAATTCTGCATCACTATGTGAAAAAGTTGTTGCAAAATAGTTAACCGTTTTCCCGCAAAGCACTCTGAAAGTTGACTTTTATTTTCAGTTTTTGTGCGAACAGCTATAAACGCGTTTTTTCCTTTACTTCAAAACGATTTCTTTTTGTGAATTTCAAAAAGTATTTAAAAATTAATTATGCAACCTTCATGTTCAGGTATTTCGATAATTCAGTGTGTATTCTGTTTTGTTAAAAAATTTTTATAAGTATTTTATTGGATTTTTTGTTTAAAAGCTTAATAATTATTCCATTTTGGACCTTTTCAAAGACATATAGTAGTGAGTCTTGTGAGATCGAGCAAAACTTTTTTCATTAGCGTATAGCTTAGATATTTCAGTAACATTTTATGAAAAAAAAAATTGCGCGAATGTTGCGCACTTTTCCAGCATTTAGATTTTTGTGTGCGAACTCATGGGCCAAATGAGCCATGTATGAGAACAAATAGAAATGTGCAAAATTAATTTTTTTTTAATTATTTCTTTTTTAGATGAAAACAAATAAGCAAAAGGTTTTATTGTTGTTTTTATTGTTTTTTCAAAATGCAGAAATATATGCATCAATAAAAGAAATCGATGTAGACTTGAATAAAAACATTCACACCATTTTATGGTTATTTCTAGTGAACATCAAATCGAAATAGAAAAATTTCGAAGCTATGGATTAAAAACTGTAAAATATTTTTTAAAATGCTATTCTTGGTAAAATATGCCCAAAATTTTCCATAAAGAGTTTTTGTATCGACCGCAAATCATATCGCATGCTTTATTGCCAATCGGCCAACCTGCGGAAGAAGCACGGAATAAAGATTTCAACTGTTGGAGGGAGAATTTTTTACGAAAGTGGACTGAAAAAATATGATTGAAAACATTTTTAATAGATTTTTTTTTTAATTCTTATCCCATTGTATCAAAAAATTGCCACAAAAAAGTGCATCGTATGTATGTATATTATGCCCAAAGTTGCTAACTATGGAGTTGATGCTGATGAGCAGTGAAAGGATGTTGTGGAAATTGCCTTTTTTTTGCTGCTAGATAGAGCATTTCTGGTTGAAAATGAGCACGAATTAGGTCCTCCTGATTAGAAATATACCACTTTTATTTTGCCCTTTTTGCCTTAAAAAGGCAGTTTGCCTTTTTCACCCATAAATGCCTTTTTTTAGTGCCTATTTTAACTATAAATGCCACAAAATGCCTTTTTCAAGATTTGTCGAGCGCCTTTTTATTTTTCTTTCGTTTTTAATATTTTCGCTCTTTTGTTTCGCAAAAATACCTTTAAACTAAAAAAAATTAAGTGGCAACATTGCAATTTCATTAACTTATCGATGTTTTTACATTGATTTGATCATTCCTAAGCCGATATTTTTTGTTGTTCAGTGGAAAATTTAAAGAAAAAAACATGCCAAAATCAAAAAGTTCGGTTAGCGCAAAAATTGTATTTATTTTTTTGTGATACAAGTACGGCTTTTATGCTTTTATATGAGAAGTTAAAATATGAATTTAAAATATGTGCCAACATTTAAATTAAAATATCTTAGTTTTAGTTTTTAAACTATCTTTGAAAACCTTGATTTTCCTTTTCTTTTACAAAAAACGAGGTATAAATATTGTATGTTGCATACGTCAGATGAAATGAAATTATTAAAAAAATAAATACCGTTTCCCTTTTTTTTTTGATTTGCTAGTATTTTTTTCTTATTTTTAAAAGCCTTTTTTTGCCTTTTTAACAGTTTTTAATGCCCTATTTTGCCTTTTTAGGCAGTTTTTAGTGCCTTTTCGGCCTTTATGGCAGTTTTTAGTGCCTTGCCGTGCCTTTTTTGCTATTTTATTTTGCCTTTTTTATAGGTTTATAGGTTTTTAGGTCCTCAAAATCCTTTCCCTGCTGATGAGGAATGATGATAATGGTGATGGTGAGGCTTATAATGTTGATGATGAAGATGATAATAATGATAATCATCATCATAATGATGATATTGAATTGGCTGGAAGAGCTGGCGATGAAATGTTTCTAAAACTGTTCAACATAACTTTCATTAGAAATGTGCAAGATTTATCTTTTGTAACTATTTTAGTTTTTTACCGTTTTTTAAAAAAATGTCCACTAAAGTATACCCAAACAATTTGTTTTTTTACTTCCTAATGTTCGATTAACTAAACCTAATAATTATTTCATATCTAAATAGCTAAAGGTGAATTAATCGTCATTTTGCCCACTGTGCAACGCTTCGGCTACAGGCGCGTACATTCAATTATGCTAATGTTGCGGAAAATGAACTTTGTGCGCGGCGCCTGACCAGGCCAGGACAGCCCAAAAATCGCGGCCTAAATACTTGTCAGCGCATGAATGCGAGAGAGTCAACGGAAACGCCAAATTGAAATGTGACGAACTTAAAATGGAAACTGGCACTTTCGAACACGTACAATTTCAAACAACAACTAAATGAAGCTGACCAAACAACAAAGCAACAATGAATTCTTGACACTTTTTCGGCGAGGCGCCTTTCTTCACACAATTGAAGCGATTAAATTGCGTTGTTGTCGAGCGAGAAGGCTACTTGTTTGTTTTGTGGTTTTTTGTTTGAGTTAATTTCTTGGCGCCTTTTGGGGCCTTTATTGCCTGGCTTTGGGTTTGGCTGTGTTTGGTGTGTACACAGCCGCGTCGCGAACGGTCTCAAGTGATAAACAACCGTCGAAAAGTCGCGCTTGTTTACAAAAGACAGTACTAAATTAAACGAGAGTGGCAGAGAAAAGGAGGAAATTAACCAAAACATCACGCAAACCGGCACAACAAAATTCAAACTACACGCACAGGCAGCAGAAAAGGTCAGAGCAGCGCTGATATCGCCGACAACACGCGCACTCAACGCCCCCTCACCGCCCCCTCACACGCATCAGTCAGGACAGTACCGCAAGCACATTTCCGCTGCATTCATTTCCGTCTTGTTTACAGTCGGCGTCGAGCAAATGTTCACTCACACGCACCATTCCTCTTCTTCTTCTTCTTGTACGCGTTGTGCTTCTCGTGTGCGTCTGCGGGTTTTGGCCAACGTCATCATCATTAGACGCTCCATTGTGCGGCTGTGGGCTGCAACTACATGTTTGCCAGTGTCTTTCATGTATGTGGGTGTGCGTGCACACCGCATTTGTATGTGTGTGTGTGTGTGTGTGTGACTTTTATACAAATGTGGTAATTAGCTTTTCCACATGCCAATTTCATAGCGCTTTGCGTACGCCATCAAGGACACTGTGCATAGAAAAAATAAGAGGCGGCCAAACCAAAAAAAAAATAAAAAATAAACACGAAATCGCGTAAAACACAAGAAGTACGCAAGAAATTACATTCGACATTCGTCGGCACTCGACTGGCGCTAACTAGGCCAAATTACCTGCCATTAAAAATGCACACAATGACGCCGTAATTGCGCCAGTTGAAGAACTCTTTATATAACTCGCCATATACTCTTACATACGTAAGAGTACATATGTACGTATGTATGATTGCAATTTTTCAGAATTAAGCACCAACACTACTGCGCGTAATTTTATCGCGGCTACAGATTTGAATTGCTGCAATTTCTTTTCATATTCTACTTTACATATTATGAAAAAGTTTAACAATGGCCATCAAAAAAAATATAAAAAATTGTGAATTTAAACCTTTCACAGCCATGCGACATGTGGGTTCCATTTGACTTTTAAGGCATTTTGAAGAAAGAAAATCGAACTAAAACAGAATAAATTTAATATTTTTTTTTATCAATTAATTAATTAATTTTTTAGTTTTTTAATGCAGCTCACAAGTTCGCACTCTCACAAATTCGAATCTTTCAGAAGTTCGAACCTCATATTTTATAGCATTGAATGGTCTAAAATTAGAACTAATTATAAAAAATTATAAAATTTGCAGTCTAAGTCATTTTGGGCTTCTGACTTCAAAAATATTGCTGGTTTGCCCAAAAATATATATAGTTAAAAAAAATCGAATCTATACAACCGATTATTTTATCATCACCGAGGCCAAGCCGCTGGAGCTATAATGATGAAATTTGGTCAATAGTTGTATTTTGAAAAGTCAACCCGACTTTAAAAACGTCAACCTCAACGTCAAAGGTGGAAAACGGGGGTAAAGCTTATATGGGCGCAGGGGCGTAGCAAGAACTTGGCAATGGGGGGGTTTTGAAAATTTTGTTTGCTAATTTCAAATTTCAGGGTGATTTTTTAGCAACTTTTTTTTTGGCAACACTGTTTTTGGCAGCTTAGCTGTTTTCGTGTAACATGTTACTGTCAAACATGTTCATTTTGGTATTTTTTACTATCTATTTTACTATCAAAATTCATGCTCGGTTAAGAAAGTGCATTGTGCATTTCTTCCATTTTATGGTCAGTTTGGGCGACCTTCTGAGGCGGCTATCGCATTTTAACTGAATTTTTGGCTATCGAAAGACGCCATCTCTAAAAAGTTGAATTTTTACCATCAACCACTCCTCGTTTTCACCTGATGCGGCATCGTGCGTCTTTCACCTTTTCAAAAAAATCCATTTACCGATTAAACGAAGGCGTTTTGAGAACGTAGAAGCCATCCAAAAGGCTTGCACCGACATCCTGAAGGACATTCCAGCCGACGATCTAAAACACTCATTGGACATGCTTTTAGATCATGCAAGTAGATGTACTGAGCCTGAAGGGGACTATTCAAAAAAATCACATCGGTTTCACCAGCAAAATATTTTGTTATTCTTTCAAATGTTTAAAGGTGAAAAGACCTTTCTGCTAATGTAGGAACGTACATACCATGCATAGTGAGTAAAAATGTTTAATAATTATAGGCCATGGGGGTTCTGACACCCTACCCTCCCCCCCCCTTGGTTACGCCCCTGTATGGGCGGACATTGTTTTTGGTCGGATTATTTTAAAATTGTGTATATATTGTTACGAAAATGACTTCTCTAAGTTCGTATACTGGATTGTGCTTGAAAATAAAACTACTTCAGTTATTCAGCGCAAACGCAGACAAAAATCAACAATCACTTTATTTACAATTTTACACTTGTCACTACTTTACTACTACTATTGCATGTTTCCCCTTTGCTTGCTCAACACAGACTCTCCCGTTGCGCCGCGCACCGCTGCTTATATACCAGTTTTCTTATCGCGCCGAAGTTTCTTGCAACTTCCAATTGGAACACACTCGACCATTCTCGCACAGTTCGCGAACCATCCTTGCCATATCGGAATAACACCAAGCGAATTATCCCAAATTCGCCGTAATTCAAAGTGCATGCCTAAAAGTATGCTTGCAAAAGCGTTCGTGCATAGACAAGCATTCAGCACATTGCCTCCGCAACAATATATACTAAAAAAGCAATAACAAAACACGTATTTTGGTGTTTTTCTGAATTCGACATTTAAAGGGAAAGGGAAGGGAAAGAGGGCGGTGAAGTAGCTTAAAGGAAATAATTTCATTGTTTGATTTCTGTAAAGCTTAACATGGATGTTATAACCCTGGAGTTATAACCCTTAATGAAGATTTGCGAGTGCTTTTGCCCAGCAAAATGAAACGTTCTGGCTCCATTCAAAAGACAAATTAATCTATAATGAATGTTAAGTAGGCTTTGTTGTAGCTAATGTCATAATGGGCCCTGAGCTTGTCTCACAACACTGTTCGTCTCTTTAACCTAACCTAAAAGCCTCTGACAGTCAGTAACTTTGGTATAAAAAATTAGCGAAGCAACATTCAGCAACTAAGCACGCCATCGAATAGACAACGAAGCTACGGCGACAACGATTTTGAATGCCGTAGCGGGAGCTCGATGGCTAAGAGAAAAAAATAGTCTGACCAACCGGAGTCGCGTCTTCTCGCAAGTCAAAAGTGTCAGGTGAAAGGTTTTGCTGCAAAAAATGCACTCGGCAATGTTACAGAAAACATTCGTACATTCATAATGAGTACCCAAGTCACGATAAAAGCTGGAGGAGATCCCCCATCCCGAGATTAAAGCTCCCAACACATTGACGACGGTAGCGACACGAGCAAAATGTCAAAATATAAACTCAGAACTTTCCTATGGAGACGATTATTTGATGATGATGCACATTTATTTACAAAGTCGAATGTACATCAAAATAACTTACAGACTAAAACAGATTACAGGACCAGCGACCACAGTTGTCGCTGTCGTCAACCCTAGAACTATTTCCATTTCGTAGGCGGCAAAACCAAATCAATTAGCACCACTTCGACAATTCGAGTGCTTTTGTTGGCTTTTTTTATTTTTTCTGTGTGCTTTGAACAAAAATGTAATATTTGTTAATATTGCAGTTAAGAGTTATTAGTTTTTTAAATTATGACATATGACATTTCCTTTTAAATTGATTGGAGAACGATAAAATGGATATAGACGAATTTTTAATAGATTTTTGATTAGGCGCACAAAAAATATGATTGACGTGCTGTTGTTTCCGTTTTCACTATAATCAAGTAGTTAGTTAGCTACACGAGCATCTTGTAGTCATGTGTTTCTGTCACTGCGGTCTTCAATGTGTTTACACTCCTTGGGTTGTAATGTTATGAAAACTTAAGAAGTTCTTTCTCCTGTCTAACCCTTTTCTTCATATTCTCCTGCATCTCCCACGCCTTCCCTGCTCTTATATTTTTTTGTAAGCCTGAAGCAGAATGTGCTAAATTAACATAACAACAGACGGACAGATATCTGTAACTAACTGTCTTACCGTCAGCAACGCACATACAAAGCACATACCTACATACATGTGGTATCAGGGTTTGTGTACAACTTTTGAGCCCAATACCATTTGAAACCATATTTTGCACTACACCTTTTCGAGATCGATTTCAGAAAGCGTAAAAGCAATTTCAGAAAGCGTAAAACTATTTCAGAAACCGTAAAAGCAATTTCAGAAAGCGTAAATTCAATTGATTTTACGTTTTCTGAAATTGAATTTACGCTTTCAGAAATTGCTTTTACGGTTTCTGAAATTGAATTTATATTTCTGAAATTTAATTTACGTTTTCCGAAATTGCTTTTACGGTTTCTGAAATTGAATTTACGGTTTCTGCACTTGCTTTAACGGTTTCTGAAATAGTTTTACGCTTTCTGAAATTGCTTTTACGCTTTCTGAAATTAAATTTATACATCTGAAATTGAATTTACGCTTTCTGAAATCAGGTTTACGGTTTCTGAAATTGCTTTTACACTTTATGAAATCGAACTTGAAAAGGTATAGAAATTGTTGTATTTGGCGGCCGTTTGAATCCCCAAAACCCCTCCCCTGTGTGCGCCGCTGTGTGGTATACACAAAATGAAATATTTAATAAATGGGTGTGGCTGTGAGCTGATCCATGTTTGAGCTAATCTTTCACAACAGCAGAAATCCGTCAAATCCATTCAAATCTTCTGCATGAAGGCGCTTATGCGCTTTAAAGTGCCCCGCTGTGTGTATGCAAAAACAAAAGCGAGACAAAAGGAGTACAATTGCGACTGCAAAGCACATCCAAAGAAAATTGTTTTAACAACAGGAACCGCCATTTTGACGAGGGTCTGCATTGTGCCGCGCCTGCAGAGACATTTTGCGGCTTTGTGTTGTAAATCAAAATTGCCCACAGCGCCGCTTCTGCCTTCAGTTTCCAGTTTCGGCCCATCTAATGCTCAACCAGCCGGAGAGGGATTGGTGAGTAATAAGCTGCACGCCAGCAAGTCTGCGCTTTCATATCTCATAATTCCTATTGGCTTTTATTCGTTTCCGAAAATGATGCAAAAAGATAAAAATTTAAATTTGGCTGCACGGCAGCGCAAACCAACGTTGTCCTTTCAATTATCCTCGTTTCGTTTTGCACGGGAATGACACGCTGTCAGCAGCATAAACAAATAAACAAATGCACAAACACGCGTTGTTGTAAATATTTGATATATGCAGGCGGGCTGATGTGTGTGTGCGTGGAACGAGGAGGAAGATGGCGCTCCTTTCGCTCGCATCCTTGAAGCATGCAGCTGCGCCAGTTCGCTGTCGCTGCTGGCGGCAAGACCAATGCGTGCGTGTACGAACAAAGTCGCAGCAGCCAGCGGCAGAGCGCGTAGGGCGTAGTGCGGCGCCGTCTTCTTCCATGTTCGCCTCATTATCATCGTTCATCGTTGCAAATTTATCAGGTGATTTTAGAAACAAATGACAGAAACGTGACTGTGCCTTTGTAGCGCGTCTGTCAAAGGGGCCAAATGGGTGCGCGGCGTAAAGAAAGTCGGTCGTATCAAGTGGCACCTTTGCAGCTGTTCGCCGTGAGGAAAATAAGCAAAATAATCACCAGCGCAACAACACCAGCCTTCATTTCATGGCTTCGCCGCCAATCTTGCAGTCCCATGCATCATTTTGGCATGAGTTGGTGCAAAAAACGAGCGGTGAATAGCGAGCAATGGCGGCAAGCGGATATTGTTTGCATTTGACAAACCGTAGTCATAGCTGAAATTTGCATGCGGGCGTCGCGCTCAGGACAGCCAACTGCTGCAGCTGATGCCAGCAGGCGGCCGCACAAGTGTGCAGGCGCCGCGTCATTCTTCTTTGCGCTGTCACCTGCCGGTGCTCTATAAGTAAGCAACAACTATAAACACAATTTTTCGATGGCAATTGTGCTGGTTGCAATAGCGCGCGCCAAGCCGTTTGTTTGTCGTGCTCACGAAGGAAGCCAACTGCCACTTGTCTCCTGCCTCGCTACTCCCGTTTGCCTTCCGCACGCCACACTCTACTCCTCTACTCCACCTATTCCTGCCTTAAGCACTAAAGACTACAACAAGCACACTCGATGCTGTCGCGCGTGTGAGCCGCCATGCGTGGAGCACATCAGCTCGCACTCAGATGCCTCAGCATTGCGGAAATCCACTTGTTTAGCGTTTTACGGCCTTCCATTTTGTTTGGCTTAGCGTTTTGTTTGCTTCCGCTCGGAAGGCTGCCTTTATCCTTGCTTCAAATCACATACAGCTTCAATGTTTGACTGTTTTTATTTCGACAAAGACATTAAGCTTGTCTCACAAAAATAAAGCAAATTTCTTATTTTCACTTTCGATTACCAATCCGCGCATAACGTCTTCCTGCAAATATAATACTATAGAATTCGTTAAAACTCGGATTTTCGCATTCATTTTTACCCAACAAGAATTTCAAATTTTCATGCGCCCACATTTTCGCTTTACTGAAATCGTCAACACAAATTCGAATATGAATAGTTGAAACGTTTTTTTTTAGTTGTCCCGTATGCGCTCGGCTTTGCTGTCCTCCGTCATTAGCTGCCGCGCGCCCAGTGCTCTACCCAACCTTCCATCTCTGCACCGCTCAGCCGCCTTGTGAGCAATGTCGGTTGGTCAGCACATGTTGTGCCGAGCTCGTGTTCGTGCTCCTGCGCGTAGCCAACGTACCAGCTGCATACCATTTACCATCGCCATCTGCATTACCTTGAGGTGTTTTCGCTGTGTCCAGTTCCGCTTTGCCATCTGCAATGGAAGCGGCCGAAACTGAAACGACATCCACACGCGCTGCCGGCTAACCTACTTTTCGTTTGAATGGAAATTCAACTCACGTTCCACAAGTGCTACCAATTTGTCTGCAAGCTAAAGCCAGCGCACTGCAAACTGCTGCATACAGTGGTGTTCAAACTGTTACCGTTATAACAGATTGAAGAAATGCAAAGAAAATGAAGAAATTAGTTTGGATTTCACGAGGACGATGTAAGGCACTCAAAAATTTACTGAGAAAAATAATGATCGAAACTCTTCACAGATCGTAGCGTCTTTGAATCGAGACCCCTTGAAGAACTGAATGGAAGGAAGGAAGAAAGGAAAGTGCAAGACTAAGTAGAAGCGGACCTAAAGACAATTCGGTATATCCATACAACACGAAATTTAAACTGTATCTGAGGTGCATCTTGAAACATGAACCTCCGCTAAGACGGGATTTATGGAAATTCGCGGTCTAAAAGGGCAAAACATGGGTTAAGGTGTTGTATGAAGAAACGCAATTTAATGGGCCTATTGATTTCAAATTTGGTGGAAATACACGAAATCAAAAATAATTCGACACGTATTTTATAATTGTTTGAAAATAAAAATTTAACGGGGTCAACAATGGGTTAAGGTTTGTTTACGGGAAGACTCCGAAAAAAACATTAACCGATGAAAAGAGTAGAAATTAAAAATAATTTGACATGTGCTTCTGTGCTTTGGTTTTAACCCATTGCTGCCTAATGGGTAAAATTTTACCCATGAAAATTGATTTTTTTAAAAAATCACAAAAAAGTCAATGTTTGAGATCTCTCAAAACCATTGATAGGGATAGTTAGGGTAAAGATGGAACTACCTTAACCTAGTGAAGGTCACCCTAAAATTTCGCCATCTAGCTAGAGTTACCAGACTCCAAAAATCGTGAATTTTCCGGAGGTGGAAAATGTGACGAAACGTAGTGGCGTTAGAACTTCACAAAAATCTGCCTTCTAACTCACCTGTAAAAAATACAACTTTTGTTCACGTGTTTAGCTGATCACTTCACAAAGTATGGAAAAAAGTTACCATTGCTGCGTAATGGGTACAAAATACCTAATGAATATTTCAGCAACGTGCAGAGATATAAAGCTGAAATTTTATCAAAATCGTATGAGCGGAACTGATACCCGGCAGCAATGGGTTAAATCAAAACTTAAAGGGTTGAACCAACGGTTAAAATTTTGTATGAAGAAACATGATTTTGTACGCCTTTTGACTTCAAACTTGCTGAAAGTACTTCAAATGTGAAATAATTAGATTAGGGTTTTTAATTTTTTTTCGAAAATCTAAATCTGACGGAGAGAAACAAGATGTTATGGGCCTTTTGACTTCAAACTTAGTGAAAGCGCTTAACCCTTTCGCGACAGGTTTTTACTGGGGAAAGTTAAAATTTTAATTTTTACGTCTTAGGCTTCTATGTGGTTATATTAGCAACATTCAAGAAGAAATTTTTTAATTTTTATACTCGGAACCTGTATTTTAGAGTGTTTTTCTATGAGCATAACGAAAATTTGAATATTTCTTCATTTACTTCAGCCAAAATTAAAAAAAAGGTATCTAAATTGAAAGAAAACGTCAAATTAAAAAGTTCTCTAATTTTTTCTGCTTCTTATTCCTTTACTATGTCAAGATATACCATTACAAAAACGTGTATACTTCTCTTCTTTAAACTTAAATATTCAGTTTATTAATTTCGTATTTTTCCTAAAACCTCAAACTATTCTAAAGACCAACAAAAAAATGTATTCTTGCAACCTTAGAGGATGCAGACGGCCACAAAGTAGCATGTTGCCATATGGCAACAAAATAGCGAAAGGGTTAACATGCGAAATAACGCGATACGTATTTTTCACTTGTTTGAAAATCTAAATCTGACGCGGTCAACGACGGGTTAACAGTTTGTATGAAGAAACTGTGGAATAACATGAATTAAAAGGCATATTGACTTCAAACTTAGTAAAAGTAAGAGTGAGAATTAATTCGACACGTGTTTTTAATTTTTTTGAAATCGAAATCTGACGGGGTCAACGATGCGTTAAGAGTTTGTATGGGTAAACTTCAAGTGATGGTGCACTTAAAGTGCTGTGAAATAATTAGAAAAGTATTTTTTTATAAAAATCTGACGGGATCAATAAAGGGTTAAAAAGAACTTGATTTATTGGCGCCATTGTCTTTAAACTTGCGTGTAAAGCCGCGGGGCTCCGCTAGTGGTTTACTAAAACCCCTCCCAAAGTGAAATTCTATGTGCGCCGCTGCTAACCAATAATAATAGTCATTAAAATTTTCAATTTCCTTTCACATTTTATTTTTGTAAATTTATTTACAATTTTAACTACAACTTATCAATATGGCAAATGCGTTCAATTGCTATGCCGTTCAATCAAAAATTCCATCCACTCAATGATATTTGATGTATTTAATAGCTATTCGCTGACTCTCAGCTTATTTAACACGAAATAATATTAAGCAATAATTTGTTAAATTTCATTTAAATTTTAATAAACACGATTCGTTAAACCAAAACAACATCACAATCAACAATCAATTTTCACTTGAATCTCTCCTGCTGCGACTTTGCGCAAATTGCAACCAGGCAAATTGACAAAGTTCCGCACCTCGTCTGCGATTCGTTTAGTGTCGTTCTCGATTTTAACAAAACTTTCCAATACACGCATTTCGGATATGCTCAATAAACTCGAATTGAATACCAAACAATCAACAATATGCAAAATGAAAATTCAATGCAACCAACAACAACAACATAACAATACATATATAACAACTAAAGCCATTGATTGCGATCAGCCAGCGCGCATTGCACCAGATTTGCTTTATTCCCAACAGCCCGCAACTCCATAAAGCAAATTGTCCAATTTCAGTTTGGTCTTGGTCTCGCTGGGCGCTCCGTGGCCGGGGCGGCCCCAGAACGTGTCGAATGTCTCGAAATGTTGGTTGCACAGCTCTCGGTCGAGCTGTTGCGCCGCGCAGAACGATTGTCGCTTCTCCGACATTTGCTCGTTCAGATCGTGCAAGTAGCGCAGGTCTTGAGCGGTTGACAGCCTGACAGCCGATGGCCGGACAGTAGTGGGCAGTAGTTGGCAGACAGAAGACAGAGTAGTAGACGCGCGAGTCGGTGTTGTTGGTGTTGAGGTGATGAGAAGACCGTTCGGTTTAATTGCGATATTGGTGTACGAGTACGTGTGGTGGGTGCAGTTGGGTGATTTTTACAGTTTCGGTATTGGGTTGTTCGAGTACGTGGACAGATACGAGTATATAGAAGACGGGTAGGTTGGCATAAGTTAATTTGCTGTGACATTTTGACATTAGATATGTAGGTAGGTAGATATCTTTAGCTATGCTTTTGTGTTTCTTTTCATTCATATTTTCACTTTGATTACAATTGCAATCGTTCTGTTGCGTACCAAAAACAAAATAAAAGAATACAAATAAATGGACAAGTACAAAACACATTTGAGCTGAATGAACATATAGTACGAGTGTGTGATTATCGATTTGTGTGCACATATGGCGTTAGTTGAGTTTACATGAGTGCGATTATGATGAGAAGAGTTGTTGACTTAGTTGAAGCTCGGGAGTTGCAAAAAGTTAAAAGCTCTTTTCGACTCTTGTCAATTAAATTATTATTAAAAACTGTCATTATTATTCTATACTGCAATTTTGTCTAAGATCACTGTATGGATGAATTTGAATTATCTCATAGCTAATCGCAGGCCTTACAAGCGCTTGCGCCTTACGACTATTGAGCAGACTGTTTAACTAGATTCATAAAAAACAAACAAATAACAATTTCCAACTCATAAAACATTTTGCTTCATATCATTTCTTTTGTAATGTGAATCATCCGCATTTCTATGTGAAAGGCACGTACGAGTCCCTCACTTTAAGTAGTAAAACTAGCTGATGACTATTTACTACCAACCACTTCACTATTCTATGTATCGATTACAATTCCCATTGACAGACAGCAGACAACACGTCGCTTGGGCATTATGCAAAAAATCAGATGTTATGGAATTGCAAAGTAGCTCAAATCGAGTCAAGTCGAGTCAAGTCATTCAAATCAAATCGCATCAAATCAATCCAACTCAACTCAACGTATATGCAAAATGAATTTCTTCAAGCAACATGATGTGTTGGTGGTGCTACTGCTGTTATTGTTGCTCATATTGTTGCTACAGTTGTTGTTTGTCTTGTTACGAGTGGATGCGTACCTATCGTTCGATGCTGTTCTCTTTGTAACGTCCGTGCTGGACAGACTTATTGGCCGATTGTTTGCGCGACGGCGCGCCAGCAACGGCACCAGTTCAACGCCGCCGCCGTCACCAGCGTCAATGTTGCGCACCGCAGCGTTGGAATTGTTATTATCGGCACCACCAGCACCTCCAGCCGCACAGTGTCGCACAAAGCGTGGGCAAACCTTCTGCTTGAGCGTTGCCGTGTCGTGTTTAGGGGCGTTTGGGCCTTTGCTCGGCGAGCTTTGGTGCGGTTGCTTAGGCAGTGGTCGCAGCGCGCTGGTCACCATGGAGGGACAGGTACAGACGCACAGATCGCAGCAGCGCTGCACCTTTTTGTTGGTACGCACTTTGCGAAATGTCGGCTTCTCGGCCGGTGTGGCTGGATTGTCCTGATCCAGATCCTTGAGCATCTTCTGATTGGTCCAGCCCTGCAGTGAAAACATTTTGAACTGTTCAAAGTGTGTTTAAGTGAAGGCTACTCACCAGCGATTTCATAAACGAGCTGCCCACCGCTTTCTGACTGCGCCAGGGCTTACCGCCGGGACCTGCCTTGCCCCAAGGCTCCTTACTGGGCTGTACATGCACCAAGAAATAAACAAAGACAAGAAATAATGTCACCGTTCCGCAGCAGAAGCGCACGCATCTCACCGGCTTTTCCAGCTTCGCGACCAGCTTCTTCTTCTGCGACAGCGTTTTCTCCGTCGTCTGCTTCGGTGCGGCGCCTGCAGCCAGCGGGCATGGCTCGCTCTCTGTCATCACGATCTTCTCCAGCGTGGGCTTGCCCTTGCCGCCGGCCGTGGGCTGGTAGCGCACCTCGATGTCGAGATGGCCTTTATTGCGAAACGACATTGATGGGTGATCTTTGAGCGCAATGTGCAAAGTCTCACCGTTCTTGCCGCCGCTGGAGCTGAGCGCGCCATTGGCGGCGCTGGTGTGCACGGTGTGGGTGTGCGCGGTGATGTGCGGTGCTGGCGCGCGATGATAATGATGATGGTGATGGTGGTAGAGTGCGGCGGGATCGTGACATTGCTTGCGCTGTGAGAAATAGTCGCTGTATCGGCAGGGCTGTAGCGAGGTGAGGCGATGCATTGTGCTCTGCAAGACGCAGAACAAATGTGAAATTTGTTTTTAGTGAGCTGAGTGACTAGGAGTGTTGGTATATTTACAATGGACGGCGTCGAGTGCAATCCCACTGCGGTGATGTCCTTGCGTCTTACGTCCAAATTTGGCGCACCTCCACCCGGACGGCCCCAGGGACAATGTTTGAGATAAAGTTCGTAATACTGTGCGACAACAAGAAAACGACAAAAGTGTTGCTATAGCTCAAGTCAACAAAATAAATATGTAGGTACATACAAATTGTATAAGAGACTAAGGAACTGTCGCGGCGCTTCAGTGCACATGCGACAGTCATTTACTGAGACATGGGACTGTGTTAAAAATAGTTTAACTAGGTCAGTGACACATTTCCTTGGTTGTTCCGCATGCACGGCACAGTGAGTCTCAACTCAACAACACAACTGCCAGACAAGCTCACGCCACAGCTCCGCTACAAAGCGCCATCGGGCTGCGAAGGGAATACACACAAATGCTGCCAGACGTTTATTGCCTTCGTCACAAGTTCTATTTATATGCAGCCAGCCTGCCACGCGATGCGATGCGACGCGACGCGACATCCCGAGTCCCGCCATCGAGTGGGCGGTGTGGCGCTGCTCTGACTGCCTCATTGACAGCGCGCTGGCATTTCATCGCGCCAACGTCTCGGCACGTGCCGTTGCGAATTGCGCCGACCCTCTTCGCACGCTTCGTCGCTTCCGTCCACTTGCTGTCTCGGCTTAGCTGAAACGCCGAAATTAGTTTATGTTTCTGGGTTGTTGTTATAGTTGCAGTCCCGGCCGAGCGCAAAGTTGCGCCAATTCATTTGCAACTGTGAACTCAATACACACCGTGTAGCGGTACTTGGGTGTTGTTATTTGTCCCGTTGCGGGGAGCGCAGCGAGCAAAGTTTCCTGACTCGCACAACAATTCGTCGTCACGCAATTGTTGCGGAAGTTCAGCGCGCCTCGCGCTGGGAATTTCATATTTGGGTAATTTGTATTTATGCAAAAGTATTCCAATCAAAATTGTCAAGTCACTGGCAAATTGGATGCAACGAAAAACTTGTTTCTTGCCGCTTGCAATAAAAGCATTTGTGGATGGTTTTAAATTGGTTATGTGACTAGAAAACGGTCGTTAACCTCATTCGACATCACAATTTATTTGTTACAAAGCTGCACGCTATAAACATAACAACTATATACATATGTAAGTATGTATATGTAAATGTGTTTTAGTTAAGCTGAGCTTTATTTAGTTTTTAAGAGTTTTTTAGGCTAGTTTGAAGTGGGAACTTTCTCCTAAAAGAGCTCACTTTAGCACAAAGATTGAACGCCACAACTCCTTTTCTATGGAAAACTGGAAACCATTAGGATTCCAATTTCTAAATATGTGCCGATCGTTAAGAGTTACAAGTTCTGTAAGCAGTCTAATATGTTTAGTCTTTTCTTGGCCAGTTTATATTCTCTTGAAAACAACAACTACTGCAGAAATCTTTGTATAACAATTCCTTGTTTTTCAGGAAGTCAGCAGGGTTGAGTAGCTCTGTAGATCGCCTTCTTCAGTATTCAATGTTGGCCACGATTGTTTGGACATGTGGCAGGTTTTATGAGGTCAGTCAGCATATTGATACCTTTTCAAAAAAGTTCACGGAATCAGAACCGTGCACAGTGAATCGTTCCATAGACAAAACTCCAAAAATGTATAGTCTCAGAATTTAACGATTTTGATGTCACTTGAAAGGTAAAACTCGAACTAAAAAAACCAAAAAAAATCTGTGCGAAAAATTAATTAGTGCAAGTGCAAGAGCTGCTCAAAGTCGGAACTTTTTTCACAAACAAATTTAAAAACATGTTTTCTGTTTTGTAGTTTATTGACAAAAAAAAATCGTCAAAATTCATTGTTAGCAAGAAGAAGAAGAAGAAGAAGAATCAATATAAATTAAAAACTGATGTGGGCATTTTCGCTTTTAACTTTTTCTCAAAATTTGTAAAGCTGAGATTTCTACTTCACATTTAATTAAAAATATTTTTCAAAACTTAGAGGAAAATATCTAGAAAGTATGTGAAAGTATGTTCCTGGATTTTTTTTAATTTTAAGAAGCATTCTTTTTTTGTCGGATAATGTAATTACATTCACCGATATCTTCCGATCTCAGAAAATAATTAAATTTGAAAAGTGGTCTAAACACCTATTTTTCGACAACATTTATCTTAATTAAACCTTAAAGTATGCAATCAGCATGAAAAATTAAAAAAAAAAAATGCTCAAATGCAAAACATACATCTGTTATTATCATTTTTATGCAAAACTAAAGGGTCCTCGTACAATTTCTGTAGCTCCTTGCAATTATCAATGTTGACGTAACTGATTAAATGTAAAATCTGAAAAATCTAGCCTTTAAAAAAATGACGAAAATTTCAAATTCAAGTCTCAGGCATTGCCAAATTACAAAGGTTTTAGAAAATAAAATGGAGATTAAAATTCAGCAGACCATGATTAACTAGTATACAGTATTTTACTGAGTATAGATCACTCCTTCTAAATTTGTCCCGAGGTTGTATGGAGTCGAATCACTATGCCCTATGTGGGTGACGCACTCAGTCAGTCGACATTAATCATATTGAACAGATTTAAAAAGTCTTGACAGGCTTCTCACGTGATTTATCCCATTTAAAGAGTATGTCAACTGAATTGGGAGGACGTGCATTGGTCATCTGTGACATGATCTAGAGGACGATGAGACTGCGCTCACTATATAAGCGAATGGACAGCTTTCGGAAATTCCAGGCACATGTGCCTTGAAGAAGGATGAGAAGGATGAGTTACTGGAACCCGAGCTGGCATCCTTTGCTTCACAAAATCGACGGACCAGCTTAAAACAGATCTAGAGATTCTGGGAAACTTGAAGTCAAGGGCCGCAGAATCACTCAACGGTGGTACTGGCCCGATTTACCTACTTCAAGACCTACTTCGCCCGGCGACTTGCTAGTCAAGGAAGAAGGCAATAGCAGAGGTACAATGGACAGCAATGTCTACGTGCCTGTGTCCATGGACACTCCTAACAATATATGATCTGGCTGCCTTTAGGGATTGCCACATAGGAGTAAATTACGAAATAAGAAAAGATTGGATTTAACCCATTGCTGCCTAATGGGTAAAATTTTACCCATGAAAATTGATTTTTTTTTTAAATCACAAAAAAGTCAATGTTTGAGATCTCTCAAAAGGTGGAAAATGTGGCGGAACGTAGTGGCCTTAGAACTTCACAAAAATCTGCCTCCTAACTCACCTGTAAAAAATACAACTTTTGTTCACGTGTTTAGCTGATCATTTCACAAAGTACGGAAAAAAGCTACCATCGCTGCGTAATGGGTACAAAATACCTAATGAATATCTCAGCAACGTGCAGAGATATAAAGCTGAAATTTTGTTTTTGATCGTTTTGGGTCACTTCTAGGTCGTGTATGAAATTTTATCAGATCGTATGGGCGGAACTGGTACCCGGCAGCAATGGGTTGATCACAAAAATGTGTTTAGGAGAAAGTTACCGGTTAAAGAAATGAGTACCGAATGAGACGCTTGAGCACTTACATAAATACGGGATTGATGATTGAAGAGTACATACATATATCAAGAATAATATCAAAGCTCCAACTTTAGGGTTCTTACCTTTTATGAAGGCTTTCAATTTACAATGGGTTTGGCATATATTCTCCCATTTTTTTAATCGAATTCTTATCACTTGTTTTTCTTGTTTTACTTAAAACCAAAATAAATCAAAAAATTCATGTTAAATTACTCTGATTTCCTAAAAACCAAAACTTCTTTAGCCAAAAGTAACAAATTGCCAGCTTCAGTGCAGCAGCACTCATAAAAACACCATTTTGATAAATAAAGTTGAAAGTGCGAATAAAAAATGAGAGTGCAAAGAGACGCACCTCTTCTTTATCCTTTTCCTTGCGTGCCACTTCCTCAGCCTTGCGACGACGCCACATACGCATACTTTCCTCCGCATTGCGACGCTCTATTAGCCGCTTTTTCTCCTCGCACCACAGCAGCGGATGTTGGTAGTGGTTGTAGCAGAAGGGGCCCAATTCGTCGCTTGTCGTCATTTCGTCTGCACTGGCGTCGATTTTCACACGCACGCCGCCATCTCCGGCTCAACGCTCAACACTGTGCAAGTGCGAAATGTTTCCGTTGCTGTGACACCCTGGTGGCACAGACTCTACGCTGTCGCTGTTGTAAGATGTTCGGTGTGTTTGTGTGTGTGTGAGCAGGTGGAAACGTGGAGCGCGGTCGCGGTCGCTTGAACTGTCAGACAAATGAATCTTCCGGAAATGAACGCTTGGCTCAAGTACTGCCAGCCAACTGACGCGCCTCGTGCTCGCCGCAGCCAGCTCAGACTGTGCAATTCCGAAATTTCCAAATGCCAAACAACACGCCGTGCCTGGTACGGCGCGTCGCGAATTCGCGCGCGCGCGCCTAATCGATAGACCCCGGTAGCTGGTGTTACGTGGGTCGCTGCGGGGCGCGTCGCCTAGGAGTTGCCCGTTGGCGCGTAATTGCCACTAGCTGCATCGCTGCATGTGCGCGCGTATTTATAGTCTGCCTTTAGGCGCGGCAAATCGCATGCAACATGCGTTCGCTCCCCGTTTGCTTTTGCTTTGGTGGCGTTGGCTCTGGTTATGGCCAGTAGCGGCTTAACGGGGCGGAGGGGCGGACCGCCCCGGGCCCCGGGCTGCGGGGGGCCCCGAGAGAAGCTTGTATATAAAAATTTAAAGTTTTTCAAAACTGAAACTTGTAGAAAACTATTTGCGCTCCACAATGGTTGTTGAAAGATTGTTTGTCACTTTTATCAATTGAAAGAGACACATACTTACTATATATCGACGATTGACTTTGAAATTGCAATAACAAATTCAGTTCAATAAAAGCAAGAAAATATCCTTTCTAAATAACAATTGTTTACAAATTTTCAAAAAATTTTCCCTCAAAGATTGCAATATTTAATTTTTAACTTAAAAATTTGTGCAAAGTATGCAAATACAAAAGTTAAAAATTAAATATCGCAATCTTAGAGTTTGCTTGTAAACTAGTGCGAATTACGCAATTACTTAACCTCATTGAACTTTGTAGACGTCAAACAAATTTACAGTTATTATTATTATTTTTATAATTATTGGTTGGATAACAACACATCGTCCCGGAAATCCGGTTTTCTTCTTTGATAGACTCTTCTACGAAAGCAATTCTCCTTGTAAGAAAGCTACTGCTACTGGGTTTTATAAAATATTTCTGTACATTATTTCTAAACTACTCTACACGAAAAATGCACAAAAAAAGAAAAGTGTTTTCTAGACTGGCACTTTGAAATAGAATAAAATTTAGATGTATGAATCTACAGACTGAAATCCAAATCATGTATGTTTTCCCTACCTGACATATTTTGGTTCTGAAACTTTAAAATTGAAAATTTTGTTAAAAGGATGTCTTTCATTTAATACCCATATTTCCATCATTGCACAACCGCATATATTTTAAAAAATTTTGAAATGTGTGTGTCCTTAAAATTTTAAAGTTTTTTAAAAAGGACTTTGGGTCAGAACATGAAAAACTGACTATGCCAGATTACTATATATGATCTCTAGTTTCACGTCTATATCCAAATTTGGATGGGTATCGGCAAAACAAAAATTTGTACGCACAGTGTAATAAATGTAAAGTTGGTGTTTTTACTCAGTGCATCATAACTTTGTCATTTTTCTTTCAATTCTATTGATGTTAGGCTCAATATGTGCTCAAAAAATATATATAAATAATATATCTTTCATCTTAGATTTTAAAACAATGGGAGATCATTTTTTTTATCCATAAAAAAAATATTCGAAAATTTATGTTTTTTTGGTCGAAAAATTCACTTTGTTACAACTTTCCTTTCCAACAATACTTGTCAGTAACTTCCCCAAATCTCATCTGATTTGAACAATCTATATATCACTACTGGCAGCCGCCGTGGCTCAGTTGGTTAGTGCGTTGGACCGCGAGTCGCAGGCAGCAACCTCAGGTTCAAATACTGCCTGTAATAACACCTAAAAAAAAAAAAATAACGGGAAAACTCGTTTTCTCTTTCGGTGGCTGTCCTCTCAGCTGGAAATGGCAAACCTCTGAGAGTAAAAATTGCTTATGAAAAAGCTCCCAACCTGCCGTTCGGAACCGGCATTAAACTGTAGGTCCCTCCAACCCGTGTACAAATTCACACGCACAACACGGGTAGTTGCGGGAAGCTAGGCCTTAGTCTCGCGTAAGCGGGCTGTCGTGCCAGTCCATTCATATATCACTAAAAAGGCTAAGGTATTATCTTCTTCTTGAATGACGGACAGCTCGTGGTAATCAGATAATTCTTTCAGGAGATATGTGCTCATAACTGAAACAACGGGAAAAAAATCGTTTTTCGAAGATTTTTTGAAAACGCTTCTTAAAAAAATTTTTTTAGTTTCAGTTTCGTGTTAAGCGGCCAAAGTTAGTCTAGAAAACACTTTATCTATGCACGCGATGGGCCCATTTTTTGTCGAGTAGTGTAATGATGCACTGATCGCAAAACAATCTAATCCTCCTGCTCGGGTTGCTTAAAATAATGGCCAGATCGTAGTAACGAAGCAAGATTTTCTGTTTTTTTTTAGTTTTAAGATGGCTTTTTGAAATGACGAGTTTGCTCTCCCAAAAGTTTTCCTAATTTCACGAAAGTTTTTATCAAATTTGGAAAGATTTAGTAAGATTATCCTTTTATACATTTTTCATTTTTTCTCTGAGATTCTATTGCTTTCCATAAAATTTCAATTCGTTTCAAAATAATTTGTCCCTTTGCTGTCCATTTACTGTTCAATGGAATACAAATTTTCAAAAAAAAAATAAAAAGCATAACCGGAAATTTCAGTTATTAGTTTTGTACGCAAACTTATTCTGCACCGTTTGTGGGGGCCCCTCAACCGTCGCCGCCCCGGGCCCCCGAGCACCTTAAGCCGCCACTGGTTATGGCTTTGACTTGGCTTTGCTTAAGTTTAATGTTTGGCTTTGCCAAAGAAGTGTGTCCTTGTGGGTAGATGCTTGTTGTTGTTGTTGTTGTTGTGCTCGACGTTGCAGCTCCAATATTGGTGGCATGAATGAGAGTATGCAAATATTGTGCAATATTGGCCAAGACAAACATTTATCGAGAATATGTGCGCAAACGGAGTAAATGAGTGAAAGGGAAACAATTTAAACTGTGAGCAGGAACCGGGAAACAATGGTGTTATTAAAATTGTTGTTTAAGGTGAAATTGTAAAATACTTAACCGACCCGGCCCCACCACTTTCACTCTATACGAAGTTATTTTCTTGAGTTTAAAAGAGTAGTAAATAACCATGGAAATTTTGTATTTTGAAATTTGCCCCCAAAAACACTTCAAGGCCATCACTTAAGCACAGTTTGTGCGAAAACATTCTACAGAACACGTTTTGAAATTTTTTAGTTTTTATTTAGTGAACCTCATAGTGATGATTCTAGATTTTGTTACGTTTGAAAAGGGTATATAAAGAAATGTATGAATCGTAGATAATTTACAAAAATTGTAAATAATGTACAGGTTGGCGCAGAAGTTTCTCTTCACTAATTACACCCTATTAGACAAGAACATACAAGGTGAAGTGCATTTGGTTGCTCGTCCATAAGCTACAACAGAAGTCATGCGAAAGCAAGAACAAAGTTCTTGCGTGGATGCCAATTAACACCGTTGCCAACAGTGGCGGATTCAGGGGGTGGTTTTGGGGGTTGAAACCCTCCCCCCGAAATATTAGGGTCGACTTAAAAACTACATTCAAATTAAAAGGCATAAACATAAACATTTATGAATATTAAAGAATTACTTTTGAAACCCCTCCAAAAATATTTTCCTGAGTCCACCTCTGGTTGCAACTTCGTGCGTTTCGCACTAAATTTAGTGCTTTTCGAAAATCAAATCGCGGAATTCTTTCTTAAAAAAATTACCTTTTGTTTTAATAACTGTTCAACTACAACTTTGTTTTTGTGATCTTTTGGTTTTAGGACTAATGAATTTGATTTTTTATATACATTCAGTCTACAATGAGGTATTTACTTACAGACTATGGGAAACAATAAGCATTTATAATAATTAATTTAATAGACTAAATAAGGGTAAACTAAAACTCAATCAAAATCTTGACATGGGTTATAAATATTGGAAAGACGAATGCATCCGGCTACTGGTTCGTTTGAAAAGTCGTTTTTTGGATGTACCTTGGTAGAAAAAAAACGATTATGTCTCGAATTCTGATTGATGTCTTCAGCACTGAAAATGTTTCATAATTTAGGAGACCTGCTCTTATCACGCAAAATATTATTTAAGAACATAAGACAGAGACAAATTTTTTGCTCACTAAGGGTTTTTAACCGAGTAATTTACGTTGGCATGGATATAAAGGGATACAATTTGTTTAAGAGCAAATCGTGTAAACATTTTTTAATCATTTCAACGCTATTCGGAAGATTTTCCTGGTAAGGATATTAAGGGCTCAAGATTATTGAAACATAATCCCGGAGACCCTGAATCAGCGCTGTGTCAAGAGTTCTTTAAAACGCTGGGAATAAGGAATTCCCTGACGGTTCCAACCAGCAATTCAGTCGGTATATGAGAACTTTAGAATCTAATAATCTAAATAGGTACAAACCGTCATAATCAAAAAAAGGAATATAAAAATTTATGAAATTTGTTTTAGGGTTAAGAAACTGTTGCGCCACTCTGTAGTAAAAATATTTTGAAAATAAGTAATGAAGCCTTAAAGTTTTGTACAACATTTTCATTTTTCTGAAAACCGAAATCTACCGTGGTAGACCAAGGGTTAACAATTTGTTAAGAGTAAATGTGAAAATACATGATTTAATGGGCCTTTTGAATTCAAAATGTTTGAAAACACTTGAAATCAAAGATAATTAGACACATGTTTTTTTTAATCAAAATCTGACGGGGTTAACAATGGGTAAAGAATTTGAATTGGGGGAAACAAGAGAGCTTGCGTGCAAAACCGCGGGGCCAAGCTAGTATGTATATAAAAATGAATGTCTTTGTTTGTTTGTTGGCCACACGACACTAAAACTCAAAAACGGGAAGGCCGATTGAGCTGACTCTTTCACAGAATGTTCATTTTGACTAAATCTCGGTAAGCCACATAGTGCGAGTACCACTCGATAGGTGGGCGTGGCTTCTCCCATACAATCCAAATTTTTAATATGGAATATCTTTGGAATTATAGGTTGGACAGTATTGAAATTTGCTACAGGGCCACCACTTAGGTGTGTCGTTTCACTGGTAAAATTTCATAATCGTTGGACAAGAGGCGTGGCACATTTCAAGCGACCCATATATTTTTGAATAACTTTTGAACAAAACTTACTTAGTTTTGGCAAAAACTTACAATTTAAACTTATGATTTATTGCGCGCATTGACTTTAAACTTGCGTGCAAAGCCGCGAGGCAATGCTAGTAAATATATAAAATAAAACATTAAGACATCGAAAAAAGGATCCCTAAAATAACTCAAACACAAGTTTAAATCGTTCAATTTTGTGAATTGCGAATTGAAATATATTTCTTGGTGAAATCTAAAACAAATAATACTAAGCAATGGTCGCAAATTTTTAAAACTGCTCTTCTAACTATGTTCCCTAGAAAATATCAATTCAAAATTTTTAATTTAGTTTTTGAATTTTTCATTCATAGCTCAATTAATTTTCCCCTAATTGATTACACTGCACAACAGCATGTCTGTTGCATGGAGTTTTTTACATGAACCTGAATCGTTTTTCCACGCTGATTTCAAAACCATACTCAGTTTTTATGTAACAGCTCTAGTTTTCGCAAAAAATGGGCGTGTCACTTTTTCGAATTTTCCTCGGCATTTTACTCGTTTTCGACTGTAATTTCTGAACCAATAATCCTATCGACATGATTTTTATATAGTTGCACTAACAACATCTCACGCCTTCTTTTCTTATATTAATCAATTTTTTGCGTGCTTAATTGGCGTGGTAATAAGGTTTCAAAGTGGGAAAATATGGAATTTTAAGGCGTTTTTTCTGATGGCGAAAATCGAACAGATGTTTCATAAATCCAGTTACGAAGTATATGAATATCTTAAGAAGAAACATCAAGCAATACAACACAGCCAAATAATTTGGCGGAATACACATTCGGATCGAAATAATAGCAAAAATTTACCATAGTCATTTTCAGTGTTTTTCCTTAAAAAATTAGGGGCCTCAAAATATGCTTTTTTATATGTTCCATTTATAGTCTGAAATACAAGCAAAAAACAAAAATATTTTGAATTGCTCGAAACAAAAAAAAATTAAAAACTTTGCATATTTTGAGGCTCCTAATTTTTTAAGGAATAAGACTGAAAATTACTATGGTACAATTTTGCTATAATTTCGATGCAAATGTGTATTGCGCCAAATAATTTGGCTGTGTTGTAATGTTTGATGTGTCTGCTTTCATTATACACCTAACTCGTTAATTGATTTACAAAAAATGTGTATGTTTTTAACCGTCAAAGAAAACGCCTTAAAATTCCATATTTTCCGACTTTGAGGTCCAATTACCGCGGCATTTTAAAACTTTTAAAAATATGTTGCATCGGAAAAGAAGCCGTGCGGTGTTGTTAATGCGATAAGGTGAAAATTATGTCAATCGGTTTTTTGGTTTAGAAATTACGATCAAAAATATGGAAAAAGTAGAGGAAAACCTGAAAAAATGACACGGTACCTATATCTCACAAACTAGAGCTGCTGGAAAAAATCTGAGGATAGATTCGAAATCAGCGCACCCAAATTAGTAAGAAACAGTAGAAAAACTCCATGCAACAGAAAAAAAGTGTTTTTTTGTTGTGCTGTGTTATTATTCGCAACAGCTGGTAAAGTCATGTTGAATAAACAAACTTTGCCTACAAACTTATCATTGCTGTTGTTACAATATTTTCACTGCTAACCCAGATAGCATCTGCTGGCCAACTGCTCCACTTAATACTCACACTTAACCTGCACAAGTTTACGTCTGTAAATGATGTAAACGAAACAAATGAATAAAACTTGTTGATATTTAGAAAGTGTGCAAACAATGCGCCCTGAGAACGTGTGCACTTTACCAACACAGGCACACAAACACACACAGCAAGTTGGTGCCAATGTTGCATCAGTGTGAGCGGAGCTTAGCCAACACCACTGGTAGCCCCGCTGTAAGCCAGCAAAGTGAATTATTTTACTGGCTGCACGTGCAGCGCTTCCATTGTTTACCATATAATATCAATTCATGCAGCTTGCAACGTGCCAATGAGCTGTCCTTACCAACATCTTTGCTTTGCTTACATATGCACACACATGCAGCTTGTGTATGCAGAAGTGGACTTGGCCCAACAATGCCAACTGAGAGACAAGCAGCACATCAAAGCGAAAAATAAACTGATCGCTGGCTGAAAAGGATTAAGTGGCTGGCACAACAGCTGGCGCCGCTGCAATATTCCCTCCACCAATGTGTTTAGTTGTTGTTGTTGACACACATCCATACAGGCAACGCGACGGAAGTGCAGGCGCACTGTACGCAGGACACAATAATTGTTTGTGTATCTGTTTGCTTCAGTATGTCTGTTTGCTACTTTGGTTGGGCGCATTTTTCCTGTTTTTGCGCCACTGCAACTCGTCGACGTAGCAGTGTTTCACTTGGTTCCCTTGGATCGCTGGCATATTCGTTGCATTGTTTGTTCGGCTGCTTTGGCTGTCAGTCACTTTTGCGCCCACTTTGTATTTGGCTTTCGTTTTTATTTAACTATTTAACTGGCCAACACATTCCAGCGTTGTGCCAAGTTTTTTTTTATTAAAACATTTTTTTCAGGTTTGGTTCACTTTAAACAAATTCAATTGCACGGTTTTATTCATTTTATTCAATTATCATTTAACAATTCGTACAACTTTTTGTTTTTTAAATTTCTTAAAGAAAACAAAAACAAAACAATATTATTTAATTTGATTTCCATTTGTAATTGTAAAAAATGTGTCCGTGTGTTTCGTGTGTGTAAAGTTGTCAAAAATGTCCTTCCCAATTTCGCTCCAAAACACGAAAATACAAAATTATAAATTCAATTATACAACTTTGACTACGAAATCGAACTCGAAAAGAACTCAAGACAGACAACAACCAAAACATTTGCATAAGTATTGACTATGAATATGCGCCGCCCGACTCGCTCGACGGCAGCACAGCTTACTTTCTCCCCTCCCGTTTGGCAGTTGTGCCCTTTAATTTAATTGTAATCTACCTACACATACATACATGTATCTACATACATGCACATATAACGAATTCTAGTACAAGTAAATCTATTTCTGCAGCGTCTTTGCATCAACTTGGAAAAGTTGCAATCGTTCGGCTACAGTTTGTTAGTTATTTGTATAAAATGTTGTCCCCCCGCCTTGTCCAATTCGTGTGCCTTTTCCTTTTGTTCTTTTTTTTCATTACATATGTACAAGCCTATGTACAAAACGTTTACATCTACACAGTAATAGGTCTATTTGTATTTAGTATTTTTGACTGCTGCCAGTGCTGTTGTTGTGTGTGTGTATTCGCTTTACATTTATTTTTGTTTTTGTGTATGTGTTGTTACTTGTTACAAAGTTTTATGCAATTTTTGTTGTTGTTCCCTTTGCCATTTCTGTTGCTTTCAATTCGTTTTATCTGTATTTTGTTTTTTTTTTGTTTACAGTTTGCATTTACTTCGTTTACATCTCTATAAATTATTTACAACGTCAACAAAACTTAACAACTATTTCATAACATTATTATTATAATTATGGTTACAAATGAATTATAGATTGAAAAACATATTTTCGATTTGTTTTTCAACCCATTTGCCTGCCCGCTGCCCTTTCTTGATTTCTCATGTGTTTACAATACATTTTTTGTTTTGTTTTATCAGCTTCCATTTGTTTGTGTTCGTTTGTTTTTTGCATTTTTCTTTTTTGTGTTTTCTCATTCGATTTTTTGCTGTCTTTTAATATTAATATATAAGTATGTATATATAAAATCTATTTATAATTTATTTTGTATTATTACAAGTATTTTATAGATTTGTTGTTGTTGCGATTGGTATCGGTACTGCTGCTACTGCCACTGCCACTGTCACTGCCACCACCGCGACCGTAATATTATTTCATACGATTAATGACTAAATCGGCCACCACCTGCAGGCCCTTCTGGTATGGCGACTCGGTCAGGTCCTGCGCCAGTCGTATCGCTTCGATGCAGTGCTTTTTGGCCAAGAAGCGCGTCTGCTCCAGTCCGTGCGATTTGTGTACTAATTCGAAGGCGCGCTCAACATCGCCGGGCTCGCTAAACCGCCGCATAATCATCGGATTCAGTTCGGGGTACTGCAAAATTCCACAAAATAAACGCAAACGTTAGTCGTTGAAAATTTAGTTGAAGGAAATATTAATCATTGCAATTATACTAGCAAGTGGAAGTGAATTTTTTATTCACTTTCGCCAATTGAAGCGATTTGAAGACATTTTAAGGTATTTTTCCAATTTCCATAAATTCCATATTGCGCTGAGCATTCAAGTTGTGTATAGTTTCTGAGCGCAATTTGGCGCACTTCTAAATATGAATTCAAGTTTGCATAATGCAGCCAACATTGCGCATTAAAATCTGTCACCCAAGTGTCAATACGACAACGCGCAAATTCGCTCTAATGCGTATCGAGTGTGTGGGTGTGTGCGACAGTCATTTTCGATTCGACAAAGTTGCCGCATAATTAAGTAAAATCGGCTTCAAATAGTTGTGCGAGTGCTCAATTTAAATTGATTATGCTAAACGCGCGTCTCGGCGAATTTTTTACCGTTCGGCGTGTGCGTCTCGCAACCAGCCAACACCAGCAAAGTGCACAAAGCCAAATGGAAAAAGCAAAAAACCACAAAACAAAAACAAAACCAAACTCAAAAAGAAATCAGCCGAAAAGGCAAAAATCGACGACAACAAATGCTCACAACATGGCAGCCGCAGCGGCAACGAGGGCCCAACGCTGCCGCTGGCATTTGGCGCGCGCGCTGTCATATCTATTGAAATGGCAACGAAAACGCCAGCGACGTCAAGCACACGAATGCAGTGCGTGCGCTGTGCGTCCCGTCGAGCGGCGCCGGTGGGTGGCAGCGAGTGCAAGTCGAGCGCTGGCAGCAGCAACAGGTGGCATGCGGCATGCGGGCGGAGCTTGTGCTATGATTATTCGGTGATGCACCGGTACGACGCGCGGTGACAGCTCGCCGCGTCATCGATAACGCCATGTCGCACTGCACCTGCCAGAGCTGCCAACTAACGCGACATACGACAATAGGCGTAAATACGACGCCGTGCCAGCCCAACGCCATTGACGCACAACATTTGTAGTTGCTGCCGTCGCTGTCGCTGTCGCTGTCGCTGCCGCCGTGGTTGCTGCTGCCACAAGCGGCCGCCACAGTATGCGCGGCACGTGCTCGCCAATTGCGCCGCATATCAATTTTCAAAACTATTCGGTTTCATTGCGCCGCGAACCAAGCAAACGCCTCGAAATTCCACGCCATGTGTGATGTAAACCAAAGCTCAAACTATCGAAACTGAAACCGAAACTCAACATTTAGCGTGTGCACTTGCAGTTTTGGCTTTGGATCTTCGCGTTTTGGCCAGCTTTAATTGTTTCGAATTTGTCGCTCTTCGCGCTGTCGAAATTGCATTTCGAATTTTTGTCACTTGTGGTTGAAGTTGAAGCATTCGCTATTTTTAGGTGAAGCTGAGCAGTCGGAAGTGAAATTTTTCAGCCGTCAATTTGAATTCATTGACTGAAATATTGACACAATATTGTTTACGGCTCTTTATTATGCAAAGATTTTAATGATTTGTTTGTGGTTGCAAAGAAATTTGATAAAGTGGGGAAATGTATTGAAGTGTTTATTGAAATTCTGGAGATATTTTGCAGGCAGTTAGGGATATTCGCTCAAGTAGTTAGAACAAAAGAAGATCTTCATCAACGACCTATTGTCGTCGACGAAGAATCCCATCTAATCGTTTGCAGATGGCACCACCATTTGTCATTAATACTCTTTCACAAAGCGTCCCAACTCTGTGGAGATTGAGAGAGAACGGCGCCGTAGGTTAGGTTAGGTAGGGAAGGGTGTGTGCGGCAGGACCGCATTTCCACTCGGAGGCCAAAATGGCCCATTGTGAATCCCTTCTTATGGTGTTCTGGAGCTAACCAATAGTCTCAGTCAAGGGGAAACCAGTTCGACCTCTTAATGAAGGAGAGCAGATTCGAGATTTCGACTTTCGCCGCGCAAGCCAGGTCTGTCAGGAATCTTGACCCCAAGGTTCGGTGTCGGCGTTCCTGCAGAGCCGGGCAGTGGCACAGGAAGTGTTGTATCGTCTCTACTTCTTCTTCATCTCCACAGCTACGGCGGACATCACTGGACGAGAGGCGCCATTGAATGACACACTTAATAGCGATCTACAAACAATCTCCAAGTGGGGTCAAGCGAACAGGGTCGATTTTAACCCCCCCCAGGCCCAATGTTGCCTGTTATCCCACAAACGAGTCCCCCCACATCCCAACACATCCCTGGTTATGGGTGGTGTGGGTATTGCGGAATCGGCAGCTCTTGATGTTCTGGGCATGTCCATTAAGAACGATCTTCGTTGGAACGATCATATTTTTGGCGTGTCGAAAGAAGCAGCCAAGTGCCTCGGCTTCCTAAAGCGGTGCAAAAAATATTTCACCCGTCTGATCTCCGCATTATTTATACTCCCTATATCCGACCAAAAATGGAGTTTAACTCGCACGTATGGGCGGGGGCTTCAAAACCCCATTTGGAGCTCCTCGATCGGGTACAAAACCGTGCGATTAAACTTATCGGGGACAGTAGGGCATCCAGCTCTATTGACTCCTTGGAACATGGCATGTGTGGTTTTATTTTACCGATACTTTTCAGTGGAGATGAGCAGCTTGATGCCATCACTCCGGGTATTCATCACTGCGGATATTTTCCCCAGCACTTATGATCTCGATGGGTTCAAGGCAAGAGTCCATAATCACTTCACTCATAACCCTATATCCTAACCTTTATATTCTTCCTGAACCAACGCAATGCTTCGCATTAGTAGGGGTCATCCCCTGCGCCTTTGTTCGAGTTAAAAAAAAAAAACTGAAACGCATCTCTCAACAATTCTCAAATTATGTTTCCCTCATTACAAATACCGATAAGTTCGAATGGGTTATGATAGATCAATGTCGTTGTTCACGAGAAAGCGACTAACTTACTACTTGAGCCAAAAAAAAATATAGAAAAGTTTGAAATTTAAGGCTGCTGCTTTCTCAGCAAGCAATGCCAATCTTTTGAGAGTAAAATAGATTCCTCTAAATGGTTCCATGCCCGCCTTTAAAAAAAAATCGACACAAAAAACCTTTGGGTCCTTCATTCCATCTATGCAAAGTTACGTGCGAAACATCAATTGCGGTTGCGGAAAGACTAACTTTACATTCACTCGTACTTAGTACTTGTTTTTTCAATGGTTGAATATTGAAAAGTTCGAATATTGAAAATGCGATACATTGCGTTGGTTCTGGAAGGAGGATAGAGCTTAGGAGAAAGGATGTTGGGTGAAAAATGTATGGACTCTTGTCTTGAACCCATTAAGATCATAGGTACTGGAGAAAATATCTGCAGGGAGATCATTCAACAATCGCGTAGTGCGGGCCTGAAACGAACGTTTTCTGGAGTCCGTTGGAACATCGTTTCAACGTGGAATACCACAGCAAACCAATATAAATAAATATTTAAAAGAATACTAATCTGATTTCGGGAATTCTTTACCATGAGGAAGCTTGATATAATCATTCTGCCTACACTCAAGGGAGCCACTATTCAGTTATCTAAAGAGCTCAAGAATCTGGAAGTTATCCTCGATGACAAACTTCTTTGGATATGACTTGTAGAACTAAAGACATCAGAAGCACTGTCAGTCTTTTTTCAGTGTAAAGGTGTCTTTGGGAAAACGTGGGGTCATTTCCCTAGTAGAGTCCTATTAATCTATACAGCAGACTCTTTATCTCCTATGCATTGATGGTCTAGATGAGCAGATTCTTGCGGAGGACAGGAGATCCTCTATAGCGCACTGTGGCCATCTATTGCACAGAACTTTCGGCAATTTTTGGCCCGGCAATAGATGCCCTGATGAATGTGTGGTGTGTTCATCCGAGTAGAGGCCTTGAGGGCCCATCGAAATGAGTGAAACAGTAGTCAATGGTCCAACGATCTTTCGATTAGTTTAAGACATTTGGAACTAATGTCTATAGATCTACTCAGGTTTCTTCGGAGGTCAAGTAGATTTTAAGCAAATTAACAGGGAACCTCAAGTTGCAGTACAATGGACGTCCGATTGCTGCACTTGCTAGGCGGTTCTGAAAATGGAAAAATATCTGATTTGGAAAAAATCTGATAACTGGTGATCTGAGTCAAACATTATCGTCGAACATTATCATTGTAGGGTTAAGTTCTGACAATGCCTTAGCTGATTCGAACAAATGTAATTTATAGCATCGCTCCGAATGACTCGCGCTGTCGTGCATCGTTCATCAATCACAAAATAAAATAAATTTATGAACGCTCTGAAATTGCACTCAGCAGAGCACTCAGTCGTGCAGTGAAACAACTGCAAATAATGCTTCCTCGATTGCATTCGCGCCATTAAGTGCATTAAGTGCATATGCTGCGCATTTTTAGTAGCCGAACGACGTTGGCTTGGCCCCAGTATGACGACTACAAATCAGCCTGCTCGACTCGAAGACGCATAATAAACCAACGAGCAGCCCATTAGTGTGCGACAATCATAAATAAATTTCCCCATCAGTGGACGCCTCAAGATCAAATATTGCACGCATGTCTGATGTACGGTGCACACATTGACATACTACACATGTACATACATAATAGCTACATTGACATAAGTATGACAATTCAAATTCAAGGCGAATGAGGAAGTGCGGTCAACTGCAGAGCTGCAGTGTCCGCAATCGGGTCATTTACAGCAATTTATATGTATCGATGTTTGTTGCCCATCAAATGCACACACACACACATATATATACAAACATTTTGCTACATTTGCATAGAGCACACATCAAATCGATTCGAAAATATCAGCTGCCCATAAATATTGGCTGCTGAAACAGAGGAAAAGGGGAGTGGCAAAGACACTTACCTTCTCGCATGCGAACAGCACCGGCGCTGTGGCCAGGCCCAGTTTCAGATCGGCCGCTGTTGGCTTGCCCATCGTTTCGGCGGATGAGACAAAGTCCAGCATGTCGTCGACCAGTTGAAACGCCAGGCCAATGTTTCTGCCGTACTGGAATGCCAATTCGGTGATGTTGTCGTCGGCTTCGGCAATCACAGCTGTCTGTGGACAAAGAGGGCAACATTACTAAACGCACCAACACATCTCGCTACATGCATACATAAGTAAATGCATAGTGCCTCGAAAACAATAACAATGCGCAAAATACAAAAACCTAAATAGTAACATTTAATTTTGATTCTTGCTCGGTTTTTGTTTTTGTTTTCGGTAAGCGGCAATTTGCTGCGAAACGCTTCACTGCAGTGGCGATGAACGCAAACCACTGGGCACGACCAGACAGGGGGGAGGGGGCAGGGGCGCACGGGAAGTAGGAGGCACGTATGACCAGCTCGACCATTGTAGCAACTGGCTGCGGTTGTTGTCGCTGCTGCAACTTACCGCTTTCAGTGCGTTCGCAATCAGTGAGGCCGTCTTCCGGTACGTCTTTGTCAGGTAGTGTGCAAACCGTTCATTTTCGGTTTCCTTGGAGCCGAGCTGCATGAATTCGCCTTGAACCAGATCGGTCAGAATCTGCAAACATTTAATTACAAAGATAAAAGACGGTTACAAAATCAATAAGCAAAATTAAGTATGAACATGAAACTATATATAAAGAAGACGAAGAAGACTCGGAAAAGAAAGAGCAATGAATGGCACGCACGCTTTCATGTTCTTTACTGCAATTTACAACCAAAACGGAAGTGTAACTTCACTTAAAAAGGATGCAAATCGGTCTTCATGTACGAGTATGAGTATTGTATGTATGAATATATATGTATGTGTTTCAATGTTTGTATGTATATACTATATGTACGTAGATATGCATCCGCGAACGTTCATTGCAAAACTTTTTTCGCATCTATTTATTTATATTTTGGGGGTTCTCAACCTTTGTCAGCCACCACCTTCTGGGACTTGATATCATATATTGTCTTGAGGACGACGAAACCTCGGTGCACTTCATACACGAGTGCGCAGCTTTCGTGCGTCTCAGGCACATCGTGTGCCTCGGCAGCATTATCCTCCGCGAGGATGAACTCAGGCACCTTAAATTGTCGCACGTGCTCAGATTCGCGAAAGCAACGCTCCGGCTAACTGAGTGTATGGAAACCTTCTTAGGGCCTGAACCTGAATGCAACCGGTCAATGGAGAGTGGTCTTGTCTTGTGACCAGCTCACTTGCGTAGTTGAGCATTTCATAGAAATGGCTCTCTTCTGGCAGAAAAAGTCACACTGATTGATTTTTATTGATGACTTTGATAAATAAAAGTCACTCAATGATTTTTATTGATGAATTTAAAAATTTTTATTGATGATTTAAAAAAAAGTCTTTGAATGATTTTTATTGATGACTTAAAAAATAAAAGTCACCGACTGATTTTTATTGATGACCCTTTTCAATAAAAGTCACCAATAATTGTTATCATAGGAAAACTAAAATAAAAATTGAAAAAAAACTGTTATTTGTGGACTAATATGAAAAAAAATCAAAAATAATAATTATTATAGGACTTTTAAAATTTAAATAAAAAATAATTCTTACATTTAAATTTTTCCATTAAAATTACAAAAAAAAAGTTTATTTTTCGAATATAGTTTTCATAAATAAAAGTTATTTCTGGTCCCTGCTAATAATAATACAAATAATCTATATTTAAGATATACACCCACAAGCACATCGACATAAATCCATAATCTATAGTTTTTTAACCTTAATGTAAAGTTTGAAAAAATTTATCCAAAATTTGAGCATAAAAGTTTTTTGAAAAGTGCTTAAAAATTTTTCTATTATAGATTCTAGACTCTTAAAAAGCAAACTTTTGTCATCGGTCATATTTACTTTTCCTATCACTTCCAAGGCGAAAATGGCACTTGATTCGGGCTGCCAATGATCCACTGGGAAATCGTCGTAAAGTGTTGCGCGCAACACTTTTTTCTGCCATTTTAATTAAAGCTCTCAAGTTGTTCTGCTTCTCGCCCATCTAAAAGTCCCTCACACTTTCCCAAATTCACACTACCCACCGGTTGGGAACTTCTGGTCTAGATGCTTGTGCAAATTTCATCATTAATTACTTTAATTATCCACTAACATTGCAATGCGCGTTTACACATCGACAACATTTCGCAACTTAACACAATAGCAGCAACAACAAAAACGCGAACGCAACAACGCCAACGAACGCAATAAATGTTACACTGCAACATGCACTGTAACAATAATAACAACAACACTTAGCCACACTTGGACAAGGCACAATCAATTTTTATTGCATTAGCCTTGAAATTGTAAAAGTTTTTGTTGTTCTCGTTTTTTTTTTTTCAATCGAATTACACGTACAACGGACTACAAGTTTTTTCTTGTCTTCCTGTAGTCGATTTTCCTTGTTGGCTGGCACTTTGCTTTACATACACACACACACATATATATATATACCCATTCATACCACATACGTGTGTACATTTTGTAGTTTCTGCAAACTTTTAAATGCAGTTTAAAGTTTTGCCCCGCCAAAGTTTCGTGTTTGCCAAAGTGAGTGTTGCCTAACAACATTTTAACGAATCATTACCGCGCCACCACGCCCACTCCATCTCTCAGCCCACCAGTTATGAACTGACGCTCTCCAACTGACGGCCCGCATCTCCTCAGCCCGGACGCAGTTTCGCACATTTCTTGCAATCGATTTTGATTTCATGCCAAAGCAGCGCTTTTTATTTATTTGGTATTTGCTTCTTCATGAAATTATTTACTATGAAATATTTTTGGAATGTTATACTCGTTTTGTTGAAATTCAAAATAAATTGTACCACTTATAAATACTAAATCATTCAAAGCAACTCTTTTGTTTTGATAATTGCTAGCCAAAAAAATACGTGCAGAGCATCCAAGTGGTGGGACAATTCCTGCGATTCGATGATTCGATTGTTGTCTGAAAATATGCCAACTGCTGAATACTCGACGGCGGCGAGTTGATAAACTTTACGTTAGAATTAACATTTCTGAGCATGAAACATGCGCTGACGATATGTCACGCCAAAAGTATTTTAACTTATGAAGCTTTTGATCTGCCAAAACATTCACTACTTCAGCGACTGCATATCGAGGAATTAATTTATAGACTTTGCAGAATATAGACCTCATTTCTAAAGGGCCTTGACAGCTACAGCAGTTAAATGTCATAGCCAACCCATTCCAAGTAGTCGCGAGTCATGCTTCCGACTGACAGTAATTTGTGATATATTGAATTGCCATCCCTTGTCCGAATAAATTACATTTTGATTTAATCGGGTTTGCTCTGTTACACACTGTTAGAACTTCTATATATTTGTTGTTATTGTAACTGAATAAATTCATAAACATTAAGAGACCATTCACAAACAAAAATTTATGTGCGATTGCTTAATTGGTCATTTGAAGCACGTACATACGGGTATGTACATATATGTGTGGTTGGGTGTAAGTGTGTATAAAAACAATCCATAGAAAAGCACCGACCACACATTAATAACTCAGATCTACTACTTATGTCATTTGTAAAGTGCTTTCAAATTGGTTCTGGCAGTAAGATGTAAAAGACAATAGACAAGTCTCAATGGTGTATTTACAAAAGCAACAAGACTAATCAGTTGAATTGGCAACATGTGATTCATTTGCATAAAATTTGTATATTATGTAAGCATTTTCAAGTTAAATATGGTAAAACTGATAAGGGAATGTTTGATGGCATACATTTTTAAAAAGTTTTTGAAAACGATTTTAGAGGGCTTAAGAAGAGATACTAATGAAGTTTAGTTTAGTAGTGGTGCTGCAAGTGTGTATCCGGCTGAGATTAGCGGCGATTGACATCTCCCAAGACTTGCGACTTGCACTTGAAGCGCTTTGGAGGCGCACAGGTGTGTGTCCCATATATCTTACAGTGCCATATAGAAATGCAATGCGCCGTACGAGTATGTCAGATGCGCTATGGCAACAACGCCAGTTGCATACGAAATTATTTTGAAGGCCATCACATTGAAGGTAGATGTGCCGATTGGTGCGAGTGGGCACTAAATTGCACTGCAGCTGTTGGTCAGCACTTGAGGTGCTAGCCGCACAATCAGTAGACAAAAGAAAGCTTCTGAGTACGAAAAATAAAAAAAATTATAAAGAAGGATTTCTTTATAAAATGCTCTAACCGATTGTGTTCATTAATAAAGACGAGCGGATAACGTGAATTACTATGGAAAACTTGAGCTTAGCCCCCGAATTAATGTTGTAAAATATAATTTATAGTGCTTTGTTATACTTAATTTAGTTTAGTTTAGTTTAGTAGGGATATCGTCAATCAGTTTCTTTAAACTATACCATTGTGTTAGTAAAGAGTTTTCAGTACACATCTGCAGAATTATTCGCACATGATCTGAAAAACTTAGAAACAATCCGTTTAAGTAGAGTCCGACCGAATATTCGCGCCCAATTCGTAGACTTCAATTAGAACACAAACTTTCCCTGATATCGCTGCAAAATATTGGAAATTATTTTGGGGATAACAGTAAAATGTTTGTAATTTTTTTTAAATTCACTTCTAAAAATCTTAATTTGTTGGTGCCTACTTAAATTAAACCCACAAATCAATCGTAGCTTTTGTTTTAAGACGACAAATAGGTGAAGTTGCTCTCAGGCAACTTTGGGGTCGAAAGGGTTATGGGTTGACTTTTTCAAATACAACTATTGACCAAATTTCATCATTATATCTCCAGCGGTTTGGGCTCGGTGGTGATTATACATATAATCGGTTATACATATTTGATTCTTTAAATATATCTTTTTTTGAAGTCAGCAGCTTAAAGTTACTCGGATTGCAATTTACAGCGAATCTCAAGGATTCTATTTCTGTACCAGTTTTGTATGGAGTCGAAGCACTGTGCGACGGTGTGACCAATAGTCGTTCTTTGCAAATAAAATGTTCCCCCTCCGAACAACTACAGTTGACTACTTTTTAGTACCTACCCAACCTACAAAACGATTTTCTTGATGATGTTGATGCAGTGTTCATTTCACACACACACACACACACACACACACGTGCATACATTCAATCACAGATACGAATACTCGTATCTATTGGTTTGGCGCAAAAATACGCGCAAAAGTGCTAATTAACATTGACTCTCGTTTTCTAAATTCCAGCATTTCTGAAGTTGCTTTTTCTTCATTTGGCTAAATTCGTTGAATAAACTATTTCATTGATGTTGGCCAAATCTGAAGTTTGTTCGCCATGTTTTACCGCCACTGAGGGAGGAATTTATTTTTTGGTTAACAGCCTTTCACCTTGAGATTTCGATATCTATCGATGCCTATTGTACACGAATTTGTTCGTTCATGTGTCCGGCCGTCCGTTCGGTGCTAGTTCGTGCACGCATTTAGCATCTAACTCACGCACCACATCACAACAATACCAACGACAACTGGCCGATTCAGGTTGTGTTGTCGACGCAGTGTTTGGCAAACGTTGCATTTTTCTTCTTCTCCTGTTGTTGTTGTTGTTGTTGTTGACGGCATTGTTTGCGCAATAGTTTTACATCTTCGTGCGAACCGTGATTGCAGATTCCATTCAAGCTGAATGAATGTGATTGTTGAACACAAATTGCTGTCTATTTTTCTAGTCAATTCAAATGTTGCCTGCTGCACGTCGACACTTTAATACAAAAACTCTGTCTAAATGAATGCTGTGACGTGTGTTTTATTCGTAGCAAGAATTTCAATTAGTTGACTTTGCACAGTTGAACAACGAGAGCCTCATGTGAAAATCATGTTTTAAACAGTAAACAAAGCCATGAATTGTGTAGCTATTTATAGGAAATTGTGTATGAAATGTTAAGCAGGCACTTTTGAAAGTCAGGTAGCTCAAGTAGTTCTTAATATAATAAAACTTTAAATTAATTAAATTTATAAAACTTTTTTTTTGGAGCATAGTAAACTTTAAGGAAAATTATTGTACAATAAAATATTATTGTTCACGAACACAAATTATCGTTCATAAAAATGTCGAATACTGAACTTGGTCCAAGCTAGGCTGAAGGTTTATGTTGCAATTTTTGCAACAGGATACATTTAAGCCATTAGGACTAATTGCAATACAAAAGAGGGAAAGAGTTAATTGTTGCTTGAATCAGTTGGAGTGCTAGTTGAACGCCGAGACATCGCCAACCCAACCAATCAAGAGTTGGTTGGCCAAAAAAGATCCACTTAGAATGCTTGCGATCCTTTGCGATACTTTAACGGTTTAACTTTACGGTTAAGATGTCAGAGTGTTTGCCAAACATCAGCAAAGGATTGTTTCCATGGAGCCTTGTTCAGCCCACCGAAACTAGGATCTCCCAGTCAAGTTAGACAATGTTTTTGAATCGTTTTCAAGGTATCGAGATTATTTTACTTTTTTTCATAATTTATGGGAGTTGAATACTTTTAAAACGAGCCAGAGGTATTGGTTGAGGTAAGATTTTTAGAAAGACAAATGAAATTCCGGTCGGTTTGCATTTTTAAAATGTGAGTAAAAATGTGATTTTATACTATAAATGTTTGTACAAATAACAACAAATTTGTTTATAAAAGACATCTTTTTAATTTTGTGAATTTTTGTTAGTGAAGTCAATTAGGGATTTTTGTAAAAAAAATATTCTACAAATAATTTTAGTGCAAACTGATCTACTCTAATACTTTGGATACTTTGATTTGAAATTTTGTCTGTAGCTTCACTGCTCTGAAATAGAATGGGGCCGTTTTTTTTATTTGATGGAAACATTTAGTTATAAACAATTTACTAAAAATTTGAATGAATGAGGCCGTTTTTTTGATTTGATGAAAACATTAAGTTATAAAAAATTTACTGAAAATTTGTTTTCATAAGTGCACGATTTCTATAAAAATTGATTTAGAAAAATCTTTATGTACCACCATAGGCAATAGAACATAGATTATAAAATGTTTTTGACGAGAAATCCGTGCACGCGTTTGAGAGTTAAAAAATAAGGCGATTTCAAAGAGTAACGCTTTCACCGCCATTTTGAATGCAAATAATAATAATAGACACATTTTTTTCCATACTTTAACAAGTGCTCAATATAGCTTTTGAAAAGAAATCTTCATACTTTTTCCATGATTACGAAATAAATCGTCAAAATTAGGCCTCATTTTCGGCCGCTAGAGTGGTGTTGCCTCTTAAGACAAGTTTGTTTTTATTGGTTAAAAAGATGATTAGAAAAGCAAACCCGGCTCACTCGAACACAGAAGAGTTTTCTCTCGGCTGACACTCATATCTCAATTAGACATTATACATACTTATGTATCTTCCATGTACAACGCCATGTAACGCTACGTTTTAAGTTTTATGAAAACCAATTGAATGAAAAATTATAGTCAGTCAATATCCTGATGCCATTATACTTGAAACGCGCTAATTAAAACTGGTGCCAGTAACATTATCACCAAACGCAACACCAACGCCAACGTTGAATGATCGAAACTAATCAACACCGCAAGCGACACCAATAATTATAACCAGCAGAGTTATCGCCAGCCAGCAGAATCCACGTCCAACTGCAGCGAACCAAACATGCGGAAATTACGCGACATGCCAAAAATATGTAAAACAAAAACGAAAAGCCTCAAACTGACTGAAACCGAAACTATACACATCGACACACACACACATACACACACGCACACACACATTTTAATTATGTAATGGGCACTTGAGTGAGAAAACGCTGCATAGGCCATGCGGAGATGCGACTTACATGCTTAAATATCGCACAGACAGACAGACGGACAGACAGGCAGGCGTACGTACGGACAGACGCATGAAATTGAGCTAATGCACTAATGGGGGCCGATGGGTTGGCGGGCGGTGTGCATGTGGAAGCAATGAAATGTGCTTAAATGAGCAACTACAACAACAACAAAGTATTAATTTTCAAGATGAAAATGTAAATTTAGGTTTGACACACCTAACGCGCCCATAACACCAACAACCGCAGCAGCGGCAGAAGCAGCAACAAAAGCATTAAAAATATTGGCAACACACGCGCCTGAAAGCTGTAAAATCCGCACAGACGGACGCGCGCGTACAAACGGACTGCCGCCAAGTCGCTGGTCGCGTTTGGCAACATACTGGCACACAAACAGACGGCCCGACAGACGCGACGCCAAGCCGCATTTTTGTTTACATTCATAAATTGTGTAAATGTTAAAATCCGTTCGCGAGCCAGCCGCAACGCGGCTTAAATTTTCAATTCACCAAATGCTGAAATCGCATTAATTCGATTTGCATGAACTTCTCAAGCAAATTTCCAAACGTCTTCCGTGCCTCTTCCGTGCCGTGTGACAAATATTTTCGTCTTGTGAAGACCCCAAATGAGTGACACATGCTCCTCTGCGTCCCTGTGGCTGTCGCAACCGTTTCGACTCTGGCTACATACAAATAACACCGTGCGACAAAAATTTTAAAAAAAGACCAAACATAGTAATACTGCGTACTTAGTTTTTCATTTCTACATCCTTTGTCCTTTTAAAAAGACTTACAAATTTTGAAGGGGATAAAAAATAAAAAAAATATAAAAAATACTTAACCTCGTCCGAATATGGCGATATCTATATCAAATCAAAGAGGAAAGGCTCAAGAATTTAAATAATATTAATTTCTTATCTATTTGTAAAAAAAGGATATGAAAAAGGTCCTTCGAAAATTTTAGTCCTTTATATCCTTGAAAATTTACATCGAATATGCTTGAAACGTAAGTATGTTAAAACCCCAAATCTCCGTGATCATGTGTCAAAATTTCATTATTCTCGTTTCATTGATTTTGTATCTTTTTATTATTTAAAATACTAATACTCAAATTAATTAGAATTTTTGTACTTCATTAGAATTGCAGCTTCCGCCTTTTTTTTTAATCACTTTCGAACTAATAAAGTTAGAGTAATGAAATTTTGAAACGTGATCAAGGAGATTTGGGGATTTAACATACTTACTTTTCAAGAAAATTCTGTATAAATTTTCAAGGATATAAAGGATTAAAATTTTCAAAGGACCTCATTCATATCCGTTTTTTACAAATAGATAAAAAATTAATTTTATTTAAATTCTTGAGCCTTTCCTCTTTCATTTGATATAGATATCGCCATATTCGGACGAGGTTAAGTATTTTTTATATTTTTTTTATTTTTTATCCCCTTCAAAATTTTGAAGTCCTTTTAAAAGGACAAAGGATGTAGAAATGAAAAACTGAGGACGCAGTACTGCTATATTTGGTCTCTTCACGCACATTGGATTTTTTCCGGTGTGAAAAATGCTGTCGCACGGTGTAATTTGAGACTTTGTTGCTGTTTGAAGAAGTCCATTGAAATGTGCCGACAAGCTGGTTGACTGGTGAATCTTTAAACCGCAATCTCGGCACTCATGCAACACTCATCGGAATTGTAAATTCCGTCATTTAATTTCGTTGCAATTATTATAACAACATTTTGCATAAAATCTGTTGTTTCCGACAGACAGAGGCGTCGAATAATTGCGCCCACGACTGCGACGAACAATGGCCGCGCTGCAGAATGTGGCACCTCAAACGGTTCCGGCCACTCGAAGCACACATGAAACGCGACTTCGACCTTAAGAGGTGAACAAACAGTTTTCCTTGAACGCGACTGTAAATGTAATTTAAACGAAATTAACTAAATCTGAGTGGCGCGGTGCTCTAAGTTGCAATTACGTTCGCGGTCTATAAAAAGAACTCGAGTGCGCTTCGCTTTGGGGGGGAAATCCAGTTTGCGGATGCGCTGGGCTTCGCAACTTGCAGCGTGCGGCAAGCACAGACGAATCTTGATTTTAGCTGAAGATGCGTGACGCTGACGAGATGCGAAATTAATGAGAATCTGCGCTGCAGCGGCCAGCTATCAAGTAAACGGAAATTGAGCAACCGCGTCAACGACTTACGCACACTTACGTACGTACATCCAATTCGACGTTGAAGTGCACGCGGCGAATAACTCAGCCCAGCTCTCGGAATGACGCAGCGTCCAAGAGCCGCGACAGGTGGAACATGGATTGAATGGCGTTTGGTGCCTGCACTGAGACATGTCTGCAAAGTGCGCACAGTGGCAGCAGAATGTTCGAAGGACATCAATTATAACTGCGAAATAATAATTTCAATATATACACTAAAAAAAAAACGGTTCAGTTTACTAAAATCGATTCAATGTATCTCAATCGAAAGTTGTCGTAATTTTTTGAAGTTTTTCTTTCTCGCATTGAACAAACAACTTAAAAAATCCTTTTTAAATGTAAGAATTCTTTCTATGTTGGTTCTAGACGGTCAGATATACTAAAAAGTATAGAAAATTTGAGAGTGTAGATGGAGAGTAAAGTTACAACCTTGCAAGACTTCTGAGCTATAAAATTGATTAAAAAAAACGGATGAATGACAGCAACTTTTCAAAATGTAAGGATCGACTAGTTTAAAGATCGGTAGTTAGCATTTTTTAAAATCGATTTCCTTACGAAAGTCAGGCAAAACTATCTAAGCACCTTTAGAGTCGTCAGGATCCTAACACATAATGTAGAAACTGTTCGACAGAGGATATGCCTACTTATTAAAAGTGGACACGGGACCACGTTTTAGTGATCGATGACAATGGATTTACGAAATGTAGACCACTTTTGACGAAGATTCTATCTAAACGAGGTAAAGACGGGATCACTTAGTGATCGATGACAATGGATGTCAAAATGTAGATCACTTTTGACGAAGATTCTATCTAAACGAGGTTAAGACGGGATCACTTAGTGATCGGTGACAATGGATGTACGAAATGTAGACCACTTTTGACGAAGATTCTTTCTAAACGAGGTAAATACGGGATCACTTAGTGATCGATGACAATGGATGTACGAAATGTAGACCACTTTTGATGAAGATTCTATCTAAACGCGGTAAAGACGGAACCACTTAGTGATCGATAACAATGGATGTACGAAATGTAGACCACTTTTGACGACGATTCCCGAGATAGAGACCATTGCGAAGACTTTTGGGTGCATTCAAAAACTCTGCTAGCGATCTGAAATCTTTGGAGCTAAGACTTGATCGTACTTGTATTCTGGTAAAAGAACTTTTGGGGCAAAATAAGGACTCGTATTTATTCATTCATAAGCAAAACGTAACCATTTCTTTCTTACTTCTTACATTATGATGGTGTGAGAAAAATACAAAACCACTGATCACTGCCATGATCGTGTAAGGAACTGGTTCGAGCACAATCATGATGGTGTGAGAATAATACGAAATGTTAGCGAGTCAGACGGAAAAATAATAAAAGCGTACTGATAATCTTGGGATTACAGCGGTTGGGTTCCGCTGTGCTCCGCAATACATTCCACGGAGGCGAACGTCGCGGATCCAAGGCTGCTGACCCGTGATCTATAGAGAGCAGGGCAGTGATACAACAAGTGCAGTGATACAAGAGTACCCTTGACATTGTCTACATTACATCTCGTGCAAGCGTCACTTGGTACCAAGCCAAGTTTGGCAGCATGTGACAGTGTACAGTGAGTACCCCAACTAGCAGTTTGCAATCACCTCTTCGGAGTGATAGTACAAACTCTGAATTTTTGTTGTTATGTCTGCGAAGCATGATTTTTGCGGTCCCCTAAGATGCAGATCTCTGCCACATGGACGTCGCCTCGTGAACTGCCGACTCAATTAGATTATCAATCAATTAGATTATCTTCGTCAGCGGTCTCAACACTAAATAACCCATCATTATTGGTGCACGATCATGATCGAGTGAAAAAAAATTGGGCATAGAATGGGGACAATATTCGATTGTTTTTTGTTATGTAGATAAAAATTGAGCGAGATAACAGTGAATTCAACAATGTGTCAATATGAAATCTGTATCAATAAACAACTTAGGTAAATTTCGCAGTCTACTTATCCCCGCATCACTAATTGCCTGACTGACCTATTCCAACTGCTCTACTGATGCCGACTTTTGATGCCGAATCTTCTGAATATATTGAAATTTTTAACCATATTGTAAAATTATATTTACATAATTTATACTAATTTGCTATTGCGGTGATTCAGTTACGTGTTAGGCAAAACATTTTCAGAAAAAAATCACCTTTCGGGGATCTTTTTTATACAAACATTCTATTTACCCGTCAAATTTGCTAATTTACTTGTTTGCATTTCGCTCTCTTCGGGACGCTCAACGTAATGTAAAATCGTTTCTTCACTACAGTCGAGTCACTCCAAGTTCCTTGAACTTACAGCCACACATTAATGTCAACAACAAACATTGACGTTTTCGAATATAATCACAAGACGCACAGACTCATTTGTCAATGAGTCAGTTGGCTGAGTATTGAGCTCACCTGACTGAGGATGATCGTCACATCGTTGCTCTTCAGACGCGCAATCATAATCGAGGCAACCGACAGGATGTAATCGCCAGCCATCGTAACCTGCAACGATGCCAAAAACAAGTGATAAGCAATTAAAATTCACTATTTTGCGGCAGTCGAGGGATGATAATTAAAGTGAAATGATAATTGCAGTGAAGTGATAATTAAAGTGAAATGATAATTCGAGTTCAGCATTGCAGCTGAAGTGCAGTTCGACGTTAGTCGGTCACCGCAAGGCAGATGCGATTTCAACTGAAGCTGTAATTTGAATTTTTATTAAATACTTCGGCTGCTCTCCAGTGGCAATAAAGCATCAACAACCAACATCAGCCGTCGGCAACAATTTAATTAAGCTGTCACATTGCAAAAGTCACAACGCGGCACACAATGCGCTTCAACAATTTACAGCCGTCAGTTGTCAAATAGCCAATTGTCATTTTCTGCCAAGTTATTGACCACAATTACAGTCGTTCGAGCAGTCCGCCCACCCATCGCGCCAATGAGTGGTGCCGCTGGCAATTCGGTCAAGTGTCGCTGCGGCGGCTGGTATTGACCGTTCGAGCGTGCGCGGCACTGTCATGAGCGTCAGTCGTCACTTGACGGTCGTTGTTTTACGCGTTTACGGCAGCCGATGTGCGCGGAACTGCGCAGATTTTCCAACTTTGGCCACACAAATTTTCCAATCGATTGGCCGAAGGTCCCTGGCCAGTTGCATGGCCGAAATGGCAAACGAGAACAAGTTTACGTCGGCTGCGGTTGTGGCGTCCAAAAGTGGGTTGGCATGGAATAATTGCACGCATTTCTGTCTGGCTATCGGTGCGTCTGTCAGTTCGTTTCGCTGGCGGTCGATTGCACTCGAGCGTGATGCATATGGCTGCAGATGTTTGTGTGTGTTTGTATGTGTGTGTGTGTGTGTGTGTGCGTGCAGCCAATCATGCACTGGACGACATGTTGTTTGCGACCGCTTTTGGCGCGGCCAACAAATGATTTGACTGCCACACAACTGCAATACGATTACGAAATCCTGAAATGGAGTAGTGCCGGTATTGCAAAAGCGATTACAGGTTGGGCCGCTGCATGGCGGCGGGACGAGCGCGGCGCCGCCAATCGCACTTGGATTGAAAGTTGAAATGACAACTGCAGCGGCGAAAGTGCATGCGGCAGTGGTTCGACTGAGTGTTACAGCTCTTCGAACTGTACGTTTGTAGTTGAACCAAAAACAAAATGAATCTTTTAATTATTTCAGCTATTGATGAATTGATGAAATTAATGGTCAACGACAGCCAAATCTGCGAAACAGTTTAATATTTGCAACTAAAAATATATGAAATTTTTTTAAACAATAAAACAAATGAACATTGGCGGTGTTCACGACATGTAACCAAAATTTATTAATTTTAATTTTTTAATAATAGTTAGCATACAAAAAAGAGAACAAAATCCATGCCTTTGCAATTTTCCAAAAGTTCTGTTGGCGATCTGAAAGGGGCACAACTAGTGCGTAAAACATCAATCAATCTTTTGCCTAAGTTGCCAACTTGGAATTATAAATCTCATTAACTACGCTTTAAGAAATCCTATCAAGTTTTTAACACAGGCTTAATGTCAAAAAAATTTCATTCCAAAGAACTAAATCCTTAAATTCAGAAACACTGCAAAGATCAAATTTTTTTGGTACTTTTCATGAATCAAAAAACTTAAAAAAGTGGTACTATTATTTTCAGATAGTGTGGCAGATTTGTATATGTTGTGAGCATTAAATAAAACTAAGACTATAACAAACATGGAGAGAGAGATGTGGACAAGACTGAATACTTTCTCTGGTGATATTTCATAGACTTTAGGAAATATCTATGAAGATGTGAACAAGGCAGAACATTTTCTCTGTGGATATCTTGTAGACTACAGGAAATTTTAGAAGAGTTTTGTGGACAGAACTAAATAATATCTCTATGATAATCTAATAGATTGCAGAAAATGTGGCGAGAAAGATCTAAACAGAGTAAGGAAGACGTGGACAAGACAGAACATTTTCTCTGTGGATATCTTGTAGACTATATGAAATATGGTGAGGAAGATGGGGACAAGGCTGAACACTTGTTCACTGGATATTTCATGGACTGTAAGAAATCTAGCAAATGAGAAAAAGACAAGACTAATAATCTTTTTTTGTGGATATTCCGTAGACTGTAGAAACTATGGTAGGAGAGATGAGGATACTAAACATTTCTTCATGGATTTTGTAGAGGATTGTGACAATGAAGATGTCGACAAAACTGAATACCGTCTCTGCGGATATCCCTTGGACCATTGGATACGTGTTAAGGGACATTAAACGGAACTTTTCTGCTATTCACTTTCTCTGTGATTATTCTGACGACTGTAAAAAGTATAGCAGGAAGATGTGGAGAAGACTGAACATTTTCTCTGTGAATATCCTGTAGACTATAGCGGTGAGAAAGATGGGACAAGGCTGAACATTTGCTCGCTGGATATTTCATAGACTGTAGAAAATCTAACAAATGAGAAGTGGATAAGACTAGTTATTTTCTCTTTTGTGGATATTAAGCTGTATGGAATATGGTAAGGGATACTTATACCCCTTATATGGTAAGGGATACTTATACGGTAAGGGATACTTATATCCCTTACCATATTTCCTAAACCAAACACTTTCTTTATGGATATTTTGCAGACTGTAAGGATTGTGACAATGAAGATGTCGACAAGACTGAATACTTTCTCAGCGGATATCGCCTGGACTATAGAATACGTGTTAAGGGACATGAAAACGGAACATTTCTGCTATTCACTTTCTATGTGATTATTCTGACGACTGTAAAAAGTATAGCAAGGAAGATGTGGACAATATTGAATACTTTCTCAATGAATATCCCGTGTCAGGGGAGATGTGAACAAGACTAAACGTTTTTTTTTATATTTTTCCAGACGTTTAACTTTGAAATGAAAACCGAATGAATGTTCTGTCTCTAAGATGCATCAAGTTTTAAAGTTGCACAAATTCCATTACACTATAAATATAATGAATCAAATGTGCTCCTACAATTGTGCACAAAAGTGCCAACAACAACAAATGTTCATGAAGGAATCAAAATATTTGCGATTTACTTATAAAACAAAAGCAACTGCCCTGCATAACACAATAATCCATAACCTTAGCCCGCCACAACATGTCAAAGATGCATTTCTCAACTCATTTCACACACACACACATCAGCCATTTTACAAGTCATGCAAACATGCTTGCATTTCAAAAGTATTTCAAGCTTCATTAATAAGTGGATGCTTGAAATCAGTCAATGCGAACTCGGCTATGTGCATTTTCACACACCGCTCACCGCCACTCGAGAGCCATCACATTCATAAATGAGCAGTTTATGTTGGTTGTGGCAAACAATATTTCCAATATTTCGCAAGCGTTTTTAGTACTTCGAAGGAGACTATACGAAATTTGATATGCTTTAACCCTAAGGTTAATGCACGCCACACTTTGTCCGAGTAACGTGTTGGAGCAATTTCTGTGTGTTTGTGTGAATGTGTAAAGCGGCCGTTACAGCGTCGACGGCGAATCGAAGCAGCGGCTTGCAAGGCAAATGCAGAATTGCACAATGCGGCAAACAGTGCCAACCGCCAACAGTCAACAAACGCAGCAGCAGTCGGCCAGCATCGATATTCACATTTTTACAACGAATTACGGAGCTACTGTTAAATTTACGCAAACTATTTGCGCAAAAATAGAAAAATTGCAGAAAACAGAAGAAGCCAAACGAACGCGACGCGAAGCATTTCAAATCCGAAATTCGAAAATCAACGACAAATAAAGGTGGCAAAATGTCAACAATGAACGCACGGCGGCCATGGAGCGCGGCGCGTTGACAGCCAATTAAAACTGCCCAGACACTAAGCGGCGCGCAGCGAATGCGCTCGCTCAACATAGCCAACTGGCAGTTGGCGCACATGCGCAACCGTGAAGGATATTCGAATCAAACGCTTTGCATCACACGATTGGCACACAATCCATCTCCACTCAGACAGCCAAACAAACAGCGTTGGGTGTGAATTCGAAAACACAATTCTGAACACAGTCACTCACCCGCTCGTCTACTCACCTTCTTGTGGTTCCAGAGCGCGTTCACGCTGGGCTTGCCGCGTCGAAAATCCGACTGATCGATGACGTCGTCGTGCACCAAACTGGCCGAGTGCACCATTTCCGAAAAGAGCGCCACATATCGCTGTTTATGTATTAATTGACTGTAAGTACAACAAAAACCACATACATATATATCCGACAATAAGACCAACGAAAAGCGTCCAATTAACGGTCTTACGCCCACCGGCGGCAGCTTTGAACAATTCGCCAGTAGCTGAACTAATAAAAGGCGCGCGCAGCACCAAACCGCAACGCTTCGCATGCGGAGCAACCTTCCGCGCGCGCACACAAATTCAAGGCGCTTCATTATCGGCGCACATAACCGGATTTATGGCCCATTCATGTGCTCTCCTGACGCAACGAACAATGCATTCTTCCCCGCCGTGACGATCCGCGCTGTCTTGCCCCCAGTCTCAAAACGAACTTAATGGCGAGCGCGCGTCAATGCTGCCGCCAGCAATCAATTTCGAAAAATCGCAAATTACCAACGCGTCCAGTTGTTGTGTGTCTATTGTTGCCATTATCGTAATTATTGAAAAATGCGCTTTGCCGCTTTCGGCTTTATTGCTGTCCACGTCGAACGTGCGCGCGCGTTGCACTCGGCACGAGACGCACTCACCTTGATTCTTTGTTTAGATGATAGTTTATCGCTTTGGCCATCAGCATGGTGACCATAGGCCGGAGAGCCTTGCCCTGTCCGTCGAAGTAGTACGAAGCGATCTTGTCGAGCTCAGGCTGACTCGTGCCCTGCCGAAGGAGCTGCGGCGGAAGAAAAGAGCAAGTCAAACGGTCAATCAAGATTTCGACGACAATAAACCTAAAACTGAACTAATCAACTAATTAAATTCGCATAAATAGCATCAAATATTTTCTTCTACAATATTTATTATTATTTTACAATGCGAGTGAGCGATAGCAAACCAGCTCCAACCAGGGCCAACTCACGTAAACCATAAAACTGGAATTATTGCGGTTTGCGCTTCCAAGGCGACGCAACCTTTGCGCGGGGCCCAGTGCCTGCGCACATTTCAAACAAAATCACATTTCGAGAAATCCCCACGCAGTCATCTAAATGCCGACAGCGTCTCGGACGTCGCGGTGTTTCCCTCGCTAGGAAAGCATCGTAATTGCCAACGCAAACATGCCGTTAGTTTCATTAGAGATACGTACGAATATGTTGAAATGTTTATTTTGATCTTTTAGGCACGATTTACTCATAATATGCTAATTTAAATCGAAAAAAAAACCTTCATACACTACGCTTGCGTGTAAAATGTAGCTTTGTAAGTGTTGTACATAGTTGCTGAATATTGTTGAACGAGACAAAGTACACTGTATAACTACTCTCATAGAAAATTCATTCAAAATAATGATTGAAAATCATACCAATTTCAAACAAATAAATAAAGCTAGTTAAGAATTTTTCGCCACAAATATTTTCGTTATTGCATACAAAAAAAAAATTTTAAGTGGAATCAGCTACACAACCCCATTGAGGAAACAAACGACTAAAGAAGTAAATTACGATTTGTGCTTAGAAACATTAGTCTACAAACAATAATAATAATAATAATAATAATAATAATAATATAAGATAAACCTAACCTATAAAGCATATAATAGACATATGTAGAATTCCGGAGCAGTTATACAATGGCGGGATTTTTCGGGTCTGAAAATCACAATCCCGGGATCCCGGGATTTTAAATATTATTTTAAGGAACTAAATCGGACGTCTTTTTCAATTAAACAATTTTAATTTCATATTAAATACAATTCTGTGTTCTTACCTCAAAACTAAGAAAAAAATTCTTGACAAATTTCATAAAATTAATAACATAAAAATTCATTCAATTACCAAATCATCTGGCAAATCTGCTGATAAGAAGCATCGTGTGTAAATCTTCGTATAGAATTTGTAAGTTTAACGTTTCATCGGTATGAATAACTTTGCTCTAAAGGGTGTGTAAATTTATAATGGTCCGACGTATGCGTCTTTCAATAGGAACATCTATCAATAATGGTTTTTGTATAGTAGAGCAATGTTCCAATGCGTACGGTTTCACGTCAAACTTGCCATATTACGACTACATACCATAGACGTTTATTGTCCAGACGAACTAAATCACCTGGATTTTGGCGTGAAGTTAATGCTGTATTTGACTGAGCGTTGGTATTATTTTCACGTTTCCGAAAAATCGGTCAAAACCTGGTTTACACATTAGACTAAAGTTATGTCTGGTCACATTAAAAAACGGTATGGAGATATGCTTTATCCTTGCTTTGAGGGTCTTTTAAGCCGCTTGTAATCGTGTGTCATGCTGTATTCATAGTATATGTATGTATGAAAGGGTTTGCAATCCCGGGATCCCGAATCCCGAAATCCCGGGATACCGGACAATTTCAGTCCCGAAAAATCCCGGAATTGACAAAGTCCGATCGAAACATAAAAATAGTTTAGTTTTTGCTTTTGTCATTTTAATTTTGAAAACGGCAAACCTTCTTCATTAATATGTACAAAAAATAAATTGCACTCTGCCTGTGACGTTTGAATAAGTTTCAATGCAACAATAGCTTTATCTATTAACGGATACTTTGTACAAATTTGTAGAAACAATCTTTGTTTGAGTACTTTTCCAATAAAAATTTACCAGTAGCTAAACTGAAGAGAGTAAGCAAGCTAACGCTCCCAAAAACGAATAAATACCAAAAAGTAAACAAACATACATTTTTTAAAACTTGCTTTAAAACTTAACTCTTGTTTATAGCTGTGTGACTTGTAACACTCACAATACGCAGGAAAAAGGTGTAAATTAGAGGGTTAAAGAAAGAAACAGCTCATATAAAATCTTCATTTGAGGTTTAAAGCTATAGGGGCAACTTGAATTACAGATATTACTCACACCGGATTTGACTTATTTTGAAATGGCGGCGACCGGAAACCACTTACAATTTACACACCCTTTGGAGCAAAGTTAGTTATATCGATGAATCGTTATTTTAGCTATTGAATTCGATGACTCATTCATTTGGTGGGTTTTACTGACATTCTGAATGCAGACAAAATATGTAATTAGCGAGCATTGCTGAGCACCTCCAACAAGTTTTATGCAACCGGAAATCGTGGCTGGCAGTTATGGAATAGAAGGCAAAGATTCAAAACAGAAGTCACCACTGCAGTGAATGGAAACAGAACCATGAAATCTCTCAAATGAATAGGCCGCAGCAGTCATCAGATTGCAATCGATTTAAAAAGTTTGGGTGATTATAAAGGCAAGGCTTAGAGATAAATCGTTGAGGCTCTATGCTCCCAAGCGGAGTGAACAAGGAGGGAAAAACTACAATAATTAGTGTCGCGGGACACGAAGGAACTGTGGTCAACTCCTTAGCCAGAATAGAATTGTTTTCCTACAATTCCACTGATCCTGAGGCTATATGTATCGGCCCTGAATCTCTTCTATCAAAGTCATTTTTAAAAACTGGGTTGCTTCAACTCACGAGCAGAGGCAGAAGCTTTGGATTGGCAGAACTTATGGTACCCGTAATCTCAGACCAACGTGAGAGTCCCTCCTGGCTCTATACAGGAGGGACTGCATGTAGTTGGCCTAATGACGAGTGATTTTCTATGTGTGTGAGAATAAGGCGGACCACTTTCTTTGTCACTTTTCGTTTACGTTCAAATAAGGTTTGAGACATTTGGCATTGATATGCTGAGAAAAGACTACATTTTCTCTTTGGTACCAGATAATTTATACAAATTTCTTTGTGGGTAGATACAAAAAACAGCAAAAAAAAAGAACTGCAAAATGCAGTGCAATGTGCATGTTTCTGTCTGAGTATTACGGTTGCTAGATTATTCTGATACAAAGAAAGGGCCCAATAAAATCTTTTATGCAAAGTTAACATTGCAATACCAAATGCGGTTAAGCAAAAAACCGCCCACTCGTTGAACCAATTGGAGCTTCTCACGAAGCTTAGTAGACAGCGAATGGTCTTATCAGCTAGATCTCCTAGACTATCGAAGAAGAAGTGACCCTAACAGGTCATACTTCTTCTGGATAATGCAGGACTGCTGCATAGTAGGTGAGGTATATCTTGTTCCTCGTCCATGCGGCTGCGACAAAAGTCGTTTGAAAACAGCCCCAGGCTTTTTGCGTGGGTTCAAATTAAGCTATGACCTGTTAGAACACCGAGCATGCTTCTGATCTTGGGCTGTGTTTAGTGAGAGGAGTTCTTTAGAATGTCGAAGGTTTAAGGTTGGCCAAATTTGACGTGCAAGGAAACTTGTGTTGACTTCAGCCCATCTTAAATTAGTGTCGTATTTAGAGCTCGTATGGAAACGAAGCTTACAGGTTAAGAAAGGCCACCAAGCGCTGTCGTATCGTGACATAACTGCTCAGTTGTAGCATGCCGCGCGAGCTCGTCTGCTCTACAGTTTCCGGGAATATGCCTATGACCCGCGACCAAGCTTAAGCGAAATTGAAGCTGCTTGGCAGCAGTAGCGGCTTAAGGGGGGGGGCGGAGGGGCGGACCGCCCCGGGCCCCGGGCTGCGGGGGGCCCCCGAGAGAAGCTTGTATATAAAAATTTAAAGTTTTCGAAACTGAAACTTGTAAAAAACGATTTGCGCTCCACAATGGTTGTTGAAAGGTTGTTTATCACTTTTATCAATTGAAAGAGACACAGTATCGAAAATTGACTTTGAAATTGCAATAACAAATTCAGTTCAATAAAAGCAAGAAAACATACTTTCTAAATAACAATTGTTTGCAAATTTTCAAAAAATTTTCCCTCAAAGATTGCAATATTTAATTTTTAACTTAAAATTTTGTGCAAAGTATGCAAATACAAAATTATAAGTTAAAAATTAAATATCGCAATCTTAGAGTTTGCTTGTAAACTAGTGCGGATTACGCAATTACTTCATTAAACTTTGTAGACGTCAAACAAATTTACAGTTATTATTATTATTTTCATAATTATTGGTTGGATAACAACACGGCAGCCGCCGCGGCTCAGTTGGTTAGTGCGTTGGATCGCGAATCGAAGGCAGCAACCTCTAGTTCAAATACTGCCTGTAATAACACCTAAAAAAAAGTAACGGGAAAACTAGTTTTCTCTTTCGGTGGCTGTCCTCTCAGCTGGAAATGGCAAATCTCTGAGAGTAAAAATTGTTTATGAAAAAGCTCCCAACCTGCCGTTCGGAACCGGCATAAAACTGTAGGTCCCTTCCATCCGCGAACAAATTCAGACGCACAACACGGGTGGGTGCGGGAAGCTAGGCCTTAGTCTTGCGTAAGCGGCCTGTCGTGCCTGTCAATTAATTAATTATGTAGATTATAACAACACATCGTCCCGGAAATCCGGTTTTCTTCTTTGATAGACTCTTTTAGGAAAGCAATTCTATGCTCCTTGTACGTAAGCTACTGCTACTGGGTTTTATAAAATATTTCTGTACATTTCTAAACTACTCGACACGACAAATGCACCTAAAAATAAAAGAGTTTTCTAGACTGGAACTTTGAAATAGAATAAAATTTAGATGTATGAATCTACAGACTGAAATACAAATCATGTATGTTTTCCCTACCTGGCATATTTTGGTCCTGAAACTTCAAAATTGAAAATTTAGCTAAAAGGATGTCTTTCATTTGATACCCATATTTCCATCATTGCACAACCGCATATATTTAAAAAAATATTTGAAATGTGCATGCCCTTAAAATTTTAAAGTTTTTTAATAAAGGCTTTGGGTCAGAAAATGATAAACTGACTATGCCAGATTACTATAAATGATCTCTAGTTTCACGTCTGTATCCAAATTTGGATGGGTCTCGGCAAACAACATTTTTTTCGCACAGTGTTATAAATGTAAAGTTGGTGTTTTTACTCACTGCATCATAACTTTTTCTTTCAATTCTATTGATGTTAGGCTTAATATTTGCTCAAGTAATATATTTGCTCAAAAAATATATAATAATAATATATCTTTCATCTTAGATTTTAAAACTAGGGGAGATCATTTTTTTTATCCATAAAAAAAATATTCGAAAATTTATGATTTTTGTGTAGAAAAATTCACTTTGTTACAACTTTCCTTTGGGGACGTTACTTGTCAGTAACTTTCCCAAATCTCATCTGATTTGAACAATCTATATATAACTAAAAGGGCTAAGGTATTATCTTCTTCTTGAACGACGGACAGCTCGTGTTAATCAGATGATTCTTTCAGGAGATATGTGCTCATAACTGAAACAACAGGAAAAAACTGGTTTTTCGAAGATTCTTTGAAAACGCTTTTTAAAAAATTTTTTTTTTTTAGTTTCGTGTTTAGCGGCCAAAGTAAGTCTAGAAAACACTTTATCTATGCACGCGATTGGCCCATTTTTTGTCGAGTAGTGTAATGATGCACTGATCGCAAAACAATCTAATCCTCCTGCTCGGGCTGCTTAAAATAATGGCCAGATCGTAGTAACGAAGCAAGATTTTTTTTTTTTTAGGGTTAAAATGGCTTTTTGAAATGACGAGTTTGCTCTCCCAAAAGTTTTCCTAATTTCACGAAAGTTTTTTTCAAATTTAGTAAGATTATCCTTTTATCCATTTTTCATTTTTTCTCTGGGATTCTATTGCTTTCTATAAAATTTCAAGCACATATACGTTTCAAAATAATTTGTCCCTTTACTGTCCATTTACTGTTCAATGAAATACAAATTTTCAAAAAAAAATTAAAAAGCATAACCGGAAATTCCAGTTATTAGTTTTGTACGCAAACTTATTCTGCACCGTTTGTGGGGCCCCTCAGCCGTCGCCGCCCCGGGCCCCCGAGCACCTTAAGCCGCCACTGCTTGGCAGTCTAATTGAGAGATTTGCTGCAACTGAGAACAGTCTTTGATGTAATTATGACCGCATCTAGAGCCCTAAGACAACATTAAGAAACTTGTGTTTTTAAAATTCATTTTAAATTAGTTTGGATCGATTGTCCTACTGTATTTTATAAGGGCTTTCAAGTTGTATCTGCAAGTTCTCATAACTCCTTAAACTACATACAAAGCTATTTGCCTACTTAGAATGTAGAATCAATGCAATACTCGCGGATTCCATTAAATCTAGAAAACTTAGCAATTCCGATAGGTTGATAGATTATTTCGCTATTCAAATATACGGAATGACCTTCAATTGCTTCATAAATAATTTCCATAAATATTGACAGTTTCAACAGTCGCACAAATAAAAAATAACTATTAACCCTTTCGACCACGAATTTTACCCTGCTTCTCGATATTACATTTTGGTATTTAAATCATTAAACATTTGCCTAAGAAGTGTGCACACGACATTTGAAGTCGCCACGCCTCTTTGTTAGAGTTCTAGAGATAGTCTACTTTTGAACAATTGTAGCTTAAAACGGGTTAAATAAATTTTGGATTAATATTTTTTAATTACACAAAAATTATGTAATATTCATGGAAAAATACAAAATTATTACTTTTTGATTTTATTTAACCATAATTAAAGAAACAGGGTTTTGATCAAACGCACCCAATTCGTAGACTTCAATTAGAACAAAAACTTTCCCTGATATCGCTGCAAATTACACAGTGCAACACTAAAAAAAGAGACAAGGTCAAACATGTCTCAGTAGATGAAAAAGTGTCAAAGGATTTTTCGCGGGATGTTCGAGTTTTTTTTTTAAATGCTGCCAAATGGGTAAAATTTTACCCATGAAAATTGATTTTTTTTTTAAATCACAAAAAAGTCAATGCTTGAGATCTCTCAAAACCATTGATAGGGATAGTTAGGGTAAAGATGGAACTACCTTAGTCTAGTGAAGGTCATCCTAAAATTTCGCAATCTAGCTAGAGTTACCAGACTCCAAAAATCGTGAATTTTCTGGAGGTGGAAAATGTGGCGAAACGTAGTGGCCTTAGAACTTCACAAAAACCTGCCTCCTAACTCAACTGTAAAAAATACAACTTTTGTTCACGTGTTTAGCAGATCACTTCACAAAGTATGGAAAAAAGCTACCATTGCTGCGTAATGGGTACAAAATACCTAATGAATATCTCAGCAACGTGCAGAGATATAAAGCTGAAATTTTGTTTCTCATCATTTTGGGTCACTTCTAGGTCGTGTATGCAATTTTATCAAAATCGTATGGGCGGAACTGGTACCCGGCAGCAATGGGTTAAAGATGGCCGCTAACTGAAACTTTTAAAACATCATATCTCTTGACTTAAATGTCAGAAAGGAATAATTTTTACGTCAAATGAAAGCTAATGATATGGAGTCGAAGAAACCATATCCTTTTTTGAAAAATTTTATGAAAAAGGAGATGAAGGACCTCAACTAAATTTTTATCCTTGAATATCCTCGAAACCGTGAGAGCTAATTTTATATAAGTGACTTCTGGTAAAAAAGCATACAAAGATCTATACTGCATATTGATTTCATTTCAATCACTTTTACATCGAATGTAGCAAAGCTCATTTTTTTTTAATCGTTGTAGAAGTGAAGTTGCTCTCAGGCAACTTTGGGGGTCGAAAGGGTTAATGGAAACTCAATTTCTATTTCGTTTGGCATTTAAACTGTCAACATATAAACAACTAAAACATTCATTATTTTTTACAACCAATTATAACTAAAAAAAATCTCTTACAACTTATGATACACACACTTTCGTACATACATATAAATGTTTGACATAGCAGATATACTCACGTCTCGCACATCATCGTAGAAGAATTTCAGTTCATCATCGAGCATGATATAGGGATCAATCTGTATTTCCCGGACGGGTCCGGCCGGTTGTTGCGTGTGCACCGAGCTGTATGTGCGGCAATGCGAGTTTGAGCATTTCAATTTGGCATCATTTGTGCTGCTGATGTCTTTGTTGGGCTGAAATGACAAGGTGCACGAATTAAAAGCAAATTAGCAACTATTAGCCGCAGACGATAGTTTTCATAATGGAGCGCGGCAGAGTGGAGCCGAATATTCTGTGCGACTGCACAACACAGCCTCAGGGAAAACAACTTTGCGCAAATTAACACCCGCCAATGCCAAACAAAAACAATGTGGCGCACTTTGCAAACGCTTAAACCAAAACTTTTTAAATCACTTGATGGCGCACAATTGCAGTGATTTTGGCGTGCGGCGCAGCAATTCAACCAGTCGATTTGTTAACCGCCCGCCGCCGAGTGGAATGACAATTTTCGGCGTGTGCCGCTGCCACTCGTCGAGTGTTAACAAATTAAGGAAATTAGTGCGCTGCTGCGTAAAGCGAAAATTGTAAGATTAATAAGTAGAAAATTGTCCCAGACCGCAGACCACAGCCATTGTGTCTGGGCGCAGCGCTGTCGATGGCGATGGCACCGTTCGCGCGATGACGAACGCGCAGCGCTCGCTGCATTGTCTGTCGTCGTAGTCGCGTATTGATGTCACCGAGGACGGCCTTGGCTATAATTTTCGTGTGTTTAAATTGTGTTTTTCTGGCTGTTGGCGATATTGTTGTCCATGTTGCTATTGTGTTGTTGGTTGGCTGGTGTCGTCGTTGTCGTCGTCGTGCTGTCGCGCATGCGTACGCCGTCAAATTGTTTTGACTCGATGGCAGCGGCAGCAGCTGCTACCTTAAAATGCACTAATCAATTCCGCTACACCTCAACGACAACAACAACAACAACAACAATAACCAATACAAACAAAACCACCATCCAGCCAGCAACAACAATTGCCAAGTCTTGTGATGTTCGACGCATTGAAACGACTTAATTTGTACTCGGCGTTGTTGTTGTTTCTGTTGTTGCTGTGGCAGTTGCTACTGCAATGTATATTATTATTGTTGTTGTTGTTGTTTTTGTTATCGTTGTTGTATTAGCTGTTAGCATATGGTTCGCTGTTCGCTCCGCGCGCTTCTTAAGTAACAACTCATGTCCGTCCGTTTGTATACACATTTTCCTCAATCGAATTACGAAAATGATGCAAGTTTTACGTATTTGAAATTAGTTTATTTATGTTTGATGAATAAATAACGAAAATAACACAACAACACAACAACAATAGCAAACAGCAGCGCTGAAGGTAAGAGGGCGAGTGAGAGATGAGAGGGCTGCAAAGTGCATGCTCCACGCTAAAAGTACAACAAAAACTCGCCAACGCCATCACTGCAGGCAGCCAGCAGCAGCAACAGCAACAGAAGCTGCAGCAGCAGCAGCAGCAACAACAGTCATGGCCCATGGTGTGTATTCATTTGACGGCTCTGAGCAAATGTTTAGGCACAAATGCTCACAGCTCAGAGAGGCAAACTGCACGTATGCAAATCTTTTGTGGACAAATAATTTTATTAGGCTCTCACCTTACATGGAAACTGCAAAGACTAGCGAATACCTGTACAACAGGGTGTCTCAGAACAACTCCTACTGCGGCTCTAAATGTTATTTTGGGGATGCTACCGTTGGAACTTACAGACTTGTTCATTGTGGATTCATACCGAGGGATGCACAAGGAATTGTTCACTTATCACTGTTAGGGATAGGAGGCAACATGGAGGCTTCTGGATGTTTTATGATCTGATGCCTCAGAAGCACCTCTTTAGAAGAAAGTACAAACCTACACCTACGTCACTCTACTCGTTACGTGTAATCAAGCCTTAACCGAGTGATAATACACTCGGTTCCTGCGTACTATGGGCACTATGGTAAAGAATAATGGACAGATTGGCAAACGACGGGGCTGCAAGACGACCCTCTGGACCTGAACCGATCATAGGTGTTAGCAAGACTCATTACCGACATTATGTCAAACAGGAATTAATAAATCGGGCAAATAATAAATGATCCAACACAGTGGGAAAACGTTGTTCCAAGCTATTCTTTTCAGCTTGCGAATGTAAGTGTGGGCAGAAGGCTACAAGCCTTCCATAGCACTCAGTCTATTTGGACGCTTGTACTTGTTTCAGCTTATTTTGCTGTTGGAAACCAATCTAAGGAAAATCAAGGTGTTCCTAGATAATATTGGAGGAGAGGAACTCCTACAATATAGAAAAGGGACGCGACACAATAGTTCGACGTGGGTTTTTTTGCGCGAACCAACGCGCAGGGGATACCCCTTTAAATGCAAGGCATTGCGCTGGTTCAGGAAGGATATATAGGTTGGGAGAAAGGATGTTGGGTGAAGAATTTGTGGACTCTTGAACCCATCAAGATCATAAGTGCTAGGGAAAATATCTGCAGGGAGACCATTCCACAATCGCGCTGTACGAGCCAGGAACGTACTTTCTCTGTAGTGCGTAGTGCGCTGGAACATCGTTTCGACGTGGAATGCATGGGCGCCAGTGTTCGAACGGGTTGCCCGGGAAATACCCGGAGTGATGGCAGCAAGCTGCTCATCTCCACTGAGCAATTACCGAAAAAGAATCGGTAAAATAAAACCACACATGCCACGTTTCGACGATGCTCCAAGGAGTCAATAGAGCTGGATGCCCTACTGTCCCCTATAATATAAGTTTAATCGCACGATTTTGCACCCGATCGAGTAGCTCCAAATGGGTTTTTGAAGCCCCCGCCCATAGGTGCGAGTTAAACTCCATTTTAGGTCGGATATAGGTGGTATAAATAATGCGGAGATCGGACGGGGTGAAATATTTTTTGCAGCGCTTTAAGAAGCTGAGGCACTTGGCTGCTTCTTTCGACACGCCAAAAATATGATCGTTCCAACGAAGATCGTTCTTAATGGACATGCCCAGAACATCAAGAGCTGCCGATTCCACAATACCCACACCATCCATAACCAGGGATGTGTTGGGATGTGGGGAGACTCGTTTGTGGGATAACAGGCAACATTGGGTCTTGCGATGATTAAAATCGACCCTGTTCACTTGACCCCACTTGGAGATTGTTTGTAGGTCGCTATTAAGTGTGTCATTCATACGGCGCCGTTCTCTCTCAATCTCCACAAAGCTGGGGCGCTTTATGAAGGAGTATGAATGACAAATGGAGCTGATTCTTCGTCAACGACAATAGGTCGTTGATGAAGATAAGGAAAATGGTTGGAGAAAGGACCGAACCCTGCGGCACTCCCGCGCTAAGGGAATGCTTTTCCGAGGCAGTGCCTCGGGCAGTTGTTGCTCGACTCCCGAACCTAATCTAATCTAATGTAATCTAATCTCCATGGACGTTCGTCAAGGAAACCTGCAGCTGAACACTTTCAACCAAGTGTCTTTGTTCCAAGTATGCAAACAATGTGGACTTGAAACATTGAAATTTTCTGCACTTCGCGAACAAAATAAAATCACATTCAAGCCATAAAAGTGAAGGGATTAGAATAGAAGCAGTGTTGATAACTGTAGGGATTATTCTTTACATGCAGGGATTTTTATCTAAAAAATGGGTGTAGGGAAAAAATGACAGATTTTTTAAATTTTGAAAACGTAGGAAACAGAAAGAGAAGAGAAACAGAATAAAGTAAGAAAAGCTAAAAAAAATAAAAAAAAACAAATCCTTAAAAAAGCCTAAGAAAAGAAAGTGAATGTAATTTTTGTGATCTCAATTAAAAACCTCAATATTATTTGTTGTGCTTAAGTTGGTCTTGTTTTAAACAGAGCTGAATGTAATTAAAAAGAATAATTTCTGGTCTTTTACTTAATTTTTCTTTATGTTTTTATTATAATACAAATGTATAAGTATTTATAAATAAAAGGTGTCAAGAAATGCACCTTAACCAAAAACTTGAACACATGGAATCTAGTAGGGAACATTTTTGGTGGGCGTAGGGAAAGTGAGGTTTTTTTTGGCTGCAGGGATTTTTCAAAAATCAGTTAACAACATTGGTTAGAAGACGCCTCCAGTCGAAATACGAGAGACGCTGAACCGATATTTGTTCAGGCTAAGCAGACAAAGTCCTTTTCTCTACAACGGAGATACTAACGAGCAATATGGACTAAGCCTATACTATCTGTCATATCAGAAGAACATCGGGGCTTCTGTGAGTTCCAGAAAGACAACATTATCTGACTAAACAAGAAGAATGAATTGAATTGAAAATTGAACACAATTTTTAGTAATCGAAATCTGGCATATGGCAATCAATAGAGGAAACTAGTGTATGTTAATATTTTAAAGGACTTTTTATTCCAGTGTATGTGCAAAATTCTAACGGACTTTTTATAGTTTGATTTTCGGCGCGATTTAAACATAATAAAGATAAATTTCTGGATCTCTTTGTTTTGTGATATTGACTTATAAAATATGTACATATGGGTTTTCCCTCCTCGCTCTTGTATGCACAAATGTTTATGTCAGTCAGTCATAAAAGTCCAGTTAAACTCATTACCGAAAACAACAGTTCCACGTCAACGACTCCACCGACTACAAAAAATTTGCATAAGTATTTATAAAAACCTTATAGCAACTCTCGCACCAAAAGCAACCAACTTCTGCACATGCCCGATTTCACTTCTTAATGAAATTTATTACACAATGGACAATTCGTCGTGACAAAAACAATGCGTTGACGCAAAAAGAAAATCCATAACAAGAGCGACACGTGCAGAAACTTGTGGGGACGACTTTCAGTTTCCAGTCGACTGCAATTGCAGGCCAACCTGCCAAAATGCCTGCGCGTCTGCACGTAAGCACAGCAGGGATTCCCGAAGCAAATTGCCAGCTCGACAAATAAATTAACGCCGCTCAAATTTATGATGCCGCCTTGTCCTTGCAGCAGCCAACTGCGGTATCACGCGGCCATCGGTTGCACTGCGACTTGCGCGATTTTATGCCATCGAAAAAATCAACCGACCAGGGCTTATAATTAACAACAATAACCGGCTTAGCAACCAGTCGGTCGGTCAGTCAGTTGGTGGTTCCAACCAACGCTGCGCAGAAGCAACAAAACACACTTTCGTATTCAAATAGGCCAACAACAAGAAAAGAGCTAAATGCGCCGCTGGGAATGCGCCGATAGAGGAGGGGTAGGAGGGGTGTGTGTGTGTGACGAAACGCAACGTGGTCAGTGTCAAGCATCTCGACTTGAAGCGCAGCTCGACGCGATACGACTTCTTATCGGTCGTCCTTGGTTGCAGGCGTTCATTATGCACTCGTGTCGACTGCATTCCAATGCCTGTTGCCGCTTTCATTGACAGCCAACAATATGTTTTGATTTCGGTTTGGTAAAAAATTATTTTTTGCTTTTTGTTATTAATAATATCGTTGTTGTTGTTGTTATGCATGTGCAATGCCGTTTTTGCCAGTTTTTTGTGTGTTTTGCCACTTGTTGTTGGTGTAATTAGAAACGTGCACCGATGACACCCATCTTTGCTCTGCTGCTCCAAGCGTGGTGCTTTGTAAAGCAGCAACACCAACAACAAATTATAATAATTGTATTGCCCCGTGGGTTGGAACCTCCATCGCTGGCTTTGTTGTTTTTGTATATTTAGGTACTTTGTTACCAAAGTTGTATGGTTTTCCTGTTGTTGTTGTTATCATATCAACGCTTGTTGACACATTAAAATTTAACGAGTTTTCTTTTCCGCCAGAGGTTTTAGCACTTTGTTATTGTTGTGGCTGAGGATGTTGTTAGATGTGAGCTGTGTTGCTGTTGTTGTTGTTATAATTTTCATAAACGACCGCAGTCAATTCAATAAATTGTATTATTGCTTTTGTATATTTGAGCACTTGAGCGCCGATCCATCTATCCAACAACAAATGGCCAAAGCTCACAACTGCCACTCATTGAATATGTATGAGCCAATACTTAGCTGATTGTGTTGGCTACGGACATGGTTGATGCTACGAACTTCCACAGACATGTTGGCGACTACTCTAACGCAAATGTATTGTGTTGATGTTTGGATATTACAAAGAAGTGACGCTTTATCAATGACGCTACAAAGTTTTGAAGTGCGAACAAAAAGGGAAATTTCAAGGGACAACAAATTGTTGAATGTAGAAAAAATTGTTATTTCATAAAATGCAGAGATCAGCTAATGAATTGACTGTGAATGATGAAGGAGTAATTCTAAAGGATCTTCAGGTAAACTACTAAACGGTTTTGGTACTAATCGATTACACTGCTTTGCAACACCAGAAAACAGGAAGTTATTATTAAATAATTATTATTCAATTATTTGTAGGAAATACAAGGCAAAGCTTTTAGAGTATAGAATACAAAGAGCGTAGGTTGAATTAGCTTGAGTAGCCGCCATTAAGGAAGCACACTTAAGCCTGTAAGACCCGTTGTGATGCCAAGTAGAAGGTGGAACCAGTTGGAGCTGTTGATAAATCTTTGTACAATTAAGCATGAAACATAAAGCATGGTATACACAAAAACATTTTTGGTTTCAATGTAAAAAACAAAATTGTGGCGCTGATGAACGACCGAGGCGAACGTTTTTTCTAAAGCGGTTTTAAAAAGTAATTTATTACTTTTACTGGACAGCACACAAGGCTATTAAGTATTTGGTCAAAAAGTGATTAAGTAAGTAATTATAAAGTATTTATTTCCCAATTGGTTATGGCGATATAATTTCACAAAAAAATTTCTACTACATTTCCCGAGAGGAAAAAACAATGGAGTAACTTCAAAATCTTTAAAAAAAAATGTTTTTTCTTTTCTGCTAAATGGAATCAGAAGGAAACTGATGCTACTTAACTGAAACATTTCTTTATTAAAAAAAATTTTCTTGATAACCTATACTGAAAATTGAGTATTAAAGCGCGACTTTCACAGTATCACTACTGTGAAAGTTGGTTAACCTTTAATCGATGGTTAACTACACTTTTTCGATTTCACAATCTATGGTTAACCGACTGTTAACCTGCCAAAAAACCTAACTAACCAAAAAATAATTGAGCTGATTTGACAGGGCACAACATTTTTCAAAATTTTAAGAATTTAAAAATGATTTCCTTTTCTTTTTCCACCAGTTCAAGAAGCTTGGTTTTAGGTTGAAAAATTCGGGGCTCATTTATTTTTCACTAAAAATTCAAACGAAAAATCGTTTTTTTAATTCGATTTGTTTTGATTTCAACAAAGTTAGAACAGTGCTGCCAATAATATACAAGCAGTGTTACCAATTTTAAGCAGTGCTGCCACATATAATTTCTAAATTAGCTGTTTAGATGCACCACTGTGAAAGCCAACACTATTTAATCAATGGTTAACCATCGGTTCGTGATTACAGTTAACATTTGGTAATCAACCACTGTGAAATCGGGTCTAAATCTCAAAAAATGAGGAAATTTTCAAAAGCGGATCAAAAACCACACCCGCTCCTCACTGTAGAAACGTTAAAACTTAATTAAACCGTAACGCTACAACTCAAAAATATAATAGTTTTAACCCTTTCGGACGTCTGCATCCTCTATGGTTGCAAGAATACATTTTTTTGTTGGTCTTTAGAATAGTTTGAAGTTTTAGGAAAAATTCGAAATTAATAAACTGAATATCTAAGTTTAAAGAAGAGAAGTATACACGTTTTTTTAATGGTATATCTTGACATTGTAAAGGAAGAAGAAGCAGCAAAATTTAGAGAACTTTTTAATTTGACGTTTTCTTTCAATTTAGATACTTTTTTTTAATTTTGGCTGAAATAAATGAAGACATTTTCGTTATGCGTAAAAAGTTGTATGTTTAAGTAATTATTACAGCCACAACGATGTGGTTGCTCTCATAGAAAAACACTCTAAAATACAGGGTCCGAGTATACAAATTAAAAAAATGCTTATGGAAGTCTGGCAGTCTATTTATAACTTCAACTAAAGCTATAACCTACAAATATTTAATTTTATTTTCATTCAAGAAAGTAAGTCTACAGTACCGTACGGACTAAGTTAATATTCAATAAGTACTTAAAAATATATAACAATAAGGTAAAAAAAATGCATATTGAAGGAATTCAAGTTTAGAAGTTGAGACATCCATGCTATGAGTACCAAAAAACTTGTTGAATTAAAATTTTGAAAGTGTTCTGAACAAAAGAGTATTGTAGGTTTGAATGGATCTAGAGGGACTAATAACGAACAAGTAGTAGTGACGGAAAACCCGAAAAGAAACGTTTTTATAATTAAATTCAAAAAGAATTTTTTTAAAGACTACTGCCAGAACAATCAAAAATTAAGTAAATAGAGAAAACGTTCGTTGTTTTGGAATGTAAATACTTTGTCGGCATATCAACAATAAATAAAAATTAATTAAATAAGGGTAAATTTTATAATTAAAAGTTTTTTGAACTTTTTTGGACTCTTCTCATACATTGTTAAAAGCACAAAATTAGAGGAAAAAGACAAACTAGTTGGCAACTCTGCACATTGTGGCGCGCATTTTACACATTTTTTTCGTTTTTTATTTAAATATTTGCCCGCATTGAAATCGAAATCAATTACAAAAGCGTAAAACTTTCATTTTCAATATGTGAGCTAAATTGAAATTAGACTTAAACGCGCCTTAAATTAGACAGCGCCAACAACAGACCGATCGCGTACGATCGGCAGCAGCAAACCATACGAAATGGCTACAAAGTGTTCGAAGAAAAAATAAACTTTTTCTAATTTTTTGTATATGTATTTATTTTAATTTTGTTTTTTGCAAACGAAACGTGAAAAAATGCGCTTAATGACAGCGGCAACTAAAACAAAAGCAACAACAACAACAACGTCAACACCAGCAACTGCGGTTTGCAGCAGCGACAATGGCCGGCAATTGGAAGCGTTGCTTCATTTTTGAAGAAGCTGTCGAAGCTGAAGCCATGCGGCAGCGAACAGCGACGCGTCCTTTCAGCTGTCAGTTTGCAGCGCTTCAAATATTTGCGCGGCCGTTAAAAGTGCAAAACGAAAACATTCAATGCGCAGAGTAGTAAAAAGATTGGACAAAAATCGTACAGTAAACAAAAGCCAATGAACAAAAAAACAAACAGCAGTCAGCACCAAAGCAAATAAAAGCAACGCAACAACAACAATAGCAGCAATAATAGCCGCTACAATCTGGCAATGGTCCGGTAATACTTAATCAATAAATGCGGCGGTAACAACATTGGCAGCAGCACCGACTACACAGCAAATAAAAGCCCATAAAAGCCGCAGGGAGGAGGCGAGAAACGCCAGTTGGGCCAACAAAACTTGGCAGACGTGAAGCAAAAAATGTAGCATAATATTAAAATAACATTAAAATAAAAATTGAAAAGTAGAAAGAAAAGAAAAAAAAGAGAAAAATGAAATGAGAGAAATAGAAATGCAAAGGCAAAGTAGAAGTTGTTACGAAAAATTGAAATATGGCGAATGTCGAATGAAAATATTCGTTACACGTGGTTGGCTTTTGCTGGCCATTGTTGTTGTTGTTGTTATTGGTTGGTTGTTGTTGCGAAAATATGTTTTTGATATATGTTGAAGAAATATTTTATTATTATTGAATTATTATTGAAAAGCCAAACAACAGAATATTTTGAAATTCTCGAAGTACAAATAAGCTTTGAGGAATTTACAAAAAAAAACTTTTGACTACCATTAAATTGCATCGGACTGTGTTCATGTTGAACTGTTGTAATTTCCTTTTAAAAACAGGGACCGCAAATAACAGTTATTTATGAAAACTATATTTGAAAAATTTACTATGAAGGAAAAGTCATACAAATAAATGAAAAATTAAAATGAAAGAATTATTTTTTATTTATATTTTACAAATCCTTTAATAACAATTATTTTTGATTTTTTTGATATAAGTCCACAAATAACGGTTTTATTTCAATTTTTATTTAAGTTGTCCTAAGATAACAATTATTGGTGACTTTTATTTTTTTAGTCATCAATAAAAAATCAAATCATTCAATGACTTTTATTTATGAAATTTTTTTTTAGCATATTGTCTCTTATATAGGTGGAGCTGAAGTCGCGTAGAAAAAACACATCCTCCATTGCGGACACTTAATCTCCGGATTGGCTCGACCGATTTAAAAAAAATTTATTTAGTTCTTTTTATTAACTTATTTTTTACAAGAATCCACCACAATATTGAAGAAAAATTTTTAATTTAAAGTACTTTTTCTGGGAAAAAAGGTGAAAAACGCAGTCAATTTTTGACACTTTTTTCAAAAAGCTCCTATCTTTTATTTTTAGCGTTTTTTTATTTTTCTGGTGAATTCCTGTGTCCGAAAGCTTAATAATTCTGTTTTGTTTTTTTGTTTCAGAAAAAAAATTTCTTTTGTGTTCCTTAAACCTTCAATATATTGTTAAAAAAAATTCAAAAAGATTGATAATAAAGGAGCTGAAGAATAAATAATTTTGTAAATCATTAAAAATTCCTCTTTCTAACGTGCCATGATACCTTAAATATCTACATTCAAAATATTGTAGAAGCAATAACTCTATGAGATGTTATTGTTGTAAATATTGCTATCATTTTCGCTGCTGTCATTGTGATAACTGTCAGCCCTAAATCGTTAACGTTAACGTTAACCCATTTTCGGCCGCTGGTCGATTTTTCGACCAGCCATTTTGAAGGATAGTAGCTCTGCACTTAGATATTATATCTTTGAACTTTTCATGCAGAAAATAGCTTTGGTCTTTTGGTAACCCCTCGAAATAATAATTTTTTTTAAAAACGAAAAATTTAGAGATGTTGGGGAAGGCACGAAAAAATCATTTTTTTTAGTCATATTTTGAATATTCTGAAAAATATATAACCTTTTCAAATTATTGATTTATTATTGATTATTTACGAAGCCTAAAGACCAAATTACCACAATCAATTGATATCCATTAGATTATGAAAATATTTTTACCTCTCAGCACCGCGTACTTTTCAGTAGTCGAAAAATCGACGATTGGCCAGAAGTCGTCATGTATGTACATATATAAGCCAACAATTGTTTGTTTTCATGCTTGATTATTATTTGACTAAAACTATGTACATATATATTTGTTTTTATTTGAAATTGAATTTTTATTAATTTATACAAAAAATTTGTAAAAAAAAAAAAACACAAAAAAAATCCAAAAATATTCTTGATTAAGGTCCTAAATGTAAGTCCTTAAAAGGAATTTCAAAAATATTGACTACTTCTGGTAGCGGCCGAAAATGGGTTAACGAACATTTCCTTCTATCGGTTCTCTAAGGACCAATTTTACAGTGGTTGGTTAGTCATTAACTACCTTTTTTGATTTCACAGTCTCTGGTTAACCAATCAATCAATGTTGAATGGTTTAACATCGCTTAACCAAGAAATCAATCAACTGATTTGACAGCGCACAAAATTTTTAAAATTTGTCAACAAATTATTAAAAAATTATTGCCTCTTCTTTTTCCACCAGTTAAATAAATTTGGCAATTTTTAAGGTTGAAAAGTTCGGGGCTCCTTTATTTTTCACAAAATGTAAACGCAGCAGTGCTGCCATATATAATTTATCAGCTGCCTAGAAAACCAGCCACGCCAAGCCAAAACTATTTAATCAATGGTTTAATATCAATTCTTGATGAAATTTAACAGATTGTTTACTAACCACTGTGAAATCGGGCCTGTTTGTTTTGTCTATCATCAAAAAAGTGATTTTTTGCTTAAGTTACATTAAGTTGTCATATTGTGTCATAAAAATAAGTAAATAATAAAACAAAAAAATTGTTAAAAAACAAATAAATAATTAAAATAATACTTTAATAGATGTTGTATTATTTAGGAAAACAAAAGTGTAAGTTCCTGGGACTCAGCGTGGGTAGTTATAGGTATAACTATGTGTTTTTTTTTTAAGGCCAGACGATTGAGGGTTAATACTCTCTTTTTCACTTTTCAATATAAACATTTTATTAGTATTGTTGCCTTGTTCGTTCCATTCATACATTCAACGATCATTTATGGTTTAAGGTTGAGGTTGCGAATTGCATTTGCAATATTGGCAATGCGTTTGCCACCAATTCAACTGTCAAAACTCCATCAACTGCAGCCATCTTTCAAAAGTCAAATAACAACAACAACAACAAAAATAATATCAGCAGTAAGCAAAACACTTTCATGTTGCTGCCATTGTTGTCCGAGTTGCTGATGGCATTATTATTATTGCTTTTGTTGCTGCTGCTATTGTTGTTGTTGTTGTTGTTATTATTATTGCTGTTTACCGCTACAGCTGTTGAGTATACGATACGTAAATCTTTTTTGTTCACTTTCACATTGACTTTTAGCAGCCGTAACCAATAAAAAATTACATTTTTTTTTGGTTGGTATTTTTCAGTTTTGTACATTTTTTGTTGTTATCATTATGGTTGTTGTTGCAATTTCTTTGCAGCCATGGTAAGTGCTTTTGGCCTTAGCTTGAATTTCTTCTTTCAGCCGAAATGTTATTGCAAATTTTTTAACTGTTATTAGTCGCACGACCGTCAGCGCTTGCCTTTTTTTTGTTGTTGTTGTTGTTATTGTTTGTTCGTCGATGTCAAGTCATTGATATGTCCAAATACAACGCGCAAATATTTTCGTTGCGCTGCCGTGACCCATTACCGCTCGCGCCACTGTAAGCATCCAGCCGGCCATTCATTCATCCATCCAGCGACTCATCGATTCATTCAAGTTCGGCTGACGGCGCACCGACATTGCATAACATGAACCTCGGCGATCGTGTCGCGGCGCATTGAGCAAATGCGCTTTGCAAAGCGGTAAAAGCGACTATTACACGCATCCGCCTAATTGGCGCTCATCACTCCGGACCCGCGCCGATTGTTTCATAAATCACAGCAAATGTGCAAATCATCGCAGTCGGGCGTTCGCCGACCCACAGTCGAGTGTTTAGTATTAACAAATTCGATTTTGAGTTTGACAGATTATCTGCTGTTGAAATAATCGATTTGTTTCTTCAAACAATTCAGGTCGAATGAATATTGTTCGTTGTTGTGATTGCTGCTTTTGTTGTTGTTAGTGTTGAATATGCAATGCTGAGGCGCGTACAGTGAAATACTTTGTACGAATATTGCTGCGGACTTCCGCAATGCATGCGGTGCCTTCATGTATATTAAACTACAGGTACATATGTATGTAAGTTTATGTGTATATACTCGTATCCAAATTCAATTAGGGCTTGAATTTCATTTGACAAGTTTATTCGTGTACTAATAAGGCCTACAAATGAGGTTTAGTTGGAGTGCTTTCAAATTATTTTAACTCGAGTGCACTAAAAAAATCTGAAATGCTACTGGCTGTGGCATAAAATTAATTGAAAGTGCACAAATATTGTTATTGTAATTGGGCTGCATTTATTTAATTTATATGCATTGTGTCTAAATTCGTATTCTCATCTCAGCCCCCTTTGAACTTTTACAGTAAAGTGACAAATTAAACAGCGATAAAAAAATATGGACGTAGCAATTCTTCTGTTTCGGATAGGGGGTTTTAACCCCCAACCCCCTAATGGGTGCGCCACTGATTCCTCCAACCAGCCTGACTGAATCACTGTAGTTCATGCATTCCGAGTTGGTACGATGTTCTAACTCATTAATTAGTTACAAAGACAGTTCGTTTCTGGACCGCACTGCATGACTATAGAACGATCTTCCTTTTAAAAATTTTAACATCACCTTGTTTGGCTCAAATCAAGTACTCAAATATTTTTCCATAAAAAATCCTGTCTTCCTAATGTTTGCATCCTTCTCAAATCAACACAATTTTTTGCATTAATAAAGGACCTCCTGGCTCATATTAAAAATTAAAGTGTATTCGCTAGGCGTTTAATTGCGATTTAAAGAAAAAAGGATGATTTCAAAAATGTTAATGAAAATGTCAGTGATTGCCAGTCAATTATTATTATTATTATTATTAATGGAACATTTTTAAAAATCTTTATTACAACTAAAAAAAAAAATTACATAACATGCATATTTGAATTGTGTGCAGACGATCCTATGAATTAATTTTTTTATTTATTATCAATTTTTTTCTTATACATATTTATTTATAATTTTTGTTAATAAATTTTGTTTTTGCTGTAGGATGGTAAACACGAAAACAAAGGAGTGTGCAAAAGCACAACAAAAAAATGGTAGCGCACAGGTGTCAGCTGCCATGTGGAGTGCTCCGCATTCGGGTATTTACAATTAAATTCAATTGAATTCAATTCAATTCAATTCGATTATGACTGCCCAAAGGCATTTATGTACTGAATGTTGTTGCTGTTGTTGTTTGGTGAGTTCATGTGGGTTGGGCTCATGCGGCGACTACTACTTAAATATTACTCGTATGTGTGCAGATAATTCGGCAACTTGTAGGCAGACGCGCGGCCAGCACAAAACACTGCTCGCCAATTACCAGCGCTGGCAATTACAATGTGGCCAGTCGGCAGTGCAATCGACAATGAGCGCATTATCGTACATTGCTGACAGCCAGTCGTGGTGTTTGTGTCATTACAACTGAATTAAATTAAATTAAATTACATTTCGTATGAAACAAATTATTGAAGAATGCGCCGTATGTGTCAATATTTAAATACCACATAAATTATTCAAAGAGCGTAGCGCTGGCAAAACTGCCTTGCCAAATATGTAAAGTTCCAATTGCTAAGTGCACGGCGAACTAAAACAACATTTCATGCAGTAAACTTCAACACAAATCACCGTTGCCCCAATTTCGACACAATTTCAAATTCAATTTTTTCCAACAAACAAACAAATAAATAAATAACCGTCATTTCGGCAAACCATCATCCACTTTGCGCATAAAGTGCTCAACGGACATTGGCTGAATTTTAAGCAAACCGGAACCGCAGGTCGTCATTAACGCGCTCACGCTCGCTCAATCAATATTACAACTGAACTCGGCCATTGCTCATATTTCTTCTTCGTTTGTATACTTTCCTAAATTTCATTTTGTTTTGCCCGCGAAAAAGTGCGCAAGAAACATTTTTGCTGGACATGACGATGCATGACAATTAGCGGCCAGAGGAAGCTGCAGTCCATATTCGTAAATATGTACATACGTCCGTCCCTCTGTCCAGTCATACAGCGGCCCTGTTCGATCGCCCAGTCGGTGTGGCCCGTTGCACGGCCGTCTCTAATAAACGCCAGCATACTCGCCCATTTATGGGCTCCAACTCAGTCAGTCAGTCAGTCAATCACTTTGCGCTCACTCACCGGCTCGCGTTCCCTGCTCTGCCTGACTGTCGTCGTTGTCCATCGGCAGACATTGTTGCGGCAGCGACAACAATTCACGCCAAATGGATGAGTCGTACTTTCCCTTTTTGCTGACATAACAATTGAGCGCTTTTTTATGATTTTCTTGCGTTTTCCCTTCCTCTTCGCATATTTTCATATCTTTCTCTGTCGCTGCCACACAATGCAGACGTCACTGCCACTCGCTGCCGCTGCCTACATCCATGCGGTGACCTTTATCGCAAATGTTTTGTTTGTCTGTCTGTCAGCACCAAAAACCCTCAAATGCAAACTGAGAAAGAAACGGAGATTCGTATGCTTTCAACGAATTTTATTCAAGTCAGATTAGTCACAGTTAGGCGAACGCAATGGCTCAATGGTCAGTGCGTTTGACTGAGGGTCAAGACGCGATGTGCTCGGCGCCAGAGCGGAACAGCAACAAAACATTTTAGGCAATTTTCCAAACGTTTTTCACAAAAGGTGTGTTTTTAGTGTGAAAATAGCCCCAAAACCCTGTAAACCCTTCACAGAACTTAAAAAAACTTAAAATTTAATTTTATAATTTTATATATTAAGACAATAATCTGCTTAGTTCATTCAATGTAAATTATTTTCAATATTATTGTTTTTATTTTATTTAAATTATATTTATTTAATTTTTCTTTCTTATTTTAAAAAAGATAAAAATATATGAAAGACAAAAAGAAAAAAAAACAAGTAATCCGTTTTATTTATTTGCTTTTTTAATATCTATTTATTCTATTTTATTTTTTGTTTGAGGTTCATTATTTCTAACCACAAATTATTTTCATTTGTATTTTATTTATTTATTTATTTTTTTATAATATATGTTTCAATTTTTTTACTTCAATTTTTTATTATCTTTTTGTTGGGTTTTACTTTTTTAATTTAACTTTTATTCCTTGTTTTAATTTTTAATTTTTCTATTTAGTTCTTATTTATTTATGTCTGATTTATTTTTAATTATTTTATATTTATTTATTGTTATTGTCATTTATTTTCAATGTTTTTGTATTTACTTATTGTTTTTTACTGTTTTCATTGTTATTTGTTTAGTTTTATTATTTTTAACCACAATTAATTTGTTTTCTGATTGTATTTAACTTATTTTTTATTATTGTATATTGCTTAATTTTATTATTTTTAGTTAGGTTTTACTTTTATAATAAATTTTTCATTTTTTTTTTAATTATTCTTTATTTTTGTATATAAATTTTTATATTTAGTTCTTATTGACTTCTAATTTTTGCTTTTTATTTGGTTTTGTTTGTGTTGTATTCGTTTTATTTATTTTCTAATTCTTTTATTTACGCTTTGTATGTGACGTATTTTTTTATATATTATTTATTTTTTAAACTTGTTTTTGTTTGTACTATATTCCTTCCTTGTATATTTTTTTTAAATTTTTTTATGTATGTTTTTGTTGGGCTTACTTTTTTAATTTATTTATTTTTCGTTATTCGATTTTTGCATTTTTTTAATTTAGTTTTCAATTATTTCTGTGTTATTTATTTTCAATGTTTTTGTATTTATTTATGGTTTTTTATTGTTTTTATTGCTTTTTTTATTTTTAAGCACAATTAATTTGTTTTCTGTTTGTATTTTATTAATTTTTATTATTATTATTTTTTGATTTTTTATTTTTTTTAATTTTTATGTTTAGTTCTTATTCATTTCTTATTATTGCTTTTTCTTCATTTTTGTTTTTGTTTTTTTTTATTTTTTCTAATTATTATATTTACGTTTTGCATTTTACGTATTTTTTATGTATGATTTATTTTTTAAACTTATTTTTCTTTGTACTATATTCCTTACTTGCATTCCTTATTTGTATAATTACTAGTGTCCGACCGAAACCACTTTTTTGGGCCGAAACCGAAACCGAATATTCGGTCGGACACTAATAATTACTGTTTATTTTTTCATGTATGTTTTTTGTTGGGTTTACATTTTTAATTTATTTTTATCGTTATTTTAATTTTTAATTCTTTTTATTTAGTTTTCTTTTTTCTGTCTGATTTATTTCGAATTTGTTTATAGTTTATACTTATTCTTTTTAGTTTGAGTGTTATTGTTTTTTACCACAAATTATTGACTTTTTATGTTTGTTTGTTTTGTTTTCTTTATTTTGTATTAATTTAAAATTTTATTTTAATCAATGTTATTTATTTCGTTTTGTATATTATATAATTTATTTTTATCGCTTATATTTATAAATTTTTTCTATTCGTTTTATTGTTTTTAATTTGTTGTCTATTTTTTATTTTCAAAACCAAATAAATATCTTAGTTTTGTTTATAAAGAAGCGATTTATGTTTTTGTCTAATCTTTTGTTAATATTTTTTATTTTTATACTATAATCAATTTACTTTTTATTTGTTTTTCTGTTTTGAAATTACAAAGTGTTGAAAACGTTGTATACATTTTAGGCGTTTTTTAATTAGTTTTTTATTATGTATTAGTTATTTCTTACTGACGTTTCTTCTATGATTCGAATTATTAATATTTATTTTATTTTATTTATTTTCTTTTTTATCTTTTAATTGTTTTGTATTTATATTGTGTTCAGGTTTATACATTTGTTATGTTTCTCATTTCTTTATAATTTATTTGTGTTATGTTATTTTTAACTCCACGAAATTTGCGAATGTTACAACTGATTGCATGTTCCTAGGAGACACAAGTAAGGCTCCAAATTTTTTATTGAAATTTCAACCGAGAATTTTTTGTTTTTACTTTTATGGTGCGTTGTGGACTTTCAGCAGAAATTCGATAAGCTGAGATTATTTTCATATTGCCAGAACCATTGGGAATACAGGCGATTGAAAAGTTGAGTCTAAAAATGTTTAGTGAAAAAACAACTTGCTATGGTGTTCCCTGATATATTTATGGTATTTTAAGGACTTTCGGAAAGCTTTTTGAATGTGCTACAAGCAACCAATTGAAACAACCAACTAAGTTACAAGTATCCAATGCCAGGCGAAACAACCAATTTGAAAACTAACTTAAACAATCTTCAATTTAAATTCTTGTTTATTTAAAAAATAATCAAGAATTTTTAGCAAAGTATAATCGAGTAATGGCCAATGCGTGTAGCAACGTGCGCCCGACAGCACTAAGAGCCACCACAGTAAATTAAGTCTATTTTTAGTGTGTTAAGTCAGTTGGCTCCAAATGGGTAAACACTCTCGCTAGAATGTCTGCGTTGGTCAGAGTAAATACACAAGCAACAAATGACACTTTGGCAGAGTGTCGACTGTATGGTGGATGGTTTTTTATGATCTCACACCTACTTTATGCAGATTCTCGAGAATTAATTCTTATTAATCAAACACTTGAGAAAGGAAGGGCTCGGTACATACACACGCACAAATTTCAATACATATAAATACAACTCTGCGTGCGTTTGATATTGTGCATCAAAAGTCAATCGATTTAAAATCGACCAACGGCACGTCACGGTTTTATTGCGGTACAAGTAATAAAAAACACTCCCAACAACAACAACAACAACACCAATCCAAACAAAATGCAATACAAGTAGCACAACATGCCGACTGCAATTTAATTGTCTGTTTGCCAGCTCTTCAAGAAATCACTCAAGGCACCGCAAGCAGGTACATCGATTTCAGCAATTCATCAGTTGCTACAACAATAGCAACAACAACAACATGCGTTTAATTGGTGATTTACGCTATTATGATTGTTGGCAGGTTTCTTTTATGTTTTCATTTTTTTTATAGTGAATGTATTTGTTTTACTTTTTCTGGCTTTATGGTTTGATTTTTTCTTCATTGTTTGTGGGTGAATAATGTGTGCGAGTGTTTTTGTTGCAATTCTATGGTATGCGGAAAGATTACCAACCAATTGGCCAACCAAAAACACTGCCAACTGTAAATCGATAAAACGACGATAAATAGAAGCAGACGAAATGGCCAAAAACGATAACAGAGAAATTATATCAAATTGATACGTTTTCGAGTTCAAACGCAAACGCACACACACACGCACACGCACAATGTGTGCTGCAAAATTACTGAGCCAAATACCAGCAGGCGCGTCCAAGTGAGCGTTGCACCTGCGCATCGTAACACTCGACCGAGTAAGATGAAGTCAACCACCAGCCAGATGAAGTCCAAAGCAAAGCGACTTGAGCTCAACTTTGGAAACGTCAATGCAATAATCAGTAGAATTATTTTGTTCGAATGGCAGTGATAAGTCTTTAAATGTTGCTGTAGATTAAAAGTGAATACTGTAACAGCCAATCATGCACAATTTGGGTTCCGATTCGAATTTCGATTCTGTTCAGGTAATTTTGCTGTCAAAGATGCTGTCAAAGATGCTGTCAATTGTCGACAATTTCGATAAAATCATGGAATTCGTAGTCTGGCAATCATGTAAGCACTGTAAGTTCATGTTAAGGCACCACTTGGCTCACTTGAATGAGAATGAATACCAAAAGAAGCTCGATGTATGAGTTGAGTACGAGTTAATATGTACAAGAAAACCTCATGGACTGAACTTCCATCCACTTATGACAACGTCAAGGTATGCCGGATGCCAAAGTCAGATTTGACGATCAGGAAGGCTTTGCCGTATTGCATATAGATAGAAGAAGAAATATAAACAGACAGAAGATCAGATAGTCAAAAATATATGATTGTTTGACAGAATAGTCCTAAGAGCGACTAAGCCAAACTTCCTACTTTGCTCTGCAAAACCAGGGACCGTAACAGTTATAAGTTCTATTATAAAAATCAATGTTTAAGAGTTATTTTTTAACTTTTATTTAATGACTCAACAAATAAAAGTTATTTTTTATTCATATTTTAAAAATCTTATGATAACAATTATTTTTAAATTTTTTCTTATTAGTCCACAAATAAAATTTTTTTTGATTTTTATTTTAGTTGTCCTATGATAACAATTATTCGTGACTTCTATTTAAAAAAATCATCAATAAGAGTCATTCAGTGACTTTTATTTATAAAAGTCATCAATGAAAATCATTCAGTGACTTTTATTTTTTAAGTCGCAATATAAAAGTCATTTTCATTAATTGCACTACTGGATTCATTAAATATCGAAATGTATATATATCCTTGATCGGCTTAACAAGATCTGTCTTGACAATTCTACTTTCTGGAAGAATCATAACTTTTGCATGCATTAATTAAAATTACTTTTATATTGCGACTTAAAAAATAAAAGTCACTGAATGATTTTTATTGATGACTTTTATAAATAAAAGTCACTGAATGATTTTTATTGATGACTTAAAAAATAAAATTATTGAATGATTTTTATTGATGACTTATTTATAAAAGTCACTTTATTGATGACTTAAAAAATAAAAGTCACTGGCTGATTTTTATTGATGACTTAGAAAATAAAAGTCAGTGAATAATTGTTATTGATGACTTTTATAAATAAAAGTAACTAAATGATTTTTATTGATGACTTTTATAAATAAAAGCCATTGAATGATTTTTATTGATGACTTTTATAAATAAAAGTCACTGAATGATTTTTATTGATGACTTAACAAATAAAAGTCACTGAATGATTTTTATTGATGACTTAAAAAATAAAAGTCATTGAATGATTTTTATTGATGACTTTTATAAATAATAGTCACTGAATGATTTTTATTGGTGACTTAAAAAATAAAAGTCGCTGGCTGATTTTTATTGATGACTTAAAAAATAAAAGTCATTGAATAATTGTTATTGATGACTTTTATAAATAAAAGTCACTGAATTATTTTTATTGATGACTTTTATAAATAAGTCACTGAATGACTTATTGATGACTTTTATAAATAATAGTCATTAAATGATTTTTATTTATGACTTAAAAAATAAAAGTCATTGAATGACTTTTACTAATGACTTTCATAAATAAAAGTCATTGAATGATTTTTATTGATGACTGAAAAAATAAAAGTCACCAATAATTGTTATCATAGGACAACTAAAATAAAAATCGATATAAAACTGTTATTTGTGGACTAATATGAAAAAAATCAAAAATAATTGTTATTAACCCATTTTCGGCCGCTACCAGAAATAGCCAATATTTTTGTAATTCCTTTTAAGGAATTACATTTAGGACCTTAATCAAGAATATTTTTGGATTTTTTTTGTGTTTTTTTTTTTACAAATTTTTTTTATAAATTAATAAAAATTCAATTTCAAATAAAAACAAATATATATGTACATAGTTTTAGTCAAATAATAATCAAGCATGAAAACAAACAATTGTTGGCTTATATATGTACATACATGACGACTTCTGGCCAATTGTCGATTTTTCGACCTCTGAAAAGTACGCGGTGCTGAGAGGTAAAAATATTTTCATAATCTTATGGATATCAATTGATTGTGGTAATTTGGTCTTTAGGCTTCGTAAATAATCAATAATAAATCAATAATTTGAAAAGGTTATATATTTTTCAGAACATTCAAAATATGACAAAAAAAAATGCTTTTTTCGTGCCTTCGCCAACATCTCTAAATTTATCGTTTTTAAAAAAAATTATTATTTCGAGGGGTTACCAAAAGACCAAAGCTATTTTCTGCATCAAAAGTTCAGAAATATAATGTCTAAGTGCAGAGCTACTCTCCTTCAAAGTGGCTGGTCGAAAAATCGACCAGCGGCCGAAAATGGGTTAAAGGATTTTTAAAATATAAATAAAAAATAATTCTTATATTTTAATTTTTCGGTAAAAATGACAAAAAAAAAGTTTATTGCCAAGTTTGATTCTCCGTGCGAAAAGAAATGTATTGGTATATTTCAATTATTTGCATGATTTTTCCTTCATAGTAAAATTTGCAATTACAGTTTCCATAAATAACTGTTATTTCCGGTCCCTGTGCAAAACTAAATACCAAATCGTTAAAGTTGTCTTAAATCAGTTACTCGCATTTACTGTTTGGACGTTCAAAATCGTTGGCAAGCAAAACACACGAGCCTTAAATATCAGCTAGTGCCAATTTCAAGTTTATATTTACGCACCTTGGAACCTGTGTGCGAGGCGCCAGCGGGGCGTATGCGCAACCTGCCGCGGCACGCCCGCTGCATTCATCATTCCACTTGGCGCTTACGTATATCCGAATTAAAAACAGTGCATTAAATAACTGAAGCACAACAGTGCAACACTATCGGTGAGGTGCCAGCACAAATACCAACAACAGTGCCTCGCTCGTCTCTGCCTCTGCCTGAGCCTCGGCAACGAAAAGCACCTGCGTAATCGCGTTAAATTGCATAAAAATTGCTGGTAAACTGAAAAAGACAACCGCGGCGGCACACCGTGGAAAGCGAGCGCTGGCTGGCAATAAGCCGCGCACGAAAGCAAAACATGAAAAGACGACTTTTCTCTGGAGCGCGCAACGGTGCGTCAGTGTGAGTGTGCGTGTCAAATGGACAAGTGCGCGCCGCATTTGACGCGTGCCACAAATTACCGCAATGCTATTGCACTCCGAGTTAATAATTTTCGCTTCACAGTGCAGCGGGGCGCAATTGTGGTTATTTCTTGGTGCACTGTGCATTGTGTGCACTCGAACTGGTTTGGGGCATTTTTTTACGTATATTTTTTTTTTTATATTTCTTAGACGTTGCATTGGTGTGTTTGTCCCTGTGTTGTTGTGCCGTTTTCCTTTATTTCTCGGTTTACGTTTGCTTTGAGCCGAAATTGTCGGTATTTCTGCTGCTGTGCCGCATTATTAACGTAATTATTATTTTATGATTCGTTAAGCGAGTTTTCCTGCCTTTCGGTTTTCATGAACAAAAATAATTGCCACGCTCTGCTTTGCTTCGATATGCTGGCTGGCTGGACTTTTTCAGCAATTTCAAGTGGAAATAGGTTAAAAACTGGGTTATAGTAGTAAAGACAAAAGGCAAAAACGATCAATTAAGACGTTAAATAAATATTTTAATGAAAATGTTGTGAGGCAGCAAAAAAAACTAAATAATTTTTGTCATGATTCCTATTTGAGATTTTTATTCTAAACCATTAACACAAACAAAGCATTTAACACCTGTGAAATACGCTAAATGACAATGAAGCTACCTAAGTGATTATAAAAAATAATCAAAAATTTTAACTAGATACTAAATTGTTGGTCTGGTTGGCATTGAGATGGAAAGGAAACAGTTTTGCGCACATTCGTTCATTAGGACACGGCTTTAGTGGAAAGAATCTTATTAAAGGATTTCATACTCGTATATGTTAAGGTAGCTCCGGGCCTAGAAAGAGTAGGACAACGCACTTCACCTTCTATGCAGTTGTCTGGCATTATTTAGAAGAAGGAAAACTCACCCGGCCCACTACTTCTTGGACAATACAAGCGCTCTAGACGATAGGACTATTCACAATCTACTTGGTTTTGTAAGGAGCTCAAATTCCCTAAATAAGTGAGCGGACTTCAATTCAATTGATTGTGGTATCACAATGGCTTTTTAAGGTCTAAGTGGACTATGCCTTGGAGCAGGCACTCCTACCGTCCTCCTATCTATCAAACAAATCTCAACTTACAAAACACCTTTGTGTTTCAACAGCTCAGAAATATGTGAATATTTCTGAGCTGTACGAGATGTGCTTCTATAGATACTGAATGAAAGTGTTCAATTGTCATTTTTTGTATCATAAAAAGGTTAGGTTAGGTTAGGTTATGATGACTGCCTCTGTAAGATACACACTCGGAAGTCTATTAAGGGGGTGTTCCCGGGTAGAAGTTTAAAAAAATCGATTTTTTTTTGGCGTTTTATTGTACCTTATATGTTACTATATACTATCACCCCCCAAAGTCGTTTTTCAATCCGCAAACTCAGTACCCGCTTTTTTGCATGTTAATTGAAGTAATCTCAGCTCTTTTTGCTCCGCTGATACATTGCGCATACCTTGAAACGCGTTTTTCTCGAAACCACATTTTTTGTACTGGCCGATTTTCTCAGCAACTATGAGAGGTATCGACTTGAAATTTTGGGAAATGTTCTAGATAGTTTTCATTGGATGCTAAACCAAAGTTTTCATCAAAAAATTATTGTTAAATATATTTTCAAGCACTCTAAAGGTAGAAAAAGGTGGCAAAACTGGACAATTTTTTTTCATATGGCCGCCATTTTGTTTCTAATCAACATTTTGACTAAAACTGTGGTTTAGCATCCGCGGAATTTATTGCAGATTAATAATTGCATACCCATTTCTGTTTCACATTACTGGTTCCCGAAATTTCTTATCGGCCAGCAGTGAAAATCAGCGTGACAAGGTCACATTGACCACTGAAAATTTGTACTTAGAAAATAAAATTTTTTGACACAAATATGAGTTTCTGTTCTCCAAATAATAAGGAACAACAAGCAAAAAACCAGAATATTGCATGTTGCCTTGTAGCTCCAAAAAAAACTGTTGAAAAACAGTTTAAAATCGGCATTCTAGACGGGAACACTCCCTTAAGAGGCCCATTGTGATACCACATATTTGACCCGTTTTTGAAATGTGTATGCAACACTGTTCTATCCAACAGGCTTCCCAACTATTAAAACGGTTTAGGGAGGACAAAATTTGGATTCATGAGGACTTTATATGGGAATTACTTTGTTTCAGGAGGACATCACATTCCTTCAATATTTCACCATGTTTATAGAAAATACAAGTGTAAAAAGAGAAAACCTAAAAGCACATGTAAATTTTAACTTTTTAACCAATTTAAAAAATGAAACAAAACGCATATTTGTGCTACTGTAATCAACAATATCAAATAATATTTTCAATTTCGTGATCATCGAGATCACACAAGATTTTTTAATGCATTGTGTATTATGTGCGCGTGACAATTGCCTTTTAATATGTTTTGGTTTGAATTCTTAATATTAACGAAAAGGGAATGTATACCAAAGTTTTAGTATTATTTGCACTTAGGCAACAACATTTTTTATTTTTAAGTCTAATTTTTCCAATGCGGCCTTAATCATGTTGAACATTCCAACAGCTGACTCATCCGGGTTTTTAACAAAGTCTGTAATTTTATTTTGAATGCCCAAAGCAGCATCGAAATATTGGACACAAATTGGAAAAATTTTCCTCATTAATTGATTAAGTTTGAATTAAAAAAATAAAAAAAAAATTGAAATGCAATTTGAAATGACTTTTTGGCCTTTGAGGAGGACGGAGGACATTTTCTGTTCAATGAAAACTGTTTTCCTCAAGGGAGGATGGTGGGGAAGCCTAGTTACAACACACATTTCAAGCGGATGGGAGAAGGGGAGGGGCCTACAGTTTAACGCCGAATCCTAACGACAGTTGGCAGTTTTTTCTTTCACACTTGGAGGCGTTTCCCATTGCCTGCCGAGAGATTTTTGTAATTCTCATCTGCTTTATGTGGATAGCGATAGAAGAAGACCAGTGTTTCACCAGCCCGAGTTAGTATTCGAACCTAAAGCCTCGGTATGAGAAGCCACCACTAAGACTAATAAATATTTTTGAGCAACTTCAAGAAATTTAAGAAACGGGCCTAGAATGTTTTGCTGGTCAAGTAGTGCAAATAATGTTTTGTCTAAACAAATTTATTTAAATCATAAACAAAGCCTAATGAAAGGCACCAAAACTCGAATCGATTAACAATATTTGCAGTAATGAGCTTTTGGAAAATTTTAATCAAAATAATAATCATTCATAACAAATAATTAATTAATAATAAAAATAATAATAATTATTCAATAATGAATCATTTCTTTAAAGAAAGCCTAAAGGAGTCAGAGACTAGTCTGCACCTTCACTGCACAAACATATCCAGTAGTCAATGTCAGATGCTAAATTTATATATGTGGCAACTCCTTCAATTATTATAACTCACATTTTATACATTAACATTTCACATTAACTGCAAGTTGCACAAGTTAGTAAATTTCCCTTCATTGTCTTTTAAACCACATCTAAAAGTAATAGATAGTGAGCACCTCTAGTGTTTACTACATTTGCCTGCCATCAAATAGTGAGAACCATTTTTTTTTTTTTAAATAGGTCAATTAGCAACCATAAAATGTCGATTTCATTGAATGAACTGAACAAGTAAACCCATAAAATCTTTAACAAAAATCATAAAACTATCAAAGTCATCAAACAATGGAAAATTAAATTCTAATAGGTTGTTTTCTTGGCATAAAACTAATCATCAAAATACTTTCCAAAAATTCAAAAATCGATTTTATTTATATATAGGTACTTATACATGAAAAACCCAAATACGAGCCATAAAGATCCAATAATCAATGCCGAAATTTATCGTTACATAAATTCGCTCCGGTTTAATTCTACAGAAATACACACACACACACACCAATACATAACATATCCAAGTGCATACAAAATGCACTTTAACGCATTCGAGATAAACGACAAGAAAATGCAAATTCACTTTGGATGCCGCACCGACAAACGGCAACAAAACACCGCTGAACTTGAATCGAATTGTGAACAATCAGCGACCGAGGAAGATGCGGCCGATTAATGCCACATGACCATGACTATTATTACAACAACAACTAAAGCATCAAACGCATTTACGGCAACAACAACACACCGTCTTACAGACTGCATTGGCTGCTGTGTTGTTGGTGTTAGTGTTGGTGTTGGTGATGGCAAATCGGTGGCTGTGGGCTGTTGATTGGTGACGGACTATTGTCGATGGATGATCGGCGTTGGAAATCGCTTCAGGGCACTTTGCGACATTGTTTATGGTCAGCTTAACGTGGGAATTTATTGTGCATCTTGGTGTGAGTGTGTGTGTGGCTGTTTGACTGCAAGCAATGCAGCGGCAGCAGCAACAATAACAAACAACATTCACACTTTGAGCTGCCAGTCAAGTGTGGCAATCAACGCAAAGGCATCGCTGAAATCAATGCTCGTATGCTAATTGCTGCTGGCCCGGCAACAGCAACAGCAACAGCAACGACAACAACAAAACTATTGCGGCGAACGCTGCTGTGCGTTGCCTAGAGCGACCCATAACGATCGGACCGATAATGGCGCTGATGATGTCGAATTGATAACAATGGACACAGCGACCACAACAACAGCATCTGTTGACTTTGTAAAGGAAATGTGCGCACCACGCTGTCGTCGATTATGCAATCTCAGGCTCAGCAAAGCGAAAACCGAAAAAACCTGCATCGACAACAGCAACAACAAGAATAACATTAGCTGAATGAAAAGCGATGAAACATTGCACGCAACAGTGGTGTAGTGTGCGGCGTTGGTGCGCATGTTGGTGCGTCATTGTTGTTGTTGTTGTTGTATTTGGAATTTTAGTGGCATTAGTCTGTCGCATTTGTTTAGTTTCTTCTTTATGTTTGTGTATTAACATTTTAAGGCTGTTTTGTTCGATTTGGTCCCATGGTCCATTCTGCTCGCTCGCTCTTTTTCGGTTCATTGTCTTGTATTGTTTTGGTTTTCGTGTTTTGGTTGTTGTTGTTGTATTTGTATTGAAGTTTATGGCATTTTTGGGTTTTACAGCGCTTACAGCGCCAACAAAAATATCACAAAAAACCAGTTTACGCATAGGACCGTCGCCGCCAACAACATCAACATCGACATCGACATTGCCAACAACACCAACGGCAACGCGTCGTCGTTTCGGAATTGGGTCAGCAAGTACAATCCAGTCCAAAGCGTTTAGCCCAAAGTACTCAATAAGCCAACAAACAGGTGTAGGCTTAACACACACACACACACACTCATATGTTGACTTGTTGATGTTTTTGTTTGGCGCTGTGGCTCGAACGTGAGACAGCGCGCATACACGCCGCGCATGCGCAATGCAAACGCGCTCCGTACTTTTATTTTCATCTCGGCCCATCCGCGGCGCGTCAGCGAAAGTGGTCGTCGACGACGTCGAGAGCATTTCGCATACAATGGAAGCGCCCGAGTTCAAGGAAGCGACGCCAAATATTTACTTGTCATTCCACACGCCGCAGTGCGGAATGCGGCGCGCGGCGTTTGCATAGAACCAATGCATTACGCAAGCGGTTGTGTTGTTATAATTTCGCTTTTCTTTCTTTCTTTCTGCTCGCATCGGCAGACGTCTGCTTCTGGTTGCATACGCTTAACATAAATTCCAGCTGGCTTAGTCAGAGCGACAGCGCGCTTTTGGCACCGATAATTTGGCCAAAGAGTTTTTAAGCCAATTTGCTTTTTTTGCTTTTTACTTTGCGTATCTTCTTCTCAATGTTGGCACTGTAAGTTTGTGTTTGATTTCGGGCTTGAAAAGTGAAAGTGTTGGCAGATTTTGAATTTTGGCGCATGCGCAGCGAGCCAGAAAGGGTAGCGAATTATTATGAGTTCATTTCAGTGTTGCCAGATCAGGAGATTTCCTCCTAGATTTAGGAGATTCTTGGCCTTTTAGGAGAATTTTTAAGAGAAAGAATTGTTCAGGAAAAAGTTTAGGAGATATATATTTTATGTTGGGGTATTTTTTGGATCCTTAGTGGATTTTTGGGAGATTTTTGGATAACGAAGTATTGGAAACACTGGCAACAAAACATATTTTGGCAACTATTTTAATAGTCAAAGCACCTTATTGTGTTTAAAATTTTTAAGCTTACAAAATGCTCATTCTATCTCGTTCTCACTTATTGCTGTTACAATGAAATTCCGCCAAAAATTACACTTTTTGTTTAATTCATTTGTTATATGTTTTGTTTTAGTTAAGATTTTGTTTTTAAGCTGAAGATGAATAAAAAAACGGCTGCAATAAAAAATATTATATATATACATACATAAGTATGTATGTATATATTTTTATTTTTATCAGAAGTTTAATTAATAATTAAGATGACGCAAATTATTAAAAAGATTTTAGGAGATGTTTTTAACTTTTGGGAGGAAATTTCAGTATTTTTTGTAAGATTTATGAGAAAGTCATTTCAGGTATCTGGCAACATTGGTGCATTTGCAAATATTCTGTAATGACTGCGGAAGAGGAAACAAATGTGACGATAGTTGAGTAGAGTTATGTGTTTTTGAAGATCGGAGTAAATTGGCTTACGTTAGAAAGCGTCAAAAGAATCAAATCGCACACCCACTTCAAAAGTAACACAACTCAAAATTTTTCATTTTTCAGGAAGACCATTTAGTAGAAAATCTTTACAGATTATGCTTTAGGAGAAGTTATAAAGATTTTATTTTAATTTTACACTAAAAAATGCAAAATTTTGAGTTGTGACTTTTTTGATGTTATTTTAATTCAATAGTTACCGAATTATTTTAAGTTAAAATTCATTTAAAATTATAAATGACAGTAAAGAGGTGAAAGAAAAATTTTGAAAATACGAAATAAATTTATTTATCTGAAAATATAAACTAAAATTGTCACAACTTTACTTAACTTAACTTCAACAAAGATTTATTTCGACAAAATTGTCACAATTTGAATTGGGACTCTTTCTTTCTTCTTTCTCTCTCTTTCTTCTGCATTTAGCTGCAGCGATCAAATAGCATCAAACTTCTCGACATGAAGAGAGACCTAACTGTTTTTTGGCAACAGTTAGCAACAACAAAATATACTGAGCTTTAGATAGATAGATGTAGTAGATGCATTGTGCTTAGTATTAACACAGAAATCCGAAAATTCAAAATTTTGAGTTGTGTCACTTTTGAAGTGGGTGTGCGAAATTGACTCAACAATTCAACTGTGATCTGTGTGATTTGTTCAAGAATCATACTGTCAAGGGTTAATATACCAGCAGCAAAGTACGCATTCGCATAGGGACGCAGATGTCAATGCTGCAACGACTTCTCCATTAATAAATATTGCACCACTTTTGAAATGAGCAATAAATTTTAGAGAAATCGAGAACAAGGTTTGTACAAATTTAGCACTCTGTGCTTACAACTACGGTCAGGGCTCGGTCATTGAACGAACACACACACACACACACATACATCAGCAGACACACACACACTGCATGCATTGCGTGCATGCGACCCCAAAGTGCTTGACCTGCTCGTCTCGAGGCACTTTGCGCGGCTTCGAATTAATGGTCAGCGCTTTGCCGCGGCCAGAGCCCATGACTCACAATTATGCAGTGCGTTCCCACGAATGCGAATCAGACAAAGCGACAAATTCCACACGCCTAAGCGGGACACTTTCATTTTTCATTTTTTAGGAAATCGCACGCACCACGTTCAGTTCAAACGGCGTTTGCTGCGCCCAGTAGCGGTCTGCGGCAGCGTGTAGAATTGAGCGCAGACGCGGAATTGTGTGCTGGATAGAAGCGGTCCAGATAAACAGTAATGAAATCGAAAATTCAATTTGCACAGACGCGTTAATGTGTACTACTTTTAAGAGCTGATCTTGGACGTGTCGAAAGCGTTTGAATGGAGCTAACTAGAAACGTAGGCAGCATTTCGCTGCAGCCAAAGAGAAACGCTGAACTTTAACCCTTTCGACCCCAAAGTTGCCTGAGAGCAACTTCACCTATTTGTCATCTTATAGCAAAAGCTACGATTGATTTATGGGTTTAATTTAAGTAGGCACCAACAAATTAATATTTTTAGAAGTGAATTCAAAGCAAATTAAAAAAATTTTACTGTTATGCCCAAAATAATTTCCAATAACTTGCAACGATATCAGGGAAAGTTTGTGTTCTAATTGAAGTCTAAGAATTGGGCGCGTTTGATCAAAATCCTGTTTTTTTAATAATGGTTAAATAAAATCAAAAAGTGATAATTTTGTATTTTTCCATAAATATCAAATAATTTTTCTGTAATTAAAAAATATTGATACAAAATTTATTTAACCCGTTTTAAGCAAAAATTGTTCAAAAGTAAACTAGCTCTGGAACTCTAACAAAGAGGCGTGGCGACTTCAAATGTCGTGTGCACACTTCTTAGGCAAATGTTTCATGATTTAAATACCAAAAAGTAATATCGAGACACAGGGGAACAATTGGGGTCGAAAGGGTTAAGGAAGCATTGCTGCGCACGCGTGACTTGGACGCGTACTTGGCGCATAGTGTCTGGCAAGCGTGCACCGGCCCATGCCAATTCGTACTCGTGCGCTGATATCTCCGCCAACAACGCCAGTCACAACAATTAGACGTGAATGAGTGTGAAATATTCGGCGGCCAGCTGAAAGTAAGAAAGTGTCCGAAAAGAGAGACAATTTTTCTATTGTATGTACTGTGCGTACGTGTGAATGTGTGTGTGTGTGTGTGTGTTATGTGCGCTGTAATTTTGTATTTTTGGCCGTGATTTGCTTTTGATTGCATAGGGCGAGGGCGGGCGTGATGTGCGGTGCAGCGCTTTCTATTTGTGTTTGTTTGTTTATTGTTCGCTAACGATAGATGAATTCAATTCATTCCATTGCGCTGGCCGCCGCTGCACAGCCGTTGAAATTTCCGTTTGAGACTCAATTTCGTAAATAACTCATGTCACCAGTCAACAGTGAGCAATGAGCGGCAGCAACATCTGCATACAAAAATCGCACTAGTAATCCACTGCCGCCGCCACTGCCACTGCCACTCTTACTTGCGCATTTGTATGCGCATGCGCGCGTCTCCGCACTGAAATGTTGTTTTTTACTTTAGTATTTTGTTGTTTTCCCTTATGAAAGCTTTTAATTCATTGCTTTTATATCGCTTAATTTTCGACGCTGCCACTGCCCGCTCTGCTCTGCCGGTCTTGCGGCTGCATTTCGCTCCCTGGCTCCCTGCCCTGTCTTAGAATTACATCACGTGCATTGGCGTGCAATTTCACCGCACACACACACACACACACACACACACACTAACAAACGCACTCGGTATCGGAATTCCAAAACTGTTGTACTCTGCATCGACTATGTGCACATCGAATTTCAATCGATGCGCAGCCGCCTTTTTATGCAATCATTAAATTCATAACAATTTCATGAGCCGATATTGCATGACGTACGGCGCAATTCGCCTGCACCCAGCGCTGAGCACTCGGACGTTTGTCTATGGTGTGCGGCCGTTGGCCAACCGTCCAATTGCGCTGCGACGCGGCACTGCCCGCGGCGCTTTAATGGGGTTCGACGAGTTGCGCCGAGTGTCAAAATCGAGCGGCACTTTAGTGTCACTTAACCTCTTTTCTGACGGCGGCACAGCCAAATTGCTGGCGGCAACTGTTGACCGGGTCTCGTGCAGGGGTTAAACCTCGTTGGACAGCTGTAAACGAGTCCGACACGTACATATGTGCGCGCATTTGTGACGAGACCTTGAAATTTGTGCATTCATGCACGAGAATCTGCAAGTAAACGAACTGCTTGTTTCTTTCCTTGTACTACAAACAACACACAATACTTACGCACTCGAGTGCGCGTAATTACAATGCAAAGTTAATGCAAATTAAAATCTACAGCCACAGCCACAGGGCGAGTGTTGATAAACTGCAGCAATTGCCACATTAACTCACTGCCGAGGTTAGACATTCGATGGCAAAGCTCAAAGGAACTTTAAACTGATACTGAAATTCCATCTGACTAATACGAATCGACTTTGAGGCAAATGTAATGGTCGTTTTAGTGATGAGCAGAGAATAAGACATTTCCTGACCTTCCATTCTGAATTAAAAATTATGGAAGTTGTAATTTTTTCAGTTCGCTTTTTTGAGGTTGAAAATAGTATATATTATTCTATAAGTTTTATGCTTGTACATTTTATAGACAAAGTATTCGAGCGCACAGTTAGCAATGAGCAATGAGCAATGAAATACAAACTTACAATGAACAAATGTAGAACGAATGGAACTCTTTAGTCATTATCGTAGCTTCTTTTAGCTTTGTTTTCATTGCTTGGTCTTAAGGTCTATATGCCTTCCTACAACAATCAAAAGTCAAGTCATTACAGTCGAGTCCGCTTAACTGCAAATAAATTTTTCCGGTCTTTTAAGTAGTTGCAGTTAATATTAGGAAGACTGCAAGTTATCCATACCTACAAAGACTACATATTATTTCCGCTGATATCTCGAAAAGTACACATCGGATTTGGCTAATTGTATTTCTTGAACCTTAATTGTAGAACTAATTGTAGAAGCCGATAAAAAAATAAAAGTCATCAAAGTAAAAGTTGATGGAAATACTAAAGAAAATACAAATATGTAAAACTGTAAATCCCTCAAAAGGTTGACCGGTGTTTTCAGTTAACCCATTGCTGCCTAATGGGTAAAAATTTACCCATGAAAATTGACTTTTTAAAACAGTCAAAGAAAAGTTCGTGGTAGAGATATCGCAAAATCATTGATAGGGATGGTTGGGGTAAAGATGGAACTACCTTAGTCTAGTAGAGGTCACCCTAAAATTCCGCCATCTAGCTAGAGTTACCAGACTCCAAAAATTGTGAATTTTCCGGAGGTGGAAAATGTGGCGAAACGTAGTTGCCGTAGAACTTCACAAAAATCTGCCTCCTAACTCACCTGTAAACAACACAACTTTTGTTCACGTGTTTAGCTGATCACGTTAAAAAGTATGGAAAAAATACCTAATGAATATCTCAGCAACGTGCAGAGATAGAAAGCTGAAATGTTTGTTTCTGATCATTTTGGGTCAATTCCAGGTCGTGTATAATTTTTTTTCAATTTTATCAAAATCGTATGGGCGGAACTGGTACCCGGCTTTAATGGGTTAAACGAACTCCGGTTAATTGAAACTCCTTTCAAGCATACTTCGGATGAGTGAAAAGAAAAGACATTCCAATTCAAAAGCCAACCGCGCCAACTAACGAAATTAGCTGATCCACTTATCAGGGATGTAATAATAAGACCAAATAATAGCAGAGCTTTTTTTTTATTATGAAATGTAGCACACAATTTTTTCACTTAGGCGAAGTTGAAATAGTGTTAATTTATGTTTTGGACCCAAAATCATTTTTCACTCAACCGAAATTTTCAGTTATGCAAAGTTTCAGTTAAATGAACAAATTTTCAGGAAAAATACCAAATAAGACCAATGAGACCTAGGCTTCTATTTGAGTTAAGCAACTTGCAGTTAAGCGGTTTGACTGTACAACTAAAGTTATGTGCAAAAGTATGGTGAGACGTCTGAAACAATTCTGACTTCAAATTTTGTGGGTGAGTATTTCTGGAAGGTGATTTCAAACTTGATTAAACCTACCTACCTGGTTTGCCTTCTAATGATTTCTGCCGAAGCTGTATGGACGAGGAAGAAAACCCACTTCACTTTCTGCATAGTTAGTTGGGCTAAGTTCATTTTGGCTACTTCTTCTTCGACAATCTAGCGAATCTAGTCAATAGGACTATTCACAGCATACTAGGCTTCGTAAGGAGCTCAAACTGGTTTAATGAGTGAGTGGACTTAATCTATTGGGCCTTTATAGCCTAAATAAGCTTTGTCTTGGGGCAGCCACTCCTATTTTTCATTTCATGTTTCTATCAAAACTGTGGCACAGTGCTTCCAAAGTCAAATAAATTCCAAATTACAATCTTAACTTAATTAAAAATTATAAACTCCAATTACATTGTTCATTGGCTAAATAAATAAATCAAATAGTTTCTTCATACAACACTGTACGGGCGGTGCCACGCCCCTTTTATGCAATGCCCACTCGATTACCTCCAATCGAAGGGTGGGACCCAGTTCCATTGATGTGCGACTTACAGTTCCAAAGTTACGCATACAAATTTAGTCACAAAAAATGTGCCACACCCCTTGTCCAAAGCCAATACAATTTCACTAGTAGAATGACACATCTATGGGAAGACGATATAAAAGATTTCAATGCTGTGCGAGATATTATTTCAAAGCTATTTTACATTAAAAATTTGGGTTGTACGGGCTGCGCCATGCTCCCTCGTCCAGTACCCACCCCATTCCCCCTGTCGAAGGGCACGTCTAAATCGCAAGTCTATGCCAAATGTCATTGATGAAAGACCTGTAGTTCCAAAGTTATTGGTAACATTTGGGTCGCTTGAAAAGTGCCACTCCTCTTGTCCAATGCTCATGAAATTTTACCAGTGAAACGACACACCCCAACGGTGGGCCTGTACCAAATTTCAATGCTGTCCGATCTATAATTCCGAAGATATTCCATATGAAAAATTTTGGTTGTATGGGAGGTGCCACGCCCACTTGTCGGCTCGTATTCACACTATGTGGTTTACCGAGATTTATTCAAGACGAACATACTGTGAAAGATTCAGCTCAATCGGGCTTATAGTTATTGGAAGCATTTGGGTCGTTTGAAAAATTGAGTTTTTGTGTCGTGTGACCAACAAACAAACAAACAAACAGACATTAATTTTTATGTCCATATATAGTTAGTTATACAATTTATTAGAATAGAAGAAGTGCTGCACTTTTGTATACTTATGGTAACTTGTTTCTTTTTTTTAATGCACAAATTTTTTTCTAATGCATTGAAAAACTCCAACAGTTTGACAAACACTGTGTTTCGAATACGGCGGCAGCAATTGTAAACAATTGTGCACACATGCACCAGAATGCTCTCTCTTTCTCGCCGCCAGCGTCGAACAGAACCGCAGAATTAGAATGAAAACAAACGCCGCGGCCAACAGCTGACAAACGTGCCTAGCAAAACACAAAAAACGCCAATAAATGTCAGAGCCGGCAGCATGTCGCAAATATCGGACTTTATAGCGCGGCGTTGAAACGCCGACTCTTACGTAAACGGAAGAAATAGCGACAAATGACGGAAAATTGAAATAAATTTTAAGCAAATAATGTCGCCGCAAATGTTGTTGAGATTCCGCAGGCAACCAAAAGCGAACATGGGACAGCAGAAATTCAATTCATGCACAAATTTCAAAACGGTGCGGGGTAAGGATTGCTTAGCGGTAAAACTTGCAATGACTTGTGTTGTTGTTTTTGTTGTGCGAAGCGCAGACAAAAACTCAACAACAGCAACAGCGGCAATAACTTCCACTTCGCTGCTTGCGTCTGCCGTGCACCCGCACAGCTCCAGCTAAAAGTGGTCACACACACGCACACACACACACCCAGCGCACAACCTTGCATTTCTTTCCTCGAGCAGCTCGCCTGCACCAACTGGCTGGCTGACTGACTGGCTAGCTGGCCACACGCTTTACGCTGGATGCACAAGCCCAAAGTGAAAAACGCAAACGAAACCCAAACGGAAAATGCCCAGAAAGCAAACGAACAAGCCAACGAAAAAAGTAACGAAACACAAAGTAAAAACTTAAAAAACATTGCCAGCAACAACACCGCAACAGCATTAATTTCACTTTCGTTTTCGTTTGTAGCAGCAGCAGCAGCAACAGCAAAAACAACTGAACCAGCAGCAGCTGCGTCGTCAGCGGTGGCGAGGCGGCGCGGTGCGGAGCGGCACAGCGCAGCGCAACAGCAGCCAATGCACTTTGCCGACGAGGAAGCGCGCGCAGCGACGTTGACGCTGAAGATGGCAATGCAGTTGGTGTTGGTGTGCGAGTGGCAACAACAACAACAACAAACACCGGCACCACCAGTTGCTGCCACAGCGCAGGAGCAGCGCCACCACGAGCAACGTGCGTCGTCGCTGGGCACTGGCCACCAACCACTCGACTTGCCACAAAGCGACTAAACGTGCGAACGTTTGCTGGCGAAATTATGAAAAATTATTGACGTTTGCATTTTTATGACTACGGTTGTATTTTGTAATTTTCCTAAAGTGGTTTTTGTGCGTAACAAATATGGCATTTCAATACAGAGCGGATGACATTGACATCGAGAAGAAAATCCCGACACAAGGATTCGAGGAAAGATCCTTGAAGGAAACTGGCCTAAGCAGGAACTGGCCTAAGGAAGGCTTTCTCGCCACACCATAACATCGCAATAGATGTTGTTGTTAAGATATAATTAGGCTTTCTGCACTTAGCCAGAAAGTCCATGCGGATCAAGTTTGTGAAAATGATTTATAATGTACATACATATACATACATATAGTAAAAAAGGTCACACTGCAATAATAAAGTTGTTTCCATAATTCTTCACTAAATTATTGCCTGTCACAAAGTCCGTGCTAATCATTTGGACTTTATTTTCACAGCAACACTCTACTGCGCTATTCAGTGATTAAATTAAGTGCAATTTTTAACAGAACAAGTTCACTTTAACTACAAATATCCTTGGCGGCGCCCCGCTCAACTGTTTTTCACTTAATATCCCGTTCGCATTATTCCTACAGTACTGCGACTGCCGCGCGATCCAACTGGATTTTGCACTTGTTCAAAATCTCAACTTACCACACAACTGAAATAATCCTGGCCGCCAAGATTGCGCTGCAGCGTACTGAGTCCATGAACTCCACGCTGTGACAACACCAGCAAAGCCGCGGATGCAGCGCTAGGAGCGCGCGTGACCGCAGGCGGCGACACCGATGCTGTGCGAATGGCCGCACCGCTGAAGGATCTGCTGAGCCTGTGGCTCAGAAACATTTGGCAGAGAAACTTTTGCGTCTGGTGGTTGCGCGTACCGATGATCACGCACAGTCCTCGACGACCGGAAGTGCTCAGACAGGCCATTTTGTTTTGCTGTGTTGTGAATATGGTTCGGAAATCCTTATCACACGAGGGGATCTGTTGCCGCGGAAAACACTTTTCGTTGCACTTTAAAGGATTAGAAGGGTTTATCTTTTTTGGTAGCTTTTTTGTGGTTTTTCTAAACGTTGCTCGGAACGTTTTTGGGCTTCATTTGTGGTAATTTATATTTGCTTTTTTATGTGTTATGTATTTTTGGTATGTGTTTGTTGTTGTCTTGTTTACTTTCGTATATCTCTTGTTGTATTTCGCAAAAAAGATAGAAGGAATTCGTTTCGCACAAGGATGCCCGCGACGGCGGTGTTGCACGGCTGGCTAACGGTTGCGTTTCAAATGAAAATTTGAAATATTGAAGAACGGCGCTCGCTGAACTAGGCACACAGTGTAAAGAAGGAGTAGACTACGATGGCGACGAACGTTGACGGAACGACGATTGCTTGCGTCTGGCTCCAGCAGCTCCTACAGAGTGTCTGTCGCCGTTGCCAGAGCCAGCGGCTCACGCAGGTCGGACAGAGCCACCGCCGCCGCCGCGGCCGCTGCCACTTCAAACTCGTTCGGCGGTCGCTGCGATTGCGCCGTGGTAACAACGTGCAGCGGCTGTGGTGAGTTTTCACTTGGCCGCCAGCGACTTAAACCCGGCTCAAACTCACAAGCGCCGATTGACAGCGCCACTGCTGCCGATGTTAGCGCAATTATGAGCTGAGCTGAGGCAAATATGACCGCTGCGCTAGCTTCAAGCGCTCTGCAAGTGTAAGCGCTGGCCTTCGTACTCTCCTATCTTGCTGCCGTTTCGGCTTATTGCTCGTCATCCAGCTGCTCTCTCACTCGCGCGGCTCTACGACATTTGGCTCAGACACCACCCGCAAGCTACTTGCACTTTATTTTGTATATTTACGGAACTGTTGCAGTGTTTTGCTTTTTTGGTTGCAATAATCCGATTGTTGCTGCAGAAATTATCCAACTTTGCCGATAAGAATTTATTTCTTCTTTCCTCCTTGACGTAACTCTTCTTCCCTTTCTCCTTTGACCACTTCGAAAAGAACATGTGTGAAATCAGCTGTTCCAGTGGGACCACACGTGCTGCCAGACTGAAAGTTTTGTTTTTTTAATCAGTGTCGCAGCCAAGAAGAGGACCAAACCACTTGCATTCGCCCTTTGAATCAGAGCTGCAAGACTCTCTATCGTCTTTACTTTGGCTTTTTTCAACAGTACTTTAATCGTGTTATCGCACCGTACCTTGCACTAGTTTCTCTGTTTAAGGCCGAGAAGTCTACATTCAAAATGAGAGTAAACGTAGCCAAGTACATAATTAGCAAAATGATCAAACATGCAGCACTATAAAAACAAAAAACACATTTGTCTGCCTACATCTATACGCGTAGTAATGTTTCTACAGATTTGTGTTTCTATGTGTAGTCTGTTTTGCTTTTTGTCTGTTAGAAGAGTAGCGCGAAATCTCAAGCACTATTAAAGTTTCTATAATAAACCCCCAAAATACTGTAAAAAACACTTTTCTTGTGAGTCCATCAGTTGATTCGTGGTGCTTTGATGCATTCGTAGTCGTTATGGCAGCACTGTTCGCCACTTTGCATGCGGGTCGACCCAGCCAGCCTAGCAACATTTAAATCAAACAGCTGTTAGCTGTCAATTTTCCGATCAAAAATTTTCATTCTGCAGTTGAGCTCGTTTTTAATTTGGTCTAAAATTTTTTAAAAATTAGCAGTAAATAAAAATGTCACGTTCTTTGATTTTAAGCCTGAGCAACTATTTGCAGCGTCTGGAGAGTACCTTGCCACAGCTATTCGGCTTGGGCGGAGAACCTCCGGGTAGGTTAGCCGGCGGCATATGGTCCGAAAATAGTTGCCAATATTTATTTTTATTAGTTTCGCTCGCGATTGCTGGATTGCATGGCCGACACCATAGTGCTCCCGTAGCGGCGCAGCAATCAAGCGCAGACAGTGTGGAGAAGCTTTTGGGCGATGGAATGCTGTGGGCCGTACCCAAGCACCGTCGCACCATCGAGAAGCGTCTAAATCGTAAATTCGGTTGGCCCGAATTCAACTGGAAGCCGCTGAAAGCGAAGGCCAATTTGCGCTCGTGCAACCAGTGTGGACATGACCACGAAGTAGGCGTCTTGTGCCGTAAGTTTTTCTACCGATTTGCATAAAACGAATTTGGAATTGTATTGTGTAATTATCATTTCAGCGCATTGCTACAACAAAGTCCTACAGGAAACGCAGCAAATGCAGGAAACAATTCAAGCTCAGCTGGCTTTGGCACCGGTGGAGCAAGAAGTCGTCGTGTTGTACGAAGGTGAAAAAAGCGAACAGCCAGAGTTGTTGGAGGGCAAACGTATTGTCGAAATGAACAAACCGCGTCCACTCTGGTTCACGAAGAATCTGATACAGCGCTCCACGCAGCAACCAGCCAACACCTCCGAAGTGAAACCCTTAAATCTCGGCTGAGCGCAATGTGCCGTCGAAGAGTCGAATGTAGACATTAATAATGTAACAAATCCAAAACAAAGCCAAATAAAAAACGCATAAATTTTGGTATCCTTAACAAACAACATCTTTATCACTTGTGAACAACAGCTCATCACGCTCGAGTTTCTTGAGAAAACCATTGTTGAAATCCGAGGCACTCATGGGCTTCTTGCCCTCGATACGCAACTGATACACTTCCAGAAAGGAATCATCGGCGCAACGTACAAGCAAGCAGCGTCGATCGCGATTGTAGATAAATGCGCCGTGTTTGTCCAATTTTGCGCTTCCATCGGGCGCAGTCGATGACATCTTTACGTCAAGCAGTTGCATAGCTTTTCCCATAAATCTCGTGTTCAAGTGCTTGTAGCCGAAGAGAGCGCGAAAGCGCCGGTATAATTGTTCAGCGCTCAGCGCAGACCAGCTCACTTTGGTGATAGCGGACGAGACTTTCGGCGCTGCAATCGCACAGAGCGGACGATGTAAAACAATGAGGTACTGTTGCATAATGACACAAGCTTACCTAAGGTTGCTGCCTCACTGCTTTGCTTAGTAGCATTCTCAAGGCTCGCGGGGAACTCATTTATGACTTCGACTAGCAAACTGGCGCCAACGCTGGCCAGCTCCGCATGCAGCGCTGGCATCATAATGTTCTCTTTAATGGGGACTTTGCGCTGAGCGAGCACCTACAAGAACACGATTTGTACAACAAAGGTTATATTATTTTTATAGGCGCAACCAGCGGTCACTTACGTCACCAATATCAAAGTGCTTTGGCTCAATTTTCATAATGGAAACACCTGTGATCAGATCACCACTCATTATGGCGTAGATAATAGGTGCAGCACCTCGCCAACGCGGCAGTAGGCTTGCATGCACGTTGATCATTCCGCTTTAAATGAGAGGGAAAATTCAGTCACAATTTATTGATTATAAAATGCCAGAGCACGATGGGACGCACAATGGAAAGGCCTTGATAATGCGCTCTGGTATCAGCTGCCCAAACGACACCACCACGCCTATGTCATACTTGCAGCATACGTCCTCCGCCACAGGCCAGCGATAGAGTGGCAGCCGCTCATGTTCCGCGAAAGTTCGAACACAGTTGGCGGGACTCTTGAAGGATGTCACCACACCTAGTGAACTGCTGGCACTGCATGAACGAATTGTTAAACTGTTGCGTATCCATATCATAATTTTGACAAATATTTACTTGTTTTTGTGTAACGCCTGCAGACTGGGAAGCGAGAAATTATCAGTACCGAAAAAAAGCACTTTGGGCGTCTTAATACCAGCGAGCTGTGTCAAACACCGGATTTGCTGCACTTTGTGAATACCTGCAGATGCAATTTCATTTGCTTTTCTTCGATATTTATAAAAATTCATTAATAACTTTTTATTGGAAAGCATTTTGTTTCTCTTAGGTTCTTTCGAATTGCGAAAAGCAGCTGATTTCACTACTGTTATTAGTACCGCCATCTATGAACGGCCAGTCAACAACAGCGGCGGGATTGGCACCACTGTTAAAAGTAGAAGAAAACTGCCCACATTGGTTTTGCTTCTATTCAAAATTCATTCTGAGTTTACCATTTATTATTGACTTTATATATATATAAAGCATAGTGTATATAAAGTATATTTTTATAAATATTTGAGTAACAAAATCCATATCAACCACACAGTGCACATTTAAACAATAACTGTAATTAGAGATTATCCAGCATCTCGTGCTGAGAGCTGGCAGCACTGATGGAACTTCATATTCACGCGAATATGCGGACAATAAGCAAAACACCGCTAACGTGCCATTCCACTGTCATTCGACAAATTTCGCAGAAGACAGAGTTGGCACTGGCGCTGGCATTGTTCATTTTCACTTTTGCTTTTTCATCGGTTTCCGTTCCAAATAATCTTTTATTTTCTGCTCAAAGCTTCACAAAAAAACAGACACCACTGCAAATACTGCAGTTCGTGTTCAGTTTAGGGCTCGCACAAAAGTGTAAAGAAATAACGGGCACAGTGTCATGGACTCAGCGCAGAATGCCGAGGCACTTGCGTCGCAGTTTGCCCTGCGAGTGGCCTTGCAAACCATGAAGGAACGCTGCATTGTGCTACAGCGACGACTCATTGCCGTCGAGGAAGAAAATCTGACACTACGCGAGCGCGTCGACGGCGATCGTGTTGGGACGTGCGCATCCACACAGAATAGTGGCAGCTCAGCAGAATTGTTGCAGCTGCGCACGCACGTCGCCGAGCTGAATCGCCAAAAGGAGCAACTAAGCGAACACATAAACATGGTGTCTAACGAGAATCGCAAACTTTGGTCTCGTCTGTCGCAGATGGCGAAGGAGCAGGGTCGGGTGACGACTGGCAGCGGCGACAGCGATTGCACACTAACTCAAGAGGGCGAGCCTGACGTCATGTCCAGTACGCGCACCAACGCAGCTGGTGCCAATCAAAATCTTATTCGCTCGAAGACTTTCACACAGCACTCGCCAAATCCGCACTTGCGCCACAAACTGATTGCCAGCAACGACACGGTGAACGACGTGACGCGCGATATGAGCATGGAAGAGGTGGTGCTGGATACGTACGGCGACGGCGATAACAACGCAAGGAACGATGTGGGCGCTGTCGCCACAGTGGAGTTGGGTTTTGCCTATTTGAACGTGGACGAAGCAGCGGCCGCCTGCGTAGATGCCGACACCGATGATGAGGCGGACTTTAATTTAGAAGCCAACAAGTGCATAGAAGGGCTGCAGGATATACGCCGCGAGGTGCTTAAGCAACAGAACGATCTCAACTCGGCGCTCACTGTCCTAGAGAGCAAAATTGGTGCGTGCAATGCAATTTTGTGGCAATTACCTTCAACTAAACTTTACTTTACAGCGTTGCAGCCTTGCGCGAAGTGTGCACAAAAACCCGAAAATAGTGACAAGAGCCTGGAGGAGGCCGATGAAAGTTTCAAGGAATTAAAGCTGCCCAATAGATCAACAGCCACTGCAATCCTGGCAAGTGAGACATTTTCACAGCGGATGACCGAGCCCGTGTCACAGCACCTCGATATCGTGCAGGAGAAGATCAAGGCCGACGCCTTAGACAAGGTGTGCCCGATGTGTGGCAAACTCTTCTCCAGCCTGATCCCGTTCGAGTCATTCCAGCAGCACGTAGAGGTGCACTTCATCGACGAAAGCAGCGACATCGAACCCAGTCTGGAGCGCAACTACGAATTCATTTCACATACGGTCGGCGACTTCTGACAAAGCAAGAAGATCTATTTCTCATCCCAGTTGTAAATGGAACTAGACGGATATTTTAAGATTTTGAATTTAAGTTTTAAGTGATGAAATTTGAATTGACTGATTTGTACGTTGTCGGGAGCTTTTTGGAATGCGCTTAGCGTTTACTAGTTGCCTTTGCGTGAATTTATGAACTGAAACAATTGGTGAATTTGCTGAGTTTGAGTTGTCTTGACGACGTTACGCTGCCAAACCGAGTGGACAGGTGGGAAGCAATTTTCTGATTGCGGACATGGTTAATTTCGCAGTATTTTAACAAGAAAATTCGAATTATACTGATCTAACTATAGATATTAGTAATGTAAATATATGATGTAATTATAAAAATATACAACAAAACAAAAATTCGACGATAGCGGAAAATAGTTTATTGGAAGCCGTTAGTTGAATATCTTCTAAGAATATTGTGCAGAAAACAAAGTGAACTAGTAACAAAATCATGAAAGTATTTGTAAAACTTTTTGTACTAAACGAAAGTACTTTAAACAGTTGATTAAGAAGATAATAATGGCCACAACTGTGCTTAATTAGAATCGGAGCAGTAAGAGCAAAAGTAACCGACGTGAATCAAGTTCCTCGGCTCTAGTAGAAATTGGGTGAACTTCGTCATTAGCTAGAAAGACTAATCAACTCGACAACATTTTGTACACTTTGTAAGCTGCTTTTAAAAATTGCAAACTTATTGGCCTGCCACCTAAGAATGTGTAACTAGCGAAGCGAGCTATGTGTATGAGGTGAAATCTAATATTGGCGTTGCGCTACGGTTGACTTTCTTGCCATCGAGGATAGGCCATATCGCTGGGAAACTATCTTGCAGAGTTATTTATATTTGTATCATAATAATATTGGCCTTTTTTAAAAGCGCACAAAATATTGATTCGACTCAAAGGACAAGAGTGAAATGTTTAATGTACTTTAGAGTAACGACAACTCTATAATCGTGTTTTTTTTTTTATTCATAATAGTGTTTTTAAAACCAATTTCTATGGAAAATTTAAAGAAATGAAAATATATAAATATGTAACACTCTATGTGTTGTCCCTTTGGACTGTCCAAATTGAATCCGTATTGCATTTGGGGCTCTAATGGAATTTAATGGGTGTCCACCTTCAGTACAACGAAAAGAACTGTTTGGTCTGACTGACGGTCTAGACTTGCCTAATCAAGATCTCAGTAGAAGCTCCAATGATGCTGCTCCGAAATTAGCGCTGCTTCGAAATTGCTGGTAAAAATAGCTCGCAATCAAATTGCCATCAAATCAGCGCCGCTTGCACAGCGACTTACGGGACGGTGTCACATCAAAACGCCATCAACGCGAGATTCACTGCCGGCCGCAAGCGAATACTCAGTCATGAATTGATTCGAACGGTGCGCAGCATAGACACAGCAAGCAGGAGCTTCAGGTTTGTCGTGCTTCCGTCTTCTGTCTCGAACTTCATTTTGCTATCATTTGCGCGGTCGAGCGGCCGGCATTGGAGTTGCTATAAAATCCATAGCCACCGTTGCTAACGCTCCAGTCGCATTCGTAGTGTGCGCGTTGATTACAACTGTTCGACTTTAGTTATTGTCACTGCTCATATAACAAAATATTTAGTTGCAAATAGTTTCGAATATTTATTGAAAACTAATCTAAAACAAACTTGAATTTTTCTGTCAACAACAACTGTGCAATGCGTTGTTGTTTGCTGTTGCTGTTGTCGTTCGTGTGTCTCAATCGAGGTAATGAAAATGAACATTTGTGGCTGAAAGGATTAACGGTGCTTTACGGGACAATTTAACAAGTTCAGTCGAAACGAACGGTGAACCATAGACGTTCTGAAAAAGCGATGAGTACTTACACTTGCCAAAGCAAAATCGGCTGGTAGAACTATTAGAGAGAAATTAATTAAATTTCAGGTTATTAGTGGTTTTTTATAGAAGGGCATGTTGGGCAACAAGGAAGTTCAAATATTGGACAGTGAAGGTTAGGTTAGAAAGTAACGGTTAAAATATTAGAGTTTGGAGGAAATACTTGAGTACACGTGGGAGATTTTCTTGTGATCTAGAGCCATTTTTATAGCTTAAATATACAGTTTTGATAAAAAAAATGTCAATTTGGTTTTCCTTAACATTCACATCGACACCAATTTGTTTAAACGGGGACTGACACTATTTACATACATACATATATGTAAATATTTTTCTTTTCATCCGTTTTATGAAGACAGTTTTCATTTTCTGAGCCAAGTTGGTTGCATAAAACAGGAAATGAACTTTGCTTAAGAGATTTCAGGTCCAAATGTGGAATGGGAAAGGGGATCAATGGGATTGCAGGCCCCAAAAGGTAGCCGAATTAGTCAAGATTTTAAACTTGCAACACGATTTCTTCAAATTCTAAACTTGCACTGAGTGCTTATATTTGAAAACTGGACTAATCACGCTTTGATATGTTTATACGATATGCTATGATAATATGATCACCTGGGTGAATACATTATACCAGGATCGGACTGGGTTTCCAAAGGCTTAGGAAATATACTAAGATTCCTTTTGGATACTGGACTCACGGACGAACTGTGAAGGCCAAGAAGGGGGCACAATAGATCTTTCAGGTCGCGGTGCACTTTCCCCGGCAATAATAATAATAATAATGATAATATGATTACGGATTTGCCACGGCAATTTCAAACCGCGATGCTAGAAATTTAGTTTTCTGAAACTTTTAAAACGCGTCGGTCAACCATTTTCTTAGTTTCGGTGGAAATGACAGAAAAGGAATTCAGAATTTTAAGCGATTCACTTCTTCCCAATAAAAAGTGCAAATGGGAGTTTGAAACGAATTGATTGGTGCAAGTATTGACACTCCCTAAATTGATGCGGCCTACGGGTTTGTTGCAAATGAAAACGATTGTGGGTATTCCAAAATAAAAGGTTGTTTCTTTATGCGTTACCGGGTAGAAAAAAAAAGCAAATCAGTGCAAAAAAGCAATGTGCTGTGAGAAAACTATACAAACAAATAATTGCTATAAAATTTGAAATCATGTTATTTATAAAAGGTTATATAGTATATTATAAAAAGCAGTAGTAAAGTTACTTCATCGTTAATGTTAATTTTATGATAATTTATGATAATTTCGGAGCAAATATTTACATAGATAAAGATGTGTCGGAAATAGAGGTAAACATGTCAATTTGTTAAAAAATATAGGAAGCAAATTTCACTTTTTCAATTACATATTTAGAAACAGCATGCGAAGCCGCATACAAATCGCACTTAAAACTAAAAATGTATAGCAAATTCCAAAATTAAAATATTTACATATGTAAATAGTGTCGGTGTGAATGTTAAATTAATTGGCATAATTGCTCATTAAAATAATGAGGAGGATAGTTAATTTGGTTTCGACACTTAAACAAATAGCAGAATCCTTTTTTGAAAGTTGCCTTGAGAAATTAAGGCTTTCCTTAAATTAGTTTAGAATGACTTGAGAAAAAAAAACAACTCATTTGAATAAATGATTAATTTTGTGCAATTCAGTTGGAAAATTAAATTGCTTCTTTGAATAAAAGTTGAAAATTTTGTCAAAGACTCGTTTTGAATGGAATTGTTTGACATATTCCAAGTCAGTATTGGAAATTCAAAAAATGTTTTTGCAAAACAAACTCAAAAGACTATTTATGCTTTGAATTTAGTTAAAAATTAAAAATAGGTTAGGTTAACACTAGAACACCCAAAACAGACAATTACATGGCCTTCGAAAAATTGTTTGAGAGGTTTACTATTTTAAATTAAAAAAATATAATTAATAATATAATAATTAAAAAAGAAAAACAAATTTACCCCTTTTTTTGACATTTGGTTGGATTGGCCAGATTTTCGGGTTTTAAAGTGGCAGCCCCGAGAGAGCTCACTTGGGCCTAAAAGACCTGTTGCGATATCACAAGTTTAGAAAGTAGATGCGTCTTATGGCGGGGGACCATCAGAATTCCCTGATGAAGATGAATGGGGCTCTAAAGAGGCTAAGTCTTTTTCTTCTTTTTTCGGCCTTAAACTGGTCATAAAAAGCGGTAACCGGGTTTCAGTCTGCCGCAAAAGTTCTGCCCAGATGCCTCTGCCTTGCAATATGAATGAAATTAGCTCATTTTTATTGGAGCTGCATTGTCCATACGAGAGACATGGTCCAGCCAGCCAACGCCACAACTCAAGGGCGGAATACTTGTCTCCTCAGCGACGCCAGAGGTTGTTGAAGGAAAGAGAGAGTCGGTCGATAGTCAAAGGGCCTGTCGGGCCCGAGACTGTAATGGATATAACGGATCGTTTTAGACGCCTTAGTTGTTTATAATTATTTATGATTATTTTTGAACGCACACCCAAAGTGTTATAACGGATTGTAGGCTTCTCTGTTCAATAAGTTTCGTGCAGCCTTAAGAACGGCTTCATCAATCTTTGTCATACGATTCAACAGTTAACCACAAATGTTTTGAATTTTTGTTTCAATAACAATACAATTCAAGTCAATTCAATTTGACTTAGTTCACAAGTTACTATTACTTACAACAACAAAACTTAACTTTTTTTTAGTTAACATTTTCAGCAACTAAAATATTGTTACAAAACTCAAACCGATGTGCAATAATCAATAATTGCATATATTTAATTCTTGAAGCGATTTCGAATTGGCACGTTTAAAACATTGTCAGACGATTGTGCAACAAATACATATATCCGGCCCAAGGTTCATATCCGATGCTACTGTCACTCTCTTTCGTCGATCATTTAAAATGCAAAATCATTAGCGACTGTAAACACGATATTAATAATTAATTTTTACATTTGGCACAAGCTATTTATTTGTCCAATTTGGTTTGGATTGACCAATATATGTAAAACCTACTCACACTAAATCTTTAATTTGGACATTTATCTCGATTTGATTTTGTTTGCTCTTATTGCTAATTGTTTGGGTTTTGAATTTCCAAATTTATATAATTCATTATGTGATTTATTGTATTAAAATTTCAAATTTAGACTTGAACATTTTTTCACTTTATTTTGCAAAAAAACATGTCTTTGTGGCGTTAGAGAGTTTAGTATATTTTTTTTATTTTTGGCAATACAAATGCGTTTTGGCATTAATATTAATAGAATAAAAACGACTTTTTTTTAAATAGTTACAATATAAAAATAGATTTTTTTTAACATTGGCTTCTAAAATTTCGATAAGGTGCAATAATTTTGTTGCACAGTGTTCAGAGAATTTGTTCATCTAAGCATTAGCAGCAAGTTTGCTGAAGACAGCAATAAAAAATTTTAAATATCTCAAGACTTATAAAGAAAAATCTGATTATAAAAACCCTAATACACAGAAACTTTACACGGCTGAAACTTTTAAAAGGCAACTAACTTTGCAAAACCCAGCTAGGATTTTGTTACTCTATAAGAGTACTATCGAATGGTATTGGTTGGTTCCGGGTTAGATTCCATGACCCCAAAATTGTCGCACAGTGGTTTTGAATTTCCAAATTTATATAATTCATTATGTGATTTATTGTATTAAAGCATCGGCACGGGCGAGCATTCGAGCCGAAGGGGATAGTTCTTGGAGTTACCGTGACCCGGAAGCCTGGGGCGATGACTATCCGGAGTGCAATGGCAGAGAGCAGTCACCGATAAATCTGATGAGCTTTGGTGTAAGTTAAGCTGAAATTGCTACATATGTCTAATGTCTACATAATGTCTACCTAATAAATAATGAATAATCAGACATGGATGTTTTGCACTAAATTTGTATTGCACTATGCTTTTCACTACCACTTAAAAAAGTTAGTGGTTAGAGGAAAAATACTCATACATCACTAAATATATTTAGTGGTAGTAAAGAGTATAGTGCACTAAAAAAATTTAGTCCGAAACTTTTAACATATGTCTGAACTATAGCGCAGTTAGTTTAGTGATAAGTGGGATTTTCAACTAACACTAACTTTATTTAGTGGAAGTGGAAAAATTATGGTAATGGTAATGGATTTTAGTGGATACTCCTAAATATGTAAACAATATACATGAAAGCAGTGGCGCAGGAAATAATTATCTGTTTGTTACAAATATTGCGGGTGGTAAATAAAGTTTCAAGTGGTATTTGGCTAAAGAGTTATGAACAGAAACCCCCTAAAACGAAATCCATTGTTGATGACTACATGGAAGTATATGTTAAAGACTGTATTACACCGTGCGACAGCATTTTTCACACCGGAAAAAGTCCGTATGGGCATGAAACTAGAGACCAAACATAGTAATACTGCGTACTCAGTTTTTCATTTCTACATCCTTTTCCTTTTAAAAGGACTTCAACATTTTGAAGGGGATAAAAAATAAAAAATATATAAAAAAAAATTACAAAAGGTCCTTTGAAAATTTTCATCCTATATATCCTTGAAAATTTATATAATATATAATTTTCTTGAAAAGTAAGTATGTTAAAACCCAAAATCTCCTTGATCACGTGTCAAAATTTCATTACTCTAACTTTTTTGGTTCGAAAGTTATTAAAAAAGGCGCAAGCTGCAATTCTAATGAAGCACACAAATTCTAATTTATTTGTTTACCCAATTTTTACCCATTTTAGTAACTATTTAGTCCTTGTTCACGTGACACTTAAAGAAAACATTTTTCTTAATAAAGTCATTTCCAGTTAAAACATTTATATGTAAAATCCTAAATTAGGAATTATTGAATAATAATTGAAATTTCCAAGTATTTTAAAATATTGTTTTATAACAACTCTGCTTTGAAGCAATCACATCACACCCATCTTTTAATCCTCTTAGTTGAAAAAATGGTTGTCAAATTGTACAAACGTTTTCCTCAACTAATGAAAAACGACTGTGTGTAGTAGTCGATTGACACACGAACCGGCAGCCAGATAGATGTACAAGCAGACAGATATATGTATGTACGTATAATAATACATTAAAACATTAAAAAAAACTTGTGTTTGTGTAAGTCCAGTTTTAAAGCGGTTTCGACTCAGTGGCTAATTTCTTATTTTTTTTAAATATGTAATCAGAAATTGAATGATGATAAAATGAAATTGAATTCATTGAGATTTTTGTTCCATATTTATTTACAAATTATTTTACCCCTATTTCCGACACATCATAACATATGTGTAAATATTTGCTCCCAAAAATAATTTTGTTTCTTGTTTTATCATTAAAACATTAATGATGAAGCAATTACGACATTATTTCATGATATATAACCTTATATAAATAACATTATTTAAATTTTTTATAACATTTATTTGTTTGTATATTTTGCTATAAGTATTTGCTTACAGCACACTGTTTTTTTTTGCACTGAATGCAACGCCTTCATGTTGCTCGCTTCCTTTTTGTCACCTTGTAACGCATGAAGAAACAACCTTTTACTTTCGAATACCCAAATCCACATTGTAGGCCGTATCAATTTGGGGAAAGTCAATACTTGCACCAACCCTTGTACTTAAAATTCGGAATTCTTTTTGACTTAGAACGCGGTTCGAACTTTCAGTGGCAAATCCATAATAATAGAAACATATTGTTACGAAAATGACTTCTCTAAGTTCGTTTTGGATTGTACTTGAAAATAAAACAACTTCATTTATTCAGCTCAAACGCAGTCAAAAATCAACAATCACTTTATTTATAAATTTACACTTGTTACTACTTCACACTACTACTATTGCATGTTTCCCCTTTGCTGGCTCAACACAGACTCAACTCCCTGCGCTGCCACTGCTGCCTTTTATACTTGTTTGGTTTATCGCGCCGATGGTTCTTGCACATTCCATTCGCCATTCGCGAACCATCCCTGCCATATCGGCACTATAGCATGCCGGCCGTACTTCAAAGTGCATGCCTAAAAGTATGCTCGCATTCATGCATAGCACAACACAGAGTGCCTCATCGTTGCAATATCATATCATATGGGTATATCAAAGCGGTATATCAGTTTAGTTTTCAAATATCAGAACTCGGTGCAAGTTTAGCATTTTTAGAAATAATATTGCAACTTTAATGCATCAAATTTCGGTAAACAAAGTTTTCTATGCAACACATTTTTGATCGATAGTTCGTATGGCAGTTTCATAGTTCACATTATAGTTCGAACTTGTTCAAAGGGGTATATGTGATGTTATTTTACCTAAAAATCTGAAATAAGAAATTTTGTGAGAATAAGTATCTTTAAAAATGCATTTCAGTGAGAATATCTTTCTATGGCATTTATTTTGCCAGATTGACTAATTCGCCCATCTTTACACATGTAAATAGTCGCAGTCTCCCTATAAACAAATTGATGTCGGTGTGAAGGTTAACTCTTTTCATGCCAAATTTAAATTTCGGTTTGTTATTTGTTGTTGTGTATGGCTAATGGCTTTCATATTGGGAAAATATGTATTCATTAACTTGTTGGCATTTCCAATTAGTTGGCCATTTACATTGGTAAAACGCAAATAACCTGTTGTAAGCTTACACACTTAATCAGATCATATCACTAATTGATGATTAAACAAATCAGTGTAGCTTTGGTAGACTTTGGTATTTCGAATTAAATTAAATTTTTTTTTTAAAGTAAAACTACTAACATTTGTTTTAATTTCATTTTTTTTGCAGTCACTTGCACCACTTACACCAGCGATAAGGCTTACCAATTATAATGCACCACTGCGGGACAATTTGACTCTGATTAACGACGGCCACACAGGTAGAGAAGTTTTGCCCATTGACCCACGCTGAATAGCACTAATTGTATGTGTGTGTTTGTATGTTTGCTTGGGGTAGCCAACCTGAAATTACCTGCCCTTCAAGATGGCGGCCGGCCGTACATAACCGGCGCCAGCCTGCGGAATCGCTACGAAGCCCAGTCGCTGCACTTCCACTGGGGCTCACCCAGCAGCAAGGGCTCCGAGCACACCGTCGACGAGCGCCGCTTCGACGTGGAAATGCACATTGTGCACAAAAATGTCAAGTACCAAACCATGGAGGAGGCCGTAGAGCATGCGGACGGACTGGCCGTGCTGGGTGTCATGTTCAAGAAGGCCAATGTAAGTGAAACGAACTCTTGGTACGATCATGTTACAGTGTCGTTTTGTTGTACCCAATCGATTTAATTAGTCTCCCGCTCAATACTATCCCGGACTGAATAAGATCCTCGATGCGTTGCCCGAAATTGTAAATTACAACAGCAAGGTAAAACTCAATGGGACGCTGTCGCTGGGCCATATGCTGGGTGACTTGGACACCACAGATTTCTTCACTTACGCTGGTAATTAACACGCAATCGAAACCCAATAATAAGTTTGCATTAAACTATCTTAATATTGTTTTTTGTTTTTATGCCAGGATCACTTACCACGCCCCCTTGTTCGGAGGCAGTGACGTGGCTGGTGTTCCCCAGGCCGCTAGCTGTGGCGCGCAGTCAAGTGAGTCGAATTGAAATCGAAATTTTTGGTTGCGGAGATTTACTTCAATTCTCTTCCTTAATAGATCGAAAAATTCTACCAGCTTTACGACTCGCACGACGAGCCACTACTGGACAACTTTCGGCCCCTACAGCCGCGTCGCAATCGCCTTGTGTTCCATCGTGTCAGCGGCTTCAATCCAAACTTCTTTACCTTTCCAAGGCGTTACAGCGATTTCAATGCATTTGCATTAGCAAAATAATATTGATCTTCCTAATGTATTAGCAAACATATTCGAATTTATATTTATTTGTTCATTTATTTATTGGCATTATTTTAATTTGTATTTTAAGTTGTTTGTTAAAAAATTTAATTATTGTTCATACGTGTAAAATATAATTTTGTTTTGTGCAAATCGAATACGAAAAAATCTTTTGTCGTAAAATATTACAAGGTAAGATTATTCTTCAATTTGCTACAAGCTGCCGAATGGAAAATAGTTTTTCTATATTTGGTGCTGGATCTGTCGAGGTTTGAATTTGAAACGTCAGACTCACGTTAAGCATTGATCCACGATCTCAAATAGCGATCAACAAACGATCTACACGATCGAACATTTGTGGAGTTAAAACTGAACTACAGTCGTGTCTGGATATAGTGAACTAATTATTGCAAGGCCTGTTTACATTATTGAGGTTGTTCACTATATCAAGGTTAACATTTTTGTTCAAAAACTTGTTTTATTTGCTCAAAATAAACTTTTTGTGTTTTGCTTGAAATTGCTTTCAAAATTTTGTTCAATATTTAGAGGCTCCATTTCAAATTTGGGTGTTCACTATATCGAGGTGTTCACTATATAGGGTGTTTACTATACCCAGACACGACTGCATTCATAAAAAATTGGAAAAATTAAATTTGTTTTTAGAGTTATTAGAAATGCCATATAGTTCTTAAAGCCCATAAAGTATCAATTTAACAATTCAAAACATTTACAACATTTTATTTTTATTTTTTATGTATCCTTCGTGTAGTTTTTGTAAATCACGGACACAAACCGAACCACGAATAATCCATTAAAATTCAGTCTAGAGTTAGAGTTTTATCAATACTTTCAAAAACTCTCGCCAGCTGATAGAGTTGGCAGATTTATAGCGCAAGCTGGCACGTTAACGTTCAGGGAAACTAAAATCGTGCTTGTAGTAATAGAATTTTATACTCAAACTAGCTGACCCGACAAACTTTGTCTCGCACGACATTTGTTGTTTTTTTATAATGAAAATTGACGAAGATGCAAATTGACGAAGAAAACCAACTAAAGGAAGAGGAGGAGCTACTGATTAACGCAATCGAGGCCCAAAATGTTAGCAGCAACGTTGCTGCTAAGTTTCGGTAAAGAAATGGACTGCGTTTGAACCAGATATAAATTATATGGGCAGTGCCTGCCCCCTATTCAATGCTCTCTGTCGAAAGAGAAAATGGTAGGTTCGTACTTAGTTTCATTGCTGAGCGACTTATACTTCAGCAAATTATTTGGGTCACAAAAAATGTGCCACGCCCCTTGTCCAACGCCCATAAAATTTTATCATTAGAATGACTCATCTATGGGACGACGGGGTACTAAATTTCAGTATTGTACAACTTACAATTTGGAAAATATTCCATTATTAAGATCTGGCTCGTATGGTGCTCGTGGTGCCACGCCCCCTCTTCCAATATATATATAAATATATAAATAAATAGTAGGTTCGTATTTAGTTTCATTGCTTTGCAACTTATAGTTCAGCGGAATAATTGGGTCACTAAAAATGTGCCACGCCCCTTGTCCAACTACCATCAAATCTTACCATCTTAGAATGACACATCTATGGGACGGTGCTATACTAAATTTCAATGCTGTGCACCTTACAATTTCGAAGATATTCCATTAGAAAGATTTGGCTTGTATGGGTGCTGCCACGCCTCCTCGTCCCCGCTTCATTCCGTCTGTCGAAAGATATGAGTACATGATAAGTTCATACTTAGTTTCATTGCTGTGCGACTTATATTTTAACGGAATAATTGGGTCACGAAAAATGTGCCACGCCCCTTTTCCAACGCCCATAAAATCTTACCAATAGAATGACACATCTATGGGACGACGCTATACTAAATTTTAATGCTGTGTACGTTACAATTTCGAAGATATTCCATTATAAAGATTGGGCTGTATGGGTGGTGCCACGCCCCCTCGTCCAATACTCACCCGATTCCCTCTGTTGAAGGAGATGACTAAATAGTAAGTTCGTAGTGAATTTAATTGATGTGTGACTGATGGTTCCAAAGTTATTGTCTGAAAATTTGGGCTGGTGAAAAAGTGCCACGCCCCGTTTTCCTAAAATTGTCTTTCATACAAACCTTGTTCTGACAACTACGAATACAACAAAAAAAAACCAACCAAATCGGTCCATCCGTTTTCAAGTGATTCGCGCTCAAATATGGCAGGCATTTTTCGACTTTTCCAATCGATTTCCCGGAATTTTCTTTTCGCACGAACCTGAACTGACTGAGAGTGATGCGATTACACACATACATCCACTTTCTTTTATATATACAAGGTGCAACCCAAAGTAAACAGGACTTTTATAAAATAAAGAAAACGGATGATTATTTTTGTATAATTCTTTTTATTTATTCAAAATACTCTCCTTCTGCTTCGATACAACGTTTTGCACGGTCCAAAAGCATTTGGAATGAGTGTTTTAGGTCATCGGCCGGCATCGCCTTCAGAATGTTGGTACAAGCCTTTTGGATGTCCTCAACGTCCTTATAACGGTTTCCTTTCATCGGCAAATGCAACTGACCGAATAAGTAGAAGTCACAGGGAGCCATATCAGGCGAATACGGTGAATGATTGATGGTAAAAATGCGATTTTTGGTCAAATAATCGGTCGTAACTAGGGCTCTGTGAGCCGGTGCATTATCATGCAATAAACGCCAACTTCCTTCCTCGCGATATTCTGGCCGAATACGACGAATGCGATGCACCAAACGCTTCAAAACTTCAACACAAAACAAAGCGTTAATTGTTTTTCCCGGTGGAACAAACTCTCGATGAATTATTCCCTTTGAATCGTAGAAACAAATGAGATGAGTTTTGATTTTTGACTTCTCACGGCGGGTTTTTTTCGGATTTGGCTCATCTGGGTGCTTCCATTCGGCACTTTGACGCTTTGTTTCGGGATCATATTGAAAGCACCACGTTTCGTCACCGGTTACGATGTTGAACAAGAAATTTGGATCACGTCTGGCTTCCCGAACGATGTCTTTTGCGTGCTCAATTCTCTGCGCTTTTTGGTCGTCGGTTAAAGTGTGCGGAATGAAGCGAGAACACACTTTACGGAGACCCAAATGTTCGATTAAAATGCGATCAATTGATGTTTTGGAGATGTTCAATTCCATTTCCATCAATTCCAATGATGATTTTGGCTGCATTTTGATAAAATCACGCACAGTTTTGATGGCATCGTCAGTAATCACAAATTTCGACTGGCCGACGTGTTCGTCGTCATTCAAGTCTTCACGACCATTCTTGAATCGATTCAACCACTCATTAACACGGCCACGGGATAAACAATCATCACCATAAACTTGCTTTAACAATTTAAACGTTTCGGTAAAAGTTTTACCAAGTTTAAAACAGAACTTAATATTAGCTCTTTGTTCGATCGACATTCTCGTACCAAAGTTAAAAACATACTGTCACATTGAGCGGGATATTTCGGCGTCTACTAGACCAAATGTCATGAAATTTAGACAGTATGTGAATGAAAGATGTACCTTTCCAACGCATGTCCTCACACATAGATGGCGCCACCAGAAACGTCCCTATTGCAAAAGTCCTGTTTACTTTGGGACGCACCTTGTATGTATAGAAGATAGATAAAAGGAACGAGCAGTTTTATGCCGATTTCGTGGTCGTGTTGTGAGCTTTTCATTGGAAAATATTTTACTCTAGAAATTGCATTCACGACGTTAAAACCACGACGTGATAACCTCAAAAAATTGTTTGTAAAAAGTCAGCACTGAAGGCCTGAATTTAATAAAAAAATATGTTTAAATACTTAGTGGCGCAACTCTACAGTCACGACTTTGTGAAAAGTTAGATTTAGTTAGGATAGCAGCTTAGGGTGCTCACATTGAGAAAGTAAGACGAAATAGATTTTCATTTTTTAATTATTTTCAAGTTAAGAAAAATATCCAACGCAAAGTCGTTTATTGGTTTTGCAGCTTTGCAGCATTTATATTCGAGTTCAATGCAATTTTTATTTGAAAATTTTATTATGTTTATACAACACAAAAAAAACTATTGCATTATAGAATTCTTGTAACAGCCAGTTTTATTGTATCCTACAACGGTAATAATTCAGGAATGTTGTTTATGTGTTTGAATAATTAAATGCTAAAAACATGGCGAAAAGAAATAATTAAAAATGAGTACACTCTTGAATTCATTGAACGTTTAACTATTTAAAGACTTGAAATCGTTCACTGACTAAAAAGAATACTTAAAACTTTTATGGTAATGGCGAGTAAATTGATTGTTTGCAATCTTTCAAATATTTTGAATTTTTTTTAATATAATTTTACGTTAATTTAACTATTAATAATACAAGTACGTGGGTGGTCCGATAAGTACTTAGCCTACAAAAGAAAAACGAAAATTTTGGAAAAGTGGCGATTTATTTCTCAACGTAGTCTCCTTTCAACTCGATACACTTGACCCAGCGATGCTCCAACTTCTTTAACCCGTCTGAAAAATACGTTTTCTGGAGGCCTCCGTGGTGGCGATAACCTCCTCATTCGACTCAAATTTCTGAACGGCGAGTGACTTTTTCAAGTTTGGAAACAAAAAGAAGTCACACGGGGTCAAATCTGGAGAAGCCTAATGCGACCAATTTGGCGAATCACCGACCGATATTGCTCTTTTTCCATTTTTTTAAAATCCGCTGACACGTTCGTTTCCACACGCGGTCAAAACAAAACTACAAATCCAATATGGCTGAAATTTTGACAGTAGCCGTTTACGAGGATGTACTACACGATAGTAAATTTCTCTTACGATAGTGGCACCATCGGGCGGTGGGGCTAAGTACTTATCGGACTGCCCACGTAATTAAATACTAAATTTGCCATATTAAATTTTTGCAAATTGCAGCTCTCAGGAAACAGCGCTTCGTATACTGTGTCTTTCTTCAGGAGACGAAATAGTCTGATCTAATCTAAGCTAATCTTTCTGAATCACTTAGTTGCAGAAATGAAGTCGATTCTTTTTGGAAACACATTATTGATCTCATTTATTTGTAAAATTTGTACAACAATAAAGTATTACTCGCATTGTAATGTAAAGAGTTATGTCATTCAGTTGTGGTATGCAAAAAACATGTTATCCCATCAGCCTTCACAAACCACCATTTAGGCAAATCTAGCCTAACCTCACCTTACATCAATAAAAGTATGCGCTGCTATTGCTACAAAAACTGATTAAATTTTATATTAACTTGATTTTCCCTGCATTTATGTATCAACGACAATTCCCAAGCGAGCTGAATTCGAGTGAACTTATCACAAGTCAAAGAAATACTTCCGTCTTTCATGAAAATCGCCTCTGCCACAATGGTTTTTTCGCTTTAATAGTTCAATATTAAATTTAATTAACATTAGTAATTTGCGTACTTAAAAGAAAGCTCCAACATTTTTCACAGCAGCAACGCCACTAAATCGACTGGAACCCTCTTACCGATGAGTTTTCTTAAGCCAGCTGACCGCATTTCACTGCCAGTTGGAATTGAGCGCGCCGCATGCGCATCGCTACACATTCATACAACTACTTGGATATTCAATGCAAACGCGTCTGTCAGTCTCATTAAAGATGTTTAATTGCACAATATTACATATCTGCATTAGAGGTGTAGCCAAAAGGAGCGGGGCTGTTTGAACCCACATGACCGTAAACGCTTTTTATTGTGACCATTTGTTGCCTGTGCCTGTGCATAATATAAATTAGAAGTAAATTTATATTATGAAAATAAAATGTATAAAACTATTTAAAAAAAATATAAAATTTAAGTTTAAAAAAAAATAAAAGTATATAAAAAAATTAATTACAAAATAGGCAGGTAGTTGCAAGGGGCAGGATTCTGGATATTTTGATCTAATAGATGTTAAATAATTCAAAAATTTAACCCTTTCAGTCACAATGTCCAATATATTGGACTACAGCCCATACAATTCATACAGAACGGGTTTATTTTCATGTCGGAAAGGGTTAAAGAAAGGTAGGAAAGGTCAGTGATGCCAACATTTAAAATATCGGCGAGCTTTTATATATTAAATAGAATACACCGATATGTTTCCCAAGTGTCTGATTAGGAGGGGAACAGGTGTGGAGGAAGTGTAGAACTATTTTATCTTCTTGTTCATTCCCTGCAACTTCTGCAGGAACCATTTTCCATTTGGCTTACCGTTAGAGATTAATTCCCAACAAATTTAATGAAACAAAATTGATAAAAATTTTAACAAACTCTAACAATGCTTTGCTTACCAGCAGACAGTACTGCCATGTCGAAATCAGCCCCTCCTTCGCCATGTACTGGCTACGCCGCTGCCCTAAATATTTATGCGCTTATTGTATTTATTGTCATTTCGACTGCTTAATTATTGTTTTGGCTATAAAACGGTATAATTACGAGTACAGCAGTCTAAAGTGCAGACACAACTCAACTACTGCAAGCCCTTCTTCAGCTGCAGCCACCGTTGCTGCCGTTGCTTCCGCTTCGTCTACACACAGCACTTGGCTCTCAGCTGCCGACTGCAACTATTGTACATACATAGATGCGGTCTCGGCAAGCAGCCACCTGTCTGCCTATGCAATTGTTATGATTTCAGCTGCGCTTGTTTTCGGTACATTTGAAGTCTTCAGCCGCGTACAGATCTGATTATGTCGAATGATATTTTACTTTGCAGCATAAAACAACAACAACAAACCCCCAACAAAGCCCAAACTCTGAGTCAAGTTTATTGACGTGTTTGCTGCTACCGCTGAACCGGCCAAATGGCTCTCCGCGCAGCCAACATATCGCAATGCAGCGGCACGCAGCATTCAACATGCGGCAGCACTGGACGCATTCGCGTCGCTCCACTCCACTCCACGGGAATGCCCTTTGCAGCGTAAGTATAAAACTGTATGGTACCGAGAGAGATCGGCTCAGTTGGCACCGCTTGGCTACGTCGGCTACGTCGTTCAGATTCAATTTAAAACCTAAAAAACGTCGGCTTACGATCAACGCGTCTAGAAAAATTTTTATCATCTGTTTACCACTTCTCCGGAAAAATGGTCCTTTCGGTTCTGGGCAGCTTTTACCAACAACTCTTGCTGCTGCTGCCGTTCGCATCTGGTAGGTTGGAATTCGATTGCAACTACTGCAGCCCAGTTGCGCGTTGTGCGCCAAAGTGACTAAACGCAGTTTAAGCGGTTTGCAATTGCAAAAAGAAAGAAAACAAATAATAACAAAAATAGAAGGTTGAGGGGTACGAAATCAAAAGTCGCTATTAAACGCTTTGGCACTCAAGGTCGGTGCGTGTGCTGTGCTTTCACATTTTGCTGAAGAGCACTTAACCGCTCATTACTTTGGCCATTACCACATTTCCACAAGTGTAAACCACATACATACATAATTGGTGTGTGCTGTGCTGGGGAGAGTGCCGACACTTTACTAGAACCACGCCTCAAGCTTGGATAATTACTTCGGACTTGGTGATTTTTCGTTTTACTTTTGATACTTCAAATTGCAAGTCTTCAAAATTGATTTTTAATTTGATGATGAATTTATTTTGTCTCTAATTATGGACCAGAAGTTAGTCAATGGTGAAGTGCGCACCAAGGTGCGAATATTATCAAATAATAACGAATATTTTAATAAACAATAAACAATGAAAACATTTTTAACATTCTTCGTAAGGCGGGACAAATTTATAATAAACTTGTCTTAATTATATACTAGAATTAAGAACAAAATAAGGTGACGGTGTGTGTAATATATTTCAAATGTTTAAAAATACGGTTACTAGTAAACAAAAGTTAAGCATTGAAAACACTTTCCTCGAACTACGTGGGCAGTCCGATAAGTACTTAGCCCCACCGCCCGATGGTGCCACTATCGTAAGAGAAATTTACTATCGTGTAGTACATCCTCGTAGACGGCTACTGTCAAATTCAGCCATATTGGATTTGTAGTTTTGTTTGGAAACGAACGTGTGGAAACGAACGTGTCCGCGGATTTTAGAAAAATGGAAAAAGAGCAATATCGGTCGGTGATTCGCCAAATTGGTCGCATTAGGCTACGAACAGCTGCCCCATCCACCGTATTCTCCATATTTGGCCCCGTGTGACTTCTTTTTGTTTCCAAACATGAAAAAGTCACTCGCCGGGCAGAAATTTGAGTCGAATGAGGAGGTTATCGCCGCCACGGAGGCCTCCAGAAAACGTATTTTTCAGACGGGTTAAAGAAGTTGGAGCATCGCTGGGTCAAGTGTATCGAGTTGAAAGGAGACTACGTTGAGAAATAAATCGCCACTTTTCCAAAATTTTCGGTTTTCTTTTGTAGGATAAGTACTTATTGGACCACCCACGTATGTATGTTTAAAGTCGAACTTAACAGTTAATTGAAACATTCTATGTCTTATTCTAGATTTGGCAGACTGTACTACTTAAACTAAAATTTTCGTTTCGACTTTCGTTTTAACTCTTAAGATAAATTTTTCTTTTTCTCGCCTTGTTTGGTCACTCCTCCAGGGAACATAGGTCCTCGGCAATGCTTTTTCATCTAACATGATTTGGAGTTGCGTCATAGTTTGCTTAGGATCATACTTAGTTTCCTCAAGTATTTCTCGATGGTTCGCAACTGCTTTGCAGGGTTTTCGTCAATTATATTCTTTTTTTACTGCTGTGTGGTCTTTTAACCCGGCGTTGGTGTGGTGGAAAAAAGTTACGTTATTGGTGTGGTGGGGGACATGATATAGCCGCAACCTCACGAAACAACACAAATAGAAAATATAGCAATTTTATATTATTCTTTATTTACTTTTACGCAAGAAAATACAAAAGCACTTCATGTGCAAGCAATTTGTAAAAGAAAATATCAAAAACAACAAAAATAAACGAAAAGTACCGATATTTATAAGTTGACTTCATATAATGGGGTTTAAAAAAATGTCTGTATATAATTTTCCAAAAAACATAGTCTGTTTTAAAAATGAAATACATATAGTTATGTGACATTAAATTTTTTGTAGCTAACCGGAAAGAGGAGCGAATTACAGGGTGTCAAAATTAGCACATTTTTCGCAAGTCGTATAAGGTGTTTGCTCTCGGACAAACCGAACATCGAGTGCTGTACTGACGACGTTTTGGTACAGCTTCGGCTTATTTCAAGGATTTACAGAATCATGATATTTTTGTGTATTAATGATATTTTTTGGAACATATGATACGATGAAAACGCTTGTCGTATGTGCTATTGAATTCAATGGAACATACGACATTCGTTTTCTACGGCGACGAATGCGAATACTGAACTGGGAGCTTTTCTTGCACGTAGCAGTTGGGCAGTTGGTATTTGCCTCTTATTTTTCAGTACGGTGAATTTTTTAACAAATCGATGACTACTAGACCATCGAAAATAACAATTTTAATTCAAAATCATTTACACAAAAAGTTACGTTATTGGTGTGGTGGGGTATGTCATACCCCAATGAACTTTAGCGGGATGTGACTCAAATCTGGTCACACTTAAGTTGTTTTTGGATAGCAAATGTGTATGGTTGGACTGTTATAAACAGCTACTAGAAGCAATAGTGCCCACATAGAACTGATATCCGTATTATTTACAAAAATACAACCTCTGGGGTATGGTATACCCCACCACACCAATGCCGGGTTAACGTCTGATACATCCGTCTTAATTTTCTTCGCTTCATTTACTTTCGTCTGAGATTTCCACCTGTCAGCTTCCAATATCCAAAGTTGGGTTTATAAATACTGTGTGGTATACGTGTTAGTCTAACAAGAGATACAGTCGATTTTAATAGTCGGAGTTCGTTTCCCAATTCAATATTCATGTTCTTCGCTTTATTTGCTGCAGTCTGAGCTTTTTGTCTGTCAGTGTCCAAATTCCAAATAGATTTATTTATAATGTGCATAGGTGTTGTGGCAATGCCAATGAATATAATTGGTCACAGAACATTATCACAACACAATAAAAAGTTGCAAAATTCCTTAAACCCTACAAACTACTTAAACAAATATGTGAAAATACTGACAAGTATTGGAAAAGATCATCAATTAGTCCTTGTTTTCGGAAATAAAATTGCTGACAGATTGGCCAATGTTGGCTCAATGGATAATATATTGGGTCGAGGGTCATTCATAGACATTGGTACCGCAGCGCTTCAACATTAGATCAAAGGTTATATGGGCAATATTCGCATAGAGAAGTAAATAGTTAAGGATGGAGTGTCAAGGTGCCGAGCAAGGAAACATCTGCCTCGCTTCTCTACCCACTCAGTAGAAAAGTCATAGCTCATAATGTACGTGGCGGACACATGGCCAATATGCAGATTGTCGACGACGTAGTATTTCCTATACTTCTAATTACTACTATTGCCTTCAGTCTGCAAACACTATAACTATTACTGTCGCGCGTTGAGAAGAAGCAGGAGACTTATTAAGCAGTGATATGTTAAGTATGCATAATATTCATATTTTATTCCTTTTATTCTTCCTGATCTTTCTGAGAGCTGAGTATCAGTTTATTGACAAATTTCATAGATTTTAGAAAAGTGACTGCTGTTATGATTATGAAATAATTTTATATTTTTGTTTTCAAAAAACAATTAATTTAATTAACTTTATGAATGGCATACAAAATTCCAAAATATTATTGTAGATCCTCATGTATTAACCCTTTCCGGAAATTTGTACGACATATCGTACAATTTTTTCGACGATTTTTTTTTTGACAGCGAACGCATTTTTTATGCAACAGCTTTTTAATTTTCATTAAGTAGGCTGTGTTGTATCATTCTGTTTAAAAATATAAATCATAATAGCCGTGGCTACACAGTATGTGTGCGTTTTGTAAGCAGCTTTTTGCAAGAATTTGAAAAACCAGCAAATGACGGTACTTCTGCGTAGGAATTTTTTAATATGTAATACTTTTTGGTACCAAAAAGCGAAAAAATTTCAAAATTTGAATCTAATTTGATTTATAGAACTTACTAAATTTAACATTTTTTTCGTCTAAATATTTTTCCAGAGTCTTTAAAAAAATTGTACGATATATCGTAAAAGTGACCACAAGGGTTGCAAAGCTTTGTACGATATATCGTGCAAATGGAAAGCAAAGGTTGCAAGTTATGTTTGCATTTTTTTAAGTTATAGGTTTGGTAACAGATGTTTTGCGTTTGTAATCCCGCCACGCCCATCTATAAGCCACGTGGCTGATAAAATTCGACTATTCGGCAATTTTCGATTGAAAATTAGAATTACTAGACGATTTTGTATTTTACTGGGCAGACACGGGTTATGTAAGGTTAGACATACATACGTACTTGCCACTCCCACTAAAAGGAATCGGCTATATTCAGTATATTTCTGTAAGAATGTACGAATTTTAATTGATTCTGTGTTTTATTGAGAAGAAAAGGGCTTTGCAACAACAACAACGGTTATATAAGACCGAATAAATGTGACTCCATTATTTATAATATATAAAATTTATGTTTCGATCAAAATGAAATCAAATCATTTTTAGTTTTTGTTGTTATAATTTATGTTTTCTATCAAAAAATCAATGAATTGTGCATAAAACTTAAAAAACCGAAACCAAAAATTCATGAATTTTACTCCTTTGCGTACTCCATTGTACGATATATCGTACAATATTGATGAAGCTGTAATTCTCAACCAAAATGATTTTTTTGAAATTTTGTTGTATATTGCTAAAATGTTCAATAAGAGTCAATATTTTGAAGGAAAAATTTGTATCTGAAGAAATGTGGAAATTGACCGGAAAGGGTTAGAGCATCCGCACAATTGTGAACAGAAGGTCTAAAAGGATCAAGTTAAGAGAATCTTGAAAGAGTAAATAGTCCTCATTTCATCAATAATTCTTTCACTTCTATCAGCTTCACTTCTCTATTCCTTTGCCTCCAAGCTTTGGAAGGGGTTTATCCTTCCCATCCTTTCTATTTTTGTGCAATATACTTTTGTATACAACAACTCAACTATGACTGTTGTCATAGTCGCATGTTTTAAATTTGTATGAATAAAGAGCAACAACTCTAAATCAAATCCTGAATACAGAAGATTCAGTGTCCTTTGTCTAAAAAACGATCGTTAACTTTATCGTTATCGATCCTCTTCAACAAAACCAATATGTATCAACAACACTCTTTTTGAGTGCAAAGTATTAAAACTTTACAATTTAATTACAATTTCAGTTATGGAATTTTTTTCCAAAAAGTTACATGTTTCTTATTTTTTTATAATAACTATTTGTTTCTATTATGATGTTAAGTTGTTTCCTTTAACCCATTTTCGGCCGCTACCAGAAATAGCCAATATTTTTGTAATTCCTTTTAAGGACTTACATTTAGGACCTTAATCAAGAATATTTTTGGATTTTTTTTGTGTTTTTTTTTTTACAAATTTTTTTTATAAATTAATAAAAATTCAATTTCAAATAAAAACAAATATATATGTACATAGTTTTAGTCAAATAATAATCAAGCATGAAAACAAACAATTGTTGGCTTATATATGTACATACATGCCGACTTCTGGCCAATGGTCGATTTTTCGATCACTGAAAAGTACGCGGTGCTGAGAGGTAAAAATATTTTCATAATCTTATGGATATCAATTGATTGTGGTAATTTGGTCTTTAGGCTTCGTAAATAATCAATAATAAACCAATAATTTGAAAAGGTTATATATTTTTCAGAATATTCAAAATATGACTAAAAAATGCTTTTTTCGTGCCTTCGCCAACATCTCTAAATTTATCGTTTTTAAAAAAAATTATTATTTCGAGGGGTTACCAAAAGACCAAAGCTATTTTCTGCATCAAAAGTTCAAAGATATAATGTCTAAGTGCCTCCTTCAAAGTGGCTGGTCGAAAAATCGACCAGCGGCCGAAAATGGGTTAAAATACCTGAATAGCTAATGTTGTTAATACTTTCTGCTTAATCTGTCTATGAAGCATTCAAAATCGAAAAATCAATATTAATCCTACTAAAAAGTGGTTTACTTTTTAATCGTTTTATATGCGCAAACCGACGCTAACGCGCCCATATTTAGCAACAACAGTGGACTGCCGCCTGCCAGTACGCGCCACAGCACGCCCAAACCTTGTCTGCATTGGTTGCGGCAGCCGTTGAAGAGGTACAAGTTGTTGTTTACTGCATTCCTAATAGCAAAGTCCTGCTGTGTTTCATGCGCTGCCAAGTGGCATGAAAACGCCGCCCGCTTCGGCGCCGTCAACCTGTAACTGAAAGTGTGGAATTTAGTTTTGGAGCCACCCAGGCTGACCAACGATGGTCCCCAAAACGGCTTCAGCCATGGAGATTTCTTCTGAGCAAGCGCGCCGGATATTTTGTCTTTGATTATGCCCAGCTTGCTGAACTTCTGCCTGTAAAATCCAAAATGAATGCGGCTTATTTACGAGCATCTGTCAGTCAAAACAACAACTACGAGTTAGCGTTAGACACAAATTATGCTTAGTACGTTCGAGTGCGTGTTTATGTGCGTTGTGTATTTTTGTAAACACGCCCCTGCGTTTAGAGCTGGCGCAGCACATTTTCGTGGGCTTAATATAATCTCACTCATGTTGCATAATTTGTGAGTGCGTGTGTGCGTGTGTGGTTTTGTGTGTGAACGGATGGCGTGCGCCTCAACGCGCACCAGATCTCATTGTAGACGCATTAACTTCCTCTTGACTACGTCTTCCGTGTGGCTAAACACATCGCTCGTGAGAAATGTGGAAAAATATTAGATTTCAGATAAACTCTGGCAGACGCGGACTTACCAGCACATTTCAAGCATTGTGCGTAGATGCAAAGGCAGGTTTTGTAGGCTTGCCTTTTCGCAGCTTTCTTAAGTCTCTGCAAACTCCAACATAATTGTGTCTTATTTGCGCACACGTCTTTCTCCATACAAAACGTTGGCCAAGTTGTTCATTGTAGTTTGAATTGTTTTTGCTACTTTTGGCATTTTTGCGAAATGCGAAATTGCACAATTTCGAACCCATAACTGTGTGTTATGCACACAAGCGAGCTTCAGAAACTCTGCCATTCAGCGCATGGCATATATGACATGCTGATTTTTCTTCACGATTGACACGGACGGTCACAATTTGCCAGCGACTTTGCATCTGAGCAGAAGCGCTCTACAGTTTGATGCCGATTCAAATGTAAAAAATCGACGCTTGGTTGCGAAAAGTGTTATCCATCCACTCAACGGAAATGTCATTCAGTGGCAAAACGTAGGTTACGTCAGGTTAAAGTGGCTTTCTGGACACGAGACTGTTGTGGTACCGGAAAGGGAGGAGTAATGGGCCTATACTGCAAGTGGAACCATATGGAACCATAGCATTCTAAACCTCGGTGAAACCAAGGTTGTTGCATTGGATATTTCTAAGGGCTTTGACCGGGTGTGGCATAAAGCACTCGTGTCTAAATTGATTGCCTATGGCGTCGGTAGTATCTCTCGTTGGATTACGAGCTTCCTCTATGATCGCTCTATTCGTGTTCTAATAGACGGCATAGCCTCGGAAAAGCATTCGCTTAGCGCGGGAGTGCCGCAGGGTTCGGTCCTTTCTCCAACCCTTTTCCTTATCTTCATCAACGACCTATTGCCGCCGATGAAGAATCCCATCTACTCGTTTGCGGATGACAGCACCATTTGTCATTCATACTCCTTCACAAAGCGCCCCAGCTCTGTGGAGATTGAGAGAGAACGGCGCCGTATGAATGACACACTTAACAGCGACCTACAAGCAATCTCCAAGTGGGGTCAAGCGAACAGGGTCGATTTTAATCCTCGCAAGACCCAATGTTGCCTGTTATCCCACAAACCAGACTCCCCACATCCCAACACATCCCTGGTTATGGATGGTGAGTATTGCGGAATCGGCAGCTCTTGATGTTCTGGGCATGTCCATTAAGAACGATCTTCGTTGGAATGATCATATTTTTGGCGTGTCGAAAGAAGCAGCCAAGTGCCTCGGCTTCCTAAAGCGGTGCAAAAAATATTTCACTCCGTCTGATCTCCGCATTAGTTATACCACCTATATCCGACCTAGAATGGAGTTTAACACCTATGGGCAGGGGCTTCAAAAACCCATTTGGAGCTCCTGGGTCGGGTGCAAAACCGTGCGATTTAACTTATAGGGGACGGTAGAGCATCCAGCTCTATTGACTCCTTGGAACATCGTCGAAACGTGGCATGTGTGGTTTTATTTTACCGGTACTTTCTCGGTAATTGCTCAGTGGAGATGAGCAGCTTGCTGCCATCAGTCCGGGTATTTCCCCGGGCAACCCGTTTGAACACTGGCGCCCATGCATTCCACGTCGAAACGATGTTCCAGCGCACTACGCACTACAGAGAGAGTTCGTTTCTGGCTCGTACAGCGCGATTGTGGAATGGTCTCGCTGCAGATATTTTCCCCAGAACTTAGGATCTTGATGGGTTCAAGGCAAGAGTCCACAAATTCTTCACCCAACATCCTTTCTCCCAACCTATATATCCTTCCTGAACCAACGCAATGCCTCGCATTTAAAGGGGTATCCCCTGCGCGTTGGCTCGTTTATAAAAATAAAGAAGTATGTTAATTTGAATGCCAGACAGTTTGATTTGTGGCCCAAAACATAATGAATCTTATAATAGCTGTTCTGATGTCAAACAAAAAGAGAGTTGCTATAGAAAAACATTTGTTTCAGTAGCCACTTAAGGAGTTACATCAATTTGGAAACAATTTTTTGCTAATTTGTTTTATTAGCTTAAATATTTAATATCGCAAGAATGATATTCGAAAAGAATTATGACTGGGAAAATGTATGAAAAATATTTTTTCAATCGCTTTGTGTGGTTTTCATCACGTTTTGAAACTGTAGATGCGTTTTTTCGAACTTCCAAAGCGCCACTACACCTACCTAACTATTTTGTTTACTATTTGCTATCAACGTTCGAATTGTAAATTCAACGAATCCTTTCAGAATCCTTCAATTACGATGATCCCAACAAATGGTACCTCGATTTTCCGCAGTGTGTGGGCTACAGGCAGTCGCCCATCTCCATAAACACCCACAAAGTACGTACTCGTAAGTTGTCCTCAACCACCAACTCAATGTCTACTCAACCTGTGCACCCGTTTCTAGGCAGTTCCGGTCGATTTACCACCCATTTTTTTCGGACTCTATGACATTTTCTTCGAAGACTACGTGCAAGTGCATAACAACGGACACACAAGTAACCACTCAATGAACCTTAAATCAAACTCATCACTCATGATTTTGTCGAAAACAGTAAAATTCGATGTTCCCGAGACAACGGAGGGCCGTCAGCCTTTCATCACGGACAGCGTACTGAATGACGTTTACGACGCGCAGGAAGTGCACTTTCACTGGGGTTCGCCGCAGCGCAAAGGCTCTGAGCACAAACTGAACGGCCGGCGCTACGATCTGGAGATGCACATTGTGCACAAAAACTCCAAGTACGAAAGCGCCGAGGCGGCCAGGAACTTCGAAGACGGTTTTGCCGTGATCGCAGTGCTCTTCAAAGTGGTCAAGGTAGATGCAAGGGAGCTTTTATACTTGTTTGTTAGTTTTATATTATTTTTGGTTACAGTCACCGAATGTCTTCTATCCCGGTCTAAATACGATCTACAACTCGTTGAAGCGCGTGGTGGACTTTAATTCGACAGCGCCCACAGCTCAGCTAATCAGCTTAGGTTCGCTGCTTGGCGACATAGACCGCGGGGACTTTTTCACCTACGCAGGTTCGCTCACCACGCCACCCTGCTCTGAGGCCGTCACGTGGATTGTGTTCCCCGAGGTCATTCCCATCTCGAATTTCGAAGTAAGTTGGCTCCCTAAAACTATCATGAAAAGCGACAAATTGTAACTGCATGTGCTTACAGCTGCCCAAATTCTGGAAAGTGCGTGACGAAAGGGGAAAACAGCTCAAGAACAATCGGCCCCTACAGTTCATCGAAAATCGCAAGATCTATCATCGACGGCCCGTGGATAAGTACGATTTCTGATGTGTTGGCAACGCTATAGTTTATGCTAAGAAAGCACGTAATTGTAACACTTCGTAACTGTTAAGTAATCAAACAAAGCCAAATACTATTGTTCCATTACATATGTGTACAGCATGTATACCTATGTAGTATATAACAACATTTGACAAACAGATATACGAGCATTAATTGAATTAATTGAATTAATTTATTGCTGTCGCGCTCACAATGATGAATGGCGCTAATAAAACTTGAGGCACTGTTCGGTTGCTGCAGGCTGCTATACTTATTCAAATGTGAATGTGAATAAAATAAAGATTAAATAAAAGTTGAAAAGGCCACCCGAGAAGAGCAGCCCATAAAATATTTCATGTGATTTTTTTATTCGAAAGAGCGAAACTGGTATGAAATGTGTGAAAATGATTCAAGTGAGAGGTAGAGGATAGTTCAACAAATAGTTTTTAATCGCTACAGATTTTTTCACTCGATCGCAAACAGCTAAGACGAATTAATAAAGATGACTGAAGGTCTTGATAAGTCAACATTTTGTTTACACTTTGAAAGTTGTTGACAATTTAAAAGTTTCCATAGTGAAATAATTAATTCCAAGTTCCACTGTAATTCAATTTCAAGTTCCACTGTGAATTGAAAACAAGCAAACAAAAAACTTTTTTTGACAATCAAGAATCAAGAAACCCAAGAACAAAATGCATTGGGATTATGCATTGGGATTTTGTTGTTGTCGTTGTATCACCTTAATGAATTCGCCTTGCATATATAAAAATAATTTTGAATTTTCCTAGAAACTTTGCAAGTCTGTGTGCCAGCGCTTGGCAGTTTGTAATTAAATGCCCCATTGTGTCTTCATCTATGTTATGGAATCTACATATTTTATAGTCAACTGCGCCCAATTTGTTCAGATGGTTATAGAAAGTTATAGAAAAAGTTTCCTATCAAGGCGCTACGTAAAATCATGAGGCGTCTTCTATGAAAAAGCTGATTCGATTAAAAGCTTTTAAAATAAAACTTAACGACTTCTTAGAGTGAGAAGATCCTTAGTGTTGTCCCAGTATTAAAATCAAATTTTTTGGACCCAGGTGTGAATTTATTGTTTCTGGTCGCTTTTACTGAAACACAACATAGGACTTGGTCCTATGAATGGGCTTTCACAACGACAATGCGTTCTTTTTTTTGTGTGGAACTCTACTTGCTATAATCGAAACAGTCTTAGGCGACAGCTGTCGAATTTCAAAGCTGTAACTTGTACAAAAAATGCCAGAACATTTAAATTATGAACTTCGTTTGCAAAATTTTTTGTTTTACTAAAAATACTCAGTGACATGACTGGCTTAATTTCTCTTATAAATTGTCAAAGAAGTCAAAGTCTATTTTAGGCTTTTATGGCAATAAATTAAATCTCAGTCTAAACTCGTAGACCAGTTGTCACTGTAGGTTTACTTTTACTCACAGTTTACAGTAGACCAGATTTTGACACGAGTTTTTGAAGAAATAATAAAGAGGAAGAAACATGACAAATATTTTGTCAAAGAATTTCTCTATCACTCAAATCGCTCTCTGATTCATTGAAGTGCAGCCCACAATCTCGATTACTTTTTTGCAATTAGTTACTTCGCTGGACTCCACAAAAAGTGTCATGTTAGATGTGCTGTTGCCAATACAGCAAAGATTTCCTAGAATTTTGTTGTTTGTTTTAAATTTTGAGGTAAACCCCATAATTTTTCAAATTTTCCTCTTTTTGTCATACAAAAAAGATGTCAAAGCCGATAGCTCTGGCAGCTAGTGCTTTTTTTTAATTATAATTTTAATTGTAATTAAAAATAATAAATAAATAAAAAGATGTCGTGATTCAACATATGGTTCACTTGTATAATTTCCCTATGCTTTTACTATGATTGACGAGTAAACTGCCTGAAAAAAATGTTCAATTTCACAGTGAACCGTTTGCTCCCAAATCTTTAAAGGCAATTTTTTAAATTGTATTACAAAAATTTAAATTTTCCTCGTGTTGTTGCTCTTTGTTTATCAAAATTTGTTTGGCAAACCATTCCTTTGTTTAAAAAACATGTATGTTTGCAAAATCAAAAACAAAACAGGATGGTTAACTTTTGAAAAGCTTGCAACTGTGAAACTGAAAATCGGTAATTTAATGTTCAAAACGCGTAAGCTCGTCACTGTGAAAACGGGCCTCAAACAATACATACATACATCATACTTGACTTTATTGTTTAAGCAGAAGCTGTGCAGAACCAAACTTGAGCTTGAATTCTTACTAATTGCAGTGAGCAACATGAAAACTTGCATATTTTGTAAACAAGAAAAGCATACAATACAGCAACTCAAAGCAATAACACAAATCACTCGAATCTAAATAGACAAACCAACAAACAGACACAAAATGCCTCCGATTCTGATACCCTTTTCTATTTATAACTTTTAGTACTAAGTTGCTGCAGAACATACAGTAAAGTAGTTATTGCAAATTTATTAACAATTCAATCATTTTGCTGATATTCAAATTAAATGTTCATTGTATGCCCTCAGGTAATATTTGCAATTGAAAGTTGCTATTTCCCTCGACTCAACAATAACAAAGTTTGGGTGTAATCTATAAACCTACAAAAACTAGGTTAATTGTTATCGCAATGCGCCTTCTTTAGTCACCGACTACTGCATTCGCTGATTGATTGGCAAGTTGGCCGCTCACCCAAAACGTTTTGTAGATATCCCAGTCAGTTTCATCTGCCATGCGTTGCTTTCACGTTTGGCTGATTTGATTTGCAATTGTTTTCAACGTCCGTGGTTCGTTGTCCCGCTGTTGTCGTACAGCGCTGCCGCTCACATTCACTTTATCATTTTTATGATTCCCTCGTTACCATTCGGTGTGGTGTTTGCACAAACCAAGATTTACATATTAAGCATCTGCCTGGGTTGGATGTTGCGCTGACCTTCAGACCTTCCAACTGCTGCACACCACACATCATATTTCATCATCGAAACTAATATCGAGCGTATGCATTAATATCTGTTTACATGGTCACGCGTATGGGGCATTGGTTGGACTCTAGTTGTGCGTCAATACCTACCCCCAACGGCCGCCACTACGCCAACAGTGCCAAGTGTGCAATAAAACTCATCGATCGTGTTGGTGGTGTGTTCGGTGTGCTGTTCGTTTCAAATCGAATTTATTTCACTTTAAAACTTCTACGCTTCTAAACTACTCTGTGTTTATGATTTTAATACATTTCTTGCTTGAGCTTTGTACAATCAAAAACAATTCGATAAGATCAGGATGACCGCTTAATGTCTACAACAATAGGTTGCTAGCTGTTGTTGTTGCTTTCCATTGGAAATACCTTGGTTACATCAAAGGTGTGTGTGTGAGTGTGTTAACCCATTACAGTCTAGATGGCTGGGGCAGTGCGCGGACAGCGTGCGAATTGTGATGTCGTGTTGCGGTTGACTGATCGGAGCGGGCGGCGGTGTCCCAACGCCGATCCTACGACATGCACGTTCAATGTTCTAAACATATTGTAGACAAAGCACCAAATGTTCATTGTTGTGGTGAGTGAATCGAAATCGACTTGAGGAACAAACTCAGGATCTTCAAGATTACAACCTAATTTGGCTGGGTTTTTGTAGCAAATTGTATTTTATTGTTGTTTTCTATTTTCAACAAATCACAGTTTTCCGCATGGCAGCTTCAACTTACGGACTGAACTAAGCGTCTCTCTTTGTGGTGGATGGCTTAAAGTGTAAAATAAGATTAAAAGTGTTTCACGATTTCTAACTGTTTAATTACAGTTACAGTTAAAAGTGCGCTTTCAAGTATCTTTAATCACAAATTCGAATTATGTGTGCTAGTAGTTGTGTGAATAGACACTTGTCTGCTTATTTAAAAAGTTTGCCTGCGAAATAAAAGATACAGAAGAATTATAGATAACTTAGAGATGCGCCGAACAGGTTTAGTAAGGTGCTAAGCATGCCAATTTAATTGGGGAAGAGGGGTTGTAAGTTCTATGGCAGTTATACATACGTTTCCCTCAGTCGATAAATGCGCCAATTACAGGTTTTTGTGATTATTTTCGTTTTTCGATAAAACAAAGATAAATTTTAGTTGAAATTTGAAATTTTTTTATAAAATTCGGCCTAAAGATATCAGATTGGTGCAATTGAATTTGTTGCCAGCATGCCTAGCAGATTTCTTGTGGGGGAAAAAAGTGATAACAATTATGACACATAAAAGTAGGAAAGAAGTACATTGAGTTTTTTGCAAATCAATACGCCATAAATATTAGAAGATACAATCAAATCGCAACACTGGCTCTGAAAGGATAGAAATCAAAAGTTTTAAGCTGCACTTAACGTAAATTCATTGACTTGTTGGTTGTGTGTTTATTGTTTAGGTGTATTTACTGTAATCACATTGGACGCTGGACGACATGATTTGAGCCCACATATACGCATGTTTATATGTATGTATGTATCAATGAGCAGTTTTGGTTAAAACTGTTTGTAGACATATATACAATTAAAGGCTTGTTATAATGTTTTCAATATTTTTCGAGTATTTCAATTTTATCATGCAACCGCCAACAATTAAACCAATTAATTAAGCGGTCGCATGATAATTTTGTTTTACTAATTTGACTTGTTTGCTTTCAAGTTGATTTTTGCATAATACACTGAGTGCAGAAAAGAAATACCTTCAATTGGTTTCATTACATACATTCAGATCACCTTATTTAATAATTTTCAATTCGAAATTCAAATTTTTAATAAATAGTTAGTAGAATGCGTAGTACTGAAATATGGAATGTATGACTTTCCGTTCATTTTCGTTCACATTTCGTTTCTTGAGCTTCAACAGGATATAATTTAGTATAAGCAGAACTGGGCAACTACACTAAGTAGCAACCTTTAGACTGCTATCACTAAGCAAATAAACACTTATTTGTGTTTTTGTTTATTTGCTTAGTGCTGCTATACAACTCGACGTCGGATTCTATAAAAACCAAAGCGACAACTGACAGTCACACACGAGACTTCCTCAATAAAATCTCAACACCGTACAGAGTGGGTGATCCGAACCAGCGTCGCATTGCTTTATACATATTGGCTTTTGTTGGCACACAAACACCATCAATTTCTATCATATTTACAAAACTTGCAATCGCAGTTGGGCCACACATTCACATAGTTTTTTACACACACATAAACGGTTGTTATCGTTCACGTTGTGAAACACATTCAAATGGCAAATGACATGAAATTCGTGATTTTTCTTTCAATTTCTTTATACAAAAACTTTATTAACAATTTAGTTTCCAATGAATGCTTTAACAAATATTTGTAACTATATGTTTACTTTGAAATTTGTATTTACAACATGTGATATACATACTTCATAGGAAATCATAAATATAAAGTACAAAAATATATACGTATCAGCACGATTGCAGTTTTAAATGCAATGTAAATCCATTCTCATAAATGTCGAATTTCTTTCAAAAACAGTTAGGGAACATGATTTGTTTTTGACTGAAGCTGCTTGGCGAAATGTTAAGTGTAAAACGAAAAGCATGTTCCTGGTGATTTGTTGAATGCTGCATATTGCATTTCGCTATCTTGAATGCTTAGTTTGTAATGTTTATTTGATACTCGTTTTGTGTTTAATTTGTTTAATAAACGAGCACAGTATGACACAGTGTAACAGATTAGAGTTTTGGTGGCAGATTTATGGGTTCGTCCCTAAGAGAAATAAAGAAATAAATTGTTTAATGTAGTGACAAAGAATACGACACATTTGTTAGTATGGCCAATGAATATTAGTTTTACTATGAATGGAAACAATTTGGCGACGATGATGGACGGAATTTCATGCATTGAGTATGTTATAGTGGGAAAGTGCTGGCTGGATGATATCTGCAAGAAAATGAACAATTTAACATGGTGAGCAAAGCAATAGACCGCAGACACAATGCCATACGAAATAGTATGCAACAAGACGAGCAAACATTTTCGAGCTCATCGCTACAACTTATTTATAAACCTTACTTTACACCCAACCCAACTAATTAGAAAACAAGAGAACAAGCGTAGATTATGTAAATATGTTTTCAATGTTTATGTTATGCTAAGCCAAAACCATTCAATTAATTTGAATATAAATCGTGAATAGGAAAACCTGTTCAATCTGCACAATTCGCACCACTGCTCATTAAATATGCGCAGCCCACTTATAGATATCGATAAACCATAACCGTATAGAAAAGCAAATGTTCTTTTATAAGCTTCTTTTTCACTTTTGGTTGCTGTTTCAACACAGAACCGCATTCTCATTTTCGACTAAGCACTGATAGCAGTCAAACCTCGAACTCGTTTTACTAAATTACTGATCGTCACGCCAACACCGATGTGTAATATTTCCTCCGCAATAAATGAAAACTGTTTAGTAAACTAAATGGCTGTCACTTTGATTTGGAATGCATGCAAAATTACTACGTCTAAGGTTTACATCCCTGCAAGACGGAGGTGACGGAAACTCCAACACATGCATACAATTTTTGTCTTAACTAATACATGGACGATTGCTTTCTAATAGTACTCGTACTATCAATTTTTGGTACTTAAGTGTGTATGAAAGTCATTGTGTTTATATAAATGTGTGTGTATGCGTGTTTGTGTCTGAGTTTTGAAGTAGCATAAGCACATCATATCGCTCCTTCGCTGCAAGAACGTCATAACTAAAAACAAATTTTTTTTCAGTTTATGGCAACCCTGTTTGTATCTGCATATGATCTTTTATCTGTCAAAACCACTTTGTCAAATATTCAATACTTTGCTCACAGGACGACATGAAACATTTATTGATGCCTTGAGCTGCCTGTAATGGTAAACTTTAAAATTGAATTTTCTCGGAATGATGTAGTTTTGAGTTATGACGTTCTTGCAGCGAAGGAGCGATATGTAGTTAGAACAGCAATAGGCATACAAATAAATCTTAGCTAAATACTGCAAATTACGGTCTTACCGCAAAAGCAGATAGGCTATCACATGCATGATTTTGGTCTATTTTTTGCAAATTAACAAAACGAAAATTAGTGGAAAATAAAAGAAATACGTGCAAAGACTTTGGAAGAATTTTGAGTAGAGTACAAGAGAATTTAGTACGTCAATCACTACAGTTCGCTTAAGAAACCAACACCGAACTTACATGTGCTCAGGATGATAACGTATGCAGTCAACTAAATCTTTGGGTTTCAGTTTATCGTCACAGATCTTGTGAATGGCAGTGAAGAGAGGGAATCTGCGGATAAAACAAAGTATTATACTTAGCCGACCCATTCAAAGATTGTGCGCTCAAATTACTTCTCTTCCAAGCCCTTATTTTTTAGCATGTAGTTAACCTCCTCGGCGGTGGGTGGTCCTTGTAGTTTCTGACCATTCAGCATTTCCTTCTCAAGTTCCGCAATTGTTTTGCCAGTCTTTACGAAAGCCTCGCCCACTTTCCGATTGCGACCACCTAATCAGTATTTTAATAGTTGGAAAATGTCTCTTGAAGCAGCTACTATTCGTTTAATGCATACCATAACAAGTTGTAATCAAGTCAGCGACACCGCAACTCTCAAAGAATGTCGACAGCTTGCTGCCCGGATAGAACACATCCACAAAGCGTATCATTTCCATCAAGCCCAAACGAATAACGGCGGCTTTAGTGTTGTCACCCAGGCCCAGACCATCTACAAAGCCGGCACCGGTGGCAACAATGTTCTACAATTGATTTCATTCGGTTTTAATTTCCGCATTTTTTAAGTTGATAACTGCAATCACCTTCAGAGCGCCACAAACTTCAACCGCATCAGCATCATCTACTACAACCACCCGGAAGAAGTCGGCTTGGAACAGATTGCGCAGCGTCTTTGCGTATTTGATATCCCTACAGCCGATAGTGGTCTCGCAGAAGTTTCCGGCAGCTACTTCGTTGGCCAGATTGGCGCCCATAAGTACGGAGCAGGGAATCTGCGACAAAAAATTTTTGTTTACTTATTGTGCAGCACTGTACTTACTCACAACTAACCTTCAAGTGGCGTGTAATGATGTGCGAAATCAGGTCGATGCCGCCACCTTCTGCCTTATCGAAGCCCTTAATCAGCGATATGGCAATGGCACTTGGCTTGATTTTTCCCAGGAGCGTTTTGCAGAAATTGGGAATAAACTGATGTGGCACTACGAAAATGAGAATATCGGCATTTTTGGCAGACTCAACGAGATCCGGTATAGCAACCTATAAGTAGTCAAATGGGTTTTTTTTTTATGTAGTGTTGTTTTCAATGTAGAAATGTAAAATTGTTAATAATTTTTTAAAATTCGTATACTAAAAGTTGTAAATATTGTCGAAATTGCAAATCATTATAAATACCTCAATTCAATAAAAAATATAAAAATATATATGTACCTACATAAGAATAGTTGAAGTCAAAAAGTCATCAGAGAAGCTAAATCCGCAGCGCTGTGACGTGCAATAAACATTTTCATGACGTTTAATCGATTTAGTTGAGCATTTCACAGTTTAATTTTGAAAATGTTGGTTTTCTAAATATTTTTCTATTATTATTATTTTTTTATTAAAATTTACACAATAATTGATTATGCATCAAAGATCTTTGATTGTTCAATGCAGGGAAATATTTTTACAATTACAGCTGGACAGATAACAGGCAATGCCCGAATCACGATTTAATCTTAGTTGTTGTTGATTTATACTTTGCGCTGTACAACGAACTTTACTTAATTTTAAATTGTTGTTAGTATTCTAATCTGTTTCGCATCTCCTAGCTTTGCTAAAAGCCATTGCAAAGAAATATGTGATGGTATATATTAAAATTACTCTCGGGTACTGGACTTACTGACGAACTGTAAGTCTATGAAAGGGGCACAATACATCTTCTAGGTCGCAGTACACTATTCCCATCAATATAAATAACTAAGGGCGATGTTATGCTGCCGGTCAAATGATCCCGGTCACGGATAAATTGTTGTTGTTTCAATGTAAAAGAGAAAAATTACGCTCTCCAAATTTTCTCTTTTACATTGAAGCAACAACAATTTTATCCGTGATCGGTGCCCGTGACCGGCAGCATAACATCGGCCTAACAAAATCTATTCGAACACAAATTGAGTGCCAACGTGACATGCATACCAATGCAACTGCCACAGCAATAAGTTTTCTATCACCAATTATTGGTAAAGTTACGAGCTCATAAATAGAAACCGCCCCATAAATTTGGCGCTCATTGGATAACGCGCAATAAAGTAGATAATAACAATCTTTCAATTTGATCACTTTGCGGCATTGTGCCATTTATCACAATGTGCGGTCTAAGTAATCAAATTATTGGCAAAATGAAATGTTGATAGTCAGAAGTATATAATTTGGCAAAAGTATATAATTTGTGACCAAAATACATTCTGTCGAGAAGCAAACAAAATGCCAAAATGCGTCTATGTACTTGTGCCGAAATTGAAGTAAATTCAAATGTACAATTTGAGTGCCGGTATACAACCACAAATTGATAAGACGCACAGCACTACAGATAGTACAACAAAACGTAATAAAAAAACTATCAAATAATAAGTGAAGAAAAAGTGAAAATGTCGTAGTCATCAGCGCGACCAACATTCGACTTGCCAGGCGCACATACACAAACAACTTTTAGTATATTTGAACTGCGCACGTCGAAAATAAACACAAAACATATGTGTCCCAAGACTCGTACATAATTTCGTGGCAGCCGTCTAACTTCTTTTTTGATATGATAATAGCACACGACTGCTACTCGAGCTTATCACGGCGCGTGCGAACCGAAACCCACACACCCGTTTCGACGAAGCCAACCAGTACGGAAATTTGCATTAAAATTTGCAAGCCACTTGTTGGGTGTTGTTGCCTACCGGCTACAGTTGCGGCCCCACTTCCTAATGGAATTGTACCGGAGCGAACTGAAAGCGTTGCCGGCGTGAGCTGACACTCCAAATGGGTAAAGCAAATGCCGCGCTGCGAGCATTCGGCCGGACATGAAGACAACGCTTAATGCGCTACGGGTCGATCGAATGATTGATCAAGCAAATCGAAACTGTGTCAGCCGATTGAGCCACCGGACTGGCGATAGGGAGAGCAGCGTTCCGATCTTTAGGTGCTTGACTTGAACTTGCGCTCAGCCAAAACAACAGCGCTTTTGAATGAGTTTTTTTCTTCTTATCAATATCGGTTTTCAGTCACGTAATGGTCGGCATCGTCTAACTGTTTATTCAACTCGGCGGTACTCGCAATAGAGGCACGGCAAAATTAAATATAAGCATTAAATACAAAAACATGCGAATCAAATTAAATATGTATCGTCGGGGTTTGTTTGTTTATTTGCAAAATGTATATGTGCATTCTTATATATGTACGTATAATAAATAAATTATGTATACAGATAAATTTTAATAAATACATTTTTTTAGTCTACATACATAAATAAACGAACCAGAATAGCCATAGATAAATGTTATTATTGTCCTTCATTTTTTGAGATAAATATTTATGACATGGTTTATTCAGTTTTGTATTTGCTATATGCATTTTTTAATAGTGACTGTATTGTTGTTAGTGTTTGATGTTGACTTGTTAAATTAAATGATTTGAAGCAAATTTTTAATTGTTGCCAAATATAAACGGAGGACCGCTGAATTGGACAAATCCGCGTCGCACTTATCAACAAATAAAGAACGCAACACAAAAACGCACTCGAGCAAACAAACAAACAAACGGCCACAGCTTTCATCTATTATTAATGTGGATTATACAAAGGTGTTTGATATACATTTCTGCTTAGCTATAACATACATATACTTGTAGAACAATGTAAAGCAGCACATAGCAAATGAATAGATGTTTGTTTATAAAATCGCAACAGCCAAACAAATAAACCAGGAATTCTATTCGTGTAAGAAACCGCAGCTGGAAACCGACACAGTATTTATCAGTCACTATATCGCTGCACTTTCGACCCAATCACAGTTCAATGAACTGAGTCATTGACTTCTCTGTAGGCAGCAACAGTGACAAGTGAGGAATTATTTATGAAAATACGCGGCGCAATCACAGATTCGACAGCCGGCAATTGCTTAAAGAAGCCCAAAAGTGTTGCTCTGTCAGTAATAATATGCGTTCATTTGTGAACCATTTGCTGGCGACTATAATTAAATTTGTTTGCATTGTTTAAGCGAATGAGACGACCGATTCGAGCAAACTATCAGAAACTAATTTCACAGTACACTGAAACACGCAGTACATGGACATTTTTACAAATTAGTTGAAAATGAAGTAAAATGCACTCTACTTGATAATAAAAGCAAAATATGGTTTTCGCCAGATTAATTAGTGTTTGACTAATACTCATTCAGACTTCATGCCTAAATATTTAAATACTTTCAATTCTAGATATATTCCACATGTTTTATCTTGCACCGAATTTACAATGTCCAGAAGGTATATAAATATGAGATCTGCATCACAAATTTGATTTAAGCTTTGACCATTAAGCAATCGCAATCGCCCAAAAGCAATCAGCTTTGGCCAATAGGAAAGGAATTGTGTTCCATTAGGACAACGTTAGGACACACACACATCGATAATGACTCGCCAGAAGCTCTGTTCCTGTCCATGGCCATTAATGGCAAGAAGAAAGTGCAGTGCAATGTACACTCAAGAGAAGCTTCTGAAAATTGACTGTCCCCGGTTTTTGCCTATACGTACGAGTTTCTATGATAAATTCATAATGGAATACCTTCAAAATGGCAACAAATTATTGAACAAAACGGTATATTTGGCATGATTGGATAATTCTAACTATGCTAAATAAATCGTTAAATTTCATGGAAACATGATGTATTTCTTTTTGCTGCACCTTATATTTATCACTAATGCATAGCATCGTGAATACCCTCAATATGTAGCGTTATTCTTGTTTGAGGCATAATGCGCTTGGAAATTTATTTGGATATTTGGTAAAGTTTGCAAACTTGACTAAAATGAACTAAAGCGAAAAACGAAATATTTTACAACTACAGGCTACAACTACTTTTAAATATTGAAAAAAAATTCACCAAAAAAAAATAAGACCGAATACCTTTGATCCCAAATTAAATAAATTACTTTCTAGTACATATCTGTATTTCTTGCCATTTTTTTATCTCAAACTTGCTTAAATTTTCGCCATTGTGAGGACCGAGTAAACAACAATTACTGTAATCTAATTTGAGAAGTTAAGCAGCGCATTGCGCACAAACACCACCCAGTACGAAGTGCTAAAGTACCAGAACGCTTATCAAAACTTGAACGCACTTATCAGTTTTCTGAACAACGGCAAATGACACAATAAACATAAACGATAAATGCCATTACGCTGACCACAGAAGCGGTTCGATACATGTTCGAAGCGGAAATACAATGTCGCTGCCAGCGCAGAGCCGTTAACTCTGGCTGCCCAACAACCGGCATTCGAAGACTAGGAAAACTTCACAACTGCAAAATTTCGTTTACTTCAATGGTAACACAATTGCAACACGCAAAGGTCAACACACAAAACTATTCCAATTCAATGTCAAGGCAAAAGTGAAGAGTAACATAAAAGTTAGAACTGAATGATGGCGTTGGTGCTGCCGTTGACGCCGACACCGACATCGATAGTAGCAACCATAGTAAACAGACGCCTGCGAAAAATGTGGAAAACTTGACGTACGCAACAGTGGGAAAACAGCGCGCAATACCCGACTGTCGCGCCTAAGGGCCACAACGGTGCCACAGTTGGCTAGTTGTCTACCATGGAACTAAAATAACTTCGCACGTGGCCTTGACCTACACGACTACGAAAAATCTGCGACGCAGATAGAAAAGAGAAACTCAAATAAGCACAACGGGCGGCTAATGGCAAGAAGAAAGTGCAGTGCAATGCACACTCCGGGGCGGGAAAGAGGTGCACAGCGCTGTTTAGGGCTGACAGCATGCGTCAGCGTATTCACTGAGCACGACACCGACCGCACGAGAGCAAGCCAGCAACATGACGGCTGCCGTCAAGGCGAAACATTGCACATCGCGCTCTTGGCCAGCGTCACTGCAATGCCGCCAGTGCAACAAGGTGGCAATGAAACAGGCCACAAAAATAATCACAATTACAACGCTCAGTGTCAGTGTCTGATTAGATAATATTCTGTCGTGGCTTTCTTGCTTCGTGCAGTTGCACTTTTGCCGTTTACGTAAGGACAAATACGCACCGCCCAGGCAGAGAGCAGTGCGCAAACGCTGCTGGCACTCGACGCTCGGCTCTCTGGCAGGAAAACTTGGCTGGTGAATTTTCCGCAGCTGTCACTTTTCGAAACGTCAAATTGCAATGAAAATTTCATCGCTGCTCCACTGCATTCTCTTCGCTATTCTACGTTCGCGTTCGCTCTCTGGCGCTCGGCTTATCCGCCGACCTATGTGAATATAATATGACGTTGTTTGTTTATTACATAATTTCATAAACAAAGAAGGCAAGGAATCAATTATTTACTCAGGTGCGGGATAAGTGTTGAGCAGAACAACATTAAAGTTTGCCAGCGGCCTACGGTGGGCGAAATTAGTGCAAAATCCGAAGACAAAATACAGTACTTTTCGCTTAAAGCGAACTTCGAGGGACTGGGCAAAATGGTTCGTTTTAACCGAAAGTTCGCTTTAAAAGGGGTCCGTAATAAGCGAAAACATACAGCGCGTACTTTTGAAATTGGTTCGTTTTAGGCGAAAAATCGTTTGAAACGGGTTCGTTATAAACGAAAAGTACTGTAATCGTGTGGCACGATATTCAAAACAGGCTCGGTTTTAAAAACTGCTACTGAGCACATTTGTATTGAAAAATTTTGTAAATATCAACAATAAAGACGGCTTATGCAAGCGGCTGTATATATGTACATTGAACCAAAGAACTTTATCTGTTTCTATAAACCACCTGTCTAAACATTCAAGTTTGCAAATTTAACATTTTACATTTGATTGTGGACTCTCTCCTAGTGCCAGACTGAACATCAACATGTAGTTAGCTGCTCAGAAACTTTTGTCGCAAATCAATTATCACCGATTTCTTTTCTATGCGAGCTAATGATATTTACCTGCAAATCACGCCAACAAGTGGAAACCATTTGTTTAGTTTCTTTTAAATCCTTTAGGCAAAATGCCAAATATCGAATCAAATGTAGCTGTTGCCTGACCTTCTATAACCTTCATTCCTCTTACTTTTATTTTCATATAAAACATTTACGGACTGCACAAAGCGTTGACCCATTGAATAAATAAATGCAGATTTTTCGAGGTCGCGGTATGTCTATATCAAATATTTGCATAGGTCGTGTCATTTTTGCTTTTTTATAAGTATTTAGCACTTAACAATAATAAAAAGTCGTAAAAAACCATAATAGTACTATGCTAAACGACAGAGATTTCCGTACTCAAAATAACATTTCACTACAAAAAAAAACTGCTGATATTTACCATAATTGATGTAACTTTTATCAATTCTCTCTTCAACTCTTGTTTCTTATTAGAATATCTGACTAATTTTAAAAACGAATTAGCATTTATTTGCTTTTATCTGTACACCGGGATTGGCAAAAACTGTAAAAGACTATATAAAACTCACTCGATCACAATGCACAGACTTTAGGGATTAAATAACACTGGCAACATTATGCAAAATCATATTCGAAACAAGGCATAAATTGGTTCACAATTTTGAGAGATAGTTTTTCAACCCACTGTACCACAACTGCCAGTAAAATGAGTAGTAAAGAAAATACATATATGATTTTTACCCGCCATTGGACTTTCGAAATGCTGTATTTCATTTACGAGAAGTGTGCTCAGTTTTACAGTTCGAGCAACTCAACGCAACTCCCTTTGTAGGCAACCATCTCATCGGATTATTATTGTTCAGAAATGATTATTTTAATTGCGGCAGCAGTTAGGTGCAAATGTGGCCTTGGAAGCTGCCTTATCTGCTGTCAACTTACAACATTCTCTGGAAGATGGTGTCCTGGCAGGTACTTGACATTTTCATGCTGAGTGTTGATGATTTCGGTCAGCTTCTTGCCGTGAATTTCCTCCTCGTACACGTACATGGTGACGCGGTCGTCGAATTCCGGCAGTTTGGCGCAATTTGCACCCACGATTTTCGCAATTGCCGAGCCCCTTTGGTCCAGGAAGAAAACGAAAAGGGAACAAGACAAATCGCATTGTCAGTGCCATTATATAACAGTGTGGGAGTTGCACCGACGAGCTGCACCCAGCGCAGCTGCAGCCTGGCACCGCCACTCGCACAGCTCACACCGCTCGCTGGTTGCCGCGCCGCACTCAAACTCGCAACACCACACATATGCTCAGCCAGCACTCACCAGTTTCCAGAGCCCACAATGCACACGCTGATCTTCTCGGCCATGTTTGCGTTAAAATACACAAATCTTCAAATCTATGAATTTCTTCAAATGTTTAACTTTACGTTCGGCGTATCGTGACGGACGTCTGTCGTTAGCGAATGATAACTACTCGGTCTCTCAGATGGTCCACAAATCAAAATGACACGTTTAACGCGTATAAAGCAGCAACGACGACTGAACCAGCTCCACCACTGTGACGACGGCCACACCAGTGGCTGATATGCTGCGGTGCTACAGACACCCACTTGACTCCGCACCCCGCCTCGCGACCGTTACACTAAGCGAATCGACTTGACTCTCTCGTGCGACGAACGGAAAACGTTAAACAGACACCGCTGAGTGCAGGTGTTCTGCGGTTTTAGGGCTCCGCGACGACGTCGATTTGATAAGCACACACACACGCTCCAGACACTACTTCAACTGATAAACATCCACGCTAGGAGGTGCGCCCCGCGCTATTCTTCTCCGACTTTTTGTTGTCTTTGTTAGTTTGGTCCAGAGAAGCACCACCGGTTGGTTCTTTAGTCAGCAATCCCAACAGACGGTCAGCAGAAAGGCTGAGTTCATGGACCAACAATTTGCCAAATTTGCTTTGATAAACAGGGAGAATACTGTGGCAAGTGCAAGGGATTGTCACTTGACATATGTCCGTATCAGGGTTGCATTCGGTTGGCATAGCTTAAAAACTAATTAAAAGTGTTACCGAAGTGAATTAAGCTAAGTCCAGCCGATTCCTAATATTTGGTCGATGCCGATTAATCGATCGGACTCTAGAAATACACATAGCATGAAGAATATTTTAAAATATAGTGTGGCCAGCCATGCTAGAAACAAATCAACTGGAATTAGTGAAAGTTTCTTTATTTGCTAACTTACTAAGTATTCCTTGCTCGATTAATTTTGTTGTTTCACAATGGTTTCAACAATATATACACTTACATTAATGAGAGCTTTGTTTAAGGGAAGGCTCCCCTGGATTTGGGCAAAAATAAGGCAAAGTTTGTAATTTTTTTGTGGGATAATGAAAAGGCGTACAAACTTCCGGTTTTGACTATTAAATTCGTCTATTATTTAGGAGTTTAAAAAGTTAAAAAACTTGATGAAATTCAAAATGGCGGCTACAATCCTACAATCCGGCTACAATCCCTACTAATCCTGCAGCCTCTTGTAGTGGACTGAAATCAAAAAGCATTGTCATTACTTAAAGATAACAAAATTGTCTGTGCATTGAACTAGACTCAAAAAATTTAAACGAAAAATTCTTGCACAATGAATATTTGAAGTAAAAAGTTCAATTTTTTGCACCTTTTTTAATTTCAACCACATTCAAAAATTAAAAATAAATAACTATTTATGCAAATTGTTAGTTCAAGGCATACAGAAAATCAAATACATTCGAGCAGTTTTTAGATGAAGAAAATCGGATCATTAGATCAAGTCCGGGGATTTCAGTTAGATTGGAAAAAATGGTTTCGAGATAAACGCGTTTGAAGTTTTTAGAAAGTCAAGTTCATCAAGTTTTTTAACTTTTTAAACTCCTAAATAATAGACGAATTTAATAGTCAAAACCGGAAGTTTGTACGCCTTTTCATTATCCCACAAAAAAATTACAAACTTTGCCTTATTTTTGCCCAAATCCAGGGGAGCCTTCCCTTAATAATTGGAAATTTCATAAATACGTTTTTAAGTAATAATAAAAATATTTTCAAATATCAGTCTGGGCCATGTTTCGAATCCAAAGAAAAGAACAGCTTTTACCTTGGTAGTCTAAGCCTTACTCATAGAAAAAAGTCTCTGATTACAATTGTACTGTTACTCGACCAACATGAAATCGTTCTTAACACTTTTGTAGCCCTTCAATGGAGCTTCATAGAGCTTTTTTATAGGCGATTATTTTACTATCCTGGACTTGCCATTTTCTGTTGAGAGAAAAAGTATTTCCTTTATATTATGTTGTCCAGGAAGGACTCAAATCTGCGGACAGTATAAAGGTGTCAGGAAGATGTTTAGGAAAATGTTATGCAAATTCCATTACGAGATTGATTCTGGCTCCAAAGTATTTAAGATGTCCCGCTTTAAGTTGCAATATAAAACTATCGACTTATTCAAAATAAAAACAATCACTGCACAAAAATGTAAGCCCACACGAATACTTATGTGATATGATTAGTATTTTTATGTAATACTCTTGTTTAGAATAACTTCTTTATAATAAATGTAAAAACCCGATTAATTTGTTTAAAAGGAAAAGCAAAGTGATTTATTTGCACGGTTATTATCATTTTTGTTTGTATTTTTTTTTTGTATTGGTAGAAATATTTTTTATTGTTACATTGATACATTTATGTTTTTCGTTTTTTTGTAAAAAACGTTTTAATGAGGATGCCAAACTATTTTGTTAAAACTGAAAAACTGGAAATTTTTAAAAACCTGATCTAGTTCGAGTTACTTTTTACTCGTCGCTTTAGTCGCTTTATATGCACAAAATGATGCGACTACGCCCATATTTAGTGCACCTCCCGCAATTGCCCGTCCCAGCCCGCCCAGGCCCGGACCACATCGCGTGCGGAAGCCCTTAAACAGGTACAAATTTTTGGTTGCCGTGTTCTTAATTGCAAATTCCTGCTTGGTTCCTTTGGGCACCATATGGAATTCGACCCCTTTCGGCTTCAACGTCGTCAACTTGTAATTGAATGTATGGAACTTGCATTTTGATGAACCACAGCATGGCTTCAGCCATGGAGGTCTCTTCGGAGCTTGCTTGCAGGCTTTGCCTTCTTTCTTTTCCGGTTGGCCCAGCTTGCTTAAATCTTGTCTGTAAAATCCCACGTATATGTATATTATTTACGAGCATAGTATCGTTGGACACGATTTGTGTTTGGTGTCTAAGGATGTGTGTGCGTGTGTGATTCAGCCATACATGTACGTGTGTCGTGAACTACTGTTAAGCCACTGTCTGCCCTTTCCTAGGCTGATCAAGTCTTGTCTGTAAAATCGGATCAAGATTGATTTATAGACAGCGACTTGTAGTGTATAATCAATGTGTATATTCTTAGCTAAGCTGTAAATGCCTTGGAAACAAAAACCATAACAGTTTTCTTACAAAAAGCACACCAAACTTACATGTGCTCAGGATGATTGCGCAAGTGGTCAATTAAATCTTGGGGTCTCAGTTCATTTATGCAGATCTTGTGGATGGCAGTGAAGAGAGGGAATCTGTGTATAAAAGTAGAAGTATTTCATTTAATTCGCGCACTTCATTCAAATACTTTGCGCTCAAATTACTTCGCTTCCAAGTTCTTATTTTTCAACATATAATTAACCTCCTCGGCTGTGGGTGGCCCTTGAAGTTTCTGGCCATTCAGCATTTCTTGCTCTAGTTCCAAAATTGTTTTGCCAGTCTTAACGAGTGCCTCGGCTACTTTACGATTGCGTCCACCTAGAAAAACAAGATTGAATAAAGGAATCTCTGTTGCGGTAGATAGGATTTGTTTTCAAAAACTTACCATAACAAGTTGTAATCAAGTCGGCGACACCGCAACTTTGAAGAAATGTCGGCATCTTACTGCCCGGATAGAAAACATTCACAAAGCGTATCATTTCCATCAAGCCCAAACGAATAACGGCGGCTTTAGTGTTGTCACCCAGGCCCAGACCATCGACAAAGCCGGCACCGGTGGCGACGATGTTCTGCAATTGATTTCATTAGGTTTTAATTTGCGAAATGTTTAAGCTGACAACTGGAATCACCTTCAAAGCGCCACAAACTTCAACTGCGGCGACATCGTCCACCACATTCACGCGGACGTAATCGCAATGGAACAAATCGCGTAGCATCTTTGCGTGTTTGGGAACTTTGCAGCCGATTGTGCTCTCGCAAAATTGACCCTCAGCTACTTCATTTGCCAGGTTGGCGCCCATAAGTACAGAGCATGGAATCTGTGCCGGATAAATGCATTCACATAAATGTTTGCAAGTGGTTAGTGGACGACAACGACTTATGTACCTTCAAGGTGCGTGTAATAATTTGTGAAATCAGATCGATGCCGCCACCTGGAGCCTTCTCGAAGCCCTTAATCAGCGATATGGCAATGGCATTTGGCTTAATTTTGCCCAAGAGCATTTGGCAGAAATTTCTAACAAACTGATGGGGCACCACGAAGATGAGAATATCGGCATCTTTGGCAGCCTCAACGAGATCCGGTATAGCAACCTGCAATTAATAAGTTAAACTCTGAGCTTTGATGAAATTGTTCTGGAAGCTGGAAGTTTAGTTAATAAGAATGGGAAGTCCTACATCCGATGTATCTCTCTATGGACCAAAATAACTGTGTGGACTAAGGCGTAGCTTCCCGAGCCAACCGTGTTGCGTGTCAGAAGTTGTGCTCGGCAGAAAGGAGTTTTAAATTTTATCCTGGTGCCGAACGAGTTGTCGGTTATTTACTGACGATTTTTGCTTATCATCGTGAAATTATAATGGATTCATATTTCATCCATGAAATTCAGTTCTAAGTGAGGTTAAACCACTCATCTATCTGGTTTTATTTTCAGCGACACCTGATCAAACTCTAATGAAACACTATGCTTTAGAGATCACTTCAAATAAATTAGTTTTTTAATTAAAAGTGAATTGATCAGTAACGAACATTTATTGGAAATTTGTGCTATTTACTCTTTGTAAGCTTCACCGATATTTCAACGAAGCGCTCTCGCCTAAACTCCTCGTCCTCTCGGCGGCTATGATCTGAGCAAATATTATTGTTTTGATTACGATCGCGGTTTGACACTGATGTCATATGTTCATATTCACGAATCAGTAAATTACAATTGTTTTAAAACCGCTGAATTTAAACTTGAACATACTCTTGCCGAACTGCTACCAACTTACGACATTCTCCGGCAGCTTATGGCCTGGCAGGTATTTAACGTTTTCGTGTTGGGTGTTGATGATTTCAGTCAGTTTCTTGCCGTCGACTTCCTCCTCGTACACGTACATGGTGACTTCGTTATCGTATTCTCTCAGTCTTTGACAATTAGCGCCCACAACCTTAGCCATTGCCGAGCCAAAGTTTCCAGAGCCCAGGATGCACACTTTGATCCTATTATCGCACATGTTTCCGTTCAAATGTGCAAATCTTCAGACGATTTAATTTTATTGAATATTGGTGTTTGCCCTTTTGGTCGATCAAGAAATCCAACAGAGCGTACAACGTAGCAAAGACGACTGAACTAATGCGATGCCAGGGTGGATGCCAGCAACTGATATGTTGCGATGCTGGTCGCGCACTTATGATGAGTAGACTCCCTTCGGAGCTAAGCCTAGCTCTGTTGTTCGCCTTCTGTTCGTTGTCTTTGTTGTTTCCGTTTGCAGGCGTGCCACTGGCCGTTTATTTAATCAGGCTTTCTACAATAGGATTCAGAGAAAATTGTCAATAACTAAGTCGAAATTGTACGTCACTGTGGTTTCATGGAACCCATGGAAATTGTTTACGGATTTAGGAGCCGCGCTCACTGCACTGCTGTGAGCGACTGCGTTTTATTCCAATTGGAATCCTGTCAATGCTTTTCCATTAAAAGTGTTGATTTGTTTGCTTTTTTATGTTCGGCGATTTCTTTCAGACGCCTGCAAACTTACCTATTGCACAAAATGTTCACTGCAAATTTTTTATATTTGTTTACAATTTCATCTGTTCTTCCAAGAAGAGGTACGAATAAGAATTGTCGACTGTCTGCACTAAAAATTTTCTAAAACGAATGGATTGATTTTGATGTTTTCAATTTACATTTGAAATTATTTTCATGGCAAAGAAGATTTGATGCAGATGCAGTGCTTCACGTACGGAATCCAATTCTTGTGTTGTACTTGGTCAGCCATCCTGTATATCTGACAATCTTCACAATTGTAATTTAAAATTTTGGCAAAGTATGTTTGAGCAAATTTGAACTCAAGTCTGGCAGCTCTTTTCACTTCGTGCAGTGTCTGGTACTCCGAACGCTTCCTAAATTTTGAACTCGCGTGCAGAAATGTTGTGACGGCGCTCGTATTGAAAAAATATCATTTGTATGGTAATAATTGTTTGGCTGTTGTAACAACACTTCGAAGTAGCTTGCACCGTCATGGGTGAAAAGATAGGCGGCGAAAAGGCGTGGGACAGTGATCCGAAGGCGTGGTCCAAGCCAGTGAAGCCGCTGGAGGAGAAATGGAAGTTGGTGCCGGCATTTCTGCAGGTGAAGGGTTTGGTGAAGCAGCACATAGACTCCTTCAACCATTTCGTCAACGTTGACATCAAGAAAATCGTGCAGGCCAACCAAACCGTAATCAGCGATGCCGACCCGCTGTTCTACCTGAAATACCTGGACGTGCGTGTCGGCACGCCGGACGTGGAGGATGGTTTCAATATCACCAAACCGACCACACCGCACGAGTGTCGACTGCGTGACACCACTTACTCGGCCCCCATCACCGTGGACATCGAATACACGCGCGGCGCTCAACGCATTGTGCGCAACAATCTCCTGATTGGGCGCATGCCAGTCATGTTGCGCTCCTCTAACTGTGTGCTATCGGGCAAGTCCGAATTCGAGCTGGCCAAAATGAACGAATGTCCACTGGATCCGGGCGGTTACTTTGTGGTGCGTGGTCAGGAGAAGGTCATTCTCATACAGGAGCAGCTGTCATGGAATAAAATGATCACAGAGGAGTTCAATGGCACCGTGCAGTGCCAGGTTACTTCGTCTACGCACGAGAAGAAATCGCGCACGCTGGTGCTGAGCAAGCACAGCAAATACTATCTAAAGCACAACTCGATGACGGACGACATTCCCATTGTGGTGATCTTCAAGGCAATGGGCGTTATATCGGATCAAGAGATAATGTCGCTCATTGGCACCGACACAGAAACACAAAACCGATTTGCACCATCGCTTTTGGAGGCGTTTCAGCTGAAGGTGTTCACACAGCAGCGAGCATTGGAGTATATGGGTAAGTAGCACTGAGAAGGACTTCTTTCAGCACCATCAGATACAGTATGGCTTTATTTACTTAGGTTCGAAGCTTGTGGTGAAACGTTTTACGAGCACCATCATCAAGACGCCCGCAGAAGAAGCACGCGAACTCCTCACCACAACCATTCTGGCCCATGTGCCTGTCGAAAATTTCAACTTTCAAATAAAGTGTATCTACGTTTCGCTGATGGTACGGCGCGTCATGGCCGCGGAACTGGACGTGACCGCCTTCGACGACCGAGACTACTACGGCAACAAGCGGCTGGAGCTGGCCGGCTCGCTAATATCGCTCATGTTTGAAGATTTGTTCAAACGCATGAACTGGGAGTTGAAAATGATTGCCGACAAGAATATTCCCAAGGTAAAAGCGGCACAGTTCGACGTGGTAAAACACATGCGCGCCGCTCAAATCACCGTCGGCCTGGAGTCGGCGATTTCATCGGGCAATTGGACCATCAAACGATTTAAAATGGAGCGTGCCGGCGTGACGCAGGTGCTTTCGCGGCTCAGCTACATTTCGGCGTTGGGTATGATGACGCGCGTCAACTCGCAGTTCGAAAAGACCAGGAAGGTGTCCGGGCCGCGTTCGCTGCAACCCAGCCAATGGGGTATGTTGTGCCCCTCGGACACACCCGAAGGCGAAGCGTGCGGTCTGGTAAAGAACTTGGCACTAATGACGCACATAACGACAGAGGTGGACGAGGCACCGGTCATACGATTGGCATTCAATGCCGGGGTCGAAGACATTCGGCTGGTGGGCGGCGATGCTATCAACAATTTCAAAGTGTTTCTGGTCTTTATTAATGGCAACATTCTGGGCCTGACCATCAACTACAAAAGACTTGTGCATGTCTTTCGTATGATGCGTCGCAAAGGACGACTGGGTCCGTTCGTTTCCATTCACACGTCGCATACGCAGCGCTGTGTTTACATACACACGGATGGTGGACGCCTGTGCCGCCCGTACATCATAGTAACGCACGGCAAACTAGCCGTGGAACAGCGGCATATCGACGAAATGAATCGTGGTATACGCAAATTTGAAGATTTCCTGCACGATGGCCTCGTCGAGTACCTCGACGTGAATGAGGAGAATGACTCGTTCATTGCGTGGAATGAGGCCGACATTAATCCGGACGCTACCACTCACCTTGAAATTGAACCGTTTACCTTGTTGGGCGTCTGCGCCGGCTTGGTGCCATATCCACACCATAATCAAAGTCCGCGTAACACCTACCAGTGCGCTATGGGTAAACAGGCGATGGGCGTCATTGGATACAATCAGAAGAACCGCATTGACACGCTGATGTACAATTTGGTGTACCCGCAGGCGCCGATGGTGAAATCGCGAACCATCGAATTGACGAATTTCGATAAGCTGCCGGCGGGACAAAATGCCACTGTTGCGGTTATGAGCTTCTCCGGCTACGATATCGAGGATGCGCTGATTCTGAATAAAGCCTCCATCGATCGCGGATACGGCCGCTGTTTGGTGTATAAAAATTCCAAGTGTACGGTGAAACGCTATGCCAATCAGACGTACGACCGCATCATGGGCCCCGTCAAAGACGCGCTTACGAATAAAGTGATATTTAAACATGACGCCTTGGATACGGATGGCATCGTGGCGCCCGGCGAAATGGTGGTCAACAAGCAAGTGCTAATCAATAAAGAGATGCCCGCGGTTACCTCTATAAATCCGATAGAACAGACCGGACAAACATCACAAGTGAGTAGCTTGAGGAGCGATGCGATTAGTTTAAGTAGAGCTTTCAATAACTAATTGATTGTGTCGTGTGTGTGTGTGTGTCAAAATTACAACAGTATTATCACCTTTCAGATTCCCTACACCACCGTGCCAATTTCATACAAAGGCCCCGAACCCAGTTACATTGAGAAGGTGATGGTGTCTGCCAACGGCGAGGAAGACTTTCTCATCAAGATTCTATTGCGCCAAACGAGACGCCCCGAGATCGGTGACAAATTCAGCTCGCGACACGGTCAAAAGGGTGTCACTGGACTCATTGTAGACCAGGAAGACTTGCCGTTTAACGACTTTGGCATATGTCCGGATATGGTTATGAACCCGCATGGCTTCCCTAGCCGTATGACGGTTGGAAAGACGTTGGAACTGCTAGGTGGCAAAGCCGGCTTGTTGGAGGGAAAATTCCACTATGGCACTGCGTTTGGCGGCTCAAAGTGCAAGGACATTCAGGATGAGCTCTTCAAGCACGGCTTCAACTACATGGGCAAGGACTACTTCTATTCTGGCATTACGGGCGAATCGCTCGAGGCGTACATCTACTCGGGTCCGGTTTACTACCAGAAACTCAAGCACATGGTGCAGGACAAAATGCATGCGCGAGCGCGCGGTCCCAAGGCGGTGCTGACACGGCAACCGACGCAAGGACGCAGCCGAGAAGGCGGCCTTCGTTTGGGTGAGATGGAACGCGATTGCTTGATTTCTTACGGCGCCAGCATGCTGATCATGGAACGCCTGATGATCTCTTCGGATGCGTTCGATGTCGACGTGTGTAAGACGTGCGGCCGCTTGGCGTATTGCTCGTGGTGCCACTTCTGTCAGTCGTCGGCGAATGTTTCAAAAATATCGATGCCTTACGCTTGCAAATTGCTCTTCCAGGAATTGACGAGCATGAATGTGGTGCCAAAGCTGAAATTGCAAAATTACTAAAATAAACAGAATTTCAATTATACTAAATACGCATAAAGCAAAACAAAAAAAAATAATAGAAATTTATTCAATTTTTGGAATTGCAGTTCCTAAACTGCGAACTGCATTGTTAGCTTAAAGTTAAGGAACAATGAGATTAAGAACTATTTTGTCAAACGAGACATTGATCTCCATCTGGAGGCAAATGCGCGCGCACAACATTCAGTTAAAAAACGCTTCCAAGCAGTTGTTGCTTCATATTTTATTTTTCATTAAATAATATTAAATGAACATGAAGATATGTATTAATTTGTTTGTTGCGATTTAATTTGTTGTTCTCGTCTAACAGTTTTAGGAAATTTCCAATTAGGATGAAAATTCAAGCACAACTCTGCGCCCATAAACACCGTTGCCACTTAACTAAAAATTTGTGTACCAAATTTTTCCTTAAAAAAGTCCAAAATGGGAACGAAACGACCATTTTCTGTTTTCGACAAAGTGTTTTTAACACAAAAACGGAAAATAGCTTTCATTTTAAATGTTCACCAATTGCCCTTAAAAAAGTTTGTCTCTTTTTTTTTTGCTTATACACTTTTGTATAAAAATGGCCCAAAATACACAAAACCAGCCCAGAGGCGCAAGTGAAATAAAATGGACCAAATGTGACAGCCAACAGCTGCCAAACATTTGAGCGACATACCTGGCAGCTCTGCAGGCATGGCAAAAATTTCGCGCTGTATAACAGTTTTTGCACATCACTCCAAATGCCCTGCGCCTAAAAACAAGCTAATTAATATGTCAAACGCAAAATGCAACGCTGCTTCTTCTTCTTGCTTCGAACGCGTTTCGTGTGTGTGTTACTTCTCCCTGTCATAGCAAGCGAAATTGAAAATCCACTGTTTTTAATTTTCTCCCATGACAAACAAACAACGAATTAATTTTATTGCATTCGAGAACAACGCAAGTGTGTGCGCCCGAAACGAAACGCGTACAACGAATTTTACGCCGTGAAAATGTTCTTGCGAAACTGAACGGAACCGAACATTATCGAGCCAACTTTTAGGCGTACGCCAGCGGAAAACCTAAGTTGTCGTAGAAATATCGGACGCATTCAACGTACGGCCAACGTGTGCTTTTCGATGGTTAAATTGTGAGATTTCGTGAAAAACATTGCCGCAGCAATCAATGCGAAACTCCTCCACTCGAAAATTATTGTTGATATTTTTCTCTACTTGCTGACCGAGCCAGCGCTACATACCACACCAGGCTGGTTTGGCAGCTGAGCGCACAGCTCCGCCTTTCGCTGGACTCGTATAAAAGTGCTTAAAGTTACAGTGGCAGTGACACGATTTCACGCTGCTTTCTATTTCATAGTAAAATTCAACGCCTTTTTGTGTAATTAATCAGTTTGTGAACAATTGAGCCTCACCTCCTCCACCCCATCGGCGCATCGCCAGCAACTACACCCGTCGCCCACCACCCACCAGAGGACTGTCAACTCGTAGGCAATCAGTTCGGTTGAGAGGAGTTCATTTTGCGCGTGTGAGGTTTTTTTTATACCGTAGACTGGAGAAGCGATGAACATTACATTAGCCAACTTCAAGCCAAAACTGCACTTAGTCGAAAAAAATATAGAGTACTTATTTATTATTATAGTATTTTTTATTTTTTCGCGATTTGTTTAAAAAATGGCGTTGCGAAAGCGAACATAATGCCAGGTTCTACTATTCTAAACTAAACTATTCTAGTCTATTCTGTTCTATTTTACTCTAATCCATTACTATTATTATAATTTTTTTAATCTATTCTAAACTATTATTTGTAAAGTTGCTATATGAAGTTATTGTGATTTATTTTGCTTTAAAAGTTGGAAGAATTTTTTTTTCATGCAAGAAGATAGATGCTATTTTGAGTTAAAAAAAAAACAAACAAATATTCTGATTTCAAATGGTGTTAGCATCACATTTATTTTTTAAAGAAAAAGAAGAAACTAATAGCAATTAAGAACGGTTAAAAAGTTAGCGGTCAGCATCCCTCTTTGATTAGCCTCGTTTTTGCTCCTCAGAATAAAATTAAAAAACGACTTTATTGCTTAATTTTATTTACTGATTCTTTCATGGGTAATGAGTTTTGTCCGACTTGGTTTAGCTGTTGCGTAATATCTGTTCTGGAAAACACATTCCATTCGGTCTCTTGTGTTCCAGTTTTTTATAAATTTGGGTATTCACTGATAGTCAAACAAAGAGGAATACTAAACTCCTTTCTGAGAAACTGATTTTCAAATAATTACACTGCACAACAATAATTACAAGCATGTCTGTTGCATGGAGTTTTTAACATGAATCTGAATAGTTCTTCCACGCTGTTTTCAAAACCATAGTCCGTTTTTATTTAACAGCTCTAGTTTTCGCAAAAAATGGGCGTGTCGAATTTACCTCGGCTTTTTTCTCGTTTTCGACTGTAATTTCTGAACCAATAATCCTATCGACATGATTTTTATATAGTTACACTTACAACATTTCACGCCATTTTGTCTGACATTAATTAATTAATTAATTTTTTTAATTAATTTTATGCGTTCTAAATTGGCGTTGTAATAAGGTTTCAAAGTAGGAAAATATTGAATTTGAAGGCGTTTTTTCTGATGGCGAAAATTGTACAGATGTTTCATAAATCAAGTTACGAAGTATATGAGTGTCTTAAGAAGAAACATCAAACAATACAACACAGCCAAATTATTTGGCGGAATACACATTCGCATCGAAATAATAGGAAAAATGTACCATAGTCATTTTCATCACTTCATCACAAAGTATGAAACTTTTTCCTTAAAAAATTAGGGGCAAAGTTTTTAATTTTTTTTTGTTTCGAGCAATTCAAAATCGTTTTGTTTTTTGCTTATATTTCAGACTATAAATGGAACATATAAAAGAGCATATTTTGAGGCTCCTAATTTTTTAAGGAAAAAGTATGAAAAGTGATGAAAATGACTGTGGTACATTTTCGCTATTATTTCGATGCGAATGTGTATTCCGCCAAATAATTTGGCTGTGTTGTAATGTTTGATGTGTCGGCTTTCATTATACACCTAACTCGGTAATTGATTTACGAAAATTGTGTATGTTTTTGACCATCAAAGAAGACGCCTTAAAATTCCATATTTTCTGACTTTGAGGTCCAATTACCGCGGCATTTTAAAACTTATAAAAATACATTGCATCGGAAAAGAAGCCGTGCTGTGTTGTTAATGCGATAAAGTGAAAATCATGTCAATCGGTTTTTTGGTTTAGAAATTACGATCAAAAATATGGAAAAAGTAGAGGAAAAACTGAAAAAATGACACGGTACCTATATCTCACTAACTAGAGCTCCTAGAAAAAGTCTGAGGATAGATTCGAAATCAGCGCACCCAAATTAGTAAAAAAAACAGTAGAAAAACTCCATGCAACAGAAAAAAAGTGTTTTTTGTTGTGCTGTGTTATTTTTAAATTTAACATCATTAAATTCAGAACGATTGCTTGCTGACTAGCCAAATATTTAGATGTTAGCAGATGTGAATCGCCAGTGATTTCAGTACCCGAAATGTGCCTGCAAATAGCAGCTGCAGCCATTCAAGTCATTTAGCTTGGCATACTTTCAGGTGTAGGCGAAATGTGATTGTTCGTGGTAGTCGTGAGCACAGTCTACGGTAAGCGTTGGCATGTGGCGTGGTGTTGGTGTTGGTAAAAGTGTCATTGCCAGTGTTGGCGCTGGCGTTTGCGCTGGTGGTGTCGGTGACGGTGTCGGTGTCGGTGTCAGTGCGGTGTCGTTTGCTCAGGCAACGTATCGTCCTACATGCTACAACGACACTTTGCCCACATACAGACCAACAGACTCACAAACATGCCTTCATGTTGACAGTTTGCCTAAGCCCAAACTAGTGCGACAGAGAGCACGCACGGTGTGAGCACCAGAAATCGCATCCAGCCGATACGAGGCCGACGCTCGCCGCACATTTGCGAACACTTTCGAAGCGCAGAGTCGAGCCGGAGCTGATGAAGCACACCGCCTAATAGTCACCGCACAACCAAACACAACACAGGATGGCAGTGAAAGTGATGAAACAATAAAACAAAATAAATTCGTTTTAAAACTAACTCCCCGGGCACTTGCGTTGCGTTAATGGCCAGCGCTGAGTGAAGACGTGTGGGCGCGAGTGAAAGCACAAACTTGGCCAAGTAGAACGCCTCGAGGCACGTCGCAGCAGGCAGAGCTTGCATCGCGCAACAGTAAGTTAGCTTGCGTTGACATCGCCATTGCCCCCGCCCTCGTTTGCGTTGGTGTCCGCGTCCGCGTCCGCGCCATTGTCACCACTAACATCAGCCGCCGAGATGGCCGACAAAGGAAACAACGTGAAAGCTGCGGAACAAAAGAATCAAGTTACCCGCGCCATGCCCGAGCAGAGCAACGACTACCGCGTCGTTGTGTTCGGCGCCGGCGGTGTGGGCAAGAGTTCGCTGGTGTTGCGCTTCATTAAGGGAACCTTTCGCGAGAGCTACATACCGACCATAGAGGACACGTACCGGCAGGTAAGAGCGTCCACCAAATGGCACCTAACCGGTGACAACCGATGGCAGTGCGGGTGTGAGTATGAGTGTGTGTTCGATTCGAGCGCACCGTGTGCGGGGCGGCTGAGGGCTGTTGTTGTTTTGAAGATTGTCAAGTACCTTTCTAGTGGCTCGTCCTATTTGCAAATGTCCATTTGATGTGGGATAAGCGTTCACATTGTGTTGGCGTATTGAATGCGTCGGCGTCAGCTCAATTAATTTCCATCGAAATTTTGTATTTATGCTGAAAATTTCAACAACTTGTTGGCTGCGCCCTCTGCCGACCTGCTGCTTCCACGCGTTGCGGAGTGGCGACGCAGCATGTGCTGAGGGAAGCGCCCGTCCGCAGCTTATTTTAGTAGCGAACTACGAGCGACTGCACAAGCATGGCCTATAAATATGAGTGGGCCAACGCATACCAACACACATCAAATTTAATTTAAGTCCTTTTTAATGAACCCAGCCAAGTATACACACACACACACGCACGTACACCGGGTCGGTGTGCATGGCTATGTACACAAAGGACTCACTCTCTCATGAAATGTCTTGATTTGGTGTACGGTTGCCTATCTTGGTAAGGGGGACACCCTCAAAGTCTATTTTTGTTCGCTAAGGAATTTCGTCGTAGTGAGCTTTAATTAAAGCCGTTGAAAAGAGACACAGAAAGACTATTTTACAGCGGAGTTAGTGAGGTTTTGTGAACAAGTTCAGAAGCGATCTACTGATGTATCATTCAGTTTTAATCGGTTTTAGTATATGAATGCAAATCAGCAAAAAACAAACTAAGTATACAAAGCTGGTGTTAATGTCAAGTTATGTTAGGGGCATTTGTGGCAACATTACAAAGAAGCAAAATGGAATCGAATATTTTGAATTGACCTCGTATAAGTGTCACGAATTGTAACCCGTTAAAACAATAAAAAGAAGAAAACGAAAGATTAAAAATCTCTAAACAAATTAAATCTTGGCTCTATTTACCCATCCAATCTTTGAGATGCGAAAATTCATTTAACACTACGACTGGCAGAGCTCAGTATGCCTTAATTAAGTTAATGACATACATGCAAACATAATTTCATAGAGTCCACAAAAAATATCTCAGAACCATATTCTCTCTGATCAATCTAATTTATATTTTCTAAGAAACATTTATGGGTCATGATCCAATAGGGATTTCCTTACGCTGAACAACGGTTCGATTCGTATACCTTTTAAGAACATGGAATTTGACGCAGTAAACTGTACCCATCCTTGCATTATTATTACATGAAGAATAATGAGTTAATTTGTCTGAAGCATGAAGAGAATTTTTTTTTTTTTTTATTTTGAACATTTTTGTCCATTGGGACGTAAGATTGGGGAATAGACTTAGGCCTACCACATTGTAGCCACATTGTATTTGTTTATTTTGAACATTTTTATTAATTGGAACGTAAGATTGGGGAATAGACTTAGGCCTGCCACATTGTATTTTTTTAATTTGAAAATTTGTATTCATTGGGACGTAAGATTGGTGAACAGACTTAGGCCTACCATATTGTAGCCACATGGTATTTTTTTATTTTGAAAATTTTTATTGATTGGGACGTAAGATTGGGGAATAGACTTCGGCCTGCCACATTGTAGCCAAATCCATTTTGTTGCACCTTAGTTTCAAATCTTGGGTTTCAGTTTACTTCTGCTAATTGAAGCAGTTCAACTAATTCGTCCAGTAAATGCAAAAGTAGTAACATACTCAGGATAGGATACTTCACACAGAATAGCAGGCCTAAGGTAGCAGACAATCTCTGTATACTCCTTATATGTCTTCTTTTGTTACAACTGTAGAACATTTCTTAGGCGGATTTTTAGAACTTTTCTTAGGCAGATTAATTGCTTTAAAAGGTTAGAGGTTTAGCCAAATCTGAGATTTATACTGTCTTTGAACTATTGGTTTTGGTTCTACAGAAAGTAAGGGATTTGCAATTAGTGAGAAGTATACCCAGTTAAGCCAAATCCCGATATGTGCATTTTTTTGCGCAGCGCGTATCAGTGTCATACGCCACGTTGAGTGTTATAATTAAATGACACTCATACGCCACGTTGCGCTGCGCAAAAAATGCACATATCGCAATTACACAGTTTGAATGTATTTTTTTTGGATAAGACACCAACACCAAAACACCAAAAGACACCAAAGCAAATTTGTTGGTTGTTAAAATATCTACAAACTTGCCGAAGACAGTAAAGCGATATTCGGAACGATTTAGGACCTACTTAAGCGACAAACTCGACTAAAATGAGCAAACTTCAAAGACGGATTTCTCTTAAACTAGAGCCAATCCAGCCAAACGGCTGGTGGATCTCAACTCAGTATACCTATAGAAAAGTCCCTCAGTAGGTCCTCCCCATGTCTCAATTTTTTAGGGTAAATTTCACGCACAGTGTAATTTATCTTTATGACGAAAAATCAAAACTACCGGGTTCCATACCAAATTTCATACTTTTATCTTAAGTTCATTTATAAAGTTGTACTAACAGCCAAATTCTGGGTTTCCTGGGTTAACTGATATTAACATTAAAATAACATCACACATCCGTTATTGAAAAAACTTGTTACACTTTCAAATATGCAAACACCTATGAACGTATATATATAACACTTCGTTCAATAATGTGTGTGACTAACTAATTAAAACACATTTTTTTTGCCAAAATTCGTTTTTATTCATCAACATAGTTGCCATCGAGGGCGATACACCGATTATAGCGATCTTCCAACTTTTCAGTACCATTTTTTTTTTGCTCCGAAGCATCGACACGTTCTGGTTTTGGTCGATTGTGAGCTCGCGCGGCACCCACTTTGCACATAGCTTTCGCATACCCAAATATTCATGAACGATATGTCCAACACGTTCCTTTGATATCTTTAGAGTGTCAGCTATACAAATCAACCTCAATTTACGATCTTCCAAAATCATTTTGTGGATTTTTTTGATGTTTTCGTCCGTAACAGCCTCTTTTGGACGTCCACTGCGTTCATCGTCTTCGGTGCTCATATGGCCTGTACGGAATTTAGCAAACCACTTACGAATGGTTCTTTTTGATGGAGCAGAGTCCGAATAATGTTTTTCCAGCCATTCCTGGCATTGAACATTATTTTTTTTTCATTAAAAAACAATGATAAATCAGCACACGGAATTGCTTTGAATTCATTTTTTTTTTAAAACTCAAAAGTAGTGTCACTTAAAGCACTGTAACTTGTAAACTAATGGTCGGATTGACATATAATTTTGACAGTAAGCCTAAAAAAGTTCACAATTTCGAAAAAAAATATTGATTTAGTATTAGTGCCGCCATCTAAGTATGTGTCAGTCACACACATTATTGAACGAAGTGTTATGTAGGTATGTTTATGCGTACGCTACTAACGGTACGTATTTCAAATTGATTCTGTACAGGTGATTAGCTGCAATAAGAACATTTGTACGCTGCAAATAACGGACACCACAGGATCACATCAGTTTCCGGCTATGCAAAGACTGTCCATAACCAAAGGACACGCGTTCATAGTGGTTTATTCCGTGTGCTCGAAGCAAAGTTTAGAGGAGCTACGGCCCATCTGGACGCTTATTAAGGAACTTAAGGTATGCATTGAAATTCAGTATGTATCATTGAACACATAAAACGCTTAAATAATGACACGTATCGCCATCGATCGGCCGTTGGTGCAATGTAGGGTCCGGACGTTGCCAACATTCCGGTCATGCTGGTGGGCAACAAATGCGACGAGAGCGCCGAACTGCGCGAGGTGTCGCAGGCCGAGGGCCAAGCGCAGGCCACCGCCTGGGGCATTTCCTTCATGGAGACGTCGGCCAAAACCAATCACAATGTCACCGAATTATTTCAGGTAAGCACTCGGCCCACTTTGCCCATATGGAAATTATGCTAATTTGTGTAAAATGCGCCGCATGCACGCACAGGAGCTGCTCAACATGGAGAAGACGCGCACTGTGTCGCTGCAGCTGGACGTCAAGAAGCAAAAGAAGCAAAAGAAGGAGAAGAAGAGCAAAGAGAGCAACGGTGCCATACCCGAAAACGGCGAAGGCGCCGCCGGTGCCAAGGAGAAGTGTCACATCATGTAAAAGCAACAACAACAGCAGCAACGCAGCACACGGCAACGCGCATGGAGTTGCTGACAATTATACTCGTTTTCATTCACTAAGCTTGAATGTTTTTGAATTATACTCGTTAATTTAATTGCAAGAACGCATTCTGAGCCTGTAACCGACTGTGGGCGCAGCGTTGCACCTGACATATCCCGAGTATACGTAAGCGAGAGGGAAAGCAACACTTTCACTCCCTCAGAGAAATTTTATGATCCCCTAAGCGCTGGCTCACACAGAAAACAAAGCGAATCACAATGTGTGCTGTGCAACGAAATGCTTACAAATCAATGAGGGAACTTGCCAGCCCTAAGGAAACTGGGAACCTGCGCGGCTTGGCGGGTGGAATGAGCGGAGAGGCTGGTTTGCTGTACAATATAATTTAATATATGTCTGCCATAATTCTTCTATAATACTTTAAATGTAAATTGTTACATACACACACACACACACATCCTCCGAACTGCGACTACAACAACTACTTACATGGCGTTTTGAATTTCGTTGCAACGGCTGCGTAGGCTTACTTCACGAATTTACGCTGTTCACTTGCCGCATACTGCAATCCTCGTATTTTAAATTGTTCTACAGGCTTTGGCGCACAACTTGTTTTAATGGTCTCAAATTTTAGCTCTTTGCAACGGACATGATGCATACACACACACACACACACATACATACATATCAAGTTATGTTTTAAAATCACCTTTTGCGAAATTGGACAAACATTTGTGGCCGTTTAAGACATTTCAACTTCTACTATATGTAAAACATACATTTAAGCTATCTACCTAAATACTAAATAATATATCTAATGAGAAACAGAAACAAAAACATAACTCAACAACACTACGCAACCCCGAATGTATGTAGCGAAGGAGTGACATTGGAACTGCAACTGCTGCACACGGCAGGCGATGATGAACTATGAGAGGTGTACGGAACTTAAGCGGAACACACAAGAACACGAGTGAAATTAACTATTGAAATAACCGACAAATTGCACACCAGGCACCAAAGAGATTTGCATCAAATGTACACACACACAGACACTAACAACACATTTACGAATATCCTCTTCTATATACGATTAGTAAAGAACGGCGACAGTTACGTAAATAGCCGGTTCTACATATTCTATGCATACATACACACACGCATACACTCAGTACTAACACACATGCAATCATATGCCATAATTATAGAGTACGAGTATAACGTATGCAGACACTAAACTACAACGGAAGAATCCAAAAGCCAAAGACAAACCTAACCTATAAACTGCTTATGAACTGTGCTACGTGTGCGCCACCACGCAGTAAGGACGCTAGAGGATGTACTGGCTGTAGCGCAGTCGCCGCCACTGCGCCAAAGTCTATGCCACAAAACGCGCAGCACCAGTCCGTTGCTGCACACTGCGTGGCGAATTCGACTGCGCGTCGCTGCCGCATCCCCAATTAAATACTTGCTTACTAATTCATGTGTAGACGCGTGTAGTGAATGTAGTGCAACTACGATATGTATTTTTGTATGGGCAGTTTGCTACAAGTTTAATTTCTGCTTTTAAGTAAATACTCAACTGCAATCGAACGCGGACGGAGGGGCACGCAATTTCAGAGACCGAGCAGCAACAGCTTTGGCTTTGGTAGAATACACAAGTTCGCATTGCCAACAATTTTGTAAATATCGCATTACACGCAACAGTAGCCACAAAAAGCGTTGCTTAAGAAAAAAGCCCACACACACACACACACACACACACTACTTTATTTGCTGAATTAGGTGGCAGTGCAGAGGTGGCGCGGCCGCACACTTGAGAATATTTTTTTTGAAAACTTGTTACAATTAGCTTAAGCCTAGAACTTTGTTACTTCTTTGCGTATGTTTTAAGCTTGGCTCTAACGTAAGATTGTAGTTTAATTGTCTGATTTTGCCAAATTGTAATAATGGCACTAACTAAGTTGAATTGAATAACAAAGCTTTAATGGTTACAAAACAATGATACAGATGCGTACGAGGTATTTTAATGAGCAAATAAATATTCGTAAAGAGAACGCTTCATGACATTTTAACGGCTGATTTGCAAGCAATTAATCTGTAAGGACTAGCGGCAACAACGAAGTGGCGAAATGGAAACGTTGCCAACATTTTGGATTTGGAAAGTGCATATCTGAGAAAACAAAAACAAAAAAAAAACAAAAACAAACGCAAAATGATAATTATACTAGACGCTTCTTCAAAAGCTTCGCTTTGCCAATAATAGAAAACAAAACAAAAACAACAATAACAAAATATTAAACAAAACCAAAGCGAAAATAAAACATCAAGAAAAAATTCAAAATAGAAGAACGAATCAATTTGCTGCGAGGAGTTGAATGTTGATATTATTGATTTGCCGGCAATTGTTCGACATGGCAGAGGTGGCGCTACGCAAAATATTGTCAGGCTTATTTGCTGCACTATTTGCCAACTGCTCCACGTACATACATGCATACATACACGCATACATATAATTGCTGCGACCATTGCGAACCGTTCACGTTTATGTACTGTAAAATATGTTGTTCAATTAGCGATTCGAGGGCGGAAATAATAGAAACAAAGTTGTAATAAATTTTGATAGTGGACCAATTTGCGTATAAGATTTTGACAAATTACAATTACATGCATGATTTCTGTGTACCTTCCAAAGCTATGCTCACCCACCCCACCCACTCAACTTGTGTTTGCTCATTTTTAAGACGCTGAATATATAGAAAACGAAAAAGAAGCACATTTACTCACTTTGGTTTTTGTTGCAATTTCGAGTGTGAGTTATTTAAAGTGTCTTATGGAAGCGAGTTGTTCAAAATAACCCATAAATTTAGTGCAGCCCAGAATAAAGAATTGCATCCACATTGATCAAATTGCGGCTTCAAATTTGCTCAAACTCAGCGACTTTCAATAGCGAATTCAATAGCAAAAAAAATGATGATAAAAATTTTGCGCATATTATTTTTTTTATTTATTTATTTGCTTAAGAACAAAAGGTGGTACAGACCAAGTTTCGGCTCTCATGTTTAGGAAATTTTTTATATTTCATATTTTGTATATATTATATATTTTAAGACTTTTATTATATAGTATTCTAGCTATTGTGATTTTTTAAATTGTTTTATTCATATTAAAGTTAAATGTTTTTATTTAAATTTGTATTCAACATTTAGAATGCAATTTTTTTATTTTCATTAAATTAAAATGGTTTTATTTTTTTATAGCTGTATTTTTTATTTTATATTCATGGCATATTTTTTATATTTTCCTATTATTGCGATTTAATTAAATTGTTATGTTTTTATTATACATACGCTTTTTTTTATAATCTTATAATTTTTAATTTTTTAATATTTATGTAAAAGCTATTTTTTTATTTCCATTTAATTCTTTGTATGCAATTCTTAAACTAATCTGATTTTATTAAATTGTTATATTTAAATAATAGTTTTATTTTTAAATTTATTTTTTTTATAATTTTTGTTATGTGCTTTTCAAATTATTATTTAATTTAATATTTTCCATTTAATTCTTTGTATGAAATTCTTCAACTAATCTGATTTTATTAAATTGTTATATTTAAATAATAGTTTTATTTTGAATTTTTTTTTTATAATTTTTTGTTATGTCCTTTTCAAATTATTATGATTAATTACATTATTGGTTTTGTTCTAATTTTTTGTTATGTCCTTTTCAAATTATTGTGATTAATTACATTATTGTTTTTGTTCTAATATTCCAAGCCAAATTAGGTTATTGGGGCAATGGAACCCAGATGTACATGTACATCTTAGGATGTACTTATTTTATTCAAAAACCGCAGAACTCTGCCTCTCAGACCTCGCCCAGCGTTTTAAAGAACGGTGCTCCTAAGGTAGATAACCTCGAACGGGCTAAGGCTGGACACCTGCACAGGAAGTACGAAATGGTTTTCTTCTAATTTGCGTTCCTGCACCTTCTAGTTCACTAACTTACTTAACTGGCCATAAAAACGCGTTAACGGGTTACGGTCTGCCGCAAAAGTTCTCTCTAGGCGCATTTGCTTTACGCGCGTCTTCTCCAGTTGGTCACACCAAGAGATGATAGGGAGTCCTCAACTTGCTCCTTCCACCGGAGACGCGGTCTCCCTCTTCGAAGTTGACCGCAACTATCGCATCGAACACCTATTTCACCGGAGCTTCCTAGCCCATACGGGAGATGTGACCAAGGCCAGCAGTGGATGCTAGTTCGCTACGTCCATGTTTGCAACTTCAACAGTGGTTGTTATGAACGAGTATGACCGAGCCTTGCAGCATCATCTTCACTGCAGAACGAGACCTGTCAAGAGATTTGTTTGTCGGTTGTAGAAAGTCCACATTTATGTAAATATTTTGTAGTCTTCTGTTGATTTCCATCTGCAGTTAGTAGGAAGTATATCCAGATTTTCTTCTTTTATGGCACCTAGAGAAACATTAACTTGTTCTGCAAGAGCTGAACTGAATGATCCGTTTCTGACCAGGCAGTCCGCATTTCATAGTCCCCTATATGTCTATGCCCCGAGATCCAGATAAGGGTTGTACCAAGATTGATCGTTAGAGCTGGAAAAAATAGTCCTCCTTCACTCCTTTACTACTTTGGATATAACAAGGAATTATACATTCATTATGTATTTTTTCTATTTTGATTTAATTAAATTGCAATATTTATATTTATAGTTATATTTTTTTTGCAGTTTTTTCAATGTGATTCAATGAAATTGTTTTATTTGTTCAAATTTCCAAGTTCTTAACATAAATACTTAGTTCACAAAGTTCATATAAAAGCGAAAAGTGATGCATTCAGTGTTGGAGACAATACAACCTCACATTTTCTTATATGCTGACCATTTACTGGTGCAATTCAGTTTTTATGCTTTCACTCATCTTATTGCTTGAACTTGTGTGCATTAAATTTTTGAGTGAAAAAGGATCTTCATGCAATACTTTTAACTTTAAGAACTTTGACTAAATTAACCGAATTAATTTATTCCAACGATACTTAATATTCATCAATCTTTCAACCATCCAATGCAATCCAAATGCATGTCTGTTGCACTATAAAATTGTCCGCTTTAGGTGAAACTGTACAACAAGTATATCTGTGGCAGTACAACAAGTATATCTGGCCGCATACTTTTTCATGTTTCCCTCTTAGAAAAATTTCCTTTAGTTAGTATAATTCTTCGCATAAAAGTTTGTCCCCCTTTCCATGCCTTTGGGTTATTTTGAACAGCATCGAAGGCGCATTGAAGCTTCATAATTCCAATATTTACAATTGCCATTTGAATGTAATGCCTTAATTGTAGTTGTGTTTGTCATTTTGTGTCTACTCATAATTGTACATAATGCTTTGAGCACGCATCGTTGAGCCGAAGTTGGAGTAACTAAACGCAAAAGTGAGGCTTAAGCGGCAAGTTTACTTGCGACGTTCACTCGAGGCGAACGCTTAGCGCAAACTGTTAATTATACAATTTAAATTTTGGCCAGCTTCAGATCGAGGCCAATTCAAGAATGAGTTATTTGAGAATACAACGAATAAGCAAAATATTTACAATTTAACTAATTAATATTAAATTACGTAATTTATATAAATTTAATAATGAAGAATATTATGTAGTTTTTTCGAAAACCAAAGCAAAACAAAAAAAATATATAAACATAAATATTACAAGTTTAAATTGAATAGAGGCCGGGCAGGCAACAGCATCACAATGACAATGACAAAAACCAATGGGTCGGCAATGCTGTACGAGAACTTGACAATTAATGAACATTTCGTTTGTGGAACGTAATTTTATGCACTTGAATTGCAAATTACTTCTTTTTAATAAACGCAAACAATTAAAAACCATATAAAAACTAATAAAACAAAGAAGAGACAAAATGAGAAACAAAATTAAAACCAAAAAATATGTGCAACATATTTTAAGCTGAATGACGGAGCCGAGTGACGTGAACACACACACGTACACACGTGTGAGTTACACAAGCTGTTACAAATAATAATTAGTACTTGTATGCAGTAAATATTATACATATGTACACACAGACATACAATACAACACAATTATTATACATATACAATGCATAACTTCAATAATAATAGTTGAGAAATAAAATCGAAAATCCAGCAATCGAATCGGTGTGATTTCTTTTAATACTCGTCGAATTTTAGTTCTGCAGTAAAACTATTTTAATTTTTTTCCTGTCGACAAAGACAATGCATTTTATTCAATAAAATGGTAAAGCTTTATTCGTTAGACATGGTTTTTTCAGCGCTTGTTTTGGCAGCATTCTGCTGAATACACACAATACTTTCAATTTTTATACAATCGCTATAGCGCAGCATCGACTCGAACCCTCATGTACGCAGTACAAATATCACAAAATGCACAGTGACCGTCACTGCTGTTCTAAACACTGTTAAGCTTGTTACTACTCGAACCAGCAGGGAACTTGCTGACAATTAGAAATTGGAATCAGGAAACAATAACGTGGCCCTACTAAAAAGTTATGAGAACGACATATTCTTTTAGAAAGATCTCAGATTTGACGCTCCTAAGTACTAGCTGCACTAAATGCACCACTTCAAGTTCCCTACTGGCGTCTGTTGGTATTTAAAATAAATAAATTAAAAAGTTTAAAAGCAATTTAAAAAATAAATTAATAATGTAAATGACGCTCACTTACAGTTACTCATTGCTGGAACTTGATTATGACATGGCAGCGACAATAAGGACATAATACCAATATTGTTTCAAGTTCATATGTTTTGCGCAACGCACAAATACTTAAATGTTATCACTTTCTTATGATGCAATAGTTCCTAACTTAACCATTTTACCTATTCGCTGGGCACAGAGGACGCAAATTCTGCTGCAAATCTATACAAATACATAAGGTGAGGTGCAGAAAGTTGCAAAACTAATATAAATATTCTAGCGCGTCATGTTACGAGTTGCCGTCATCTGATAGATCTTCTAATCGCACGCCCTTCTTATCTGCAAACTCTTTTGCGCAGCTTTCGGTGTTGTTGTTGCGCTGATCTGGCTGCTGCTCTGTCACTGATGTGTTTGGCGTGTTCGATGCTGAAGCTTCAGCTGGCGAGGGCGACGCCTGCGCAGGTTCCAACTGCTCACGCACTTCCTCCACGCCTGAGCCGGCTACTGGCGGCATGTTGTTCACATCGAACATATTTGGTCCGCTACTGCCGAATAAACTGAGCAGCCTACGCAGATTTTCGCCAGAAAGGCGATCTTCCTCTATGGAGGCAGTGCCGCTTAAGAATTTATGCTGTTGTGGTGGATCATTGCCGATTACTACATTCGAGTGCAGTAGTGACGCCCACGCCCGCGGACTCAGAATGTATTTGAAAGAGAGTTTCAACATGTAGGTTATTAATACCACCAGTAAGAAGGCAGCAAAGTAATTGAATGGGAATGGTAGGCTTTCTATAAGTAGAAGTAAAAACAAATCAGTAAATAAATTAATCAAATGTGTGAACTTGATGCCACACCTCTAAGAGTCATAAACGAGCTGGTGCACTTTTCTATCAAAACTTCCAGTTGCGTGAGGAACAAATCGTTGGCGTAATGTACAAGTACGTGGTCTGGCCGACAAAAGGCCAGGTTTAGCTTGGTGTTTTGTCTGCAAGTAAGGTAAGTTGGCATATATACCTAATTGAAAGTCTTGAGATGCTCAATGAACTGTACTTGATGAACTCCTGACGGGTCTGCTTTGCGGGCTCATTCCACGTTAAGAAGCTAAGTATGGGCGAGTACCAACTCGGCTTGATTTCCTCAACGATCTGGTGTTTTTCTAAAGCTTCAAACATGCGTTCAGCTTCCAGTTTCTGTTGAGCGTGACATAAGTGGACTTGTTTCAATTAAGGTCAAATGTTACTGCAAACTTACGCGATTGCACTCCAAGTAGGTGTGGAAGTAGCCAAATACGAGGATGCCGCCAATGATCATGGAAATGATGCCAATGCGATACCGGCGATGAACTAACCAGCCCAACAGGAGAAGACATACCACAACCATGGCGAATCGAAACTTTCAGGCACATACGAAACGGAACACAACAAATCATTAAACAATTGAATAGTTTATGTATGTATGTGCACTGACGACTGCGCCACATATCAATGCAAAACTTCGAAACGAGTTCGACAAAATCCGGAAGTGGGTAGCGCCACAGCCAAGTTCAGTTTTGAGTTTGCTGCTCACCTCGGAAATTTTAAACAGCTGCAGCAGATCCTTGACGATATCTATACACAGCGCTATGATTCCCGTGACACCACCGCTGCCGCGGTCATCAGCAAAGTCGAACTTATTATTTGCTAAAATTTCCGTCAATACGCTGTCGATATCACGCACATCGCCTAACTGCTCCAATAGTTCCAACTGCGCGGGCTGCAGGGTGAAGACCACGTTGCGCCGAAACACGGCATTCGTTTCGTCGTACTGAAAATATGCGAAACAAAAACAAAGCGCAAAGTTACAAACTACACACACAAAAAGCATTACAGCCAACAAAACGCGCCTTAATGCCGGCCTCATGTATGATGTCATCGGCAAGCGAACGACGCAGCGCCGCGCACTGCCCACACTCTTGCACCTACCATCAGCTTTTCCCGACGGAACAAATGTGCAATGAGCTTCTTGTAGTAGATGAGCGCTACCGCTTCACCACAGGGCGGCGACGTGACGGTGGCGCTTGGACCCTGGCCTGAACCTGTTGCCTTCGAAAACCCCAGCGCATTCTGTCCCTCCGCGCCAAGCTGGTGCTCTTCTCGTGCCCAGGCATTCGGCTCAATCCAGTTGTCTTCATCGTGATTGCCAAGCGCTACGTGCTGGCCAAGTGCGCAGAGCAGCAACACAGTCAGCGTTTTGTATGAGACACAGTGCATTATTTAATGTCTTATTATTTGATAATTCTTCCACAACTCTTTCGCTACGACAAAGTAACTCAATTTTCCAACTGACACTGTTTTGATACGAATTGTGCGCAAAAGGAAGAGGCTGGGCTGCCAGCTCATTTCAAAATTTAATAATTTGTCGGACCCTACACAGGGTACACCAACACATTGAGAAATTATAGTATACAAATGAACCATAACCTCTTTTTTGTGATAAAAAGAGGGTAATGCTTACAAAAACAAATACCAAATACTTCACACCAACCAATCTTATTATGCTTAGAACTATAATAGGTTAGGTTAGGTTATGGTGGCTGCCTCTATAAGAGACACACTCGGAGGCCTACTATGAGGCCCATTGTGAACCACATATTTCACCCTATAATTCAAAATTTATTTTCCATCCACATTAGCCTAGTAAACGTACACTAATAAGAACAAAGTTACACCGCCACATGGATGGTTTTCTGCCACTTGAACGCTTTAAAACATTTTTTTAATAAATGTTTACAATAGATTAAAATATTGAATTGTTTTATTGTTTATAAAGTACTTAAATAATGCACCCCATCAGTTACCAATTATTCAATTCAGGGTTTTTTTCACACCTGGCAATGCTATTTTTTGCCGGCAGACAAGGTGTGCCAAACATTTGTTGCCCATTTTATCAAAATTAACTACAAGCAAGTTGAAATCCACTCAAAACAATGGAAGTAGCTGAAAACCCATTGGGAAAACTCACAGAGGAGTCACTGAAACGCAAAGAGCGCTTGCGTAGGTTGCGCGAGCAAGCGGCCAAGTCTGACAAGAACTCTAGCGAAGACGGCGAGCAGCTGCCAAGGTAAGCACGCCGCGATTCAATGCTTACCTTCGATTGTCACCACTTGTGTTCCTTTGCAGACCCATTTTCCGTAGTTATAAGCCTCAGAACGAAAACACCGTTGGCGAAGTGCTAGAACAGGAGCCAACAGGCGACATTGAGAAGGCAGTGGAAGCGCAACTGGATGTGCTTCGGGAGCCCACAACCATCGAGGATATTGACATTGCGAATTTGGCGCCGCGCAAGCCGGACTGGGATCTGAAGCGTGATGTGGCGAAGAAGCTGGAACGCCTGCAGCGACGCACACAAAAAGCCATAGCCGAGCTGATACGTGAGCGACTAAAGAAGAACCAAACAGATGAGATCTTCCAGGCAGTGAACGTAGGCACGGCGCACGCGGGCGAAAGCAATAATGTCGACGACGATTAGTGTCAATATTATTAGTATTTGTTTTTAAATTATATTAAAGTAGAAATAAACTAAAAAAGTTAAAATTAAGTAGAAGCGTTGTACAAATGCCGGTGGGAGTAGGAAAAATGTGCCTTGTTTAATTATTTGCGTCTGCTAGTGCTCGATGCTGAGTAGGTGGTAGTGGGTGAGAAGTTCTCCTTGCCAGTAGATGACAACTTCTCGCGTAGCGCTCTTATTTCTGCAAATTGGGAATACAAAGCGATTATTTGATATTTCTTTCTTGATATAAGCGAACTCACGCTCTGTGTACTTCTGCTCCAGCGAATTGGCGAACTGACGCATGGACTCTAGTTGCTGCGGAATTTCCTGCCGCAGGCTCTCGATAGTTGTTTGTGCATGTGCTAGCTCCGCTTCACGCAGGTCCAAAAGCTTTTCTTTATCTTTGATCGCCTTTTCTTGCTGCAGCGCCACTTCTGTACGCCAGCCGACTGTCTTTTTCAGCTTGATTAGTTCCTGTGTTTGCCGCAGTATAATTTCGTTCGCTTTTGATATTTCCTCGGTTGCCAATCCCAGCGCTTGGCGTTTGGTTTGCGAAATTTTCTTCTCGGCCTCCAGCTCGGCGACTATGTCCGCCTAGGCAGCATGTAAGAAATATGTTGGTGTACTCTGTGGCATACATGACTAGTAACAAGCTCACCTTCGCTTTATCATACTTTCTCAGCTTCTCCTGCAGATCCACAGCTTGCTGACGTAAGTCGCCTAAATGCATTTCGTGCTGACGTTCCGAGTTTTTCAACGCGGCTATTTCCGTGTGCAGTCTTTCGTTTTGCTCCTTCAGATTGGAGATGTGCGACTTCGCGCTAGCCAATTCCTCATTTAACGCTTCGTTTCGCTTCTGCTCCTTTCTGAAAAAATCAATTGGAAATTATTACAACGTCAGGGTTTCCTCTCGAATTGCGCGCGTTGGACTTGCATTCTCTCTGTTTGCTGGGCAGACCTCTCGCTCCCCAACTTCTCCAGTTGCTTCTGTAACGCGCTGATCGTCTTCTGGCTGCGCTCGTTGTCTGTATGGCGTTGCTCAGAAACTTTGCGCAGGCTCTCCTGCATTTGTTGCATTTCCTCGACGTGACGTTGGTTAGCGTTTCTTGTATTCTCAAGTAGGTTTTCGCGCAGCTTTCCGTTCTCCACAGTTAATTGCTCAATGCTGCGCATGTGCATTCCAATATCCTGCTGAAGCTGTTGAATGCTGTGCTCCTGACTGACATATCGCTTCTGCAAGTTCCCATTGTTAGGCACACAATTCACGTTTAAGTCAATCACTTAACTAACCTGCATTGCATCCAGTTTGGTATTCATATAGAAGAGCACCACATTCAACGGCGCAATGCGGCACGGCAGACACAGGTGTACTAGATTCTTGAAACTGCGCATCTCCACGAATTGCAGCTGATAGCTAGTCGACTCCGGCTCTTCCAGTGGCCCAGAGTGCGCCTGCACCAGATTCATCTCCAGCTTGCCGGCCAGACAGTCTTGCAACATGCGTACGAGATTTTCGATAAAGCCGGCAAAGGTAACGTGCAACGACTGGTCCTGCTTCAGTTCGTGGAACGAGCTGCTGTCTACTGTGGTAACATACATGCGCCGCTGATCACTCTTCTCGGTTACGCGCAGTTGCTGTAAGTGAATTCTGATAGCGTTATACATTTAATTCAAAACGATCGAAAAACCCCGATTTGTTTACAATTACTCCATTGAACTCCAACTTCTCTGCGCACACAGAACAGGGTTTTTTCGTATGCAGACCAGAGTTTGTACGAATGTTGACCAACAATTCGGAAGGCGGAACAATGCACTCAGTCGCTTTATTGCAATTGATGCCGGCAAAATAATCATTGTCGGCTGCATTAAACATTTTATTCAAACAAACCAAAAATTCCAATTATTTTGTTTAGTTTTTCCTTTTTTGAATGAGATGCCAATTTAACAGCATTGCCATGACAAATAACTTTACTGTGCAGGCCAGATTGTGGAACTATGTTGTTGTGGTTTTAAATAAGAACAAAATTATTTCTGAAATTAAAGTTTAAACATTCAAGAAACATTAAAAAAGTATTGTGAACAAGTGCAGAATACCACACCCTCTTAAAAAATTTTTTTTTTGTATCGGAAAGTGGGGTATTTTCTTATTCTAACAAACTTAAAATTTTGCTGCGGAAACATTCACAGAGGGCGTGGTCCGCCCCCAAAGTTATATATCCGAAATTCTCAGGAAATTAGCAACCGATGCTAACGATATAGGTGTCGCATGAAAGGTATTTTCTTCCTCTTTCGATTGATGTATAACATTAGGTAAGTAATATGTACCAACAATGAGTTAAAAGCAACAATTTTTTTTTTACAAAAATTAAAAAAAAAACGGATTTGTTTAAAAAGGGTTTTTTTCTCGAAAAATCCATTATTAAGCTATTATAAGTTTTCTACCATATTCTTGTGAAATTCCCTTTTCAATGAAATATAAAAAATTCAGAAACCGTCTTATTTTACTTTCATATTTAAATTTAAGTTGAGGTAAAAGCACCTGAACTCAGAACTTTGAAATAGAAAAACATTTAGATGTAAGAATCTACAGACTGAGACCCAAAACATTTATGTTTTGCATACCTAGCATATTTTGGTCCTGAAAGTTAAAAATAGAAAATTTAGTTAAAAGGAGACAATTTTTCTCTTTCATTTGATACCCATGTCTTCATCATTGCACAATCGCAAATATTTTAAAAAATATTTGAAATGTGTATATCCTTAAAATTTTAAAGTCCTTTAAGTAGGTTTTTTGGTCAGAAAATGAAAAACTGGGTCTCGGAAAAAAACATTTTTTTTGCACGGTGTAGTGAATGAAAAGTTGGTGTTTTCACTCCGTGCATCGTAGCTTTGTCATTTTTCTTTCAATTCTATTGATGTTAGGCTTAATAATTGCTCACATAAAATATCTTTCATCATAGATTTTAAAACCAGAGGAGATCATTTATTTTATACATAAAAAAACCAAAAAAAAAAAAAATGGTCAAAAAATTCAATTTTTTCAAATTTCATCGTCAGTAACTTCCCGAAATCTCATCTGATTTAGACAGTATATATGTATATCGTTGGCCACTTGTGTTAGTCGGATGGTTGGTTTACGAGATATGTGCTCATAACTGAAATAAGAGGGGGAAAACGTGTTTTTCGAAGATTTTTCGAAAGCTTTTTAAGAAAATTTTTTGATTTTCAGTTTCGTGTTCAGCAGCCGAAGATTAGTCTAAAAAATACTTTTATTTTTAGGAGCATTTTTCGTGTCGAGTAGTGTTATTGATGGTTTCCTTCTTAAAAAACAATTAACAATTCAGGACTTCGTGCAAACAATGACAGAGCAATTTAAAGTGTTGACTTGGAAGAAAGAGTCCAACACCCACTTTGGATTGTCCTGTGCTGAAAATAACTAAGATTTTAACATGGAAACTGTTTAAGTAACACTGCAATGCCAGACGAATAAACAATATATATATTTTTTCCTCTGTGCTTTGATTCTCCAAGATTAACTCTTATTAACTGTTTCGTTCCCGAACTTGTATGAGATTTTTAGTTTTTTTTACGAAACAATTGTTTTGTTTACTTTCATCTTGCCGTACTTTGACCAAAAAGTCAAGGACCAAAGCTATTGTTTACATTTTCTGGCTATGTTTAATGCAGTCACCGACGACGCTGTCGATCCGAGCGACATATTTGGCGCATGTGGCATCACCAGCTATTACAACTCTGTCCACTCGCCATTTTTACTTTCTTGCGGTATCTTTTGTGAATTGTCAGCGTATGAAAGTTGGTTGCGCCACGAGAGTTGTATAAAAATCACAGAAAATCGCTGATTTTCATTGAATATTACAATCACTACTGTTGAGACGATTGCAGAAACAAATACAGTAATGGCGGTAAGTGTAAAAGTGTGATTGGTGACTGAAGCAAGCTCAATTGAAATTGGTGCCATTCGTTTTTCGTGTCTTTTCTATGACTGGCTCATTTTAACCTTTATTTCGCCCGAACTGGGATCCTGGCTCTGGATTTGCATATGCAGAGCACAAAAGTATTTGTTGGGAGTTTACCGCCTGGTTCGAAGCCGGAAGAGCTGCGTCACCTGTTCGAGAATTACGGCATAGTGGTGGAGTGCGACGTGATGAATCGGTGCGGCTTTGTGCACATGGAGACTGCCGAGATGGCGGATACGGCCATATCTGCGCTGAACGCAACCGAGTTCAAGGGACAGTCGATTGTCGTTGAGGCGGGACGGCCTAAGGAAAAAAAGGGTGGCGGCGGTGGTGGCGGTGGCGGTATGCCAGGAGGTCGCGGCGGACGCGCTGGCCATAGCCGCGGTGGTATGATCGGTGAGTCTAAATTATAACTACTTATTATACTTGGGAATAGTAGAAGGCAGTTGAAGACTGTTCCAGGGATATGTGGCCATTATAGTTTTGCTGTTAGCTAAACACTTTTAGTTACTTGAAATTCGTATGAAAAATGTAATGAAATTTATTAAATGCATTTACCGGCAAATTTAATTTGCCCTGTTCTCTTCTCAAGTTGGCCTCCCTAGCGGTAGAATTTCACATAAAGCGAAACAAGTTGCCACGCTGCAGTTGGCGGGTGCCATATTGGAGTTGCTTAACGTAAACGAAACTTCTACTTCAGGTGGTGGTGGCGGTGGCGGTGGCGGTGGTGGCGGCATGGGCAGAGGCCCGGGCGGAAGTGGAGATGACGCCCGAGGTGGCCACATGCCAGCTCACAGTGCTGCAATAATGGGCCCCGGCGGTGGCGGCGGCGGTGGCGGAGCACCTCGACGCAATTTTGGTGGCGATGCGCGTGGCGGCCACAATAGCAATTTTTCTGGTCGCAACAACAATGGGCCTGGTCCAATGCGGAACAATAACTTCAAGCAACACGGTGGCGCGCCGTACGTTAAAAGAGGTGGAATGGGTGGAGGCGCTGAAGGTGGCCGTTCAGGTTTCGGAGGTGGTACAGTACCGCCACAAAGAGTTGGGGGCGGCGGCAAATTTGGCGGAAACCCTAGAGGTGGATTTAGCGACTTTGGCGAAGGTGGCGGCTACGACAACGCCGACGCTGGCGGCAGCAATGATTACAACAGCTGGGAAGAACGTTCTGGCGGCAACTACATGGGCGGCGGTGGAGGCGGCCGTAATTACAATGACAATGCTAGCGGTGGTGGTGGTGGGAATTTCGCAGCTGGTTTTGGCGCTAATAGAGGTGGTGGAGGCTACAACAACAAAGGAGGTGGCGGTGGTGGTCAAGACCGGCGTGGCTTTGCATTGCCTGCCGGCAATCAGCAGCAGAGCCACCATCAGCAACAGTTTGGTGGCGGCGGCGGTGGAGGCAATCAAGGTGGTTACGGTAGTATGCAGAATGCTGCCAACGACGGAAACGGCATCTTCTCGCGACGCGGCAATGGGCAAACTATGTAAGTGATTACTTGCATGTCTCATACTTTCTTTTGCCTAAAATTAACTTTGTTTTATATGTTTTAGGGGTGGCGGTAGTGGAGGCGGCGGTCGCGGTGCCTTCGGCGCTGGACGTGGTGGGGGTCCGCACGGTGGCGGTGGAGGTGGTTTCAAACGCGGCGGTGGAGGTGCCGCCGGTTTTGGCGCATCTAACAGTTACAACAACGAGTTCCCGCCACTTGGAGGAGCAGGAGCCGGAATGGGACGCGGCGGTTTTGGCGGCGGGCGCGGTGGCCGTGGAGGAGGAGGAGGACGTGGCGGCGGCGGTGCTGCTGGTGCTGGCGGTGGCGGTGGGATGCAGCGGTAAGTTTTATGCCAGTTTGTGCACTATTAAATTCTTCATAGAATAGTGAAATTTTTGCATCGGGTACATTTGTGCCCTTCTCCCTCTGCCGTAGACCGACGCGCGGTCGATTTTGCGTAAAATAACTTAAGCGGTCACTATTTCAAAGTCAAGATCCGCAGTCTTGAGTCAGTCCGCTACGCCAAAGCGACGACTGAGTGGTGTATCTGCGTTCACCAAAAGTCTGCGTTCTTGCCTAGGTGCACCCAAACATACATAACTAACCTCTTCTAGTTTACGTTAGTACAAAATAATGCGAACTAAGTGCCTCGAGCGTTCGATAGCCGCACATTTGATTGTTCCGTTTACGGAATGTTTCGCAATGCGAATTGCTACAATGCTACATTCGGGACGCTCCACTTTGCGTAACATAATTTAGATGAAACTACCAACTGACTTTGTAATCGATCTGAAATCTAATTCTAAACAATTTTACAATTTCTCCCACACAGCAATGGGCCGCGCCAAAATATGATGTCAAATCGTCGCTATGTAAATTAGTACAAGATAAGCAAAACAACCATTCACAATTAGACAATTATCGAGCGAGCACTAGTAGCTAGCGCCAATGCGTCAATGTGGCCCAGCGATGAGCACACGTACAATACAATGCGCAAGCTGACACTTGATTTACGAAATTCATAATTACGTTATAGAACCGAAAGCGAAACTCCTAACATTTATGCTGCACATACACAAACTAAACTCGGGCGGCTCCGCACTTGCGAAATGCAGTAAGAGAATTTATTTATTTGCTGTAGAAATCCAGTGGCGAAGCTCCTTGGGTCCTTCGCAGTTAGTACACGTCATTTGGCCACTTTTTGGCCACACAGAAATTTAAACTGGTAAATAGTACAGCCCCGTTGACTTTAGTGCTTTGCAATAACGTTGTGAAGCGGTTCGAGTTCGACACGTTGCTGCTGATGCGTCCAACGTCCATCACAGTGCGTTGCCGCACTTTTTTCTACCATGACCTTTAGATTTTATAATGCAACAATATAATGATTTAATGTTTACCTTCTTTTACGTACCTACATTAACTAACACGCAGCGTGTATAGGCGAGACGGCTGCGTTTTAACGCCATTATTTTAAAGTACAGCGCCATAAAAAAACTACCCTTGCGCTTGCGAGTGTCCACAAGTATTACTTATAGCGTAAATCTGACAAATTGTTAGAAAGTGTGCACTGCAAACAAAGCAGCAAAACCTCAAAAAGTTCGTCCCGAGCTGTAGCATAAATTACCCACAAACCGTTCGTTTTGTAAAAAAAAGTATGTTACTAATGTAAGTAAATTGCAATACTAAATCGAAGAAATCAAAGAAAATTGAAAATATACAGAAAAACAAAAGCAAAAACAATGCTAAAATAGTGCGTTATGATTTGAACTGAAGTCTGGGGAGGACCTACGTCCTCAAGCGAATGCGGCAGCAACACAGGCAATGGTACTCGTATTGGTTCACTATGAAGCTATAAGATTCACCTCATTCGTTTTTCCCCTCACTGTCACTAAATTGCGGTTTTTATTTCTTGTCAAAACAGATTTTTTAACAATATTTTGACATTTTTTTACTGCAATGTAAAGGAAAAAAGTATGTGACCTAATATGATACAAAATAATTTTGTAGTGCTGAAATGTTGAATAGTGCCAATTGGTGTGGCAGAGTGTGGACTAAATGTTTAAGGAATACTGATCAATGGTGATCAGTGAAAAATTGAAGTACTTCCTTTTTGAACCCATACATTAACCATGCCAACACTATATCCTTATGAAAAATAACCAACTCTCAATAAGGTCACATTTTCAAAGTGCGTTTTGAAATGTGTGTTCAGGGACTTTGCTAGGTTTTTTTTTTAAGCAAAACCGAGCCAATCATTATGCATGCAACAGAGAAATAATGCAATAAATGTCAGCGAAAGTGAAATGAATATTTTGTTAAGCTTCAAAGTTAAATAATTTGTAAAAAGAATGGAATTTTTTTAAACTTTACCAAATGTGTAAACCAAAAAGTTGCAAAGAAACAAAGCGTTGAACGTAAATTTGCCCAGAGGCTTCTAAATTTTTTAATGTATTTAAATAGTAATGGAAGGACGTCTATCTAAAACTTTCATTGACTACAACTTTATGCAATTTTCTAATAAAAAAATTATTATTTGTGATATTTGTGCTTGCTCGTGATTTGAAATCATAGTAGGAAGTGGGCTCCATATGTACCACACAAATATTTGCTAGTCGCGTCATCATTGCTTATAATTGACCACTTCTACATCTCTGCGAGCCAAGCCAACACGTTTTCTTGAAAAATACTAATGTTTGTTAAACCTTAAACGAGTTTGTAATTTCAAAGAGTTACTTGTATGTGCGTCTAAAGTTGCGATGAAAATAAGTGTACAAACTAAAATGCTTGAATTTAAAAAGTCATAGAATGTGTTTTCGTAGAGCGTAAAACTAAGGTTTTGTCTTAGTCAAAGATCTATCTAGAATTACTGGTAGTGATGCATTTTGCAAATTGTTTTCAAATCGAATTAAGCTATGCGAAAATTTTCAAAAAACTCGAAAGCGACGTTGGACCTTGAAATAAAAATGAAATTAGCGTCTTCGGTAAATATTAACCAGATGCGAGCGAGAGTACGATGTGTCGCCACGGCGCTTTAGTGCTGGAAACTGCTGCGGCCGTTTCTAGCCTAGCCGGCCAGGTAAAAGCAAGAGAAATGAAAATGCGCAGAGTTATGAAAATTTTCCAATTCGTTTGAGCCGACACAGACAGAAAAAGAGTCTCTCAGTGGGAGAGGGACAGAGAGAGGGCGATAAAATTGCGTTCGTAAGTACTAATTCTTGATTTGAAAATTTATTAATGGTATTAATGGTAGGGATGCAAAAATTAACCCTGATTTAAATCAATTTGCGAACTAAACCGATTACGATCACCGATCACCAAATATTGCGCCCAATGAGTAAAGAAGATTTGCGTATGCGGTCATTGTTGTCCAAGAAATAACAAATGCGTTTGAACTATCAAATTGAATTGGAGTTTATAAAAACTAATAAAAGTATTAACGAAAACAGACGTTGAAAGTAGAACGGTGTTGAATGTAAGAGTAGGACTAATGAATGTTAATAAAAAATATTAACAAAAATCAACAACGACATTAAACGATGTTCAAAGTAATAGTAGGATTCATGAAAACTGCGGCAATGTGCTTTATCGAATAAATCCAGTAACATTCTTTGATTGTCTTGCGTTGCCTTAAAGGCCTTAAAATGGTGTTAATCTAAAGTAAATTTCGACCTTGTCTATGGTTTAGTGCAGTATTTGAGCGAAATTCACATGAGGCAGTTAGTTGGATTCAGATTTAATTGTTTTGTAAATGATTTAATTCTCATTTGCTTACCTATTCAACATAAATTGAATTTAAATTAATGGAATTGTTTTGACTTTGTTTTTTCAGAGCGCATTGGTAGCATTGCATTGCTGTGTTTGGCCGTTGAAACGTCAAGTCCTCTTTGAGTAATTGTGAAAGACTGATTTTTAGCATAGCTATAGTTTAGACTGTAAGTGGTACAACGTGATTTTACAAACTTAACCAATAAAGCGTATCAAAAGATTATTGAACAATTATATTGATTAATTTAAGCCTATAGGATAAGAATCTCTAGATATGAAATTGTGTCGAGCAGCCAATCGGACTTCAACCGTCGACTGAGGCAGTGTGACAGTGGTCTCCAGCGGAGCAGAGACATCAACGAGAGATCTCAGTAGTAAAGTGAAGTACAGGAAAGAAGGTAAGAAAAAACAAGGCAGTTGGGATGGCAGGCGCCCCGGCATCAGACACCGCTACTGATAAAAGTGACTGACTCATGACCACGCACGATGTGATAGAGGAAGACGCGAAAAATTTGATTGGAATGACAACACGAAAAGGCAGTAAGACGCCACTAACGGTGGCGGATTCGTGCTTGCTACTGACCAACGGTATCTACGCGAAGTAAACTGTCGACAACCCGCTAAGTTTGCAAACGAGTAGCGCAGGTAGCTCCGCGATGGCAACCGTTGAGTGTAAAAAACAAACAACAAACAAAGCTCTATCCAAAACGGGATCTGCTAACGTAGCGGTTAGCAGGCTGACTATGTTGTGCCAGGCAAATCACAAAGGTGACTTTATTGTGTTACTAGACACGTCTGCGTCCGTGCTCTTTGACCGCAAGACTCAAGTATGGACTTTACCTGTGGGACAAGATTAGGAGGGTGCAAGTAGGCGACATCAAAAATATAAAAGCTTTAGGAAAATCTTTATATAAGATGTACCTATTTCAACTCTGCACTGGAGGCAAATAAATGCGTTAATAATCGGAGTTTGTGTGAGGCTAGGATAAGGGCTTTCATTCCAAAGAGTTTCGTGGGAATCTACGATGTGGTTGGACACATATCTTACGGCTCTCTGATGAGGACGTGTTCAACAACATCGAGTCGAGTATTTGGATTGTATCGGCCTACAGGATTATGCGAAGGGACAGGACAGACAAGGAAAAATTAGTACCAACAGAGACATTCAAAATTGCGTTTGCTGGCTGTAAGTTGCCGGAATCTATTCAATTTTTTTTATACTAATGCCTTTCAACTATCGATCTGCCCAGTCACAGTGGATCAGGTGTCCCAAATAAAAATCCTGGGAAGGATAATTAGTGCTAACTCCACCTTGAAAGACCATTTCAGCAAGATTAAAAAAGATAATACTTTCCAAAAACCTTATTTGCAGACTGACTACAACCAAGGCGGAACGTGCGCCCAGGACCTCCCTGAACATTTATAGATACTTTGTTGGAAAACGGATGCACAAGTTTTGCAAATGCGCCGACCGGTCATAATAAGAAGCTACAAACAGTAGTTAATTACACAATCAGACGTTGCATCGGGGTCCCTTCTAGGACGCCAATTCACTCCATGTACGTTCTAGCTGGGGAACTGCCCATATTCCTAGGGCAAATTGATTGAAGTGCAAGGAATTAATAAATCAATGGCTCACTAATGCACTCTTAAAATATCAACTACGGCACATTCACCCATTGAATATGAGTTATGGGGTAGTCAGTATAAAATTAGGGACATTTTTGACAAAATAAATTCACACATAGAGTTTGAAAGGCATCTCATATTAGTAATAGAAAAGTGAAGTATTTTAGTTATAATTAAAAGTTAAGACTTTAATTTATTTATTTATTTAACGAGAAATATACTTCCATGACAAGAGAACTGATCGCAATTCAGCAGGCGATTATTATAGCTGCAGAATATAAAATCACAATATTCGCGATCTTTACGGACAGTCTGTCGGCATTGCGGGACAAAAGCAATAGACAACACTTATTACTTGGCTGCTGGAATACACAACTTCATGTGTGCTATGAAAAGCATTCATTTAGTGTGCGTGCCAAGTCCGTCCACCAAAACAGCAACATAGATGGTCAAACATTGACTTGACATCATAGTAAGCATTGATTCTTTTGGAAAACAAAATTTGGGAAGGTTGGAACCGCGAACAGGAACAGCTGCAAGGCTTACGTAAAAGCTCTCTCCAGGCGTCTCTGCTTTGTGCGCGCCCTCTTCAGTCGGGCACAGCAAGATATTATGAGGCCTCTTCAACTTGGTCCTTTCACCGGAGACACCGCCTCCCACTTCGCCGTCGACCTCCAACTACCGCATTGAACACCTTTCTTGCCGGAGCTTCATCGTCCATAAGGCAGACATGGCCAAGCCAGTGTAGCTGCTGGATGGTAATTCACTGTACTACGTTCATGTCTTTTTACAGCTCATACAGCTCGTTGTTGGTTCGTATACGATAGTCGTCGCCAATACGAACAGGACCGAAGATTTTGCGAAGTATCTTCCTCTCAAACACCCCAAGGGCCGCTGTGTCGTTACGTGACAGTGTCCATGCTTCTGGGCCATAGAGGAGCACGGACAGAATAAGCGTCCTATAGAGTGCAAGTTTTGTCGGTCGAGAGAGGTCTCTGCTACTCAGCTGCCTACCGAGACCGTACTAACATCTATTAGCAAGAGTAATCCTTCGCCTTATCTCCAGGCTGACATCATTGCTGCTGTTTACGAATTCCTTCAACAACAACTTCAAAAGTATACCTGTCGGTCTCGACGTGAGACCCCAGCCGCTGCGAGTCCCTGTGTGTAGACAACATATACTTCGTCCTCATTTACCACCAGATCCATTTTGGCAGATTCTCTTTCGGTTACGCCCGATGACGTCAATGTTATCGGCGTAGCCGAGGAGCTGGTTCAACAAATTATCCATACCCAAACAGGCCTTTTGATTGGCTGGTTTTGACAATCAAGCCGAACAACCCCAACAACAAAATACATGGGATTTTTGTTGTTGCCCTTACGCGGCCACCTTTATTTATTCGCCTTAGTACATTCAGACTTTTAATTAATTTCTCCTTTTCTTTAACATTCTTTTTATTCAATCAAATTTATTAATTTCACCAAATTTCGTTTCTCGCTTCGGCATCACCTGTCACCTTTACGGTATACATTAGCAAAGAGCGCGCTGAAGCCACCGCCAGCTGGCATTTGCAGTCCCCGTCGGTACGCTCCCCGCCCCAACGACTTCCCATTTACCCATCTAACAACTCCGACACTCAGCCGACGCTACTTTCGATATGTATTACCACTGTGCTCTCGGCTCGGCGAAGCAAAAAAACAAAAAACAAAACTTGACATTTTCCGAGTTTCGCTTTATTTTGTTGCCGGAGCGGTTGGAGCCGCCGTTCGTGCAGTCGCAGTTAGTCGCTGTCGCCGGACAGACGCTTCAGCTTTGTGGTCGTGGTAGCACTGTGGAGGTCGCGCAGCTGTTGTCTACAGAACCTGTACCGAGTTGCTTCAACTTCATTTTCCTTTGTCTTTCGTTTCGTAATTTTCGCGGAAAACTGGACTGCACAGCACAAAGCGCTGACGTACCAAAATGCGAATTGATATCACACGTAAATAGGGCCGTTGCAGCGGCGATAGCGGCTGCACTAACAACAAAACAATAACATTTGCAAACGCAACGACTTTAACGCATCAAGACGGCGGCAGGCAGACACCTTGGCCAACTTTTAACGCGCCTACGACCGAGAAAGGCCAAAGTAGTAAGAGCGACAACAACAACAACAGCAAGCAGAAAACAGACGACAGTTATCATCGGCGTTGGCTAGGAGCACTTTTGACGCAGGTAATTGCCGACGCGGCGGTGTTGTAATTGAACAGCTGTGATCCGGTGGCAGAACCAGAGCCGATCACATTGGCGTTGACACTTAATTTGGACAGTCGGCGGGTGCTGCTGTTGCTACGCCGGAAATTTCCTAGCAACCACGAGTCTTATTCAATTCGTCGAAAATTCTAAACTCCGCCGAGTTATAATAACATCAGTGTCGAAAGAGTCGCGCAATATGATGACGCTGCGAAGTTGTTGTTGCCAGCAGATGCTGCTGGCCATTGTGTCTTTTGTGTGTGTTGGCAGCGCGGTGTCGCTGGACATCACGCGCGACCAGTCGTCAAGCGGGGATGCCGACTACAATGCGGCAGTGGACAGCGACGGAGTGCTCAAGGGGAAGCTGCTGTTCGCGCATGTGGTAAGCCAACAAAGCCAAAAATCGACAAAATTGCGAATCCAATCATCAGATTCCATCTTTTGCTCTGTGCATTCGCAGATTTACCGCCACGGCGACCGCATGCCCATCGAACCGTATCCCAATGATCCCTGGCGGGATGCGAAGAACTGGCCCGCCGGCTTTGGACAGCTGACCAATGTAAGTGTTTAGCTGACATGGCAAATATCACATATTCCGCACTTTGTTTATTGTCGCAATTGTTTTTATTTACACTTTCAAAAGCGATAACAGTGGTTGTTGTCTGTTTGGGGTGTTGATAAAAAAGAGCATCAGCCTTAGTTGGTTGATAAGGCGGCGACATAGACAAAAATTAAATCATAGCAAAAAATAAGACAATTTGAAACTCTGTTATCGTTTTCTAAAAGCGAGCTAAATCGTGTGGAAAATTGAATTTTTATAGTTTATCATTCACTTCCAGAATTTATGTGTTTTGAATGTTTATTTGTGATAAAAAATACAATAACAAAATGCTAAGGTTACTGCCTGCGATAGTCGCCTGTTGTGAGATGTTGCTACCTACAATTATGCATGCACTATCGTCAGAAAAGACATACTGGCAATAAATAAAAGTTCTTCAAATTTCACTTAAAAGTCGCGCTAAATGATTTCTAAATTCTCATACAGTATTTTGACAGCGTACTTGTACCTAATAAAGTGTGTTTACGTACCTAAATCAATTGTTGTCAGCTTAAACTTGTGTTCTATGTTATCATTTTTATGAATAGGTTTGGCTTTGCTTTGGCTTTCAACTCTCACTGGCCAGAAATGTGCCGTTCAATGTAATAGAAAATACACAAATATTTTGTTTATTATTCAGAGAAAATTATTTTATTTATAATGAATTCGAATGAATTTCAACTCTGCTTTGTTGTGGCTGAATTGACTTGCTCGGCCACTGATAGAACGTCGCACTCAAAACAGACTAACTTGTCTGTTTTAGTTTTTATTTTTTGCATAAAATAGTCATAAAAGACTTGAATATACCCAAATATATGTATGTATCAAAACCTTGCGGTGAATATATAACCGATTATTCTGGTTATTCGTACTAACAGTTAGGTTAGGTTATGGCGCTGGTTTACAAAGCCTCACATAAAAGGCTACAAAACTAAGCTCTAACTCAAGGCGAATTAATACAGGCGACCTCGTTGAATGAGGCGAATTGATTTTTTTTTGGTGGAAAAGGTCTAGATTGTCAAAATGCCTGTGTAAAACTTTGACAGTTTAAAAATGAAAAAAGCAAGCTTTGTTCTGATTGGCTGATTTTGACAATCTAAACCCAGAAAACAAAAACAAAATACATTGAAATTTTGTTGTTGCCCTTACGCTATAACCTGTATCAATTCGCCTTGCTCTAACTCCAGTCTCTTCTAATGAATGCGGTTTACTTTCACATTACTGATCAGATCGATTTGTTTGTACATTTATTGAGGCGATAGATAAGGCAAACCAAATCAATACCACAAAAGTTACATTGCTAGCGTCGTGTTCTCACACCTGTTGCCAATTTACTCCAAAATTACTGTTATAACAGAAGCCAAATAGAATACAATTATTATAAATAGCTTTTAATTAAAGTGTGACTGACCATCAGCACCAACACTCGACCGCTAATAGCTAATCGTCCATCTAACTGCGTAGCTGACGTGTGTGTGTAATTACAGACCGGACGCCCTTTGTACTCGTCGCAATCGAATTGTGCGTTGCTCGTTCAAATCAATTTGATAATTTGTCATTTTCTTCACACTTCACGTGCACGCCGAGTTTGTTGACACAACATTAACGGTCACAAAGGCAAGCAACAACAAGAACAAACTAAAAATAATCATGTCATGTTTGCATTAAATATTAAAATAAGTTCGCGTCGATAAGTCGATTCAATTTGCGTGTATTTCATTGCATGCATTAGACATCCAGCCATACATACAAACATATATATTAACATATTTATTAGCAATGTGCGGTGGCGTGCTGCCTGGTGTTGCTGCCAGTCTCCAATTTCAAACTGACACGGCATTGTATAATTTGAGAGCTTCGAAATTTATCAACGTGTCGCGCGTTGTAATTCTTATTTATTTAGTTTCTTAGTTGTTCTTTGTTGTCTTGTGAACAGAAGTGTTGATTGTGCTTGCTTTAAAAGGTTTAATGTGCATTGTTGGTTTTGTGTTACTTGGAATTCAATAAAGACATCTGATTAGCAACAAAAGCTGGCCCAGGCGTTGCCGAATGCATTAAATGCATTTCGGTTTTATTTGCAGATGTTGCCGATAATGCATTAAATGAATTTCGGTTTTATTTGCAGTCACCACTGTGTTGTTTTTCTGAACGACTTGTTAAAAATTTCATATGACCATTAAAAAGATGTTTTGATGAATTTCTGCTTTTGTGTTGTTTCACTTTTGAGAGTCGATTACACTATATTTTGTCAGTCAGAACAACAGTAATTATAAAGCACGTATAAACATTATCTTCCAAGTTGACTTTTGTGTTCTTTCAATATGCTTATTTTTTAATTAATGTTTTAATTTTGGAGTGATTTGAATCAATTTTGTTAACGCGTAGCAAGAAGTTCTGGACTTTGAACAGCATTTTCAAGTCATTATTATGGACATTGAGATATCAACCCATCAAGACCTCCCTCAGTGTGTCCCTTAGTGCTTCATACTTTTGAGTTGTTCAGTTGGTCAAAATGTTTCAGAAAAGTCTATAAATAATTGCATGCATTTCAAAATCAGCGACCAGGGTGCATGGCCTTATCGGCATGCGTTAGGTCCAGAATGAAGTTGAGGTTACGTAACTTCGCTTGAAGCATTAAGTAAATATTTTAGTATTGGCAGATCTAATGCTAGTGACATATCTTAGTCCCTGGCACAAACATTGTGTAGACCAGTGTGATTGTCCACAAATTTATTCGCGAAGCTGAAAATTATGCTAACAAATAACTTTTTGTTTTGCTTAGTGATTCGCTTTTGCACTATTTTACACACACATGCTAGCAAATATTTTGTTGTATTAATTATAATTATATTAAAAATTGGAGCAGTTTAAAGTGAATTTTTACACCAATACCAAAATTGTTTTGCAATGTCTGATCATCTGGCTTATAGTTTTTATAATTAAATTTAATGCTTTTAGTTTTTGTTAAGCGATTTGACATTTAATGCAGATGTTTGATTTAAAAATATCAGAAATTGGCATTCCAAGGAATGTCGTAATGAGTTAAAACTCATTATTGGAAAATGCGCTTTTCTGTGTGTAACAAATGTTTTAGTGTAATAAGGGCATACAAATTCTCTTGAATAATGCGGAACACTGGAACACTTGAAAAAGCCTGAAAGCAACAGTTGTAAATAAATAATAATAAAATTGGTTTTAATCAAGTTGTATGACATTTTTCGACGAACTTTTAGAAAATAATATTTTAGAAAATAATTAAGTCGAATATAAAGCACTCATACTATTTAATAGACTATAAAATAACGCTTAAATATCTTTGACTGAAAGCACTTGACCAAAAAGTCGGCTGTTCGACGTTACGTTGTGTGTAAATGTTGATAAGTTTAGATGTGATTTGAAATTTACTAAAAACCGAAATTTTATTAGTTAATGGGTTAACGGTTTAGTGTTTCCGATTGCTGAGTAAGTCCACCTATAACACGCGGTACTATAGTAAACTCCTGGATAAGGTCAGACATAGAAATTCTTATGAGACCTTAGAATAAAAGTTGGGTTAGGTCACTTCGCGCCCATTTTACTAGATGCAATTTAATGCATGATTTGTGATAATAATGGTTGATAAGGTTGTGTTACTAGAGGGGGTGTCCAGTGACTAGAGGGGGTAGCCACTTTGCCTAAGTGTACAGTTCTTGAAATATAAAATTTGTTTTTTAAATTTTCAATCTTGGTCATTACTGGTAATGTTTTATTCCAATTTATACAATGACACTGAAACGGGAATTCATTATTCAAGCTTATGCAAAAATTCGGCGCTTTCACATTACTTTCACGTATTAAGTTAATGTAAATAAATTAGTTTTAGACAACTTTTTTTTATTAAAAAATGTCCATAATTCATACTGTCAAGCTGAATGAATTGCATACATGTGTATTATTACTCAAGATGAATATAAATAGCAGAAAACCACTTTGAAGAAAATGTCTATTAAATACTAACAATCAGACTTTAGATTTAGCTGTCGATTAAAAAATTTGTTTGGGGTTAAATTTGATAATATCTTCCGCGTCTTGCGGCGGACCTTTGGATTTTTGGGATTAAATATAACATTGATTGATTTCTCTATAGCGACCTTTTGTTTCTTGCTGTTATCAAAAACCTCCAACCTGTTGAACCCATTAATTGCTTTCTTTCATTTTCCATGCATTTTCAGATTGGAAAAGAGCAACACTATCACCTCGGACAGTGGTTGCGGAATCGCTACAACACCATATTAAATAGCACTTATTCGGAGAATGAGATCTATGTGCGATCTACCGATGTGGATCGCACGCTCATGAGTGCCCTATCCAATTTGGCTGGACTCTATCCGCCAGTTGATGCACAAACTTGGAACAAAGATCTACTATGGCAACCGATACCAGTGCATACGGTGCCGGAAAAAATGGATGTGGTATACACAGTCGACTTGTTCAACTGTTTGAAATTTGCATTTAAAATTTTTGTATTTTCATTTCGCTTGTAGGTGTTGGCCGGCAAGGCGCACTGTGCCGCCTACGACTACGCCTTGTCCGCTCTATTGGATTCGCCTGAGATTCGAAAGCTCAACGATCGCTTTGCCTATCTCTACAATTACCTCACCCAATACATCGGGCGCACAGTGAATAGCATGGAAGCTGTTCAGCGTATAAATAACACATTGTACATAGAGTCGCTGTACAACAAGACGCTGCCCGAGTGGACGAAGAAGGTGTACCCGAGCGATGACATGACTTACATTTCTGATTTCTTTTTTTCTATAAATACCTACACGCGACAACTGGCGCGTTTGAAGACCGGTCCGTTGATAAAGGAGATTTTGGATCGGTTCGTCGATAAGGCGCACGGTACATTGAACCCTGATCGCTCTGTTTGGGTCTACAGTGCGCACGATACGACTGTGGCGAGTGTGCTCAATACGCTCAAACTGTACAATGTGAGTGGCGAGCATGCGTTTGTTATGTTTTTAGCTTTTACTATCTGGCGCCAAACTGAAAAATACATAAACACTTGTGTGCCGCTCTATTGATAGATGAAGAGTCCGGGCTATACGGCTTGTATACTGATGGAATTGCGCATGACTGATAAGGGGGAGCCGTTCGTTTCGATTTTCTACAAAAACACCACTGCCGATCCGCTGCCGCTAGAGATACCGGGATGCGGGGTTGCCTGTCCGCTGAAGAAAATGTTTTCGGTATACAAGGACATACTGCCGGTGGACTGGGAGCGTGAATGCAAGTTCACCACCATGATGATGACGTACGAAGAGGCGAACATCGGCATGGCCATGGGTACTTTTGATTGATTAAGCTGACGTAATGACATCGTTGTACTCAAAATGCATTTTTGCTTGCAGGCATTCTTGTGGGCATCATAGTTGTGATGCTGGTGTTCTCGTACATTGTTATGGTCTACTACCGGCGGCGAAACTATGGCTTCTACGCCTATTCACAAGTGGCTTGAGTTCACTGCGAACTGGTCTGGGCACTGGCCTGGTGCTGTGTTGGCTGATTTCATCAAAGTAAATGAAGATTTAAGAAATTTAATTTGAATGTTCCTCGTCGAATGTTGAGTAATTTGTGTATTGTATGTATGCATATGTCACAAATTCATTTCAGACACTTAGTTGTAAGACGTGCTGGCCTAGAGTTAGGCTGGAGCTACATTAAAATTGTGATTCACATTTCTAGCGATTAGTTCGTTTCACATTTCATAATATCATTAGCACATTGGCATTGACATAAGAAGCATGTGCCATTTTTTTAAAAGCACTCGTGCCAAAGTATCATTCACTTTCACGCATTCGCGTATGGATTTCGCTTTTTAATAAATTGAACGTTTTCGCTACGAATAGTCTTTAACAAATTATGTAACTTCAAATGAATATTTGTCTACAAACTAGGTATTGTACACTTTTGACTACACATATAAATGCCTGCATCACATAAAAAACACATAATTGCATTGTTTAAAAAGACTGTTGTTTGGAAAAGTATAAAAAATTTTAAAGTTCTCCTATTGCTAATGTAAATCAATTTTGTTACTTACTTATAAAACATATATCTGTAGCATTTATATGCAGTTTTTAAGATGACAATTGTAACTGAAGAAGAGACAATGTTGAGTTTGAAAACCCTCTCTATTCGTTAGAATTTTTAAAAAATAAAATTTGTAAAAATTTAATACATACTATATTGTTGTTTTGTATACAAAATATGACTGAAAATGTTTGGAGATAAACGATTTTGTCTTAAAAAATAGCATTGCATGTGTCGCCGTAAGTTTTTTGAGAGTGTTTTTAAGTTTGGATTGCAAACACGTCGCAGGACGGCGTGAAATAAAATTTTACTACATTTTTTATTTAATTACACGGTACAACAATTTTGCGGTTTCCAAAAACCCGCGGAGTTTCTCAACTGTTCCCTATATTTCCGAAGTTGCTGATCACGAAAATGTTTTTTCGGGTATTAACTGCAACACGTTAATTGTATTTAAATATACTTTATTTTTAATATATTCAAATATTTGCACACATTTCAATTATTTACTATACAACGCGACTTAAGTGTAACATATTTTATAAGTTAAGTGGGCAGCAAATTTAGTTAGACTAATGTTTTATGGATTACGAAAAGATTGAGTTGGAAGAAATTTTATTTTAATTTGATACAAGTACATTAAAAAGTTTTTATTTACAATTGGTAAAATTTGTTAATACAATCTTTTGTCAAAAATCATGTTGGACTGCGAAATTGCATTACTAGCCATTAGTCTAACTAATGTTTTGTCCAACTCTTATTTGCTATAATCATGTAATTCATTTCAATCTTGATTTGCTCAAATTCACCGACTTGTTTTAAATATTAACACTTTTATAACATTAAATTAAACACTAAACTCTTAGCACAGAACTTAAACTATTTACAATGGAATGTTGGTTGAAAAACTTTAAACAAGCCGAGTAATGTTTTCAGCTCTTGTTTTCAAACTTACATTTAATTTTGTGTACTTAGCATTCACCATGACAACAAGTTGTCAACGTTCTCTTCTCACTGAAACCGATTTAAATTGAGACTATTGCGACTAAGCGCTAAATTTGAATTCAAAATAGTTAAAATTTTCACTAAACGAATATTCATTGCAACCGACTCGTTGATCGTTGAATCAGACCTAACAAATTATTTATTAAACAGAATTTTGTTTATCACTTGCGAATTATTCGAAAATTCAAGCTTATTTAACTTGCAAGGCAAAATGCCCGGAAATGATTGTATCAGTTTAATTTAGGCATCATAACTCCTAAACCACAAGTCTTTAATTAATCGACTTGACGTAAATTGTCACTGCTCAATCAACTAATCGCCCAGCTTCAATTTAAACTTCAAGCAAGTAGAAAGAAAAGAAATGTTGCGTAAATGTTACGCAACTGACTGAAGGTGCCTGAAAGCGTCTACGGCGACGTCGCGTATCGCTCGCCCTCGCCCCGTGTGCACTAAGTTCTCCCTTATCTGTACGCCTTGTCGTCCGAGTAGATGATGTAGGGCTGGCCGTTGGAGTGCGGCGAACCCTGCTGTGGCTGCGAGCCACCGAAGTACGACATGCGCGACATGGTCGAGTAGGAGTTCTGCGCCTGTTGGGGCTGTCGCTGTGACAGATTTTGCGTGGACTGGTGTATGGAGGCGGCCTTGTGCGGCAGCGTGGCGTAGCTCTGCGTGGCGTAAGGCGGCACAGCGTATAACGCGGTGGGCGCCCCCTTGTAGCTCATCGGCACGCTGCCCGGCCCCATCGGCATTGGCGGAATGCCGATCATTGCCGGCCCGTTGTGGTACTCCACGTTGCTCATGCGCAGACGCACTATGCAGATGATGATGATCAGTATGGCAATGAAGGCCACTACGCCGCCCACAATGCCGATGATCAGCGTGTCGTCGTTGCTCATTATGGGCGCCTTCATGAGCGGCGCTTTCGTCTTGATCTTCATCGGCGGCGGCTGGGTGGGCTCCAGACTCCAGATGATCATGGGCTCCTCGGTGGTGGTGGTGGTGGAGCGAGTGACCAGGCGCGAGGACGATTTCAACATGTGCTGTGAGGTGCTGCGCACCGTGGTCGAGGTCATGCGGCGCGGGTCGCAGGTGAGCTCGTCGTCGCCGACTTCGATTAGTTTTTTGCCGGCCAAGAAGGGCGGAGAGTGGCACTCGACATCGGTCATGTGCGAGCTGGGCAGCCAGCGGCGCAGAGCGCGTGCATTGCAGTCGCAGTGTATGGGATTCGACGAGAGTCCTTTGAGCTGCAGACTCGAACGGCGATCTTCGAGTGCAGTGAGGAATTGCGGCACCAGCACCCCCACCTTTGAGCCGGCAATGTCGAGCGTCAGGTGAGAGGAACGCGGCACGGGAAAGAGAAGTGCCGGCGGTAGCGTGGTGAGGGAAGTATTTTGCAGTTTGATGGTTAGATCGCTGCTCTTCAGGCCGGCCAAAGTGCCAGAGGAAATGGTTTTTAGACGATCGCCTCGTATGCCAATAGTCTTGAGGCGAGGATGCTTGGCGGGCTGAATTTGTTCGGTGCCGAGCGAAGAGTCCTTTACTTCCAGGTCAATCTCTTCCAGGCCCGGCAACAGTTCCAGTATGCCCTGCAGATCCAGGTAGCCCAAGAGCGGCAAATCATAGGCTTCCAGTTTGGCCAAATTGGGCGTGTGCTTGAAAGCGTTCTTCTCGATGCGGTTGCACCTATCCAGACTGTTTAATCGCAAATTGCGCAACGTGTCCAGGTGCTCGAAGTTGTCTTGCGAAATCACCTCGAAGCTGTTGTTGGAGAGATCCAACGTGTGCAGCGATTGCAGTCTGGGCCAAGCAGCGGAAAGTTCGTTCAAACTCTCCAGCTGGTTGCTGGAGATATCCAAAGTCTCGAGTAGCGTAGTGCGCTGGAAGATGGCCGAGTCAATGGATTGCAGATGGTTGTGGGACAGATTTAGGTACTGCAGAAAAGGTGTCTCGAGCGGCTCTAGATGGGCAATGCCTGTTCCAGCCAAATTCAGTTCACGCACCGTCTTCGGTTCGTTCAAGATGTTGCGAACGGCGACTTCGCTGAGCGGATTGAACGACAGGTCCAGGTTCTTAATGTTGACCATGATGCTGTCATCGGCGGGCACGGCTCTGATCTTGTTGCCACTCAAATTCACCGACGAAACGAAGAAGTATTGGCGCTGCAGCGCATTCAGCGGCGCGTACTCGAACCTGTTCTGCGCCAGGTTGATGTTCTCCAGCATTTGCAGTTTCGAGCGCTCGAAAACAGAGTCGGAGAGTTCGGTTAGTTGATTATCTTCCAGGTTCAAGAGCTCCAGCCGCACCAGACCCTCAAAAGTGCGCTCGCCTAGGCGATCCAAGTGGTTGTGTGACAGGTCGACGACCTGCAGCTGGGTCGAATTGTGGAACGCCATCTCGCTGAGCATGTCCAGCTGGTTGTGCGCCACCATCAGCACCCGCAAGCGGGGCAGGCGTGCGAAATCCAACTCCTCAATGGATTTGAGCTGGTTGTTCGACAAGTCGATGTACTCCAAGTACTGCAGCGTAGAAATGAGCTCTGCGGGGAAGAAGCTGAATTTATTGTTGGCCGCCTTGATTTCGCGCAGACGCGGATGTATGCGGAAGGAGGAGGGAAAGAGGTAGCTCAGATGATTGTTGGATATGTCGAGTTCCTCCAGCCCGGTGCCGGTGTTGAAGAACTCGCCCTTGAAGGCGGACAGCTGGTTGCCGTGCAAATTCAGACGCTTGATGTGCATCACGTTCACAAAGGCGCCCGGCCGTATGGAAGTGATCTGATTGTTCGATAAATCAATGGAGCTGATGTTCCACAGGTCCACGAAGCTGCCGTCGTTTATCTCCTGCAAGTTGTTGTTGTTCAAGTGAATGTGCTTGAGATCCTGTAGCGTGGCGAACAGATCGCCGGACAGTTGCTTCATGGCACAAAAGGTGAGGTCAATGATCTGGAGCTTGGCAAGTGGTCGAATCAGGGCGGCCGGAATGGGCGACAAGTGGTGGTTGCCACTCAGATTGAGTGCCTGCAAATTTTCCAGACCCTGGAAGATGTTTCGAGCTACATCGGCCAAGTTGTTGCCGCTCAGATCGAGACTGCGCAACTCGGTTAGGGAGAGCGGTATGGCGCCCAAGCCGGTAATGCGGTTCTGCGACAGCTTCAACTCGTTGAGCGACTGCTCCAGCCCAATGAAGATGTCGGCGCCGATAACGGCCAACGAGTTGCCCGACAGATCCAGGGAACGCAAGTTGCTGAACATCTGGAAACTGCCTGGGGGCAGCTCGCGAATGACATTGCGCGACAGCGAGAGCGTGGTGATGTCTTCGGCTTGTATGGAGCCCAGGATTTCGGAGGACAAAGCGGCGACACGATTGAAGTCGAGATGCAGGGAGCCCAAGCTGGGCAAACGTCCCAAAGCGCTGCCCGGAATAAGCAAAATGTTGTTGTCGCGTATGATGAGCGTTTGCAGATTGTTCAAACCCTCCAGAGCGTCATCCTCGATCTGTGAACGGGAGATAGACACTTGAAATAGGCTTAAATCGGATGATCGACGTCACATACTGTTCGTAGCGAATTGAGGCTCAGGTCGAGGTACTTCAGTGCGGCAAGATCGCGGAAGGTGCCGGGCGGTATGGTGGTAATGCCATTGCGGCTCAAGTCCAGCACTTCCAGAGACTTAACAACCTGCATATGTGAGTGGTCCAGGCGCTGCAAATGGGTGGTAGATGTGTAAAATCGTAATAAAATATAATCAAGACAGTTTAGTCAGTGGGATGAGGGGGATTTCTGCAGGCTTGCAATAGAACGCTGAAGACCTATCGTCATAGGTCTTACCAAAGAATATGTGTAATTACTTCATGTTCGTTGGTCTCACGTTAGCGCAATCCATATCGCAATTGTTTGTATTTGTTGTTAACAACTTGATCGCCGCTTGAGCTCACCTGCAGCATGTTCGAGGACAAATTGAGTGCTTTCAAGTTGTTGATTGCCGCCAGTGACACCGTTGGATACTGCATAATGAAATTCTCCGACAAGTCCAACTTTTGCAGTGTCGGCACATTCTCGAAGACGTCACTGTTCAGGTTCGTGATGCGATTTCCGGCCAGCTTGATGTCGCGTATGGCGCGTAGGCCTTGAAACGCCAAGCCTTCGATCGTTTTGATTTCGTTGTAGCGCAGATCGACAATCTCGAGCTGCGGCTGCGCTATGAACGTCTCGTAGTGGAGTGTTGCTGCAGAAATAAACGAGAAGAAATCACCGTCAAGTGTTGTAGCATTGTGTTTGTATAGTTGAAGTTGTAGTTGTAGTTGTGGCGGTAATTGGCATGCGGCTGTTAAAAAATCAAGTAATTGAGCGAGCCAGCCGGCCAGTAGCGTTTGCGTTGGCCGACTTGTTGACTGCCTGACTGGCTGGTGGGCAACTCACCGATGTGATTGTGGCGCAGCGAAAGATGCCGTAACGCTGACGGTCCATTAAGCGAATTGGATGGCACGACGGTCAAGCAGTTGCGGTCCATGAAGAACTCCTGCATTGGGTGGAGGGCAATAAGAACGGAAGCATGAAATCGGCGGGTGAACAAAAAAGTTTGGTTAGGGTTTATGATTATAGAGGCCGGACGTAAATATATATTAAGTATGCGCACAATTGGGTTTTTTAAAGAGTCAAAGGTTAAGGGGGAACTTCTAATTGCGGATCTGCGTGTAAACGCATTAAAAATACATCAAGAACGTAAAAAAATTAAGTTTATTGAAATGAATGTTTCAAATGAATTAAAAGTTGGAATAATCCAATATTTAGTTAGCGTAGCGTCGACAGCGATGGAAATGGATTATTTTGTTGCTCCGGAAGAAAATGGCATGAAAAATCAAGGGCAATTATTTTTTGTTCTGTTCTGCTCTTTATACGGTTACAAGGTTTTAGAAGGTTAGGGCGAATAGAACAATTTTGCATCGTTGGAAAACTAAAGTCTTGGCTACAACTTTGTTAAGCATTGTTATGTGATATCTCATACGAGAAATGAGAACTGCCGTATTCAAATTGTTCTGTTACTTGCTGAGAAAAACGTTGGTACTTAGTAGTAGTAGTTCTCAATGGTGTTTTTCTTTAGTTTTTCATTGAAAAAGTATAGAAAACATTTATTCATAATTATAGTCGTAGTTATGAGAAATAATGACATTTCATGTGCTCTTGGCATTGTGCATTTTATCGAATCATTGCTTGACAAATGCAATGGCAATGTTGCAAGATGAAAAAAAATCGTAGTCCTCATTAAAAGATACTGATTGCTTTTATTTGCTTTTGATTAGTTAGCAAGCAAGCTTTTGATTAGTTTATTGTTTTATATTATTATGTTTACTTGAGATGACAGAACCGTAGTCTTCATTTATTTTAGTCCACGGTTTGATTTCCTTACGACGCGGTCGGTCGGTTTGCAACCAATTTGTGTGAAACAACTCAGAAAATGGACTGTAAATATAAACTTTGTCTTCTTTAAAAATTACCGAAAGCTACGAAGCTATAAAAAAGCTACGTCAAAAAAATAAAATTTGTTATTGAAAACGACTTTTTTGTCAAGCTTTCATGGACTAACCAAGACTCCAGGTGCTTAGACAGAATTGTATTGCACGAAAAGTTAGGTTAGAATCCGAAATTAGGTCATGATAAGCCGATTCTATAAAAATATATATGGAAGCAGTATTACATAAATGAAACACATAAATTACATGCAACCAGTGTCCCAATGTCGACATTTCTCTATTATTTCTGTTCATTTATGTAAATTCCTGGCAAACATTTGTTAATTTTGCAAGTGGATAGTTTGCAACATTTTCGAAGCGATGATGCAACTGCTTCCGTAATATTTAACTTAACTACAATTTAAGCGTCCCCAATGATTTGTTCATGCAATTGCGGCCGTTGTGGCTTTGAATCAATGAACTCTGTGAAAGAAAAAGTGCACGTTGCTACGTGTTTCAAATGCAAACATAATTTTGCTGAGCCCACCAAACACGCTTGGGCACATAAAATGGCAAATATTTGCTTTTGAGTGTCGTTTTCCCTTTTCGTCGCGCACATAATTTCCAAGGAAACGTCAACTTGCTGAGCAGCTATTTAAAGGAGTAAATACGTGCATGCCATATGTCAGTCGTTGTCCACAGTTTATTCATTTGAAATTGCAGGTGCGCATTCGGTAAACAACAGTTGCCGTCGCGCATGCGCACTGCTGCAGACGTTGCATTGCGTCTCGTCAGCTTTTGTGCGCACAGCCTGCAACTTGACTTGAATGTATGTAATTGACAATGCTAACGCATACTTACATGAAGACATGCACGCAAACATACATATGAGCGTGTGCGTGTATGTTTGTATGGTGTAATTGCAGTTGTTTGCATTGCACTGCACTTGCTTGCTGATTATTTATAGAGTTACTAACCTTCAGGTTCATGCAGCCTTTTAGCAGCCCCTCTTCGATTGATTTGATTTTGTTGCCAGATAAATCGAGTGTTTTGAGGTTTTTCAGCGGATGGAATTCGGCCGTTGAGAATATGGGATTCAAGCTGTCGCCGAGCAGATTATTGGCCAGCCGCAGCTCGATGAGTGATTCCCGAATGCCCACAAATGACTTTTGCGGTATGCGTCTAATTAGATTGTTGGATAGATCCAGTTCTTCGACGGGCACTTTCAGCGTGCCAAAGGTCTAAAAGCAGTGTAAAAATGTAATTAAATAAGTATAAATAAAACATTGTAAATATAATTTATTGGCCAGTTTAGTTGCGTTGTCTTGCTTGTCTCACAAGCCAATAGAAATTTAATACAATATCCCCTATTGCCAACTTACAAGTACCTTTAATAATACTAATAATACCCAAGCCAACAAATTTTGTAGAAAAATTCTTGGCTGTGCCTTAATACAATTGTATTAAAAAATTTCTCATTAAATTTATTTATAATTTAATGAATTTTTTTTCGTTCCTTTTTTCCTTAGTGTGAGTTGCAAGTGAAATTTGATTTTTAACTCTGTACAACTTTTTAACTCATCGCAGGTCGACCCAAAACGCCACGGGAAAATATATAAAATTGTTTTTAAGCAACATACAAGTTTTTTAAGGAGGTAGTCAGGTAAATTTTTTTCAAAAAGGTTTGGCTATCGCGTGAACTACGATCATTATTGTCCATTTCTATGTAACAACGTTATGACACAATTATTAACAAAAAACAAGCAAAAAAAGAGGAAAAAACTTTACAATTGCACTAAATGTTTATTTATTAATATTTTTTTACAGTTATAGGTCAAACGAGAGCCATTCATTTGTACTTCAAAATGAAATTTGTTTGGTATGTTTCAGATCATCCAAAATGGAGAAATCGTGTCAGCCAGATTTCAAAATGACGTCTTCCGGTCGCCCATATCTCCCCCGGATATAAACGAAAACTTATAAAAAAATGTTGTTCAGTACTCAAAACTATGTACAATAACATATAAAAAAATTTTTAATGTGGAATACAAATTTGTATGAAAAAAAAATTACTTAAAAATATGGTCGATTCTACCTGACTACCCCCTTAAGGGAATTGAGGGAGTTTTCAACATCCAACTACTCTTCGAACCACTCTTGGCCCTTTGAAGAAAGCTGTAAAGCACTTAAAACATGGGTCATTTAATTCTTAGGTTCGATTGCACTAATCTATAAAGTCACATTCTCAATATTAATAATTGCAATGATTTCTGCCTCTAAGAGCTATCAAACCGGCTTTGATTGCACTGTGCGACAAAAATAAAAAAATTTCAAAACCCATGAAAAAATCCATATACTCGCGAAACTAGGGGCCAAATGTAGTAAAACTGCGTTTTTAGTTTTTCTCTCTGAGGTCAGAATTTTTTTTCAAAGGACTTTGAAATTTCAAGTTTATTTAAAAAAATTATTTTAAAAATTGAGCGCATTGTAGAGTGACAATATGGGTATCAAATGAAAGAGAAAAATGCTTAGAATCTTAGAAAATTTAATGTTTTGGTGCAAAAGAACGAAGAGATATTGAAAATGTCCTTTTAAAATTGTATTCTTGAATATCCTTGGAAATTTCCAATTGTTTTTTGTTTTAAATATATCTTAAGGACTAATATGTACACTAGCGCATCCTCACATTTCGTCCTTCTAACTTTATTAGTTTAGGATATAAAAAATATAATACTTCTCTTTATAGGATATGGATAATTTCAGAGTCAGAGAGAAAAACTAAAAACGCAGTTTTACTAAAAAATCTATTTTCGTGTGTAAAATTTGTTGATACGGTGTTATATGTATAAGTAGGTACATATGTATGTATGTACGCAAAATGTTGTCTTGACTTTGCATTTACTTATGTTAATGTTTGACAACAATGCAATGAAAGTTATACACAACAACAAATTGAAATCGACATGACGGCATTGCTCGTAAGCTCATTGCGCCAAATTGGTTAAAAAAAGGTGTTAAAGAAATGCAGTAATTTTTTTTCTCAATCTGTACAGATTGAAGAAAGAAACACGAACGCGCCTTGCACAGAAATCACAACACACTTTTCTATAGAAAGCTGCTCATTGTGTTGACATCTGCCATTGACAGTCGCGGCGACCGACACGTAGTGTCGCTATGCAAAACAGCACAAATAGCAACCGACAACAACAGCAGCCAGCAATGAGGAACGCCCGCGCTTCTGGTGCTGCCTCTTCTTAATGGGACAACAAAGCTCCGGACAACAACAACAATACGCAGCAGCCAGTCAAACGCTAAAGAGTTGTACAATTATAACTAAAATTCACTTTCTTTGTGGGCATCTGGAAGTTTTGCATGCGGCTCCATTCGGCAATCTGCTTAAAATTGCTGCGGTTAGGTTTTATTTCGCAAAGCGCCAACAGGCAGCAACAACGACAACAGCAACTTGAAGGCATGCGATCGCCGCGTCAGGTAGTTGCGCCGAGAATTGCCGCCGCCGTTGCCGCTGCGGTTGTGTTTTTTTTTTTTTGTATTTTCTTTCGTTGTATTTTCTTCTTCTGGCAGCAGTGAAAGTGTAATAACGCAGAATTTACAATACTACTTATATACCAAACAGTCGAGTCATAATGAAACGGTTTCCATTTCTCTGCATTTCGCATTTCGCCTTGTTTCATTCGATTTTCAAGTGCGCGGTAAAAGTGATTCTTCCCGCAGCGCCTCGTCAAGTCACGTCAAATCGCAATCACGCTGGAAAATGATCTTAATTGTCAGACTTTTGCTTTCAACATGCCATAATTGGCTGTGACAATAGTTTTCGTAGCGACTCATTGCCGAGTGCGGAGAATTGTTGCTACTGTTGTTGCTTTCAAAATGCCATTATTCACTTTCTTACTGCGCTGTTCGTTGGTCACTTGATTGTGAGAAGTTTCGCGCAACTTTTGAAAAAAGCTAAAATACATACTAACACTTGAACAGTACGAACTTTCTTTAGTTATGTGAATGTACAAAGAAGGCTTAAAACAAACCAGTTTACCGCGTACGGAAACAACCATTCGTTACTCGTAATTAGCTGTTACAGTTTTTCGAAAGGGACTTCAACAAGCAACAACTTCATGTTTCGCCTGAAAGTATTTGTAGAGTGACGAACCCATTACTGTCTGCCTACAAATTTAACTTTTAGCATATTTGAATGAATTACAAAATATTTGTAATCCTTTAGTTTACGAAAAACCTAAAAAATCGGACTGAAAGCCGACAAAGCCTGGAGTTCCTTCTGCGCAGAGATCCTCCAAATATGCACTCGTCGAAGAGTTACAGCTGACAGCATAAACATTGTCTCAAGGCAAGATATCCTACCAACTTGAAACCCCCTTCAATCCCTTGTTTAACCCTTTCGCTATTTTGTTGCCATATGGCTACACGCTAATTTGTGGACGTCTGCATCCTCTATGGTTGCAAGAATACATTTTTTTGTTGGTCTTTAGAATAGTTTGAAGTTTTAGGAAAAATACGAAATTAATAAACTGAATATTTGAGTGTAAAGAAGTATACTCGTTTTTTTAATGGTATATCTTGACATAGTAAAGAAAGAAGAAGCAGAAAAAATTAGACAACTTTTTAATTTGACGTTTTCTTTCAATTTAGATACTTTTTTATTAATTTTGGCTGAAGTAAATGACGAAATATTCAAATTTTCGTTATGCGTAAAAAGTTCTATGTTTACGTAATTCTTACAGCCACAACGATGTGGTTGCTCCCATAGAAAAACACTCTAAAATACAGGGTCTGAGTATAAAAATTAAAAAATGTCTAATGGAATGTTGCTAATATAACCACATAGAATCCTAAGATGTAAAATTTAAAATTTTAACTTTCCCCAGTAAAAACCTGTAGCGAAAGGGTTAAGTGGCTGTTTTATGGTTGATGATTGATTTGTAGAAAATACAAAATATATTTTCTTCTGACGCTTGAAAATGACAGAGTACTTCATTGTGTTCAGGGCACCAAAATCCCTATAGGTTCCATCCTTTTAAAGTCTCTTTAAATTTTTTGACTTTGTCATTGAAATTCTTCTGTCTTAAGAAATGTTAATGCGTTTTCACAATCTGAAAGTGTGACAGTTGGGAAACCCACTTCCTGCCTCTAAGTATTGGCCGGTTACTTTAGTCACGATTTATTATCCTTTTTTTTAATATTTTAAATGGTTCCATTGAGTAAATCGAACAATTGTTTAATGTATCGATTGGCAAATAAGTTGATGAAAACAAGTTGCAAATCATTGCAACTGTTCGTTTGGTTTGTGAGGTCGTTGGCGCGGCATTCAACTTCGCTCCATTAATGGCGTAAAAACAAGAATGAACAGCAACCAATTTGCCGGCCAGCAGCAACAGTCGACTAACCTTGGCTTGAATTGAAAACGGTTCGTTCGTTAAAAATATGCGAATTGTTGGCTAGTTTTTCGCTGCAACCGTACAACAGAGACCCACTTCTCTTGGAATATGCTGTATTTTAGTGTGATTTGTGTTTTTTCATTTGTTCGTTGTTGTTGTTGGTAAACGCTACGTTGTTGAATTTCTTAAGATTGCATGTTAGAAATGGTTTTTTTTCTTGATATCTACTTTGCGCGCAAAAATTCCCACCATTCGACCAGATGAAGGTTACTCGAAAAGCGGCATTACGAAAAATCTTGTGTTCACAATAATTTAAAAATATGATATAGCTGACAAGTAACAAGTATAAATGTGCAAATACACATACACACAGAAATGCTGCGTTTCGATCGCCGCTGAAAACTCACCTGCGACGGCAATACCTGTTGCCCGCTGAAGCGCTGCGAGTAGGAGACTATGGGCGCACCGTACGGCAGTTGGGGCGCGTCGCCGTGGAAGACGACACGGTCGCAGTCCATTGCCACAGCACCGAGTTGTCCCGTCGAGGCGAACGGGACAACATTGCATCTGTGCGGAAGAAAGACAGAGTGAGCAAGAGACGGAAAGCCACTGAAGACGAGATAGCAACATGGGCGTCGATTACAAACGAAGGACAGGACAGTGGAAAATCAATCTGTGGCAATTGCGGAAATCGTTTTGGTTTCGCTTTTGCTTTAATATTGTAGAATTTTTATTATATTTTTTTTGTATGATCATGAAAATTAGCATAGAAATTTGATGCCGTCATTGCCGGCAGCCACAACCTATTCGACTTTTTCTTTGTTGTTTTTCAAGTTGTTTGTTGTTTGTATGTGTTAATGTTGCCGCAGTGACTCACCTGCAGGGTAGACGCAGCGCGGGACTTAGCTCGGGGCATGGCCGCCACGCTTTGATTTGCGATAAATAGAGCAACAGCAGCAGAAAGATGCTCAGATGTCGTATCCGACTGATGTGATTGTGTGGATGCTGCATCTGTAAGAAAGAGAAACGGAGAAAAAAAATTGAAAAACTGGATTGAAGCTTGTAAATAAAAATCGTGTGAGCAGCCTGTGTTATTCTTTCAAGAGCTCTCAGATCAAACCCAATCTCAGCCTTAGAAGCTTTGCTTCATCTTATCCCATTGGACCTACTCGTATACTGCAAGAAATTGGCGACAATAACAAGTCAAAGATTACGGGCTACCGGTCATTAGATGGAATCAAATGCGGGTCAAAGTAGGATATTTTTTCTCTTAGGTCAAGCTGGATATAATTCGATACTTCTCCTCCCCAACTTCTCTTCAACAAAAAGTTCTCTAGAAGTAGCTGCGCTCAGCATTATTAATAAACAGCTCCTGTCAGGTCTTCACTGATGGCTCCAAGTTAAATGGGGCGGTCGGTGGAGGCGTTTTCTCTGACTCAATCGGTATAAATCACTTCTTTAATTTGCTGGACCACTGTAGCGTGTTCCAGGCGGAAGTAACAACCATTGAAGCTGCCCTGAAATTGATCAAAGAGGGCAGCCAAGCAGCCATCAGGGCCCTTGGGTCTCAAACAGTGATCAGCTGCCGCAGATCTCTTGCTGAGATGGCTGAGCAGTTAAACATACAACTAGCTTGGATCCCAAGTCACAGAGACATTACGGACGAACTGGCCAGACAAGGCACAACCAAGGAGCTTTCCTCAGAATTTACTGGCTAAGGTTCGCCGCTGAGTACTGGCGACAGAGGAGGCCCTGATAAAAGCCGCCAACATTGCCTGGGCGGCCTCTGAGGCAGGCAAGACAGTGCAACAAATCTGGCCTAAGTTGGGACTGGAAACGCACCAGAACCTAAACCTGCTAAACCTTAAAAGGGACAAGCTCAGGGTCGTTGTCGGAGCAAGAAGACTAGGGTTGGGCCATCTGGCCAACGACTTCTGCCGTAGCTGCAGAAACATAGAGGAGAAAGTACCAGCCTCGACTTACTTTTTACCTGCACTGCTCTTTCCAGGATACGCAAAAAATACTTGCGGTATTATCACACAGCCAGCCTCGCTGACTTATCGCATGTCGACACCAAAGGCCTAGTACGCTTCATAAATTATACAGAACGGTTTGAGACCAAATAAAGCGAAGGGGATAGCGATTCAGTGGCATCACAATGGGCCTAATTTGGCCTAAGTGCGGTCTCGTTGGAGAGCTGCCACATCTTCCATAAATTTAATTTAAAATCGAAAGTCAAATGACTGTAGAAACTGAGCATGAGGCTTTTGTAATTTCTTTACTTAGATAGCATACAAATACTCTGAACCTTATACTCCGATCGTCTGATCGTCTCTGATCACCATTGTTCTACTACATTTTTCAATCGACCAACTAGATTGCTCGCTCAGTAATAAAACGTTAGGCAACCTGCAATCACTCACAGTTTACCATCGCTCTGACAATTTCTCTCTCTCTCTCTCTATGTATGTAGACCATAGTCTGAGCTGAGATTAGAGTTCTATCATGTTTAGTAATCAGTTTTCAGATCTAAGCACTTTGCACTAATATGTGAGCAGAAAATGTTGATTGTTGGCTTAACATTGTTTAGTTTCCAATTAGATCTTTCGGTCTACACACCCACATTAGGTTCATATTGAACTGTTGGGCTCTTAACACTAGAAAGACCATTGCGGTCGTTTTGATGGTTTTTAATTTTTAAATATCTGTATATTTTTTAGTATTTCTATAAACTTGTGCTTTAATGATTCTTATCTTTTTATCGGGTTCTACAATTAATTTTACAATTAGAGTTCTACAATTTCAATTAGCCAAATCCGATGTGTACTTTTCGAGATATCAGCGAATAAAATATGAAGTCTTTGTAGGTATGAAAAACTTGCGGTTTTTCTAGTGTTAAGTGGACAAATGTGGTGACGTTATTCGTTTTTATGATAAACTAAATAACATTCATGGCTGAAGCTGCTTCACAGAGAATTCAAAGCGTAAAAGAAACTTTCAGTAGCAATAAAAATGTAGTTAACCTTCGTACATCCCACTGGTTTTCTTCACATACACACTTCCCACCACAAAATTAATTAAATTTTTTAATTTAAAATTATGAGCTTTAAATGCGAAGTATTTTGCCAAAAAAATTGTAATAAAATGCTAGTAATGACGATTTTTGAAACTCTTTTGCTCAACTTAGTGAACCTTAAAAAAAGGCCAAAAACGCAACTAACTAACGCAGAACTAAAATCAGAAAGCAATTTTTATTCTGTACAGAATCAGCTAGCGCACTCATTTAGATAATCGATTGTAGCTCACTTATGTAACATAAGTATGTACTTAAGTTAGTATATAAATGAGTAATACAAAAAAGTAGTATCTTTGCTTCTTCATTTTTTAGCCCTTAATCCCAGAATTTTAAAAGTAACGTAAACCCAGAAGTGAGCTAAATTACCGAAAACATTTGTTTAAAAAGTACAAAAACTGTCTAAAATGTTACATTTATAAATGCAATATAATTCTAACATTCCATTAGAGGATTACATAAAATAATGGAATCGAAAATTTTTTGGATTTAGCACCATTTGAAATCTTTAGTGAGACTGTGAGGCTCACTTCTGGGAATTAGGGTTTAGAATTTCTTAAAAAGACAGCAATTTCTGGCCATTTGAAAAAGTTGTAGCACTAAGTCGAAAAGCTTTTTATATAATTTTTTCAAAACATTTCATAAAAACTACCATAAATATATTCCCAATAAACATTTAGGTTGAATATCAACTTGAGGTTCAGTTGAGATTAAACGTGTTTCTCAAATCTCCAACGTTAATTCTCAACAGCATCTCCACTTGAGAATCATAGCGTTCTCAACAAAAAGGGCATTTTTTTTTGTATGAAAATCGATTGATTCTCAACTGGAGAAAACTATGATTCTCAACTTGAATTACAAGGTGATTCTCCAATTGGTCTCAAAAGTACTGAAAAGTACTGCCTAAAAGTATGCCTCAAAAATGTAAAACACAACAAGTATATTGCAAACAAATATTTTATTAGCTATGTGCAGACTAGCTTTTAGTATTTCAACTATAATTTATTATTATAATTAATAATTAATTCAAAAATTTATAATAAAATTAAAAAACTTAAACATTTATAAAACAAATAACAAGGATAAATTAAAATTACTAAAAATCAAAGGAAATAAATGAAAATAACAAAACATATAAAATGAAATAAAATTTTAAAATAACAAAACATATAAAATGAAATAAAATATTAAATTTTCAGTAAATTCACAAATGTATATACTATATTTATTGCTACTTTCTTTGCTGATTCGAATATGCCTTCGCATCAAAAGAGATCAAAGCAAATAAAAGACCAAACAGCACACCACGTCAAAACATCCTTCCAGTAACTACTTTTACAGCATTAGAGGAATTTAAAGAGTTCAAAAAGAAGGTGGAATCATCCGAAAAGAAATAAATAATATCTGGAAATGCGGCACGTTTTTTGAATATGGCTCAAGAGTTTTACTGGAAGGACACTGCTGAGAAACAGGCTGTTAGAGGACTAAGTGTGAAGGCAGCTTCGGGATCAACCTAAATTTATAAAGTAATTGATTATTTCCGATTATTTTTCGGTTTGGCCCCGTACTCCCTCTTCTTCTTAAGTCGGTTGTTCGCGTGTTGGAAGAATTGAATGCTTGTGCGTTCAAACTCTTCATCCGAAGAGTTCGTATATTTTTGAGTGTATGCCTCTGAAATAAAAAGAGGTTATTGAATAGTAATAATTTAAGAATATTTATAAATAATTACGTTTTAGTGCTGCTGTCACACTTAGTGCCCTAACAGCCTGCTTCTCAGATGTTCCCTTCCAGCAAAACTGTCGAGCCACATCGTCGGCCATTATTTTTCGCCATGCCGTTTTTAAAAATCGTCCTGCATTTCCAGATATTATTCCCATCAATTCGTTAGTCTAGGAAAAGTTTAGATTCAAAATAATGCAAATACAAGTTAGTATATTTTAAGAAACAAATTTTATTGACAATCTTACCAAATCGTTAAATTTATTTTCGGATGATTCCACCTTCTTTTCGAATTCTTTAAATTCTTCTAAAGCTATAAAGGGGGTTACCGGAAGGATCCGTTTACGTTGTGTGCTGTTTGGTCTTTTATTGGCTTTTAACTCTTCCAGCACACGTTTCAAAAGTTTTTGTGTAACTTGATGTTCTGAAAATGCTTATTATTTGTAGCCCTTTTTTTTAACATTAAAAAACTGCTTTAAGTACCTTGTAAAAGATTTTTCTCCACTTTACTTATATGCTCCTTTAGTTCAGCCAAGTCTAAAGAGTAAGTAGTTACTGGTTATTAAGGTATAACATCTATATATAAAAATATATATATATATAACTCTTTTTCCTGACCACTGAAGCTACAATTATGAAATTTGGACAGCACCTGTATCTTAAAAAGTCGACGCTCATAAAAAAGACATTTTTCAAAATTCGACGTTCATAGGGTGAAAAGGGGGTGATAAAGTTTGTTTACAGAAAAATGTTTTTTGTTCGGATTTGCTTAAAACTTGACACAAATACTCTGTAGCCAAAATAATGAAACACAAGTTTCAGTATTTTTCAAACAGTTTTCCGAAGGAGTGGAAGAAATTACAAGTGCTAAATAATTTTTAGGTCGCATTTTCTTAAAACAGTCTAAAAATTTACAAGTATTGAGAAGCTTTTTTAAAATTCGACCTCTGAAGCTGTGGGCAAATGCTATATATATTTACATATGTATCTATGCAAGTATTAAATAAAAATAAGTTTACCTTTCTTAGTTATAAGCTCGGTAGCTTCTGTGAAAAAGTGGTCATTTAGGTCCATCTACATATGAATAAGAGGTATAAATATAAATTTATTGAATTCAAAATTGTGAAACATGACAATTTTTTCTGTAATTTCTTGAGCTGTGTGTTGATATTCTAAGCTCGAAAATTGTAAACTTTTACAAAATTTAATATTGAAACTTGAAGATTTTATTGGAAGTGTAAAAAAATCTGTTAAATTCAAAACTTCCTTTGCAACAATTTTAAAATCAATGTTTTGTTTAAAAATAGATATTATAATGAAGATTTTATCCTTAATACAGAAAAAATTATCAGGTCTTTTTATGGACAAATAAAATCGATTTGTGTTTATCGACTTTACTGGTCCATTTTTTATTTCGGTGTTTTTTCTTTCCTCAGCTGAAGGCTGAGGAATTCGTAGACTTTCCTCTACCAAACGGTTATAAATCTGCGCCGCAATCAGATTTTTTTTCTTGCATTTTCTTTTAAGTTGAGATAAATAATTCTCGAACTTAAAAGCACTTACACTTTCTAAACCACCATATTTTAATGCATCGCTGGCTAGGTGGGTAAGACAGTGGAAGTTAAAAGTTAAAAAAGTATCATCGTAAAAGCTAGGGATGTTTTCAACAAACAGAGTTAAAAGTTTGTTGGCACATTCATTATTTTCGATACACATTTTTTTGTTTAATAAAATTCTTATACCTAAACTAAGCATTAAGAAGTGGTTATACCTATCAGGGTCTAAAATGTCGGATAATACAAAAATGCCTGTATATAATAGAAACAGTCTTAGCTCTGTGGCTTTGAATCTTTCGAGTTCTTGTAAATCTCGTGGATGCCTAGCAAACTCCATTGGAACCTGGTTGCTCAAAAATAGCAATTTTGAATTCAATAAATTAATTTTTGTAGAATTTAAAGAGAAACTTTTGTTTTTTTGCCTAACCAAACCAACGAGCAAAGTTTTAGTAACCCCGAGACAAACTACATGCATATAGTCATAAGGAAATGCCTTGACTATATCTATAGGCAATTTTTCAATGGCCATAGGTTCCAATATTCTATGGTGACTAACATGCAACCGCGAACGAAAATCGGAATCGGTCCTGGGATCATAAATACCATTTCGAAAAATCATTCTATGATTAAACGACTCTCCTTTTTGGATGCATTTTAGGCAACTGAAAAAGCCCGTGTGCCCTTTTACCCCAAGAATATACGATCTGGCTGGTGCATCACAAATGAATGACCGGCAATTTATAGAAAACAATTTACCTTCGAAAATCAACCCTCTATCTATTAAATTGGCAAGTTCGTCCACAAATTTCTTTAGATAAATATTTGGACACAATGGCTTGCTCTGACCGCAATAAGCGCCTACAACCATTACGTCCGGTGTCCCATTAACATTTGTTAATATTGGCCAAACTTGCAAATTTGAGCTTTTTGCCAGGGGAAGGCCATCGATATTAGTATTGAGACTAATTTCGGGCGACTTATATGCATTTTTGGCAAGAAAATCGGTTAGCGCATCCTCAAGTCCGTAGTGAATATATTCTCCTGACCCCATTTTCTCAACTGGTGCTACCTTTGGAGTTGATTTTAACGTCCTCGCATCTTTTGGAATACCCCCTATATGTTTCCTCAAGATTCCAAGCAGACTATTTGTGGCTGCATTCGAAATATTAAATCTAACCGCCCAAGCAACTAGCTCTTCCTTCAACTTGCAGGGTTCCTCTTCTGGACTATCGCTGGAGGAGAAAGTCTCCTCGTCTTCACTACAAAAATTTGGGGAATTTTGGCGGGAAGCTGCTGTCGACGGCCCCGGTGCCAAAGCTTCCCCAGTACTTGGGCGTTCCGACAGCAGATCCACCACTTGCCTCACTTCCCTCTTTATTTTTTTTATATTTTGCATCCTTTTAACTTACCTTTTATTTTATTTCCAGCTTCACTTCACTTTTCACGTTTAAACAATTTTGTCGAATAATTTAAATCATATGATTCACAAGCATTACCAGACATACATTTTCGCGAATTCAATTGCAGCATTGCCACATACAAAATATTTTCAAATTTTCTCAAATGTAACTCCAGTGTTTCTCAAGTTGAAATTATATGTTGGAGAAAATGTTGTAATTCAAGTTGAGAATTATGTTGATTCTCAACTTGAGAATCATAGAAATCTCAAGCATTGCCACATACCAAATATTTTCAAATTTTCTCAAATGTAACTCCAGTGTTTCTCAAGTTGAAATTATATGTTGGAGAAATTGTTGTAATTCAAGTTGAGAATTATGTTGATTCTCAACTTGAGAATCATAGAAATCTCAAACGTTGGAGAAATATTTTTTTGATGTTTATTGGGTTTCATGACCTAATTCCCAATGTAATTTTTAAGTATTGAAATATTTTCAAATTCATTTAAACTAGTGTCCGACCGAAACTAGTTTTTTGGGCCGAAACCGAAACCGAGTTTCGGTTTTTTTTAATATTCGGCCGAAACCGAAACTTTCTAGTTAAAATAAAAATCACCATATCAAGCATTTTTTTTCAACAAACGAATTTTACATTAAGTAAATAAAGAACAAACAAACAAACATAACATAAATAAATAAATAATTATTAATAAAAACAATTTATTAATTTTTTAAAAACATAAACATGAAAAAAATCACCCTTTCATACCTTACTCGCTACTATTCAAAACTATATAATATATATAGCATATATATATATATATGCTAAAAAAAGTTTATTTACATTGGTGGCATCCAAGTTACTCCTCGTTTCACTATATATCTGCTATACAATAAAATGTTAAAAAAAAAATTTCTAGAAAGTTACGGTTTCGGGTTTTCGGCCATTTTTTGGCCAAAACTGAAACCGAAACCGAAACCACTTATTTGGGCCGAATATTCGGTCGGACACTAATTTGAACGTTGTTGTCCCTGCTTAATATTTCAATGTTAACTTGAAATTTCCGAATAATAACAACAACTCTTCAGCATTCACTTGTCCCAATTTTGTGCCCAAACACGTTACGCATCAACGCAGCAACAATACAAACTGAATCATTGCAGTCGCGGAGTAGCACTTGAAGAATGCAGACAACCCTACAACTGGCAGCGGCGTAATCACTGGCAGCGAGGTGTGCGTGGTGCCGCCTCACCACTCCAAGACGGCCGTCGTGTCCGCATCGCGTATGAAAGCGATGCATAAATTGCCCACAGATTGCTCTGTGAATTTACATGAGGCAAATGCAAACCTGTTATGAGTACTGTGGCTGGGCTTCGCGCTTGAAATACTCGAATAATTGAATGCGCCACGCAAGTGAAGCATTGCCAGTGAAGCATCGACCGGCGCATCCGCAATGGACTGACGCGTCGATAACCAGCAAATATTTCATGGCTGGCAGAGAAATGGCATTAATAAAGAATGTTAACCGCGCACGAAGAATGCTAATTCGGGTGCGGTTGCGTTGGCCAAGCAAATAGAAAATTGGCTCTGCATGTTGTCGATTTGGCGCCCGTGGCCAACACCAGCGGTTTTTGGTTGGCAAATTTGCAAAGCGCTGCTGTATTAAATGCTGATTGGGCTATTAAGTGCGCTGATGTCACTTAATTAACCTTAGCCCAATTGGCAAAATTAACGCAACATTTTTGATTACGATGTAGAAAAAATGTCAAACATTTAAAAGGCTGACGGAAGTTCAATAATTACATTTATTAAATGTCAAAATCTAATGGATTTACTAACATTTGCATGCCACACAATACACATAAATATTGGGTCGTCTCAAGAGTAATAACGTTGTTGATGAGTGAAAAATAAAATAACAAAAAAAAGTGATGTATTATGAGACCTAGAAAAGTTTTTTCATACTCTAAACTCCACCTCGCGTTTAATTTGCAGTCCATGTGTGCTTCCATAAACTTTAAAAAGAGAAAACATTTCTTTTGGCAACGATTCTTTAAACAGATAATGTCAAACCTTTTACATTAAAATTACTTTCTAGCTTGTTGCTGCTGGTTCGAATGGCAATTCAACTAACATTGAACAACCCATGGCCGCTGTCTCAGCATCTTTGACTCAATACCTAAAAGTTTGATCCTCAACGTGATTTAAATCAAACTAACTAATATCAAACTATTCAAACTACTAAGTACAATTTAAATTAGATACAGTCGAGTCCGTTTAACTGCAAGTCGTTTTTTCCGGCCTTTTAGCGACATTTTCAGTTAAGCGACTTGCAGTTAAGCGGTTTCGACTGTATTTTCAAAAATTTAATAAGAAAATTTCTTACAAGTGGCACTTTAGCTTAAAAATTTATATAACTTTAGTATGCAATTTTTTGTATTTGTGTTCAACTTGGTTCGAATCTTTGCCAAAAAACTGATTAATATTCCTTTTGAGTTATGCAGTCGACTTCTAAGTAAATGAAAATTTAATGACACAGAAATCAGCTGAATCAGTACAGTGAATAACTCAAAACTTTTCAATCTTCTGAAGAGTCTCCCATATTGCAAATGACCGCTCATTTGTTTCTGTCAACTCAGGCGGAATCGATTGATGCGGTTTTGGCACTTTTCCAATGGCTTTTATGTGCCGCTGAATGATTGAATGTGTTGCTTGTGTGTTCATTTAATTCATTCATTTAATACTCCGATGGTTATTGAGGTTTTGCTTCTCTAGTGCTGGCGGCGTGTTGTCAGTAAACGTTTATAGGCACCCAAATCTTGGTTCATGTTCAAGTTTGCTGCTGCCAGAACAAAGACGCCGAAACTGTGCTTGACTCTGACTTTCAATCAATGTTTCCACCATAAGCTTGAATAGGTTTTTACTGTTTAATTGTCTGAATTTCTCTGCCGAAAAGAAGACCTAAGCCAAAGCACACTGCAAATCGCACGACAATCAATTTCGGGTTTAACCATGAATTAGCAAAATTCTTAACTTATCAGAAGTAACACCAAGTTAAAGTTGTATAAACTCAAAGTTTGATTAAAAAAAACAAATTAAATTAATTAATTACTTAATAAATATTTTAAATATATTTCTTTAGGAACAAACAAATGTACACTAAGTAGTTATACTACAAATAAAGTAGAAAATAATATTTTGCACTACATGCAATCAAGGAACGCGAACTATTTATACAGATTTTGCAATAAAAAAAATATGTTATAGAAATAGTGATATCACGTTATATGAATCCAAAATAAATTTAAAACAAATTAACAAAAATCGCATTCGGTTTGGAATGACCCTATACGAAGTTGTTGTATTTACTAATCGCGCTGTGTGTAAAGTTATTTGAGTCAAAGCGCGAATAATAATTTGACACATGACATTTATCATTTATCATTTATCATCGTATTTAAATATAAAAATATGCGTAAATAATATTGAATGCTGTAGAGAATTGCTTATTGGTTTTTTAATAACTTTGAAGTGATGTAAACGATAATTTGAATATTAAAATCGAATCTATGAATAAGTTTGGATTTTATGAATTTCATTTACACATAACTAGACATTGTATTCCATATATAAACTTGTAGAGGGGATAGTGTGAAAATATTTACATTAATGAAAACAACAAGTTTAGATGAAGATGCTGTCATGGTTTTAATTTTGAAAATATTTTAAAAATTGTGTTTCAGTAATTACTAAATAGTAGCTTTATGAGCATTGGCTGATGATGAAGTCAATACTTATATCGATGCACATGATACCATTAACAAGATAAACTAATTACGGAAAGCAATGAAAATTGGCGTACGAGAAATTACAGTTGTCGTCAAATGTAAATTTAAGAACAGAGAGTAGATTGCCCCGGAGTTGCAAATATTAAAAGGTTCAGTATTTCATAACTATTTGAAATATTATATTTTAAATATAATAGAACATCGCTTACAATATTTGTTGTATTGCCTATTTTATTTTGAATGCTAACGAAAAGGCTGCAAAACAATACTACGAACTTCATCTTGCAAAATGCAACCATGCTCTTTGGAAGACACGAATTCTAGTTTTCATTCAAATTGGCCTAAATAAAAAGTTAATATAAAAAGTTAAATATTTTTCAACCCAAATATTATGGAAATTAGGATTATAAATCCTTTTATTGAACTGAGTACTTTTAAGTACTTTGCACATCGATACTGAATCTAATCAATTGTTTATTACAAATTTTTTTACTAATATCGATTATGAAATTTTTGGGCCTTGTCGATGCCGATTAATTGGCCGAACCCTAGTAATTTGTTTAATTAACGTCAAACGCGTGTTCTGCGTTCATTATTATCACATCTTCTGTCTTCATTGTGTATGAAGTTTAATTAGAAAGTCACAATGCCGCCACTGCCTGGGCGCTGTGTTTCGGCATTAATCGCTGTGTTAGGCGTTTTATGACGCTTATGTGAGCTGCAGTAAAGACTGGCGCGCATGCAGCGTAACCAAAAGTTGACGAGCTGCGTTGTAAATACCCGAATTTGGTTGGATCGCTGCAAGCGTGTGAGACAAATGCCAAGTTCACTTGAGAAATGTCTTCACATTGACTGCGAAATCAAACGGTGGCCGATGCTGTGCGACGAATTTTCCCGCATTTCAGCCAAAACAACAAAGGCCGAATCATTTGTTGAACTGGCCGCTGATGCGATCTCAACTGCCTGTCTCTGCATAATTTAAACATGAAAAGCGGCAGTCACTGGCGCGCCGCTACTCATTCACCACAATGACATATTGCTAACCACTTCGTCGGGGCAACAGCCGAAAATTGGGTTTTATCGCAGCGCTGCGCATTTTGTTTACATTCGCTTGGCGATGGCAATTAGAGACGTTGAATGTGCGATTATGACATGCGACGGCCGCTGCATAATTTATACGGGTAACATTTCGTAATGGAAACGCCTGCAACCGTTTAAACATTTTCATTTTGTGCGAATTACATAAAATGCGTCGTGAGAATTTGGTGTTTACATCACAACATCAAATGTTGCATGCAAATTGGTTGCAAGTGTTGTGTGTGCATTGAACATTCACCGTCAGCTGCTTTGCGAAATCAAAACCCGGAAAAGCGAAAGTCTTGTTCTCAAATGTGGTTTAGTGTAAATATTTTACCAAATCGAAATCATTGTGTATTGTTATGCGATTTTACGTAAAATTGCTTCGAAACTTACATAAACTTGCATAATTATTTCATTCTGTCGGTGATTGTTATGGTTGTTATTGGTTATTATTGATTTCAACACTTATTTTGGTACAATAAGTGTAGCAATTATTGTTGTGGTCGAATATTGGCTGTGAAATGTGGCGCAAATTTTATTGTTGTTAATATTGATGATCGCCTCAGATGCTGGTTATTGGATTTTGTTTTCAATATGGGTTGGTTTATGGTGGTTGCTTCGTTGTTTTGTTATTTGATAAATAAAAAGTTGCTGCTATAATATTGACCTTGAACTTGGCATGAACAAAGTTGTCTGATTCAACAATTTGGAAGTGGCGTCATAACGACCATTCTACTATTTCATGTGGGTTTGAATTTCGAAAGTAGTTTCGACGCCGTTCGCTTTCAATATTAGTTAAAGTTGTAGATATCACATAGAGTTAGTTACAACTTTGCCATTGACTGGTGTCTAGAATTTATTTTTGATTTAAATTTATTTATTTAAGTAATGCTGAAGCTTGTAGGAAGGAAAAGCCCCAACATTGCTTTTTTAAACATAATTTAAAAAAAAAGAATAAAAAATACAAAGTTTCAACAATGGATAGAAATAAATTTCAAATAAATTATTTTTTACAAAAAATATTTAAAATGAAAATTTAATAATTATTAAAAATATACTACTAGCTTTAGTTATGATGGCATTTCCCAAGCGACATTTTTTATAAGAATTGTGCAGCAAATGAATAAATTTTGATTAAAATCTAGTTGGAGGCTGTGCTGCATAGAATTCTAAGTTATCTTAGCTACCCCAAATGGATCCAATATATCTACCAATACACCAATAGATCCTTTCATAAACTGTAGTACTGATCTGTCAGAATACGACTGCTTTTGGCAAAGAGTTGCTGTAGATTGTTTTCAAGCAATTGTGGGGAAAATGTATAATGCAATTTGTAGAATCCAAATAGTGTTGAAGCACTAAGAATATTGGAATCAAATAATAGAAAGAGAAGAGAAGAATAATAGAAAGAGAGAAGAATCAAAGCATAGAAAATAGGTATTTACTTTTCATACTTATAAAAAATAAATAAAATAAATAAAATAAATAAAACAAATAAAATAAATAAAATAAATAAAATAAAAATAATGTTGATTCGTTAAAAAATTTAATTTGAATTCGCTTTTGCAAGCGATCTTATTACATTTCCGAACATTGCTGGTCATACAGTTGTAAATTAGAACCAAGAAAAGAGTCCTAATATGAATTTTTTGCATCAGAATTCTACAAATTGTTTGTCTATGCTTATTGTAAATTAACTAAAAGTGCCTCAGGCCAAATTTTGCAAAACTTTTTTCAGACATAAGTAAATTAACTGCTTGGTCATGCCATAGGTGCCACATCGCGCAGGTATTATAAGTCAAGTGAAAGCCCCATATATGTAAATTGTTAAAAAAAATGTTTTTGAGTACACCCAAACACTTCTTGAATGGTTGGTTTACAATAATAATAAAATACAATAATAAAGAGAGATCAAATCAAACCCTTCTTGAATCCATCTATAACGAAATGTGTTGGTTTACATTAATAAAGAATTTTTTAAGTTCACCCAAAACACACCTTGACTACACAGAATTTTAGTCACTTGTAAGGAGTGAATAACTTGGCTGGGGTCATCCAGGCTACCTACGAAGTTACATAAGGAGTTGAAGAAACAAAGAGGAATTATAAACTGTGATCCATAAACATGGAGAATAAATTATCCAGATTACCTATGAGGAGTTGTAAGAACAAAGAGGATTTACAAACTATGAACCTTAAACTGTCTTCTCTACGAAAGTCTTGCACTTGAAAAAAATGCCACTGATGGCTTGGTGAAAGAACGTTCGACCATCAGGGCACTGTCACTGAATGCATGATCCGATATTGCCGATGAATATGTCACTAACAACTTTGATCTGTGGACATTCCAGATTTTCGGCCATCACAATGGACCTCTTTTGTCTCCGGGTGATTTTACTGGTTTGATAACTTAACCTACAACAGTCAGAAAAAGTGTTCGCAGGTATATAATTTCATAAAAATTTACAACAAAATTTGAACGGTCAAAGTAATTAAATTTTAATGTCATTAGTTACAAAATTCTGGTGAAAAGATGTTCGACGCGCTAGTTGAAGGTCGTCAGCGAAGAAAGAGATCATGTCTCCTGATGAAGGACCAAGTTGAAGCTGCCCTTTCATTCCTCGTTTTGACAAATTGGAGCAGACAGAGGCGCCTGGAGAGAAATTTTGCGCTAACGTGTAAATAAGTAAATCACAAAACTTAGCAGTTTATTGCTACTTTAGTTAGTTTGTATCTTCAGATATTTTAGTTTATTGTAACTTTTGGCATTTTGTTTATGTGTCTAGCAACCTTCAAGTGTTTGCATAATACGAATCAGACTATTGACATGTGCGGATCGTGTTTGCCGCTTGAAATGTATGCAACAAGTTAATTATTTGCAATTATTGTAAATCAATTTGGAAAATAATAGAAACTGAACATAAATGTACAAAGTGTTTTACTATTCGCAGATGGCATTGAAGCAAGCAGCGTAACCCACAAGAAGCCAACAAGTTTCTCATGCCAACAATTATAATTTTAACTTCTGCGCATAATTGCGACAATATTTGACATTGTTGGAATGGGATCGAAAATGAAAAAAGAGCTTTGACAAAATGGTAACTGGCACAATAAAAATTGATTTGTGCAATTATTTATTTTATGATGAATTTTTAGGTAAACAAATTAAATTTGTAATGCTGTTCTGGTATGTTTAAAATATTGCTTACTCGTACAGAGAGTAAGAAAAGACCAAACAAAAACTCCAGGCATGCAGTTTAATTTCAGTTGCGGCCATTTGCCTCTTAAATGGAAATGTTTTCTTAGATGGGAGTGTTTTTTTAGCGTCACTGCCGAAGAATATTTCTCAGCACTTGCGGCCGACTCATTTGCAACAACATTAAAAAAACATGTTGGCGGTAATTGTCGCGGGTAATAAAACTTAAACTAACTACTAAACACAACTTTGCGGTGCGGCCATTTCCTTGAGAACATTAGCCAGGCCGAAACAATGTAATCGAGGCGAAAAGATCAAAAGGAAGTCGAGAATTAGAGACCAAGCACGGCGCAGAATTGCCGGCCAAGCCGCGCTTCACGTCTCCACATAATCGGATATGCCGTGATTAAAAGACATTTTAGTCATTTATTACACAAAGTAAATTATTATGCAATTTGCATGCGATTTCGAATGAAAATTGTGCGGCGCATTGTTGACATGCCGTGTGGAGGTAGATAGAAAGTAAACAAACAAACGAACAAACGGCTGAAGACAAACTGAAGCAACGCTTCAGAGTTTAAATGCGAACGGAATTGGTCAAAACTGCAACCAGTTCGAATGCAACCTACACGCTGCACAAAGTGCCCATTTCAAGTGTGCGAGGCTATTGTTGTTGTTATTGTTGTTGTTGTGGAATTAAAGCGGAATCGAGCGAACGCGATCGATTCATGTTGGCAAACTCGAAGAATGTGGCTGCTGCGCTTGTAAACTAGTTTAGTTGCAGTCGCTGCTGCTGTCGTTTCCATTGTTGTTGTTATTATTATTGCAGTTGTTGCCTTTGTGACCGTGGTTTATTTTTGTTTTGTTTTTCGCCTCTTTGACCATTTCGGCAAGCAAGAAAAAAATAAACAAAACACCGCTGCAATTGTGCCGAAGACGCACTTGCTGCATGCAGCCGTTGCAGCCATTAACTTATGCAGAAAATCAAAAAACAACAACAAACACCAAACAAAAAATCGCCAACCAGTTTCGACGAAAGGTATTTTAGCCACAAACGCATGCAACAAAAGCAATGCGTCAGCGCAAAACGCGTTTTTCCGCACTGCCAAAGGCAGTAATCGCACTTTTAAGTCAATAGGCTTGTCAATTTCTCAGAATTGCTGGCACAGTACAGTAAAATTCGTAGTGCGGTTGGTTTTTGTAATTTTCCACTTAACAATTTGAACAGCAAATGACGTTTTTCCCATTTATTTGCGAGCGACATTGGCCGCCGCGACAGGGGGGAACCAATGGAAATATGATTTTTGCAAAGTATGGTTTGTTGCTTAAGTCTTTTGTTTTGCTGTGGCCATTGTTCGCGCTGACAAGACAATTGGTGCCCGGCTGGTGACATTTTACGGGCGCTATTAGACTCAAGTGGCTAATTGCTTGTGACTGTCACACGATAAGCACAAACAAAGGTAAACACAAATGTTTATAATGAAAGTCGGGGAAAATACTTTGCAAATGCATACAACATGGCAAATGGTTCAGCTACCTTTCTCCTATCGCTAAATTTCAATGAGCTAAACATGACTGCATGTGTAAAATATGCGCGAAATTCCGCCCTAATGTCAAATAAGCACGAAACAGTGCAATGCGTCACAAACAGAAAAATGCAAGGCAGAAAAAATTTACATAACTAATGTCAGCACATATTCAAAAAAGTGGAACATTTTCATCGAAATCGATCGATTATATTGTACTGCAAACATTTGATTTCGCCACAGCCGTTGTCAGCGCTCTGTCAGTCATTGTGACAGAAAAACTTCTTGTTACCCATTGACTGGTAATGTCGGCAATGTTGTCGGTGTTAGCGGCGTCTGCAGCCTCCGAGTTTTTATGGGCGCTATAAAAGAGTTAAATGCCTCTGCGATTGCTGGCGTTGTATTATTGTTGTTGTGGTTGTATTTGTTGCTCAACAGCAAAATACCTATTTGTGTACTTTGCGAACGCAATGTGAGTTTTTCTAAAAAAAGCGTTGATTTTTTCTGTCCACGTTTTACTGCTTGTTGTAGAAATATTTGTACCTTTGCAATTTGACCTAAATAACTCTTGTACTATACAAGAGAGCGTCTACTTGAAATGTTTACCTTTTGATTTGTGATGTGTGTTTGCGTGGTCGATGCCACTTTTCTTACTTTACATAACACATTTCGAGTTTCTGTGTAAAGCTTAGCTAAAGAATACTTTTGCGTTTTGTTTGCATTCATTCGAAGAACATGAAACTCTTTGTACGATAAAAGCTGAGACATTCCATCTGCGCTATGAGTGTGTAAGAACGATTCAATGTTGTTTTGTGACACAAAAAAGGAAGTGTTTTGGAAAAGTCTGCTTTCTGTGATGATAAGCTGTTTAAATCTATGCATAGTGTACCTAGTCAATTCTTAGTAATGCGGCCATAATAACGCAATTAATAATGAGCTCAGTTACTAGCCATAAGGTTGAGAGTTCTAATCGAACAAAATTTTAATTTTAATTTTAAATTTTGCTTTTGGTAAACTTGTCATTTGAAATCAACTTGAAGCAATTAACACAAAACTGCAGAACCGTTCGGGCTAATGCAAAATCGATCATATATGAGTAACAAGTTAACATCATAAAAGTATCCGACTAGATTAATTAGCAACAATTAGCGTTTAATCGCAATTTTTGAACCACTGACTTTGCATATCTTAGCAAAGAGATGTCTAAGATTGAACTAGTTAGCGGAGCTTAATTGCATTTTGTTTGCTTTAAAAAGTTATCTACTTATTTTTTTGTATGGACGCTAAAGTTCTGAAGAAAAGATGTTCGACGAGGTAATTGAAAGTTTACGGCGAAAAGGAAGACCGTGCCTCTGGTGAACGGACCAAGTTGACGACGCCTTCAGAAATGCAAGAATATTAATTTTTCTCATTTAGTTATATTTCCTATACAAATTTAATCTAAAAAGTAATTTAAAAACCTCTACAAAATTGAACCTCAATCAACCGGAAAAAACGATTATACGGTATGCTCTCGGTTCCGACCATCACGGAATATCGAGGTTCGACTACACATACCATTTCAGTACCTTCAAGTCGAGATTGGAGTAAGTGCTAAAAAGGTTTGAGTACTAAAAACATGTGCAATTCTTCCATGGTAAACAATTCATCAATAGTTTACAAAACTGATAAAAAAATGTAACCAAACAAAACAAAAAAAATTTAAAATTTAAAATTTATTTTTAAAAATTTATTTAATTGATTTTTATTTGAATTTAAGCTGACGAAAAACGTATCCAAGCAAAACAAAAAAAATGTACCATAAATATAGTTAACAATCTATTGATTTGTTATAAAGCAATCAAAAATCCAATAGACAATGTTCTGAAATTGGAAAGAACCCAAATCACGTCATTGTCAAAACTGTAACAACTCTTCAAGAATAACCCACATGCCGTTACAAACAAATATTACAAATATTATGCCACAAACAATGGTTTCCCCGCCGCTCTAATAAAGATTAAGAACGAAAGAAAGAAAGTTCTGGCCGCAACAACTGCTGGACAAATGAAGCTTTTATACGCAATCAATGAACGTGTAGTAAGTTGAAGAAGAAAGTCACACGAAGCAACACAAATACAAAAATGTTCCAGTCATCTCGGGTCTTACGGCCAACGAACAATAGTCATCACATTCAATTTTAAAAAGAGCTTCAAGACTGCCGCTGCTATGTTTTATTGTGTGAATGATTGTTGCTGCTGTAGTTTGCTGTCTTATTGAAATTTATTGAGCGATCATTGAAAGGCAACTGTCAGCTGCTCAGGTCAACAATCGAAAGGGGCAACCGACAATTGGTCGTAAACTTTTGTTAAGTAAAATAAAAAGTCGGCGTTTTGAAGTTGCAACTATAAATTAAAACACTTTTGAAAAGTGTACATAGTTGCTGCACATTGGTTTTGTTTGCGTGTCAGGTTGATGAATTGGCTCCCGCTGTTCTATGTGCTTATTTATGGATACTTGTTGCGCTTGAGAAAAATGCACATTGTGCGAATTGAAAAGTTACACTTTTAAAATGTGTTTGAGAAAAAACGAAACAAACCGGAGAGAAAAGGAGTGGCTGATATGGCTCAGTTGTTCGTTGGAAGTGATAAGTTGGTACGGACTCCAACTTTAAAGAAATGTTTCTGAGCACCTGTCCACTTTGTCCAAATATGTACCTATGGATGGAATGGAATGTGGAATATGGAATATGGAATGGAATGTGGAATCAGCATAAATCGGTATATAAAGCTGATTTCATTTCCTGGTTGAATATTATTGAAAACTTGGATCCATATGCATTAAAGAAGTTTCAATTCAGCAGTAAAAAATCTAAAAATCTAAAAATTAATCAAGGTAGGTTAGGTTGTAGTGGCTGCCTCTGTATAAGACACGCTTAGGCCTCTATATGGGCCCGTTGTGATACCACAAATTCCGCCCGTTTGGAAAAATGTATGCAACACTGTTTTTTTACATGTGCACAACACATATTTCCAACGGATGGGAGAAGTGTGGGGGACCCTACAGATTAACGTCGAATCTGAACGGCGGTTTTTGGCAATTTTTCTTTCACATTTAAAGGTTTTGCCATCGCCTTCCAAGAGCGCACTTGTGTGATTCTTGTAATTCTCATCTGCTTCATGTAGATTGCGATAGAAGTAGACGAGTGTTTCACCAGCCCGAGCTAGGAATCGTACCCAGTGTTGCCACTAAGAATTGTTTTTCCCTACCAAAATTGGTCCAAAAACAATCTCAGCCTACCAAAATAAATTTGCTAAACAAAAATGTAGTTTCACTGCGTTATAATTTTATCTGGATCGCAGTCCACTAAAAATTTAAATTTTGAAATCAAAAGAAGAAGAGTTAAATTTTCATCAGAAAGAACTATATGTGGCATTATAATCTCCAATAGCTTTAGATCTTCCCTACAGAGATGTTTGAACTTTTGCACAATTTTTTCACAAGCTACAGATTAATTTTAAAATCATAAAAACATTAATAGAAAATTTGTTAATGCAGTGTGTTGCTTAACAAAATTTCTTGAAAATCACAACAATCCTACCAACCTACCAAAGCCTTAATTTATGAAACGAAGCTACAAATTTTGGTCCAATTGGACCAAAACGGCAACACTGATCGTACCTAAGGCCTCTGGTGTGAGAAGCTTCGAGGCTGGCAAAATGAATCAAAGAATCTGTATTAAATTTTGTGTTAAAAATGAAATTATGGATGACTTTATCACTCACTTCAAATATCAACTGTTGTATTTGGCGAGTGTACTTTGAGCAAAACAAATGTTTATAAGTGGTACAAGCTTTTACCAGAAGGTCGAGAAACGGTTATTGGTGATGCCTGCTCTGGACGCTCTAGCACGTCAAAAACCGTTGAAAACGTTGACGCAGTTGCTGAGAATGTGAACATATCGGTTGGTGAAATGTGTAGCAGCAAAGTTTATTCCAAAATTGTTAGGCTTTGACCAAAAGAACCTTTGCATGAGCATCGCTCGGAAGCTGTTGAATGACGTCAATGATGTTTCAGATCTGCTCAAAAGTCTCATAACTGGTGACAAAACATGGGTTCATGATTATGATGTCAAAACCAAAGACCAATCATCCTAATGGAAGATTGTTTGATCCAAAAAATCGTCGAGTACACCAAAGCAGGTCTAATCTTATATCTGATAATTCCTTTTTGAGAACAAGTGTACAAGCATAACAAAAAAACAAAATTCAAAACCAATTAAAAATCAAATGTAAGCAGTCCGCGAAATTTGAAAAGTCACCTGTATGAACCTACCGTATACGAGGTCTGTAGTTACATATTTAATTGCAAAATTCTCAGAGAAAGTTGAGAATATTTCGCATTTTCTGATAACTACCTTTTTGCTAACTTTAACTAACTTTAACTTTTAACTTTAACTACCTTTAACTAACGTTTTGAGGTATAAGGAAGTTGAGAAAATTGCGTATATTTTGATTTTTGAACTATTTTGTACCACTTGCCATATGATTTGAATTATTTTTTAAACAGATTTCGTCATTTCAGAAATTTATAAAAAATTTGGGCCATCGAAACAACTCAATAATTGTTTTGTTGCATATACAAGGTGCGTCCCAAAGTAAACAGGACTTTTGGAATAGGGACGTTTCTGGTGGCGCCATCTATGTGTGAGGACATGCGTTGGAAAGGTACATCTTTCATTCACATACTGTCTAAATTTCATGACATTTGGTCTAGTAGACGCCGAAATATCCCGCTCAATGTGACAGTATGTTTTTAACTTTGGTACGAGAATGTCGATCGAACAAAGAGCTAATATTAAGTTCTGTTTTAAACTTGGTAAAACTTTTACCGAAACGTTTAAATTGTTAAAGCAAGTTTATGGTGATGATTGTTTATCCCGTGGCCGTGTTAATGAGTGGTTGAATCGATTCAAGAATGGTCGTGAAGACTTGAATGACGACGAACACGTCGGCCAGTCGAAATTTGTGATTACTGACGATGCCATCAAAACTGTGCGTGATTTTATCAAAATGCAGCCAAAATCATCATTGGAATTGATGGAAATGGAATTGAACATCTCCAAAACATCAATTGATCGCATTTTAACCGAACATTTGGGTCTCCGTAAAGTGTGTTCTCGCTTCATTCCGCACACTTTAACCGACGACCAAAAAGCGCAGAGAATTGAGCACGCAAAAGACATCGTACGGGAAGCCAGACGTGATCCAAATTTCTTGTTCAACATCGTAACCGGTGACGAAACGTGGTGCTTTCAATATGATCCCGAAACAAAGCGTCAAAGTGCCGAATGGAAGCACCCAGATGAGCCAAATCCGAAAAAAACCCGCCGTGAGAAGTCAAAAATCAAAACTCATCTCATTTGTTTCTACGATTCAAAGGGAATAATTCATCGAGAGTTTGTTCCACCGGGAAAAACAATTAACGCTTTGTTTTGTGTTGAAGTTTTGAAGCGTTTGGTGCATCGCATTCGTCGTATTCGGCCAGAATATCGCGAGGAAGGAAGTTGGCGTTTATTGCATGATAATGCACTGGCTCACAGAGCCCTAGTTACGACCGATTATTTGACCAAAAATCGCATTTTTACCATCAATCATTCACCGTATTCGCCTGATATGGCTCCCTGTGACTTCTACTTATTCGGTCAGTTGCATTTGCCGATGAAAGGAAACCGTTATAAGGACGTTGAGGACATCCAAAAGGCTTGTACCAACATTCTGAAGGCGATGCCGGCCGATGACCTAAAACACTCATTCCAAATGCTTTTGGACCGTGCAAAACGTTGTATCGAAGCAGAAGGAGAGTATTTTGAATAAATAAAAAGAATTATACAAAAATAATCATCCGTTTTCTTTATTTTATAAAAGTCCTGTTTACTTTGGGTTGCACCTTGTATTTTCGGGCTTATGGGAATTAAGGAAAATGGTTCCGATTTGGCATAAACTCTGTTGGAGCATAATTTCTAATTTTCAAACTTGTTGGTTGTAGACGAAATTTTCCGTTTCATTAGCTTATCTAATAATTATTTTTTTTCTAAACTAATAAACAAAATCAAAATTTAAAGCGCATCAAATGCAAACGAAAAAAATTTGATTCTCATACAGCACGCTGAATATTTGGAGTTTTCTAATTAATTTCGGTTGATTGCTCGTAAAATGCTCAACTCAGACAGCGCATCAAAATCGGAGGATGCGGCCACAAAATTATAACAAAAAAAAAAACGAATAAAACAAACAACGCAACAACAAACACAAAAAAATCAATTACAACAACAATACCAATAAACGTTGTGGAATGCAGCAATTATGGTTGTTTTTGGGGTTTTCGTTGTTGCTTTTGCTGTGGTCGCTTCGGATTCGGATTTTTTCAGCGGTTCTGCTGATGAGTTTGTTTGTTTTTGTTTTGGTTATGGACAGCATCCGTAGTGAATTTTTTTGTAGGAAAATCATTTTGCTGCAGAGTTGTTTTTCTCGATTTTCTACTGGAAATTTTGGTTTTCAACGGAAATGTGTACATTGTGGTTGTTGAAAATTTGTGTTTTCTGCAAAGATTTGTTGGTAATTATTTTGAAGGTTGGTGGCCATTTGATTTCTATTTTTGGTGGTGTATGACCGTTATTGGCAAATACCATATTTGACAAATTTTTGGGCAACTACCAACAATAGCAACAAGAAATGAGAATCACTAATTAGTAGTGTCCGGCCGAATATTCGGTTTCGGTTTCGGCCCAAATAAGTGGTTTCGATTTCAGTTTCGGCCAAAAAGTGGCCGAAACGGAAACTTTCTAAAATATTTTTTACATTGTATTGTGAAGCAGATATATAGTGAAAGGAGGAGTAATTTAGATGCCACCAATGTAAATAAACTTTTTTTTAGCATATAATATTAAATGATTTAATTATGAATATTAGCGAGTAAGATACGAAAGGGAAATTTTTTCCTGTTTATGTTTTTAAAAAATGAATAAATTGTTTTTATTAATAAGTATTTATTTATTTATGTTATGTTTGTTTGTTTGTTCTTTATTTACTTAATGTAAAATTCGTTTGTTGAAAAAAATGCTTGATATGGTGATTTTTATTTCAACTAAAATGTTTCGGTTTCGGCCGAATATTAAAAACAAAACCGAAATTCGGTTTCGGCCCAAAAAAGATGTTTCGGTCGGACACTACTAATTAGTAAACATTGAAACTAAACGCGGTTTCATATCTTATACAACAACAATAATAATAACAATTTCAGGAATCTTATTGGCATCATATCTCCCACATATGTACACACACATTTTTTCTTCTCCAACAAAAAAAAAAAAAACACGCGCCAACTTACTCACTCCAACTAGGAGCGAAGCAATTCTGCGCCACAAAACCTGTATGGACGAGCAAAAGACAACAGCGCATGGCCGAAACTAGACAGTCCAGTAATATTGGAAATACCTTAAGACTAAAGAACAGCGGCACATCTCCAACAATAACAATAACAACGATAACTAACCACAGCCGTAAACACAACACGAGCCCAGCACAACACAACGCAACACAACACAACAACATTTCGATCTTGACGCTGCTAACAGCACCGCTAACAGACTTAACTGACAATTTGCCGCTAGTCTAAAGCGAAGTATTTGTTGTGTATTTGTAACGCTTAGCATTGGCAGGAACGGGTTTTTGTTTCTGTACGAATCAGCAGCCGCCGCAGCAGTGCGATTGATCGTTTGACAAATGGAAGAACAGAAAACACATGAAATCGATTGAGATTCTTTTGACGTGACGACACCTGAATGGGGAAATGTCGCGCAGCGTCCATTAGACAACTTACCGCGTTCGTTCGGTAGTGTGGCTGTTAAGCGGCGTTTGGCGAGATTAGCAATGCCAAGCGACTGCTGCGGATTTACTGGCGCAGCCAACGGCGGGCAACTGTAAAACACAATAAACGGACGCGAATGTGAGCGCTGGTAAATTATTAGATTGGCATAGATTGTGAGAAATGAATGCGGCAAATTCTATGCAACCAGCGGGTTTGTGGCGCAAGTCTTTCGTTTGATGGCAGCCGTAACCTTTGGCTCCTGCGGTGCGCACCAATACAGCCGCCACCAGCGCTGTCGCCAACACAAGCACAACGAACGCCACACGGCGGACTGCACACTTGACTGCGGCGCGCACCGTTAGGCGGCCACACTTGTACTTGGCATTCCGCGCCCGCCGCACTCACATAATACAGAACATATATTAGTAAAACTTTTCCCACTGCTGGTGCCCTTCTTTTGGCACTGCTGCCAGCTGCCGGTGCGAATTTGTGTTGTCAGTGGCCGCAAAGAATTGCTTTGTATATGTATTTTTTATATTTTCTATTATTACAGGCACATTTCTTTCAATTTGTCACTGTTTGCATTTTTCCTTGATTTGCTCTCATTTTTCTCGATTTTTGTTCAATTTTAATTGCAGAATTTCTTACTTTATGCAAAGATGTAAGCAGTGAAATGCAAAAATTTCCAAAACGCCACTCGTCGGTCACCTTGCCGCACTGTCAGGCCGCCACGAAAGCCGTCGCGTTCGTCGAAAAAATGCAGACAAACGAGTAAACTTTGATTTTCCTCTGCCGCATACACAAAGTAACCACAAAACACACTGCGCAACAACAACAACAAGGGCGCGTTGAAAAAATTTCAAATCTTGACTTGGGCTGACGGAAAATCACTTTGCGTTTGCACCGAAACCAACGTCGTACACACCATGAACGCCACACGCAGACTGATTTCGGACTCGCGACTCGCGCATCAGTTGGGGTCCGGTGTGCAGACTCTGTTGCTGCGCTGCGGTTTCTCCACCACTACCAGCAACCTAAGTGTTTTTTCTGCCGCCGTCATCGTTGTAGTTGCTGTTGTTGTTGTTGCTTTTAGCACTCGGCAAGCAGGTGGTGCTGCGGCCGACCTGAACTGGTTTCGGTTCTTCAGCTGTCAGTGGCTGCGGTTGCTGCTGCTGATTCGCACATTGAGCGCGCTCGTGCCTGTGGATTTTCGCTTTTGCGCCTCTTGTGTACTAAAACCATAAGCAAGCAGAAAATAACAGAGAATTTGTACTAAAAATGCTGCGGCGGCAAGTGGCATCTCGCCGTTGGAAAATCATGAATGAGTTCCATGTGTCGGCTTTGTGTTAGAGTTGTGATTGAGGAAGATCTGGTGGACGCGGCGAACAGGGGGTGAGTAACAATTCGTCGCTGCTACGATGCGTGTGTCTGCGTGTGCGCGTGAAATTTCGCTTACTTCGCAGCTCAGGTTTGTTGTTTGAGTCTTTTGATTTTCTCACATTCGATTTTCGCTGCTGCATTGCTGTTCGCTGCTGTTATGGTTGTTGTCAATTTTGCTGCTGCGTTTTAGTGCTGCTGTTGCTATTTTTATGTCTATTGTTGTTGTTTCCGCTTGTGCTGCCTGGTATGCTTTTCATTTCTCTGCTGTCATCTTTGTCAGACGCGTTTGATTTCTTGTAGGCATTGTTATTTGTTGGTTTGTTGTGATGTTGTTGCTTGTTGCCTCAATGCTGCTGTAACATTTTTATTGATTTACTGCGTGAACGCGCACTAAGCTACAATTGATTTTCTTTTGTTAAAGACGTGTCATTTGCCTTACACGCTTCACATGCCCTTTCGCCTCTTGTCTGTTTTCGTCTGCCGGTTACTTTGTCTGTGCCTACGTGTTTATACGCATTTTGTGAAATTGTCTGTTGCCAGTGATGTTTTAATTAACTGCTTTGAACCCGGTGTCATTATTTTTGTGACTTTTATTTGAGCAGCGAGGGAAAATCAGTGCTGCGTGCATAAACGTTCGTTTGAGCCCAAAATTTTCTTCGAAGCATTGGAATTTTCTCCGCTTTCTTGTTAATTGAAATGCTCAACGGCTCATTATGGGAAAATGAAGTGTTTATATTACTTTAATGCTTACAATGAAAATGGAAAACCGGAAGCATTCAATGTGTAAATTTGTAATCAATGAATGGCTGTTTGAAATTAATTTATTGGTATAGTAATGGAAGGCAAACGATTTGTAGTATAAAGTGGCAAAAGTTAATTTGCATTAAAAAAATAATGTATGCCAAATTCGTTTGCTTAACTTTTTCTTAGTATGTTGGAAGATGGTGTTAAAGTATATACTTACTTATAAACTGAATTCTAAATGAAGGGAATTGCAATGGACCAAGAGAGTCTCCGATTGGAAGTATATGTAGCACACACCCCTTCTGCAGGTTACGGCCTTCACCTAAAGTATTTACTACAATAAAAACACTTTGCTTTACAAGAACTTTTCATTTGAGATCTCCTTTTGGAACCAGATGGAATAATTAGTATTTCAGTAGCTGAAAAACTGAAGTGAAAGATAGTTTCTTCCTATCAATCAATCAAACAAATAATTTGTATCGAATATTTTTAAATGTGCATGTTAAATAGTTAAAAATTGGGCTGTAATGCTTTTGTGAGGAACTTTTGTCATCTAGGACAACTTTGGGGGGACCTTGGATTTGTCATTTGGTGTTTCAGTACACCCTGCAGATATTTTATAAGAAATGTGCTTGAAAACAATTCACAAAGCTGCAAAAGTGAAGATTTTCGCTACAACGCCTATAATGGACAATCAATAGCCCTGTTTTTCTCTTTTAAAAAATCTGCATGTTTTTTCGGGAACGTTTATGAGATCTGGATTCTCCACTATTCATGTTGTAGCTTGGTCAGCTCTGGTTGCAAGTTTGCTGAAAGCTTACACAGAATGAAATTTTCTTTGATGCTCACTAAAATATATTTGACTATTCTCAAATACATTGGATACCATTTGAAGGGCATTTGACAACTTTTCAATATATTTGAAATATTTTAAGTAAATTGAATTAATCTTCAATTTATTCGAAGTACCATAGAAAAATAAACATTTTGTTTTTCTGAAATAGTTTCTTCTCAAGAAGATTTGAATTTCGTTAACTCAATTTTATGCTCTCTAAAGAAAATTTGAATATACTGCAACAGATTCGATGCTTGGACCAACTAAGTAAGTAAGTAGTAAGATTCCATGACTTTTTGAAGTTCACTTGACAAAATTTTTAAATATATTTTATGCCTTAAGAAAACATTCGATTATTCTGAATTTAATTTCATGCTTTCTGAAGCAAATTTCATTCTTCTAAAATGGATTTCTTGATTTGAAAATGTATTGCTTGTTTCATTTTGAAACACATTCTGAAGTAAATTTCATGCTTTCTGAAGAACATTTGACTATTCGGAAATAGATTTGATGACCTTTGTAATACATTGAAAACCTTCCAAAATAAGTTTAAATATTCTTTAGCTCCTTCGGCACATGCTAAGAAAAAAACATTGGCCCCTTTTTTGATAATTTTTGTGGGGTAAGGTTGGGGAAGGAAGGGGTTTATGTAGCGTAGGCCACACTTGAACTCAGAAACCATCATGGCCCATTGTGAATCGCTTCTTGTTGTACTCTGGATGTAACTTTCGCCGAACGATGGGTTCTCCAGGAATCAGAGTGCCTGGCAGTGGTGTTGTATTGTTTCCTACTTCCCTACTTTGCCATGAAGATTCTATATCTTTACAGATCCAGTTGTCAATAGTCATGTACAGAATAGATTACGGAGATGACTCAAAATTTTCCACTTCGGTGTGAGGCAATAATGGCTCCTTTCTTACCATGTCGTGTAGTTGGTATACAAATTTTATAAAAATAACAAAAATATTCTTCTCTTCACGATATTACGCGTAGCATTTAAAATCCATTTTGACTGTCAAATTCTCAATATTTCAAAAATTTTCAAAAAGTCAAATGAAATGAATATGTCCCATGGTTTTGAATGGAATAATGCCATGTCACTCAATCGTTTAAGTTGAGTTTCATAGCTCAATATCCGCAATTTGCCAACACATACAAACACACGTCATCGGTGTTGTATCCGCATTCCAGCTCCATTCATATTTTTCATGAACAATGTGTAGTAAAAGCTCAACGGCTCAATGTCTCATTCAATAAATCCAGAGCTTTTATGTTTAACGAAGTGAAATATTTCAATTTTCGCACCTCACTTAATTTTCCTTCGCTTAAGTAAAGCGGACAACAAAAAACGCACAGATTAACCGTTGGCCATAAACCGACGTTGTAACAATGACCCACAAATCACGAAACCGTCGCGTCGTCAGTCAAGCGCGCAAAGTGCTAGAATCCAGCTTAGACACAAACGCGGCAGTGAAAGAATTCGTTGCTCATTGCTTTTTCATTCTATTTACGGAATTAGTTCCACGGAATTTTCATGCATAACGCGCGCGCAGCCAACCAGTCGTTGGGTTGGCGCGTCCAGCGTTGAGCGCTGTCCGCAGCCGCCATCCACCATCCGCTACTGGTCTAGTTAGTGGCCAAGGCAGAAATTTCACGCTCCCAAGTCTTCAAGTCTTGTTACCGTTCCAAGTGTTTTGTTGTTGTTGTTGCCACTGGCGCTGGTCATTGCTTTCAGCCGCAAAATCGTTAAGCGCCTCGTAAATTGGAGTGTGTGGCGTGCGGCCACAAAGGCCCAAAAGCGGCACAGTGGTCAGTTGGCTGGCGCGCCAATGCGTCAGCGAAACCCTGAGCCAAAACTGCAGCCACAGTCGAACGTGAAATAACTGATTTAGCACAACGCTTCGAAACGTTGCGTTAGCTGACCACGCACAAAGCAGAGATGCGCTAAATAAACGCGGCGCATGCGACTAGAAGGCGGACATGAAGTCTTGTTGGCACGATTCTGGTCGCTGCCGCAAACTGGGTCTCGCTTCTTGGTCAAAATCGAATAAGTGTCAAAAACCGCTCAATGCCCAATTAAGATTTACGCGCAACCCATTTTGCGGTGGCGGCGGCGGCGACGGCATCACACGCGGGCCCACACTAATGTTAACACTGCGACTGACAGGCGCGGTGGCGAGATGACGATGACAAATCGCCAACGCCAAAGCGCTTAGCATATCCAGTTTGCCAGTTGCGGACGCTGCGGCGGTCGCTGATGCCTGTTCGCCGTTGCTGCTTGGCGTTTGCGGTGACAGTGACAGCAGCAGGCGCGGCAGCTGCAAATCAGCTGCCTGTATTTACGCATAATTTAAGCATTTAATTTTGCGCCGACTGGCAACAACAGCAACAACAACACAACAATAACCACAACGCATTGGCCAATAATGCAGCGGCAAGCGAGTAAAAGCGACTGCAGATGCGGCGTGCAATGAAATTTCTCAACGCTAACCGACCTACCGACAGTTGCAACAGCATCTCACCATTGCACGGCTCACTGGCGTGTCGGCGCATTGGCAGCCAAGGTAAACTAGTCTTCTGTGCCGTTGCCGCTGTGGTGTTGCTCGAGTGCATTGCTGCTGTTATGCATTTTTGTTGCTGCATTTTGTTCAGTTTTTCTGTAATTTCTATATATGCAACCATAATTTTGCTCGTGTGAGCAAACAAAGAAAACTGCAAGGTGGCTAGAAAGAACTGACCAGCAGCTCACTTATGCAAGCGAACGCCAACTGAATTTCTTTATTTCAATGCAGCTCGATCGACTGCATTCTGTGATATAACACAACACGTCGAGATGTTGCATTGGTGTTGTTTTTGTGCAGTTTTCACCGACAATTGATTCGCCTATCGAGCGCATCTTTCAATATTTAGTGCTGTTTGCCGTTTTCGCTGCAACCATTTGCCACAATTTCAACCTAAAATCTGTAAAAGCTGTGGGAAACCACAAAAACGTGTTGATGAAATCAATACAACATGAAATGATTTGTCATGCAAAGCTTGTGTCATATTATGAATGAAACTGTTGCAATCATGAAATATTAGTTGCTGCACTGCAATCGACGATAAACGCTGCAAAATTGATGGCAATAACTAATAAAAGTTTTGTCATTGCATGTGAAAAAGGTTGGAGCAAAGATGATACTAGCCGGCGCGAAGCGTGCTGGCTTCTCACACCAGAGGCGCCAGGTTCGATTCCCAGCTGGTGGTGAAATGCTCATTTACTTCTATCGCTATCCACATGAAGGAGATGAGAATTACAAGAATTTCACAAGTGCTGCCAAGTCATCGGTAAAACCTCCAAGTGTGAAAGGAAAATTGCCAAATCCGCCGTAGGTCCCCTCCCCCCTTTCCACAATCCGCTTGAAATGTGTGTCGTAACACATGCTGGAATGTTTACGCAGGAATGTTACGCTTGTAGCTTGCAGGCATTCTGCCCACCCTAACATCACATCACATCACATCACATCACATCACATCACATCACATCACATCACATCACATCACATCACATCACATCACATCACATCACATCACATCACATCACATCACATCACATCACAAAGATGATACAAAATAGTTGAGAGTGTCCACGAAGCAACTGTGTTCCCGATTCTTCTAGACTCCGATACCCAATAATGATTGAACTGCGAGTTGGTAACTACGATGTTGAGGCAGTGGCAGTTACTGCCTCATTGTCTGAATACACATCTGAAAGATTTTTTATGGTAAACCGATTTTAAATATCTAACTTTCATAAGGAATTATTAATCCTTATCAAACTTCCAATTGAGAAACTTTCTTGTCCAACGTTCGTCAAATACAAATTTTTTTAAGTTTTTAAGCCTTCCCGGATTCCCTGATTCAATGCAAATAAAACCCATTACCGATTACTCTGAGCATCCTCCAATATCTGCCTTGAATATGAATACTGACAGGTTGACAAAAAAAAGATAAGTGTTGAGTTCTCATGGCGTGGCGGCACCTGGGAAAAACGAGATATGTGCCGGAGTCAAATGTTCATACGGCAGCTCTTTGGAGTCATTGGCGGACACTGCTCGGATGATGACTCATCAAAACGCGCCTCTCGTCCAGAGATGAAAAAAGTTATAGACGATACAACACTTGTATCGGACTTGTGTCGACTCCGTACCATGGGGACAAGATTACTAACGAACCTGGATAGCGTGGCACTATCTTGGATCTACTTTTCCCTATTAAAAGGACGTACTGGTTTGCCTAGGATTGAGACTTTTGATTAGCTCCAGAGGAAAACAAGTAGGGATTCACAATGGGCTATTTTGACCTTCGAGTGGAAGTACGTTTTGTGCCCTTCCTACCTAACCTAACCCAACCTAGTGCAGCCGGTGGACTTTTTCCATCTAAACTATTTCACGTCTTCATATAGTTAAATGGTATAACTTTGATTGAAGCTTTGAATCTCTGCCGTCATTCTCCATAAATATATGACTGAAAATTTACGTATTAGTTTCCTTAGTTTTCCTTCCTTACTGCTCTACTCATTGCCCATTAATTTGGATAACAATAGGTAAAATTAGTTTTTGGATATCTAAGAAAGAAGTTGTAAGCGCATTTGTTTTGTCAAGTTGAAACAAAATCAGCTGTACAGGGTAATTCTACATCGGATCTCCATAATGATGACGTTTGTGGACTAAAGTGCATTAAAGTAGACTAAACCATTGACAACTTTGAAATTGTCTCAATGGTAAACACTGCTAAAGTGTTGTTTTAGTCAATGAATTTATGGTTTTTTATTCTGCCAGTAGCAAAATGGTCATTTCCGATGTAGAGTATTAAACGAAAGTAGTAGTATGAATGCTATTAATGAATTAATATTTACTTGTTTATTAATTGTAACAAAAAATGCCAATTAATATGGTATGTCACCACGTTTCTAATAAACATTGTACAATAAAATTAACTTTGCTTTGATTTTGTTGATGGCCAATCGAACCAACTTAATTTTTTCTTTGATTTGCTCAAATGTTTGACGAAGAGATCGAAGAGTGAATGTTGTATGCTTAGTTTATCTTACAAAAAATTAGTGTAAAGTTTTAATTTGCATTTGCATATCAAAGTCTACAGGCAGAAACAACAAACTACTTAAAAAAAATTAATCATGCTCAGAATATGGAAAAACTTATAAAGAGTTACGAAAACTTAATTGATTGAGTGAGCCACTTCTGCTTCTTGAAGGCACAAGTAATTATGTAAGTAAGTAACGTGCAAATTAATTTGATGTCAGTACTCGTAATTGGCCTCTGGGACCGCTGTTGTTTGTGGCAAGTAGGCTCAATACTGGAGTAAGCGCGCTACAACGCCAGAAAGCAGCTGTAATTAGCGCCTCGAGCCGAACACGCATGCGGCCGCAGATACGCATTATTATTAATTACACGCTGTAAACACGGCGCGGCACGCAATTGCACAGCGCAATTCAATTTTTCAGCTCGGCTACTTTATTTGTATAATGTTTTTGTGTGCTGTTTTTCTTTAGATAATCACTGTCGATGTTGCAATAAATTAAAATTAAAAATTTTACTAGCATCGGCGTTGTTGTTGCGGCTGCGGCTGTGGCTGCAGGGAATCGGCGAATCGGCGAAATTCATCTTTGTGCATTTAGTGCGGCAGACCAATTAATTACACACACACACACACGCACTCGTACACACGACCACACATCGTTAGGTCTTACTCTATTTGTTGGTAAAAATGGAAAGTAATTATGAACGAATGCAATGTTGAGTACCGTTGCCGACACTCGAAAATATTCGCTGCTACGTTATTTGTTGTTGCGTTGGGGTGGCTGTGTGGAGTGTGTGTGTGTGAGTGTGTTAGTTGCATGCTACAATTGAAAAATTGAAAAATTGAAATTTTCTGCTTTGCCATTTCTTGCTTTTCAATTGCTTCAATGCGCTTTGTGTCGTTGCTTTCAGTCGGCCGCACATCACATTCAAACGATACCAATCACTTTATGCACAACAACAACAGATAATTTAACAACACTGCACTGCACATTCTTTGGCTTTTCATAAATGAATCAGACTTTGGCTGCCAATCGTCAGTGGCGCTTTGCCTGCTGCACGTTTCCATTGAACTCACACGTCATGCTTTCTTCGGCGCATTTGCGGCGCTGCCGCTGCCGCTGCCCGGCTGGGTGGCTGGCTGGCTGACTGGTTGCGCGGGCGTCCAAGGGAGGCGTTGGTAAAACATCAAACAATTTTCTATTTCAACATGCGATGATAATGATTTCGGCTTCTCCTAGCGCCTGCATAACGTGCAGCTGCCGGCGGCGGCTTTAATTGCGATTGCGACGGCCACAGCACAAATTGTCGACGTTGCGTTGTGTTGTTTACGCTCTTGCAACCACCGAAAACAGATACGCCGCACGATAAAGTGCATCATAAGCGTTGGCCAAATGTCTGACTGACAGCCGCATCACAGTGTCACGGAGTGCAGTTATGACACAGAAGCGCTCATAGGTTGCGTAGGAAACAACCAGACTTTGATTGGTGTACAAGCTGGCTTTGAAAAGTTGCATGGGCCGATTTAAATAAACGAACCGGCCCTATGAGGTGTAGGAAATATTAGCTTATAGTTAGCAGAAAAATCAAGCCTGATATATGTAACATATGTACATATCGCTCCTTCGCTGCAAGAACGTCATAACTCAAAACTACATCATTCCGAGAAAATTCAATTTTAAAGTTTACCATTACAGGCAGTTCAAGGTATCAAAAAAAGTTTCATGTCGTCTTGTGAGCAAAGTATTGAATATTTACAAAGTGGTTTTGACAGATAAAAGATCATATGCAGATACACACAAAATTTTTTTTTGAGTTATGACGTTCTTGCAGCGAAGGAGCGATATGTCTTCTTTAAAATCTATGCTCTGAGGTACATATATTATTATTATTATTATTGCTGGGGATAGGGCACTGCGACCTAACCTAAGATCAGATTGTGCCCCCTTCATGGGCTCACAGTGCGTCCGTGAGTCCAGCATCCAAGAGGAATTTTAGTATATTACCTAAGCTTCTGGACTTGCAATTTGCGCATGCAATGAGGTAACTCCCCAGGTGTTTCTATCGACCATATTTAAGTGCAGGGCATTCTTAGATTGTTCTTTGAGAGACACATACATTCCTTGAATCTTTTCTTGCTATATGACATAATAATAGCCTTTCAACGTTCTAGACCTGGTTGGTTTTCTCAGTAAATATTAAGGTACATGTAGGTATGTCTTCTATTTATACAGTGCCTCCTACTTTTATGGTATTGAATGATTCGAAATATTTGTTCTTTTTCAATCACAACAGGCACACGCAATTCAAAACCTCGTTCAAACCGCGCGACTCCTTGGAACATCGTCGAAACGTGGCATGCGCGGCCTTATCTTACAGATACCTTTTTGGTAATTGTTCAGAAGATATGAGCAATCTGATGCTCACTCCTCTGCTGATCTGATGATGAGTGATCTGATGATCCAGGTATTCCCTCGGGCAACCCGTTCGAACACGGGCGCGCAGGCATTCCATTTTGTAACAATCTTTCAGCGCACTACGCATTACAGGGAGGTTCATTTCTGGCCCGATATTTTCTCCAGCACCTATGATCTTGATGGGTTCAAGACAGGAGTCCATAACTTCTTCACTTAAAACCCTGTTTTCTAACCTCTAGATTCTTCCGAAATCAATGCAATGCCCCGCATTAATAGGGGTTAAAAAATAAAAAAACAAAAAAAGGTCCACAACCATCAAAAGCAGTCACCTCCCATTAGCATCAAGCATTGAAATATTTAATTCAAACTTGTTCTCAAAAAGGTCCACAATTATCAGAAGCAGCCATCTCCAATAAGCATCCATTCATAAAATTATTAATTCAAATTTTTTTTTCATCACTAAAAAAAAAGATCCACAATTATCAGAAGAAGGTGACTTCAACCAACATCAATTATCTAGTTAATTAATTAATCAATTATCTAATTAATTGATAAGATTTAATTAGACAGGACGAAGTAGATCTTTTTCTCATCACTAAAGATGGTCTTGACGATGGAAACAAATATTGAAGGAATTAAAGAAAGATTATAGAAAACATTCGCTCAATTCTCTACTCAAAGAATTTCAAATGAGGATCCTTAATGGTATAAGCTATATTTGGATACTAGGGTAAGTTCCTAAATTGCTTTGAAATCCATCAATTGAATTTGCAATACTACTACAGACTCTTGAAAGTATCTTTAAAGAACTTAGAGACGATCTGCAAGGATTTAACTGCAAATTTTTATAAGGCAAAGTTGCCATTAGTTCTTCGAAGGAAACATAAGGCATTTTAATGTTAAAGGAAATTGAAATTTTCACTTGGCCAGCTCTAAGTCTCCATCTTATCCTAATCAGAAATCTATGGACGCTTATTACACAGTGCAACACTAAAAAAAGGGACAAGGTCAAACAGGTCTCATTCGATAAAGGACCTCAGTAGATGAAAAAGTGTCAAACGATTTTCCCCGGGATGTTCCAGTTTTTCTTTAAATGCAGTTTAAAGATGGCGGCTTAGTGCCCCTTACTGAAACTTTTAAAACATCATATCTCAAATATCTGACTCAAATGTTAGAACATAAATAATTTTTACGTCAAATGAAAGCGAATGATATGAAGTCGAAGAAACAATATCGTTTTTTGAAAAATTTTATGAAATAGGATATGAAGGACCTCAACTAAATTTTTATCCTTGAATGTCCTGGAAAACGTGAGAGCTAAATTTATATAAGTGACTTCTGATAAAAAAGCATTCAAACATCTGCACTGCTTATAAATTAAATTTTTTACCCACTGAGGTCCTCTATCGAATGAGATTCGTTTGACCTTGTCCCTTTAAGAGAATGTGGCATACTTTACAATATCTAATATTAAAATAATCGGCCGAAAGCCTTAGATGCTAGTGCCTTAGTTTTAAGTTTGTTTTATAATTTATTTATTAAATAAACTGTAAATAATAATAATAATAATGACCTTGTCCCTCGAAATTTTTTTTGAATTTGTTGCACTGTGTTATTGAAGCGTGTAAATGCAGCTGATCTCTGATTTGAAGCACCAAATATTGGCCAAGTATTAAAATTCACCGTGTCCAATCTTTTGTTAAGTCAATGAATCGGTGTAAAATGAAAATTATTAATACAAAGGGGGATAATCCGACCTTTGGAACCCAAATTGGTTTGGCAATGTTTAATCTTCATAGAAATTGAATTGATTTGATTTGATTTATTAGCCAAATGTAATTAGGAATTTACTGACTAAAAGAGTAAACAATGTGCAATAATAAAAAAATATAATTACTAAAATAACAATAAAAAGAAAAAAAAATATTAAAGATAACAAAAGGGCTTAGTGATTGATTGATTGTAACGGTGTTGTTTATTTAAAGTAAGTAAAAAGGTAAATAAGAAAATCTGTGTTAGTCTTGTTTTATTCCAGTAATTTGATGTATTTAGTTCTACAGAGTGAGATTTTAATTGAAAGGAATCCAAAATTATCTAGAAAGAATTTAATCTAAAATCCGATGGAAATATCTTCATTACCCTTTAATTGTTTACCTAAGTTCCAAAAATTTGGTTGAAAGTAGTAAAAATAAAATGAAAAACCAAATAAACTTAAGTATGTTTTATTGTGAAAACAATTTTTTGCGGCAACCATTAGGCAGTCATGTGAAACATGTTGCAAGCATAACTACGCGATTACCATCCATGCCAAACCACAAATGTGCAAATGAGCATCATGCAAATTATAAATTGAACTATTTGCCAACTAAAGAAAAATCATTAACCATTAAGATCGAAAGTATAAAATCGATAAGCACGAAGCGGAAGTTATGCATAAATGTGACAGCGAACAGTGGCCACATGAAGCACAAATCTGCGCCGAATTCCAAGTCGCGCACTCACATGAATTGCTCCACTTTTTATACGAAATTTCGCTGTCAATAAAATTTTTATAAATTTTTTACACTGGATTATTTATTAGACACCGCCATTGCAGCAACAACAACAGCCAGTAACAAGCGGCAACAATGGACTGCTCAAAAGCAACATTGACTTTATTCTTATCGCGGCGCCGACAGCTGCTGCGCGTGAATTCATGTCACTTTCACAAGTGGCTCTGAACGCCAAAGTCATGTCGCTGCGTTGCTGAAAGATACTTTTTTTTAGTTGTCTGCCTTCCGCATGCATTTGTTGTTTTGCTGCTGCTGGCCAATTCTTTTGCATTTCACGTGCGAAGTTGAAACGGCGACTTTAGTCGCGCAATTGTTGCTGAGTTCTTGTTGCCGCTGAATTGGCTGTGCGCGCGGTATTTAATTCATTTGTTGTGCTGTTGGTAATTAATCTTCTTTCTGACTTTGTCTGGTTAGAATTTGCATTAAAATCGTAGTTGTCTTTGGTCAATTGTGCGGTGGAAGGGGCGTGCCAGCTGCTGCTGGCCTTCTGATTTATGCAGCGAGATGTGTCGACTGCGCGTTTCTGTTGGAGATTTTCTCTTTTTGACGCTTGTATTGCATTACCTTCGGCGCTTCCTCTAACACGACTCGTGCAATTCGCGGCCTTAAAGTTATGTTTTTTGCAGCGGCGATATCTAATTGCTGCATTTCAATTTAGTTAAGGTTTATGTTGCGCTGTAATTTCATTGAATGTGTAGTTAAGTAGAGCTGCAAGTTCTAAACGAGAATAACGATTTCTCGATTTCACATGAAATATGCTAACAGAATTAACCGAATATTAACAGCGACTGTTCAATTACATGAAAATTTTAGCAGAGACACTAACCAATAATATAATTTTTACAGCGCTTGCATTTACGCAGACAGAGGGCGTTGATGATTTTGTGAGCCAGAGAAAAATATTCGTACTTACATAAGTCTATTTGTAAAAATGGTTTTAAAGAAGGTGATGGACTTGAAAAAATAATTATTAAACCATCTTAATATTTTTTGAATAATTAAATATTGTTTTTTATTTTATTTTATTTAATTTTATTTTATTTAATTTTATTTTATTTTATTTTATTTTATTTTATATCATTTCATTTTATTTTATTTTATTTTATTTTATTTTATTTCATTTTATTTGATTTGATTTGATTTGATTTGATTTGATTTGATTTGATTTGATTTGATTTGATTTGATTTGATTTGATTTGATTTGATTTTATTTTATTTTATTTTATTTTATTTTATTTTATTTTATTTTATTTTATTTTATTTTATTTTATTTTATTTTATTTTATTTTTTTAATTTAATTTAATTTAATTTTATTTTATTTTATTTTATTTTATTTTATTTTATTTTATTTTATTTTATTTTATTTTTTTTTATTTTAGTTTACTTTAATATTTTTTAATATTTATTTTAATATCAAATTATTTATTACAATTACAGTGGACTTCCAGTATAACGAACTTTCCATTTAGCGAATTTTCGATTTAACGTACGGCCAAATTTGTTCCATTAATGGTTCTACAAGTATATTACGAACAAAAGTGAAATTTGCTATTCGATATAACGAATATTAATGTTGTTTCACACCCTTCGAATTGTTTTTATTTGAGCATTCACATTCTTTACAATAACAATGAATGTTTGGTTTCGTCAAGTGAACGGCACCTCAATTGTTTTTGTTTTTGTTACGTTAAAACATTCAAATTTACGTCAAGTTACCAACATATTCAAATTCTGTTTGCATGCATTGCTGATCATTTTCATAGGATTTGTTTTGCGTTCGGTCGGCGTTTTTTTTTAAATTAAAATTTCAATAATCAATCAAGAAAAATGTCCATAAAGAAACGTTTACTTGCTGTAAAGAGGCAATCCGCATCGAAGACTTTTTAACTGTACGCGCATAGCCATTTTTGTATTTTGAAAATGCTGGAATAAAACAAGATATTTGGTTAAAAACTGAATATGTGAGACTTATTTCTTTAAGAAGGATGGTTTAAAACAAAAACCAATTTCGATCGATTTAACAAATTTTTCGATTTAAAAAATTGGGGGTACAACATAAGATTCGTTATATTGGACGTCCACTGTATAGTACAAAGCACTAATTTAAAATCAAAATTATTAGAAAAAATTGAAAAATTGATGCTACAAGTGCATAAATAGTTTTAGGCAATTTTATATAAATTTTGTGTAGTTGCAAATGAAATGCAATAGGTTTGCGCCATTGCTCTTTTTGAAAAGATAATAAAACGGCGTAATTGAATTAAATCCCATTTTGGAGTTTCTAAAAAGAAACAAATCGCTGGAATAATTTTGATATTTACATTCTTGGTAATGTTATAATTAAAAGTTCCAAAAGGGTCAAATTGAGAAAATATGTGCAAACGGAGCATTATTACGATTTATAGTACGATGCAATCAAACTGCCATAGACATATATCCCAACTTGGTACAGTACACAGAAATAATGATCATGACCCAACCTTACCTAACTTTTCCTAAATATAAACATCAACCCGTTTATACTGCAGGTTGAGATATTTTTCTTGATTTCCTTTTTCGAATTATTCATGTCTAAAACACCAAGCTAATCTTTTTGTGCATTTTCGCAAAAACCAGAAGAAAAAATAAACTCCCACATTAGGTACTCAGCCTTCGTCCATAATACTCACCATTTCTTTCTATCACCTCATTCATGCGAGCATTTTTAGTTTCTTTTTAATGTAAGTAAAGCATTAAAATAAATTACTAGTTAAATGCGTTTTCTGTTTGAAAATAGAAGCGTAAAAATACTGAAAGATAGCAATTTAGAAACGTTTCAATTGAATTGTCGCAGTCGAATGTCCTTTGGATGTTATCCGACGTTTATAATGGCTCCGTGCGATTTTACTTTGACGCTGAGTTTGTAATCGCTCTGCATTAATTTGCATGTAAATCAAGTCCAATGCATATTACTGCTGAAGGAGATTCTCTGAATGCTTGCGAATGCAATGCACATTGGACAAGTGCGACCGAGACCGCTGAGCTCAAATGACACATGGCAATGCAATCGAGATGAAGTAGGAAAGCTAAAGACGAAATGGTTTCACGAACTGAAGGGAAATTTTATTAGACAAGTTTTTAAAGAAAACAAATTTTCAGAAAGTAGGTAGTGACAATTGTAAAAGGTTGATGGTTGAAGGTTAAAAGTTGAAAGTTTTAGAAATTAGGGACAAGTCTTTGGGAAAATTCTTAGAACACTGAAAGCTTTTAATTCTGGAAGTGCATCGTTAGTCGAATCGACTTACAAATACCATACTTTTTCATACAGGGCCAAAATAACTCGGAACCCCAAAAATGTTTTACGAAAATTGAGAAAAAATTGTCTATTATGTTGAAACGTTTTGTTGGGTTACAGAAGAGTTGTGTGCATTGTGATTCCCCGCTTTTTGGATGCGGTGTCCCTCCCGGTCTGTTGGATTCCTTATAGATCCAGATGGCATCTTTTAGGAAACTGAAATATACTTACAAAGCTCCGGCGAAAAAGGTGTTCGATGCGATGGTTGGAGGTCGACGGCGAAGAGGGAGGCCGTGTCTCCGGTGGAAGGACCAAGTTGAAGAGGCCCTGTCATCACTTGGTGTGACCAACCAGAGGCGCCTGGAGAGAAGTTTTGCGGCAGGCCGTAACCCGATAGCGGGTTGTTATGGCCAGTTAAGTAAGTAAGTAAGAAATATACTTATTTGAAAAAGGATAGAAAATTTCAAGCATTTGTAACATGCAGATCTTTTTTAAAATATTCGTATAGTAGTTATTTATTTATTTTTCATTTATTATATTTATTTTATATTTATTTATTTTAAAGTTGTCACCCAGTGTTCCTTGGCTCTAATTTGTTTATGAATGAATAAATGAATGAATGAATGAATAAATGAATATCAAAGCAAAATTTACTTTTGGTAGAAATTTAAATTGGTTTTCTGCAGTTAATTTGCGTTTGCCAATTTGAAATGAAATATCAACTCATACCCAAAATGTGGTAATTCAACGTAAAAAAAAATGTTTTTTAAAAATAATAATTATCGGCTACGTAAATTAAAAAAAATTATAAATAAAAGTTATTAAGTGACGTAAAAAAAAATCCCAAAATAATACTTGTTTCTTATAACAGTTATTATGCAACTCAAAAATATTTATTAGATGATAACAGTTACAGGTCACGTAAAAATTTCTTATTGAGAATAATTATTATAAAGCAATATTTATAGAAATTTCTAAAATTAGGGAAATTTTTTTGTTTCCACAAATATGGATAATAATTATTTTAGGTCTCTGATTCTTACCTTTAATAACAATACTAACCTGAACCTCAATGTGATCAAATTGAACTTCAATCTAAACATGGAACGCAACCTGAACGTTAACCTGAATCTAAACCTTATCCTGAACGTCAAGCTGAGAAGTAACCTGAGACTCAATTTGTTGAAAACGGTTGACGCGCAGGACGCACAATGTATACCTTCGCTTCAACCTCTGCCTCTATGTACATCTACCTCTACAGTTGCTCGACCGTTACATTTACCTCCACCTCAACCTCTTCTTCTATCTCTACCTTTCACTCTTCCTTTCACTCTTCACCTAACTCCACCTCATTTCCAACTCATTCATAACCGAACTTGATCGAACCTAACCTACAACTCAATCTTAATACAACACATTTCCTTCTTTCGTACATCTGTCAGCTTCTTGATTTTTTGTGAATTTGAAAATATTGGATTTTTGTTTTCAGCTTCATTCGTCTGTTCCTACCATTCATTATCAACGTTTCTTCATCTGACGTGAATTCCGTTGCCACATTTCAACTGTCAACGATTCGTTTGCTCATTCCGTGTCATGGAAAAACCAAAATTGTAAACCATTTGATTTCACAGTTTAAGAAGCCATAAATTCATAAATTCAAACTTGCTTCAAGCAAGCAGCGTTGCCACATTTTTTCAGTCACAAAACGCAGCAGGAAGACACGCGCCATCTACTCGTCCACTCGTCTGGCCCATCAAACGAAGATATCGCAAACGATGTCAGCAGTGTGCGAGTGCATTTGTGCGCTGACATGTGTCACTTGCAGCCGGCGCACTGCACTGCACTCAAACTTGTTGTGTGTTCTCGTATTTGCAAAATGCAGGAAATGAATGCACACATTTGTGCGACTGCAGGCAGTCCGGCAACAAAGTCGTCAACATTGTGTGCACTTACAATACGAATATAGTGTGGCAGATATAAATCTTGTGCAGCATTTTGTGGCATGCATTGTTAGGTTTGAGTTTATGACAGGCGGTCTCTGCGCTGACGCGCTGCACTCAATGCTGCTCGAAGTTGTGGTCCTCACAATTTATGACTTTGCACAAATTCATTTTGTCCATTTGGACGCCAAAACTGTCGCCTGCAGCTTTTATCGGGCGCTTCATTCGCCTCATTATTAACACTTTAACTTTGTGAATAAAATGAAATTTATCGATAACGACTGGAAGTTAGAGCATTAAATTTCGTTCAGCCTCGCTATCGCACAGTCTAAACGCCGGACAGGGGACACATTTGCTTCAATTAATTGCACACAAGTAAAGTAAACAATCCGATTTATTGGCCCCGACCGGATGCAGTTCATCAAAAAAGAAAAACGACCAAGTTGATTGTTCATTGAGTGCGTCCTTAGTTACCATCAACAAGATTGTTGTGTTAAGACAAACACAAACAAAAATTTCGCAGTATTTTCAGCTGAATGCGAGCCTAATGCTCCATAAATATTAAACTTGAAAGTTAAGGAGCCAAATATTATTTTGTCTGATTTAGAGCTGATGCTGAGCGGCTTTGTGTTGGTATTTTCAATCTGCTTTAGAGCTAATAGAAAGTTCAAAGAAGTCCGCGAAACATTGCACATGTTAAGTCTTGTTGTCAAACTGGTTTAATATAAGTATTACCAATTTTAATTTAGTCACAATGAGCTGAAAAATGAAGGAAACTTTGTATCAAGCAACACTAAATCTACAAGAAATTTGCAATTAAAGGCAACTATTCTGCTCCATTAAAATCATAGTCACAAGATGTCGCCGCAAATGGTCTTTTAAAAACTTGAATAAGTTTTCATTTCTTTCTTGCCAATTTTCGACCTGTAACTGAAAGTGAGAAATTGAAATAATTCCATAAAGTTTCGCTATACAAATCACCTAAAGCTGAAAAGCAATCAACACTCAAAACGTCAGCTGACTTGGCATTGATTTTCTGAAATTGAGTGAAGACGTTTTCAATAAATATTGCAATCACTTCAGTCAAATGCAGCCAGCCGCCCACTTATGAATAAAACATTAAATTTTCATTCACTGCCCGTTTGAAAGCAAGTCAGTGAACATCACAGCTGGCCATTGACATATTTGACAATTTTTCATTTGAAGAGAATCAACAAACAAATATATAAATACTTGAAGTTAGTGTACAAGAAGACTAAAGAAATCAATGCGATATTTAATTGAATTTCAAAAAGAAATACTAGAAAATATGAATGAAAAAATCGTGAAGAGAAAATTAAAAACATTTACATATATTTGCATTTTTTAAGAAATTACAATAAACTCTGGAAGAAGAGCTGAAAATATTTCTAGTTACTCTAAATATTTTATTTTTAAAAGTTTAAAACGATTTGAATATTTGATTGAAATTACTCATACGACCCGTATTTCATATAAGGAATTTGATTGAGTAGTAGTAGTTAGTAGTTTCACACAAGAATGCATAATTAAACATGATTTATTTTTAATTTAATTAATTTTAATTAATTTTAATTCCTTTTTAATAATTTTTTTTTAATTTTTACATAAATTGTATTGATTAATATTCTAGAACCCAGTATGTCCTAGAATTGGTACATATGTACGTTCCAAGTATTATTGTCGCACTTTAATGGGACAAAAAAGTTAACCGAATCAACATAAAATTAAATTCATGCGCCTCACAATTTGGCTACAATGAATTTGTTGCATAAGGGGGGGCATATTTCCAAGTGAATTTTGTCCGAACTAGACTCTTAAACAAGGAGTTTGAGCACAGTGATAAAAGCTTTTTGAGGACTCTATCTGGACTATTTTTGGAAGAAATAAACTTCAGGTACGTTCTTCACATTAGAGGATTTTCATCGGTTTATCAAGCAGGGATTGATTCATGCCTGCAATCACCTTATTAAAAGTCAGGTGTCAAATGAGGCATGTTTCTAAAAACTCAACAGATGAGACCGTTGTAATGGGAGTTCTCTGGTTTGGTCCAGTGCACGTCTTAGTATGAAGAAAAATTAGAAATGAGATGGTGTAGCTAAAGAGTGGTCGGAACAGGAGTTCTGTGCACCTGAACCACGAATTGGATTAAGCATTTTAATAGTTTTGGATCTTGGCGACAGTTAGACAGTGTAGACAGTGTACGGCAGCCTTGAAGATGCTAATGGGCAGCGAAGCCACAAGAGTTGTTGGCACAGAAAGTTGTTAAATGTCTAACTGACTTAAATTTAGGAAATAACTAGCAAAAACCTTGTTGAGGTGACTCTTTTACCTGTAAACAGTTCTTTGAAGATGACAACACAACCGCGCACATTGTGAGCGAGTTTCCGGCTTTGGTGTAACTGTTCCCAAAAGCAAAAAGTTATAGTCCATAACTTTTTAGTCACGTACATCTACTAGAGACAACGCGTGACATAATCTTAAGGAAAAACTCAGCGATTAAGGCAGACCTCCTCATGATTAGACATAAATCATCTGGGACGAAAATAGATCCATTACGTCCGCTCCGACTTGCTCCGACTAATACTCGATGGTCTTAATAGGTAAGAAATCCGCAAGCTGGTGGATGCGGGTCTAACAGTTTCGATAAAAAAACTTTGCATTTCTATTTTGTCCAAACCAACTCTGTCAAAACCAAATTTAAAAACAAAATTTCTTTCTTTCGACGGCTCAGCAGAAGTAACTTTGAGAATCCGGCAAGTTATTCACTGATCTACTACCAATGCGGGTCTAATAGTTCAAATCGATATTTTCACCTGTTGCGCAAAAAACAGGACTGACACATTTGTAACATTAACCCTTCTGCCAATACAAAGGTGCCTGAATCATCCGAACGAAATCATCAACTTCACATTTTAACCTTTAAAGGAGAAATTTTCTCTGGAAGACTAGCCAATTGTCAACGTAAGACCCAAGTAGGACTAAAAGCACAAACTTATGTTTAAAGCTTTAAGCCCACCGACCTCAATGCTGCAGCGGATAACCATTTTACTTCTGACGCACTGGCGGAATACCTTTTTGCAAATAATCTCACTTTGGTGTTAAAAAATAATTCTCGCAAAATACGAAAATGCACTGTTAATATATTTTTAATGTTTTCAACCTGAATTATCAATAAATAACGCATTGTTTATTTTCTATTATTTTCACTATTCCCATACAAATTCTATGAAGGTACCCGGGTACCTTCGTACTGATGATGGGTAGAAATTTTTCGTATTGACAGAAGGGTTAAAGCCGAAACGACTAAAGTATAACTCACTTAGGTCTAAGCCTGTGGTTTTTGATAGATATTGAAACCTCCTAAAACAAAATAATTATGTATGGAGCAGCTCTTGAACTTTTAATTCGCAGTCCTATTCATTACTTAAATTCTTGGTCAGATTGCTGCGGGAACGAGGCCTTAGTCTTTTAATCGGGATCGGGAAACCATTATATATATTTATGTATATGCTTATAATGAATACAATTAACTATCTTTTTGTCTTTTTCTTCTATTTTCCTGTAATATATTTTGCAGTTATTCGTTGGAGATTTAAAAAAAGACATACTAAAGTCTTTGCTTTAATGAATCTGGAATTCACGCCTATTTATTCACAAATGTAATACTATATATTTAAAGCAACAACTAAATTCAAACAATTAGCAGGGCCGAACCGCAGACTAAATAAATTGCAAGTAAATTTATTATCTCTTTATAAGAAAACTTATACTTTACTGCCAGCTATTGACCATAAAATGTCCGGGAAGAGCGCAAACAGAAACTTTACTAATTGAATCAGTCAATGCTCGCATATATTGTACGAGTATTTTCTGAAAAGCCAATTGACGGCTGCGGCAATAATAAAAATCACAGCTTAATGTGCGGTTGTGGCCCAGACGCGCGTAAAAAGCACCAACGCGAGGACGACAACCGAACGAGCGAAGCAAATGCAGGAATAGGTCGACAGTCGTTGCAGGCAACACTATCAAATGAAATTTTTATGACTTGCGTGCACACAAGTGAAATAAAATAAAAGCGTCACATACGCGACTGAGCACAGACTGCGCTCGTGCTCGGCGTGCGGTTGAAGCACGCAAAATCGCTGCAAACGACAGCTGTAAATTGGCGCTGAAAGTGATCGTCAATGGAAATTGGCAAACTTTGCGTTCACTTGCCGGCTTTCATTCAGTGTGGTGTGGCTTTTATTTAGTTAGTTTACGTGGTAGCTGCGCTGGGCATTGGCAGCATAAACAAGCGTGACAAGTTTCCAAAAACAAAGCATAAACTCACACAAGTAAGCGCTCAGCACACACATGCGAGTCGAAAGCACATAACACCTCACGTTCCGAGCGCTTAGCTGGTTTCGAAATTGCTTCGTAGAATTAAAGCTTTCTGCAAACCTTTACTTCTTCGCTTGTCGCTTGTTAGCAACGCTGAAGTCAGAGAAATTGTTCAGTGAACGAAAGCCTTACAGTGCAATGAAAAGGAAGTGAAACATGAATTAGTCACTCACACATAGACGCGCACACGCCCCGTGACCAGCTTTGGCAGGAAGAAAACCAAACACACTATGACTCTCCGTACCATATTTCGTCCAATAAAATTCTACGTTGTGTATACTTCAAGTGTGGCGCAGAGATTATGGCGAAGTCGGCAGCCGCGGCTGTGTGTATTTATTAGCAAGCAAATTGCTCTTCTGACTTTTGATTTTAACATCAAAGATGCGACTTGCTGAAGTATATAACTTGCTTAACCCATACATGGCCGCTACAAGAAATTGCCGTGTTTTAGGTTAGGATGACGTTGGGCCCTTCCACTCAGGAGTCATATTGGCCCATTGTGAGTTAATTCTGGTTGTACTCAGGAGGTAACACAGAAAGTGTTGTATCGTTTCCACTTTTATCTTGTCTCCGTAACTTCTGCAGAGAGACGCAATGTCGGCCATAGTCGGTCCTACTCTGTAATAAAGATTATATATCTTTACAGAATTCCACCTGTCAATAGCCATGTACAGGTTAGAGCAGAGGTGGTAGCAGAGAATCCGCCACTTTAGTTTCCTAATTTCGTTAGCTGGGTGCGTACTTAATCAGTCAATTAGTAGGTAGTAGTATTTTTTTTCTTAAATTTCCAATGTATGTTATGTCTAGAAGTAATGTTTTCCATATCCTCACGAACGTGTGTAAATTTTAATTGCTTGATAATTTAATAATTTCTAAAGATAAAAAGGATGTCTTTATCCATCAACATTTAAAAGGAATAATGTGTAAGTTTTGATCGAAAAATTGTTTTATTCTCAAAATAATTTCTTATAATGACAAAAATGCTCTGTCGATAACTAAAGCCCCTCGAACATAGGCAACAGGACTACACGGAACGAGCAATTGTTGGCAGCAACAGCTTTACATACATTTAGGGGCTTGGTAATTTTGCAGGATTTATCGCAGAGAGGGTTTGAGGTGATGCTGGAACATTGGAGAACGAGTTAATCTCCGAGCAGACAAGTATAAAAGGCGGCCGGGTATGTTGGTGCAAATCGGTTTGGTTTTGACAAGAAACGGTGTAACAAGGATAAGAAAGTGAAGCGAAAGTAAAGTAACTTGTGAATTACTGAAGTGAAAGTGAATAAAGTGTAGTAGTAGTGTAGTAGTGGTGAGCTGCGTTCAAGTGTTTCAGTGTGTTTTATTTAGGCACAATTTAAAGATACGAACTACGCCTGTGTTGGCCAGCAGAACTAATTTTCGTAACAATATATACAGTACACATAACTTGGTGAACGATTTTTAGACTTTGCATTGCTGAAAGCTTTAGTTTGTACGGTTTGATAAGAAATGTAAAATGCAAACTCGGTGTGACGTCTCTAAGCTCTTCTTTGGCGCCTCAACTTAATGGTTCGTTCATTTTCTTATCGAATCATACACAATGCAGGATGCTGGCGTTGTGAATTCGAAAAATTGTGTTATTGTGTTTATGTTTAATATAAATGTGTAAACGTCATATACATACATGCCTGCATATACTTGATGTATTCATGTACTAGATCACCCGACTATTTGATAAAGGAATATTGAAAATTCACACACCTGCTTTCGCCACATCTTGGCGGCATTTTGTGACATTTTGTGGTTTTGCACGCAACTGGTTTGCGTTGGAAAAATTGAAAGGAAACTCTGTATGCAATGTACTGTCCATTAATAAATAAACACTTAAATATGTGTATGTATGTATGTATGTCGAGTATGTATGTATATAAGACTAATGTGGTTCTTATTTGCGTGACGAAACTGTTTTTAGTCGAAAATGGAAGGATGAATCAATGCATTGCAATGCATCCATTACTTTTTTAAAGAAATGGTCGCCTGACGTTAGCATGATTTCGTAAAATTTAAAGCGTGTCACACATGTTTACACACTCACTAATGTAAATAGAAAGGAATGCAAAGAAAATGCTTAGAATACTTAATGCTTTCATTTCAAGTGCTTTTTACTCTTAAGTATAGTAAAGTAATGCGACTTTATAAAAGTCGCAAGTATTGAATGAACCAAGATCATGAAAAAAAAAATCAAAATTACAAAAGTTATGAGGTTTTGAAAAAAAAAATTAAGATTTTCGCATTTTTTTGTTCACTTATTATTTTTTTAAATAAACAATTTTAAAAATTTGTTGCTGATCGTGGTTCGTTTATTAGAAAAAACCCTAAGGAACATTCAAAAAAAATTTGGTGACGATTGGTTCATTCCAGCGCCTTTAATCACTTCCGTTAGGTCCGAAAATGTGGTTCTCAGAAAAACGTGTTTAAAGTTTAAAGCGCGCTTGGCCGGTGCTCGGCACTGCTCTATGTAACGGCCTGTAACTTTTGTAATTAATGGTAATGGTTAAGTAAATCGAGCAAACAAGTTTACAGTCCGTGATACCGCATTAAATTGTTCTATAATCAGATGAACCTTTAGAGAGTCTGCATTTAGGTTGATTGCTTATTGCCAAAAATAGCTAAAAACATCAATTCATATTTTCCAGAATATTTCATAAAAAGTAAATGCTTTGTTTTGACTGCAGTAATTTCATAAAACCAAAGTGTTTTGGACTTAAAGGTTCCTATTTTGTCATCGTTAAATTCATGCAATATGCATTTTTTTCATATCCTGACTGTGGTTTGCAGATTTCTATAGCTCAACGAAATGATCGAAAATTCAAAATAGATACCAAATTGTGTAGCATAATTTGTATACGCCTGACATTTATTCCTTTTAGGAGCTTATTGTGTGCGAACTTTGGACTTCGAGCGGCAGTTTGCTACACCACTGTAAGTTACGTGTGTGTGCGTGTGCGTATGGATACCGTTCTATGTTTGTACGTGTTCGATGGCAACAGATTATTTTCCAATACAGGATTAATTGTATGTCTAACACAGCATGGCAATTGCGACAAGCAGTCGACTTGATGTGTGGCAATCAAAGTTTGGCCATTACATGCACAACTGGCTGTAAGTTCTCTGTTGCCAATCACATCGGCTTACCGACAAATTTATGTCTTGTATATATGTACATGCATTGCAGGTGTTTATGTAACAGCAGGAGCCAGCAGCTTTACATGCATTAATTCATTGAAGTAATCTTTTCTCACTTTATGTTACTGTCTAATGTTAAGTTATGTTTATTTGCATAAACTTCTAACAAACTTTTACTTTGTCGAATGTTGAATTTTCCAATACTGAAAGACATGCGTTGAATTATTTTTGATTTTGTACTGAAATACTGAAACCAATGGGCTGAATAATTGCAGTTTGTTTGTTTATTATTTATTATTTGAAGTGCTTTCAAAGCAATGGACCCATTAAATCATGTTTCCCTAAACAAAGTGCTAACACATGTTGACTCCGTTAGATTTAGATTTAAAAAAAAAACGTCAAAAACACTTGTCGGAGCATTTTCACCAAGTTCGAAGTAAATACAATTTGATCCCGTCAAATTTTTATTTAAAAGACACACTTTGTCACACTTTGATTTATTTCAACCAATTTTCAAGTCAATAGGTCCATCAATTATGTTTTTTCCATAGTCTTTCTGTATACGAATCTTAACCCATTGTAAAATTTTGATTTTAAAAAAATTGCAAATATGTGTAGAATTATATTTCATTCAAAATATTTTCACCAACTTTGAAATTAGTAGAAATTTAAATTAACCCATGCTTTGCCCTTTTAAACCCAAAATTTCAAATAATCCCGCCTTAGTGAAGGTTCATTTTCTAAAGTGGACATACAGTTAAAATTTCATGCTTATAGCTTCAGCAGTTCCGGCTGAGCGATGATGAATCAATCAGTCAATCAGTCAGGACAAAAAAAATCTATCTATGGTCATATGGAAGAGTAGCTTAGTTGTAATTTTAATGTTCAGACCAATGCACTATTGTTTCAAAAAACTCAAGGAATAAGTAAACGTACATAAAATTGATTAAAAAAAACAGGATTTTTTACAACATATGAACCTCGTCTTGACTTCTATAAAGCTCTCAATGCAATAACTCAGTTCTCTCCTATGTCGACGCAAGCTACTCTACCACATGACCACAGATATGTATATAGATTGTGCTTACAATCTGTTAACTCTTTCGCTACAGGTTTTTACTGGGAAAGTTAAAATTGTAAAATTTACGTCTTTACGACTTCTATGTGGTTATATTAGCAACATTCCATAAGAAATTTTTCTAATTTTTATACTCGGACCCTGTATTTTAGAGTGTTTTCCTATGAGTGCAATCACGTCGGTGTGGCTGTAGTAATTACTTAAACATAAAACTTTTTACGCATAACGAAAATTTGATTATTTCTTCATTTACTTCAGCCAAAGTTAAAAAAAAAGTATCTAAGTTGAAATAAAACGTCAAATTAAAAAGTTCTCTTTCTGCTTCTTCTTTTTTTTACTATGTCACGATATACCATTAAAAAAACGTCTATACTTCTCTTCTTTAAACTTAAATATTCAGTTTATTAATTTCGTATTTTTCCTAAAACTTCAAACTATTCTAAAGACCAACAAAAAAATGTATTCTTGTATCTACCATAGAGGACGCAGACGTCCACAAAGTAGCATGTTGCCATATGGCAACCAAATAGCGAAAGGGTTAAGTATATGAAAAATCAACTTGTGTGCTGCTTAAGCTGCTTCAATGTGTGCTTTATGCAAGTCAAATGTGCCGTAACATTTCGTGCTCGAAGGATTAATAGCAGTTTTACATGCAAAACAAATAAATTTAAGATTAGATTAGATTAAAACTTTTCTCATTCATTGTAATTTAATTGCTTGATTCTTTCTTGCTTGATCTTTTTTGCCGCAAGGATTTTTTGAGAACATTTTTTATTTTCAGGAAATTCATTAGTTAAGTTTAACCCGGATTTATTGCTAACTTCTTCTGGAAATATATTAAGGTTTTTTGATAGTAAAATTTAATCTATCAAGGAGATTAAAAATCTGTAGCTCATGAGTCAATGTTCTAAGAAGTCGAGCGTATCTCTTCGTATTTAACGCATCTCAGTGGAAATGCTGTATTTGCCGAACGTGTAAAACAAGTTGCAGCTTCTTTGGTGTTTTCAGTTAATTTTTGAAGCTTTTCTCAGCAACATAATGTAGATGAAATTGTATTCTATAATAAACGAAATATTTAAAATCAAATTGAAATGAAATAATTCTATTCTAGATGTCTTTGTTGACGCAATTCTTTCATCTCTACAATTCAAAACTTTAACGCAACCTTGAAGAATTGTATTTCTCCACAGTAGTTATTAAACACAACTTGAAGTTTATTGGCCTGTGCAAACCTGTTTTATTGTTTCAATGAAAATTTTAATTAAATGCAAATGCAAAGCAGACACCGTCGGCATTATGGTTCCTTGCTATATTCCACTTGAATGGATAATTCATGCTAATTGGCCTATTTGCTATGCGAATATTGGATATCATTCAACCGCTACAAGTTGGATGCTGCACAAAAAGCTGTGCATTATGCCGCTCATGAAATTCTACAACAAAACTCCAAAGAAATATAGTGTCCACGTGTGCGACAGAAGTAGACCTAATAATTCGTTTATTTGACAAAGTTTGCTCAAACGAATCAGCCGTTGCTGGGAGAACACAAATTAAATTAGAGCAAAGTTTCGGTATCGTTGTCGGTGTTGGTGACGGTGTCGTTTTCAAAAAAAGTTTGGTCATTGGCTATTGATCTGTTGTTGTATGGCTAACGCTTTGAAAATATTTCTTTAATATGAAACTTTTATATTGAGTTCGTTGTTTTGTAGCTAAACCTTCGTTGCCTGATTTAATTTCTGTATACAAAAAATTTTTTCGTCTTATTATTCTAGTTGCTTGTTAACCCCTTGACGTATCAGTTAGCGCAACGAAATTCGTTTCCAACTGTTCGCACACAACTTGCACAAAACAAACCGGTTTTGATGCTTACAAACGGCTGCAAAACAAAACGAAATGTGAATGCGTGTAATAAAACTAAAATGCTTCACTGTAAATTTAAATATTTTTGTAAAATTTAATAATATATTGCTTCGTTTGTTTTGTTTTTAAACATTTGATATGTTAACTTTTATTAAAAACACTACATACAACTTTATTTTTTGAGTATTATAAATAAATTAAATATTTTGCTCACTGCCCGGGCAAATGCCCGATTTAAAAAATTGAAATGCCCAATTTAATTTTTCTAAAAAACAACACTGACCACGAGTCAGACTCGTGTTAATCATGTTAGGCACAGAAATTGTACCACGAGTCAGACTCGTGATAATCATGTTAGGCACAGAAATTGTACCACGAGTCAGACTCGTGGAAATACGTCAAGGGGTTAAGTTGAGATGGTAAAAAATGTGTTGAATTCGGGCATCTACAAAAGAAGTTTTAGAAGAATTTGCCATAGCCTGCTGAGAACGCAGCAGCCGAAAGGAGAAACGGTTTCATCTATATTTTAGTGTTGGCTACCACGGAGATTCGAACCTAGGTCGAGCGTCATTGTGTACTCGCAATTCAACGCACTAACCGAATAATAAAAAAATTGGTATCGGCATCGACCAAAAAAAACGCATTTTAAGTTGAGAAGACACTGAATTTTAATGCAATATTTATTAATAAGTCGAGCTTACGTCAGTATTTTTGTTTATCCCAGTGGACATGTGGAATAGATCTGATATATTATTTTTTTTTATATACATGTTAATGTATGCGTTGGATTCTCTAGTGATTTTATTTAAATTTAAATTTTTATTTTTTCGTTTTTGTGTTATTTATGTGAAATATGTTACAAACAAATGTAGATTTAATAAAGCTTTTTGTTGTTTTTCTTTTTGTAAAATAAACTGTTTTTGGTTGAATCCATTCGTTTTATATTTTCTACTGAATCGGCATTGGCCGATTCTCGTCATTCCGGCAAATTAATCGGCATCGACCAAAAAAGTAGGGAATCGGTCGGACTGTAGTTGCATGCAATGTGCAAAAAAACAGCTGATTTTGCGGCCTGCTTAGTGTGTTGCAGGTTATCGTCATACGGGCCAATTTAGTATGTTGTAGCCTAAAAAAGGTCGTTCAATATTTTCATGTACTTATAATAAAGACTTAATTAAATTAACTTCAGAGTGAGAGGGAATTTTTGTATTCTTCAAGTTTTCAGTATTCGTTTGATCAAAATTGGGGGACCAATCACTTTGAAAACTTATTGAAGATGAAACTTAGGTTGTGCAGATTGGAACAACACTCACTAACTAAACGAAATGTAGAGATAAATACTTATATGGCCACCTGATCTAATGATATATATGTCCGAACAACAACAACAACAATATCTATTCACCAATCTGTACCCTGATTATGGAGAACGCACAGTGTGACGAGTTCATGTAATGATTGGACAAAAGGAGGAGGAGTTATCCCAAAGCAATGAAAGTTTGGCAAAATAATTCATTGAAAATACAAATTGTTTACAAGTTTATGAACAAAAAAATTGTTTATACATGTTTTCTTTGCTTAGGAAATGCAAAGAAAATGGTACCAAGGAAACCCTGGATTATATTCTTTGCTCTTGTCCGGCTATCTTCCGTCCATCCGCGTTCTTCTTCAGGATCAAAAAGGTCTCCAAGCATGACATCAAGTCGCTGCTGAATTTCGCTAGGAATACCCACATTCTTACTGATCTCTTTTACGTCGATCCGCAAGGCTAATGACCGATTTCATAGTGGTTAGTTAACCAAGTGTTAGCTTTAATCAAGAACCGATAGTTAACCATTGATTTAACAGATTTGGCTTTCACATTGACTGGTTATCTGACAGTGTTGCCAGATACCTGAAATGACTTTCTTCTAAATCTGAAAAAAATACCGAAATTTTCTCCCAAAAGTTAAAAAAATCTCCTAAATTTGCTTTATAATTTGCATCATTTGAAAGGAATAAAACTTCTGATAAAAAATAATTTAAATAATATAATTTTTTTAATGCAGCCTTTTTTATTCATCTTCAGCTTAACAAGAAAAACTTAACAAAAACAAAACATATAACAAATGAATTAAATAAAAAGTGCAATTTTTGCCGAGATTTCATTGTAAAAATAAGAAATAAGTGAGAACGAGATAGAATGAGCTTACATTTTGTAAGCTTACAAATTTTTAACACAATAGGGTGCTTTGACTATTAAAATAGTAGCCAAAATATGTTTTGTTGTCAGTGTTCCCTATACATCCTACTTCGTTATTCAAATATCTCCTAAAAATCCACTAAGGATCAGAAAAATCTCCTAACATAAAATATAAATCTCCTAAACTTTCTCCTAAATAATTCTTCTTCCTAAAAATTCTCCTAAGAGGCCAAGAATCTTCTAAATCTAGGAGGAAATCTCCTGATTTGGCAACGTTGCTATCTGAGCAGCTGATTTAGAAATTATGTGTGGCAACACTGTTTTAAATTTGTGCTTGTATAATATTTGAAGCATTGTTCTGACTTTGTTGAAATAAAAAAAACAGATAAAAAAACGATTTTTCGTTTGAATTTTTGTGAAAAATAAAAGACACCCGAATTTTTCAATCTAAAAAATTGCCTTTTTTAAAACTTTTTTTACTGATGGAAAAGAAAAGGTAACAATTTTTGAATGTCTCAATTTCAAATGTTGTCACACTTCACAACAAGTGAACGCTGTCAAATCAGCTGATTTATATCTTGGTTAACCATTTAACTATCGGTTAACCAGAGATTGTGAAATTGAAAAAGGGTAGTTAGCCATTTGTTAATGGTTAACCAATCACTGTGAAATCGGCCCCAAGAAGTTCTAACTAGTACTGGTAGGGACCCGCATAGACCCGACATGGCCAGTCACCTTACCTAACCTATCTACTTTGTTTTAAGTACCATCTCTATAGACATAAACGTGGTTTTGTGAATTCACAGTCAATTGAAACTGACTAAAACAAATTTAATTGTCAAATTTTGAGCCACCAGTTATGTTGGGAAACAAAATCCTGACGGCCAGTCTACTCTAGGAATCTCTACTGGGAATTTGTATTCAAAATGTAATTCGAGTGTCGGACAACTGCACTTTTCAATCATTAAGTTGCAATGCAATGGACATTATGTCTTAATTACAGTTGGTGCAATGCACAATGCTTTTTCTATCGCTATAATGAAATTTCCACCAAGTTGATTGACTGCTAAAATAACTTTGGACAACTTGCACTGATGTCCTGGCGCGCACTGCTCTGGAATGAACGTTTTAATTGCATTGCTGCGGCACGTTTTGTTCTCGTTCTCAGTCCAATTCTCGCATAGTTCGAGGGTTCATTCGTTCCGACATAGAAATTATTTTTCCTTATTGAGTTTGCTGATGGAAAAAATTAAGTAAGACGGCAAAATTAAGAGCTTTTAAACTATTCGCAATGCCAGCAAAGATACGCGGAAATGAGAAAAAATCGATTTAGCAACTTTTTAGTTCTTAAGCTTCGCTCACTGATGGGTGGCAACGTACCGCGTACTCGTATGTGCAGTCGGTTAAAGTGCGCAAAGAATTTGGTTTTGGGGCCTAATAATTTGGTCAGGGGCCCAATAAACCTATTGGGTTGCAGTGCTCCAAAGCCTTGCAAAGGCAAATCCCTCTCCTATGTCATTTTTTTTAATATAAATTACTTTTAAATTTCACTCCTATACGATTTGTCATTCCATAGCTGGCAATTGGCATTCATTCACATGAAATGCACGACTGTGCGCTCGGAATGAAAGCCATATGGAAGGCCATTAATTCCATGCAACACATCAATCAAATCGAAAAGCAATGGTTAAGAATTCGCATTGAGTGTAATCAATTTTCAATGCCAACTTTGTAGCAGCCGATACTGAAACGGCAACTGGGATTTGGCCTAACGCACAGTGATTCAACTCCATACAACCGCGGGACGAAATTAGAAGGAGTGGTCCGCTCTTCATAAATTTGGTATACTAGTTAATCATGATCTGCTGAAGTGAAATCTCCATTTTGTTTTTCTTAAAGTTTTGTAGTTTGGCAAAGCCTGAGACTTAAACTTGCAATTTTCGTCATTTTTGGAAAGCTATAGCACCAAATGTGTTGGCTAGATTTTTCAGATTTTACATTTAATCGGTAACCTCAACTTTGGTAATTGCAAAGAGTAACAGAAATTGTCTTAGGATTCTTTAGATTTGAATTAAAATGGAATATTATAGATGTATGTTTTGTATTTATGCAGATTTTTCAATTTTTCATGCTAGTTGCATACTTTTAGGGATAAAAAAATAAATTTTGTAGAAAAATAGGTGTTTAGACCACTTTTCAAATTGAATTATTTTCTGAGATCGGAAGATATCGGAGGATCTAATTACATTATCCGACAAAAAAAAGCCTGCTTAAAATTAAAAAAATTCAGGAACATACTTTCACAATGTGAAATTCACATACTTTTTAGATATTTTCCTCTAAGTTTTGCCAATTTTCAGATTTTTAATTTAGAAAAAATAAAATGAATTAAAAGTGATGTAAAAGCCTCAGCTTTGCAAATTTTGAGGAAACATTAAGAGCGAAAATGGCCACATCATTTCTTAATCTATATTGAAATTTTTAGCAACTTTTTGGTTACTTTCTATTTTTTACAAATTTTTTTACTCAATAGACTAAAAAACAGAAAATATATGTTTACATTTTTTTGTGAAAATAGTTTCAACTATGAGCCGCTTTTGCACACACACTAATTAATTTTTTGCACAGATTTTTTGGGGGTTTCTTAGTTGGAGTTTTACCTTTCAAATGACATCAAAATCGTTAAATTCTGAGACTATACATTTTTTGAATTTTTTCTATGGAACGAATCACTGTGCAACGTGGCGTATGAGTTACGTGCAATGTGTGCGTATTGGAGCGACGTGTCACATCCGCTCTGCTAGTTCTGCCGGCGCGCGGATAGTGTGTTGGTGCAACATTTTCAGCGGAATGATGAAGCATTTGCGAATCAAATTATAGCAATCGCGAGCCGGGGAAATGCAATTTCCTGTTTTTTAAGCCGCTGCACAGTTTTTACTGCAAGCAAACCAAACAAATAAAGTAATTAATTAAATTAAAACAAATATTGACCAATGTGCAGAGACTGTGTGTACTTTTGATTGAGTCGATTTTAATTTTCGCCAATGGTGTTGCAATTTTCCGACAGATGTGTGCAAGTGTGGTTTCATATTGTACGCTTGAATCAACGTTCGATTGCGCATGAATGGTACCAGCCATTGATTCTCGATGGCCGTGTCGCTGCTAGCCGCAAGTGCGCTTCATCACGTACAAATAATTGTCTTGTTTCGATGTCTGTGCGCGAAGTCAAATCCATTGTGACTTTTCAGGTTCACAAATTTTTGCACCACGGCACGCCACGTGACCGCATTTGCTGCTCGTGCGAATGTGTTGGCAACTTGCTTGTGTTTGCCTGACTTTTGAGCCGAAAGGTTCACAAAGTTTTATTGCACGCGCACGGCTCACATTTACCTTAAAAATAACAGCAGTCGACCGACTTCTCAGCTGGGTGGAAATGGTGACAATTTGTTGTGGTCTGAGTGTTCTAATTTTAATTATTTCAAGTTGAGTGCTACAATTTTTAGGCAAAAGAAAATCAATGAAATCAAAGTATGCAATGAGTAGTTTTTAGTTCTATCTATATTTCATTTATTGGTTTCATCTAAAGATAATGAAATATATTGTAGGTGATAGCAAAAAAACAAAAGAGTTACACAATAAAAGTTCCATTCTTATGCTTCAAAACTATCACGTGCCCAGTAGACTGGTTTTAGTGCACGATTTTTCGATTTCGATGCTCCGCAACCTCTCATTTTATGCGGTTTGGTAAAAAAGTGCATGAGCCAAAAATTTTTGGGGCTAGGGTGGGGCTAAATGGCGTCTCATCGAGATCAAAGTTCACAAAAAAGCTTGCAAATTCGACAAATTTCTCTACAGCTGGTCAGAAGTTGCTCTGAGAGGGTTAAAATTTATGACCGACCCCTCTAGTTTTCCTTACTGAACATTTCTTTCAAACATACTCACCCCCTATATCCAACCCTTAATGGGGCTCCCATACAAAATGGTCATTTTTATAAAATAGGCTCCCACTGCTCCCACTAGGTTGCTCCCAGACGTATCAAATGTATGACCGACATCCATTAATTTTCCCTTCCGAATGTTTCTTCCAAACATATCTACCCGCTAACTCCAAGTCTTAAGGGGGCTGCCATACAAAACTGGCCATTTTCTATGCCATTAAAACCACTCAGAACACTAAAACCACTCTAGTGCCCAGCCGATTAACTTAGTAGCGGCTACTTATAAATTCTGGAAAATGGGTTAAAAATTACAATCATCATTTTTAAATCTTATCATTTCTTGAGGAACACAGAAAATTAAACAACTGTGTCCTTTAAAACTTATTTTTAAATTTAATACAAATTACTTATACGACTCGTAGTGCGCGTGACCAACTTAAGTAAATATATGAATAATGTTGTTTTTTCTCATAAATAGGTACTACTTATATATGCTGTTGAAATTCTGCGATCTAGCCGCGTTCTTTTATTAAGACAATTTTAATTACGCTGCTCTTCAACTTTAAATCCGGCACTAAATTACAAGGACAACCTTTGATTTTTGAAGTGCCTGGGAAATATTGGTCACACAGTATATTTGATGGCACCTTGTGCTGTAAAAAAAGCCGAATTCGTCGATGAAAACTCACACAAAACGTAATGTACTGCACATCGGTTGTTCAAGTTGCATAAAATGCCTTCCACCGGCAGCCTAACAACCACGAATCGTAAAAATATCGCAGGTGGGTAGACTATGTTGAAATTAATTCGGATGAGTGTACAGAATGAGCGAGATAGACAAATCGACAATTAACTTGCTGCAGTTGATGGCTCAGCCGAATTACGAAACTGAATTGCCATGACAGCAGCCAATAGTCGCTGACCGTTTGACCGCTGACCAATGAACGTCAGCGGTTAAATGACCTGTCTGTCAAATGGAGTAATACAATTTTTATGCAACAAGTGTCGCAGCAAAATTAATTTTGAACCTGGCTGCACACAGCTTAACCGAAATGTCCGAATGTCACAGCAAAGCAGTTTCATTTAATTACAATCGGTTGGCTAAAATTTTTATCGGCGCATAAAAAATGTCACATCGTTTATATTCTTATGCGACAGTTGGCTGACGGCGTGCTCGAACTGTGAAGTAATCAATGCTGGGTTGAGGTAAAAATGAAGGCCATTCAGTATGAAATTGTTGTTTTTTTATGCCAATGCACACAGCAGATGACGTGATTAGGTTTTCAAATGTAATGTGAAAAAATAGATACATCACTATACCCAATTAGAGGTAAGTAGGAATGGTTGCTTCGAGATGAACACGCTTAGTCCATTAACACTAGAAAGACCGCAAGTTTTCCATACCCACAAAGATTACATATCATATCTGCTGATATATCGAAAAGTACATGTCGAATTTGGCTAATTTTTCACAGAATAAATTTAAAAAAAAAGTAAATTTTTTGCGATAAAAAAATAAAAGTCCCCAAAGCAAAAGTTGATAGAAATAGGTACTAAAGAAAATATAGATGTTTATAAAATATTTCGTTCGAAGCCTTGCATTTTTAGCCTTATCCTGGTCGTGGATGGCACAAGAAGTGTAAGATTATTTCTTCTTTTTTGTCAAAACAATAACAATTTGACACATGGAAATTCTAGTTTCACAGCATGTCTGCCTATTAAAAACGGATATTTAAAGCGGACGGCATTTATGACATCATAACGGACCATATAAAGCCCCATAGTATGTCTCTAACATAGTCAGCCAGCGTAACTTTCACACCCATTAGACAAAATCCCATGAGTACAGCCACCACTGTGTTTATTAAGTTCCAGTCTATATTTAGTATAGTAGTTGTCAAGACCTACTCTGGTCCTAAGAAACAAAAATTAGTACCAATCAAATAGCTGAAACCACCGAAAGTATTCTAAAAGCTTCACAGTATCGACAACACGAGAAGCTAAAATTAAATTGAAAAATTTCATTAACTCTTGTCAAGCGTACAAGTTTCCTCACGACTCTCCCTAACCACACATTTATATAGCTTGTCAATTTGTGGTTGAAAAAAACTAGGCATTTTTTTTTTTGCAAATTTGTCTAAAAATTATACACTTTGCAATACATTTTTTCTTTAGTTGATCCCATTAAATGTATCCAAACATCAGGCGGTGCGTTCATGCATCAATCAAGTACAACTCAATGAAACAATTTGTCAGTGCTGCCAACTGTTTTCAATATATATAAAATGTATAAAATGCACGATGACAAATCAATGTTTGCTGTGAATGTAACCATAAGTCGTGGCGACAATGTGTCACTTTTCGCGTCGATAGCGATTTGTTATTTTTAGATATTTTGCCATGATTTCGCTTGTGTTGGCTCTTGCAAGGACACGAATTCCATTTTGTTTAATTTCGCACACAAACAAATATACATACAAGTTTATTAGGGATTGCAATTCCGGACCAGTCTGGAACTAAAAATCGCAATCTCTGGATCACGGGATTTTTTTGGGAGTGAACATATTATTCAAAGGAATTAAATCAGACGTCTTTTTCAATACAATACATTTTATTCTCGTATTAAATACAATTTTGTGTTCTTACTGTAAAACTATGAACAAAATATTCAAGTCAAATAACATAAAATTAATAACATAAAAATGCATTTAATTGCCAAACACTGCCTGTGTATTATAAATGTGGACAAGTCTCACTGGTGTAAACAAAAGTTTAACTTGCAAGTTTTTACAAATGTCTTTTTTTGATGGTTTAATTTTTACTTACTCTACTGATTTTAGCCACTTGCAAATTTTTACTGGGATCCAAATCCAAACACAAACATGTAAAAAATATCCGTACGCAAACAGAGCTATTGTTGCATTGAAAGATATTCAAACCTCACAGGCTGTATGCAATTTATTTTCTGTATTAATTGAGAAGGTTTGCCTTTTTTTAAATTACATAAGTTTTTTTTAATAATTGGCTCTAGTTTAAGAGAAATCCGACTTTGAAGTTTGCTCATTTTAGTCGAGTTTGTCGCTTAAGTCTTCGAACGTTTAAATGCTAATAGGTCCTAAATCGTTCCTAATATCGCTTTACTCTCTTCGGCAAGTTTGTAGATATTTTAACGACCAACAAATTTGCTTCAGACACCAATCCAAAAAAAAATTCATTCAAACTGTTTAATTGCGATATGTGAATTTTTTTTACGCAGCGCAACGTGGCGTATGAGTGTCATTTAATTGTACATTTAATTATACTTAAATGACACTCATACGTCACGTTGCGCTGCGCACAAAAATGTACATATCGCAATTATACAGTTTGAATGTATTTTTTTTTACTACTACTAGGAGTTGGGTCAAATGAAGAGGACCTTCAGACCTTCAGAAAACCTTTAACCCATTGCTGCCGGGTACCAGTTCCGCCCATACGATTTTGATCAAATTTCATACACGACCTAGAAGTGACCCAAAATGATCAAAAATAATGATAAAAATAAATTTCAGCTTTATATCTCTGCACGTTGCAATGGTAGCTTTTTTCCATACTTTGTGAAGTGATCAGCTAATCACGTGAACAAAAGTTGTATTTTTACAGGTGAGTTAGGAGGCAGATTTTTGTGAAGTTCTAAGGCCACTACGTTTCGCCACATTTTCCACCTCCGGAAAATTCACTATTTTTGGAGTCTGGTAACTCTAGCTAGATGGCGAAATTTTAGGGTGACCTTCACTAGGTTAAGGTAGTTCCATCTTTACCCTAACTATCCCTATCAATGGTTTTGCGAGATCTCAAACATTGACTTTTTTGTGATTTAAAAAAAAAATCAATTTTCATGGGTAAAATTTTACCCATTAGGCAGCAATGGGTTAATGAAAGAAATAACAAATTAATATATATGTAGATATATCGAGCTTAAATGCGACTATTTAAATAAAAAAAAAATTTCTAAAATTTTTATTCACAAAGTCACTGTTCTATACTATGGTATAGTTAGGAAAAAGATCAAGATTTATTGTAAACAAAGTTTAACATAAATACCGAAGAACCAAGTTGAGAAACACCTTTCTGAATGGCAAAGTCGAAGAACACTGACCACTAAAAGAACAAAGCCGAGAAGGACCGTTTTTTTATTAATAGAACCAAGACAAAGAAAAGAGGAAAACTGTGTGTAGATTGCAAAAAACCAACCGAGGTATTCTGGGTCTATGTCGAAAGGAACACATCGAGGAAACTGTGTTTACATTGAAAGAGCCAAGTCGAGAAAGACTGTGTTTCCAGAAATCAACTCGACAAAAACCATGTATAGGGAAAGTCGGGAAAAGCCATGTCCAGAACTAAGTCAATAAATATACAAATATATACTTTTGTTGTTGACTTTTGTTTCAAAGTGCAGGGCATTGGAGGAACCTTGTCTTATCCATCGCATTTCGTGGATGGCGGTGATGTCAGCCTTACATTTTATGAAGGCTTCTGTCAATTGGATAGATGCACCTTTTTCCCTTTCCTTTTCGTTCCTTCCCTTTTTAGTTTTCATTTGTTGACTTAACGTGGCGAACCACAAATCCTGCGCACAATCCAAATTTCAAGTCCTGGGGATTGGATTTTGTGGTATTTTGTATTTTTTTTGGTTTCAAACCTTCATTCCAATTTGAAGAAGCAGATTGCTTGAGAACACCCCCAATGCCGTAAGCTTTTAACTCTCTCAATTAATTTCCATTTCTGTGCCAAAACACATACTATAAGTCACACATACTTCATTATGTCGAATTAGGGAAGCAAAGACAGCATCAACCAACGCAAATTGCCTCATTAGGCAACTTTCTCAACAACGTTGCAAGATTCTTCGAGTACTTTCGTAGTTCTAGTAAATACTGCACAGAATTTTTTTCGTAGGCGTCAAACCCACTCGACGGTCTATCCTGCGCCAGTTTAGAAGTAATGCGGATTCAAATGACTCTGCGAACCCGAGGCGGCTGGTTATTTATTATCACATTTGTCTATGTCACTTGCACATTAGGTCGACATTTACATGCGCCTGCACTACTCGAACATTTGTACACATAAGTATGTGCATATGTATGTATGTACGTTGGACGTATGTAAAGTTCGGCAAAGTCCGTCTGTCATAAATTTGCGTGCACAATGCCGCAATAAATAAGCGTGAAATACGAGTCAGCGCACAACAAGTGACACGAAAAGAGTTTACAAATGTGTGCGTCATAAATTATGTTCATGCAAACGTGTCACCCGTGAGCCATTTTGATTCTGTAACGATTAATCATTGACTCGAAGAGGTTCAGTGCTCGGAAAGGTTTACTACACGCGAATTGCAGGCAACAAGTGTTGCACAGTGTCGCGAGTAGGGACAAAAATAAAAAAAAATTAATGCCCTAAATGTAGAAAAATAAGTTTGTATTACTGAAGTAAATAGCTCAATTTAAAAAAATGTGAAAACGAATTTTAAAAATATCAATTTATATACCGATGGCAGGCCACCAAACTTGCACTTTGTGAAGGTTGGTGACTTGGGTCGAAATTATTGCAATTTGTTGAATGTAAGTTCGCGGACTTTTATTGAAAAATTTCCCATGGAACCTTATGTTAAGTAAATATATTCTATAAATATACTATTTTTGCAACTCTGGGGAAGCTTTCCCTCTTTTATTTTGCTTTCCATATTCCTTGTACCGCTACTTGAAGAAACGTCAATTCGTAGGAATAAAAGTGCAGTGTCATCAAACTTTAGATATCTAAGCTTTTAAAAAAAACTACTTCTTACTACTTCAAGATTTTACAGTGTGATATAGCTGAAAGTATGTATTAATAGAAACCATGGACTTAAGCTGCACAAACTTGCACGCTTTTAAAAAATTCAACATTTTCAGTGACGCATGCAGTCAAAAATAGGGACATTTTTTCAGCATGGTTGGCAGGGAAACATAGCAACCACTGCTGCGCTTTGCTTGAGCTATAAATTTTTGTTTGTAATAAAATGAAAAATTGAAAATAAATTGAAAAATTACAAATAAAAGGTAGATTCGATGGAAGATTTCGGTAATACTGGGTGGCTTGCCATCGAATTAAGGTAACTTTTGAAAAGAAGCAAATTTTGTAAATGCCTGCAGAACCAATTATATCAGTTAATAGGAAAATTAAAGGTAAACATGAAAACCGAAACTCTGATATTATGCAATTTAAAAAAAAATTAAATTTAAAATTTTGTCAAAAATAGATGTAGAGGGTTTAATTTGAATAATTCATCATCGGAAACCGATTGTCCTAGCAGTACAGATTAACAAATTGTAATTTTTAATGAAAATATATGCTTTACTGAATTTAATAAAAGGTATGATTATTTATTATTTGGGTTTCAAATTACTTACTTAATTATAAGTATGCACAGATATTTGTAGTTTTTTTAATATGTATTTACTTTTTTTATTACAAACGTATTTGTAGATTGATCGAAAACATTTTTGGTATATATGTATCTTTATATTAATGATATGAGTTGCTGTACCAAATTTCATCAATATATCTTTGATAGTTTCCGAGATACTGTCAACTTAGTATTTGGTTTGTACGGGAGGTGGGCGTGTCCGTGGGGCGATTGAAGTAATTTTTGGCGTATTAAATTCTCTTTATAACAAAATCATATGTACAAAATTGTATTGCCGTACAACTATTCCTTCTATTTTTGTCCCTCGCTACTGTGCGACGGTGTGCGCGACACTGTGCGACGGTGTGCGTAGGTCGATACAAAATTTTAAAGCTTTTAATTTGTTGTTTCAAGTTACAAAAACTCGAATAACAACGCATAGCTACTTGAAGCGAGTTATGTTAGTCGGTTCGTGGAGAGTTTTGCTGAAATCCAGTAAATTGCAATACAAAACTGTTGCGCACATGAAGGCAGCAGCAACGTGTTGGAACACAAAGGAGACATTTACCGAAAGAATGCGCTGTGATTTATGGCAACTGAAGTGTGAAAGGTGGCGCAGCTTGATAAATGTTGACATGTCTGGCATCCAGCCGAAAGAAAATCCGATTTCAAGGTTGTTACGAGTATTGAAATAAATAACAAACAAATATATAAATAACAGTTACTGACTTGTTGGATGTGTTTTCGTTATACTAAAATACTGTGAAATAAATGAATAAGAACACAGCAATCATTTGTCGGCTATTGCACTCAAAATGTGTATTGTCTCCAAAATAAAAATCGGCAGCCACATTTTAGCAAACAAATGTTCTGAAGAATAAAAATAGTTTTCTTAATGTGTGCTCATGTCGTGGAATGCTTTAGGCCACAAACGCTACCTGGACATCCTCAAAGTCTGTTTAGGCATAGCGGGATCCAGTGGTGCTATTTTGTTGCCATATAGCAATATGCTATTTTGTGGACGTCTGAACCCTCTACGGTTTCGAGAATCGAAATCAGGGACCGAAAATAACTGTTATTTTACAATTTTCTAATCAAAAAGGCATAACGAAAAAATTGTCGGTGGACTTTTTCAAATATGCGACGAAAAAAAATGGTATTGATAGTTTTTTAGTCGGTCGAACGGCCTTTGAAAAAATTCAAATTGCCTGATATATTTGACCGAAAAAATAAAAGCCACAAAATAACTGTTATTTTTATAAAATAAAAGTCAAAAGTAACAGGTTTTTTTGTCTGATATGATAAAAGGCACAAAATAACTTTTATTTTTGTCGGTAAAAATAAAAGTTAAAAGATAACAGTTAAAATCTGACTTTTTTGATAAAAACCATAACCGGTACGGTTCTTGGAATAAATATTTTTGTTGGTCCTTGGAAAAATGTGAAGTTTTAGGAATAATACGAAATTAATAAATTTAATATTTGAGTTTATAGAAGAGAAGTATGCACGTTATTTGAATGTTATATCTTTACATAGTAAAGAAAGAATAAGCAGAAAAATACGAGCAATTTGTAATTTTACTGGTTACTTTAAGTTAGATACATTTTTTCAATAATTTTGAAGAAATTGATGACAAAATTATTGAGAATATGTATCTAACAGTTGTGTGTTTAAGTAATTATTTCAGCCACAACAAAATGGTTGCTGTCACATGACAGCACTTTAAAAAACAAGCCACGGTAATAAAAATTAAAGAAATTATTATGAAATGTTGTTTGAACACACAGAGCACTAAATCTATATATTTAATAATTTAATTGCAGCTACTGAACGCGTTGGTCGAGTGAGCTTAGAACATACTATATCTGTCAAATGACTTCCCATATCTGACACCATACCATTCATCAGCTTTTCTCAGCTTTTCTGAAGGTCCTCGAAATCTGCACAAGTTTACACAAGCTAAATACATAAATATAAATCATTTCCAACCACAAAAAATTTGGTTAAATCCAGCTACAACCCTAAGGACCTGATTAATCTCATATAAGGTTTGTCTTACAGAAAGTTGCATGAACCTGCCGCAAATGTGTTCGAGCTCCATAAAATCCAAGATGAGATGTCCAGAAAATAGCAAAAATTAGATCAGCATGGTTTTTCGTCAAAATACTTTGTTATCCTACATAACACATTAAACCACATACGCTGGGACAAGTTTCTGTATTGCAAAACTGTTGCCATTATCGGCCGACAGACTCACTTTCGCCTCACTTTGGTGCACATTTATCCGCAAAAGTCCAACGCTTTGATTGCTCCTTTGTCTCTGGTGTGTTGTGATGGATCCATGTTTCGTCCACGGTTACGAAATAAAAGCAAAAACTTGGCCACAGGGTTGCGCTCAGTGTCGAGTTTCAGCAATCGTGTCCAAATATTCAAGTCAAATGCTTCAACCACTTCACGCACTTTCATTCTCTGAACGTCGAGTATCATTCCAAGGAATTTATTGACGATTTCTAAAGGGGCAACAGCGTTTGGGCGTTTTCGGCGGCACTTGTAGAGGCACGACCCAATCAAATTTTGTAATCCACTTCTTAACCATTGAAATTGATGGTGTAGAGTGTCCATAGTATTTATTAAGCTTTATTTATTTTTCAAGCAAGCTTGGTCTCAGTGATGCTTTTAGGAAAAAAATAATGCATGATGAGCAAACGAAATTTACTTTTTCCATTTTCGTCGAAATTCACGAAGGTTTCTGCTGTCAAACAGAAACAAAATGACGCAATTTGCTCAAAATTTAACAAAGTAGTAAAGTCTACTAGCAGATGATAATTGCTAAGATGACACCGTCCGGTTGGAAATTCGCCACAAATTACTTATTCGAGCTAAATTTACTTTTTCCATTTTCGTTGAATTTCACGAGGTTGTCTGCTTTCTTCTTCGCCACAAACCACTTAATCCGACGCCTTTCAGCTCCCTCTAAGAAAAGGATTAGTCGACCAGAAGCTGCCGACGTCGTTTATCTCCCTCCTGAAGACTTTAATCTTTGTCTGAAGATGTCATAAATATTAATTCTCCATAAATAGTATTTTTATTTTAGTGTATATTGCTAGAGAAATGCTTGAAGCATTTCATTTTTAAAGAAAGTGGAAATAGAATTGCTAAAGTGACTTTTAGAACGAGTTTTTAGACTTTTACAAACATAAGAAATATGAAAATTATTGTTATGATGGGACGCCACCAGAATTATTCGAAATTTGGTTGATTAATATCAAACAAATTCCTAAAAATTAAATTCATTCGAAATGTCAAACTCAGACAAATCAAATCCATAAATATACACACAATTAATAATTTTATAGCATACTTGAACCCTTATTTCGTACTTGTTTTTCATATCTGAAGCCCAACATTAATTTTGTCGCATGGCATAATTTTATGAATGACTAAGTAGCTTCTAATTTGTTGTATTTATTTGTTCTAATACATTTCCAATTACAAGAGACATTTAATAACATTGTGTATTCAGAGTTAAGTTGTTTGCGTTAATATTTAATGTTCTTAGTGATTGTTCGTGCAATATTCATACAATACAAAAGGCATTCAGACAACAACCTAAACGCCGCACAGAGATTAATACGCACACACACAAACAAGGCTTTTGTTTCTGCTGCTGTTTGCATTACTTGTCTGTGGCGGCATCCAGCCATCGCAGCAGCGTTTATTATTCTTGCCAACAACACAAAAGCCCAAAGCAAAGTCCATGCTTTAGAACGAATTTATTTATGTATAGCAACAGCAACACTTGTTGTTGTACTACATAAATACTAGCAGGAAAATATTCATGGCCATTTAATGTGGCAGTAACGCGCCACTCTTAGCCCACAAAAAAGAGAAAACCATATTAAAACGTTAGCTGAATAATTTGTGTAAACATTTTTTTGCTCCACTTGGCAACGTGTTAGTTGTAGTTAAGCATTTATAAATAATGAATGAAATTTTTAATTACATTTTAACACAATTGATGGCAATCAACTAGAATCGATTAGTAGACTACGCTGGGTTTAATGGTTTTAATTCACTTACTTTGTTTTCATTGGATGTAAAAAAATATTGAGGTTGAAAAGTTGCAAGTGTTGGGTGTTTCTGGGTTTGAGTTTTGATTAAATTATTTTATAACAAATAATTTCAGCAGAGCTCCATTGAACACGCAGGGAATGTACGGGTTAAGTCATTATCATTCCATTCTCTGTATCCAACTGTTGAAAAGGACCTCTGAAAGGGCCCTGAGAAATGATGTCCTGCAAGTTCTTCATCTAACGAAAATCAAAGTTCTACAATGGAGTTGATTGGGATTTTGAAAGACGTAGAAGTCACAGGAGCTAACCCAGGTTAGTAAGTTCGACATTCGTTCCATGATTTAAACAATGTTTCCATTGTCAAAAAATTTACTTGAATAGGTGCAAAGTCTCGATGAGAATTGATTTATTTTCCATTGCATTGATTCAACTGATCCCTAACGACACAATGATGAGACAAGCTACAATGGGCAGGAACTCTTAGACATTCCTGTGTCCATAGGAAACTCCCAACACTATATTTAATGGTACGGTGACACTCAGAAACAGTTGTCTTTCCTCTTTCTTTTCAAAAAAATCCATCAACGAAATTTTAACCGTTTTCGATGTGAATAACTCCAGCCATTGTTAACTGTTTTGATTTTCATTAAGTTTTCTATTAAAACAAAACATTAAAAGAAAACTCAATCACATTCACTTGATTGATTTCAATTCATGTAAAAAATTTATAACTTTGATAGCAAAGTGTTGTGTCTTTTATAAACCAAAACCCACAAAATTCTTATTAGAATGAACACTAAATATGAGATATCTTTTAATCTTTCGCACTTTATTTTGATAAACAGAATACAAAGAAACTATAGTTTTGGATATTTAAAACAATCCTTGTTTTAAATTTGGTTACGAAACCATTCCGGCTAGAAATCAGTCTCATTTGGTCGATCAAATCTTTGGTCAATACTGTTCAGTCCTTAAGCGTCTCATAGATGAGAGCCATTCGGTGGTTCGGATAAATTAATCAATATGACTTGGACGTATCTTCTTCAGGTCCACTAGATATCTGAGGAAGTGCTGTCACAAGAAGCGAAAACGTATTCCTGCTAACGTCGAACATTTGCACGGGAGCTGCTCAATGGTTTCCTCAGAGTCTTCATTCCTGAAACTTCTGTAGAAGTCAGCAGTTGTACAGCAGATCCAGTCCCACGGCAATCCCTATGGAGGGTTTGTTTAGTAACATCAATTCCTGGATCTGCTCTGGTCGATCGAAGGCCAAGTCTGTCTTGAAGTATTACACCGTGCGACAGGGAAAAATCAATATGTGCGTGAAACTAGAGACCATATATAGTAATACTGTGCACTCAGTTTTTCATTTCTACATCCTTTTCCCTTTTAAAAGGACTTCACAATTTTGAAGGGGATACAAAATAAAAAAAATAAAAAATACTCAATCTCGTTAAAATATGGCGATATATTTATCAAATGAAAGAGGAAAAGCTCAAGAATTTAAATAAAATCGATTTTTTCATCTATTTGTAAAAAAGGATATGAAAAAGGTCCTTTAAAAATTGTAATCCTTTATATTCTTGAATATTTATATAGAATTTTCTTGAAAAGTAACTATGTTAAAACTCAAAATCTCCTTGATCACGAGTCAAAATTTCATTATTCTCGCTTCATTGATTTTGTATCTTTTTATTATTTCAAATACTGATACTCAAATAAATTAGAATTTTTTTCATCCAAATAACACATAACAACCACTCAAATCGCAGTTAAATAGTACTTCCGACCAAATTCTTCAGCATAATCTCACACTTTAACCCTCACATGCATGAATTATTTTCACGTTTGCTAAATAAAAATAGGATTTTCTTTTTAACACAAAAAACCACTAAAAAGTGAATTAAATATTAATAAACTACTAAATATAAGCAAACAGATTTCGAATGTGGTTGTCGTTTCAAAATATTATATCGGGGTTTAATTTTAAGATATACACAAATATGTTAGTGTGCCTAAAGGCATCAATATGCATTTGAGGGTTAATTAGCTATCCGGCAGCACATGCCAGAACACTTTCCAGAAAATTCGCGTTTTTAAATACCTAAAATGTTTTTAAACATCTTAATTGTGTGCTTCAATTAACACGTCTTGCCGGCTGCCACTCGATTTAATCGCGTTTGCGCCTGGCACTACGGCCGCATGTGATAATCCCATTAAGCAATTCCTTATGCAGCAATTTCGTCGCTCTGTTTCGCCATAATCCCAACGCATTAAGCCAAGCGATGGCGCCAGCAACGGATGACACTTGGCGTAGGAAAAACGAGGAAAAATGTTTTGGTCCTTGCCAAAAATTATAAATATAAATTATAAATATATATATAAATTTAAATTTATACACCAATTGCCCTGCCCTGGCAGAGTGTCAAATGCGTGTATGAGAGCGAAAATATCCTGCAGGATTTTTCTTAATCTCATTTGGCGCGCTAATATGAGCCCATTATAATTATTTTTGCGAATGCTTATTTTTAACGATATCACCATCACATATTTTTACAGTTTCAGTGTTGCAGCGTCAGAATGAATCTCACACGAGATATATTTAAATTTATAAAAGAACGAAAATAATAAATAAAAACAAAAATAATTAAGCTTGAAACATCAATTAAAAAGTTAAAAGGTTTTATTTTTAAGTGAATATTACATCATAAAAGTCGCCAGGAGCATTAAAAACTGCAGTCGTATAATATAAAAACCAAAATTTATTTGATTTATAAGAAATATTCAAGTGGAAACATTTCAGTGGCAAAGCACAGAGTGTTAAAATTTTTAATATTGCAAATTTATGTCAGCGGTGAAGTGCAAAGGAAGAGTAAAGTGCCCCCAGCCAATTTCGATTGTATTATTTTTTATTATTACTAATTATACAAGTAACAATTTACCCGGGTTTCAGCCCTTAATGATGAATCCCCGAACTGGGAGAATTAATTTAATAAATAAAATACAATTTTACCGAAAAATCGGTAGAATTTAGAACTGAACATAAACTCAAAAATTTTTTTTTGTTTTTTTCAAATTTTTTTTTATTTGGTGTTTTACCAAATTTTGGTAAAATCACCAATTCTTTCTTATATTTTCTTCGTAGAGTATTTTACAATATATATTTTTCACATATTTTTCACACCTGCGTGATACTTAAAAAAGATAAAACGTAATTTTTGAATATAATTTTTAATTTCTTTTTTAGATTAAGTATGTTTGCCGTACAGTCGCTAAAATTGTTCCATAACTTTCTGACATAGTTCTTCATACATATGTGTTGTTTTTTCGAGATTTTTTATTTAGCTGCATGACATCTACAAAAAATTAAGATTAATATTTATCGATATTGATTCTCCAACGTGCAAGCGAAAAATGTCTTTCAAAGACAACAGTTGTTGAGTTAGCTTCTGAGAATCAAGTACTTACTTTAAGTTAGGTTAGGGTAGATAAGGTTAGATAAGGTAAGGAGTGGTAGACCACTTATGAAAGCTCACTTAAACTCCGAGCACATTGACGACGGTAGCGATACGACCACATCCACACAGTGATTCGTTCCATAGACAAAATTCAAAAAATTTATGGTCTCAGAATTTAACGATTTTGATGTCATTTGAAAGAAAAAACTCCAACTAAGAAACCCCCAAAAAATCTGTGCAACAAATCAATTTGTGTGTGTGCAAAAGCAGCTCAAAGTTGAAACTTTTTCACAAAAAAATGTAAACACATATTTTCTGTTTTTTAGTCTATTGAGTAAAAAAAATTTTAAAAATAATTGGTTGCCACGAAGTTACTTAAACTTTCAATATAGAATAAGAAATGATGTGGCCATTTTCGCTTTTAATCTTTTCCCAAAATTTGTAAAGCGTAGGCTTTTACTTCACTTTTAATTCAAAATATTTTTTCTAAGTTAAAGATCTGAAAATTGGCAAAACTTAGACGAAAATATCTAAAAAGTATGTGAAAGTATGTTCCTGGATTTTATTTTATTTTAAGAAGCATTCTTTCTTTGTCGGATAATGTAATTATATCTTCCGATATCTTCCGATCTCAGAAAATAATTCAATTTGAATAGTGGTCTAAACGCGTATTTTTCGACAACATTTATTTGATTTATGCCTAAAAGTATGCAATTAGCACGAAAAATGATAAAATCTGCAAAAATGCAAAACATACATCTATTATTATCGTTTTTATTGTAAAAACAGAGGGTCCCGATACAATTTCTGTTACTTTTTGCAATAATCAATGTTGACGTTACCGATTAAATGTAAAATCTGAAAAATCTAGCCAACACACTCGTTGCTATAGCTCACCAAAAATGACGAAAATTGCAAATTTAAGTCTCAGACATTGCCAAACTACAAAAGTTTAAGAAAAACAAAATGGAGATTTCAATTCAGCAGACCATGATTAACTAGTATACCAAATATTATGAAGAACGGACCACTCCTTCTAATTTTGTCCCGCGGTTGTATGGAGTCGAATCACTGTGCATCTGTCCAAATATAGAAACCAATGTTCTTATGGAAACAGTAACGCACACAGGATTTTATTTTGGAGGGGGCCGGGCCATTTGCAACCATATTTTCCATTAGCACTGTGGACGCCACTGTATCGAAACGATTGTTTTGACAGCAACATAATAACATGACCACCGACCACAGTTGTTGCTGTCTTCAACCTTAGAAATTTTTCTAATTTGTAGCCAACAAAATCAAATAAATTGTTACTACTTCAAAACAGATGCTTTGATGGTGTTTTTCTTGCTTTTTCAGTGTTTTTTGAATAACACTTTTGATTTTTTTAGGCATTCAATTAAAAGTTACTAGTTTCACACGTTAATACACAGTGCCATTTGTTTTAAATTGATTATAGATTCATAAAATATGTAAAAGAGATTAAAATAAATGAATATAGAGTAATACACAACAGATGAAGTGCCCAAGTTTCCTTCAATTTTTTATTAGATGCTCAAAAACTATGATTGTGGTGCTGTTGTTGCTTGTTGTTGATTATAATTAAAGCAATTGTAATCAAGTAGGCGGTCGAAGTCAACGTCATATTGTAGTCGTGTGGCTCTGACGCTGCCGTCTTCAATTTGTTCGAGCCATTAAGCACAAACAGATGTGATGTCACATTGGGCGACTTCCCATTTATGGAACCACGAGTATTACAATACTTGTCATCCCTCTAACGTTTAGAGTATAAAATACAAAATGCTTTTTCATTTAAATTTTTTGATTCAGCACTAAAACTTGATGCAAAAGGTATATTTTTAATCAATCTAAAAAAGTGAAAATCGTTTAAAAAGAGTCAACATTTGATGCAAAAGTAGATTGAAATAAATTTTCGATTAAGTCGAAATCGATTTGCGATGGGTTGACAATTTTAGCAAAAGTGATTAAAATCAATTTTCGATCGATTTGCCAATCTGACTCAGTAATTCGTTGGACTATGAATCTGACACGAAAATGGAGGTCAGGTTCAATCTCTCACCGTAACAAAAATCAATGTATAGACAACATATATTTTTCTATCCTTTCAGCTATTTTGTTTTAACTTCAAAGAGTTAAATTACACAGGGCAACAAATTTCGACTTTTGGTCGGCTTTTCTGGGTTTGAGATCAGTTCTAGGGTAATTAGGAACCGCTGATTTCGAATCCGCAAACCGTTTTGAAAACTTAGTTTCCGTTTTCGCAAAAAATGGGCGTGTCACTTTTTCGGATTTTCCCTGACTTTTTTCACGTTTGGGATTGTAATGTCTAGACAAATAAACCGGTTGACATCATTTTCACCTCGTTGCATTATCAACACCGCACGGTTTCTTTTCCGATCCAATTTATTTTTATAGGTTTTAAAATTCCGCGGCAATTGGACCTCAAAGTCGGAAAATATGGAATTTCAAGGCGTTTTCTTTGATGTTAAAAAACACACACATTTTTCGTAAATCAATTATCGAGTTATGTATAACAAGAAAGCGGAAACATCAAGTAATGCAACACGGCCGAATTTTTTGGCGTGAGTCCCATTCTCATCGAAATAATAGCAAAAATGTACCAAAGTCATTTTCAACAGATTTCAGTTTTTTTCCTTTAAAAAGTAAGAGCCTCAAAACATGCAAAGTTTTTAATTTTGTTTTGTTTGAAGCAATTAAAAATTTTGTTGTTTTTCGCTTGTATTCCAGACAGTGAATGGAATATATAAAAGAGCATATTTTGAGGAAATAGTTTTTAAGGAAATAGTATCAAAAATTATGAAAATGACTATGGTACATTTTTGCTATTATTTCGTGGAGAATGGGACTCACGCCAAAAAAATTTGGCTGTGTTGTATAATTTCATGTTTCCGCTTTCTTGTTATACATAACTCGATAATTGATTTACTAAAAATGTGTTTGTTTTTTAACATCAAAGAAAACGCCTTGAAATTCCATATTTTCCGACTTTGAGGTCCAATTGCCGCGGATTTTTAAAACTTATACAAATAAATTACCGAAAAGAAGCCGTGAGGTGTTGTAAATGCCACAAAGTGAAAATCATGTCAACCGGTTTATTGGTTTTGAAATTACAATCCCAAACGTGAAAAAAGTCAGGGAAAATCCGAAAAAGTGACACGCCCATTTTTTGCGAAAACGGAAAGTAAGTTTTCAAAACGGTTTGCGGATTCGAAATCAGCGGTCCCTAATTACCCTAGAACTGATGTCAGAACCAGAAAAGCCATTTTGCTGTTGATCAGTGTTATTTATGAAAATCCTTCAATTTGACGTTCAGGATGAGCATAGAACTGTTGGTCCCTTCAATGTTTAAACAAATTTCCATGTGCAAGACAACACAGATGGTTGCGAAAGGATAGAGCTTGAAGACTTGTAGTAGGTCCATCGTATCGGTTATATCAAAGAAGATAAGGACACTTCATATTCTTTGCTTGTATACACTTCATATTTTTTGGTTAATTTGTTTAGTCTGGGAAATTAGTTTTTCTGCCTAACGCAAGCGTAATTCGTTTCTCTGAATTGTGCTTAAAAAAAAACACACTAAATTTCTACAACGCACTTATTCACTGGTTACTTTATTTACAATTTTACGTTCTACTGTTTCAGTAGTCGCTTTATACTCCTCGTTGCACCTTTGCTTTTTAAAACCAAACTCTTTCTCTGCGCTGCACCCGGCTGCGTTTTATAACTGTTTGATTTGTAGCGCAGCGCGTTCTCGAACATCCCAGTATCGCATCGAGTTGTTGTCGACGATTGCTCCATCGAAATTACCATGCCCCTAAAAGTATACCATGCTCGCAGCGCAACTTATTCTCTAATATTGCAGTATTGCTTCGCAATTGCTATGATTTTATTCAGGCCTATACTATTGAATATGTATATTTAATAGACTTATTATTTTATCATACATATTTTTTTTTAATCTTATACCTTAACTGCTATTATTTTAAAGCCATAAGTCACAAACTTTGTAACAAATTTGTTTTCCTCCAACATTGCCATTTAGTTCAAACAACTTCGAAGATGTTTCATAATGATATTTCAGATATTTCCACCAAATAAGCTAAGTCGGCGCTTCTTCTTAAAAATTATGTCTCTCAACATTCCAGCTCAGCAGTGCAACCTTGTTACGGTTCGTTTAATTTATAATTAAATGAAAAAAGTGGAAACTGGCAGCCTGTTAAGCCAATTGAGCTCTTCGGCCCGACGCTATCAATTTCAGGCACACATCTTCTGTCCTGATTAAATTTCACTTGCACGCACAGCATTAAGCGAGCATTTTCTCGACAGAACCAAAGCAGATGCGTGAAAATTGTTTGAAAGTCAACGTGCAGCTTTATTATTCGAAGCGCAGCGCAACACAATCGAATTGCCGACATTCCACAGTGGCAGTGTTGCTCATTTTACGGCAGCTGCCGGCTGGCTGGGAAACCTCACAGTGGGGGGTGAGGATGATTTTTAGCAGGAAAATGCGGGACTTGCCGTTGGTCGGAGCGGCACTGGCACCACTTCAATTACAGCCTCATAAAAGATGCAAACAATTCCACGCTAATTTGGCGAAGGCAACAAGGAGCGAAAGGCGACGGCAATGCTGAAAAATCTTTGGATGATTTATGCACAGTCGACGTATCGTGCTGCCAGTAAAGTTGCCCAACGAATGATGACACGTTGTCATAATTTTGTCATATTCGACGATATGCAAAATGACAGCTGCGTCAACGGCACAACAATCTATGTGGGTGTACGTATATGTGAGTGTGAGTGCGAGTATGTGTGGCTGTGTGGGTGTACAAGGAACGCCTACGTGCGTTGCCATCACTGACAGTGGTTTTAAATACGGCGATAGCACAAATCATAATAGAACAAACCATAAAATATGAACGACACCAAATGAGCATTTATGTATGTAAATATGCAGGCACGAGTAGGCGTGTATAAGTTGCAGGGATTTTGTATGCAAGCTTAATAAAAAAGTGTTCACACGGATATGCACACAGCGCACAGTGTGACTTTTATCATTTTTAGGATGCCAAAAGTAAAAAAAAAAATGTTCTCCGGTCGCAAAAATGTGTTGGTATGCAATAGAGGAATATACAAGTGATGCGAATATATGCTCAAAGCAAAACGAAAAATAACAGTTAGCATGATAACCGTTATCGAATTTGTCTCACTGCGACAAGTGCAGAAACACTTTTCTCAATGTGAGATTTTTTGTGAAGTTTACAGTGCCATGATTTTTTTGTCAGAAATATTTTTGCAAAAATCTTTTTGATTTTAGTTACTTGAATATTTTGTGCAAACTTCGGTAAGTTTTTGAAGCTTTCATTAATTTATTTAAATTTTTTATCGATTGAAATAGCTAGTCACTAAAAATTGAGTGATTCCCAAAATTATTTATTTTTTTAATAGAGTAAAACTTATTGAGTTCCGTAGATCTAATGTGATCTTTATAACCACATTAATTAAAAATGTGACTAGTTTCAGATTCTGCAATCAATTTTAGCTCCTTTTTGCACCAATTTAGTTTACAGCCAATAAAACATGGCAGTTCCGTGAAGTAAACTTTTTTGGCTAAAATTCAAGCGAAAAATAAGAATCATGCAGTTTTTAAATATATATAGTATTTTGAGTTTGGAAGAGATGGTGTCCACTCCAAATTAAAATCCTGTACTCTGCTATAATTTTTGCTCAAGATGGGCACATTCGAGCCGAATAAATAGCCGTTTCTTTTATATCACAGGATATTGGAGTTTTTGACCAAAAATCTTTTAAAATGTTAAATCTAATTCCAAAGTATTAAAAAAAATGATTCTGACTATTTTTAGTTACGTCCGTCCAGACAAACCCTATTAAATTAGAAATAATGGTCGTCTGAAATTGGACCTTATATGGGGAGTCGACGGGCGGATACCGCCCATTTTTGTTGTCTAATACGATGTTGACCTCTACATGGATATTGCAACATTTTATCGTCATACCTACTTTGGTTTGACTGCTATGACTTTTGGCATCCTAAAAATGATAAAAGTCACACTGTGCAGCGGTCACGAATGATCTCAGAAAATGCTATGGTGTACATACCAACGTACATACCTACAATACATATTAAGAAATGAATAACGTGACATGGACTGCAGTACCGGTTGATATTTTACTTTAAAACTGAGCAACCGTTCCTGACGTCCAATCCGACATGTCCTTCCAAGTGTCAGTGCGTACTACACGTCAAGTCAAGTTATCGCAACGAACTACTTTTAAAGCACGTTTTTTTAACTAACTTTTTTTAATTTCTTACATACAAAGCTTAAATGTTTGGTGTAAAAATTTGAATCTTTAAAGTGCCCATTTCATACTCATTTCTCAGACATTTTTTATCCATTCAAATATTAGTGGAATTTTATGGCAAACGTTCTACAGTAAGCGAACGCTTTCGTCCCCACCTCTTATAACTGGTGTCATTTTTCTAATATAAGCACCTTTTGTTGTTGCTATTTGCATACAAGTGTAGTTGTAAGTGCGCACACCAAGCCGACTGATAAATGATCGGCCGCGCTCAACGCTGGCAGCCGAGTTTATTATGCAAAATGTAATACTTGAGCTTAAGCAACATAAGCCGGAGCGCAGTTTAAGTCCTGCAACAAATTTTAAAAACAATTTAAGTAGGTAAACTGCCCTAAGCAGCGAAATAAATTGCACCAAAGTTTGCCTACTTGGCGACTATCTGCCTGGCGTTGGCGTTGTGCGTGGCCCGGGGCGTTCAACTTGTTTGCTTAGTACGCGCCACCGCAAACTTGTGCCATTTCATTGTCGGAATTTTTTACGACTTTGAGCCCTCAGTCGAAAGGGTAAAAGGTTACGGGTTGCGGCGTTGCTCTCAAAACGGATATTTGAAAAGTACGGATGCTTAAATCTTATTAGCACTGGCAAAGATGAAAAACTAACAAGTGGAGTGTAAGAATTCAATTGGCATTCATTTTATATATAAAAGTTGCGCTGTTTTTTAAGTATATTTCAAAGGTCCAATATATCGAACAATGCAATCAATACTAAACACATAAGGGATCTGAATTTTAGACTACATATCTAAGGCACACAAAGACTACATATACCTATTCTTTTTACTTAAAAACTAAAATGGCTTTGCGTGTGCAGTACCAACGCATATGTTTTTGTTTTTAAGGGACCCCTGATGGGTATGGGTGGGTATGGTATGATGGGGTGTGTGGAATGGGTATGATGGGTAGATATATATTTTTGTTCATCATTGACATTCGTGTTTCGTTCGTGCTTTTCGACTTCCGAATTTCTATTGTATGCAGACGACCTTAAAATTTACTCTGATATTAGAACCCCTGAGGATTCCTCTGCGCTTCAATCTGAGCTTAACATCTTATATGATTGCTGTGTCAGTAACCGTCTCTTCCCTAACACCAATAAATGTTTCCAACTTACTTTCGCTGAAAACTTATTTCTTTTCCTACCTTCTACTTTATTGCAAACTCTGGTCTTAAAGTGGTCATTGTGCTCAAAGACGTAGGTGTCTTTTTAGATTCTAATTTCTCTTTTTTTGCCCATACATATTGATTCTACCATCTCCAAATCATATTCTATGTTAGTCTTGGAACAAATGCAGTATAGCGAACCCTCATGAAAAAAAACTGAAAATTGGGCCATATAGAGCGTATTTTTGTGAATCTAACAAACTAACAACAAATCTAACAAACGTTTTTTAATACGGCAGATACTTTGTACAACCTCCTACAACCCTCATTGTCCGAAAGTGATGGCGAAGATGACTACGAAATTACTACATGGGCTGAAAAGTCTTTGGCCTGACATAGAGATGGCGCCAAAAATTAAGAATTATTGTGTTGTACATGGAAAACCATCCTTAACTTAGATTCTGTCAAAGTTTCATGACATTTGGTTGACTCGTTTTCAAGTTATTGCTTTCGAAGTGACGCTACCTCTGAATTTTTGTAAACAATGGAAAAAAGTGAATTTCGTGTTTTGATAAAAAAATTGCTATTTGATGGGCAAAAATACAGTGGAAACAAAAGCATGGCTTGATAAATGTGGTTGTTTCCACTGTATTTTTGCCCATCAAATAGCAATGTTTCAATGTAAACAATGGAAAAAAGTGAATTTCGTGTTTTGATAAAAAAATTGCTATTTGATGGGCAAAAATACAGTGGAAACAAAAGCATGGCTTGATAAATGTGGTTGTTTCCACTGTATTTTTGCCCATCAAATAGCAATGTTCCATTGTTTACAAAAATTCAGAGGTAGCGTCACTTCGAAAGCAATAACTTGAAAACGAGTCAACCAAATGTCATGAAACTTTGACAGAATCTAAGTTAAGGATGGTTTTCCATGTACAACACAATAATTCTTAATTTTTGGCGCCATCTCTATGTCAGGCCAAAGACTTTTCAGCCCATGTAGTAAATCCAAAGATTTGCGTTGCACAAAGTTGAGCCGTTGGGAGAACTTATGACTGTTGGAGAGAACTTTCCCTTTTGTTTTTCAGAGAATCACACTTCATTGTTGTTGCAAACGAAAGAGTTAATGCCGCAGCATTAACAAGGGTACTGAAAATATAAAGGGATACTACATATGTATATCAATCTATCTTCATATATGCATGTAATTCTTTGTCCTGACTGACTAACTTATTTAACTGAATAATTCATCATCGCCCAGCTCAAACCGCTAAAGCTAACAAACATGAAATTTGAACTTTTTTTAATTTTACGTATATTAAAGAAAATGAACCTCCGCTAAGAATGGTTGTTTTAAAATTCGGGGTCTAAAGAACCAAACGTAACCTATTGATTTAAAAGTTGGTAAAAATACTTCAAATCAAAAATAATTCGGCACGTATTTTTTTAATTTTTCGAAAATAAAAGTTTAGCAGCGTAAACAATGAGTTAAGGTGCGTATACGTGAAGACTTCGAAAAAAACATGAAACGATGGGCCTATTGACTTCAAAACTGGAGAAAACACTTGAAATAAAAAAAATTCTGCACGTGTTTTTCATTTTTTGAAAATCGAAATCTAACAGTAAAAGCACTTCCAACGAGAAATTATACGACACGTGTTTCTATTTTTTTTTTTAAATCGAAGTCTAACAGTGTCAACAATGGGTTAAGGTTCGGATACGGTAGACTATGAAAAATATGTGAATCGATGGGCTTGGACAAAATTGGAGAAAAAAATTTAAAATTACAAAAAAATTATGCACGTGTTTTGCATTTTTTTGAAAATTGAAATTTAAGGATTAAATGTTTGTATGGAAAAACATAATTTAATGGGGTTAATGATAAGTAAATTGGCACCTATTTTTATTTTTTGAAAAATCAAAATCTAACGGGGTCAACGATGGGTTAACAGTTTGTATGGTGAAACATGATTTAATGGGGTTTTTGACCTCAAATATGGGAAAAACAATTGAAATGAAAAAAAATATACAAGTATTTTTTTCTAAAAATCTGACGGGTCAATTAAACTTTAAGGTTAAGAGAAACTCTATTTAGTAGCTAGTAGTATAATATATAAGTATGAGTGAATGAATTTGAAATAATCAATATTTTTGTAATTCATTATTGCTGAATGGTTGTCGAATAAAATCATGCAAAGCTTACTTTTCGTCAAAGCGGTGCTCGCAATAATTAAGGCAACAATTAAGTACGATGAGATTTGATTCACAGAAAAACGAAATTTTAACGAATCATATTTATACGTTATCGCTGCTTTCGTCAAAAATATCCATTAGATGAAAATTACTTTTGTGGTATAAAACTCCAATATAGTACATAAGTAGGGATATAGAATATAGCCATCTAATTACTCAAATGCGCATTGAGATTCCCAATCTAAAAATTTGGAAATACAAGTAGGTCGTTGTTGATTCCTTTGAAGTATTTGTTTGAGTAGCGACACTTCTATCGTGAAATCAAAAGTTAATAACGTTTCATGTCCTCTTGCATTATGTCCTGACTTACCAATGTGAGCAAAAATATCTGAGAAAAAATGTAATTCTCAGACTAGAAAATGGTATTTGCTGCATTAGATACATTGACGAACTTAAAGAATTAGTCAACAGCCGAGACGTGAAAACATTTGCTAAAGCGCAAAGGATAAGATGGCGTGGGCATGTAGAAAGGATACCTGAGCAGAGATCAATAAGACAAACATTCAACAGAAACTCAGAAGACGAAAGAACAAAAGGACAACCAAAGAAAAAGTGGTTAGATGGAGTAGTCAAAGACCTAAAAGCCACGAAGGTGTGAAACTGGTGGAGTCTTTCTAAATAGCAAGAAATTTGGAGTAAAGTAGTTGCGGAAGAGAAAGAAGAACCGACACGTGTTAATCTACCATAATCCTTGCTGAAAGAACATTTAACATGAAACGGACTGCGAAACCAATGTCAGATTACATAGTCCCTCATTATATTTGTTTTGTGCCAAACCTTGCTGTCATTTTGTGAGATTCTTAAGTATTGACGACATTAAAGAGATTTGAAACAAAAGTTTTGTGTCTGCGTTTGCTACCTATTCGAGTGCAATTACCCGCAATTTGTACGTATGTCAGCAGTCAATTTTTATTGACTCAATTGAACTGTAGCTCGTAGTGAGTCCAGTGCAAATATTCGCCTTATCACACCTAAATAGTTGACATGATGTCAGACTAAAATGTCGGCACGGATAATTCACTCACTTATGTACAACTTTGTTTGCAGAAGCAAGCCAACAGGTGAACTTACATATTATACAAACACATATCAACACCTACACATGCAATTTTAATACAGACTTATGTACATGTGAACACGTACGCGAGCTGTTAATTCACTTCGGGAAAATGTTACAAGTAAAGCAACATCCAGACACAATAAATATTCGCATCACTAATGGAACGCCATTTCAGGATGTGGGGAGTGCCAGTTGCAAAAAGTTGGAGCAGCTGAAACTCGGCAAACTGTGCGTAAAAGTGCCAACTGTTGATGACACAGCAAAAAGTCGACCACTTTCAAGTGGAATTTAGTTGCTGTAAACACGCAACCATTGTCACACACGCATCGATTACAGAAACAAAGACAAAAGTCAGCTGAAGACATGTCGCGTAGCAGACGAATTGCGTTTAATTTGGTGTCAAATTCGTAAGCATTGTGGGGTCAATAGCGGACTTGAAGTTTAAAATGCTGCAGCTTTCATTGGCGGCAAAATTGTTGTATTTACAAAACGCACACAAGTTGAGTTACCTTTAATAGATAACAGTTTTTGTTGTAAAAGCCAAGGAAAACATTACTTACATGCTGGCTTTCAGTTTAATCTAGTCAACCGAACTTTGTTGCTGCCGACACGTTCAACTACCATAAGTAAGCCCAAGTAAATGGAAAACTTTTGCTTTTTATTAAAACCACATTTTTATATACATACTTAACTAGCTATTTATATTCATATAAAAGTTTGTTTCCAACATATAAATACTTATTTATTATATTCAGATTTGTGTATGTAAGTAGATGAGGTTAGTGTAAGTAAGCATAACTTATGTGCGTAAGGTAAAGGTTGTATTAGAATTCGCCCTATTAAGAGATATTTGCACAAAACTATTACACAAATTTATGCTTCTCATGTAATTCAAATTCGAATAATTTAGTTATGTCTAGAAAAATGGTTCTATGTTTGATGCATTTGAGATAAAATTCATAATGGTTGGTGATGGTAGATTTGTATATCCATTAAAAGCGGTAAATTTTTATTCTTGATGTATGTGTAAGCCATATGAAATAATCTGTGTATGTATTATGTACGAGGGTGGTCTGAAAAGTTTCCCATCTGAACATGAAGATGATATAACTTGTCAACAAAAGGTAGAGAATCTGTTTAGGCCAATTTACGCAAGCGAGAGATAGCAGAGGCTATGAATATGTCCCAAGAACGTGTCTGTTACATATCGAATCATGATTAGGACCTGAGAAAGCTGTGCGTGCGTGGAGAGTCGCGTTTGTTCACGTTAGACCAAAATAATGTTTGAATGAACATTTCCAGGGACTTAACTATTAACGTAGTTTTTAACTAACTTAAATAAGTTTTTAGGAAAGTACATAATTGCAACATACAATTTTTTTGTTGATTATAATTACACTGTGCGTGAAATTTACCCTCAAAAATTCAGACATGGGGGGGATCAACTGAGCGACTTTTCTATAGGTATACTGAGTTGAGATCCACCAGCCGTTTGGCTGGATTGGCTCTAGTTTAAGAGAAATACGACTTTGAAGTTTGCTCATTTTAGTCGAGTTCGTCGCTTAAGTCTTCGAACGTTTAAATGCTAATAGGGCCTTAATCGATCCGAATATCGCTTTACTGTCTTCGGCAAGTTTGTAGATCAACAAATTTGCTTAAGACACCAATCCAAAAAAAATACATTCAAACTGTGTAATTGCGATATGTGCATTTTTTTGCGCAGCGCAACGTGGCGTATGAGTGTCATTTAATTATAAATTTAATGTCTGAATTTTCGACTTGCACAGTGTTATTATTTGCGACAATTAATTTTTACGTTGTGTAATAACTGTTATGAAAAACACATTTTTTTGTTCTCTTATTATTTTGGGATTTTTTTTTACGTTGCTTCATAACTTTTATTTATGACTTTTTTATTTACGTTACCGTTATCTATTATTTGAAAGAAAATTTTCATTACTTTTATGAAAGAATTTTTTCTACGTTGCCTTACCACATTTTGAGTTCGAATTGATTTTTAATTGTTTCTTTGTTGTTGAAAATTGGTTTTCTGCAGGTTATTTGCGTTTGTCAATTTGAAACAATTAAAAATCAAATCACACTAAAAATTTACCAAATTTTCATCACCGTAAAAAAAGTCTTTCAAAATAATAGTTATCGATAACGTAAATAAAAAAAGGCATAAATAAAAGTTATGAAGCAATGTAAAAAAAAATCCCAAAATAATATTTTTCGACAACGAAAAATATACTTTGTATATATGTATATATAAATATACAACGCAAATATACTTATGCAACTCAAAAATATTTATTACATGATACTAGTTACAGGCCACGTAAAAAATTTCTTACTGGGAATAATTATTACACCGTGCGACAAAAATTAAAAAAAATTTTCACACCAAAAAAAATCCATATGGGCGTGAAACTAGAGACCAAACATAGTAATACTGCGTACTCAGTTTTTCATTTCTACATCCTTTGGCCTTTTAAAAGGACTTCAAAATTTTGAAGGGGATAAAAAATAAAAAATATAAAAAATACTATAAATAAAAAAAATACTTCGTTAAAATATGGCGATATGTATATCAAATGAAAGAGGAAAGGTTCAAGAATTTAAATATAATCTATTTCTATATAATCTATTTATAAAAAAAGGATATGAAAAAGATCTTTTCAAAATTTTAATCCTATATATCCTTGCAAATTTATATAGAATTTTCTTGAAAAGTAAGTATGTTAAAACCCAAAATCTCCTTGATCACGAGTCAAAATTTCATTATTCTTGCATCATTGATTTTGTATCTTTTTATTATTTAAAATACTGATTCTTAAATAAATTAGAATTTTTGTACTTCATTAGAATTGCTGATTCCGCCTTTTTTTTAATATCTTTCGAACCAATAAAGTTAGAGTAATGAAATTTTTACACGTGATCAAGGAGATTTTGGGTTTTAACGTAATTACTTTTGAAGAAAATTCTGTATAAATTTTCAAAGATATAAAGGATTAAAATTTTGAAAGGACCTTTTTCATATCCTTTTCTTACAAATAGATACAAAATTAATTTTATTTAAATTCTTGAGCCTTTCCTCTTTCATTTGATATACATATCGCCATATTTTAACGAGGTAAAATTTTTTTAAATTTTTTTATTTTTTATCCCCTTCAAAATTTTGAAGTCCTTTTAAAAGGACAAACGATGTAGAAATTAAAAACTGTGTACGCAGTATTACTATATTTTGTCTCTAGTTTCACGCACATATGGATCTCTTCCGGTGTGAAAAATGCTGTCGCACAGTGTTATACCCCAAAAACAAAAATGCAGTCAAAACAGTGGACTGCGGAGGTTGAATCGGCTTGAACAGCAACCACTGTTTTCTCGGCTGGAAAACTGGTGGCGACTGTTTTTTTGGGATAGTAAAGAATCGACTTGATCGATCCTTTACAGGCGCATACTTTGCATTTTTTCTTGACACGCTGAAGGTAGAAATTGTGGAAACGTTTCTAAAAGAAACAAATTTTGTTTCACCAGGACTATGATCCGTCTTACAGCGGTCTTACAAGAGTCCCCAGCTGTTGCTATGACGAAAATCAATGAATTACGGTTTGAACTGTTTGACTATCCCTCTTCCCCCCATTACTCGCCACATCTAGTTGCGCTCAGTGGTCAGAGCTTTTCGTCAAATGGTCTATCACTATGACTTTTTAAACACTTATTTTGAAAAGAAAGATGTTTAGTACTATTTGGACGGGTTAAAGATATGGAAGCATCGCTGGGAGAAGGCGACTATGTAGAAAAAATAAAAATAAATTTAAAGAAAAAATGTCCTGTATCTTTGTTAAGGCGAAAGCTTTTCGAACCACCCTCGTATGTACGCATAGTAATAGTCGTTGGTTTCATTAAGAGTCGATTTGTACACTTGGGGCATAAATATGATTTAACCCTTGGATAACTATCTCTGGGTTAAATTTTTACAAAAATATAAACAGCGAGATTAGAAAATAATTTTGTTCACATTTTATCTCGGCTTTATATTGGGAATATAAGTTCGCTCTCAATTTTCCCCACTTTTCATTGCTTTCTATGTTTTATGACAATTTTTGGTCACAATCGATCAAAATTGACATGAAAAATTATTTAATAAATAAGAACAACATTTGTTTTGAACTGAACGAAATGGAAAAAAAACAAAACCCAAAAGGAGAAATGCGACAGCGAGTTATAGCGAGGAAGAAAAGAGGTTGTTGCTGAATTGTGTGCTAAGGAAGTCGGAAATTGTCGAGTGCCGAAAGATGGATGCCATCACGCATAGTGCAAGGAACAAAGTGTGGGCATTCTGTCGTAATGAATACAACTCTCTGGGGCCACAAAATGTAAACATTTTCATTTTGTGTTTTCATTAATCCATGCATTTTGGTTGTAGATTCGTACTGAGAGTCAACTTCGCAGCAAATATAGTACAAGGCAATCAAAAAGTGTGTACTTTGTGTTTACTTTGAATCAATGTACAAAAACCTGGCTCGAAAGCGTTTTGAGTCAATGCATGGTATATGAGACTTTGTTGACTTTAAGCGAAGGTCGTGAAAATGTTCATTGAAAATTTAAATGTCAGAGCTTATTTTATAATTTCAAATACGGTTATTATCAACAGTTAGCAATCATTGTTGCATTTATAAATGCATCCCCAACGTGTTAATGCATTTTGTTTTGTAAAAATCTATCTTTGATTAAAATCTAACATTTATATTAGGACACGGATTAGGACATGCAATGTTTACAGTTCCCAAATCAATAAAACAGGTTGCACCCAACGTTCATGTCACATGTCAACTTACATTTTAGTGTTCAATTTATTTTGTGTCCCGCCACAAACCATAACTAAATGCCCGACTTTGATTCACTTACTATCTCAACTTGCGATGGGCCCACAATCCGCTTTGATTAATGGTGACATTTAAGTCTGCGCGTCTGCTGCCTTGCGTGACAACTGTGGCGCCGACAAAGGGCAACGACAAGGTCGGTCAAGGCTGCGACCAACAATTGACCCTCGGGTTAGGGAGTATAAATACAGGTAAATAAGTATATATAAATTATTATTATCATTATAAGTGCTGTGGCAATGAGAATTGTTTGCGAACATTACTTGGCGTTAAATGGACAATGTTCTGGTGGGATAATTTCAAGTTTTGTGTTTGTTACGTGTGTTTCATGGAAATATGAAAAACAAAATATTTGAACAAGTTTCACTTTGTCATGCAACATTTGCAGCTACTCTGCCACACAACTACGGTCACGCAGTGAATTCCAAACGTACTTCAAGTCGCGCACTGTCGACAGTTGTTGCGCTCAGTTCTCACTCGTATTTATTATGAATTCATTTCGGCTATGCGTCTAGCAACTTATGTCTTCCTGTCACATTTGACAGCGTGTTGTCTTGAGTCGATGACGACATTGTTATGCGCTGTGCGTTGCAGCAGTTCGAAGCAGTCCTATTTGCCAACTTAACCCATTAATCATTTTGAGAGTTGATTGAGTGGTAAAGAACGACTTTTAATTTAATCTTTTTGCTCTATTTAACACTTATTAGAGTTAACTTTCACAGAAATTATGAAATTTTACTCATTGATGAAACACAAAAAAAACCGTTTCCTTTATATTCCGTCTGGCATTGCTTGAATAATAACATTCGTGGGATGTTCATAGCATTCAAGAGAAGACAGTATATGCGGTATTGTAAATGTATCTGTGGTTAGGAGCATCAGGCGATTTAATTTTTCGTCTTCCACCGTTTGTCCACATGTTGAGTATGAAACCAGAGTTACGCTGAAAAACTCCACCAAAAATTAACTTCAAGTAAGAAAGCAGAGCTCAGCTTTACCAAAAGCTTTCTGAAAAACCCCGTCGAAAAATTAGAAATTTAAAAAGAAAAAAGAACAATCTGAATCCCTTGAAAAAGTATACCTTCACTCTTTCGACCCCAAAGTTGCCTGAGAACAACTTTACCTATTTGTCATTTTATAGCAAAAGCTACGATTGATTTATGGGTTTAATTTAAGGGGGTCAATACGTGTAAATTTTCAAAATTTTTTTTTTGTGAAATAGACTCCAGGGGATCTTAAGAATATTCCCCTCAAGTGGTTTTTAATTTTGATGACCCGTTCCCCTGCAGCAGCGCTTTATTGATGGTCAATTCGTTACGCATGATATCGGTAACGCAAAGTTTAAACCGAATTATTTCGAAACACTGGTTTTCGATTATGGAAGTAGAATATCTCGGCAAGGTTTAGTCCCACTGATCTAAAATTTGGGCAGCAACTTTTTGAAACATAGAACTTCTAAACTAACTAAAAATTTCCTTGTTTTTGGCGAAATTCACGGCGCCATTTTCGGGAAATTAAGAAAAAAAAGGTAATTGTTTTCGGTTGGAGCGTATTTTTGTATTTTCGAGAAAATATTTTTTTTGTTAGTTACTTTAGAAGGTACATATATTTTCTCATAATAACTAATAGCAATATTTTTTCAGATGATTTTCTACTAGAATTTGGGCCCAACGTTGGACCCCCCCAACCGCAGCCATTTTGAGCACGCCAAAAAAAAATAATTTTTTTCTTGCACTGATACCTTTTAATAAAAGAATGAAAAAGAATTGTAAATTGCATTAATTTTTTCCGGCGTATGCGCGATTCCAAAAATATACCGTTTACACGTATTGACCCCCTTAAGTAGGCACCAACAAATTAATATTTTTAAAAGTGAATTCAAAGCAAATTATAAAATTTTACTGCTATCCCCAACATAATTTCTGAATTCTTCTGAAGTCTACGCATTGGGCGCGTTTGATCAACACCATATTTCTTTAATAATGGATAAATAAAATCAAAAAATGATAATTTTGTATTTTTCCATAAATATTAAATAATTTTTCTGTAATTAAAAAATATTGACACAAGATTTATTTAAGTTTTAAGCTAAAATTGTTCAAAAGTTAACTAAATCTAGAACTCTAACAAGGCGTGGCAACTTCAAATGTCGTGTGCACACTTCCTAGGCAATTGTTTCAGGATTTAAATACCAAAAAAGTAATATCGAGATACAGGGTAAAATTCGGGGTCGTAAGGGTTAAACAATATTGGCCTCAGACATGGAAAATTTCTACTAAAATCCATTACCACTATCAGAACGAAGTCTGCTAGAACTCTTTCCACTATCATTAAATAAAGTTAGTGATAGCTGAAAATTCCACTAATCACTAAATTTAGTTAAATATGAATATTTTTCCACTAATTACTGACATTAGTCACTACATAACTACTACTACATACTACTACTACTTTATTTTTTCCCTACAAATTTGATTCAAAACGCCCATGTCTGATTGGCCTTTGAAAAAAGACCGCATACCACAAGTCTTGTTTTATGAAAATGTTTCCAATATTTCTAAATGATAAAAAAATTACTATTAGCATCTTTTCCCAATCCAAAATATATTTATTTTTACATTAAATTATTCTACTTTTGACAGTTTTTAAATAATTTTGTTTGATAATTTTTCGCTCCAGCATCAACTAACGTGTTAAAAAACACACGAAACATATTTCAAAAAAATTCACGTTCACTTTACTCTCAATATTTGTCTGGCATTAAATTGTAAAATTAAAGTGCAAACCACGTAAAAAGAAGCATAAATGCAAACACGAAAAGGCGCACAAGCCTTTCGTGCAACTTGTCTGCCCCTCAATCGAAATAGTAGAATCCAAATAAACACGTTCTCTGCTTTGAGTTAATGCGTTGCTAAATGGAATTTGCATTCGATTTGCATATTTTCAATTACACTCGAGAGCATTCAGACAAACATGTGTGTACGACTTATGTGATGCGGTGGTGTCGTGGTGTGGTCGGTGCAGGGGGCATTTTAGCGAGAAAGTCCCCAATCCGCAGTGCGAAACGCATTGTTGCCGATAAGTTTAAGCATTTAAATGGAATGATTGTCTTGACATGACTGATGTGCTTATACACAAACATATTCATATGGATGGTAGGTATATATGCAAGTGTCCTTGTATGCATACTAAATAAACGTCAATTGAGTTCTTGTTGACTCCTTCGCATACGACATTTACTCTCTATTCAGGGAGTGGCGGTGTTTACTGCATTCGGTCATAAGTCAAAGAGCTGTTAATTTGATATTCGACCCAACCCACAACAAATAGAGACAACGTTTCGTTTGGCAACTACACATTCGACAAATAATTGCATGCTTTACAGACGTCAGAACCTGGGACTACGTGGCGTATGAGTAACATTATTTATGATAGCGCACAGTGATTCGTTCCATAGACAAAATTCAAAAAATTTATAGTCTCAGAATTTAACGACTTTGATGTCATTTGAAAGGTACAACTCCAACTAAGAAAACTCAAAAAAATCTGTGCAAAAAATTAATTAGTGTGTGTGCCAAAGCAGCTCAAACTTTTTTCAAAAAAAATTTAAACACATATTTTCTGTTTTTTAGTCTATGGTTACCAAGAAGTTGCTCAAACTTAGATAGATTAAGAAATCAATGTAGATCGATATAGATTAAGAAATGTGGTGGCCATTTTCGCTTTTAATGTTTTCTCAAAATTTGCAAAGTTGAAGCTTTTACTTCACTTTAAATTTAAAATATTTTTCAAAATTAAAATCTGAAAATTTGCAAAACTTAGAGCAAAATATCTCAAAAGTATGTGAAAGTATGTTCCTGGATTTTTTTTAATTTTAAGAAGCATTCTTTCTTTGTCGGATAATGTAATTAGATCCTTCGATATTTTCCGATCTCAGAAAATAATTCAATTTGAAAAGTGGTCTAAACGCCTATTTTTCTACAAAATTTAATTTTTTTCATCCCTAAAAGTATGCAATCAGCATGAAAAATTGAAAAATCTGTATATATACAAAACATACGTCTATTATTATAATTTTTATTGCAAAAATAAGGAGTCCTCATACAATTTCTGTTACTTTTCGCAATTATCAATGTTGACGTTACCGATTAAATGTAAAATCTGGAAAATCTACCCAATACACGCGTTGCTATAGCATACCAAAAATTACGAAAATTGCAATTGCAGTCTCAGCCATTGCTAAACTACAAAAGTGATTACCATGATTACCTATTATACCAAATTTTATGAAGAACGGATCACTCCTTCTAATTTTGTGCCGCAGTTGTATGGAGTCGAATCACTGTGCAGCGTGCTGACTTTTTAACTTCAAGGCAACAGAGAGATTTTCAGTCTAGGTCTGTTCTAGCGCGTTATTTTTATTTATTTGTTCTATTAAACTGTCTGTCTGCAGTTGGTTTCAAAGTTTCTTAGAGTTGAATGAGTAGGAAGGATTTGTTCATTCATTCATTCATTCATAAACAAATTAGAGTCAAAGAAGACTGGGGGACAACTTTTGCGCCACCCTGTATAAATGAAACAATAAAATACTCAATTAATGAGTAAACCACAAACCAAAGAAGCTGTCAAAATATTCGTGTTTTTCTTAAATAAAAATTAGGATACTGTATTCGAACACTACACTTAACCGACGGACATCATAATGAACCCTTAGGGTCCCGAGTCAACTCGTCTATGGACGACGAGCTGACTGCTTAACCTACGTAATAATATTACCCACTAAACACCTCAAATATGGGAACTTCGATGGAATGACTAATTTTTCCATACTAAGAATATAGTTTTGTATCTCCAGCTATTTCTACTTTACCGACCCATGAATGCAATTCTATGTTATTGATAGTAATCCATTGTAGTTTCCAAATTGCTTTTTTGGCCGGCATGTGTGGTTAGTTTTACTATAAAGTTTTACTATAAAGAGTAAAAAAATTCACAAAAACACATTGGCGAACAATCGTAACTCCTGGAAAAGATAGTGAAAATTCCTAACTAACTAACATCATCAGTGGCGCACACAGGATATCATTTTGGAGGGGTTCGGAGAAACCCCTGAAACCATATTTTTCACCAGCAATTTTGGCATTGGAGATTTGAACCCCCAAACTTCCCCCCTTCTGTGTGCACCACTGAATAGCATTATTATCTGCTGATTTAAACCAACACATAATGTTATCATTCTCGCCAAGGATTCGCTCTACTACGGCTTCCACTTATTCTGCTCGAACAATACTGCCGCCAGTTCAATTGGAAGCATCACATATACAAGTCGTTACATAAATTTGTAAACCACTGAGGTGCAGCACAGTTGACAATTGTGTACCGACATAACTCACAGCGGCAACCTACACCGACTAAGTTTTAGCGTTTGCCATGTCACCTGTTGCTTTCTTCTTGTTTTTTAATGGTTTAACGCTACTGACTGTTGCTTTCTTGCTCTCATTCTTTCGTTCCGTTTATTTGTTTGCGTATATTTTACATTTATTAATGGCTGCAAATATTGTAGAAATAAGACGCAATTTATGGCATAAACACAAAAGAAGTACTTGGCTGCATTGTGATGTTTTATTTATGGCCATGTGGAATTGCCGAATTTATATGCAAAGGATGTGGGTTGGAATAAAGATGTGGGTTTACCGAATTTAAATGAAAAAATGACAAATTTTTTTAAATCATTTCATTGAAAATTAGTGTAGAAATATTTAGTTTTTGACTGATTAAATCACCATAAAGTACATGGTTTCACTACTCAAACCTGGTGTGAAGAAAGTTCGATGTCAATCTGATCTAAAAATATTGTGTCGAACTCTGGGTTCGGTTCGGATCGATTATGAGAACTGTCAACAAGGCTTTAACAATGAATGTTTGTCCAAACTAAAGGACTTACAGATTCACAAGTACATTTAACTAAAGCTTCTGAATTGCAAATGTCATCTATTGAGAATGAGTTCCAACGATGAGCAGCAAGAAATATATGCTGTTTCAGGATGTATGTGAATCGTGTAAGGAGTAGTTCGAGAGAAAGTTAAAAACAAAAGCATTGGTCTGAAGTTGTACCCATCAGTTATGGACAGTGAATTCTGATTCCTGAACTAAGGATGCCTTAAAATTAATCAGCTCCGCAACTTTAACAATTTTTGAAAGTTATAGTTCAAAAACAGTGAGTTTTTTTCCAAAATCATAATATTTTGGAGAAAATTTTTCATTTAAGTATTTAAGTGTTGAATAAAAAATTCTTCTTTGAACAGAAAACTTTTCAATGTATTTTAACAAATAATTCAGGATCAGCCAAATCAGTCTTGATCGATCGTCATGACACCAATTGGCATTGGCCAAAATATGGACAAATATGAAAACTAGAACTAATATGTATAGTATAAACGAATAATTATGAATAGTCATTTTAGTTGTATGCAGCTGTATGATAGTAGCAAACAGTTTGAGGCAACTCTTAAATTTTAAAGACCTTAAAGTGTGCACATTTTTTGGCTTTGGGTTTTAAAACGCATTTATGGCTTCAAATAATTTTATATATGTGTGTTTATCTACATGCAACGTCGTAAAAACATACTTACATATATGTACATACAAGGTGCGTCCCAAAGTAAACAGGACTTTTGCAATAGGGACGTTTCTGGTGGCGCCATCTATGTGTGAGGACATGCGTTGGAAAGGTACATCTTTCATTCACATACTGTCTAAATTTCATGACATTTGGTCTAGTAGACGCCGAAATATCCCGCTCAATGTGACAGTATGTTTTTAACTTTGGTACGAGAATGTCGATCGAACAAAGAGCTAATATTAAGTTCTGTTTTAAACTTGGTAAAACTTTTACCGAAACGTTTAAATTGTTAAAGCAAGTTTATGGTGATGATTGTTTATCCCGTGGCCGTGTTAATGAGTGGTTGAATCGATTCAAGAATGGTCGTGAAGACTTGAATGACGACGAACACGTCGGCCAGTCGAAATTTGTGATTACTGACGATGCCATCAAAACTGTGCGTGATTTTATCAAAATGCAGCCAAAATCATCATTGGAATTGATGGAAATGGAATTGAACATCTCCAAAACATCAATTGATCGCATTTTAACCGAACATTTGGGTCTCCGTAAAGTGTGTTCTCGCTTCATTCCGCACACTTTAACCGACGACCAAAAAGCGCAGAGAATTGAGCACGCAAAAGACATCGTTCGGGAAGCCAGAAGTGATCCAAATTTCTTGTTCAACATCGTAACCGGTGACGAAACGTGGTGCTTTCAATATGATCCCGAAACAAAGCGTCAAAGTGCCGAATGGAAGCACCCAGATAAGCCAAATCAGAAAAAAACCCGCCGTGAGAAGTCAAAAATCAAAACTCATCTCATTTGTTTCTACGATTCAAAGGGAATAATTCATCGAGAGTTTGTTCCACCGGGAAAAACAATTAACGCTTTGTTTTATGTTGAAGTTTTGAAGCGTTTGGTGCATCGCATTCGTCGTATTCGGCCAGAATATCGCGAGGAAGGAAGTTGGCGTTTATTGCATGATAATGCACCGGCTCACAGAGCCCTAGTTACGACCGATTATTTGACCAAAAATCGAATTTTTACCATCAATCATTCACCGTATTCGCCTGATATGGCTCCCTGTGACTTCTACTTATTCGGTCAGTTGCATTTGCCGATGAAAGGAAACCGTTATAAGGACGTTGAGGACATCCAAAAGGCTTGTACCAACATTCTGAAGGCGATGCCGGCCGATGACCTAAAACACTCATTCCAAATGCTTTTGGACCGTGCAAAACGTTGTATCGAAGCAGAAGGAGAGTATTTTGAATAAATAAAAAGAATTATACAAAAATAATCATCCGTTTTCTTTATTTTATAAAAGTCCTGTTTACTTTGGGTTGCACCTTGTACATACGTGTAGCGTCGTACGCATTCACCAGAACTAAAACGTGGTTAATGTGTCTGAACTGTCTGCACAAAAAGTACGTGGAATATCTCGTTTTGATTACTTATAATTTTTTCAGTGTTAAAATTCACAAAGATTGAAAAAAAATAAAGAAATGCCATTAAATACAAATTAAAAGCGCTGAGAACTATGAACAACATCATTCAAACCAATAAATAATACAATGAAAATGGCTGAAAATGACTAAAAATGGCTGAAAATTAATTGTCTAATTTCAAATGATTACACCGTGCGACAAAAGTCAAAAACTTTCAAAACACACGAAAAAATCTATATAATCGCGAAACTAGGGGCCAAATGTAGTAAAACTGCGTTTTTAGTTTTTCTCTCTGACGTCAGGATTATTTTTTATTTGAAATTTCAATGACATGTTTATTTAAAAAAATTCTTTTAAAAATTGAGCGCATTGCAGTTTACATTGTTTGTCGTACGGTGCAATATATGTATCTTTGTTTTATAGAGAGAAGTATTAAATTTAAATTTACTAATAAAGTTAGAAGGACGAAATTCAAGGATGTAGTAGCGTACATAGTAGTCCTTAAGTTATATTTTTTTCAAAAAGAATTATTGGAAATTTGCAAGGATATTCAAGGATAAAGTTTTAAAAGGACATTTTCAATACCTCTTCGTCCTTTTGCACCAAAACAAAACATTTTCTAAGATTCTAAGGATTTTTCTCTTTCATTTGATACCCATATTGTTCTACAATGCGCTCAATTTTTAAAATAATTTTTTTAAATAAACTTGAAATTTCAAAGTCCTTTAAAAAAAAATCCTGACGTCAGAGAGAAAAACTAACAACGCAGTTTTACTACATTTGGCTCCTAGTTTCGCGAGTATATAGATTTTTTCGTGTGTAAAATTTGTCGTCGCACAGTGTTATAACCTTCTTTTATACGGTAACCCTATTCCTACATAACGTGAACATAAGGAATAATCTTCAGGAGTAGAGTTTCTTAAGTAAGTTAAACACCTCAAATCACTCTAGAAAACAACACATAAGAGTCATTAACAAATATTGGAATATTTGTGACAAGAGAAGAGAGACTCATATAAGGATTATGATACTATAAAATACCAGCTCCCAAAATCCTATAAGCCTGGTACTTATTTCGCCAAAAGTAAGGTAGGTAGAAATCGATTTCCAAACATACTGTGACGATAATGCTTGCCCTAACTGTGCCATTGCTAGGCAATACTGTGGTATTTGAAAACGAATTTTTGAGTACAATCCAGTGAAACGAATCACGTCTGCGTTGGGTAGCAAAACTGACTTTCGTAACAGTATTCAACACTTATTTATAGATTTTTTTATTGATTCGGTAGGTTTTCATGTTAGCGATAATGGAAAAACCAACTGTAGTCATAACCTGGCAGCCTTGAAAGTTGCAATGGGCAGCGAAAGCTGGAAAGTTCTTAGTCTAGATTGGATAGTTCTTGGATAACTGACTGCACTTGTAATGGGGTCCAGTATTATTACTTCAGTAACCAGTAGTCTGTGCCTCAAAGATGAGGTGAGACAGCCATGGACAGTGTGTCCGAGCATTCTGGGAACCATGTTCTTAAAAGAGAACGAGTTATGGATCATCAGTGACAGAAATCTGCTGGAGATAACGCGTAACATAGTCGTGGAAAACTCGCAAACAGGGAATTGTAAAAAGCTTGTAAAAGCTAACAGGGTTCACAGTTTGAATTGAACAATCGCAATATTACCAACTGTACAGGACTTCCAAGCGTTACACTGTATGATAAAATCTTGCTGAGAATGAAAGCCGTGGACTGTACGTTGGAAAGAGGCCGACATAATATATCAAGCACCGACATCAAAAGCTTTTCATGCCTTTGATGTCTTTCAACAAAAGTTCTGAATGGTTCGAGTTCTAAGTAGGTCTGAGGTATCTTCATGTCCCAGCTGCAAAAAGCCTCTTCCATACACTCTTTGAGCAGAGTGTTGGCGTGTGTAAAATTGTCTGTTGCACCAAGACGCACAGTAAATAAAATACAGTTTAGTGTCGTGTGGCGTTGCATACAGTTTCAAGTTGAGCGTAGCGCGGCAGATGCAACGTGCATAAGTCAGTCGCCTTAAGTGGGACATCGAGTAATGGGGTTTAACTTTCTGTGCATGACACAAAGGGCTGATCGGTATTTAATGATGCTTGAAATTTAAATTCGAAATTTTGAATAACAACTTACAGTTATAGACACAAGATTTAAGAAATGTTTGAATTGAACGTTCCAAAGAAATTATTCAAGAAACTCAAAATTACACTGATTGTAAAGAGTTCATATGGCATGCTTACGATTACTTAAAATTGGTCATGAAGAATTTAATTTAAAAGCCACTGAGTCTTTTGATGTACTTTAATCAGTGTTGCCAAACAAAAAAAAAATAATCTGCTCGATTCGAATGTGCACGTCACACACGCGAAATGACAATAACTCAAATAGAACAAAACACGAAACCACAAAATATTCGCTAATTGAATACTGAAAATCAATTCCTACTGACATTTGCGGTGATAATAAAAATCACGTTATACGCATTCGAGGTGGCAACAACTGTAGCGTTCAGCAAATATTAACAAAAAACCAAACCAACTTTTGTGATTTTCAACATTTGCCGCACGAAATTTGTATGGTTTTCATGTGTGGAGCGGAAAAACACACCGCAAATATAAGAATGTTTGTATAGTTGGTGTATGTGTGTGTGAATTTGTATGTGTGTGTTGCGCACAATTGACAAATGTTTTCAAAGCCATAGAACCGTTTGCAGCGAACCGTTCAGTGTACATAAATTCGGTGAAAGCTGGAAAAATTTCCGCATGACAGACAATTGACAGCGACACCAACATGAACACAAATAAAGTGGTGGCATTCACGAACTGTGGCAACTGTGGTGGCTTACCACACTTTGGAAATTAACATAATGCATGATTGGATTATTTGACTAAGTCTTTCGCACTCAGGGATGCATGTAGTGGCGCACACAGGATTTCATTTTGGCAATTTTTTAGCAATTTTTGTATTTGTGGGAAATTTGAACGCCCAAACCCGGCCCCTTTCTGTGTGCGCCGTGTCGGCTGTATGAGTCGTGTCGAAAGTGAAGAAGCTTCACTTGATTTTATTTTCCAAATATGTTCTTCGGGCGTTAAAGAATTTAATAACATTTTGCTTTTTTGTGTTAACTTACTGCATATTGTGAATACCACCAATATACCAATACGAAACAGTTTGTAAATCGTATAAACATTTGTGTGGATCTATTAACAATACTCATACAGATTTTGTGAATACCACCAATATACCAATACGAAACAGCTTGTAAAACGTATAAACATTTGTGTGGATCTATTAACAATACTCATACAGATTTCATTACTTATTTATAAATGGAAGAATGCAAAACAATAATGGATTTTACACATTTTGCCAAATTAGAGTATTTCAAATATTTTGGAGATATTTGATATGCCGACCTATGCTAACTGTACTTTAAGTTTGCTAACCGATACCCTTAAACAACACTTTTTATTTTTTGCTTGAAATTTTTGTTCCATATTTAGAGGCTCGATATCATAATTGGGGTGTTCACTATATCGAGGTGTTCACTATATAGGGGGTTCACTATACCCAGACACGACTGTAATAATAATAATAATAATTGACTGGCACGACAGCCCGCTTACGCGAGACTAAGGCCTAGCTTCCCGCAACCACCCGTGTTGTGCGTGTGAATTTGTACGCAGATGGAAGGGACCTACAGTTTTATACCGGTTCCGAACGGCAGTTTGGGAGCTTTTTCATAAGCAATTTTTACTCTCAGAGGTTTGCCATTTCCAGCTGAGAGGACAGCCACCGAAAGAGAAAACGAGTTTTCCCGTTATTTTTTTTAGGTGTTATTACAGGCAGTATTTGAACCTGAGGTTGCTGCCTGCGACTCGCGGTCCAACGCACTAACCAACTGAGCCACGGCGGCTGCCGACTGTAATAGGCCGACACGACTGTAATAGGTTTAAAAAAAATTGAAGAATAGTCTTTCATGCGTAGTTTTCTACGCAAGGGACAGACAAAGGTTAAAAAATGCATCTGAATTAAAGTAAAAAGTAAAAATAAAGATTTCTCTTATTTTGTATGCTTCTTCTTTCTTTACTGTGTAAAGATATAACACCCAAAAAAAGTGAATACTCCTCGTTTTTAAACTTAAATATTGTGTTTATTAATTTCGTGTTATTCATAAAACTTCAAACTATTTCAAGGACCAACAAAAAAAAAATAACGAAAGCATTAAAAGGGATAATCTGAACACTTTGTGGTTGTCGGTCTAGAACGTAGCGAGGAAAAGATGGTTGGGTTCGGTTTTTGGGTGTCTACAAAAAAATTTTTCTTTTTACTCCTATAACTGCAGGCCTCAAATTACCCCTCGAAAAGCGAGCAATATTTGATTTAACTGTACAACAATTTTCAAGAATATTAAATACATGTATCTTAAAATTTAATATTAAAGCTGCTTAGAAGCGATATTCACACTGAAATTATTCCCTTGGCTCGATCAAGTGTTTACATTCAATTGGCTGGAACTTCTTCGTGCCAAGAAATAACGCAATAAATTGCAATCAGCGCAATTCGAAATTGCAAATGGTAGTGTGGCATTTCGTGGATTACAATAGTGGCAAGTGGGTGTTTGTGTGTGTGTGTGTGTGTGTGGCTGTGTGTGTGCATGTGCGCGCACATTTCGTGTGGTAAGCTGCACCCTCGGCGAGAAACGTTTTGCAGTTGTGGCTGAATTGCAGTTGAAATGCGAAGCTTATTGCTGGTCTTTGCGCAAATAAATGCTACGAACGAAAAACTTAAATGATAAAGTGCTGCATTAAGTTGCAATTTACGCAAAGTTGGTTTTAATGGAATGCGAGTATAAAGTGAAGTAGTGTGACACTCAAAAACCAGCGCCAAATTAGAAAAATCGTTAAATATGGTTTTGTGGGAAATAATACTTATAGACTTGGTTTATAAATTCCTTTAAGATGTAATGATTTATACTTTTCTCAACTGAACAATGGTTTTCAACTTATTATTATTTCTATAATTTCAAGCAATTAAAATAAACTGTGATAATAATAATATCTGAGTGCCAAGAAAGATTTAGATTGCAATTCAGGGTGTTGCTTTTTACTTAAGTATTAACTTGCCTTAACCCCCAAAGCTCTCGTTTCCAGGCGTCTTTGACTTTCATGTGACACCTTCATCTAGTCACATCGAGTGATGCCAATGCTCTCTTCACTTGTTTCTACCATTGCAGGCAGTTACCGACCTCTTCTTTCTAAACCATTTAAAAAAAGATTTACATATAAACATGTGGTGCCATCAAAGCGAGCAGCTTAATCCCATAATTCGTATCTTTTAAATGTGCGGTTGTGACACTAATAAAGTTTCGTGTATTTCTGTTTGATGTCTGACTTGCGGTGTCGAGTTGCGGCTTAAATTTTCCGACACGAAAATGTAGAAATGCGCAAAAGTTAATTACATGCATGCTTATGTAGATAAAGCTAAAAGTTTTTCGTGAAGGCTTTGACACATCAAAGAGACACAAATCATATATTTTGTATGCAATGTTTAACACAATCAACTGACTGCCGCAATGATGTAAGCTTCACGCTACAATGTTATGAATATCACATGACTTTAAAAGACTGAACTTCTTAAAAAGAAAATTTTAATACAGGCAAGCAAATTAGGTTAGGTTCCGTGCACTTCCACTTAGAGCTCTGAGAAAGGCCAATTGTAAGACCCTTCAAGCTAAATTAGAGCCAATTGAACTGCAATGACCAGGGTGTGTTTACTTATACTCAAAGGCTTATATGTATGTATAAAATGCCCATTGTAAGCCCATTCAGATTCAATGGCTGCCATATACGAAAAATATAAAAATATAAATATCCACAGAGTGGCGCAAAAGTTTCTTCCCATAAAAATAAATGTGATTAATTTCTGGTTCTCATATTTTAAATTATTACAATTTATATATACATATATATTTTTATATTATTCTTTTTGGCTCGAGCCCCGAAGCACGCAAGTGGGGTTTAAGGGTTAAACTCCCACAAAAATATGTTTGTTCCAAAAATTGCGGGCGGTGTTCGTCACTGAAGCGCAGAAGCTCCTACCTAATGATGATTAAAATTTGCTCGATGTTCATAAAAATCTGCGTAGATCTTCTTGTATCAAGAAGGGAAGTGATAAGCTTCTTACCACACACTTCACACCCGATTCAAGTGAACTCGGGATACACACAATCAATTTTCAGCCAGCTCATTCTTACTAAAGCATCTATGATATCCAATTTTTTTCTTGTAATTTATTCGTAAGAATAATTAATAGAAATCACATATGTATGTCAATTTATAGGGAAACAATTCTCTACTATGTATTTAAATTCAAAAGACATTAGTAGAGAACGGATTTCCATGCATGTTTTTTGGGAATGTTGTTAACAAAATGAAGGGAACGTCTTTCCGAATCAGAAAAATTCCTTAGAAATAGCATTCAATTGTTAGTGCATATTTTTGTGTATTTCACTTCAAATGCATGTTTTTGCATATTTACAATAAAATACATATTTGTAAGCATATTCTAAGCTTTTTTTTTGCTTTGAGAGTATATTTTTGCATATTTACAATCAAATGCATATTTTTCGGTTTTTCTTATACTCGTATTTTTTTATATTTATGTACTGAAAATCAAAAAATTTATTGATTGCAATATTTGTGTCACTCTGTGATTTTAAAAGTGAAGGCGAGTAACATATCCAACAAAGACTTTGTTTTATTCTGAATAAATTTAAGAAGAAAATTTAAATTAAAAAAGCTTTTTTGTGCACTTTTTTTCAATTCAAACTGAATGATTTCTTTAAATGTTTTTTGTTAATATTATTGATGTTTTTGTTTTACTTCGTAAAAGCAGTCATTCGAATGTGTTCAGTTTGAATTCTAATTTCAAATGTTTGTTCATTCGTTATGTTTTGTTAGCATTGTATTCTTTATGTGCACAATAAATTTTACAAATTTTTGTTTTGCATATTTTTCCAATTTTAGATGCATATTTTTAAATTTTTAATTTTAAATATCATTATTATATATGTATACTAATATTTTTGTCAAAAATATTACTTAAGGCTCACTAAACCAAACTCATACAAATGATTTTACAAAATTTGCCTCATTAACTCAAAATTATTTGTGACGTAGAATTCTAGACGTTGCCGGAAACTAGTGGCAATGCTTCCTGGTTGTTCAAGAAAAAAGTTCTTTAAAATGAATTCAGTTCTGCTCACTGAGATAAGCCGATAGCCCTGGTAGCTAGTGCTGATAATTTATTGTAATTTGAATTATAATAAATAAATAAATAATAATAACTAGCAACTTAACTGTCGTAAGGTCCGTAGTGGGAAGAATAGATGGAAAATGTCCAGGAGAAGTACAGGAAGACTGCATTCACGCGTGGGGGTTCATTAGGAGCTCGCAGTATCGTAACAAGTCCTACATTTGCAGCGGTGACTAGAATTTGCTGCACAAAAGTATCAAAAAGTCCTGGAAAGGCAGATTTACGAAATGTTGTTAAAGGATAGATGGCACAGTAGAAGTTGACCGCTACTCTCGTAAGCAGAATCCAGCTTTAAAGAATCTGTCAGCACTTACAGACTACAACAGCAACCAAAGGAGAGCAATAGCTGATGTACTATTTTGCATTGATTCAATCTCCTAATCTTCAATCTTTAAATGCTGAGGTAATGCTGTCGAGTTTTTTCTTAACTATCTTAAAATGGTAAAATTATCGACCTTTTTTGATGAAAATTTCACTTCTAAGTGTTCTAAAAAATTCAAAAAATTCAACTAAAAAAAAAACAATTAAATTAATGATATCAATTTGCTCTTTTTAATTCGTATGATTTACTGATGAGTTACGAGGCTCACCGCAATGAGTTTTTTCTTTAGACGTCTTCGAAGATTCGCCATTAGTGCCTCATTTCTTTATTATTATTATTGAAAATTTAAAAAAAATTCCTCAAATGCTACTTTATTATGTAGTTATAATGTAATTATATGTATAAATAAATATTTATTAATAATGTCGTCAAAAAACTCTCACAAATATACATGTTTTACATCGAATTAACGGTCCTCTCCTCTCAAGTGAAATATTTAAATTTATTCTGACATTAAATGCAACCGACTACAACCTGCCGACTACAATTTGCCAACGCTGTGATTGTCAGACGCCATCATTCAACCCGCACTGAAACATTCGATATTCACGCTTCAGCAACTATCTGCCAATTAGTGCTGGTTTTCGATGACGTTCATTCATTCATTTGGCAACTCATGAACGTGCTTGAATTGTTGCTGTTGCAAAAGTGAAAAATATATACGAGTATGTTTTCAGTGCAGAAGGCTACGATTAAAGTTGGCATGTGTGCAATTTGACATTTTCAGCGATTGCAATGAATTTTTCATATAAAACCGAAAACCGACGGTGAATTGAATTCGCTTGGTTCACTTCAACAGCTTTAAAACAAAGAAAACAATGCAAAAATTCTGCAAATCATGTAAATGCCAAAAATAACATCAGCTGTGAATGACATTTACATATTCACGTGACATGGGTTTGCTGTACGCTACACTGAGGTGTTGGGTTATATTCACTCAGAGTTAGAGTTTGTAAAGCACAGAAGGAGATAAGAACAGTATTGAAAAGTGCCCAAAGAAACGATTTTTTAGCAATGTCCTTCTGCTCGTTCGTACGTTGGTTCACTCATCTTTTAGCAGGGTTGCCATATAAAAGTATTTTGCGAAATAGAAACATTATAACATTATATGAATCTGTTAGTTAATGGAAATGCACAACTGGAAATGGGTATGAACACTGCTTTAACCGAGTATGAAACACATTAACCCATTTTGTTGCTTTATACATTTTGTAGGTTAAAGCTGTACTTATTTCCCACTTATTTGCCTGAATATGCCTTGGAAAAAAAGGAATATAGAAATAGTGGAATTTTAACCTCCCAGTCTTAATTTTCTTCTTCAATAATAAAATCCCAATACGTTAATTTTCGAGTCCTAGACACGAATCTGACACTAATTTTTCAATTGTGTGAAAATTTCAATATTTACCACGAAAACGAAAACGAAATTGTGGGAGCAGGGCATAAATAAGTCGGACAATTCCTACTGAAACAATCGTATTTGTGTAAATGTTCGTTTGTTTAATTGGCGAATAATTCATGAATGACATTCATCTTTAAACATTTACTTATATATTTATTTTTAATTTATGTACATTTATATTTTATGGATTTTTATCGTCTGAAGGCTCAGTTGTTGCCAGTGTTGCGGCTATTGCTTTTATTAATTTTTTTTTTATTTTGTTGAACGACATGTAACCTTTAACATTTATTTATTGTTTAAAATGCGTTCACAATCAAGAAAAGCTGGTTTCGGTTTCACGGTAGAAACATATTTCGTGTATTTAGTTTTCTTCATCTCTATGTATGTTTGTCCAGTTTAGTTTAGATGCATATGTACATGTTTGTATGATTGGTTTAAGTTTTAGTATTCGGGGTATTGAATTTAGTTTTGTTTTACACGAAACAAGAAACGTTACAAAAATTTGTGAATATATGTATGAAAATATTCATACATTCTGAACCAGTGAACACGTTCACAAAAAGTTTATGAATGCATTCATAAACCTTCATGATTACGCTCATGAATGCGTTCATAAATTGTTCATAAACCCGAAAGTTTATGACAGAAGTTCTTAAAATTTTTTTATCTATTCATAAGAAAAATACTGAAAACTAAAATCGCTAAAAACTAAAAACATTGGCATGTTATTAAATTTTTATTTTATTTGGACAATTCCAATACGTTGAATCCTACATACGTCATGTCATGTCATGGAGCTGCAATAGTTCTTTCACTTCGTCTGCGTCCTTTATACAAATTTTAGGTTTATGAACGCCGTTCATAAGATTTTTATGAATTAATTTTACCTTACTATACCTTTAGTGTCAGAGTTCATGGATCGAATGGCTCGCCCACCCCGCAAGCTCCGTTCAGAATGATTAAGGTTGCCATCCATATACGGAAAGTTTTTAGTGGTAAAATGGTAGGTAGGCTAGGAAAAGATAGGTAGGCTAGGTTACGGTGGCTGCCTCTGTATAAGACGCCTTAGGCCTATATGTGATCCGTTGTGATACACATACATAGTAGTGAAACAAAATTTATTTGTAAACGCTGTGCAGCATTTATTTATTTCTTACTTAGTTATTTTTTTACATATAAAGTTTTTATTTGAATTATCTTTCAATTTTTTTATTTTTAATTTTTTTTATTTTTCAATATAAAAAAATAATAGCAATTTAAAAAATAAATAAATAAAAATAATAGTAATTTAAATAATAGTAATTTATATTTTTATATTTTATTATTTTCAACTTTTTAACCCGTAATTAATAACATTAATCAAAAACAGCTTCATTTGCCAAATAGTTGAAATCTTTAAATATTTAATATAAAAAAAAATTCACAAACATTCATCGTATACATACAGCATTCTCATACGTATATTTGTATGTGTACACTTAATATTACCAATGAATAACTTAATTGGTTGAAATCCGCTCAATGCCGGTGAGCAGCATAATTGAATCATTCATGGTTCTTTTGATAAATTATGGCAACGCATTTGCCGCAAACAGCAGCAATTTTCAACAATTTTGCGGCCTGGTTGTGCGTTGTCAGAGCTCAGTAGTGACAACGATACTCGATGTTGTAGAGAGACTTCGATTGATTATATATACTTTACAACACTATATAAAAAATTTTTATTGTAATTTAATGTGTTGCGAAGAGGGTCCTTGATGCAAAGTGTCAGAGTGGAGAGCGTTTGCTGTTTGATCCATGCGTGAAAAATATGACACAGATATAGTAAATATTTTTCTCACCCTCACTTTTTTACTTTATTTGATTTGATTTGATTTGATTTGATTTTGTTTTATTTTATTTTATTTTATTTTATTTTATTTTATTTTATTTTATTTTATTTTATTTTAGTTTATTTTATTTTATTTTATTTTATTTTATTTTATTTTATTTTATTTTATTTTATTTTATTTTATTTTATTTTATTTTATTTTATGTTATTTTATTTTATTTTATTTTATTTTATTTTATTTTATTTTATTTTATTTTATTTTATTTTATTTTATTTTATTGTATTTTATTGTATTTTATTTTATTGTATTTTATTTTATTTTATTTTATTTTATTTTATTTTATTTTATTTTATTTTATTTTATTTTATTTTATTTTATTTTATTTTATTTTATTTTATTTTATTTTATTTTATTTCATTTTATTTTATTTTATTTTATTTTATTTTATTTTATTTTATTTTTTTTTATTTTATTTTTTTCATTTTATTTTTTTTCATTTTCTTTTATTTAATTTAATTTTATTTTCTTTTATTTTCTTTTATTTTCTTTTATTTTCTTTTCTTTTATTTTATTTTATTTTATTTTATTTTATTTTATTTTATTTTATTTTATTTTATTTTATTTTATTTTATTTTATTTTATTTTATTTTATTTTATTTTATTTTATTTTATTTTATTTTATTTTATTTTATTTTATTTTATTTTATTTTATTTTATTTTATTTTATTTTATTTTATTTTATTTTATTTTATTTTATTTTATTAGTTTATTTTATTTTCTTTTGTAGAAAACCACATCTCATTTCAAGCGTGTTCGTTCATGTACAAAAGTGAGTTCCCAACTTCCACTCATCTTGCAATTAATTAACTGCATTAACTGTTTCCAAAAACATTAAACAGCTGCTCGAGTGCAACGTAGAGGTCATTAAAGTTGAGCTGTGGCAACTGCACCGTAAACCATCACTCAAGCTGTCACAAACTTTTCACAAAAGTGTAGATTTATGTGCGAGATTTCCTGTTAGAGGAGCCACTGGATCGCCGCTTGCTGCGACATTGACGCTGGTGACTAGTAATAAAACGCGTCCTTGTGATGTTCTTGTTTTGGTTGTTTTCTGTTGGCTTCTTCGCGTTGGCTAGAAATGTGCATGAAACCTGCTGCAGCCGTTGTCGCATAGTTAAAATTAATTTTTTTGAAAGTTACGTTGATGCATCATTAGTTTCACGTTTCAGTGTGTTACGTATACGACACGTTGTACTCGTTTATTGTATGAATTAATCTTTATTTATTTTTTTACATTTAATTACAGCAGGTTTGAATTTCGTAGTTAAAACAGTTAGGCAGCCGCCGTGGCTCAGTTGGTTAGTGCGTTGGACCGCGAGTCGCAGGCAGCAACCTCAGGTTCAAATACTGCCTGTAATAACACCTAAAAAAAATAACGGGAAAACTCGTTTTCTCTTTCGGTGGCTGTCCTCTCAGCTGGAAATGGCAAACCTCTGAGAGTAAAAATTGCTTATGAAAAAGCTCCCAACCTGCCGTTCGGAACCGGCATTAAACTGTAGGTCCCTCCAACCCGCGTACAAATTCACACGCACAACACGGGTAGTTGCGGGAAGCTAGGCCTTAGTCTCGCGTAAGCGGGCTGTCGTGCCAGTCAATTATTATTATTAAAATTATTATTATTATTAGTTAAAACAGTTAAAGTAGTTAAATGAATCAGAAATTTCGAAAATTGGGTATAAAGTTATAAAAATGTTTGTTATTACGTTTACTGTTCATAAAAACAATCATTCTTGTTCTCATCTCGTATTTAAGGCGTTCTTATCACACATTCATACTTTGACACACATTTTTATTTATGTATACAAGGTGCAACCCAAAGTAAACAGGACTTTTATAAAATAAGGAAAACGGATGATTATTTTTGTATAATTCTTTTTATTTATTCAAAATACTCTCCTTCTGCTTCGATACAACGTTTTGCACGGTCCAAAAGCATTTGGAATGAGTGTTTTAGGTCATCGGCCGGCATCGCCTTCAGAATGTTGGTACAAGCCTTTTGGATGTCCTCAACGTCCTTATAACGGTTTCCTTTCATCGGCAAATGCAACTGACCGAATAAGTAGAAGTCACAGGGAGCCATATCAGGCGAATACGGTGAATGATTGATGGTAAAAATGCGATTTTTGGTCAAATAATCGGTCGTAACTAGGGCTCTGTGAGCCGGTGCATTATCATGCAATAAACGCCAACTTCCTTCCTCGCGATATTCTGGCCGAATACGACGAATGCGATGCACCAAACGCTTCAAAACTTCAACATAAAACAAAGCGTTAATTGTTTTTCCCGGTGGAACAAACTCTCGATGAATTATTCCCTTTGAATCGTAGAAACAAATGAGATGAGTTTTGATTTTTGACTTCTCACGGCGGGTTTTTTTCGGATTTGGCTCATCTGGGTGCTTCCATTCGGCACTTTGACGCTTTGTTTCGGGATCATATTGAAAGCACCACGTTTCGTCACCGGTTACGATGTTGAACAAGAAATTTGGATCACGTCTGGCTTCCCGAACGATGTCTTTTGCGTGCTCAATTCTCTGCGCTTTTTGGTCGTCGGTTAAAGTGTGCGGAATGAAGCGAGAACACACTTTACGGAGACCCAAATGTTCGGTTAAAATGCGATCAATTGATGTTTTGGAGATGTTCAATTCCATTTCCATCAATTCCAATGATGATTTTGGCTGCATTTTGATAAAATCACGCACAGTTTTGATGGCATCGTCAGTAATCACAAATTTCGACTGGCCGACGTGTTCGTCGTCATTCAAGTCTTCACGACCATTCTTGAATCGATTCAACCACTCATTAACACGGCCACGGGATAAACAATCATCACCATAAACTTGCTTTAACAATTTAAACGTTTCGGTGAAAGTTTTACCAAGTTTAAAACAGAACTTAATATTAGCTCTTTGTTCGATCGACATTCTCGTACCAAAGTTAAAAACATACTGTCACATTGAGCGGGATATTTCGGCGTCTACTAGACCAAATGTCATGAAATTTAGACAGTATGTGAATGAAAGATGTACCTTTCCAACGCATGTCCTCACACATAGATGGCGCCACCAGAAACGTCCCTATTGCAAAAGTCCTGTTTACTTTGGGACGCACCTTGTATAAGTACATTAAAAAGTACACACATGCATTCATACATACATTTTTTCTTAAATTTCACAGCTTTTTGAACAACAAAAAGCAACAAACTGCTTTTTGCGTTCACTTTAATGGTCCTAAGTGATGGAAATTGTTTGACTTTGAGCACACTTTAAACAGTTTTGCTTGAGGTAATTTAACTTAAAAGTTTCAACATAATACTGTGTGTGTTTGTGTATGTGTATGTGTGTGTGGGTGAGTGAGTGTAGGCATTTAGGACTATGTTCCGGCATGCGCTAGAATAGATATTTGTACAAAAGTGGGTATTTGTGTTGAAGAAAACAAATTCTTAAAGATCTTTAACAGTTAAGGGTGAGTACAATTGGGCTATTCAGTGTTTCATGGTAACTAATTATAGGATATTTTATAAAGTTGTTTCATACTTTTTTATTGCTTTAGAAACATACAAACATACATAGATGGCACATAATGATAAAATTAAATTACTCCTACAAATATTTGTTAGGCTATCGCAGTGATATTGGGTTCAATTGGCTGTAATGGTACAAAAACTGCCTAAAGATTCATAAGTAGATACGTTGTAGTAACACAAGAAAGGCGGGAGAGGTGTTTCTTAGAACATTCGCAGATTATATAATCAATTTCTTAGAAAGGTATAATCTTAACTGATTTTAAGTCATTTAGGTAGCAGGCCTGGGACTAGTAAAAGTAGAATACAACGGCTTAAGGTTGAGTCAGCTGGGTTCACAATAAGAGAATCACGGGTTCAAAGCTTATCTGATGCAATGTCGAACAAACTAAATTTAGCTGCCGCCTACTTGGAAATTTGCCTATGAGAATGTTCACAACCTGCGCTTCAGGACCAAAGCTCACGTTTCGAAATTGCCATGAAAAACCGCAGGCCCCTTAAAATCACTTGTCACATTGCATGTTTACGAGAAGCAAATTCTCTGTCCTCTTTTTTCGGTAACTGTGTCAGTCAAAAATAATACAAATTGAAGCGAATAATATTCACGTGAAAATTCTCGCGCACTCTGCATGCAACGCCATTTGATTTTGCAATGAATGCAATGTGCGAGGAAATTTGAAAACCGCAGCTACATTAAAACAAATCGCATTCCGCCTCATGTGGCCATACGAGAGGTATCGTGTGGCCATACGACTGTAATTTCATCAAACCACAAAATTATGCATGAAAATCAAAGTGCAAACAAATTATCTGCAAGCAGCGCAGTTTCAACTCGCATTGGACACAAATTTAATAAAAATCTAATCATGGCATGAAATTTCGTTGCTAAAATAAACAGAAAATGCTAAGTTTTGACAATTTTCAACATTTCATGCAACTAAGTAATGAATTTTGTTTTTGCATGTTTATTGGAAGAGAGCTGCACTAGAATCGCTTAATATACTCTCAAATTTGGGCATTTTGAATTTAATTGTGAATCATTTTTGTATTTATTTACTACTAACTCAGTGCAGTAACTCAGTTCCAGGCTATTGGAAAACAAGAGATAAACATTCAAAATAATTCAAAATTGGCTTAAATTGATTTATTATTGCAAAGAATATTCGTTATAAACGTTCACAAAAATTATTAAAATTCAATGTACAATGAATTTAAGAGTATTTTGAAAATTTAAGTTGTTGAATTTCATTTCGTCTCATTCAATTATGTGTTCGGTAGTTTTGCATTTAAGTTACTCGCAAAAGCAATGAAATTTTAGGAAAACTTTCATACTGAAAATCTCTGTCGCTGTCCTTATTTCCGCATTTCCTGTGGGAAATATCATTAAAATCAAATTAAACCCGAAAATAGTTCAATGTTCTACTATTCCACCAAAAAACCAACGCCGTTTCTATTGCATCATTATTTCAGCTCCTTTGTCACGCCTTGCAAAATTCTCCAAATCACCTTCTCGAAGTTATGAATTTACAGTCAAAAGTTGTTGAATTTATAGTCAATTTAATGCGACTACCTGGCCCCAAATGAAATTTATGGTGTTTATATGAAAATTTTAGAAGTCGTTATCGCGAGAAAAAAATGTCTCCAATTAAATGGCGTCGCTTTAACGATCGTTTAAAATACGCGAAACTTTTAAGGCTGCACGACACAGCATCGCAGTCTCTGTATCAGAGCCAGGACACGGCAGTTTCACATGTACGTGTGCATATATATGAGTATATTTTATCATTTTATGACACATTTACGATACTCAACTGCTGCAATTAATTGGGGTGCAGTACAGTTGACAGCGAAGAAAATTGGCAATTGAATTTTTTTCATCAGTTGTATGTTTGTGTTTGTGGAAACGTTCAGTGATAGAATTAAATAATGTTTTTTCTAATATTTTTAGGTTGATATTAAGTCATGAGAACGCTTCCTTAACAATTAGAATCAATTCTACATCCAATTTGCAAGTAAATTGAATTGTTGCTCATACGACAAGTAGTCCAGTAAAAAACAACTCAGTTACCTTTTAAAGAGAAACAAATGAAATCTAATTAGCATTTATGACAATGTGAAGTCAAATATGAAATGCATTTTTATATTGAATAGCGGGGAACACAATTTTTTAAAATAAACGTAAATTTTGCATTTCACTTGTACCAAATATGACTAAAAAAATTTAAAATTTAAATTTTAAATTTAAATTTTTAAAGGTTTAAAAGCCTTTTTTAGCGGATATTGATATTTTTATTATCTGAATTAATATTAAAATTGTCATACTTCGTTCAGGTTGCTTCAGGCACACCAATGAATCCTTAAATTAAATTTTTCAAAATGCACAATTTTTATACAAACTTAGTTGTAGTATTGTGTATTATCTTCTGTCTCACTCGAAATGTTTTTTACGCACATTAAATCTTCGAAGCAATACAAATGAAATGAATACAGCCCGACTCAGCAAAGACTAAGTTTCATGTTACTCATACGCCATGGGCTATGAACGAAAAGTGCATTTCATATAATGGAAATATTTTCAAGCAAATTTTTTCATTAATTGCGCATTAAAAATGAGTTTATCGTTTTACACAATAAAAAGAATCATCAATAGTGGCAGCTTGCTTCACTTGACGGCAATTTCGCTGCTTCCACCCCATAAGCTGTGTGCTTAAGCAATCATTTCATAAGCCATTCAATATGCACACACACACCCGATTGATTCTCGAGAGCGTCGCACGAACTGCAGTGCGTTCGACTGGCAGTGGAAGCGGAAAATTCGCGTAATTGATTACCCGCAGCGACATTTTGCGCTGGTGTCGTTCTCGTGCAGGCGACAACATGTGTTTCACTTTCCATTTACTTTCGAGGCGTACTGTGCAAGTTTATCGCCCACATGTACGCACATACTCGGCTTCGTGTGATGCGGAAGCACACTGACGAACACACACACACACAACTGAAAGCAGCTGCATGTAATTATAAACCCATAGCAACAGTAAAGCAGTAAAGTTACCCACGTAATCAAGTCGCCTATTAACCATCGACATGACAGTTCTGCCAGTGCAATTAGCGCAAGAAGCCGCCCACTCAAGCATGAACTGCCTGGAGCAGACGATTGGCGCGCCTCCCCAAATGCCGCCGCCATAAATATGAATATTAAGTGCTCAATGGTGGCTGCCACGTATGGCTGGCAATTGGTGTCGCCTCAAGGTCAAAGTTTAAAATGTCTAAAATTGCTCTGCTTTGCGGTGAACTTTAAGCAGGTTTGAGTCTCGCCAGTATTGAAATAATTAAAATTTGCTCATTTCCATTCGGCTTTGGGTTGGTCTGTTGGTTTGTCTGCTTGTTGTCAAAGTGACAGATTTGACGTTAATGAGCAACAAGTTGTTGACTAAAATCAATCAATCTTTTCAGCTCGGCTTCTTTTTGGAGGTGTGGCAGTCGGCATGGCACTCATCTAAATTCAATCAACTCAACTCAATTTTGGCTGCTGTAGTTTGCATTGATATCTGTCACGAGGCAATGCAGCGAGGTGGCATATACAATTTGGTCACAACATGGCATAGACTATTGAATAACGGTGCGAAACAACAGTTTCTGAGAGAACTTTAAGAAACGAAGGCCAAAGTTTCTGCATTCATTCATAATAATAAAATTTGGTATACAATGCCTCATGCATCAAAAACATTGTTCATCACAACTTTTTGCAGCAAAACTCTAAACAAAAATCATAATAAATTAACTACTTAAATTTTGGAATTTCAAATATTCACTTTGAATAAAATCCGCATCTGTTCCATTGTTGTTGCACATCAGTTCGACCCTCATCAGCTCATCCAAATTTAGCTTTTTATGCGCACAGCAGTCACTCTGCAAATTCCAAAAACTTTTAATTAAATGCAAACGTTGAACTAATTTACTAACGTGCAGAGTTCAGTCGAGAGTTGCTTAAATTTTCCTCTAAAACAACAACAAACCCAACTGCATTAATTGGTCACACAAGCGTTGCCATGAAGCGCGACTGCAATGCTAAACCGCAAATAACAAAAAATCCTGATTCCAATTCTAAGCCTAAATATAGTCACCCCAAATATTTATGCGTTAATTTGCTGGAAAACTTGCACCCATGTTTATGTTTTTGCAGTCAACGCAGCTGTTCTTGCAGGCTCATTAGTAGAGCATACTTTTAGGGGCACTGCTGAATTTAAACACTCGCAAATTCTGCGGAAAACTAAAACCTGAAAGCATGAAATAAATTACAACTAAGCAGACGTTCTGACTTTTTGAAGGGGCACACACGAGTGAGTTCATGTGTATGTGTGTGTGTGTGTGTGGGCGTTCAAGCTAATTAATGTGATTACTTTTCACAAATTTGCACAATTTTTTTTCACATCTCAAACAAGCAGCAACAGCAGAAAAATGTAATTTTTAAACACTTCTCAGAGTTCAGCAGAAGCTTCGAACCTTACATTAGCAACTCGACCAAAGTTTCAACTCACTATTTATGTGGTAAAATGGATAAACACGAATTTTTGGTCGCTACACCCACAAACTTCAACAGATCAAAATGTGTTCATCGAATTACAAAAATATTCTATGTGTTTTATGCCAATTCACACCTACAGAGCAGAATAAAAACGCACACATGCACATGCAAATGGGTGCGTGTTCATTAAGAATCCACTTACATACTTATATCCGTTATGGGATTCGTATGAAAATGAGTCAGCCTGTCAGTTGGCCGTGTCATAAGCTGACAATGTAATCATTTAAATAAGGGATTTTTTCTTTCTCAAAGATAAGACACAGCAACTGGAAGTTTAGCAACTCATTCAAGTGCACTTTTTCACTTAATTCCGGCTTTTCCATCTTTGGATTGATGGATTTGTTGGAGACGAACCCAGAGAGCGCTGCCATTGTGCACATATTGTCGTGAAGTGTATTTGGATACACGCCATGAATAGAGATTATGGTGTGGAACGACAATAACACTGAATGCAATCAACTCTAAGACATCTTTGACGTTTTCTTTGCTGCTTCGGATGTGAATTGAGTTACGGTTTGGGGTCTGTAGAAGACTGCAGAGATTTGTGGTTGAAAATTGAATTTTTGGATGAGATGTTTGCTCATAAATATCTGCTTGTATACAAACAAAAGTTAAATATGTTTACTTAAAGTTTAATTAAAATTTAACAAACACAAATGATTTGTAGTCAGCAAATATAAACTGATACCTCTACACGTAAAATAGTCAGCTTCCATACAAAACTGAATCAACTTTAATTAAAGAACGGCAAATGCTGAATTTGCTGCTGCTCTATGAACGCATTAAACCCGCACAAACGAAAAGGCAACACTCGTAGTAGCCAATTTTCTAGCATTTTGCAGCGTCAAGGCGACGACACATAAACGGCTTATGAAAGCATTTACTGCTAATGCTGCTCAAGTGAAATAGCTCAAGTAAAATTTAATCAAAAACCAAAGAATGCGTGCCGTCAGACTGCCGACAGGCACAACACGCACATTGTTGGAGGAAAATTTGTTATTTTCAATTAAAGGTGAAAGCTGTCAAAACGTCACGGAGTGTGATGAAATTTCCAAAGCACATCAACTTATGAAGCAAATATTCGGGAATAGGATTTTCTTAAATCACTTCGTGTTAGTCAATACAAGTATTGTAATAATTTTCACGGGACTTCAAAGTGTTTAAAATGTAATAAGTTCAGATTCTTAAGTATTTTCCGCTATAAAACGTATCAACATTGACAAAGTAAATCAATATTACTCATACGCCACGTACGATCGTTGCTTCATTTTGTCTGTTTTGTTAGTGTTTCTCCTTCGAGCTGGCAGTACATCGCACACACACACACATAAGACATTAAATGCTATTTCATTTTATTGCAAATCTCACTCAGAGTGTGAAAGCAGCAGCAGCAGCCGACATAAAAATTATGCCGCAATAACACCGCACATTCTTGGCAGGATTTTTCACGAAACTAAAACGCATACAAAAAAAAGTGGTGTGAACTTAGATGATCGCATCCTTGATGGTCATTGACAGTGGAGTGCAATAAAAACTGTGGCGGCAGCGGCAGCGTTCTGCAAATTTTATGATTTCAAACGTTGTAGTTGCTCTTGTTTTGATGGCTGAGTTTTGCGTTCGTGGTGCGTAACATTAACACAGAACGTATCGTCTATGCATATGAGACGAAAACCGATGCAAACTTGCAAATTCTAAGTTCGCCAATGAATGAAGAGTCTTCATAGTTGAGCGATTTCTCGTTGGAAAACGTTTTTATTAGTCCAATAAACCGATTCTGGGACAATTATCTTTTTAAAGACATGAAAATATATAATACAAACATATCAATTGTTCTAAATATATCATAGAATTTATGGACGAAGGTGGAAAAGAAGTTCATATTGTGATCTGATTCTTGAAGTCGTCAGTTCGCTGAGCTGAAACTAATAATCCAAGTTCTGATTATTTCACTTTATTTTGTTTGGAGATATTTTCACAGTGAACCCACTGACTTTTAGTTCGTGACAGTCTTAGCCCAACAATAATTCAGCTGCTACTTGGTCTTCAAATTGCTCTACTTTTTCCTCAAATTGGGTTGTTGTGGTCAGCATTGCGCATTCAGAATTTTCTGTTTTTATATAGAAAATAGTTTTGCCTTTTCACACAGCTACAACGATTGAAAAGTTGGCCGCTTCTCACACGTATTTGCACAAAGCAAATGCCACGGAATATCGGTGGCAATAAAAGAGAATTCAGAGAAAGAATTCACATCTGCCAAGCGAACTGGAAACACACAAATATGGCACATACACACACAAATTTAGCGGCTGAGAGGCACAGCCAAAGTCGGCATAGTCAGACAGCCAGCTGGAGCAACCAGCAGCACGTGTGGGCAGTCAGCAGTTTGTTTACGAAAATGCCGGCGAAAAAACAGATACAGAAGATGATAATGACACAAACTGAATGAGTGCGAAGTGGGAGCTGCGGAAACGCGCATGAACAGCAGTTGACAGCAGTTGATGAGCGAACACTGGCAAATTGAAAGTTGAAAGCCGATTGAAGCTGAAATTGGTTGGTGTTCAACTGCTTCAACTTCTTCCTTTCAATAAGTCAGTGCTGTGGAAATTCTCTCTCACTAGAAACGCTCACCAGTACTGATTCAATAATTTCAGTGTTAGTACTGAATCTTTTCAGCCACTTTCAGCTTTCTACTACCATTTTCATTGCCATTCAATAGGAGCTAATCTCCGAAGTGTTTCCTTCATTTCAGTGGCGCACAACAGGCCATCAACTTCGACCGATGTCTTTGCGATTATCATCAGTCAGCCAGCGTAGTCAGTCAGTCGGGAATGTTTCAGCGCAACGGTTGTCGAATCGAGTCGAACGCGACTGGGTGCACGCACGCTCTGTCAAGTTTACGCGTCCAGTGTGTCGGGCAGTGCGGCAATGTGCAAATCGGCATCGAATGTTGTGTTTAGTTATTTCACACCTCGTGTTAACACACAAATAATACAAATTGTTTTTAAACAAAAATAGAAAAACAAAACTAAAATACACACCAAACATAAAAATTATTCAAAAAAATCAACAACAGAATTTCCAGCTGTTTACCGGCGGCCTCACCTGCGACTAGGAGGCCGATTGTTTATCAACAACAACGCGTGAATGAATACAAATCTGGCAATAAATAAAAATAAAAACAGATAAATTCTTAAGTAAAATTAAGAAACATTATTTAAAAATTTGAGTGAAGAAATCAAACGTTGAGTGCGGCGAGTGAGTTGAATATTTGTGCAAATTTGTAAATGAATTGTTGCTGTTTACAAACAATTTGCACATTTAGTGTGGTTTGGTGTGTCGGTGTACGATGTGTTGAAATTTGAAATTTGTTTATAGTCAACCAACCAGACTCCCGTCCGTTTCGTCTTGTTTTGTTTAGTGCGTTTGTATCTTTTCCGCCACCATAAATTTTTTAACAACCGATTTCATTTCAATTTGTTTTGAGTGCTGACTGCCGCAATTACAGTCGATTAAAATACATTAACCAAAGAAGCTAATTTCGTGAGCTGGCAGCGGAGAGCGCATTGGCTGCGATCTTCTTGACTCAGTTTTTATTGCAAAGTCGACCGAGTGGAGCAACTGTTGGCGCCGTTGGCCACTGGAGGTAGAGTTATCACTTTAGACAGCCGAATCTTGAATAGAAGAATCTGCTCTACTTTTGTGTGGATCTGTTCAATTCTAGTGTCGACGATTCTCAATATTTTGGAATCATTTGAGTGTATTTAAGCAATTTGTATGAGTGAATGTTTGAAAATACCAAACAGTATTTTTATAAATTTGTGCTACTCTTAGCTGCTTCCTTGTTGCGCCAGTTGCTTTGAAAAATGGCCTGTGCAGCCGCCGCGCGCACAAAACTCAAATCAAAGTTCGTAAATCAATGGCCCTGAATATAAAAATCAAAATAAATCACGGAAATGTTTATTCAGAAAAACAAATACAACAACTACCTACGGTTTGTGTGTCCGTCTGGTTGAAAGTGAAAACAGCAGCAACGAATTTGAAGTTAAATTCTATCTTCGACAACGCAGTCGTGGGCGGCTACTGTGACAAGCGGATTTCTTAAAAGCTGCACAAAATCGCTTTTCAGTTCCGAAAAAAATGCGAAAAAACTATTAACTTTCGGTGTGTGGGCCATACGCGGCAATCTGGAACCGAACGGGGCACAAGACAGAAAAATGGGTTTCAGCTGCTGCAGGCCAACCGACCCGACGAGCATCGTCCTCTCTCTCTCTCTGTTTCTCTGTCTGTCCATTTGGCGTGCCGGCGTGCACCAATTGGACATTACTCGCGGCGACTGGACATTAATTGTCGAATTAATTACGCACTCGAGCCAGTAATGGATCGCGGTGGCTTTGTGTATTATTTGAATGAACCGTTGAGCAAATAAACAAAAGTGGCAGCACAAATTGCACATTTGTTTTCGTATCGTTTGCTGAAGAAAGATTAATTGTTGCCCGAAGAAGTGAAGCCAAACGAAGCGAAGCTCGATCCTTGCGTGAAATGTTTCCATTTGAAGCTAGAATCGATATTCAGTTTTGAATTAATTAAATCAAATTCAATACAAAGTCAGTTTTGGGTGGTTTTGAAAATTTGATGTGATTTATTTAAGATGTAATTCTCTGAAAAGTTGTTGGATCACTTAATAAGTATTCCTCTCAATAATAAAATCGATATACAATTTGTAGTTCAATTCAACAAAATTTGTTTCCTTAAAGTAATTAAGTAATTTGCTTAACTTTAAAGTTAATATTTCATTTGCTAAAGTAAACTGAAACCGGGTTACTAAAGTTTGTTGGGGGTGTATATGAACATTTATTTTTCTATATAAAAATACGACAAATGCTTCCACTTAGCAGTGAATGAATACAGTGGCCACACGAACTATTTAACCGTTGTTTGCTATTCAAATCACATCTGCACGAATTGCATTCAATCAATCTTCCTTGCGGCCCTTCACCAATCGAGTCGTTATGTCGAAGAAATAAAATAAAAACCAAAGAATGGGAAATGAATCTGTCAAGTTTTCTTACTCCTTTTCAACCTTTGCCCCCATCCAAAGTGTGCCGTTTGTGCCACAAAATTGACAGCAGCCGACTTCGGTGTTGCACTACCAATCAATCAAGTTGGCAAGAGGAATTAATTTGCCCCAAAAACGAACTCTTTTCCACCGCTGAACATTCAAAATGTTGCCTTTTGTGTGAGACTTGAAGTTTTCTATGTTGTGAGTGTATGTGTGAGTAATTTCGCATTTATTGGCAGCACTATTTCACGTACTTTCCTCATAAATACAGAACATTTGTAGACGAAAAGGCTCATTGAAATTAAAAGACTGAAAATTGTGAAAATCTTTTACTCTGTCCAGAACTTCTCAAATCTCTCTTTTTACAAAATATTTGTTCTCCTGCGAATTCACAACATTTGGTCAGTTCACTGCCAAGCAACAAATACAACTTGAAAGTATCGTAAATGCTTATGAAATATTTGCGTTGCCCAGCTGCGCCAACATCACATTTCCTGGCTTTATTCCCTTCGCAATGTGCCAACAAAATACGGCTTCCAGCACATTTATTAGCAGTGACAGTGTCCACACTCAGCGCAGCGCAGCTGGACTGCAGTCAGCCGCCACTGTGAGTCGGCCTGCATTCGTTGTGCGGAGGTGCACCGAGGCAGTAAATGTAAACACAATTCAGCCACAAAAGCTTTCAATTTAAAATTTTGCATTATTCCGGCATTTGAGTGTTGGGCGCCAGCTGGCAGTTGTAACATAAAGTCCGACGTTACTGTGAGAAAGTCGGCGTGCCGCAGCGAATCTGGCAATGGTTGGTTTGGTTGTGGGAGCGCAAGAAGTGCTCTCGTTTTATGAAGCTGAAAACTTTATGGCTCCAGTGTTTAACTTCTTGTTGGCGCCTTATCCCATTCCGTCGCTCTGGTGAGACCAACACAAAACGGTCAATGGGCCATGCAATTTAAATTCTTAGTATTTTATGTTCTCTGTAAAATTATGTTTAATTTTGTTTGTATACATAAAACCAAAAATCATTGTTTGGAGTATATTTGGGTTATTGTTGAACTAAGTCACGACCATGACATAACTTGTTCATCGTAAATAGAATTTTTTTCAAAATTTGTTTATCATAAGCGCACTTAAGCCGGAAGTCACAAACTGCAAACACTTTGGGCCACACCATCTGCTACTACGCGTTGCTTCGTTCTTTGAACATCTTCGAAATCATCAGCGATTTCGTTGCATGTAAATGGAATTGAATTTTAAGAAGCTGCGAATATGTAGCAAAGTGAGGTTAAGTAAGTGATGCAATTTGCAGAAACTGCTTTAGTGATGTCACTCAGTAATTGGAGCATGGAACGCTTTGAATTGAGGAAGTCAATGTTTTAAAAAGTCATTTCGAGAATTTAAGTCAAGTTAAAACCTCAACCAATTCCATATGTATCTATTGTGCTTAATTGCAACATTCCCGGTTGCTGTCCCGAAATCATTCACAGCTCTGAATAAGGTTAATGATTCCAGCTTTCTCCTATCTAAAAGCCTGGAAATGTAAAGTTCTTCCTTCGTCTTCCAAACAGAACCAACAGAAGCTGGCTGCCTGTAATCCATAAACGCACAGATCGCTGGCAAAAGTTCAACGACCGATTATAACATCAAAAGGTCCATTAAGAAAGTTCGACAACTTTATACGGGACCACTTATTCATTAATAATTTCATTAAAATATGTAAAGATTTTTCATTCGTGCTAAATGGCTGGCAGATACAAAAACAGCCTCACATGCACTGTTCAACCAAATAATAGCCACCGGCCTTTCCCTGTCCGAAAGGGTGAACATTATTTGTGTTTACGCTGCATTGACCCGCACAATCAGCAACCACACCCACATACATACCACTGTCCTTGATCCAGTGTGGCCACTAGAGAAATCGCATTCAATGAAATAAACCGCAAAACGGTTGACTCACTTTGAGTGGTCTTTAAAATAATCCAAGGCAGAGTGTGAATCGAACAAAACTTTATTCGAATTATCAGCAAATTTGTTTGTTATGGGCACCAGATGGCTGCAATTGCTGACTCAACACAACGAACACAGACATCGACGTCGTGGTCGATGAAAGGTTCAGGACCTCAGTCGCCTTCGTTGTCCAGCGCCAATGCCAATTAAAGGAGAAGCGTGTGGCCTGTGCAGTTTTGGTCGCACAATTTCTCGAAGTCACCATTTAATTAGCCAGCTTCGATTTCCACCTTCTTCGCCGCCAAATGATCGCCTCGGTCGGTTGCCCACTGAGTGACCCGCACCTTCGTTTGCGCTCAGACTGTTTGTTGTTGGCATTAAAATGCCATCAGTCATTAGAGGCGGTCGGTCGAAGCGAAAGCTGCAGTGCAGTTGGGCGCTGGCGGCTCATCAGGTTTCGCTGTAATGTGCGCCTCGCAGTCATGTCGCCAGCACGTCAGTCACACATCCGTCGAGCGAATCGCTTTAATTGAATTCAACCCGCAATTCGTGGCAGACGGAGTTGGCATTTCGAGACCAGTTCGTGTGGTGGCTTGGCGGCTACAATTACGACCGACGTTGGTCAGCAATAATCAGCACTTTTGCGAAAATATTTATTGAAGAAATGGAAGATGCGGACCAATTCGTCGGCATACAGCATTTTTGTTGTGGCGTTTAGGGCGAAGCTCGGCTTCCTGCTGGTACTAATGCGTTCCATTTATTATTTAGCGCTACTTACTCGAGATGAAAGCTAAGCGAAATAAAAACCAGAATGATGAAACTTGCCATTCGAAGTGAGTGCGGAGAACTGATTGTAGGCGGATGAGTGGATTTATGAGAGTTACGGGTAGAGGGATATTTATGTGCTGCGTTGTGCGTGTTCACATAAAAGAAAAAAGCAAATTATAATTCACAAAGGAAATGCACGAAAAATTTCATTTGGACGAATTGTGAGAAAATAAACATCTGTCACTCCTTCGCATTGGTGCCTCTGAATATTATTTGAACAATTAAAGGTCATTGCTTTTGAAGCTATGAAATAATGTCCTGTTACTGGTGACTGAAGTTTGCCTAAACACCAATCACGAACTCCTCATTTGCTACATTGCAATGTCGCTTCTGAAATATTCTCCCGACTCAAAGTTACAACTGCACGTAGTGTATCAATTTACATATTTAACACATTGACTTTTAATTCAAAATTCACTACAACTATCTGCGAACGCAGCCAACAAAACTCTTCAAACAATATCCAAATCAAAGTCTCATAGAATATGAAAAGAGGTCCGTTAGTGCGGATTGTGGTATCGAAAATAAGTTTGGGTGCTGCTATTCAGTGCATTCCAATCGTGCTTCCGCAGGACCTGCGTCTAATTGGACTAAATGGCGTGCAAATAAAATCACGCCAACACATTGAAACTGAACTCACACTCATATACATACACACGACATTCGTACATATTCGATGTGAAAAGCAGCAAAGTTTCATTGTCCTTCGTCCCACCGACTGTGTCTATTATTGTTGATCCTACGCGCCTGAATGCGTTGCTATTCCTTTTTGTGCCTGTAATCTTTTCATATAGAAACGATTGGGTGTGTGTGTCCGCATGTGTTGGCTTTATTCGAAATTGTTATTTACATTTGCAGAATTCAAATGTGTCCGTGATAGAAATATACAAATTTGGATGTAATTAAATTTCTAATTAAATAATTGATTTATTGCCAAATTAAATACAAATTCATTTTGTAAAACCAAAAAATTTGCTATTTCCGTTTGCTTTGTGCATTAGTTGCGAAGGTTCCGCAGTTTAGTGTAAATTTGATTGAAGTGTAAATTGAATTTGTACGAAGTAATGTCCTGCGGCAAATTCAAGGAATATTTAGTGCTGTTGCAACTGACACCGAAAGCGGCAAATGGAGAAGAGAGAGAGAGGTGTCTGTAACCACCAAATCTAATATTCGCGCCTTTCACTTTCGATTTACTACATTCAAGCTGAGTTTTCTGCCCATGTTACACTTTTCCCCCCATGTTACACTTTCGCACGTCCTTCCGACTTCGTAAAAGGTTCTTTCCCTTCCTCACTTCACTTTCTCCGCTCTGCTCTACGCTCTCCACTTTCTGCTCCACTTTGTTATGCAAATGTTGGGAACAGCAAAACACATATTTTGTTACATATAACACACCTCGGAAGTGGTTTGGCCAACGTCTCCCCGCTCCAGTTCGTCACCACATTGCACTCTGCTAACTTTGCCGTGTACGACAATCACTTTAATTCAGTGCCTACAAATGTTCAATTTATTCGCTGTTCCTGCAGTGGCTCACATGACGCAATCGTCCATGCAACCACTCAACCTCCATCCCACTGTTGCCTGGCTTCAGTCATTCAATTCACAATTTAGATGCTCCGCCGAGATTCGCAGCCGTTTATGCAGTTTTGTTTGCGTCTCTCGTCGTTTAGTTAGTTACACAAACACGCACATGTCGACGGGTCGGATCAAAGCATAAAGTATCGTTTATTCTTTTCCTTTCCTCACTTCCTCGTCAATTGACGAAGCGACTTCACTGGAAACTTGAGTGTTCCCCCGGCGTTGCGTTCGTTTGATGAACTGTCTACTCACTTAGTAGTAGAAACCAAAACAAGGAGATGACCTCTGCAGTAGCTGGAGCCACTTGTTATTAGCTGCAAGTTGTGCGCTCTTATTGCTTCACTACTACAACTACAACAATTGCCTGCATATGTATAAACATTCGTGCAGTTTGCTTACATTTCAACTGACGCATGTTTTAGTCTATTTTAAGCACGAAATACTACAACAAAATATTCCGACATTCGTCAATGGTCCCTTCGGACCACGACCCTCTTCCCTCCAGTGTTGTGCTGTTTACTCGTTTTGATTGGCAAATATTTGTCCAGCTTTTCAGCGCGATTGCAGTTGAAGCTCGACACTGCGCGCTATCCGACAATCCGACAATCAGCCGAGCTGCCAGCTGTGGTCAACATTCGCTTTCGCTTTGAAGTGACTCTCGAGATTTGTTGTTATTTACCATTTGTCGAGTGCAAAGTCTCGCGAAATGGGCTGCAAGTGAACGCTGAGACATTGATTTTTCTTTAATTTGTTGACGCGTGTTTCCACTTCAAGCTTCAACATTTTCGCAGAGTCAACATTTAGGTTGTTCATTCTTTGAGTCAACATTTAAATTTATCGCAGTTTACAGTATTTTTATTCCAACATAAACAATCGGAAAATTCAACACTAATAGTTGAAAGAAATAAACTATGATTCCTTAGAGATGCAACTCGATTTCCATTAGCGATAACTCCTGCACCACTCAACTGGTGGTTTAGTTGAACAATCACGAGGAAGCGAATCCATATATACGAAGGTTCCATATATTCTCAGCGTTGTGTACAATAAAGTGTGAATACCCCTATTGGCATGAAGCAATTAGCCAAATCGAGTTGTTGATTATGAATCAGGCAAACATTGCCTTATGATAACATCATTGAATCTCTCATCACGACCCGCATTAGCGCTGTGACCTTTGAATCTTTCTGCATTTCGATCAGCAGAAGCTTATCGTTACCATTCCCTATGGATTTCCATTTCTGTTTGTTTAGTTGTCTCGGCGTTACATTTGCGTCATAAAAAGTGGTCAACATTGAAGTAAATGGATGGAAAGCAACAACGGAGCAGCCAGCAGTGGCCGTAATGATGGAAATCCTTGTGGTGCCGATAATGCCGGTTTTGACAGAAGTCGCCCATCTACGCCGGACACAACTGTCACAATCTGCCATAATGCGATTTTGATTAGAATGTCACAGTGGGCAGAACGCAGAAAGGGGAAGCCAGCGACTCGAAATTGAATTATGGACATCAGAGTGAAAACAAGTAAAAGGAAAAGTTGTGCAAAGTGCAGTAAAGTTGAAAACGTAGAGAACGAAAGAAGTAGTAGAAAGAAAAGTAGAGAAAGGAAGCAACTCCAACCGTCTTCAGATGATAAAAAAATTAAATTTTCAATGATTTCCTCGAACAACATTCAATTTTCGTGTTTCTACTTCTTCTTTTTCCTCTTTCCTCCCATTACAGACCAACGAGTGGACGGTGGACGCAATGAAATCAATTCACAAATTGAGTGGGAGACTGCCATTCGTTGAGAACTAATAATAACAACAACAAAGTGATGCACTCAAAGCGCAAATTCAAGTTAAGTGAAAATTCGTGCAAATGGAAATGAGCAGCAAACTCTCGACGCCCAGCGCATCAAAACAGTTCGATCAGAGTTGAAAATGTTTGAATTGGACATTCCGACGACAGCAACTACGCTTGCGGCGATGGCCAATGCGGCCGACGGCTTGCAAGCGTACAACAACTTCAACGCGTTCAGCGGCATCGGTGCTGGCGGCAGCGCGTCACTGAATGGCGACTACGCGCAGCTGGTTGCCAACGCGACGACTTTCGAATGGTGCAATCAGTCGCTCGACAGCGGGAACAGCAGCAACAATTGCAGTGTCGGCAGTAGCAGCGCCAACAACAACGCCAACTCCACTGCACCGTAAGTCAAAAGGCGAATTTCGTTGTTGGAGGGAGGGAGGTGGAACGGGATGGGCATAACAACCTATTCAGAATATTCGAGAAAGACGCGGAAGTTTGGTTGGGTTCATCCGATTACTTGCACTGTTTAGCCAATGTCTGAATTTAGTTTGTGTTGTTGTTGTTTTTATTTATTTGTTTGATTTTACGATGTGTAGCCATTCAGTTGTTGGCACTAATTTCCGCACTTAATCCAAATGAATTAACCAATTCGTTGCTACATCCGCACCGCTTCCGGTTAAGTTTGTTTACTTCCGGCGCGCCAGTTGCGGCTTTCATTTAAACTTAAACTTTCTGCTCGTCACACTTTAAAGTGCCTACTTGAGTGCAATTCTGCCGACATGGCTGCAGCTGTTACACTAATGACCGACCAACATGGGGTGACCATTTCTAAGTATTCCGACAAGTTGTTGAAGAAGAGGAAGACTGCTTGACTGAATGGCCTTTGGGATCTTCCAATTTAATGTCTTCTGTACTGACTTCTTCTGGCGCAGAGCAACATTTCACAAAGCAAATCAAAAGAATAGTTTCACAAAATATAAACTGGTCACCCAGAACATGTTCGACTAAGCCCCACACGCAAACATCACTCACCCACTCGTTCTGTTCTGCGCCTAATTGCAACGTACGCTCGCGTGAAGTGCGCCAAGGACCTCAGGTCCTTACATGCTGTGCATAAATTTTTGAATATTGTGTGAGTTCCTTCACTCAGTTGTGCGTGTATGTGTACTTCATCTTTCCGCTGCTGCACCCAATTTTCCACCTTCGTCAGTGATGAAACTTTTCCGCTGCGGCAGTCGACAGAAATGGGTTAGCGCCTTCGCTTCGTGAATTCTCAAGCAACGTGCGCCCATTGTAAATGCGGCAGCGAATGTGAAACAAATGCAAACAAAATTACTGACAGTAGAATTAAGATGCGAATGAAAACGTGCGCGTGAAATCGCCGAGCTGCAAGAAACTGCGAATGATTGAGAAAAAATACGACTTTGGGACAGACGCCGTCGAGCGCGTCTGTTTGCTTTGGTTCAGGCGGCTTCGATTGGTTCAGGCGGAAAACATTTCCATTATTAATGTTCTTCTAGCATTCGCAACGCGTTCTGCGGTTGCAAACTGTCAACCGGAGAGCAATTTTAAAACAAAGCAAGAACTTTGCCGCATTTGGTTTCGAGTAAATTAACTGAAGTTTGACAGAATGATCGGATTTGATTTACTTCTATCACACACTCTCTGAATCGATTTAATAAAGACGACTTTCTGGAGATGCATACAACTGGAAATGGACGTTGAAGGATACTATACACTGTACTAGGTTACACTGGCCCATGTCCTCCCATAGATTTTTTAAAATATATTTTAAGACGGCGAGCAGCGGAGAATATCTATGAAGCCTGAGAAAAATTTGCTGCCACAACATTTCTCATTGTCCTTTAGCCCTCTCGAACCATGAAAACCGTTCAATGAATATTGAAGCACACCTTTAACACAACAATCGTAGAGTAAATTTAGAAATTTTTTTTTAAATATCATTACAACAAGTAATATGCATGAACAGCTTTGCTTTTCGCTATTTCATTGTCAAAACAATGGGAATGATTTTCGCCGATGTTCAGCTTTTATGTTAATTCTTAAACTTCACACACACTTGCACAGATAACATACCAGCTCCTGGTTTTCTCATTCTATTCACTTATTTGTTTGTCGTTGTTTGCCTTCGACATTCGACAGCCTCGCGCATATCGAACATTCCAACGCATATCTGCAGTAACGATTTTCATTTTGCCAATTTGCCGCTAACTCTTCCCTTTGACATTTGCCGAATTCCTCTCAATTCGCTGTGCTTGTTTTGCTGTTTCGTTCCAGCGTCGACGACATTTCATTCATCCTGCCCTGGTGGCGCCAAGTGCTCTGGAGCATCCTGTTCGGCGGCATGGTGATTGTGGCGACCGGCGGAAACCTGATTGTCGTTTGGATCGTCATGACGACCAAACGAATGCGCACCGTCACAAATTACTTTATCGGTAAGTCACCCGCAAAGTGCGTTGCCGCTCCGAGCAACAGCAACAGCAACAACACACAGGCCGACAACCGTCACTCGTTTGTATTGTTGTGTGCAAGTGTCGGCCGGCCTGAAAGGCAAAAGTTCAAAAATTGCCGCTTTTCATTGGTTTGTGGTGCGATGTCGCGATGCACTTCTCGCTTAAGCCGATTTATTTTATTTTTTGTACTATTATTTTTGGACTCTGAGGGCCGAATTCAGTGTTGAACTTCCATCGTGAAATGCAGTCAGGCAGCAAAAAATCTGTCCACTGCCCTTAAAAGCACCCACTGCCACTGTTCCAAATGGCTAAAGTGATAAAACACAAAAATATCCAGCAGCTAAATGGAATTAAAAGCCTATTTTGAATTGAAATTCCAAACATGCACTTTTCATAAATTTGTCGAATATTTCAAATATACATTTTCAAGGTGCAATTAAGGTGTTCAACCTCTCTTTTAGTTTTACGAGGTTAGCTTCTTGTCGCATAGCTGAAATATTAGAACCACAGCAACTGGTTCTTTGCCAACACGTTCACACATAAATATATACAAAAATCTGTATGTATTGTTGTGGAAAAATGACCATTCAAATGGCCATTTATATGCAAATAGTAGGACAGCTTTACAAAGTCATCTGACTGAAAACCACACAGTCTGGTTACGCAGTATAGTCACGTGGAGAATGTTGGCCACACAAACGCGCCAAAAAGTGGTTGCCACTGTTTGGGTCACTCTTCTCTGTAGGTCTTTTCCAACATGGCCTGGAAAGGGTTCATTTATACACAGAAGCGTTCTTTATGCAGTCCTTGACACTGCCACATTGTCTTCTCATCAGCGACAGCTGCGCGGCAACACACAGCAGAAGTGAACAATTTACATGTAGATTTCATTAGTATTATGTTGTTGTTGGCCTTTATTCCTGCAATCCCCTATTTTCGCTCCTTCACCTCGCCCGCAGTGAATTTGTCCGTTGCCGATGCAATGGTGTCCAGCCTCAACGTTACCTTCAACTACATTTACATGCTCGACAACGATTGGCCCTTCGGCGAGCTCTACTGCAAAATATCACAGTTCATAGCGACGCTGAGCATCAGCGCCTCGGTGTTCACACTCATGGCGATATCCATTGACAGGTGAGAGCCCCACCACTGTCACTGCTTTTGAATGGCAGTTTATTAGTTTGGCTACCTTGCAGATATGTGGCCATCATGAAGCCGCTGGAGCCGCGCATGAGCAAGCGCTGCAATCTGGCCATTGCATCGGTCATTTGGATCACCTCCATTACAATCTCCTGCCCGATGATGCTGTTCTTCACCACCGGCGAGATACCATCCAGGGAAGGCGGGCGCATCGTTTGCTACCCCGAGTGGCCGGACGGGCCCACGAATCACTCACATCAGGAGTACGTGTAAGTAACATATAACAGATTATCGAGTGCTCCAAGATGATTTTAACGAATGAATGTGTTGCGAATAAATCGAGTAAGCTATGGAAAGGTTAAAGTGAAATATAAAAATTGATTGAGGTTATGAAAAGTTTGAGTGATTCGTTGTCTGTATTTTCTCTTCGCGTTAGAGTAAGATACCAATTTTGAATTGGGCAAACGATAACATGATTTACTGATATATGAATATATTTTCAATTTAAGAAACGGTTACAATATGATTATTTTTCAGAGTTTATCCAGGTGTTGTAGTATTCAGAAGTATTTGTAATCTCCTTTGCTACATTCGAATAAACCTTCAACAATTTGTAAACATCTCTGAATACTCCCAGTCATTTTTAATATAAATACGTCTTAGAAAAGATCCTGAAATATTTATTTAAATTTTTAATGAGCCCTAAAAGCGACACCATTTGAATCAGTGATGAGTGTAAATGCAATTTTACTAAATTATTGACAAGACGTCGTTCATATTACCAAGTATGAAGTCATTTTGTGGCACTGCTGCAGAATCAAAGCACCCAAGTTTTATTATCAAAAAACCAGTTCCAATTCACAGCAGCGGAGCACTAAAATATTGCGCATAATTTTGAGTTATGACAAATGAAATGCGATGCTGAAACCTCACTCACAAAGCAATAAATTCGCATTTGATTTCATTTTTTCCTACTCTGCAGACAGCATACGTATATTTTTTTTTTTTTCATTTGCATTGCAGCTACAACATTCTCTTCATGGTGCTCACGTACATCCTGCCGATCATTTCGATGACTGTGACCTACTCACGCGTCGGCATTGAACTCTGGGGCTCCAAGGCGATTGGCGAGTACACGCCGCGTCAGGTGGAAAATGTGAAGAGCAAACGACGCGTAAGTACTCACACTATCCCGTACCACGCCTTCCTTAACCGATTTATTGCATCGCCAAGTGGGAATCAAAATAAGCTGGTTTGGCAAAAATCGTAATCGTAATCGTAGTCAGACAGAATTTCTGAGATTCTCGTTTTACTGCAGCGAGTGTCGTCTAATGGGAGGCGGACGTTCTTCTTTTCGACACTCTTACAGGTGGTGAAAATGATGATGGTTGTGGTGTTGATTTTTGCCGTTTGCTGGCTGCCGTTTCACACGTACTTCATTGTCACTTCGTGCTATCCAGCACTCACACAGGCGCCGTTCATACAGGAAGTTTATCTGGGCATCTACTGGCTGGCCATGAGCAACTCCATGTACAATCCTATCATCTACTGCTGGATGAATTCGAGGTGAGTGCCGTGGAGTGTGAATATGAATTAATGTTGGCGATTGCGTGTACTACAAGAAGGAAAAGATGGCATATGGTCGGATATTTCTGTAAATTAGCTTTAGTTGAAGTATTAATTATAAGAGATCAGAATGGCTGGACAGCTAGAACGGTAAATTGCTATTATTACTATTATTTATCATACAACCAAACTACTACAACTAACATGCGGAGAGACGCCAATTTGTCTGCGGCTTCATTGTCCGTAAGAAAATTTCTCACCACATCTAAAAAAAAACACAGTTTGGCTGCTATCCTAAACACACTTTTAGCAAAAATTGTCTAAGCTGCCGCGATTGTCGCTTAGGAAACTAACCCGACAAATGCAGCAATTAATTACAACAACAAATTTTAAAATTATTTACACAGCTGTGTGCACGGCGTGCGCTCTGTGAACCATAAAACCAGCTTTTGCGTGTAGATCTTCACACATTTATGTACGTGCTGAAAGCAGCCAACACACGCTGCGTGTCAGTGGGCGGAAATGACAATTTGCAGTAATTTGTTTTCCCATTCGAATGCGGCAAAAACAGCGCCAACAGTGACAGCACCGCACGCACTGTGGTGGATTACAGTTAAGTGCCGCGCTTTCATTTCCGCCAAGTGAAATGGCAGCTTTCATTAACCCATTAGTGCCGCATGGATACTTTAATGCCCATAAAATAGCGCCACATCTCGGAACTGGTACGAGATAAGACATTTATTATTTCTGCACAACATTTGAATCGAACGAGTGCAGGAAATGTGAAGAGTCTTACAGAAACCTTGAAATACATTCTGTGCTACTTTTCTGCTATATTCCGATCTGGCCCAACATGTCTGGGAGCCTGGTATTTCTCTGGGTTGGGTGAGGTCCCTAAGCTTGATATCAAATCACAGCTCAAATTTGATAAAAAAAACAAAGGCATCATTACTTCATCAGCTCTTAACGCTAAAGAACTCCATTTGGTATCGCCAGGGACCCAACAGGGTCTATGCGCAGCCAATTCGGCCAACCAGCTTTACCTAACCTAACTTTCGGTACAACATTGTGCATAATTTTCCAAATTATTTAGGGTCTTTCAATTAAGAAATATCGAAGCTAAAAAGCAGAGTTTCAGAAAATATTAAATTTATACAGCCATACTTAAATTTCGAACAGCAACTTCTCTAATTTCTATAACTGTCTGGTTCAATGGAAAAAAATCGAATTCACCCATTAGTGGGTTAATTGTGCACAGCCAAAGTGACTGTTTGTCTGGTGGCGTGGAAGTGTTCGTATATGTATTGTGCCACACCGAACAGGGATATTACTTATTTTCGTAATCCTTGACGCCATAAATTTTCCGTACATTAGTTCACGTGGGCGTCGCCGGATGTGTGTATGCAGACTTGTCTTGCAGAGCTTTGCAACTATTTCGTGTTTTATTTCTTTGCAGATATCGCTACGGCTTTAAGATGTTCTTTCGCTGGTGTCCTTTCGTGCGTGTCGGCGCCGAAACCCTGAATCGCCGCGATAATATGACATCACGTTACTCATGTTCCGGGTCGCCGGATCACAATCGCATCAAAAGAAATGGTAAATATTGCTTCAAATTGAAACTTACCTACGCCATCTTTATTCGTCGCGGCCCACCTACGCTCATGATTTCACTACGCTCATGGTTTTGCTTTCAATTTCTTTGCTCCGCCAGACACGCAGCGATCCTTCCTCTACACATGTCCGGGTTCGCCCAAGAGTCGACGCATGTCCTCGCATTATGGTAAGTGCTCTTAAAGTTTTTAATGTCCTGCCATTATTCACCAACGCCGCCTCCCCCCACCTCATTCGACACACTTTTTACACATTTGGGGTGGCTTAGAGCTTTCAGCTACAGTGTCCGCCTCACTTTGCAGCCACAGCTGAATGAATTCGGCAGCGGTCGGCGCGCAGCTCATCATTCAGCATCACCGCTTCATGTTCGCAATCGGCAAACTTTGCCGACATATATTACGGATTATGCCGTTCAAGTTGTTGGTTTTGTTGCAATTTATTGCTGCCGACAGTCATCATGTTGCTGTCGAATGAATGTCAGCTTTCTGGCGGTTGTTGGCTTGGCGCATTTGCCGAATTTTGTTTTGTTTTCGCTTTTGGCGACTGGCCAACGCTGATTTTGTTGCCACTAACGTGACGACTGTCATTTGTGCGAAGCCATTAATTTGCCGATTCGTCATTTGCTTATGTTAACAGTTCGTAACAGTTCCATTTAGAATGTTTTGCTTTTATACCGGAAGATCTTTGATAACAATTTACTTACAAATGATTTTTGTGTTTTCTTAAACACAAAAAAAAGTAGTAAATATTTATAAAAGAAAACCAAACTTTGTTAAATATTGTAAGCGTTGTTGTTGGTCAGATAATATTGTTTTATGATTTTCAATTAGAATTGTAGTCACTTGGCCAAAATTCAAAGAAAGAACAACTCTGAAAGGAAGAAATTAAATAATAAGAAAGAAACAAATAAGTAGAGATCACTTAGAGGCAGTCTTTTCATTCAAACAACAGTCAACAGTTTACATGGAACACAAACATTTGCAGCAAGTTCCTATTACTCCCGAACCTACCCAAACATTCCAAACAAAGAGCATCCGTTCAATGTTACGTATGTAGGAAGGTAGGTGAAGTGGTCGCTTTTGTTTAGTAGACATCATTTGAACCAGAGTTGTCCCTCCAATGTTGCTACCAAATTCTTGCTGTGTATTCTTTGGAATGTCGAAAGAGCCAAGCCATCAAGTTACATAGATGCCTCTCAACTATTCCGTCCCAAGCAGGTTCGACTGTGATGGCACATCGCGATCCGGCGCGTCACTCTGCCTCCATCAGCAGCAGCGGCAACCAAAGTTCCTACCAGCAGCGCTGCTGCAGCACCAACCACGAACTGGCCTCGCTGGGTGGGAGTGGCGGCTGTGGCGTGGTCGGCCCCCTCAGCAGAGAATACCTGAAGTTGGCCACGCGCAACGGCGCCACGCAATCGACACGGCAAATGTGGTCGCCGCCCCCTGTGCCACTCGTCATCGGTGCCGGCGATGAGTGCGGCGCCAGTAATGGACCGACAGCCGCAACATCCGCAACATCCTGACGACATGAAAGCAGCAACAACAGCAGCAGCAGCAATACAAAAGACTCAACGACAGCGATACACACGAAGGCGCTGCTGTCGACGACGCGCGGCATTCTTGCGGCCGACAACAAAACGTGGCTGTAGGCTGCGGTCCGGCCTGCACTGAGCACTCGGAGGTGGCAAGCAGACATTCAACATTTTCACCGGGTTAAACGAATTCATTGTGATTGTATTCGCTTAGAGTAGGAGGGGGGAAAAATTGCGCCGTACACAAATACTCATCGCTTCTACGAGCTCGAGCATCTAAAATACGCACAGCTGCGAATACAAACACATTTAAGTGTTGCAAGGTGTTCGTTATTAACATAAGATGCATCTATTTCCTAGAAACTTTGTGATTGCTCTGTGTGTTTTAAAACGTGTTTAACGTTATTAGGCTAAGCTTCCTAACTGGACTAGGGTCACTTTCCTTTGCCCCATGACTTCATATCAGCAGTAAGCAGTTAAAACTGAATGTACTCACAATTTTACTCGTTGTTTTTATTAGACACAAAAAAGATAAAAATATGTATAAGATTCTTAGAATAACTACACATATATGTATATATAAACCTAACATGTTGGTCTTGGAATAAAACCAAATTATAGACAAGTTCCTTCATTGACGTTAGTACACAAGCAACAACATACTGACCAACTTGAATTTTGACTGTGTACCTGTGTCCATATGTAAACCCGATAGGATACAGTATGCTCCGAATATGTTCAACACTAAGAACCAACGAAATCCGTTTTTTAAAACCATGAAATTTCAATTTTCTTGTAAGTTTTTGAATATCAAGTCATAAGTCATAAAACTTATAAGCAAAGAACGACACTATTTCAATGCCTTCAAAGCCTCCACTTGGAAAGTGGGGCTTATATGGTTAGACGAAGGATACTGTACCACAAATTTCTGCGCTCATTGCGGTTGTCGAGTTAATAGTTTTCAAGATGAGTCGTTTTATTGTTCGAGTTAACTTCAACTTTTAAATGGCCGCATAGAAATTGGTTACTTGGAACTGGCTGGGTACTAGTTATTCAATGCTCATGTGTACCTTCTTATAAATTTGATTTTAGACGACTTGATGTTGAAGTCAAACTCAACTCTGGCCATAAATTTTCTTGAATCAAGCCCGACAAACTCAATGCGCCAACGGTTGTTTATGCATCATTGTCATTGTTGCACCAATAAGCAAAACATGTATATATGAATGTAAAAAATACTCGTACATATGTAATACATATTTGTGTGTGTATGTGTGTACCATGACCATTCAGTGTAAAGTATTATTAACATGTAATGTAATAATGAAAGAAAATTTAGGATTAGAAAACGGTGTAGCTTGGATCGCTTTTGAAAATCTTCTGAAGAAATTGTTGCTATTGTAGTTATAGTTAAGAGCTTTCAAATTCCTTCTCGACTGACCAAACTCATTCTTTTTAAGGCTTTAAAACGTAAAAGTGTTATAAAAGAGTAACATAGACTAACTGTGGACCGCTGAACACGAAACTGAAAATTAAAAAATTTTCTTTAGAAGGGTTTTCGAAAAATATTCGAAAACCTCGTTTTTTGCTCTTATTTCAGTAAACGAATCTTCCGATTAAAACAAACTGTCCGCCGTTCAGAAGATAATACCTTAACCTTTCCAGCGATATATAGATTGTCCAAATCATATGAGATTTGGGGACGTTACTAATGGTGAAAGTTAAAAAAAAAAATTAATTTTTCTACTATTTTCAAAAATTATAAAATTTCGAATGATGTTTTTATAGATAAAATAAATTATCTCCTCTATGTTATGCCTAACATCAACAGAATCGAAAGAAGAATGACACAGTTATCAAGCACTGAGTGATAACATCAACTTTGCATATATTACACCGTGCAACAAAAAAAATACTTTTGTCGAGACCTATTCAAAAGATTATATAGACGGGAAACCAGAGGTCATTCATAGTAACCTGGTGTAGTCAGTTTTTCATTTTCTGAACCGAAGTCCTTTTAAAAGGACTTACAAATTTCAAGGACATACAAATTTCAAAGATTTTTTTTTATATTTGCAATTATGCAATAATAAAAATATGGGTATCAAATGAAAGAGGAAAATTATCTCCTTTTAACTAAATTTTCTATTTTGACCTTTCAGGACCAAATGTCAGTAGGGTAAGGAAAAATTACACATTTCGGAAAAAATAATTCACATGAAAAAATGTGAAAATATTTCATATAAAATTTTCCTTTTCAGTCCAAGCTAGAACAAGCAATTAATCCTAGCTTTAAGTTTTCAATTTCTTCCTTTGACACAAAGTGTGAACTATTATAAATAAAAGTTGTAATAATAAAAAAATTTAATTTCCATCAAGCACTTTTCTTACCGCAAGAACAAATGAATTTATTTTTATTGCTTGTTATTTGTAAAATTGTTCCAAATGTTTGGTTAGCATAAATGTTCAGAATGATTTATATTTATAATTTGTTGTATTTGAGAGATGAGTTGAGTGAGTGAGATGATTTGAGTTGTAATTAGTTTCAAATTATGAAAAAAATTCAATAAAAACATCCAAACATATTCATTTTACATGTTTTGTTTTAATCTGCTGTGTCACTCGAATTATGGATGAACTGGTTTTATACTAAAAAAGATTTCACTTTATAAGTACTCGTATTCGAGTAAGTTACACACATATAGACGAGTAAGTTACACGCATATCAAAACTTTGCAGCATACAAATTTTTTCGGAATATATTCAACACTTGTCTCCGCCCACTTGGCGAAACTTTACTTCAACTTTTGGCTAAATTAAATTTTGATTCTATTAAAAGTTCATTCAGTTCAACTACGCTGAGCAACAGTGTTGAAACTTTAGAAATTAACGTAAATGAAAAGTGTTCCGGGAATTTTTCACAGCTAATTGTTGGGGATAAAGTGAGAAACGTAATCACTTTGTAATTAACTAATTGCTTCCTTAAGAGCGAAAAAATGTATGAAGTGGAAGTCGTTGGAAAACTACATTGAAAAGATTCCAAATTTCCGCACTTGTTGTGACGGATTAAAGACAACGCAGGTGAAACAAAGGTGCATGGAGAAGGCTATTGTGGCTGACTGAAAGTTATTTTGGCTACATAGAAGTAATCTTTATCATTTCGTCCATCTTCTAAATGTAGAAAAGAAGAGCTTTAAGCTAATGAAGAAACGTATACAAATATACATTGCAATCTGATACAAACCAACAAATGAATTCTCATTCAATAGATTTTTTTTATATATTACTATAGTAAATTATTTCATGTTTTTCGTTCACATTTCAAACGGATGAGGATGGAGGAGACCTACATTTTAACGTCGAATCCGAACGGCGGTTGGCAGTTTTTCTTCTTCACGCTTAAAGGTTTTGCCATCGCCTGCCAAGAGCGCACTTGTGCGATTCTTGTAATTCTCATCCATCTTCATGTGGATAGCTATCGAGACCGGCTAGAGAGTAGGTATGTTTGGGAAAAACTCGGAAGCGAAAATAAATGAGGCTCGATTGTACATTTGGAACGTTTGGAGACAATTTTGTAAAAAAGATCATTTTGTAGGGGAGCCCCCATAAAGGGTTGGACATAGAGAGTAAGTATTGTTATGAAAATAAGTTCTGCTACCTAACGCGAGCGTAATTCGCTTCACTGGATTGTGCTCAAAAATAAAACACACTAAAATTCTTCAACGCAGCTCTAAACTAGTAATCACTTTATTTACAATTTTACACTTAACTGTCGCTAAACTTGTTACTCGTTGCATTATCTGTGCTAGTCCGTGTTGCACCGCTGCTTCCCAAAGCAAAACTTTTCCCCTTTCTGCGCTGTAATCGACTTCTTTTTTACCTCGAACATCCCAGTATAGCTTCGAGTTGTTCTCGAACATTCCAATATCACCGCGAGTCGTCTCTGCGACTGTTCCATCGAAATTACTATGTCCCTAAAAGTATGCCATTCTCGGAGCTTAACTCGTTCTCAAATATCCCAGCATTTCCTCACAATGGCACAGTTGACGGCGAGCATTATCGTTACAGTATGTTCGAAAGAAATGTTGAAACGAAAAAACTAGTATGGGTCTGTCATAGATTTCAACTCTCTAAGATCAACTTTTGAGCAGCTATGAACCAAATTCTTGTAGCATTTCTTTTTTAAACCTTACAAAATAAGAGCAAATGGCAGACCTATGGATTCATAAGTAATATTGGTGTATTTTCGTGGAAATTTAATTGAATGTTTGAACCGAAAAAAAAACAAACGTGTCGGCACACAAACACATCGATAAATTCACATAACTGCAGTCATGCGCTGCACTCAGAACTCGGCGTTCCAGTCGCATTCGCATTCGCATTCGCCATGTTGCCGGGAACTCGTAAAAAGGCAGAAAGCACGAGCACCAAAGCAGAATGTTTTAATTAAATGAACGTTATTGCATATGTTGAATGCTGCATAGCCGAATCGTTGCAGCTAATTTGTTTATCGGCACACCAAACGGAAACGTCTAATTGGAATGCGAAAAAATGGCACAATAACGAGGAACGAGCAGTGAAGCGAGACTACTGAAGTGCGAACAATAATCAACTTTATACATGCCCGAATGTTTTCTTTCTAGCAGTTGGAATACTTGTATGATTTGTTTCTTCAGTGCTTTGCTAACTGAAAGTGAATTGAACTGACTGACTCAAACCATGTCAGTTGCATACAACAACCCAATGCGGCACGAATTTAAAAGCCTCACAACTGTGAGTCACAAAGTCTCACAAAGTCTCGCTGTGTCTGCCATGCAGCTTTGTGGCGAAAGTATGCAGAAATAGGCCCGTCGCAAAACAAAAGGTCCGTGCACATTACATTTGCTAATCTGGGCTACCGTTAACACGTTCGCACTCCTGAACAATGCCAAACCGGAGGCCAAACTGACATTACAAAGCTGTGTTTCGACCGTTACTGCCATCGCCGATAACTGCGATGCCATTGTGGATGTTTGCCTGGTTTCGTCCGGTTTGAGTTTGGTTATTTTGTGTGCTGCCATGTGCCGGATTTGCCTTTCAATTGAAGCTATTACACGCGTTCATTGACTGCGTAATTGTTGCCGACTCGTTGCGCAAATTGTAAGTGACTGTCTGAGTCGGTGTGGTCGGATCAGATCGCACTGTTGGAGCTGTTGCTATCATGTGCAAGCATCTTGTTGCCGTTGCTGTTGCAGTCAAGATGCTTCCGATGGCAGGATTTTAATTAAATTTAACAGGCAGTCGCATATTTTCATTCATTGCGAATTGGAAGTTGCTGGATGACTTTGCTGGACACCAGATATTGGAAACGATAGACGCCACAGAAAACTGTAAACAACGTTTCAAGCTTAATGCGAAAATGTTTAGAAAACGTGTGTGTGTGTGTGTGTGTTGATGCCATTTGTCAATTAAGATCTATTAGAAAAAAAAATCTATTAAAAACACAAACTACGAGTATGTGCACACACTCCACTGTGTGTGGGGACATTTCCTGATAGACTTTGCTTCGTTGAGCTGAAGTGCTACTGAACATTAAAACGTAAAACAAGTTGTGTGCATGATATGGCAAGCACCTTCGTATTGAAACGAGTTCACTAAGATCAAATTTAAAACATGTCTTTCAGAAAATTTGAGAAATTTGCAATGAGTTCAATTTCACTTGTGGTTTCTTGGATAACTCGGGCTGGAACTCTTAAATCAGAAAACTGATTAAAATATATAACATGAACTAATTAGTTATTTAGTAATGTTTTAACTGAGCAAAACTGTTCAAAGTTGACGATAACCTCAAAACTCCGATTTCATAATCAGTCCTTAGCTAAAATTCAAGTAAAATTTTCGTCACATTATATTCAGACAGCCAGCTAAATTGCGCAATTTAGACATTTTCTCAATTTATTATTAAGGTTAAATTAATTTTACGTCCTTGTAACGCTGTAAGAAGAGCTGAACAGTTTACTTACTTTTTAAATTTCATCAGCAAAATAAAAACCATCGGGTATTTAAAGTCATATTAAATCTTCTTTTTTTATTTATTGAACATTAAAATTAAAGATCACAACTTACGTCAATCACAGATTGGAAATTTCGGCAAAAGATAACAGCAACGATGCATTAAAGTTCAGCGAACATCATTTGTTATTTGTATCCAAATATTGAGTAAATACCATCAACATTTTTAACACATAAAAAAATAAATATCGACATACCTTCTTCTTCAATATTAAATTAACAACACAGCTGCCAGACTTTTGTCCCGAACACATAGACGACAACAGCGACACGACTACATCTTTCAAAATATAGAATCAGAACAATCGTATGGTAACGATTATTTTGACGACAGCACGACAACAATAACACAGAAGTCGCTGTCGCCAAACATAGAACTACATATACTCTATTTCGTAGGCGACAAAAATAAGCAATTGGCATCACTGCTTAAAATGGTAACATCAACTGCTTGTTGGCATTCTTTGCTCAGCTGCTTATTTTGGAAATTGCATTAAATAAATTAACGAACGATTTTCAATTATTCATTGTTCAACTTCAACACTTCCAAACTTGTGAAAACTCAAGCGTCACAAAACATATCATTGTTGTGCTGCTGCTGCCGCCATCATTGTTATCACGTTGCCAACTACACCGCGACCAATGAAGCCGACGCCATCTTGCGGTCGTGTGGTCGTGTCGCTGCCGTCGTCTATGTGTTCGGGACATGAGCACAAAAGCACCAGAAGCTCGCTTTGATTTCTGTTTGGCGATGCAATAAATCGGCTTGGGTGAGTGCACAGGTGATTTTAGCGTCGTCGGGAGAGTGTAAGTCAAGTCGGTGGTATTTACGCCTCGTTTGGCCTTCACGTTTTCCATCTGGCGCGACGTCGTCTTAGAGCCACAGAGTTTAATGGCGACGCGTGAGTAGGTCACAGTTACCGAAATGATTGGCAGGATTCACCACAAAGAAAATTTGGCAGCTGCAATGCAAATGAATGTGAATAATTATCGAAGAGTGTCGCGGCGGTTTGGGTGATGTTTATTCGCGGAGGTTGAATAGCGAATGTGAACATACTTATACAAGACGCTTCACACAGCGTCGCTATGAACTGTGATACTTTGCAGTAGAGTTTGCCAAAGGGCCAATCGTTGTCGAGCATGTAAATGTAGTTGAAGGTAACGTTGAGGCTGGACACCATTGCATCGGCAACGGACAAATTCACTGCGAGCGAGTTAAAGGGATTCAAAAAATAAGGGATTGCAGGAATAAAGGCCAACAACAACATAATACTAATGAAATCTACATGTAAATTGTTCACTTCTGCTGCATGTTGCCGCACAACTGTCACTGATGAGAAGACAATGTGGCAGTGTCAAGGACAGTGTAAAGACCGCTTCTGTGTATAAATGAACCCTTTCCAGGCCATGTTGGAAAATACCTACAGAGAAGAGTGACCCAAACAGTGGCAACCACTTCTTGGCGCGTTCGTGTGGCCAACATTTTCCACGTGACTATACTCTTAACCAGACTGTGTGGTTTTCAGTCAGATGACTTTGCAAAGCTGTCCTACTATTTGCATATAAATGGCCATTTGAATGGTCATTTTTCCACAACAATACATACAGATTTTTGTATATATTTATGTGTGAACGTGTTGGCTAAGAACCAGTTGCTGTGGTTCTAATATTTCAGCTATGCGACAAGAAGCTAACCTCGTAAAACTAAAAGAGAGGTTGAACACCTTAATTGCGCCTTGAAAATTTATATTTGAAATATTCGACAAATTAATGAAAAGTGCATGTTTGGAATTTCGATTCAAAATAGGCTTTTAATTCCATTTAGCTGCTGGATATTTTTATGTTTTATCACTTTAGCCATTTGGAACAGTGGCGGGGGGCTTTGAGGCAGTGGACAGATTTTTTGCTGCCTGACTGCATTTCACGATGGAAGTTCAACACTGAATTCGGCCCTCAGAGTCCAAAAATAATAGTACAAAAAATAAAATAAATCGATAAATCGAAATCGCTTAAGCGAGAAGTGCATCGCGACATCGCACCACAAACCAATGAAAAGCGGCAATTTTTGAACTTTTGCCTTTCAGGCCGGCCGACACTTGCACACAACAATACAAACGAGTGACGGTTGTCGGCCTGTGTGTTGTTGCTGTTGCTGTTGCTCGGAGCGGCAACGCACTTTGCGGATGACTTACCTATAAAGTAATTTGTGACGGTGCGCATTCGTTTGGTCGTCATGACGATCCAAACGACAATCAGGTTTCCGCCGGTCGCCACAATCACCATGCCGCCGAACAGGATGCTCCAGAGCACTTGACGCCACCAGGGCAGGATGAATGAAATGTCGTCGACGCTGGAACGAAGCAGCAAAACAAACACAGCGAATTGAGAGGAATTCGGCAAATGTCAAAGGGGAGAGTTAGCGGCAAATTGGCAAAATGAAAAGCGTTACTGCAGATATGCGTTGGAATGTTCGATATGCGCGAGGCTGTCGAATGTCGAAGGCAAACAACGGCAAACAAATAAATGAAGAGAATAAGAAAACCAGGAGCTGGTATGTTATCTGTGCAAGTGTGTGTGAAGTTTAAGAATTCACAAAAAAGCTGAACATCGGCGAGAATCATTCTCATTGTTTTGACAATGAAATAGCGAAAAGCAAAGCAGTTCGTGCAATTTACTTTTTGTAATGATATTTGGAAAAAAATTTTCTAAATTTACTCTATGGTTGTTGTGTTAAAGGTGTGCTTCAACACTCATTGAACGGTTTTCATGGTTCGAGGGGCTCAAGGACAATGAGAAATGTTTTAGCAGCAAATTTTTTCAGGCTTCATAGCTATTCCCCGCTGCTCGCCGTCTTGAAATATATTTTAAAAAATCTATGGGAGGACATGGGCCAGTGTAACCTAGTACAGTGTATAGTGTCGTTCAATGTCCATTTCCAGTTGTATGCATCTCCAGAAAGTCGTCTTTATTAAATCGACTCACAGAGTGTTTGATAGGAGTAAACCAACGTATTCCCCCTTCAAATCCGATCATTCTGTCAAACTTCATTTAATTTACTCGAAACCAGATACGGGAAAAGTCTTGCTTTGTTTTTAAATTGCTCTCCGGTTTATACTCAAACTGACAATTTGCAACCGCAGAACGCGTTGCGAATGCTAGAAGAACATTAATAATGGAAATGTTTTCCGCCTGAACCAATCGAAGCCGCCTGAACCAAAGCAAACAGACGCGCTCGACGGCGTCTTTCCCAAAGTCGTATTTTTCCCAATCATTCCCAGTTTCTTGCAGCTCGGCGATTTCACGCGCACGTTTTCATTCGCATTTAAATTCGACTGTCAGTCATTTTGTTTGCATTTGTTTCACCTTCGCTGCCGCATTTACAATGGGCGCACGTTGCTGGAGAATTTACGAAGCGAAGGCGCTAACCCATTTCTGTCAGCTGCCGCAGCGGAAAAGTTTCATCACTGACGAAGGTGGAAAATTGGGTGCAGCAGCAGAAAGATGAAGTACACACACACACACACACATACACGCACAACTGAGTGAAGGAACTCACACAATATTCAAAAATTTATGCACAGCGTGTAAGGACCTGAGGTCCTTGGCGCACTTCACGCGAGCGTGCGTTGCAATTAGGCGCAGAACAGAACGAGTGGGTGAGTGATGTTTGTGTGTGGGGCTTAGTCGAACATGTTCTGGGTGACCAGTTTATATTCTTTGAAACTATTCTTTCGATTTGCTTTGTGAAATGTTGCTCTGCACCAGAAGAAGTCAGTACAGAAGACATTAAATTGGAAGATCCCAAAAGCCATTCAGTCAAGCAGTCTTCCTCTTCTTCAACAACTTGTCGGAATACTTAGAAATGGTCACCGCATGTTGGTCGGTCATTAGTGTAACAGCTGCAGCCATGTCGGCAGAATTGCACTCAAGTAGGCACTTTAAAGTGTGACGAGCAGAAAGTTTAAGTTTAAATGAAAGCCGCAACTGGCGCGCCGGAAGTAAACAAACTTAACCGGAAGCGGTGCGGATGTAGCAACGAATTGTTTAATTCATTTGGATTAAGTGCGGAAATTAGTGCCAACAACTGAATGGCTACACATCGTAAAATCAAACAAATAAATTAAAACAACAACAACACAAACTAAATTCAGACATTGGCAAAACAGTGCAAGTAATCGGATGAACCCAACCAAACTTCATCGTCTTCATCGATTTGTTGAATATTCTGAATAGGTTGTTATGCCCATCCCGTTCCACCTCCCTCCAACAACGAAATTCGCCTTTTGACTTACGGTGCAGTGGAGTTGGCGTTGTTGTTGGCGCTGCTACTGCCGACACTGCAATTGTTGCTGCTGTTCCCGCTGCCGAGCGACTGATTGCACCAGTCGAAAGTTGTCGCGTTGGCAACCAGCTGCGCGTAGTCGCCATTCAGTGACGCGCTGCCGCCAGCACCGATGCCGCTGAAGGCGTCGGTGCTGTCGTCGGAATGTTCAGTTCAAACATTTTCAACTCTGATCGAACTGTTTTGATGTGCTGGGCGTCGAGAGTTTGCTGCTCATTTCCATCTGCATCAACTTTCACTTAACTTGCATTTGCGCTTTGAGTCTATCACTTTGTTGTTATTATTAGTTCTCAACGAATCGCAGTCTCCCACTCAATTTGCGAATTGATTTCATTGCGTCCACCGTCCACTTGCTGGTCTGTAATGGGAGGAAAGAGGAAGAAGAAGAAGTAGAGACACGAAAATTGAATGTTGTTCGAGGAAATCATTGAAAATTTAATTTTTCTTATCATCTGAAGACGGTTGGAGTTGCTTCCTAATAGTTTTCTCTACTTTTCGTTTACTTTCTACTACTACTTTCGTTCTCCACGTTTTCAACTTTACTGCACTTTGCACAACTTTTCCTTTTACTTGTTTTCACTCTGATGTCCATAATTCAATTTCGAGTCGCTGGCTTCCCCTGTCTGCGTTCTGCGCACTGCGACATTCTAATCAAAATCGCATTATGGCAGATTGTGACAGTTGTGTTCGGCGTAGATGGGCGACTTCTGTCAAAACCGGCATTATCGGCACCACAAGGATTTCCATCATTACGGCCACTGCTGGCTGCTCCGTTGTTGCTTTCCCTCCATTTACTCCAATCTCGACCACTTTTTATGACGCAAAAGCAACGCCGAAACAACTAAACAAACAGAAATGGAAATCCATAGGGAATGGTAACGATAAGCTTCTGCTGATCGAAATGCAGAAAGATTCAAAGGTCACAGCGCTAATGCGAGTCGTGATGAGAGATTCAATGATGCTATCATAAGGCAATGTTTGCCTGATTCATAATCAACAACTCGATTTGGCTAATTGCTTCATGCCAATAGGGGTACTCACACTTTATTGTACACATCGCTGAGAATATATGGAACCTTCGTATATATGGATTCGCTTCCTTGTGATTGTTCAACTAGACCACCAGTTGAGTGGTGCAGCACTTGGAGTTATCGCTAATGGAAATTGAGTTTCATCTCTAAGGAATCATAGTTTATTTCTTCCAACTATTAGTGTTGAGTTATCCGGTCGTTTGTGTTGCAATAAAAATACTGTAAACGGCGATGAATTTAAATGTTGACTCAAAGAATGAACAACCTAAATATTGACTCTGCGAAAATGTTGAAGCTTCAAGTGGAAACACGCCTCAACAAATTAAAGCAAAACCAATGTCGCAGCGTTCACTTGCAGCGCATTTCGCGAGACTTTGCACTCGACAAATGGCAAATAACAACAAATCTCGAGAGTCACTTCAAAGCGAAAGCGAATGTTGACCACAACTGGCAGCTCGACTGATTGTCGGATTGTCGGATAGCGCGCAGTGTTGAGCTTCAACTGCAATCGCGCTGAAAAGCTGGACAAATATTTGCCAATCAAAACGAGTAAACAATCAAAACAACACTGGAGGGAAGAGGGCCGTGGTCTGAAGGGACCATTGACGAATGTCGGAATATGTTGGTGTAGTATTTTGTGCTTAAAATAGACTAAAACATGCGTCAGTTGAAATGTAAGCAAACTGCACGAATGTTTATACATATGCAGGCAATTGTTGTAGTTGTAGTAGTGAAGCAATCAGAGCACACAACTTGCAGCTCATAACAAGTGGCCCCAGCTACTGCAGAGGTCATCTCCTTCTTTTGGTTTCTACTACTAAGTAAGTAGACAGTTCATCAAACGAACGCAACGCCGGGGGATCACTCAAGTTTCCAGTGACGTCGCTTCGTCAATTGACGAGGAAGTGAGGAAAGGAAAAGAATAAACGATACTTTGATCCGACCCGTCGACATGTGCGTGTTTGTGTAACTAACTAAACGACGAGAGACGCAAACAACACTGCATAAACGGCTGCGAATCTCGGCGGAGCATCTAAATTGTGAATTGAATGAAAGTTACAGGTCGGCAAACGGCATTGAAAGTGAAAGTGAAGCCAGGCAACAGTGGGACGCAAGTTGAGTGGTTGCATGGACGATTGCGTCATGTGAGCCACTGCAGGAACATCGAATAAATTGAACATTTGTAGGCACTGATTTAAAGTGATTGTCCGACACGGCAAAGTTGGCAGAGTGCAATGTGGCGACGAACTGGAGCGGGGAGACGTCGGCCAAACCACTTCCGAGGTGTGTTGCATGCAACAAAAGATGTGTTTTGCTGTTCCCAACATTTGCATAACAAAGTAGAGCAGAAAGTGGAGAGCAGAGCGGAGAAAGTGAAGTGAGGAAGGGAAAGAACCTTTTACGAAGTGGGAAGGACATGCGAAAGTGTTACATGGGAGTGAAAGTTAGGTGAAAGAGTAGAACGTGTTCACTTTAGCAGAAAACTAAGCTTGAATGTAGTAAATCGAAAGCGAAAGGCGCATATAAGATTTGGTGGTTACAGACACCTCTCTCTCTCTTCTCCATTTGCCGCTTTCTGTGTCGTTCCAAACGCAGTGAATATTCCTTGAATTTGCCGCAGGACATTACTTCATACAAATTCAATTTACACTTCAATCAAATTTACACTTAACTGCGGCACCTTCGCAACTAATGCACAAAGCAAAGGGAAATAGCAAATTTTTGGGTTTTACAAAATGAATTTGGCAATAAATCAATCATTTAATTACAAATTTAATTACATCCAAATTTGTATATTTCCACCACGGACACATTTGAATTCTGCAAATGTAAATAACAATTTCGAATAAAGCCAACACATGCGGACACACACACCCAATCGTTTTTATATGAAAAGCCTTACATGCACAAAAAGGAATAGCACCGCATTCAGGCGCGTAGGATCAACAATAATAGACACAGTCGGTGGGACGAAGGACAATGAAACTTTGCTGCTTTTCACATCGAATATGTACGAATGTCGTGTGTATGTATATGTGTGTGAGTTCAGTTTCAATGTGTTGGCGTGATTTTATTTGCACGCCATTTAGTCCAATTAGACGCAGGTCCTGCGGAAGCACGATTGGAATGCACTGAATAGCAGCAGCCAAACTTATTTTCGATACCACAATCCGCACTAACGGACCTCTTTTCATATTCTATGAGACTTTGATTTGGATATTGTTTGAAGAGTTTGGTTGGCTGCGTTCGCAGATAGTTGTAGTGAATTTTGAATTACAAGTCGATGTGTTAAATATGTTAATTGATACACTACGTGCAGTTGTAACTTTGAGTCGGGTGAATATTTCAGAAGCGACATTGCAATGTAGGAAATGAGGAGTTCGTGATTGGTGTTTACGCAAACTTCAGTCATCAGTTACAACTTATTTCATAACTTCAAAAGCAGTGATCTTTAAATGTTCAAATAATATTCAACGGCACCAATGCGAAGGAGTGACAGATGTTTATTTTCTCGCAATTCGTCCAAATGACATTTTTCGTGCATTTACTTTGTAAATTATAATTTGCTTTTTTCTTTTATGTGAACACGCACATCGCAGCACATAAATATCGCTCTATCCAAAAGTCTAATAAATCCACTCATCCGCCTACAATCAGTTCTCCGCACTCACTTCGAACGGCAAGTTTCATCATTCTGGTTTTTATTTCGCTTAGCTTTCATGTCGAGTAAGTAGCGCTAAATAATAAATGGAACGCATTAGTACCAGAAGGAAGCCGAGCTTCCCCCTAAACGCCGCAACAAAAATGCTGTATGCCGACGAATTGGTCCACATCTTCCATTTCTTCAATAAATAACTATTTTCACAAAAGTGCTGATTATTGCTGACCAACGTCGGTCGTAATTGTAGCCGCCAAGCCACAACACGAAGTAGTCTCGAAATGCCAACTCCGTCTGTCACGAATTGCGGGTTGAATTCAATTAAAGCGATTCGCTCGACGGATGTGTGGCTGACGTGCTGGCGACATGACAGAAAGGCGCACATTACAGCGAAACCTGATAAGCCGCCAGCGCCCAACTGCACTGCAGCTTTCGCTTCGACCGACCGCCTCTAATGACTGATGGCATTTTAATGCCAACAACAAACAGGCTGAGCGCAAACGAAGGTGCGGGTCACTCAGTGGGCAACCGACCGAGGCGATCATTTGGCGGCGAAGAAGGTGGAAATCGAAGCTGGCTAATTAAATGGTGACTTCGAGAAATTGTGCGACCAACACTGCACAGGCAACACGCTTCTCCTTTAATTGGCATTGGCGCTGGAAAAGGAAGGCGACTGAAGTCCTGAACCTTTCTTCGAACACGACGTCGATGTCTGCGTTCGTTGTGTTGAGTCAGCAATTGCAGCCATCTGGTGCCCATAACAAAAAAATTTGCTGATAATTCGAGTAAAGTTTCACACTCTGCCTTGGATTATTTTAAAGACCACTCAAAGTGAGTTAAACGTGTTGCGGTTTATTTCATTTAATGCGATTTCACTGGTGGCCACACTGGATCAAGGACAGTGGTATGTGTGTGAGTGTGGTTGCTGATGATGGTCACCCTTTCGGACAGGGAAAGGCCGGTGGCTATTATTTGGTTGAACAGTGTGTGTGAGGCTGTTGTTGTATCTGTCAGCCATTTAGCAGGAAAGAAAAATCTTTACATATTTGAATGAAATTATTAATGAATAAGTGGTCCCGTATAAAATTGTCGAACTTTCTTAATTGTGTCCGTAAAGGACCTGTTGATGTTATAATCGGTCGCTGAACTTTTGCCAGCGATATGTGCGTTAACCCTTTCGGAACTTCTTTTTACTGGGGAAAGTTAAAATTTTAAATTTTAGGTTTTAGGCTTCTATGTGGTTCTGTTAGCAACATTCCATAAGAAATTTTGAAATTTTTATACTCGGACCCTGTCTTTTGGAGTGTTTTTCTATGAGAGCAACCACATCGTTGTGGCTGTAATAATTACTTAAACATAAAACTTTTTATGCATAACGAAAATTTGAATATTTCTTCATATACTTCAGCCAAAATTTTTTTAAAAAAGTATCTAAATTGAAAGAAAACGTCAAATTAAAAAAGTTATCTAATTTTGTCTGCTTCTTCTTCCTTCACTATCTCAAGATATACCAATAAAAAAACGTGTATACTTCTCTTCTCTCAACTTAATTATTCGGTTTATTAATTTCGTATTTTTCCTAAAACTTCAAACTATTCTAAGGAACAACAAAAATATAGTATCCACAAGTTTTTTTACCTAAAACAGGCACTGAAAAGAGACTATGCCATATGGCATAGAATAACCGAAAGGGTTAATGGATTACTGGCAGCCAGCTTCTGTTGGTTCTGTGTGGAAGACGAAGGAAGAACTTTGCATTTCTAGACTTTTAGACAGAAGAAAGCTATTTACATTAATTTCCGATTGTGACCTGGAATCATTAACTTTATTCAGAGCTGTGAATGATTTCGGGACAGCAACCGAGAATGTTACAATTAAGCACATTGGATACATTTTCAATTGGTTGAGGTTTTAACTCGACTTAAATTCTCGGAATGACTTTTCAAAACATTGACTTCCTCAATTCGAAGCGTTTCATGCTCCAATCACAGAGTCACTAAAGCAGTTTCTGCAAATTGCATCACTTATTTAACCTCACTTTGCTACATATTCGCAGCTTCTTAAAATTCAATTCCATTTACATGCAACAAAATCGCTGATGATTTCGAAGATGTTCAAAGAACGAAGCAACGCGTAGTGGCAGATGGTGTGGCCCAAAGTGTCTGCAATTTGTGACTTCCGGCTTAAGTGTGTTTATGATAAACAAATTTTGAAAACAATTCTATTTAAGATGAACAAGTTATGTCATGGTCGTGGCTTAGTTCAACAACAACCCAAATATACTCCAAACAATGTATTTTGGTTTTATGTATACAAACAAAATTAAACATAATTTAAGAGAGAACATAAAATACTAAGAATTTAAATTGCATGACCCATTGACCGTTTTGTGTTTGCCTCACCAGACCGACTGAATGGAATAAGGCACCAACAACAAGTTAAACACTGGAGCCATTAAGTTTTCAGCTTCATAAAACGAGAGCACTTCTAGCGCTCCCAGAACCAAACCAACCATTGCCAGATTCGCTGCGGCACGCCGACTTTCTCACAATAACGTCGGACTTTATGTTACAACTGCCAGCTGCCGCCCAACACTCAAATGCCGGAATAATGCAGAATTTTAAATTGAAAGCTTTTGTGGCTGAATTGTGTTTACATTTGCTGCCTCGGTGCACCTCCGCACAACGGATGCAGGCCGACTGCAGTCCAGCTGCGCTGCGCTGAGTGTGGACACTGTCACTGCTAATAAATGTGCTGGAAGGCGTATTTTGTTAGCACATTGCGAAGGGAATAAAGTCAGGAAATGCGATGTTGGCGCAGCTGAGCAACGCAAATATTTCATAAGCATTTACTATACTTTCAAGTTGTATTTGTTGCTTGGCAGTGAACTGACCAAATGTTGTGGAGGTGGAATGTTCGCAGGAGAACAAATATTTTGTAAAAAGAGAGATTTGAGAAGTTCTGGACAGAGTAAAAGATTTTCACTTCACAATTTCAATTTCAATGAGCCTTTTCGTCTACAAATGTTCTGTATTTATGAGGAAAGTACATGAAATGTTGCTGCCAATAAATGCGAAATTACTCACACATACACTCACAACATAGAAAAATTCAAGTCTCACACAAAAGCCAAAAATTTGAATGTTCAGCGGTGGAAGAGTTCGTTTTTGTGGAAAATTAATTCCTCTTGCCAACTTGATTGATTGAAAGTGCAACACCGAAGTCGGCTGCTGTCAATTTTGTGGCACAAACGGCACACTTTGGATGGGCGCAAAGGTTGAAAAGGTGTAAGAAAACTTGACAGATTCATTTCCCATTTTTTGGTTTTTATTTTATTTCTTCGACATAACGACTCGGTTGGTGAAGGGCCGCAAGGAAGATTGATTGAATGCAATTCGTGCAGATGTGATTTGAATGGCAAACAACGGTTAAATAGTTCGTGTGGCCACTGCATTCATTCCCTGCTAAGTGAAAGCATTTGTCGTATTTTTATATAGACAAATAAATGTTCATAAACGCCCCCAACAAACTTTAGTAAGCCGGTTTCAGTTTATTTTAGAAAATGAAATATTAACTTTAAAGATTAGTAAATTACCTATCAAAATACAAAATAATTAATACTTTCAGGAAACTACTTTTGTTGAATTGAACTACAAATTGTATATCGGTTTTATTATTGAGAGGAATATTAAGTGGTCCAACAACTTTTCAGAGAATTAAATCTTAAATAAATCACATCAAATTTTCAAAACCACCCAAAACTGACTTTGAATTGAATTTGATTTAATTAATTCAAAACTGAATATCGAATTTAGCTTCAAATGGAATAATTTCACGCATGGATCGAGCTTCGCTTCGTTTGGCTTCACTTCTTCGGGAAACAATTAATCTTTCTTCAGCAAACGATACGAAAACAAATGTGCAATTTGTGTTGCCACTTTTGTTTATTTGCTCAACGGTTCATTCAAATAATACACAAAGCCACCGCGATCCATTACTGGCTCGAGTGCGTAATTAATTCGACAATTAATGTCCAGTCGGCGCAAGTAATGTCCAATTGGTGCACGACGGCACGCCAAATGGACAGACAGACAGACAGACAGAGAGAGAGGACATCAGTCAGTCCGTGAACGATTCTCGTCGGGTCGGTTGGCCTGCAGCAGCTGAATCCCATTTTTCTGTCTTGTTCGGTTCCAGATTGCCGCGCGTGGCCCACACACCGAAAGTTAATCGTATTTTCGCATTTTTTTCGGAACTGAAAAGCGATTGTGTGCAGCTTGTCTGAATTTTATATTCGGGACCATTGATTTACGAACTTTGATTTGAGATTTGTGCGCGCGGCGACAACACAGGCAGCGGCCATATTTCACAGTAACTGGCGCAACAAGGAAGCAGCTGAGAGTAGCTAAAATGTATTTGTATCTGAACCGAAATCAATCAACGATAAATACGGTATTTGGTATTTTCAAACATCCACTCATACAAATTGCTTAAATTCACTCAAATAATTCCAAAATGTTGAGAACGTGGACTGCATGAAGTCGGCACTCGAACTGAACAGATCCACACAAAAGTAAAGCAGATTCTCCTACTCAAGATTCGGCTGTCTTCAGTGATAACTCTACCTCCAGTGGCCAAAGGCGCCAGCAGTTGCTCCACTCGGTCGATTTTACAATAAAAACTGAGTCAAGAAGATCGCAGCCAATGCGCTCTCCGCTGCCAGTTCACGAAATTAGCTTCTTTGGTTAATGTATTTTAATCGACTGTAAGTGCGGCAGTCAGCACTCAAAACAAATTGAAATTAAATCGGTTGTTAAAAAATTTATGGTGGCGGAAAAGATACAAACGCACTAAACACAGCAAGACGAAACGGACGGGAGTCTGGTTGGTTGACTATAAACAAATTTCAAATTTCAACAACCACACTAAATGTGCAAATTGTTTGTAAACAGCAACAATTCATTTACAAATTTGCACAAATATTCAACTCACTCGCCGCACTCAACGTTTGATTTCTTCACTCAAATTTTTTAATAATGTTTCTTAATTTTACTTAAGAATTTATCCGTTTTTATTTTTATTTATTGCCAGATTTTTTTTTCATTCACGCGTTGTTGTTGATAAACAATCGGCCCCCTAGTCGCAGGTGAGGCCGCCGGTAAACAACTGGAAATTCTTTTGTTGATTTTTTGAATAATTTTTATGTTTGGTGCGATTTTTGCTTAAAAACAATTTGTATTATTTGTGAGCTAACACGAGGTGTGAAATAACTAAACACAACATTCGATGCCGATTTGCACATTGCCGCACTGCCCGACACACTGGACGCGTAAACTTGACAGAACGTGCGTCGTATTGCACCCAGTCGTGTTTGACTCGATTCGACAACCGTTGCGCTGAAACATTCCCGACTGACTGACTACGCTGGCTGATTGATGAAAATCGCAAAGACATCGGTCGAAGTTGATGGCGTGTTGTACGCCGCTGAAATGAAGGAAGCGCGGAGATTAGCTCCTATTGAATGCCAATGAAAATGGTAGTAGAAAGTTGAAAGTGGCTGAAAAGATTCAGTACTAACACTGAAATTATTGAATCAGTACTGGTGAGCGTTTCTAGTGAGAGTGAATTTCCACAGCACTGACTTATTGAAAAAAATAAGTTGAAGCAGTTGAACATCAACCAATTTCAGCTTCAATCGGCTTTCAACTTTCAATTTGCCAGTGTTCGCTCACCAACTGCTGTCAACTGCTGTTCACGCGCGTTTCCGCAGCTCCCACTTCGCACTCATTCAGTTTTCGTCATTATCATCTTCTGTATCTGTTTTTTCGAAGGCATTTTCGTAAACAAACTGCTGACTGCCCACACGTGCTGCTGGTTGCCCCAGCTGTCTGTCTGACTATGCCGACTTTGGCTGTGCCTCTCAGCCGCTAAATTTGTGTGTGTATGTGCCATATTTGTGTGTGTTTCCAGTTCTCTTGGCAGATGTGAATTCTTTCTCTGAATTCTCTTTTATTGCCGCCGACATTTCGTGGCATTTGCTTTGTGCAAATACGTGTGAGAAGCGGCCAACTTTTCAATCGTTGTAGGTGTGTGAAAAGGCAAATCTATTTTCTATATAAAAACAGAAAATGCTGAATGCGCAATGCTGACCACAACAACCCAATTTGAGGAAAAAGTAGAGCAATTTGAAGAGCAAGTAGCAGCTGAATTATTGTTGGGCTACGACTGCCACAAACTAAAAGTCAGTGGGTTCACTGTGATAATGTCTCCAAACAAAATAAAGTGAAATAATCAGAAATTTGAGTAACTTGGATTACTAGCTTCAGCTCAGCGAACTGACGACTTCAAGAATCAGATCACAATATGAACTTCTTTCCCATCTTTTTCCATAAATTCTATGATATATTTAGAACAATTGATATGTTTGTATTATATATTTTTATGTCTTTAAAAAGATAATTGTCCCAGAATCGGTTTATTGGACTAATAAAAACGTTTTCCAACGAGAAATCGCTCAACTATGAAGATTCTTCACCCATTGGTGAACTTAGAACTTGAAGGCTCGCGTCGGTTTTCGTCTCATATGCACAGACGATACATTCTGTGTTAATGCTACGCACTACGAACACAGAACTCAGCCATCAAAACAAGAGCAACTACAACGTTTGAAATCATAAAATTCGCAGAACGCTGCCGCTGCCGCCACAGTTTTTATTGTACTCCACTGTCAATGACCATCAAGAATGCGATCATCTAAGTTCACACCACTTTTTTTGTATGCGTTTTAGTGTCGTGAGAAATCCTGGTAAGAATGTGCGGTATTATTGCGGCATAATTTTTATGTCGGCTGCTGCTGCTGCTTTCACACTCTGAGTGGGATTTGCAATAAAATGAAATAGCATTTAATGTGTTATGTGTGTGTGCGTTGTACTACCAGCTCGAAAGAGAAACACTAACAATAACGCCAAAATGAAGCAACGATCGTACGTGGCGTATGAGTAATATTGATTTACTTTGTCAATGTTGATACGTTTTATAGCGGAAAATACTTAAGAATCTGAACTTATTACATTTTACACACTTTGAAGTCCCATGAAAATTTGTACAATACTTGTATTGACTATCACGAAGTGATTTAAGAAAATCCTATTCCCGAATATTTGCTTCATAAGTTGATGTGCTTTGGAAAATTCATCACACACCGTGACGTTTTGACAGCTTTCACCTTTAATTGAAAATAACAAATTTTCCTCCAACAATGTGCGTGTTGTGCCTGTCGGCAGTCTGACGGCACGCATTCTTAGGGTTTTGATTAAGTTTTACTTGAGCTATTTCACTTGAGCAGCATTAACAGTAAAAGCTTTCATAAGCCGTTTATGTGTCGTCGGCTTGACGCTGCAAAATGCTAGAAAATTGCCTACTACGAGAGTTGCCTTTTCGTTTGTGCAGGTTTAATGCGTTCATAGAGCAGCAGCAAATTCAGCATTTGCCGTTCTTTAATTAACGTTAATTGAGTTTTGTATGAAAGTTGACTATTTTACGTGTAGAGGTATCAGTTTATATTTGCCGACTACAAATAATTTGTGCTTGTTAAATTTTAATTTTAACTTTAAGTAAACATATTTAACATTTGTTATGTATGTATGCAAGCAGATATTGATGAGCAAACATCTCATCCAAAAATTCAATTTTCAACCACAAATCTCTGCAGTCCTCTACAGACCCCCAAACCGTAACTTAATTTACATCAGAAGCAGAAAGAAAACGTCTAAGACGTCTTCGAGTTGATGGCATTCAGTGTTATTGTCGTTCCACACCATAATCTCTATTCATGGCGTGTATCCAAATACACTTCACGACAATATGTGCACAATGGCAGCGCTCTCCGGGCTCGTCTCCAACAAATCCATCAATCCAAAGATGGAAAAGCCGGAATTAAGTGAAAAAGTGCACTTGAATGAGTTGAGCAAAATTTCTCAACTTCCAGTTGCTGTGTCTTATCTTTGAGAAAGAAAAAATCCCTTATTTAAATGATTACATTGTCAGCTTATGACATGGCCAACTGACAGGCTGACTCATTTTCATACGAATCCCATAACGGATATAAGTATGTAAGTGGATTCTTAATGAACACGCACCCATTTGCATGTGTATGTGTGCGTTTTTATTCTGTTCTGTAGGTGTGAATTGGCATAAAACACATAGAATATTTTTGTAATTTGGTTTGTTGAAGTTTGTGGGTGTGAGTGTGTGTGGTGGCGACCAAAAATTCATGTTTATCAATTTTACCAAATAAATAGTGAGTTGACTTTGGTCGAATTGCTAATGTAAGGTTCGAAGCTTTTGCTGAACTGTGAGAAGTGTTTAAAAAATAACATTTTTCTGCTGTTGTTGCTTGTTTGAGATGTGAAAAAAAATGGTGCAAATTAGTGAAAAGTAATCACATTAATTAGCTTGAACGCCCACACACACACACACACACACACATGAACTCACTCGTGTGTGTCCCTTCAAAAGGTCAGAACGTCTGCTTAGTTGTAATTTATTTCATGCTTTCAGGTTTTAGTTTCGCGCAGAACTTGCGAATGTTTGAATTCAGCAGTGCGCCTAAAAGTATGCTCTAGTAATTAGCTTGCAAGAACAGCTGCGTTGACTGCAGAAACATATAAATACGGGTGCAAGTTTTGCAGCAAATTAACGCATAAATATTTGGGGTGACTATATTTAGGCTTTGAATTTGAATCAGGATTTTTTGTTATTTGCGGTTTAGCGTCGCAGTCGCGCTTCATGGCAACGCTTGTGTGACCAATTAATGCAGTTGGGTTTGTTGTTGTTGTAGAGGAAAATTCAAGCAACTTTCGACTGAACTCTGTACGTTAGTAAATTAGTTCAACGTTTGCATTTAATTAAAAGTTTTTGGAATTTGCAGATTGACTGCTGTGCGCATAAAAAGTTAAATTTGGATGAGCTGACGAGGGTCGAACTGATGTGCAACAACAATGTAACAGATGCGGATTTTATTAAAAGTGAATATTTGAAATTCCAAAATTTAAGTAGTTAAATTATTATGATTTTTGTTTAGAGTTTTGCTGCAAAAAGTTGTGATGAACAATGTTTTTGATGCATGAAGCACCATTGGGCAACTTTGGCCTTCGTTTCTAAAAGTTCTCTCAGAAACTGTTGTTTTGCAATATTATTTAATATTCAATGCCACAGTGTGACCAAATTTTATATGCCACCTCGCTGCATTGCCTCGTGACAGATACCAATGCAAACTCCAGCAGCCAAAATTGATTTGAGTTGATTGAATTGAGATGAGTGCCATGCCGACTGCCACACCAGCAAAAAGAAGCCGAGCTGAAAAGATTGATTGATTTTAGTCAACAACTTGTTGCTCATTAACGTCAAATCTGTCACTTTGACAACAAGCAGACAAACCAACAGACCAACCCAAAGCCGAATGGAAATGAGCAAATTTTAATTATTTCAATACTGGCGAGACTCAAAGTTGCTTAAAGTTCACCGCAAAGCAAAGCAATTTTAGTAATTTTAAACTTTGACCTTGAGGCGACACCAATTGCCAGCCATACGTGGCAGCCGCCATTGAGCATTTAATATCAATATTTATGGCAGCGGCAGTTGGGGAGGCGCGCCAATCGTCTGCTCCAGGCAGTTCACGCTTGAGTGGGCGGCTTCTTGCGCTAATTGCACTGGCAGAACTGTCATGTCGATGGGTAATAGGCGACTTGATTACGTGGGTAACTTTACTGTTGCTATGGGTTTGTAATTACATGCAGCTGCTTTCAGTTGTGTGTGTGTGTGTTCGTCAGTACGTAGCCGAGTATGTGCGTACATGTGGGCGATTAACTTGCACAGTACGCCTCGAAAGTAAATGGCAAGTGAAACACATGTTGTCGCCTGCACGAGAACGACAGCAGCGCAAAATGTCGCTGCGGGTAATCAATTACGCGAATTTTCCGCTTCCACTGCCAGTCGAACGCACTGCAGTTCGTGCGACTCTCTCGAGAATCAATCGGGTGTGTGTGTGCATATTGAATGGCTTATGAAATGTTTGCTTAAGCACACAGCTTATGGGGTGGAGGCAGCGAAATTGTCGTCAAGTGAAGCAAGCTGCCACTATTGATGATTCTTTTTATTGTGTAAAACGATAAACTCCTTTTTAATGCGCAATTAATGAGTGAGGAGGCTTGCTTGAAAAAATTTGCATTATATGAAATGCACTTTTCGTTCAGAGCCCATGGCGTATGAGTAACATGAAACTTAGTCTTTGCTGAGTCGGGCTGTATTCATTTCATTTGTATTGCTTCGAAGATTTAATGTACGTAAAAAACATTTCGAGCGAGATAGAAGATAATACACAATACTACAACTAAGTTTGTATACAAATTGTGCATTTTGAAAAATGTATTTTAAGGATTCATCGGTTTGCCTGAAGCAACCTGAACGAAGTATGAAAGTTTTAATATTAATTCAGATAATAAAAATATCAATATCCGCTAAAAAAGGATTTTAAACCTTTAAAAATTTAAATTTTAAATTTTTTTTAGTCATATTTGGTACAAGTAAAATGCAAAATTTACGAGAGATAACGTTTATTTAAAAAAATTGTGTTCCCCTCTATTCAATATAAAAATGCATTTCATATTTGACTTCACATTGTCATAAATGCTAATTTGATTTCATTTGTTTCTCTTTAAAAGGTAACTGAGTTGATTTTACTGGACTACTTGTCGTATGAGCAACAATTGAATTCACTTGCAAGCTGGAAGTATGATTGATTGTAATTGTAAAGAAAACGCCAACGTTCTCATTATTTAATATCAGCATAAAAATAATAGAAAAACATTCCACAAACAATAACAAACAACTGGTGAAAAAATTTAATTAATTCTCTTTGTTGTCAACTGCACCGCGCCCCAATTAATTGCATCAATTAAGTAGCGTGAATGTGCATAAAATTATGAAATATATTCGCATATATGTATGTATGTACATATACTTGTAAAAATTACCATGTCCTTACTCTGAGACTGCGATGCTGTGTCATGCAGCCTTAAAAGTTTCGCGTATTTTAAACGACCGTTAAAACGACGCCTGAAGCGTCATTTAATTGAAGACATTTTTTTCGCTCCAGCGACTCGTAAAATTTTCATATAAAAACCATAAATTTCATTTTCGAGCCATGTAGTCGCATTAAACTGGCAATAAATTCAAAACTTTCAGTAGGCATTTTGGGACTGCGGAGAGATGCAACAAGTCTATCAGAGATGCTATGGATGTCGAAGCAATGAAAGTGGCGATTATCTTGTCGTAGACCGGAATAATTTCAAGCTTTATGGCATTTTAAATAAACTAGGAATGGTTATCGCAAACATTGATTTATCTGCCACAGCCATTGCCTCATAAGAACAAAAAAAAATTTGTATTAAGGATGCGTAGAAACTAATAATGAAATGTGTAATGAAAATAATATTAAATGCATTTGCTCAACTATGCTTCATAACTTGCATGTCACACCGCATTTTCAACCAATTCATTCATGATTTATTAGAAAATGGCTTAAAGGCACAACGCTCTACTGGGCCGTGTCTTGTTGACACGGAAAATGCGGAAAGAGAGAGACAATACATAAAAAATGTAGTAAGTGCAACAATAAACGCCAACAAACAAACTTAAGTGGCGAATTCTTTAATTTTGTAATTAAAGGTATTTATTTAGGCTTCAAATTACAGTAAACTGTTTACAGAAATGATAAAATTTATTACAAAATTACAAAAAAAAAATGTATAATCACTCGGAACGTGCTAAAGTCCTAAGCAAAGAGAAATTATTGTTAAATTTTGGAGCAACTGTGTGGCAATATTTGTAAATATTTTTTGTAGGATTAGAAGAGAAAATGAAAAAAGGTTTTTTTAACAGTACATGAGGAAAAATGTTAATTTTGACATTTCTTTGTGCACTAATAATATTTAAATATTAAAGTTAACAAATGGCCACTCAGTCTCTTCCTCTATTCTCTCTTTCTATTTTGTGTAAGTTTTTATTTTTTGTAGGTTTTTTGCTCAAATCTGGCTGTAAACTACTCAATGTTGTCTTGAAGTTCTTGAAATATCTTGATAAACATAACTCCACAATGATTTTTGGGCGTACAAATAGGGTCTGTTGTTTTTTTTTATAACTTTTACTTTTATTCAGAGAAAGTTGTGCAATGTATTTTTTTCAACGTTAGCTATGACTTTTCGCCATCTTTCAGACAGCACACAGATTCCGCATTGAAAAATTTCTCCTCTTTGAGACGATCCAAGATTCGACCTAATTTTTAGATTATTTGCAAGAAGTGAAGTGCTGCTCAGTCAAGCCATGAGTCATTGACCGGAAAGAGCAATGCATGATGAATACAGCTGGTTTGGTAGGACATTCCATTAAACCGCCTCAAAAATGTCCTTAACGATTTATGCAACATGTGGCTGAGCATTGTCGTGCAGGAAAAAAAACAGCACTTCTTGCAAATTGTGTTTTGCTGGCACATGGTTAGAGCTCAAAGAAACGAAGTAGGTTGCTTACACTTCAGTAAAATTACACTTACTGAATTTCTTAGGGAAATAATGACGCTTGAATCCAGTTCCAAAATAGCCCAATTTGATTTGTAGTGTTGGCAAATCGTTATAAATACCTATAGCAAATCAAATATAAAATAATGCCAGTTATTTCATCTTTTGCAAATTTCTTTGAAACTCATTTGTACCTCCAATAAAAGAGCGAATAAAAATGATAGTGTGTCTCAGTCCTTGCATCCAGAGTTGCATTCGGTTCTACATACATTTTTTAAGAAGCTTTGTCATGAATTACACTGCACAACAAAATCAAATTTTTTATAAAAAACGAGGTTCTGACAACGGATTTATATTATGCTCGCCTTATGTCCCTTCAGCTCTCGGCTCCCATTGTTTTTTCGAATATTGGTTGCCCTTCCATCTGCTATTCCACGTGCAAGTTTTGTAGGAGATTTTAGTACCAATTTTGATTAAGTACGAAACAAACACTTAAACACATTTTCAGTTTTGGCTTAATTCTGGAGTTCAAGTTAAATTCTGAGCTTTGATGTATTCAGAGACCTATAGTAGAATTTTATGGCGAATATTTTCGCGGTACATTTTGTCCTTAAAAAGTCCTGTTTTACAGGACATTTTTGGCATTTTAGCAAAAAGGGTCAAATTGACCCATACAAATAGGAGCTACAGGGATCAAATGCTCCACAAAAATATTCTTCGTAGTATTTTACATCAAATTTCTGAACCCATCATATACCTAAAATGTGAGGTTACATGGTTTTCGTATGCCGATTCACCATAAGAATGTGCAAAAAGGGGAAAACTTCGACCCCCCCTAAAAAAAATTCAGACGTCAACTTTCAAAACGCCGATACACGTATATTTTTTTTTGGCCCCTCTACAGAATCCGTTGTCAGAACCCTGTTATTTGTTTTTTGTGTTGTACAGTGTTATTAGATCGGCAAACATTTTTTTGCTTGCTTTCGCCGTCTAATTGAATTGCTTAAAAAAAATTAAAATAATGCCATAAAATTACTCGCTGAGTCACTAATTTTTTAGTACTAGTAGAACAACTGAATTTTCATGGTAATTAAATCTTGATGGCTACCAAAGCGAAACGCAAAATAAATTTTAAGCATTTCATGTGTTGCGCACTTCAGCCAACCACAAAGAACCACAAAACCACAACCTTGACTACTTGATTGACGCCAACAGCGTCACAGGAAACTAAACCAGGGACAAGCTTCCTGCAACCATGCACACTGTGTGCATGGGAGTTTTTTCTTTTGAACAGCTCGAGAGGCCACTTTGGAAAAGAACTATGAAATTCAGATTCATGACCTATGCATTCATGATTTTTCTCAATTCAACAGACACAGAAAAATTTATATTTTATAGTTTAAAAATGAACGCAAACATTTAAAAAAGTTGTATTGGATCTACAACTATGGGATTTTTAACTATTTAAATTTTGAACATAATGCAAGCATTCAATAACTTTGAGATTGGTAATGTGGCAGCGAGTGTACTTGCCGAGTAACTAGCCAGCTGTCTGTCTTACCTAACCTAACCTAATGTGACAGTGAAGTACTTTAGAAACACTTAAGTTGAATGATTTGCATGTTAAAGTGAAACAATTTAGTTAAAATCTTGAAAAGTTACAATTTTGCACGAAAACAATTCGGAATGTAACATATTATATAAGTACAACGCGTCGTATACGTAACATACAATGCATTACTGTAAAACTAATGCATCCGTGAAAATTGTGTAAATTTTCTACAACTAAGCTATAACGTCCTTCGCACACACACACACAGAGAGCGGGACATGTGCAAACCACTAAATCAAACAACGCCACAATAACCGCTGAAGCGCAAAGAAAAGTTGTATTACTTCACAACACAGCCATTTAACAGGGAGCTATGTTTAGATATGTGTGTATGGGTGCATGTGTGGGTGTTGCTACATTTTGTGAGTGCACGCGTGTGCAGCTGCACTACAGACACTTTCCGCACTATCGCATTCGAAACGCTGCGACTTTTGTTATAGCAAAAAGAATTGCATCATCTTTATTGCTGTTTTGTGGTTCACTTGGCTGCAACTCATGTTGCAACGAGTTGAAAGGTTTTTGAATTGGACACTTTTCATGAGTTAAAAGTAGACAATAAACTGAGGCAAATTACTTGAATGCGTTAGTTAATCAAATCGCATAAAGACAATGTAAATATTTACACTATAATTATGTCATTGAATCGGCATAAAAATATTGCTGTAATATTAAAAAGTTTTAAAATGTTTCCACAAGAAGTTCATCTATTACAGTTCATGCTGCTATGAGTTTATCAATGTCTTAAAAGCAATGGCTCGAATGAATAGACTGGGACTTCGTAGAAACATTGTATATCCCAAATGACCTTCAAGGTTTTTTATACTCCACACCAGTAATGACCCTCCTTCTACTCGCGGACATCACTGTACACTGCACACCTACACTACAGTCACATCTTTTGTCAACCCTTTTCAATACTATTCGTCAGCGAGATTAACCGGAACCATTGGAGTTGTATGTATGTGTGACTTTGTATAATGGTGGAAGGGTTTTGCTATTTTTAGCCAATTCTGAAAGGAAGTTTGCAACACTTTATTTGGCTATTTTAATAAATGAGCTATATTAACTAATGAGGCATTTAATTAAGAAAGACGGCATGCCATATTCCTTTATGTTAAGTTTAAGTTACTTAAAGTTACCTAATAACAGTGGTGGATTCAGGGGGGTTTGGGGTTGCCCCCCCCCCCCCCCCCGAAATATTAGGGTCGACTTTAAAACTACATACAAATTAAAAGTCATTTTATGAATATTGTAACGATGAGGCACTCTGTATGAATGGCGCCGATATGGCGAGGATGGTTCGCGAAGTAGATGAGCTGTGCTAGAACAATCGAGATAGAGAGTACAACTAGAATGTGCAAGAAACATCGACGCGATAAGAAAACAAGTATAAAAAGCAGCAGTGTGCAGCGCAAAGGGTCGAGTCTTAGTTGAATAAGCAAAGTAGTAACAAGTGTAGATACAAGCAAAGTGTAAATCTGTTGGTTTTTGACTGCGTTTGCGCTGAACAATTGAAGTGGTTTTATTTTTCAAGCACAATCCAAAACGAACTTAGAGAGCTCATTTTCATAACAATATTAAACAATTTGTCTGAATCCGCCCCTGCTTAATAATCATCAAAAAATATTCAACCTGCAGTGATTTGTATTAAAATTGCTTGTAGTTTTCATAAAATACTTTTATATGACAATTTTGCCTGAAATTGAGTGAGCCACGTCTATTTCAATATCCACCCACAGTCTATTTTTCTCTCTTTTAAAAGTAAAATATATCAAATAAGTCAGTAATAAGTCAAATTTTAATAAAAATTCATGAACAAAATGTACCAATGTGCTTCACAGCACCATGAAACAGTGCTTTTGATCCCAAAATGAATATACCACCTTCATCAAAAAGTTCCAGAAATTCACTCACAGAATACAAAATGGAAGTTTCTTCTATAAAATTGATATTAGTAATTCTCTTCGAAGAAATTTCCATCGATTGGAACGCACTTATGCCAGCACTTGATCCAGTTCTCAAAACAATTGTTATAGTCGATTTTCTATATGTCCATCAGAGCCGTCTTCGATTGATTTATTATCTGCTCTCGATTGATTTATTATCTACTCTAACAAAACACATTTCCCGTTATGTTTTTTTATCAATTGGTTTGGTTTAAGTCGATCAAACATGAAAAAGTCGCATGAATCAAATCTTAAATCTGAGACATAGCATGTCTCATTCTGGCTATTATAACCCCTCCGAAGATCTTCGATTGCCCCTAAGATCACAGTTACAAGCATCTATTGAACTTTCATTCATTTACTAATGTCCACTTTTGCAGATCCTTACAACGGGTTACTTGTATACACATCAAAATTTTAAAATAGTTGCTTTTCTTTTGATCTCGGCTGATGTCTTTTTCATTTCATTTTCATTTTATACGATGACTACGACAACAATTTCACACATTACACTCAAAAATGTAATCTAAAATGACAGCACACAATCTTGACGTCACTTGGCCCACACACACACACACACACACACACACACACACTCACACACTTCATAGGGCATTAAATTTATTAATACTGTACAAATATCATCAATCAAATTATCCTCGCTACATAATCTTTTGCGGCGACTATATCTCTACAGCGTATCCCAGGTTCAATGTCTCACCGCAAATCCTTAAAGCCGACTTAATTGCTTTCATGTGCAACCAGTGTGTTAACATAATTTATCAAAAGCGATAATGCTACCCACTTAATTACGCCGCTTCATGGAATTAAGTGCTATGAACCGGTAAAGGCACACACAGCCGTGTAAGTTATGTATGAATTTAATATATAAAATAATATAATTTTATTATTTATATGAATGTAAAAGGATATTTATTACTCGTGGTTGGCCGTATGAAGTTTCAATCAAAATTGCATGTAACAAAAAATTCACAGACTCCTTTTTTTTGATTAATTGATATCAACAGACTTATTAAATTAATTGATATCAACAGACTTATTAAAGCTTTTGATACGAAAATGTCCTCATTTTTCGATTTTTTCAAATGGTTTCACAGTCGTATTCATTACAAGTTATGTAAAAACGTATAAAGTAGCTTAAAGGGTAAGACGACTCTATGATTTAGTCTGCAGTTATAAGAAAAGAAATACGATTTTTTTATAACAGCCAATCACGCATAATTTTGTGATTTTTGATTCTGTTCCAGCAATTTTGATGTCGAAGACCAATTTTTCTCTGGAAAGGATAGCCAATTGTCGAAAATTTCGATAAAATTATAGAGATTGTCAAGTCCTGTTTCGATTGCCCAGGAGCTAAACATTGCACAAAACACCGTTCCGAACTACTTGAATAGGGCTGGATACAAGAAGATGCTCGCCATACGAGATGGGAGCGATACGAGTTAACGAAAAAAATCGGATGGATCGATTTTCCATCTGCTTATCAATTCTGAATCGCAACAAAATCGACACATTTCTGAAGCGAATGGCAACTGGTGATGAAAATTGGATCACTTACGATAACGTTAAGTGTAAACAGTGGTAAGCCGACGCAAAAGGTCAAGCGAGGAGGTCAAGCGAGGATTGGCAGTCAGGAGGATTGAGAATTGACAGGGAATCACGTATGTACTATGAGCTTTTTTCTTACAACCAAACTCTAAACACCGACCTGTACTGTCAACAGTTGAACCGTCTGTCGTATAGCTTTGGCCAATAGGAAAGGAACTGCGTTCCATCAGGACAACGCCAGGCCACACACATCGATAGTGAGTCACCAGAAGCTCCGGGAGCTTGGTTGGGAGGTTCTTATGGCTTCACCTTATGGTCTGAACCTGGCATCAAGTGATTTCCACCCGTTTGTGTCTAAAGAGAAGCTTGTGAAATTTGTTTGCCAATAGCGACGAGCGTTGAGAGCATAATGGAATTACGAATTAAGTGATCATACTAAGCAGTGAATATTTTATAAATAAAAAGTATATAATAATAATACAAATTTAATATAACTTGTCTACTTCAACGTCTCAAACTATTAAACTCAAATCTGTTTTCAAACTATTTTTTGTTCATCTTCAGGTTTCACCTCCTTTCGCCATTCGTTTCAGGTGATTTTATGACTTTGACAACACTCGCCAATTATGTGTTCTGCATAAAACGCATTGCTATGTTCTGTAGCGTAAAATTCCACATGTTCTGTATGCATTTTCTATGCGCTACACGTGAAAGTCGTAAAAATTTCATTTAAAGCTTTTGGCCAAATGTTGCGCTGCACAAAACCTGGTTCGCTCTTTTCGCAGCGAACGACATTCAGTTGTTGCCGCCTCAGATGCGTATAAATTGATTTTTACTATCAGCACAAATGACTTGCCTTTTTGTATTCAATTAGCTAAAGTTTTATTATTTATTGATCGAATTTTGTTATTTTGAAAAAATGGATAAAAAGGAATTTTGTGTTTTAATGAAACACTATTTTTTGATGAAAAAAGTGCTGCTTATACCAAAAAGTAGCTTGATGAGTGTTATCCCGACTCTGCGCCGGGTGAAGCAACCATTCGTAAGTGGTTTGCTAAATTCCGTACAGGCCATATGGGCACCGAAGACGATGAACGCAGTGGACGTCCAAAAGAGGCTGTTACGGACGAAAACATCAGAAAGATCCGCAAAATGATTTTGGAAGATCGTAAATTGAGGTTGATTTGTATAGCTGACACTCTAAAGATATCAAAGGAACGTGTTGGACATATCGTTCATGAATATTTGGGTATGCGAAAGCTATGTGCAAAGTGGGTGCCGCGCGAGCTCACAATCGACCAAAAACAAGAACGTGTCGATGCTTCAGAGCAATGTTTGGAGCTGTTCAACCGCAATAGAAGTGAATTTTTGCGTCGATATGTGACAATCGATGAAACATGGATCCACCACCACACTCCGGAGTCCAGTCGGCAGTCATCTGAGTGGTCTGCACGCGATGAACCGAATCCAAAGCGTGGAAAACCCAACAGGCGGCCGGTAAGGTTATGGTGTCCGTATTTTGGGATGCACATGGAATAATTTTCATCGACTATCTTGGAAAGGGAAAAACCATCAACAGCGACTATTATATAGCGTTATTGGAGCATTTGAAGGACGAAATCGCGAAAAACGGCCCCATTTGAAGAAGAAGAAAGTGTTGTTTCATCAAGACAATGCGCCGTGTCACAAATCGGGGAAAACGATGGTAAAATTGCATGAATTGGGCTTCGAATTGCGTCCGCATCCACCGTATTCTCCAGATTTGGCCCCCAGCGACTATTTCCTGTTCTCAGATCTCAAGAGAATGCTCGCTGTAAAGAAATTTAAAGCCGATGAGGAAGTAATCGCCGAAACAGAGGCCTATTTTGAGGTTAAACACAAATCGTACTACAAAAATGGTATTGAAAACTTGGAAGATCGCTATAATCGGTGTATCGCCCTCGATGGCAACTATGTTGAATAAAAAAATGTGTTTTTCTATAAAACGATACGAACTTTTCAGCCCAACTGTTACACCTAGTGGATCCTTAACGCTGTCACTTGTACGAGTAGTTTCATTTGGGATTGGTGACAGTGATGAACTGTGAGAATGTGAGTGTAATCCAGAAATTTCCAGAAACCTGCCGTCGAGATCGGTTGGAGCTTTGAAAGATATGGGCCTATGGGCTTCCAGATGTATTTTTTTTTAAGCGACACTAGTCCGCAATGTCAAAGAATGCAAATTGATATTTTGGCCGCCCTCGAAAACAGCAGTCACTGCTCTCTGGTGCCAAATCCACATTGTTAAAGTGTTTGTTTGCAACTGTTTTTCCTTAGAACCAAAGTACGATCAGTTATTGTCGGAATTAAAGCCTGTCAAAAGTATCATAAATAGTAACAAGTAAATACAGTGGACGTCCAGTATAACGAACATTCCATTTAACGAATTTTCGATTTAAGGTACGGCCAAACTTTTTCCATTGACGGTTCTATATTACGAGCAAAAGTGAAATTTGCTATTCGATATAGCGAATATTTATGTTGTTTTTTACCCTTCGAATTGTTTTTATTGGAGCATTCACATTCTTTACAATAACAATGAATGTTTGGATTCGTCAAGTGAACGGTACCTCAATTGTTTTTGTTTTTTTTACGTTAAAACTTTCAAATTTATGTCAAGTTACCAACATTTTCAAATTTTGTTTATATGCATTGCTGATCATTTTCACAGGATTTGTTTTGTGTTCGGGCGGCTTTTTTCTTTTAAAAATTAAAATTTCAATAATCAATCAAGAGAAATTGCCATACAGAAAAGTTTACTTGCGGTAAAGAGGCAATCGAGCATCGAATACTTATTCACTTTCTTTTTCATAAAACAAGATATTTGTTTAACCTTTTGTCTGTCCTTTGCTCAAAATTGCGTTCGCTGTCCTTTGGGGTCAGGATGACCCCAATCGAACGGTTATATAATTTACTGACAAAACATGAAGAAATGTTACACATAAATCAAAAAAGAAAAGGGGGAAATCCCCGAAAAGTGTTTTTCTCGATTTGTTATTGGGTTGTAAGCGCGATTAACACTAAATAACACAAGTAGACGAGTGCACAAAACCGCTAAACCGTTTTTTTAATTCCGCCTTGGGTCAAATAGACCCCTAGGGACAGCCAGAAGGTTAAAAACTGAATATGTGAGACTTATTTCTTTAAGAAGGATGGTTTAAAACAAAAAAAATGTCGATCGATTTAACGAATTTTTCGATTTTACAAATTGGGGGTACAACACAAGATTCGTTATATTGGACGTCCACTGTAAATAAGTAGATTAAAAATTAGAAATTAAATAAATCACACCCGCTACCAAATGCAAAATCAATTCAATTTTTCACTCCATTAAATTTACATTCATTTTATTTACTATGTTATAACCTTTTTTTGTTTTTGTTGGATCTGTCTTAAACGTTTATTAGTTGAACATGTCAATTTCATTTAAATATCTCTTTGTTGTTTGATATAATTATTTCTCATAATCCTGTTGCTAGAGTGTTCTGTAACTTTGTACACACCGTTTAACTTTGCCGATTTTAACATTACTATTTTTTTTTTTTAATTTTAGAACGTTACTAGTTGTATTCTTTAAATTCAATTTGGAAATAATGCAAAATGGCAGGAGACATGGCTGTAAACGCATAACAATTTCATTTTATAGAATTTGCAAAATTCTATGTCAGTAAAAATTCAATTCAAAAGATAAAGAACATTTTTTCATTTAATTATGTAAAATAATAAACGAGTCACTGTAAAGGAAAACTGCTGCAGCATAATTATTTTTATAACAATTTTTTTTTTTATATGTAATGCCATTAGCATTTTATGTGTGACATTTTGTGAGACAAATTTTGTATCCCAGAAATTATATAATATTTATATAAATTTAATAAGAATAAACCAATAAGAAAGATAGCACATTCTCAATAGCTGACTTTTCACTTTAAAGAAAAGTGTTTGCCAAATTGTCACACACAAAATGTGACAATTGTCACAGTATTCACTTGAATTGGCTATAGAAAACAAAAGTTGTGTGATAAGCTGACGTGTTATGATATTTGACTTGACACAGACTTTAAATCTGTCGTAGTTATCTGAATCACAACTGAATGAAACAACTAATTGGTACTCAATTATTCGCCTATGGGGGGAATTGAAAATTCCTCTATATTCCTGCCTTTGCTGTTGAAGTGATTTTCCAAATATTTGTACTGAGCGTAGGCTTAATTAATATTTTCCATTTTTCAACCCCGGCCAGAGACTTTACGTTCAGTGAAGTAGCGAAGTGTACTAGCAGTCAGACAGATCTACTTGAATTTAGTTGATGGGAGGAGAATCTATGCTTCCGGTAGACCTCTGGAGGTTAAACTAAGCCAGTAGAGTTTCCAGCAGTACCAAGTTCCTTGGCGTAAGGAGCTGATGAAGAAATTATCGTTTAGAATTCCTGTGTTTTTAGCGAATTTGAGCTGTGATTTGGTATCAGCTTAGGGACCTCACCCAACCCAGGGAAATACGAAGCTTCCAGACATGTAGGACGAGATCTAACTATATAAGCATAGTAGCACAGAATGCGCTCCAAGATTTAAATGACGCTACGCTCTACACATTTCCTGCATACGTTTTGTGCACATGCAGTAGTGTCCGGTAAGCACGTCAGTGATGACTCTGCAGTCCATCCGTAGAAGCGGTACCACGCAAGACCTCTAAACACGAAATATTCGATCAAAGAAGTACCCAAATCTTCGCACAGAAGGTGCTTTTAGTCAACAAGAATTGTAATCGGATTCATTTAGGTACTACAAGTATGAAGAAACATACTCATCTCAGCACAAAAATACAAACTCTAGGTTGCGAGTTTTGATGATGCATAATGAATCATTTACTTTACAGCCAACTTTCCCGCAACTCGTCGACGGCGTAAACCGACATATCGAACCATTGTAATAAGGTCTGGCAGCCATTAAATCCCCCAAAAGGCTTAAGGTAGGCCAAGCTTATACTCTTCTCTTGTGTTACAAACTACGTGGCACAAACATCTCTAATTCCTTCCCTAACACACAGTCTTATCACACAACGCTCGTAAGTTCCTTGTGCCAATAAATGTCAACGCAAATCCAGCTGGCACCACAACATCTGCTAGCAGCAATTGCAAAACAAAATTCTTCCTAAACACTATTCGGTAGTTTTCTTCAGTATTGTATGCACATATTTGGAAATGGAAAACGAAAATATGCAAATAGTTCGTGGAGTTAAGAGTTGTGGAAATAAGTTGTTGACATACAATACTTGTGTGCGTATCATTCTCAGCTATTTGTATGGCATTTTGTTGTTGTTTCTTCATATAATTTGTTGTTTGTTTCTTCACAAGCATCAAACATCAAACATCAGCTTTAGCGCTTCATGATCGACTGTGAAACTTGAAACTTTTGTAATGATTTGTATTTCTGTTTTTTTTTTGTTTTTATTTTTGTTTTTTGTTTGAATTGTTGTAAATATATTTAGTATAAATATTTCTGCATTCCTATGTTCATTTGTGTGATTTTCACGATATTGAATTCCAGTAAAGGTAATGTTGCGTCTTGCATATTTATTGTTTCACAAATTTCATTGCAGGTTTTATTTTTATTTCTCATTAGTGGGAAGAAGTGTGTGTGTTTGAATTTTATTTGTCTGCTTGTTTGTTTGTTTGTTGGTGTACTAAATTTGTAATGTTGTTTAGTTGCGTTTTGTTTTGGTTTGCTTTTGTACCGAGAGGATTGTGAATATTGTTTTCGTAGCGATATTTTTGTTGGTGAGTTTTCGCTGGCGGCTACCGCTGCCTGCGTACAAATCAATTTTGGCGTTCAACGTTTTACGTTTAGCCAAATAACAAAATCGATTACAAAATAAATACTTTGACGAACATGCAGTCCTTAAAGTCCAATGCAAGCAATCGTGTTGATTGCCCTTATGTTAGTTAGTATAAAATCTGTGTATTTTACAGCAAAAGTTTTCGTTGATTACATGCAAATAGAGCCACTTTACACTAAAACGAAATGTGTGTGTTTATGGTAATATTTAATAGATACTCATGCGTGTGTGTGTGTGTCTTGTACTCATGTACTGGCACGTGTTTATGTGCTTATGTATGCATGTGTGAGTGTGTATAAAAATATTGTAAATAATATGCACGAGACGAGCACGTTAACGGCACACAGTCGTGGCAGCTGTCAGCGACTACGTTCAGTTCCGAGAATGTGCAGCATCGTACAGCATAAATACTTATTATTGTAGTACAATATATGAATGTATGTATATGCATGTATATTTAGTATGCATTTATGTGTATAAGTATATAATTACAACATGTATGTATAAATTTATCATTTATTGATGCTGCGCAGCGTGCTGTCATTACACTTTTACACCTCCGTCACTAGGCCGCTCTCCATTACTTTATTAAATGCATAAATCATATTTATATTTGTTTTCTCATTGTCTTCATTTTCATTTTTAACACGTACAACAGAGCATAACAAAATCGCAATCGCTTCCTGCTGCCTTTCAACGTTATCTTTTTGTGTGGCTGCAACTACTTATTTGTTATTGTACAGTGTTGCGCTGCGGCAACTGCAAGTTGTAGTTCCTACTGCAGTGGTGCAGTGTGTGTGTGTGTTTGTGTTTGTGTTGATCAGTTTGCTACTTCACTATACGCGCTACGACCCATTTTCGAGCAGCGCACATGTATATAAAATTATTTAACTTTTTCAGTTTGTTTCATTTGTTAGTTTATTATTTTGCTTCTGCCGTTCTAGCGCTGCTTCACTACGACTATTGTATTACGGTTAATAACAATTTGCACAATAAAAATACATCAATTCATTATACGTAATTATGCTTGATAATTTGCTTATACAAAATACAACTAATTTATAAATTTATTTTTTAAACAATTCCTTGGCGCGTGAGTGTTTTTTATTTTATCGTACTTGAATTTATTTTTTTTGTTTTTCTTATAACTTTAGCTTAGCTTTAGCTTTCAATTTAGTGTGTTTTTCATTTTACATTATTTGATTAGATTTTTTGCATTCATGTTTACTTCGCGTTAAGTGTTCCGTAGTAGTAGAAAATGCAGTGAATAACACACAAAAAAATTAATTGCGCTTCAAAGACGTCACAAAATCGTTTTAATTAGCACATAAAATAATCTCGTTAAAATTACTATAAACGCTGACTAGAGAAATGAAACTTGTTCGCTTTAAAAACAATATCGAACCAAATCAAAATAAATCAATTGCAAAAAGCGCTTTCAGTTCTTAACAATTAATATACGTGAAAAAGGACGCAAAAGCCTTTTAGCACACAACACGCTGTGTGCGGTGCCATCTGAATGCTGATCATGCAACGCACCCTCAATGTTAGCACAACAAAATACGGGAGCGAGGCAGTAAAAAATCATTAATTCCTTGTTCATGTTCAACAACAACACATTGTCAACAGTACACATGCTCAAGCGATTTCTTATGCTAATTCTAGTGCAATCGCGCAATTTAGATCTTTTCACTTTTATATTGTTGTTAGTGTTTTGTTTTTTCAATTGTTTACGGTTGCTCTTCGTTTTGTTTCTTAAATTTTGTTTTTGATTTTTGTGTTTGTTTTCTTGTTTCAGTAATACATTTTACATTCTTTAAAAATAAACAATATTTTGTGAAGCAATTTTTAAAGCTATGTTTTTTCCACCATCACACAATTTAAACATAATTAAAATTAAGTATAAAATGTTCATAATTCGTTTTCAGTTGGCTGCGAAAATGTCAACACTTTCGGCAGGTTCGTCGTTCGTTAGTTTCGTTATCATCACCAGCGGCGCTGTCGTCAAGCGTGTGCAGCGGTGCAACTGAAAATCACTCTGAAAGTACGCACACGAACGTGCCCTACTTTCAGGCCGACCGTCAATTGTGCCCGCCTGCCTGCCTGCACGCTTGACCCTCACAACGTCGTCAACATCGTCATCACTACTAAATAATTCTTCTCACAAGTTAATTCTCAATTGCCGGAAACGCACGGCCGTCCTTTCAACTGACAATGCACTTCCACGCCCGGCGTTGTTAGCGGCGCTCCTCCTCCAGCTCGAATTGCATGTAGCAGTCGTTGCCCACGTAGAACGTGCGCCACTCGCCGTCCACTCACATCTGCTTGTACGGCGAGTGCATCTTCAGCCACTGTAGCACCAGCGACGGCCCGCCGGCCTGTATCTCCGGCGGTATTGTGCCCAGCGGGCACTTGTCGATATTCAAGTATTTCAGATTCTGGCACAGCGCCAACTCGTATGGCAGCTTCTCCAGACATGGATTTTGATTGATGTACAGATTTTCCAGGTTCTCCAGCGAGCCGATTTCCTCGGGCAGAAACTGCAAGTTGTTCTCGCTCACCGACAGGTGCGTCAAGTTGCTCAGGTGGCCGATGCTGCGCGGCAACACCGATATCTGATTCGTTTGCAATATCAGCTTCTGCAGCTCGTGCAGCAGTCCAATCTCGTACGGCAACACTTCGATGCGATTCTCCTCCAGATCGAGAATGCGCAGCTTGCGCAAGTTGCCGATCGTGTTGGGTATCTTCTTGAGCATGTTGTTGGACAGTATTAGGATTTCGAGATTTTGCAGATTCATAATGTCGTCGGGCAGTTTCTGCAGTGCGTTCGTGGCCAAATTCAGCTCGACCATGTTCACCCAGGTGCCGACGTCCAGCGGCAGCGCGGTCAGCACGTTCTCCTTCATATTCAGTTTCGTGAGGCCTTTGGCGCGCGAAAATATACCATAGGGGATCTTGTCGATGCGATTGTGCTCCAAATTGATACTGTAGACGTTGGTGAATTGAGCGGGCCCACCGGTCGGATAGCTGGTAAAGGAGTTGCGTGACAGTGTGATGGTGGTAAGAGCGCTTAAGCTGGCCAATAGACCATCGGGCAGTTGTGTAATACCGTTGCCTTCCACATTGAACTCGTCCATGCATTTGCAGTTCTTCAATGAGGCCGGAATGCTAGTCAGACGATTGTATCTGCGGATAGCAAAAGTGATGGAATAAGGAGTTAATTAGCCATTCGTGCTTAATTATGTTAATAGTACAAGTCTTTCAAAAGTTAAACACTAAAGGACACACCAACAGAACTCAAAGGTGGCTAACTTCTGACTAACTTTAAACTCAAGTGACAGCTCACTTCACAGAAAACCACTCACCTCAAACCCAATCGCACTAAGCTCTTCAGATTCCCAATGGACTCGGGTATGTCCAACAGTTCGTTGTGCTGCAAATCTAACGCGCTCAAGTTCACACAGTTGCCAATGTCGTCGGGCAGGTGCTCCAAATGATTGTGTGACACATCCAATGTGGTCAAATTCACCAATGCGCCAATGGCCGAGCCCAGCTCCCGAATTTTATTCTCGCGCAAACTGAGCATCGTCAAGTTGGTAAGATTGCGTATGTCGGCCGCCACCGCTGTGACGCGATTAAAACGCAAATACAGCGTAGTCAGCGTGCGCAAACGATAGATGACGTGCGGAATTTCGGCGAGTTTGTTATGCCGCAAATCGAGCACTTTTAGCTGCTTGCAGTTCTGCAGCGATTCGGGCAGCGATGTAAGTGAATTCTCATTGAGCGCGAGCGTCTTCAGATTCACCAAACAACCGATTTCTGTGGGTAGTTGACCGATCTTGTTGCTGTACAAATACAATTCGGTCAGGTGTATGCACTCCTTCACCGACGGCGGTATAACTGAGATGGAGGACTTGCTGAGATCCAAACGTTTGATGCCTGCGCGTGTGAATCAATTAGTGATGACGAAGGAAAACCACTGAATTATTAAAGCTTCAATTTACCTTCATCTCTGCACCGCTGCAGCGCCTTGATCACATCCTGATCCGCTTGTATGGGTTTGCTCTTCTTTGTGGTCGGCTTTGGTTTGTTCGATTCGGGGTGCTTGACGGTCACCACCTTGGGGCGAATTTCCGGTGGCATGTCGTTGTTGTTGCCACTACTGCTACCGCCTCCACCACCGCCGCCACTGCCGCTACCACCGCCGCTGCTGCCGATGTGCGTCTGATGTGTTGTAGTGCTCGTTGTTAGAGCTGCTGTACAGCTGCTGCTGCCGCTCCCGAAGCAATGCGTTGTCAGTGCGCCGCCGCCGCCGCTACCCCCGCCACCGGCCGCTGTGTTGTTACCGTCCGCTGTTGTGCCTGCCGATGCCAGTGATGATGTCGAAGCTGTCGCACCAGCAGAGGAGCACAAGTTCATAATTTTTCCCAGGGTAGCGGTCGGCGGCGACAATTTGTTGCCCAAATTTCCTGATTTTTCTCTAGACGAGCGACACAAAATGTAGTCCACGCAATTGCTGTGCGTGCGCAAGCTGCTCGAAGCAGAGCTCGCCGTTCGTTTTGCCGTAGTTGTGGTAGTAATTGTTGCTGCTGATGTTGCTGTTGCTGCTACCACTGTATGTACCTGCTGCTGTTGTGCGCTTCAATGTGCTTACAGTTCAAGCCGCTGCGGTCGAGTTGAACTTCCTGCAATCGAAATGAAAGCGACGGTGTTAGAATTTTAGCACTGCGCACAAATGTTTCGATCGAAAGCGCTCGGCCTAAGCCAACACAGGAGAGCCAAGAGAGCAGAAGCAGGAAACGGCAACGGAAGGATGTCAGTAGGTGCGTCAGTGGGCGCACTACACTCGCTCAAGTGCTCGCTACGAATGTGCGTCACTTGTGGCGGCAATTATTTCGCCTCTGCAACCCCCTCAAGCCCCGTCAAACGCCGTGCATACGCGGCGCTCTTGTCTCAACTTACAAACAGTGACAGACAGTGCTTGCGTCCGGGCAGGGGCCACTTGTCGCTGCGATGCGGTGCATGCAGTTGGCGGCGTCCGCCTGAGCGCAGCCGACTGCAAATAAATCAATACCGCAATTACGGCCAAATTAAGAAATTGTTGTTGTGGCGTTTCATGAGGCCGTGACAGTTTAATGGCCAGCGGCAAGCCGGCACATTACTATTGCCGCTACTGCAGTCCGAGTGGCTGTGACGACAGTGCCTGATTGCGCAGTGAAGTCACTGGCGCTGTGTTGCCGCCAGTGAACCTAATTGCGATTCGCGCGTTCGCTCGCGCCAAAGTGTAAAATTTGCATGCGCGATTAATGGCTGACTCAGACGTTGTGACAACCGCACTTCGTTCCGGACTGCGTGACACTCCTTTACAATGCTCGGGACATATGTATGGTATAGTATATAGCTGAGGAGTTTGTTGCTCGTTTCGATATGTGTTTGATGTTGTTGTAGAGTCACAACTTGTAAGGAATTATTACATACAAGAAAGAGTAGTTTATATTCTGCGATTAGACAAGCCTTATATATATATATACTTCGGTATACTTCGTCAGCTTATATACTACTGGACTACTTTCTAAAATACTTTCCAGTACAATATTTTATCCCTTTCCAACAGACGCACGCGTGGACAGACAAACATGGCCAAATCAATTCATCCGCGACCACAAATAGTTTTACATTTATTAAATATTTGTCTGTGACAAAGTGTGACAGATTGATTTTCACTATGTAAAAAGCAAAACGTTTAGTTTTGTCACAGTCACAGCCAGATTGTCACAGGCACCGCGTAATCTCAAAATATGAACAATCAGTTATATGAGATGATACCTAAGCACATCTTTTACTTTGGTCACAGTCACAGTATGTGACAAGCTACGATCGCATACGATAGCATTGATCGAGTTCTTGGACCTCGACTTTGCGCTTCCAAAATCCAAATTCCTTGAGTGTCTCAACCATGCCCTTAACTAGCCCATGTTGTATTTTCCCTTAGAGGCTTTTTTGTTTTTTAGCTTTAGTGCCTTAGTATGTAAGGACATTTTTGTATAGTCTGTAAGAATTGTTGTTCATAGACTGAATTAAATAAATAAATAAAATTAAGTTGACAATATGGAATGAGTAGGTATATGAAAAATGTCGTATATATTAAATCAACAGAAATTCACTTCGAATTCAAAATAATAAATCTCTAAAACCTAAATGTTGCAAGGCCATATGACCCAGCATTTACTCTACTCACATGGCCCCATTAAGACAGTCGACGAGACAATGCAAAATCGTTACACTTCACACACATGAAAGAGCATAAAATGTAGGTATATTTTTTTGTTTATTTTTTGTGGCGTTTTATTAGCTGCTATTTTGCCGCTTTTGAACTGCAGTAAAACTTACTGAGTCTTTTTTCCCAGTGTGCTTTTGGCAGTGCCTCGCGCTGTCCCACTCTGGCAAAACTATCACGTTTCACACCGCAAAATCCAAGCACATAAATTGCATTTTCTGCCTAATGAAGCAGAAGACATAGTCGTTTTTAATTTCATACAGACGACTTGTATGCTGCTCTTTCGAAACGATATGCAACATTGCTAGTGTGTAGAGAATACAACAAAATCTGTATATAATATGCATGAATGTTAATGCAACAGGTGATTCGAGGTCTGAGAAAGACAAACTTGCTTTCGAATAAATATGATTCTTAGGACTTTTGCTCATGGCTGTACTATGCGAACCAGAGATCGTTGCAAGATCCATAGGGAATGTTGTTCAAGATTCACCTGATACAGTTGTGATCACAAATCAGCAGGTCGTGGGCTCGAATGTCCATTTAGCTAGTTAATTCTTTTTGCCCTATTCGAATGAAGGAATCGCCCATAGAAAGCTTCAAGCCTGCCATTTGAAACAATTGCATAACTGAAGGTTAAATCTTTATCTTGATTTATGGCCGAATCTGGAATGTGTGTTGAAAAGATTGATTGATACGATTTGATCAAAATGAAAAAAAAACACATTCATTTTTAATATATCATCTAAAACCTAGAAACTCAGCAATTCCCTGATAAACTCAATCACATACAAATTTAAATATTTTATGTGTCACTAAAGTATGCCGAATGCGCAACACATAAACACGGCCGAGGGAGTATCAGATGCCTGAGTCACAAGACGGTTCGTCAACTGATAAGCTGGAGACATTTTTAAATTGAGTAAAGTGAAAATCCCTGCTTTGGCAACGGTCACAAATTAAACCTAACCAGTCACATGCAGCAGACGCAGTAAATAATGTTATCGTAAGTTGAAATTAAAACACTGACGATAACACATGCAGCAGACGTCTGCTATGCCGGGAGCGTGGAAGGCAAAGTGTGCTACATTGTGGGGAAACTTGTGTTGAAATGGTCAAGTTATGTATATGAATTGTGTTACACTTTCTTGCAGGAAACTTGAGCTCAATTCAAATTTAAGATATTTTTATATGCGTCTCTTTGACTGTGACATACACGAAAATAATACACGTTATGAAAATGTCGCCGAGGAAACTGAAGAGGAATCAATCAGATTGACACAAATTATGATTATGTGATTACGACAAGAGTGTCTCCGAACAAAAGTCTTACGATAAAAGGACTTTATCTCATTGCGAAACGCATGAACACAGCTCGCTGCTGGGATTATTCCGGAGAAGTACGTACGTATGGAATGGAATAGAGCATCTACCATCAACGCAGCGTTATACAAGTCAGATTTGCGTGATGTTCCAGGAACTCGACAGAGCTGTGCAACTCTACTAGCTACATTACACGATTGTTTACACGGTACAAGCCTTTCAGATTAGTTCGCACAACACCTCTACATAAATACAAACTTGTTGAAAGAAGACTTTACATCTTTTTAATGTGTTTCATTCAAAATGTAGGTCAAGCAATGCTTTTAGGCAAGAAACGTGAATCGAAAGAACATAATCTTATCTATATATATAAAAAAAAGTTCACTTCTTGTGTGTAGCCAGTGTTTGCGAAAACGGTTCATTCTTTTGGGAAAATTTTTTTCGTATGTGATAGAAGATGTTAATGCGGTGGTTTATAGCGATATTACATGTTTGTACGGCAGGTGGGCGTGGCACCTCCCGTACAACCTAAATTTTTAATATGGTATATCTTCGGAATTATAAATCGGACAGCATTGAAATTTGGTACAGAGTCGTGGCGTAAACATGTCGTTCCACCGGCAAATTTTTATGGGCGTTGGACAAGGGGCGTGGCACTTTTTTAATTCCGGTGTCGTTTTTGAACTATAGCATTCACATCAACGACACTTGGTACAAACTTATTATTTAGTCGTGTCCTTCGACAGGTGGAATGGGGTGGGTTTTTGGCAAGGGGGCGTGGCACCGCCCTTACAACCCAATTCTTTAATACCGAATATCTTCAGCGTGGCACTTTTTAAATTCCGGTGTAACTTTTGAACTAGAGCGTTCACATCAATGACACTCGGTACAAACTAACTATTTGGTCGTGTCCTTCGACAGGGAGAATAGGGTGGGTTTTTGACAAGGGGCGTGGCACCGCCCATACAACCCAACTTTTTAATATGGAATATCTTCAGAATTATAAGTCGTACAGCATTGAAATTTGGTACAGTGTCATGGCGTAAACATGTCGTTCCACCGGTAAAATTTAATGGGCATTGGACAAGGGGCGTGGCACTTTTTAAATGCCGGTGTAACTTTGGAACTATAGCGTTCACATCAACGACACTCGGTACAAACTAACGATTTGGTCGTGTCCTTCGACAGGAGGAATGGGGTGGGTTTTTGACACGGGGGCGTGGTACCGCTTCCATTTTTGTATACGTAGATTGTTTATCCTGACTGACTGACTGATTGATTGGTTGATTTATCATCGCCCAGCCCAAACCGCTGAAGCTACAAACATGAATTTTGGACTGTAGGTACATCTTGAAGAATTAACCTTCGCCAAGACGGGATTTTTGAAATTCGGGGTCTAAAAAGGCAAAACATGGGTTAAAGTGTTGTATGAAGAAACTTGATTTAATAAACATATTGAATTTGAACTAACTGAAAATATTCTTGATCAAAACTTATTCGACACGTATTTTATAATTTTTCGAAAATCAAAATTTAACTGGCCCAACAATGGCTTAAGGTTTATTTACGGAAAAACTCCGAAACAAAAAACACGAACCGATGGGACTATTGACTTCAACAATTGTAAAAATAATTGAAATAAATAAAACTAGAAACGTGTTTCTCATTATTTTCAAAATCGAAAACTAACTGGATCAACGACGGGTTAAAAGTATGTATGTATGGAGAAAGAAATTTTGCTGAGCCCTTTCGACTTCAAGCTTTGTGAAAGTACTTCAAATGTAAAATAACTCGATATGCAATTTTTCCGAATATTAAAATTGGACGGGGTCAGCGACGGGTTAAAAGTTTGTATAGAGAAACTGTGAAATGAAAAATATGAATTAATGGGCCCATTGACATCAAACTTGGGGAAAGTACTCTTTGTGAGAAATAATTTGACACGTGTTTCTCACTTTTTTGAAAATCAAAATCTAACGGGGTCAACAATGGGTTAACAATTTGTATAGAGAAACAAGATTTATTGGGCGTTCTGACTTCAAACTTATCAAAAGCAGTTCAATCGGGAAATAATAAAAACGTGCTTTTAATTTTTATTTAAATCTAAATCTACCATGGTAAACCAAGGGTTAAGAATATGTTTGGAGTAAATGTGAAAACATATGATTTAAAGGGCCTTCTGACTTCAACATTTTTAAAACACTCGAAATCAAAGATAGACACATGTTTTTTTTTTTTAATCAAAATCTGATGGGCTCAATAATGGGTTAAGAATTCGTATCGGGGGAAACAGGCGAGCTTGCGTGCAAAGCCGCAGGGCCCACCTAGTACTTATATAAAAAAAACTTCACTTCTTGTGTGTAGCCAGTGTTTGCGAAAACGGTTCATTCTTTCGGCAAAATTTTTTTCGTATGTGATAGAAGATGTTAATGCGGTGGTTTATAGCGATATTAGATGTTTATACGACAGGTGGGCGTGGCACCTCCCATACAACCTAAAATTTTAATATGGTATATCTTCGGAATTATAAGTCGCACAGCATTGAAATTTAGTACAGTGTCATGGCGTAAGCGTATCATTCCACCGGTAAAATTTAATGGGCATTGGACAAGGGGCGTGGCACTTTTTTAATTCCGGTGTTACTTTTGAACTATAGCATTCACATCAACGACACTTGGTACAAACTTATTATTTAGTCGTGTCCTTCGACAGGTGGAATGGGGTGGGTTTTTGACAAGGGGGCGTGGCACCGCCCTTACAACCCAATTCTTTAATACCGAATATCTTCAGAATTATAAGTCGTACAGCATTGAAATTTGGTACAGTGTCATGGCGTGAACGTGTCAATCCACCGGTAAAATTTAATAGGCGTTGGACAGGGGGTGTGGCACTTTTTAAATTCCGGTGTAACTTTTGAACTAGAGCGTTCACATCAATGACACTCGGTACAAACTAACGATTTGGTCGTGTCCTTCGACAGGGAGAATATGGTGGGTTTTTGACAAGGGGCGTGGCACCGCCTCCATTTTTTTATACATAGATTGTTTATCCTGACTGACTGACTGATTGATTGGTTGATTTATCATCGCCCAGCCCAAACCGCCGAAGCTACAAACATAAATTTTAGACTGTAGGTACATCTTGAAGAATGAACCTTCGCCAAGAAGGGATTTTTTGAAATTCGGGGTCTAAAAAGGCAAAACATGGGTTAAAGTGTTGTATGAAGAAACGTGATTTAATAAACATATTGAATTTGAACTTCCTGAAAATATTCTGGATCAAAACTTATTCCACACGTATTTTATAATTTTTCGAAAATTAAAATTTAGCTGGCCCAACAATGGGTTAAGGGTTTTTACGGAAAGACTCCGAAACAAACAACACGAATCGATGGGCCTATTGACGTCAACAATTGTAAAAATAATTGAAATAAATACAATTAGACACGTGTTTTCATTATTTTCAAAATCGAAATCTAACTGGATCAACGACGGGTTAAAAGTATGTATGGAGAAAGAAATTTTGCTGAGCCCTTTTGACTTCAAACTTTGTGAAAGTACTTCAAATGTAAAATAACTCGATACGTAAAAAAACGGGTTAAAAGTTTGTATGGAGAAACTGTGAAATGAAAAATATGAATTATTGGGCCCATTGACATCAAACTTGGGGAAAGTACTCTTTGTGAGAAATAATTTGACACGTGTTTTTCACTTTTTTGAAAATCAAAATCTAACGGGGTCAACAATGGGTTAACAATTTGTATGGAGAAACAAGATTTATTGGGCGTTCTGACTTCAAACTTATCAAAAGCAGTTCAATCGGGAAATAACAAAAACGTGCTTTTAATTTTTTTTTTAAATCGAAATCTACCATGGTAAACCAAGGGTTAAGAATTTGTTTGGAGTAAATGTGAAAACACATGATTTAAAGGGCCTTCTTACTTCAAAATTTTTAAAACACTCGAAATCAAAGATGGACACATGTTTTTTTTAAATCAAAATGTGATGGTCTCAACAATGGGTTAAGAATTCGTATCGAGGGAAACAGGACAGCTTGCGTGCAAAGCCGCAGGGCCCAGCTAGTTATTCATAATAATTATTCGATTCTATTCAAAACATGATAAACGCTGGTGAAGTAATGATCGCTTTCTATGTTTAAGAGAATTTGAACAGTGATTTGATATCATGCTTAGGGAACTTGCCCAACCCGGTGAAATACGGAAATCCCAGACATGTAAGACGAGATCTATTTATAGCAGGATAGAATCACAGGACGTGCTCCAAGGTTTTAAAGACGCCATGTTTTATGGTTCCTGCCATATTGCAGGTAGCAAAATGTTTCACCTCGCTTCTGCTTTACTTTTCATGCTGTCATCAAGGCCCTTGTTGAGTGTTTCCCGAAACATCAGTATACTGCTGATCTGCTCAACTTGCAGGTAAACACCACTTTTGGCAATAACATCTGCTGCCTCACTTCCCTCAATGCTTCCATGTTCTTCTTATTGCCAAACGGCACTATAAACCATTCTCAAGTGAAATACAGTTAGAGGCAATCACCTTGATTGCAGCTTCACTATCTATGTGTAAGTTGATAACAAAGTATTTGGTGGTTTCCATCCTAGGAGCAAACAGCTCGACTTGGAAAATGCTACACGGATTGGGTAGACGAGACTGCTGCTCAATACAAGAAAATTCTTGATAAAATGTTCTTAGAAGTCACGCAAATCACTACAATTTGTATGAGACACTGGGTCCCGTCTAGTCAAGTGCACACAGCAAGGCTTCACCACCCACACATAGAACCCTATGTGGGCCGTGGGATGTCACAAAGAAGGAAACAGTATCGACACTATTTTGATGATTAAATAGATAACTTGGTAATGGTAGAGAGCATACTCAGTTTTTCCGCGAATACTTTTGCCAACATGAATAGCCTTGTTTATACAAAATGAGTTAACAAGCAAGGGAGGAATCTTGCTTTGCAAGAATGTCAACTTCGTTATTACCCTCAATGAGCCCATGGCTGAAAACATATATGGGAACAACCTGAAGATAACGTCCACATATATTCAGCTTTTTCTTTCCTTCCACATTCATGTTCTCCTTTCATCGTTACTTTTATTTGTTTTACTTAATCAAGTGATAAATTTCTAGCTCATTTCGTTTTGTACTTAATTCATTTTGGCTGTTATAAAATTCAGCCACTATAAACAAAGCAGTGCACAATTTATACATATTTATAATAAAATCAAGACAACACTCAGCCGCCGAAAGACCAAAGAATATTCACGCTGACTCATCACCACAAGGAAAATTGGAAAATAAGCTAGTTTCAATAATTTAAAAAAAGGGCTTAAGTCGGATAAAATCATCGCAAGATATGAGAAATATTGCAAATTCGCTATCATAGAAATTACATTGAACGGGCGATAAGCGTTTAAAAGAAGTGAAGCAAAACGAAGCGAAAGGAAAAACATTAACCGCACCACTAATGGACTGCTTAGCCACTCGCCAGCTACCGCAGCTGGATAAGTATCTATCTACCTATCTTCATATGTATTTATGTCTATCCAGCAAATAAACAAACGTAGCAGCATAAGGAACGACCAACAAGTGAAGTGTGGCAGTGGTGTGGCGGAGATTGAACGCCTCTTACATATTTTCTAACCAATTAACAATTTAAAGCGGCAGCAAATTAATTCTAATGAATGCCACACTTTGCAGACGACTTGAACGCTACACCGGAAGTTGGCGATTTTCGTAACGCTTTGCGCTTACAACTGCGAACACTACCCGGAGGCCGTTGGTTGCAGCTCAAGGCGGCGTTTTTTGTTTGTTTTGAAAATTGTTACATAAGCTCACGCTTCCGTAGAATTTCGGGCTTAAGAAAGCGAATACCGCGCGAATGGAAGCTGCGTAAACCATCGGTCGCGCAACAGCCGATTTGGAGTTGTTTGAAATCGATGGCAATGTCATGCAACCCCTCCGGACTGTCCGCGCTAAACATAGACACCACTCTCCCGTGCTCCTCGGCCTGGTCAGCGCCGGCGACAGGCGTGCTGATAAAAAACATACACTCAAAGGAAAAAGCAAAGCAATAGCCTCAAAAACAAAGAGAACCGCTGTGTGAAAAGTGCGAATGGCGCGGGGCAGGGTCTAGCTGAAAATGGGCTTTGCAGGCGTCAGACATCGCCTGCGCTAACGACCACAGCGGCGCTTACTGGCGATGGTGATGCTGGTGGGGGCGCAATGGTGATGGCAATGCCAACGACGACGACAGCGTCAATGGGAATCGCAGGATGGGAACAAAATGACGACACCAGACAAGTGAAAATATTTAGCAGCCAGTTGTTGTGTGCGCTTCTCGATGCATTAAGCCGCAATAAAAAGTAGCAAACCACTTACAAGCCAAAACAGCGCATAAACGCAGCACTTTCTTTGTCATTTTTTCACACGTAAATTTTTCACAAACACTTATTTAAACTGCTCGCACCGAAATAATTTATTGCACTCAGCCAGTTTGTTGGTATTCTTGTTCTTGGGGCGTTCGTTTGGCATTTGTTATTTTGCTAGTATTCTGTGCAGGGTTGCAATCGGTCGCACACAAAAAGGTACCAAGTGAAGCTATGCACAATGGAGGGCGGACCGTGGTGAAAATTGATAAAATAATTAACCCGAGGACGAGATTTGTAAATAATAAAAATTGAATTTAATACTAGTTTACATTGAGCCCAAATGCGTCATTTCAAATGAGTCATTTCAAAGTGTTTACATTGCCTCATTTGCATTTTGTGTGGCAACTAATGTCAAATGCTCAATGCTCATGTCCTCTTACCGCAGCTCATAGATCAGCTCTTTTCCGGCTACTGACTAAAGATTTTGTTGCTTTTTTGCTGCCTCTATGTTCTACACGCTGCAATATTTGAATACAAATATATTACATACCTTACATTCTAAGAATATTTTACATACTTCAAGCAGACGAATATTCCCATTCAAAATTTCCATTTTGATAATATTCGTTTGTTTTGATTTTGAACTGACAAAAAGAGGTAAAAGCTTTTGAAGCTTTTAAAAGCGCCTTCATTTTGTGATGCGTTCGATAAAATTGGTCATGTCTTATTGCATTTGCTTCGTCGTTTTGTTGAAATGAATCATTTCGTAGATTTGAATTTGTATGGGGAAATGGGTGATTTGGCTTCGCATTTGAGAATTTTTGCCCAAGTCACGCATTTGGGCTCAATGTAAACGTAGTATAAGTTACAGCATTCGTATTAATCGGTTTTAGGTGCTATGCTATTAACTTTATCTGAAGCTAAAAAAGATTGTGTAGCAGTTACAAACTAAAAATATATTAAGAAATAATATCATAGGAAATGAAAATGTGTTGAAATAAAACAAAACAGTTTTATATTCATTCCGCATATTCATATTCATATGCATAATGTGAAATATGGAAAAATAACAAAAATGAAAAGTTAAATTAATGGTTCAATTATTTTTAACAACATATTTTTCTCAAATAACACATAAAACGGTACACATTAATCACATACAAAAGTACACATAAACCAATAGTTGAAAGTTTTGCAATGCTAACAGTTTTATCATAGAATAATAATATTGATTCACAATTCACGAGGTTGTCATAAACATTACAAAACTAAAGAAAACATAAAAACATACCTGCAATGATTTTCGCTTTTAATATTATGGACATTTGTACCAAGAAAATGTGTCAGTCAATTGTTGAGAAGTGAATTTCATCGTGGTTCAATTAGGTGTCCATTATTTATTGAAAATGTCAATCAAAGTGTAAAAAGGTGGCGGATTCAAACAATGCGATATAAACAGCACCCCTGGAGTAAACCTTAATTTGACGTTCATGACAACTAATAGCGGAACGGTGCTTTCTCATACCACTTATAGTCCTTCAGTTTGCATCACTCACTTTCAAATGTGTTCAAACTTTTAATATACAATTTAATTGTTTCGCAATAATGCAAAATTTTAGGTCAATTTCCATCGGACCTTAAATGCATTTATTGCCTTTAATGAGCATCAGCAATCCGCCATTCAAAAAACAATGTTGCGTTATATCACATTATTCAATTAGCACAATTTTTTTTTTGTTCACCACTCCTACTTAGTACATTCTAAATGATTTTCTTAAGAGGTCACAAATTTAAATGCACTCTTTATCTAATTGCGATTGCTTTTCAGATGGAAAATTTAGAATGACAGAGTTTCTGCAAATGCTGACATTATCTTATCGCCACTTGACACACTTGGCAAAGATCTCAGCAGATAATAACAAAGGATAACTTGTACAAATAATGTGAAATGACTCGAGTAGTTGCGTATTTGGCGCTGAAACAATTTCTGACACGCAACACCTTTCGGCTGTCTGCCTCCGCCCGCGCGCAAAGCAGCCCCACTTACTGCAAATAAAGTGATATACATAATTTATAAAGGTTGCAGGACCCGAGCGCGTGAAGAAAATTGCTGTTACCACATTTTACGGCATACACTCAAAAATCTTACCAGCAGCACGTTTTTTCGAGGCTTGAAATGTGAATTTTTGATTCAGTTCATTGAAGAATGCGCACACACAGCATTAAATTTTTATCTTTTTCTTGCACACACAATTTTCACTTTTCATTCGGTGTTTGGGCCGTCAGGATACGCGAAGCAACGAATATAACACTACGTAAGGGTGGTGAAAGTCATGACAGTTGGACACTGGTGCGTGTGCTCGTGTGGACTTCGTGGTGAAAATCCATTTTACAAAATTGTCGAGTGATACTTTGACAACAAGGAAAAGGGCATTCCCGCAAGTCTGCGAGCATTAACAGAATTAACAACAAATATTTGAAAATTCACTTATTTCAAATACACTTATTTAGCAAAATACACAATTTTTTACGCAAATTTATAAACATGTACTTAACCCTAATTCCCAGAATTTTAAAACTAACGTAAACCCAGAAGTGAGACTGTCAGACTTATATGAGCTAAATTACTGAAAACATTTGTTTAAAAAGTACAAAAACTGTATAAAATTTTAAATTTATAAATGCAATATAATTCTAACATTTCATTAGAGGATTACATAAAATAATGGAATTGAAAATCTTTTGGATTTATCACCACTTGAAATGTTTAGTGAGGCTCACTTCTGGGAATTAGGGCTAATTAGCAAGCAATCCCTTAACTCTGATTAATAAGAACTAGGTATCAAAATGAAACTGAGTCATGTTTATTGTGTTAATTGAAGTTATAAACCAATTTTATGGCATTGAAACAGCTCCAGTCACTAACAATGGCCTGTGCCGTGTACTAAAATAGGTTTCAAAAAAGCACAAAAAACACCTGAGGTGAATTATTATTACCCCAAAAAACTAACTCTTTTCAATATTTTAGTGCCGCATATTTCCGTTTTTCAAGCGATTAACGCGCTTTTTTCTAAACAGGCAGTATATGCACTTCCGTTATGGTGAAGCGGAAACTGTTTTGAAATGGACACAACACTCATTCACAATAGACTCACCATTCGTTATTCCATACACCCACTGCGAAAAACCAAATGAAATCATATGGCAATGAATTGAAACAGCTGTTTTTAGCTTCAAAGTTTTTCGTTTCGAAGTAAACACTCATTCAGTTCTAATTATAAGTAAATCTGACGCAATGGCCAGCAATAAATAATGTAACTTAACCAAGTTGTATAATGCCCAAAGCGACGCCGCTGGTCACCATTGTGCGTGCCAGTCGCCTCAACTACGGCGCCGGTTTGCAACTGCAGAAACATTTGGCCAGCCAGCCGGCCGATAAGGTCGAGCAGTTCCGCAACTACCTGGTGCTGCAGGAGCACGATCCCGTCTACACCATTGGCTTACGCACCAAAGGCTACACGGCCAGCGATGAGCAGCGACTGCGCCAGTTGGGTGCCGACTTTTACCGCACAAATCGCGGCGGTCTCATCACTTTTCATGGACCCGGACAACTGGTCGCTTACCCCATTGTGCACCTGCGTCAATTTCAGCCAAGTATGCGCTGGTATGTGGCCACGCTGGAACGCACAGTCATTGAGGCATGTCGACAGATGGGTGTCCTAGGTGCTACAACCACGCCGGACACTGGCATCTGGGTGAATGATAATAAGATTTGTGCCATTGGCGTACACGGTTCCCGTTACGTGACCACACATGGCATCGGACTGAATTGCTGCACCGATTTAAAATGGTTCGAGCATATTGTGCCGTGCGGCATTGAAGGCAAAGGGGTGACATCGTTGAGTCGTGAGCTCGAGCGACACGTGAGCGTAGAGGAGGCTACAGCAGTGTTTGTGAGCAGCTTTGCAAAGGTGTTTCAGTGTCGAGTGGAAGAAAGTGCAACGGATATGAGCGAAGTGATTGCCAGCGCCAAAGCATAATAAATTATAGGTAAAATTTGCCTTTTCTTTAGCTTTAAGTGTTAATGCACTCTGCAGCAGTGAATCAGGCATGACGATTATCCATGAGTTCTATTGGCGGTACGCTCACACGACGTACGTACCAACGAATTTTTTAGATTAAGTAAAATCTTTTCATCGCCACAAAAGAAGTATCCGTTGGTAGTTTTTACATTGAAAAAAAAGTGTACCTCTTGCATTGTTGCACATTGTTATGATTAAGCGTAAATATAGATATTGAACTACGTAAACCGCGCTTTATTCAAATTGTTCTTCACTTCCCGCCCGTCGAGTGGCAGTTTTCCCCGCTTAAGCGCCTCAAGCCGCCCACGTTCACGTTCTTCGGCTTTTCTCATACGACGCTCACTGCGCGATTCCACACTCTGATCGAAATAGCGCTCTCTGAATTCGGTAATCGAAGCCTCCTCAACAGTCAACCTTTCTACAGCTTCGAGGCAGGGTTCGCAGAGCTTTTCGTACGTCAGCAAACGACGTGAGGTCAGTCCGCTCAGTGGTTGCTCAGAATTGGCAATCAGGCTGAGATTGTCGTGACGGGGCAACATTTTATCACTATAGTCCTCGCTGCAGAATGTTCAACAATATTAAACGATAAAACGTTAACTAAAATGAAGAGTGAAATACCGATGAAAGGGCAACCAACACACCAACCGACCACCCACTTTCAAATGCTTGGCCGCAAAGTTCAACAAATCCGCATACAGCTCTTGCAGCGCATAGTGGGAAGTGGAGGGGTAGTGCTGCATGTCGACAGTGCGACTCTTTTCCTTTGCAGAATGCTTCGTTTCCACCTTCTCCGTGGCCTCACGTATGCCATACGGCGCTGGAGAATAAATCATAACGTAAGCACACCTATAGACAGGCGGCAAAATTCGCTTACGATCTGTAATGATGGCATCGAACTTTAGCGTATCACTCCATAGCGGATTGGAGAAATCGGAGACAACCACATCTAGGTAGCGAGTCGCACATCCGTATTGCCTAAGATTAGCACGCACACTCTCGTCTTTCTCTCGCACTTTCTGCGAAATGCGACTGGGGCGCGAACGCGCGTGCAGCATCATGAAATCTATGTCCGCTCCCAGCACGTATCCTGTCCAGTTAAATTTTATTTGTTCAAACCGAAGACTAACATTTAATGATAATTACCACCAAATTGTGCAGCGCTCACGAGCAAAGAGCCAGTGCCTACAAAGGGATCAAAGATTAGATCGTTCGGGCAGACTAACGCCTGATTGGCCATCAGCAAACTGAGCTGCGCATCCATGCTGGTGTTGCCGATGAATTTGCGTTTCTTCAGCGACAGTTCCTTGATCAGTTCGCGCTGTCCACTGGCTAGCTACAACATAAGCAACAGTAGACAATTTCAATACAGAACACAAGCCTGGAGTAAAACGCTTACCAAACGGCCAAAGAGTACGTCGTCCGGCACTGGCGGCACCGCTGTGGGGTCCATGCCCCAAAATTCTATATACCACCACTCTACTTGTGGCTCCTTTAAGTTCACGCTACCCTTAATGGGCAGATAGTCGAGGGAATCTATTTTGTCCACCTTCTCCCGTTGGGCGAAGTGTTTGTTGTATGTTTCCACGGTGATCTTGAAGCTGCAATCTGGTTGGAAATAACGGCTCACCTGGCACTCGTTCTCTGCGATGTAAGCGCGTACTTGCTGATGAAAGCCGCAAAGATTGTTTGCATGTGACCACAGCTCAAAGACGCAACGCAACGCAATGGAGCGCGAGGCAAACTTGAGCGCCGCCTCATCGTTGGGAAACTCCACGATCCAGAAGGGTTTCTGTGCGGGAAAACTTTTGTTTGGAAAACAAGGTACAACAATCATTGGCTGTTGGCACTAACTTGCAGATTGTCAGTTAACTTCCTGTACTGCAGCCCAAACAATTTGACGATGGAGTTGAACTCCTGTGAAAGAGGAAATGTGCAGTAGTATGCAAGTAAAGGCGGGTCAGTGGCATTGCTCACCGCCTGGCGAAAGTCCACGTGCTCCTGTGCGAACCATAAAATATACTTTTTCCAGCTATTTGTCATTTTTTTCGCTTAAAGCTTAATAAATAAAACTAAATTAGTTATGTTTTGCTTTGATCTTCGTGCGGCGGTCGCGCAGTGTTGCCCATTTCATATAAGAAGTTGACTCTGGATGTCGTAGGGAATAGGGGAAAACTTTCGAAAGCAATAAAATGGGGAAAGTCCTCTCCGAACCACGCATTTGCCACACTGTTGAAAATTACATTTCCTAAAAAACTGCAATAGTTATCTTCATTCTTTATATTAGCTAAAGTATGCATTATTGCTCTGGAAAATCTTTTCAAAGTCATTAAAATGAAATGGAAATTGGTTTTCTGTATATCACTGGCACTTTTAAAACATTTTGCCCACGAGAAGAAGCAGCAGTAGGCAGTGCTAATGCAACCGTGTGTCTTAGGCCAACTCGGCCATTTTGCATAAATTTCGACGGCAGTCAGAAGCGGGCCGAGAAATTTTCATAAATTTCCAGCTTCAAAAGGTGTTCAGCAGCCTGAAATTAGTTAAAAACTCAAGTTGAAGTAATTGTGTGTGAAATTCATATGAAATAATCATGGCACGTTACACCCAGCGTCCGGAAAATGCCCTTAAAAGGGCCAATGGTAAGTTTCGTATTGGCTCAGTCCATGTGGCTGCTGTCGGCGGTCGCTATCGGGGTGGGCGATGACGAGTCGCTGAAATGTCAAAAGATTCGCTGTCGCTGACTGCGGCAGCGACGGCGCTGGCACTGGCCCCTACAGCTTGTTTGTCGATATGTCAGCATGAGCTGCTGTCGTTTGCCCAAATGGCATTTGAACGAATTGCATGCAACTTTAACCGGTTCTTTCCCGTTTGCAGAGTTCATCGAAGTAGGCAAGCCGCTGCGTGCGTTGGACACCTTGCAGGAGGTGTTCCGCAACAAACGCTGGAACTATGCCTACTCGGAAACCATCATTGAGCCGCTGATGTTCAAGTATTTGTGGCTATGCGTGGAACTGAAGAAGTCGCACATCGCCAAGGAGGGTCTCTTCCAGTACCGCAACATGTTCCAGTTGGTGAATGTGAACTCACTGGAGAATGTTATTCGCGGATACTTGCGCATGGCTGAAGAGCACACCGAAGCGGCGCAGGCGCAGTCATCGGCAGCAGTGGCCGTACTCGAGTTAGACGATCTCGACAACATCGCCACGCCGGAGAGCATTCTGATGAGTGCCGTGTGCGGTGAAGATGCGCAGGATCGCTCTGACCGCACCATTCTCTTGCCGTGGGTGAAGTTCCTGTGGGAGTCGTACTGCCAGTGTCTGGAATTGTTGCGTGTGAATACGCACTGCGAGGGATTGTACCACGACATTGCGCGCATGGCCTTCCAGTTCTGTCTGAAGTACAACCGTAAGAGCGAGTTCCGTCGCTTGTGCGACAAGCTGCGCAAGCATTTGGAGGACATTTGCAAAAGTACCAACCAAACAACGGGTGTGTCCATTACCAAGCTGGAGACGCAGCAGCTGTGTCTGGATACCAGGCTGTATCAGCTGGACTCTGCCATACAGATGGAGCTGTGGCAGGAAGCTTACAAGGCCATCGAGGATATCCATGGACTAATGGCACTGTCCAAGAAGACTCCGGTACCAAAAACAATGGCCAACTACTATCAAAAGTTGGCGATGGTCTTTTCGAAAGCAGGTAATCAGCTCTTCCATGCCGCCGCCTTGCTGAAGCTCTTCCAACTCACACGCGAGCTGAAGAAGAACCTGACCAAGGATGACATGCAGCGCATGGCGTCGCACGTGTTGATTGCCACTCTGTCCATACCGCTGCCGTCGGCACATCCCGAATTCGATCGCTTCATTGAAGCAGACAAGAGCCCGTTGGAGAAGGCGCAGAAGTTGGCCGTGCTATTGGGCTTGCAGCAACCACCAACCAGAGTCTCGCTGCTCAAGGAAGTCGTAAGTTTGATTACTTCCCCACACAATGTTGTGCAGAGTGTACTGAAGTTTTCTTTTAGGTCCGTTTGAATGTGCCCCAACTGGCCTCGGAAGAATTCCGCAATTTGTACAACTGGCTCGAGGTGGACTTTAACCCGCTTAATCTTTGCAAACGCGTGCAAACAGTTGTGGATGTGATTGAAGCTGTACAAGGCGACAATAATCTACTGGCACCTTATATACGCTCCCTGAAGGATGTGACAATCATGCGTCTCATAAGGCAAATCTCGCAGGTCTACCAGAGTATCGAATTCAAGCGTCTTCTGGAGTTGGCCACTTTCTGTAATATTTTCGAGTTGGAGAAACTGTTGGTGGAATCGGTCCGCCACAACGACATGCAAATACGCATTGATCACCAGAAGCGTTGCATTTATTTCGGCACTGATCTGACTGAAAGTCAGCGCGAGGATCATCCCGATGGACCGACACTGCAGTCGATGCCCTCGGAGCAAATTCGGTCGCAACTGGTGAACATGTCGACTGTGCTGCACCGGGCCGTCTCGGTTGTTTATCCTAACCGGGAGAAGGACCAACGGGCCAAGATGCGCGCCCAAATGGTGTACCATTACCACGAGATCAAGGATCGGGAGCATCAACGCATTCTACAGCGCCAGAAGATTATTGAGGATCGCAAGGAGTTCATCGAGAAGCAGAACAATGCACGCGAAGAGGAAGAGGCTCGACGATTGGAGGAGGAGACGCGCAAAGCTAAGCTGGCCGAGCAGAAACGCCTCGAGCAAGAGAATGAAGAACGAGAACGCAAGCGCCATCAAAACGAGATTCAGGCTATCAAGGAGAAGAGCCTGAAGGTAAGCCTTCGGTTTCCGATAATTTCCGTAAATCTCACGTTTTATTTTCAATAATTGTTCGCGTTAGGAAAAAGTGCAGCAGATTTCCCAAACGGCTCACGGTAAAAAGATGCTTTCTAAATTGGACGAAGAGGGCATAAAGAAGTTGGATGCTGAGCAGATTGCCATGCGCGAGTCCGAGGAACTGCAGCGCGAACGCAAGGAGCTGCAAACGAAGTTAAAGTCACAGGAGAAGAAGATCGACTACTACGAACGCGCTAAGCGAATGGAGGAGATTCCGCTTTTCGAGAAGTATTTGGCCGACAAGCAGGTGAAAGACAAGGAGTTCTGGGAGGCGCAGGAGCAAACACGCATCGAGAATGCCATTACCGAGCGAAAGGACGCCGTGGCGCAGCAGGAGCGCCTGAAGCGCATGTACCCAGATCGCGACGTCTTCCTGGAGACGCTGAAGAAGGAGCGTGCTTCATTGTATGTGGAGAAGCTGAAGAAATTCGAGATCGCTTTGGCCGAGGAACGCAAGCGTTTGCTGGCCCTTCGTGTCGAAATGCGTCGTCAAGAGCGTCGTCGCAATTGGCTGCGCGAGAAGGAGGAGGAACGCATGCGCAAAGAGGAGGAGATTCGGCGTATCAAGGAGGAGGAAGAGCGTGTAATCGCCGAGGCACGTCGCAAGGAACGTGAGGCCGAAGAAGAGAAGCGTCGGATTCAGTTCGAGAAGCAGCGAGCCAAGGAAGAAGAAGCCGAGCGCAAGATTCAGGAGGACCGAGAACGGTTGGCACGTGAAGTGGCTGCTGAACGCGACATGGGCGACAAGGAGCGCGATGTGTGGCGTCCACGTGGCGATCGTGCTGACCGTGAACGCGATCGCGGTGAACGCGGGGAGCGAGGCGAACGAGGCGAACGTGGTGAACGTGGTGAGCGCGGCACTACAGCGAGCGACTGGCGTCGTGGCGGTGCTCCACCAATGGAGCGTGAGCGCGACCGCGACCGTGAGCGTGATCGCGATCGCGATCGCGTTGAACGCAAGGAAGGAGAGACCAGCGGTGAGTCATCTTGGCGTGTGCGTCGGGAGCCGGCTGAGGCGGGACCGTCACGCAGTGGTCCGCCCACTGGTGGTCGCGACGGTGGCGATAAGTGGCGTCGCGGTGGAGCTGGCGCCGGTGGAGGTGGCGCTGGTGGCATGGGTCTGGGTCGACGTGACGACCGGGACCGCGATCGTGAGCGAGACCGTGAGACTGGCGGCAACTGGCGTGACGCGCCGCGCAACGATCGCGATAATCGTGACAATCGTGACATGCGTGATATGCGCGACAACCGTCGACGCGAAGGCGGCGATCGTGACCGACGTGATGGTGGCGAACGTGATCGACGCGAGGGAGGCGACCGTGAGCGACGTGAGGGAGGCGAACGTGACCGCCGTGAGGGAGGCGAACGTGATCGGCGCGAGGGAGGTGAACGTGATCGACGCGAGGGAGGCGAACGTGATCGACGCGAGGGAGGCGACCGTGAGCGACGTGACCGCGATCGTGCTCCTGGCATTGGCGCCGGCGGTGGCAAGGATTCCGGTAATTGGAGAACCGAACGCCCGCCTGTACGCGAAGAAAAGGAAAGGCCCGCTCCAAATAGAGATCCGCAGGAGAAAGGTGTGTACTTCATGGGTGTAGACTAAGTCCTTGACTGATTTTCGCTTCCTCTTTTCTAGAAAACAAAAGCGGCGACGATGGCGAGTGGACCAATGTGAAGCGTCGTTGAAAAGTGGCAGATAGCTAAAGGAACATATTTTAAACAACATACCCCGCCACAGCAACCGCCTCTTGCAACTCTTCAAACTTTTATAGTACTCCATAATTATTCACATTAAGCGATAATTGGCCTCAGTGGCTTTCGGAGCCACTAGGGCCTCCCTCTCAGTTGACCGACCGCCATTAGCCGAACATGCAATCCTGCACAAAGGACGTTAATTTGATTTGCAAAAATGGCAGTGCAGCTACATGCCGGCCTTCGTTCTTTGGGATCTACGCCAACACTACATATATTTAGCCAGAGAAAATGTAACCATTTCGGCAATTACGGTACGCATACTTGCAGTAATTAATTACCAATATCTTAATAAATAAATGGAAAATGAACGGAACACGGCATTGTGATCTACTGCGAAAGTTGACAACAAAATTGTCCAATTTCGCTTACAAAAATCGCCTGTTGTCAGTAACTGGTGTAGAAAATTACTACATACGTTTTGACGGTTTTCTTGCCGCGCAACAGCTGGGTGAGACTTGTGTCGCTTAAAAAACAGGTATCGAGATAACCTCCATTTTGTTATTGAAATTGGAAGAGTTAAGTTTTTGATTAGTTGTTCAGTTTAGAATGAGTGGGTTCGAATCTCGTCTCAACTGAAACTAAAGAAGGACAATTTTCGATAATGTGATGGTGAAAAAAATGGTTGCATGTGAAAACGCTTTCCTGCTGGTAATGCTGAAACTATTTAATATTTCAATACCTTTTTTTAGTTCTCAATAACAAAAAATTTACAGAAATGACAAATTTCAACAGAGTTTTCATTAATTATTATAAAATCAAATTGCAGGATATTGGAAATATTTTCACATAGAAATAACTTTGGGAAATTCCGTGAGTGCTAGTCTGTAAAAATTAACTAAATATTGATGAGAATGTAAGAAGCAAACAGGTTTTTTTATACTTCGACATTTCCCGTTTATTGCTTAATTGAACAATTTGCTGTAGTCACTTTTGTAATGTGTAACTTTTGTTTACACAATTCTGTATACACAATTTACAGTATGCAATCCGCTTGCGTATGCAATGCCCGTTACTAGAAAATTGCACCTATGCTCAATAGTATTGCATACTTTTGCAGTTGAGTTTATTTCATCAGAAAACACTTTGTGCTGGCAATGCTTTAACATTACACTCCACGTGCTATGCTCGCTCGCCTTTGTTTGACATTTCATTACTTTGTGCAATTTCGCACACACACGTGGCACTCCGCCGACGCCACGCACACACCCATACGTCCTCGCCAACGAATTAGCCGAACGAAAAACAACAATGGCAGGTATGCCCTGGGGAAAAGCCGCAAATCGTGTTCGTGTGCGTACGGCGAAGCAGCGTGGAATAGGCCAAGCCGAGTGGGCCGAAACAGAATTGAACTGAGCTGTCAAACGCCAAATACACACAAGTCAAGCAGCGACCGTGCCGTCGCGGCCACGTGAAGAAATTCCAGTTGATTGGTTTTGAGTGAATTTCCAAGCGTGGCGCAAATTGTTGAAAAGGAAATGAAAAATATTCTGTCGGTGCGCAGCGAAATCAAAATTCCAAACATAATAAAAGTGTTAAAGTGACAGAATTACAATAGCTTATTACAGCTTTTTAATTTGAACGAGAGTATGTGCACGCGTTGTGAGGTTAGAATAGACGGCTACCGCGGAAGTTGAAACGAAAAGCGAAAAAGTGAACGCGCCGCTGTAGACGAAGACGAGCAGCACGTTTTCGAGTGCTCGGAACCGCGTGCAATAACATAATAATTGAATAAAAAACAACCTGAGGACTATCCCCACATACACAAAACAAGGACTTTAAGCAGTTAAGAAAAAAGTACAAGATAACGGCAAAGTATACGAAGAGGTGGGTTGAGTTGGCGAGGGCGGAAGTGGGGCTGCATGCCGGCGCTCCGTTGATGCGAATGGAATGTTGGCATTTCTGCGGGTCAGTTGCATGGCGTTGGCTAACGGCGTAACGGTATGCAGCGCAATTAGCTGTAATTTGAAGAATTGGGCGTTGCACTCGTCGGTGGGCAACGAGAAAAAGGATGCGGACGTTTTGGTGGCATTTAGGGAAACTCATAGGAACGGAAAGCAGCATTGAAACTGTTGTATATAAAAATTGGTTTTTTTTTTTAAATTAGTTATTGAAAAATAACAAAATAAAAAATAACAATCAAACCAAAACCAACAAACCCAATGCACCGCATAAGCACTCCACACTGCAACGTGTCAAATCTGCATCACCCGACAAAGGTTTATTCGTCTACGCTTTGGCTATCTCACCTCCTGCTTTCTTATGTTCATTTCAATGGTTTGCTGTATCAGCACCCATCCAACGAAAGCAACCGCAGAGCGCATAAAGCAACGCCACCAAGCGGTTGTCTTCCACAAGCTGCCACCCGCCACTGGTGCAGCAGGAATTCCCCTTGCCCCACAGACACTTTCGATGCGAGCAGCCGCTCACACGCGCGCCATATCAGCGAAAGCACATGGTCGTTGGCCCGACAACTGCTGGCGGCCACGTTGCCCGGCCACCAAGTGGGCAGTCGACCCACCAAAATATTGAGCCCGGTCCTCATCGGCGTCATCACTTGCACGACACGTTTTTGGAAACATTTGCACCACCCTATCGTTGGCCTTTTCGGCGCACTCTCATTGCGTTGGTATTGTTGTAGTGTTGTTGTTTCTCAGCTAATTCGCGCTACATTCAGCCCAAACATTTTACTGCACGTCTTGCCATGCGGTCAGTTGGTGCCGTCCTCTGCTCCGACTGTTCTCAATTTCACACATTTTAATTTGCTTTGCTTGTTTTGCAAACCAAAGCAATCACTTAAATACTAGAAAGCGGGTTTATTTGAACTTTTGCTAAGTCTTTCGCACGGCGCCTTGCATTCGGTCGCAAATCCCAAGAGTGCGCTGAGACAGTGACATGTGCTCTACGCCTGACAGCTGCACGCGTATGCTACGCCCTCGGCCACTGGCGGTGTGAGTCATGCCCAAAATCCATTTTCGAATCCAAGCGGTTTTAATTTGAAAATTGCGTGACCCCTTGACTTGGAAACATGGTTTTCTGTAGGTTGAGTTTCATTTTGCATTTACGTTAGTGAAATTAATCTCAACGTCTATGAAATTGATAAGGCAACTAAACTGAAGAAAGCGTTCACAAATTAATTATTTAAAATTCGTTTAAGTAATTAGTCGTTCGTTTTCTGAGATCAGTTCATTTTCACTGAATAATAAAATTTACTTCGTCAGAACCACAGCACTACAAAACTTGTAATGTTAGATGTGCTGTAACGATTTCTCAACATTTTCTTGTTTTAAATATTTTCTCTCAAACCGCCCAAGTTTCAAGCCATAGAAAAAAGATACCAAAAAGAGGTCATTCTACCTGTTTCACTTGTAAAATTTCACTATGGTCAACATAAGTCGTTTTTAAAACTAGTTGTATGTATCAAATTTAATTATTAAAATATATTTTTATAGCAGCGTGTTAATACACTTGTTTTTATGTAGTATTTATTCATATTTGTTATTTGTTTTTGACACAACAATTGAAAAAGAAGAAATGCACACAATCCCAACATGTAGTAAATAACAAAATTGTGTCAATTTGAGACATTAGGTAATTGTATTTCGTAATTAAAAATTATTTGTATGAATTCATTGCTTATTGAAATGAACTGATAAATTTAGAAGCATTGATCAAGATCCGTATGTGAGAAATTCGAGGCATAGTAATTTCGTTTACTGTGGAATAAAAAATATACTGACTATAAATTTAAACTTCACGATTAAATTAAAATTTAGCGAATCCTCTTCAAATGTGTCTAAAATGAAATTGTTTGTATTTTGCAGTTTGAGCATAACAAACCATAGACGACAATTTGCTCCACCATGGATTCAGGACTTTTGAACGTTTTTCACGATGATCCCTTCGACGGCAACTACATAAGCAACTCAGACTTTTGGTCCAACAGCAGCGAGTAAGTTTCCTTCAGCTCTCATTAGCGTTGCAGAATTTGCCTAAATACATAATTGTACACAGGGACATGGGTCTGCAGCTGACTGAGACGCTGCATGGCATTCTACCCCTCACAGCCGCTGATGACGGTGGCATCGATGTGTACACCACAAATCCGCTGCTCAAGGACGAGTTTCAAATGGAGCACAACAAAGCAATGATGTCGAGTTGTCAAGGCAAAGAAGCGGTAGGTGCCAACTGGCTCCGCGGCTCCCACGTCTCCCTTTTGATTTGTGACACTTACTTATGTGCATTGTGGCAAATTTCAGCTGCTTTATGATAGTCTCAGCGAGCAGCATTTGGCAGCTGGTGGCGCCATCGAGATCATCACAGTGGATCCGCATGCAATGAGCGACACTGACTCCGATGATGACGATGACCTGGAAGAGGTAATTGACGATGATGATGTAGTGCACGAGTTCGTCGAGCTGGACAACCAAAGCCAGTGCAGCGACTCAACGTTTCGCACACGTACCGACAGCTCTTCCATTGGTGACTATGAATCGCACACCAGTGACTATGACGATGAGGAAGACGACGAGTTTGCAGTGTATCAGGATGATGGGAATTTCGCGGTGCTGGGCGCCGAAGAAATCGCACAAGATGAGAGTGATTACATGGGGGAACTGGGCACCGGCTTGCTGACATCAGATGATGTCGAGTTGGGTATAAGCTTTAAGCTGCCGCTGGATACGGTGGTTGGCACGAAAAATCGCACCATCAGCACCAATACCACTGGTTCCGACGTGGACGGTTTGGGGGCACATTTCGATGCAAATAACTTTGATCTAGCAGAATTTATCACAAACGACGATTTTGATCTAAACACAGCAACTACAAAAACCACAAACACTATTACTATTAGTTCTAAGGCAGCACTAACAGAAGCAGCGGCGCGTCAAATGCCAGCAGAATTCAAAACTGAAAGTGATTCCGACACAGATTCGGATGTGATAGTTGACATTGAAACGGTGGAGGTAGAGATGCCATTTTTTGAGGTAGACAGTACCGAGGATGTAAAACCAGATGTAACATATGTAGATAATGTGGCGAAGGATCCTTCCTGGAGTCCCAAGCAAACAAAGAAGACAGAAGCCGCGCCCAAAGAGGTATGCCACAGCGGAACGAAGTCATCCAGAGGTTGCCTTCTATTCTAATACAATATTTTTGATTGTTTAACAGGTGAAAGCGCGCGCCAAAGTAAGTGCGCCGCAATGCAACAGCAGCCGCAGTTTTTCCATCATTCCGAGTAAAAGACAGTGTGACTTTCTCAAAGGCAAATTTGCTGCTGTTCGCGGCAAGAGTTTCGGAAAGCAGGGTCATGTTAAGTTGGCACCTAAAAAGGCACCAGAAAGCGCTACAGACAATGTCGCCAAACCAGGATCGCTCACATGTCGTGTGGGCGTGGGACAGGGTGGAAAAAACTTGTCTCTGCTGGTACAAGAGGCCGAAAATAGCAAAGTGAATAGTAAACAAATTGTACTGGAAGACAAGGAAACGGTTGCAGAAAAGAAACCCGAAGTAGAAGAGTTACAAAACAGTGCACAGACCGCAGAACAGCAGATGGGCTCCATGGTCAGAATTGGACAGTGTGTAAAGCGAAAATTAAATCTTGAAGAATATAAACAGCGTCGTGGTGACAATGCCGCATCTGGTAAGATGGACTCGGGCAAAATGCCAAAACTGGCCAATGATACCCAAAACACCCCGCCAAAAAATCTGGCTCAAAGCTCTTCAACAAAGCACAGCGAGGAAGTTACGTCCATTGTAAAAAGCCTTAGAGAGCAAGCGTGCCACAAGTCAGCTTCCGATCCTATAACCGAGGCTAAAAACAAAGTATTGCGCATGCAGGAGTTGAAACGAGCACAGCAACTTAGGATTATTGACTCAACCATTTCGGCGAAGGTGCCACGCGTCACCAAATTGCCGCCGCTTAAGGACATTGTGAAAGACAGCTACCTAACTGGAAGTGAAAGTGCGAATAATTGCTCAGCTACCGTAAAACCCCATCCGGATTATGAGGAGATAATCATAGTGTCGGTGGGCGCCAACACCGACATCACCATACCGCCGCTGAACATTCTTCCCATGAACAGTTCGTCACGTTCACTGCTGAAGTCGTCCGCGCTGCTGTACAACACCAACAGCTCGCTTATTGCCAGCATTCAGGATGTGGTGGTGAAAAAGGTCACGAATGTCATTCCCAGCACTGAAAATGCCACTAGCATCCGCTCGACAGCCAAAGTGCCCAGCACGGAGACTACCGAGCAGCATGGCGAGGACAAGATCATCATGCACTTGCGCAAGGACAGAATACGAAAGCGCACCGCAACCATAGAAACACAAACCGACCCGCAATCCGCATTTCCACCGCTTACACGGCAGCGCAACTATCGCAAGCATAGCGGTGAGAACGAGCCACCAACAGAAGTGTCCGGCGCTGAAAGCCAGCCGACGCGCATCAGCCGAAGTCGCAACCGTCATTCGCCCATGTCGTCTGCGTGCCGCTCGCGCAGTCGTTCTGCCGACAGCTATGGCTCGTCTGTGGAACGCATGCGGCAATGCGACACCGCTGGCGGCTATTCATCGCGCAGCAGTCGGCGCCATCGCAGCTCGATTAGCTCTTCATATTCCGAGTCGGCGGAGTGTATATCGCGCAATCGCCGCCAACGGCGCTCCAGCTACAAGCAGCGTGCACAGAAGTATTCGCGCTCCTCGTCCAGTTCCTCAGAATCCGACTATTCCGATCGCAGTCGCAGTCACAGCAGAAATCGCAGTCCATACTACCGGCGTTCACGTTCGCGTTCGCGATCGCGCTCATGTTCGAGACGACGTACCTACAATGGCAACAATAATCACACAAACCGCACGGTCTCGCAGCCAGGTAGGTCACACTAAAGGGGTTGCTGTATGAAATTGTCGCTAACCTGCGACCTTTTGTAATTGCAGCCGTCGAAGAGCGACGCATCGTATATGTGGGTCGCATAGAGCAAGAGACCACAAAGGAAATGCTTAGACGAAAATTTCTGCCATACGGCACCATCAAACAGATTACAATACACTACAAGGAAACTGGGTAGGTTTTGGTTTAACCAGAAAAGTAGTTGAAATGCAGTAAATCTAACAAATTATTGCACATGTACACTTTTAGCATGAAGTACGGTTTCGTCACCTACGAACGGTCACAGGATGCATTTGCGGTGATTGACAGTAGCGCACGTGATCCCACAATCAACATGTACGACATCAGCTTCGGTGGCAGGCGCGCCTTCTGCCGTGCCTCCTATGCTGATTTGGGTTAGTTTAAATTTTGATTACGATTCAATTTCAAGTGCAATGTTTCTGACATATTTATTTGGTTTTTTTTGTGACTTTGCAGACAATGCTGGCATCAATACGTACCATTCATTCGTTTTCCCGCAAGCAGAAGCGCCACCGAAGGAGGAGGACTCTTTCGAGGCATTGCTGCTGAAAGTGAAGGCGAAAATGAATGCCAGCAAGACGGCGGCAAGTAAAAGCACTGCCGCCGGCAACTGTAGTAAGATTTGACACATATGACAGCAAACGGAAATGTATGACAAACCTAACAGCAGCAGCAACAGCAGATGTGACAGCAATCTTCACCAGCCTCAAATATTTGTTTGCATTAGTGTTTTTTGTAGTTTCGTTTCGTCAAACTGGTACTGACATATCAAACAATAGCCCACAAACCAGCTAAACACAAAGAGAATTTGTATCCAACAAACTGAAAGGTTTAAACTTTTCACAAACACAGTTGCGATTTTCACACGGAAATTTTCTGAACAGTTTCTTTGCTTCTTTTAGTTTACGCAAACATGTTGACGTTTACATTTATTTTTATTTCTCACACACAGTGACAGCGAAACAATTTTCGCAAGCTGTCTTTCCGTTAGAACGAAGAAAACTTTACAAAGAAATATTTCCATGTGAAAATTGGAAGCATTTTGCGTTTTCATGAGCCCACAAAATCTACCTAGCCATAGACTTCATACCTAAGTGGACTTTTATTTAATGTAGCCTTAGTTTTGATTACATAATTTGTTTTATAAACTGATAGCTAGCATTGCGTGCTTGAATATTGTAATTTAGTATGGAAATCTTTAACATCAGTGGAATTAAAGTGTTGCCGAAGTGTCGAGTCAGTTCTTGCATGTGTAACTAAAATGTAAGTTTGATAAATGAAAAGTAAAAGTGGAATACGTATTTAGAGTTTTTAGTCAGTTGTATGCTTCACAGAACTTGCAGTTAATTCCATTGATGATTTTAAAGAAATGTGATACGAGAAAGCACAGTAATTTATTGCAAATAAGTAGAAATGATTGATTAAATACGAGCACAGACTTTTGACTTTACATGAATTTACTTAACCGCAAATGCAAACACAAAGAATTGTTTTGATTTTGCTTGTAAAGTGTTTAACTGGCGCAAGTCACTCAACTCACTGACAAGAGAAAAGTTGCGTTATTGTAAAAAGACGCTGTACGTCTGTAATTTTTCATAGTACGAATAGTTGCAGTTTTGCCAGCAAATCGCTGTGCTTGCAGCTTTAGGCGATGTTGTTATTTTGTTGATAAGTTGTGTTTGCAAAAATCTAAATATGTCTACATCGCTTAAACTGCTGTTAACTACACATACTATTCGCTGGCTGATAAGATTCAACATTTGCGCGATCTTGTAAATTTGTGTAAATTTTTTAAATTTATACTCAATACCACACAATGCATAACCCAAACTGCTGTCAGCCAAGAAGCCATAGCATTGAAATTAATTTTTCGAACTGCACTCAAAAAGCCAACCATCAACACATAATTAGTGTAGCTACCAATTGAACTACAAAAATAGCGTATTAAACTGTTGATATGAAACCCTCTGATATTAGCTTGTAATGCATAATAACATAATTTATAGTGCTTTTAGTTACTTTAATTGTTTGCTCGGAATTGCAGTCCACTCGTTGTGGCGGCCCACGAACAGAGGCATCTATAATTTTATAACGCAATACATGCAGTTCAGAGCCGTCAAGTTTTTTTGTTTTATGCAAATCCGTACAAACCAATCAGCGTTGCGCCTATTGTTGTTCTTCTTAGACTTATTTCATTGTACAATAACCACTTCCTATATACTTACATACATGCATATATTTTTATATAAATACAATAACAAGTACAGTAATTCTTTGCGACTTTACTACAATAATTACAGTTATAAAAGCCTTTATACCTACAACTTAAGTGAATTTCTTGTTACAAATTGTTATCGCTGCATACATGCAATACACATGTACGAGTACACCTATTTTGCCCTCAGGCTTATCCCTTTTAAACGATCTACAACATGTACAAAATACCAGAATCCAAAATTGATGGCATCGAGCTATGTGTGTGTGTGTGTGCAAATATTTGTGATGCAACCACATGCTAAATGTTATTAAATGCCTAATTATGCTTCAGTTCAACTTAATTTTGCTCCTCATTCATTACCTTATATGTACCTAAGTATATACATACTTTGTATAGTTTTTTTCATTACTATTATTCAAACAATAAATAAAGTACAGAAATTCTGAGACATGAATAACCAAAACATTGCTGATTTATGTATGTTTTTTTTTTACCAATTTACAAAATACTGCTTGAGCAGTGTGGATTGTGTATGGAAGGATTTGGAAGCACATTATGAAGGTTCTGTAAATAATTGGAACGATTAGTTTATGTTTGCAGTAAGGATGATGCGATGTGCTGCGACCATGAAACATATCGCACACTAAACACAAAACTAAAAAAACTGACATTTTCAGAAGAGACAAAAACTATCGATACTGCTGAAGAAATGCAATTAACAGATATTCAGTAATTTGCCAGAATTTTTATGAATGCAATTTCTGAAGTAGAGACATGCGCCGCGTATTGATATTGAAAGTTTAAAGTTGCGACTGATTTCTATCGGGTGTTTTTTTTAGAGGTATAGAACTTCGAATTGAAATAAAACACAAGAAAATCGTTTTAATGTCCATCAATTTGGCTTTATTGGAAGGATAATTTTATGCCATTAATGTTTAAATATGATTTCGGGCATGTGGCCGCTGCGGCTGGCTCGAATAAAGCCAATTCTACAGGTCCAATTTTCAACCACTTTTTCGAGCATTTGGGGCCGTATGTCGGCAATAACGCCACGAATGTTGGCTTCCAAGTCCCCTAACGTTTCTGGTTTGTTGGCGTAGACGAGCGACTTCACATATCCCCAAAGAAAATAATCCAATGGTGTCAAATCACACGATCTTGGTGGCTAATTGACAGGTCCATTCCGCGAAATTATGCGCTCATCGAATGTTTCCTTCAATAAATCGATTGTGACGTGCGCTGTGTGGCATGTAGCGCCGTCTTGTTGGAACCACAACTCATCCACATTCATGCCATCCAATTCGGGAACAAAATAGTCGGTTATCATGGCTCTATACCGGTCTCCATTAACGGTAACTGACTCCTCTTCTGACTGGGTCCTCTTCAACATTTTGCTCTACAGCAGCAATTGTTTCTTCGGTGCGCGCTGTTCGACGTCTCTGCGGATGCGTATTATCACATAGAGTAAACGTAGTGCGAAAACGACCGATGGTTAACCGAATTAATTGCTCTGATGGACGATTATGTCGACCATAAAATGGACGGAGCTTGCGGTAAACTTCGCGAACTGAACCATTATTTTCGAAATAAATTTGCACGATTTGCAAGCGTTGTTCTTTTGTCAACCTGTTCATGAATCATGATGAAATGGCAAACCAAACTGAACATAAATGACATTAGAGTTGCCAGATTTGACCACAAAATGCCAGTTTTATCTCTATTCGAAAAACAAACCTCTAAAAAAAAACACCCGATATTTAGTGTGCGTTATGCGATCCTTAAGCTGTAGTCTAGGTACAAGACTACAGCTTAAGGATCGCTTTTCTAACTTTAGATCTTGAAGTTTTATCAAGTTCAGGTGATTTTAGAGATTTCGATGAATTTCGTACTTGTTCATTAACTCCCACTCCCTTTAGAGGCATAGAATCACAGCAAGGGAATACCTTTTGTTGGTTAGGTTAGACGATTAAAGTTCTGCCAGAGTGGGCGATTAATCGTTATGAGTTCAAGGAGACGGGGCTACCATCCGTAGTGCCCCGGGAGAGATGAACGTTTATTACTGGGTTGTCTACACCTTTTCAACCTCAAAATGAGAATATGTTAATCCGTAATGAGAATGTGTAAGTTCATAATGTGAAATATAAATACATAATGGGAATACGTAATTCAAAATGAGAGAAGGAAAATTCAAATTGAGAATGCGTAAATTCAAATTGGGAAAAGGAAAATTTGAAATGAGAACTATGTAGTATAAGGTTTATTTTTAGTAACTTTTATTATATGATTTCAAAAATAATGATTTCAAAACATAATGATTTCAAAACATAATGATTTCAAAACATAATGCAAACAAAAAGTGCTTAAAAATATTTACATCCCTACGTTCATATCCTGTAAAGCAAGGCCATTTGCATTCAAAGTTGTGGTGTGCTGTACAGCTCTGGCACAATCTCTACCAGTAATGGTGTGCTTTGCATTATCAATTATTCCCTCAAGATACTGTAAACGTTGTTCGCATACTGCAGGAGCGTGGACATTAGGAATGCGCAAATTACACTTCACTTCATTTCTAATTTTCTCATTTTGAATTTACGCATTCTCAATTTGAATTTTCCTTTTCTCATTTTGAATTACGTATTCCCATTATGTATTTATATCTGACATTATGAACTTACACATTCTCATTACGAATTTATATTTCTCATTTTGAATTAACGTATTCCCATTACGAATTTATATTTCTCATTATAGTATGAACTTACACATTCTCATTTTGAGGTGGAAAGGAAAAGGTGTAGAGCGCCCTCAGTGCATCCCTTTGGGAAGAAAACCCAGTTTTATTGAAAAACGCAGAGGTTGGTGTCATTGATAAGCTTATTTTGGATGTTGTATGCGCTGCGACATATTTCCGTTAGTCCGAACTGGCACTAGTGGTGTTGTTGTTGCACTAGAACGACTACTGCATATGAAAATCTGCTGTGAGCTGCTCATCATAACCGATTAGAGTGGGAAGGATAAAAGCTGGTCCAAAGGTAAATGATTTGAAAGGAATTGTTGAAGGAGTGGGGAAACAATTAGAAAGAAGGAAAAATTGGAATTTTAGAAAAGTGTGACACCTGGTTTGGTACGAATCCAATTCACGACCTCTGAGATGGAGCCTAGTGCACTTCACGTTGAGCTATCGAGGCGGCTCAAGTAGTGGTAGTAGTCGACAATGTCCAGCTAAAGGTTCAGTGAGTTGAGCAGGTAAACTCGAATGACTGGCATTCGTTAGTTTAGCGTTAGAGTCTGCATTAGAGCATGTTTGCCTATTCCAGGGGTCTGTTGGTGTCTTCGTTACCTTCAATGGCCTGGTTTTGTAAGTCCCTAGCAGTCTTTCAATAACTCAAATTAATGAAAAACTAATCCTCAGGTTAGTTCAATTTTGTTTAAATCGATCGCGGCGGAGCGGGGAAAATGAAACGCGGGTTGATTTCGGTTTGTGGGTGGTTATCGTTTATTCGGAGGTTGGTTTGCGAAACGTTGAACGATAAGAACGGGAAAACCGACAAATTGCTCCACAGCTGCTCAAAAGTTGCTCTTAGAGGTTTAAAGTCTATGACTGACCCCCACTAGTTTTCCATAGTAAACATTTCTTTCAAACATAGTCATATCTTATTTCCAACCCTTAATGGAGCTCCCATACAAAATGATCGTTTTTATAAAATAGGCTCCAACTGCTCCCAGATTGGCCCCAGATTGGATGTGTCAAACGTAAGACCGACCCTCATTTATTTTCACTTCCGAATGTTTCTTTCACATACCTACATGCTATCTCCAAGTCTTAAGGGGGCTGCCATACAAAACTGGCCATTTTCTATGGAAATGGCTTCCCACTTGTAAATGTAGAAGTGAGGTAAGCGATGAAAGAACATATCTCGGAAACTACTGAATCGATTCGAATGATTTATTCAGCGATCGGCAACATTCTTTAGTACAAAAAATACAAAATTACTTGAGATTCAGAAATTCACCACCAGAGGGCGTCTCCCATACAATCGGAGTTGTGTGGTTGTGAACTTTTGGATTTCAATGAAGCAATAGTCAAAATGTACTGTCGAAACCCTATTAACTTCCCCATTTCGAATATAATTGTAATTTTAGATGAGTGTTAGGTTAGAATAGGTTCAGAGGGCGTGTACGGAAAATCCGTAATTTTATTCTAAGACATCATTGCCTATTGTGAGTGCTCTCTATGACTGCCAGAAGGAGGCACATCGCTGTAACTGGGGTTCCTGTAAAAAGTCAAGGTACTGTCTTTGCTAAACCAGATAAAATTGAGAGGTCCGATAATTTTAATTCATTTTTGTATTCAACTTAAAATTATGATTTACATATTAAAATTTGTACTCTCAAATTGCGACCCGTTGTACAGATGCAGTGGGAAGAAGTCAGAAAACAAATTTGGAAAAAATAAAAGGCCTGTTTAAAAAAAATTCTTCCAATTAAAAACGAAGGATAAAATTGTTAAATGAAATGCCCTTTCTTCTGATATGCACATTAATAGACAAAATGCATAGCCATTTCGAGAAAATCTGTGTTTTTAAAAATACCTAGCAGCCGCCGGGGCTCAGTTGGTTAGTGCGTTGGACCGCGAGTCGAAGGCAGCGACCCAGGTTCAAATACTGCCTGTAATAACACCTAAAAAAATAACGGGAAAACTCGTTTTCTCTTTCGGTGGCTGCCCTCTCAGCTGGAAATGGCAAACCTCTGAGAGTAAAATTGCTTATGAAAGAGCTCCCAACCTGCCGTTCGGAACCGGCATAAAACTATAGGTCCCCAGTAGCGGCTTAAAGGGGGGGGCGGAGGGGCGGACCGCCCCGGGCCCCGGGCTGCGGGGGGCCCCGAGAGAAGCATGTATATAAAAATTTAAAGTTTTTCAAAACTGAAACTTGTAAAAAACTATTTGCGCTCTACAATGGTTGTTGAAAGGTTGTTTGTCACTTTTATCAATTGAAAAAGACACAGTGTCGACAATTGACTTTGAAATTAATATACAATAACAAATTCAGTTCAATAAAAGCAAGAAAACATGCTTTCTAAATAACAATTGTTTGCAAATTTTCAAAAAAATGTTCCCTCGAAGATTGCAATATTTAATTTTTTACTTAAAATTTTGTGCAAAGTATGCAAATACAAAATTCTATGTTAAAAATGAAATATCGTAATCTTAGAGTTTGCTTGTAAACTAGTGTAAATTACACAATTACTTAACCTCATTAAACAAATTTACAGTTACTATTATTATTTTTATAATTATTGGTTGGATAACAAGACATCGTCCCGGAAATCCGGGTTTCTTCTTTGATAGACTCTTCTACGAAAGCTCCTTGTAAGTAAGCTACTGCTACCGGGTTTTATAAAATATGTCTGTACATTTCTAAACTACTCGACACGAAAAATGCACCTAAAAATAAAAGTGTTTTCTAGACTGGAACTTTGAAATAGAATAAAATTTAGATGTATGAATCTACAGACTGAAATCCAAATCATGTATGTTTTCCCTACCTGACATATTTTGGTCCTGAAACTTCAAAATTGAAAATTTAGTTAAAAGGATGTCTTTCATTTGATACCCATATTTCCATCATTGCACAACTGCATATATTTAAAAAATATTTGAAATGTGTATGTCCTTAAAATTTAAAAATTTTTTAAAAAGGACTTTGGGCCAGAACATGAAAAACTGACTATGCCAGATTACAATAAATGATCTCTAGTTTCACGTCTGTATCCAAATTTGGATGGGTCTCGGCAAAATAAAAATTTCGCACAGTGTAGTAAATGTAAAGTTGGTGTTTTTACTCACTGCATCATAACATTGTAATTTTTATTTCAATTCTATTGATGTTAGGCTTAATATTTGCTCAAGTAATATATTTGCTCAAAAAATATATAATAATATATCTTTCATCTTAGATTTTAAAACTAGGGGAGATAATTTTTTTTATCCATTAAAAAAATTTTCGAAAATTTATGATTTTTGGTCGAAAGATTCACTTTGTTACAACTTTCCTTACTGACAAGTAACTTCCCCAAATCTCATCTGATTTGAACATTCTATATATCACTAAAAAGGCTAAGGTATTATCTTTTTCTTGAACGACGGACAGCTCGTGTTAATCAGATAATTCTTTCAGGAGATATGTGCTCATAACTGAAACAACAGGAAAAAAACTCGTTTTTCGAAGATTTTTTGAAAACACTTCTTAAAAAAATTTTTTTATTTTCAGTTTCGTGTTCAGCGGTGAAAGTTAGTCTAGAGAACACTTTATCTATGCATGCGATTGGCCCATTTTTTTCGAGCAGTGTAATGATGCACTGATCGCAAAACAATCTAATCCTCCTGCTCAGGTTGCTTAAAATAATGGCCAGATTGTAGTAACGATGCAAGATTTTCTGTTGTTTTTTTTTAGTTTTAAAATGGCTTTTTGAAATGATAAGTTTGCTCTCCCAAAAGTTTTCCTAATTTCACGAAAGTTTTTATCAAATTTGGAAAGATTTAGTATGATTATCCTTTTATCCATTTTTTATTTTTTTCTCTGGGATTTTATTGCTTTCTATAAAATTTCAAGCACATATATTTTTCAAAATAATTTGTCCGTTTACTGTCCATTTACTGTTCAATGGAATACGAAATTAAAAAAAAAAAATTAAAAAGTATAACCGGAAATTCCAGTTATTAGTTTTGTATGCAAACTAACGGTATTCTGCACCGTTTGTGGGGGCCCCTCAGCCGACGCCGCCCCGGGCCCCCGAGCACCTTAAGCCGCCACTGTAGGTCCCTTCCACCCGCGTACAAATTCACACGCACAACACGGGTAGTTGCGGGAAGCTAGGCCTAAGTCTCGCGTAAGCGGGCTGTCGTGCCAGTCAATTATTATTATTATTATTATTAGTTAAAAAAACACATTTATATTAAACAGTATCTAAAACTAAATGACTGAAAAGGGGTATAAGAACTCGTTGGTACAAAAAATGGTAACAAAAAAATGAAAGCAGAAAACTAGGCCGATACCAATTTTATTGGCCGATACTAGCCGATGCCGATTAATCTGTCGGACTCTATTTATTTAAATTTCCCACTCTGCAATCCAGCCATTGCACCCTGTGCAACAAAAAACCGGCGTCATAGTAAATTTCATTCATCGCTTATTTCCGGAGCGGGCAGGTTTGTTTACGTCGCCATGCTTTTTTGTTTGTACACAAATTGTTGCATCCTGAACCAAGCGGCGTGCAGAGTGAAAGAGATGGCATGTGGACAGTCAGAGAGAGGGCGAGAGTTTGCGCAGTAGGCAGCGCCGGAAATGGTAATGTTTGGTGCAGCCTGTTTGGTGCCATTTGATTAAAATACATTCGAGTTATTTCTATTCAAATGAAGTTAGTAATCATGAATCTAACGAAAACCAAGCGAAATTTCCCTTTATTTACATACTTTTCAAAACCCTCGGCTTTGTTTCGCTGTACCGTTAAAAGTTTGTTTGTGTTTTATGCTTCTGCACAGTTTGCCAATTGGTGGCAACACCATCAACGTAAAAATTGCTTTGGGAGCGTCGAGAAATCGGTGACATGTCCTGCGAACTTAACAAATTCATTGCTTTTCAAGCGTTTGTAGTGTGCGGTCGTTGCAGTCGGAACGCGAAAACAGCCGTTTGTGCAGTCGATATTCCTGTGTTTTGTTTTACCAAAAACCAAAGTTAAAAGTGAAAGAAATTAGACACCGTTAAAACACGCAGCGTTAAGCGACCGCTTTCACCTGCTCCACACTCAGAATTGGCGTTCGCCGCAGTTGGCCGAAACGTGTTTACGGCAAGTGTTGTTGTTTGTGCTATCGGGTGTCGCGGCTTTCTGGCGCCGCTTTCACCGTTAGTGGCCGACGCCTGCCACGTATCCGCATCCGTATCGGTGTCGGCGTCATTCGCTGTATTTGACGGTAGCGTTTGCTTTTGCCACTCTGATTAGTTTGGCTGTGGTGTGAAAATTCTGCTTTTCATCCCATTAAAGGACTTTTTTTTAATAGTTTTTCACAGTTCGTTTGTGTGGTGTGTGTGTGTGGGTGTGGGTTGGCCTTTGTGTTGTGGTTAAGGTTGCGTGCACCGGCGGCGTTGCTGTCGTTGTTGCTGCTTTGCATTTTTGTCATACAAAACAACTTCGCTATATTAAAATGTTCATCATATTGAATGAAATTTTCTTTTCATATGATTTTTTTTTTAAACTTCTTTTCTTCTTTCGTGTGTTGCTTACTTGTCGTATGGTTGTCTTTGTACGGGCGGCGCACGGCATCCCGCGCTAAGGGCCAATCAATAAAATGACTACAAAGACGACAACAACAACAATGAAGCAGATGAAACAAACAACAACAAACAGATGAAAAAGAATCCGCCCATAGGGGCGCGCTGCCGTTGTCATGTTGGCGCGCAATTTATCCGGTCGTTGTCGCCGTCTTCTTGACGACCAGCGTCAACAACAACAGCGCCGCCCTCCACCCTGAGCCGGTTCGCAGCCACATACTGCAGACACAAATGTGAGTCTGTGCAACGTCAGGACGGAAGCGCTAAATATTATTAAAACCACAGCATACACACACACACACACACACATCGGTGGCCAACCGGCCTATGCAAAATGTATGCATTCATCATACGAAATGTGTGTGTTTGTTTGTGTTGTGTTGCGTGTTGACATTCTTGTTTGTGTGTATGGTTGCATGTTCATGTGCTTTCACTCAATCATTATTGACTCGATGCACGAACAGACCCAGAAAGGGGACATTGACAGCGACTCCTCAAATTTGGCTCATTATTCAATGCTCTGCAGCTGCCGATTCTGAGGCCTCTGGTCGGTTCTGGGTGGTAAATTACAATTTTACGAGTACTTTGTGCTGCACCTCTGGCAATTTACCTGTATACATGTCTGAGCTACATACATATATATTTATGTACAAATGTTATATTTTTGCATGTGTACTATTTTGTGTTTATTTTGCGGTCAAGGTTTTTACTGTTTTTTTACTACGAAACTTTATTTCATTGCAATGCGTGAAATCTTTACGAATTATTGACCGCAAGCAACAAAAGCACACAAGAATTAAACAACACACAAATCTGAGAAGAAAGTATATATTTTGTTGATATTTTCAAGCAATTGAAAACTTGATGTTCTCAGTAAAAACATTACTGATTCAGTTACAATTTACATCACTGATTTAGTGTAACTGGAAATTGCTGAATTACAGTTACAATTTACATCACTGATGTAAATTGTAACTGGAAATTGCTGAAAACTTTATAGGAAAATTTTACGAAATTCTGTTCAATTGAGTATCAATTAGAAAATCTTGAAATTGTCTTTGGGGGCTGGTCTCTCCCAGCTAACTTAATAGACCTATAAAATTTGTAGGTATAAGTATTTTCATTACTATCTACAAATAGTAAGTTGGACTCATTTAGATCTATATGACCCATTGTGATACCACAATTTAACCTGTTTGAAATGTGAATGCAACACTGTTTTTTCAACTTGTGTTGTAATACATTCCTGTGGACATCGATATAAGTAGACGAATATTTAACCAGCCCTAACTAGGAATCGAACCTAGAGCCTCTGATAAGAAAAGCTAGTAAGCTAACCAAATGTTCTGTACTAACATTCAAGCAAAATACGTTGGCAACTGAAAGGATGGTTCGACGCTAAACCAGATCTAAAGCACTTTTAATTTATCTGACCATAAGCATAGTGCCGTCTTCTCCATGCAAAAGTATAAGTCATCTTCATATTTTCAAAGACAACTCGGCAGCAACTATGTATAGCTCACAAAATGGTTTCCACCAGTTTCATAAATAATATCGAGCTTATTTGGCCATCGAGCCAGATGAAATCAAAAGGAACTGCATAGCCGATATCTTTGCTCTGCATGGCACTACCCTGCCGGAGCTCTCTGTACAGATACAGTGCACATCAATCAAATGCTCTGCCCTGGTGACAAGAGAAGAGCAAAACCATTATCATTTCACCATAACCAAACAATATCGGCCCGCTTTCAATCACACTTGCACAGAAATACTTACCTCGCTAAGCAAATGGCACATTACTCATCATAGGAGGAGATTGTCTATTTGGACATTATACCAAAAATCTATAAAGCTCTTGACAGTTGGGATTATTGCCAGAATGAAAACAAGAATAAGATTATAAGCCACCATTTCTTCCACTGCTGCACTTTCTAGATGGTGCTGAGAAGTTTTAGTCACCCACTGCTTAGAAAACTTGGATTACCTGTGATCAGTTAACATGGGAGACTTGCTAGGGTTTATCCACAAATCAAATTAGCTTACATTGGATCTGCAATATGGACTTCCTTGTGAGATCACATTGGGCTCATAGTGAGCTGTGTCCGCAAGGTTCAGTGCTTCAGGCCTGCTTTACTGAGCTTTCAAGTCTTACTAAGAGATAAATAGTTGGAATCCTGGTAGTTTCCAGTGCCCTAAAAGGGAAGCTGCGTCATTCCAATGCGGTATTACTACATACAAGTCATTCCTTCGAGCTTAAGTGAACTCTTTTTGAAGAGGCTGCCAACTTCACTTCCACTTAAATCCACTTCAGGCAAGGACCTTTTAACTCTTAAGGGGTCGTCTACGTACAAAGTTTTAAAAAATAATTTTTTTTTACATAATTTTCATTTGGAAGATGTAAGGAATGTTATTTCCAAAGGATTTGGGTAAACTCTTCACGGTTATTGAGCTGCAGAGCATTGAGCACGCGACTAATGAAATAGTCACAATAATAGTTAAAAGTTAAAACATTAACTAATAGTTCTACTGTGTTTGGTTCTACTGCGTTCCATAGGGCATACATTTTCGCTTGAAATATAATAAACGGTTTTGAACTTTTACTTAGAACCGAGTAGAGAAGTTCAACTTAAACATAATTGCACTGAAGTTTAGTGACTTCGAGTAAACAATTCTGAGAATAGTTAATTTAGATGGCAGCTACAACTTTATCCGAACTTTATAGGAAAATGCCTGCACATAAAATTTGTTTTGAAAATTAAATTAAGGCAAAACCAGTTTGAGCTGTCCCTGGGCAGTTAATGGCGTCGCTCAGGCGACGCAAAATGCCCGTTCAAATGCTGCAATATTATTCATACGCCCCGTATGCCCTAAAGCCGAATCAATTTGCTACTTGTTTTGCCACATGCAATAGCACAATTTAGCAGTTCAATGCGAAATATTTGCACTTGGAGCAATTTGCAGGTTCTCACTGGTATTTGCAACAAACAAAAAATATAAGCACCAGGCGCTGCTGCTATAAAAAACCTTTCAAAAACAACGTGAAAGTCCGGCGCTTATCTCTTAAATCCGCTGCAAATTGAGCATGTGAGACTCTGTGCGGTGTGTTTGTGTTTTGCTTGCATTGTTGTTGCCGTTGTTGGTCCTTGCTGTGTATATGCGCATAAAATATTTACAACTCGTTGCGCTCGCAAGACCACAGTTTAAAAACTGACAACAGCAACACATCAGCTGTGCGTTGTGTTCGTTGCAAGGATAATTGCGAAAAAGTATGGAGTGAAGCGAAAAATCCAATACAAGAAAAGTGAGCCAAGAAAGACTGTGGTTTCTGCGTGGCGGAAACGATGTGGGTAGAAGCAGCACCGCGAACACATTAATCGCGCTTAAGACGCCAACACAGTGGCAACAGTGGCAGTAATTTGAACAGCGCCGTCCACAAGCGCGTCACCAGAAAGAACCATTGGCGTAACCAGAAAGGATAAGCGGGCAATTGTGGTCACTTCAACGTTAAAACCCAAAAAAAAAGTGTGGTCACTTAAGAGTTCGTTTGCAAAGCAAAGGCATTGGCGTTATCGAAGGAGGGTTTTGGGGTGAAGAGCGAAAGACAAGAAAGGCGGTTTTGCGTAAAAACTATGTTACATGACTAAGTGACCTGAGCTATCACAACGGGCTAAACTAGTCTATGTGAGCCTCTACTCGTCAACGACTGGGACTGCCTACCTTTTACCTACCTACCTAAGTGACATAAAAAAATGAAGGACAGAATAGAAGCTATGCGTTGGATTTACGCGTTTCAACGCTAAGACGTTTGCATTTTTTTTTTAGAATGCAAGTTTTGTCGGTCGAGAGGAGTCTCTGCTACCCAATTGCCGACCGAGATTGTAGTAGCACCTATTGGTAAGAGTAATCCTTCACTTTATCTGCAGACTAACGTCATTACAGCTGTTGAACTGTAACGACGTAAGTAGCGTCCCTTGGGGTATTCGAGAGGAAGATATTTTGCAAAATCTTTGTCCTTGTTTGTATCATTGAGCAGTTTAAAGACATAGACGTAGCATAGCTAATAAACATCAAGAGGCTACGCTTGGCCATGTCTGCCGTATAGATGATGAAATTTCAGCGAAAAATGTATTCGACGCGATAGTTTGGGGTCGACGGCGAAAACGGACCAATGCACAGTGATTCGACTCCATGCAACCGCGGGACATTACTAGAAGGAGTGTTCCGTTCTTCATAAAGTTTGGTATACTAGTTAACCATGGTCTGCTGAATTCAAATCTCCATTTTGTTTTTCTGAAACGTTTGTAGTAAAGACTAAGACTTAAATTTCCAATTTTCGTCATTTTTGGTAAGCTATAGCAACGAGTGTGTTGCCTAGATTTTTCAGATTTTACATTTAATCGGTAACGTCAACATTGATTATTGTAAAGAGTAACAGAAATTGTCTTAGGATCTTTTAGTTTTGCAATAAAAACGATAATAATAGACGTATGTTTTGCTTTTTTGCAGTTTTCTCAATTTTTCATGCTGATTGCATACTTTTAGGCATAAATAAAATAAATTTTGTCGAAAAATACGTGGTTAGACTACTTTTCAAATTGAATTATTTCCTGAGATCGGAAGATATCGGAGGATGTAATTACATTATCCGACAAAGAAAGAATGCTTCTTAAAATGAAAAAAAATCCAGGAACACACTTTTACATACTTTTTAGATATTTTCTTCTAAGTTTTGCCAATTTTCAGATTTTTAATTTAGAAAAATATTTTGAATTAAAAGTGAAGTAAAAGCCTCAGCTTGCAAATGGCCACATCATTTCTTAATCTATATTGAAAGTTTTAGCAACTTCTTGGTAACCATTTATTTTTACAAGTTTTTTTACTCAATAGACTAAAAAACAGAAAATATGTGTTTACATTTTTTTGAGAAAAAAGTTTCAACTTTGAGCCGCTTTTGTACAGAAACTAATTAATTTTTCCAACAATTTTTTTGGGTTTTCTTAGTTAGAGTTGTACCTTTCAAATGACATCGAAAGAGTTAAATTCTGAGACTATAAATTTTTTGAATTTTGTCTATGGAACGAATCACTGTGCAATGTGAGAAAGCTTTATAATCTCTTGATGTGATCAACTGGAGAAGACGCGCGCAAAGCAAAGGCGCCTGGAGAAAACTTTTGCGGCAGGTCATAACCCGGTAACGGGTTGTTATGGCCAGTTAAGTAATTCGACTGCTCGCTGGACCGCTCGCGTTCTGCTTTGTCGCCCAACTTAATCTTCTTCTTCCCGCTCTTTCTTCTACCCGCTCTTTCTTCTACCCGCTGTCTTATTCACACAATGGTGACTAAAATGTTTACTTGCCATATTTTTCTGTAAATACCGACTTTCTGTCGTAGCCATTAACGAGGAGGGGGCATCATGTGAAATCAGCTTCCACTTGTGTTACGACGGCTAAAAGTCTGAGCAAACAAGTCAACAAACAAACAAATTATGCACGAATATAGCGTTACATAAATACACATACAGCAAGTCCGCACACACATGCATACCTACGTAGCCATATGGACGAGTAGACGCGTCCATTTAACAAACACACACAGCCCCAACGCCTTCACAGTTGAACATCTCGCGAATGTCCTTTAATTGTGAAATTAAAATGCGCCGCGGACTCTTAATTCAAATGCGAAAAATTAATGTTTGCGCTTAAATTCAATGGCAGGCTGCAAAAACATCAACATTAACAGCAACAACAACATTAACAAAGCGAGACAAGCGAACGTGAAATTACAACATAAAATTGCGCGCTGATAACGTGCAATGGGATTTGCTATCATGAAATGGAATTAACATATTCAACGATTTATTGTTGCAGATACGCACACAAGTGAGTACAAATCGATACACAAGTATATGGAATGTATATATGTATCTACTCTATATATAGTATACATGTGTTTCAGTGCAAACATATATACGAATATTTGCACAGCCACGACAAGACAACTGTGACCTGTGACACTGCTGCGCCATTGGAGGCGTTTCGCTTCAGCCAAATCGTTGTGAATTTGTTGCTTGTCGTAATTAATTTCATATTTCGGCTGTGCGCAGGGTGAGTAAACTTTTCGTACTTTGCGGAAATTTAATATGCGCGAAAAAGTTTCAATTGTAAATTAATGATATTGTGGATGAGGAACATTCGGAGCTGAACGCTTTAACCACTTCATTAAGTTTGAGTTGGAGTTGCCATCCTGTGCTCTGAATCTGGCCTCTGAATTTTTGGACTAAGATTTTCTAAAGTGAAAAATTAAGCATTAAAAAAAATAATGATGAAGAAGACCGAAGAGTTGATTAACAACCAGAAAAAAGCTTGACATGCCAAAAATTTTAAAAACTTGCTTAAAAATTTCATATCAAATAAAACTAGGTATAATACGACAACTTAGCAGCAGCAGCTACATATAACACCGTGCGACAGTACTTTTTTTACATACAGTTTTACATTTTCTGATCCGTTGTCCTTTTAAAAGGACTTTAAATTTCAAGGACATACACAATTCAAAGATTTTTTAAAAATATTTGTGGTTGTGGAATGATGAAGGTATGGATATCAAATGAAAGAAAAAACTTGTTGCTTTATGAGTAAATTTTGGGGATTTTGCACTAAAATCCACTACCAGTATCACTATGCGGTCTGCTGGGACATTTCCCACTACCACTAAATACATTTAGTAATAGCTGAATTTTGTCCACTTATCACTGATCTTCATTTAGTGGTAGTGCAATTTTCTTTCACTAATTTTTTGTAGTGCTACTTTTTACCACTGTCACTAAATAAAGTAAGTGATAGTTGAAAATGGTTCCACTATCACTAATTCTGTTCCACTAAAGTTACATCACTAACGATTATAACCAAACATTTTAACATTTTCGTTCGTTTATTGTTGTTTATAAATTAAGTCCTAATAACATTTTTCCACAAAGGTCCATATGAAATATTATTCCAAAATGATGTACGAACAGAGCTGGAATATTATTTAGCAGACACAGATACGTATTTTTTGTGTTTTGATCGATATTTTACAGTAAAAGCGGGTTTTTTAATCGAATACGTCGATTCCGTCCTCTGCCCCAGTAGAACGTTTGCTCTCATTTGCTGGCATGGTGAATGATCCTCGTAGAAGGAATCTCACAACAGGAATTTCTGACAATTTTGAACGTCTGGTCTATGAAAGCAAATAAGTTGTTTAAATAAAACATATATTTTTGCAAATATCGTTACTAGTGGTTTATTTAAGGATAATGGATATCTTTGTTTAGTGCAATTTATTTAGTGATAGTGCAATTTTCTTCCACTAATTTTTTTTTGTGGTACTTTTTACCATTGTCACTAAATTAAATTAGTGATTAGTGGAAAAAATGCTGCTATCACTAAATGTATTTAGTGGTAGTAAAAAACATAGTGCACTATGAATTTAATGCCCCCATGTCTGTCAATAAGTAATATGTAATATAGTACCTCAAAATTGTATTTTTCTATCTAATTTCGTAGACAACAAATTGCGTATTCCATACAAAATTCCTGCGTATAAATGGAAACTTATTTTTTTTAACTAACAATTGGGATAGAAGGATAAAATTTTGATGTATTATATAGTACTACATAGCAACATCCAAAACATATAATTTTTCCAAAAGGATTCGTTAGAAAACTTGAAGGATATCGAAGGATACAACTTTTAAAGGACCTTACAGACATATTTTAGTCTTGAAAGTTAAAAATAAGATATATAGTCTAAAAGCCACAATTTTCTTCGTCCATTTGATACCCATATTTTAATCATTGCGCAACCGCAAATATTTAAATAAATTCCTTGAAATATTTATGTCCTTAAAATTGTAAAGTCCTTTTAAAGGGACATCGGATCAGAAAATGAAAAACTGAGTATGCCATAATGTTCAAACGGTGGTTCAATTTGTGAGCCAATATAGTAAAGCTGGCATGAAACAAGCTTTACTGAGCTTTCAAGTCTTACTGAGAGATAGCAAATTGGAATATGTACTTGTAGTTTCCAGTGCCCTAAAAGGCGATGTCGCGTCATATCAATGAGCTATCACTGCTAGTAATTTCTTTGAGCTTAAGTGATCTTTTTTTGAAGAGGCTGCCAACTTCACTTCAATTTAAGTTTGACTAGTTCAGGTGCTCATATTACGTACATTATTTTTGATAAGGTTTACATTTCATTCATTACTTAGCGTCCTCATTCATTAATTCATTTATTCATGATGATTGTGTCAACGAATCAGTGGCACAGAAGAAAAATGTTATAGGAATAACGAAAACAAGGCAGGATTTGTTGCTGTTTGTGGTGCGGGAGTACAAAAGAAAATATATATAAATAGCTGAAATTATTGTTATTGCCTGGTTAATGATTAATTGATGAGTTGAGCAATGATAGACGAATGATAGAATAAGTGTTGTCGATTTGATTATATTGACCGTATAATTAATAAGCAAAACAACTGGACAAAGAAAAAAGGAAAAAAAGCTGTGGATATTAAACAAAAAAAAAATACAAAAACAACGATTTACGATTTATGGTTGGAATCTTTTAAACTTTCAGAGCTCTATCTTGCATCTAGGAGAATACGTGCCGGTACTTATGTCAGGCAGAAATGCTAGAACTGGCTAAAGCATTGGATCATACTGTACTGTTAGGGGTCAGGCGGTGCTTAAGTGCATGCAGCAATGGGCATTGACCTCTGAGGCAGCTCTTGACCACTGTCCTAACTTCCAGTTTCAAGCTAGCCTGTCCAACTTGACCTCGCCTTGGCTGGATCTCAGTTCGGTGGTGCTACAAATAGCTTCAGACATTGAGGCGTGAGTCCAAAACATCTCAACATCTCATCTCGGTTTTTCAAGACAAATACTATTCTGATAGCAACTACATTGCTTTCTTAGTGCTCAGATGATCGGTCTTTAAATTGATATCTCCTTCTCAAATACATATCTCCCATTCTGCTTGTTCACTTTCTTATAGCACTTTTTCAAATTTGCAAATAGTTTTCGTTACGTTTTGTTCACCGCTACGACACAAATGAAAACAGAACTCAGCCATTAATGTTTGTGTAACAATCTCTGGTCAGTAGAAGTCTGTGCAGTAGTCAGTTGAAAAACCTCGTAAAATCGTTGAAAAGCATACGAGACCCATTACAATACACTAGACACATCCTGTAAGGAGTCGCACATGTGCTTGCTACATGTCTGCGTAGATAAAATTTCAATGAGCCGCACGAAATTGGGCGCAAAGCTCAACTCGAGGAGAGTATTAACCGAATGATTATGAAAACAACAATAACAAAATTATTACGGGTGACGCATTTAGTAGCCAGCCGAATAGTATTTATGCACATGTACATACTTATATACATTCATTTATAATTACAAACAGACGACGTGCCTGCGTGCAGTCCTTGCCTTGTTGTTCAAAGTTTTTGGCACGCTGCACACGCTTTGCTCCTGTGGTCCTTTGGGTAATGGCCGACGGCTGTGAGTGGCGTGGCGCTTGACAAAAATTCCTATCGAAATTAAATATTCAAACATATAGACCGGCAAGCAAATAAATAGCGCTGACAGCGGCCGGCAGGTGGAATGTTCAACTTGGGAAATAATAATACAATTATTTTAGTCCTCCGAGGCGATGGCTGTCCGCCTGTTCGCATTTGGCATGACATTCGTACGAATTGCATAAATTAACAGTACACAACACAACAACAAAGCCCAAGGGGAATTCAATATACTATACAGTCGTGTCTGGATATAGTGAACTAATTATTGCAAGGCCTGTTCACTGTATTGAGGTTGCTCACTATATCAAGGTCAAAATTTTTGTTCAAAAACTCGTTTTATTTGCTCAAAATACAATTTTTGTTTTTTTGCTTTTTTGAGGCTCGATGTCAAAATTTGGGTGTTCACTATATCGAGGTGTTCACTATATTGGGGGTTCACTATACCCAGACACGACTGCATATGCGATATGGGCCGCGCCGCTGTTTGTATCAACTTTTCATTGCGTCAATCAATGCAAAGTTTTGCAAATTACAATAATTGATGGAAAATTCAAAAAAGCCGAGTTTATGAGGCTAAACTTTTTAACGAATGCGCCAAAACGCGATGCGGCAGACAGCCGCACAGTTTGATGGCAAATCTGTTTTCCGTTGTTAATTTTCACTTGGCGGCATTGTTGCTGTACTTCAGTGTTGCCTTTAATGCGATGCGTTGCGAGCAGCGTGAAAAGGGGCCACGCGGCATAGAATGCAGCGCAAAGTTTCATCATTGGCCGCATACAACTTGCACTCTCCTGTTGGACAACGGCGAAAACTTTGACTCACTTTTGTGCGTCGAAAATGTCCACTTGACTTTCTTGGCTGCGCTGCGCTGCCCCCTGACACGTAATCGGGCCGTGGCTGCGTCTTTTTCAATTGCCATCATCGGCAAGTTGTGTGAAGGTTGCTGGCTTCCAAAAAACTTTTAATTACTTTAATTAGTCATTTAAGTGGCACGCAAGTTGAAAAGTAGAGCATTCTTTCCTTTAATTTATTGAAATTTAATCGCAGAAAATTTTGTTCAAGTTTTTTGTTGCCGTTTCAGCATAATTTTTGCTGTTGCATGTAATTTAGCACCGCGTAAAAGTTTTCAACTTAATTGCATTTTACGTGTATTTCAGAAAGTCTGAAATTTACGTTTGAAAGACTGTACTTTAAATGCTTACTTTACGACCTAAAAAAACAACTCTCCGCCCGATGATAGGGTTTCCTCTATCTGATGCTTTCCCTCTTTGCCGCATTCGCATCGAACAACCTTTTTGGACAAAACTTCGTCGTCCATGCGGTAGACTTGAAGTCGTGGGATATAAATAAGTTGCACTGTGTTTATGTCATTAAACAGCTTCTGATTGGTAGACATTCCATAGTCGTCGTCCAGATGCATACTGCCAGAGCCAAGGGAATCTTGGAAAGGACCTTTGTTTCGAACACAACAAGAGTCGTTGTGTTGCTTCGCGACAGCATCTAAGCCTCATTCACATAACAAGCACGAAAACCCGATATCGAAACTAAGGCTCCTGCAATTACGGTCCCGCACTCTTCCAACTTTTCCAATTTTTCCTGTCCTCTAAATATTCCTTAGCCCAGCAACATACCCCAGTTTAAAAATCACAACCTTTAAATTATCCTTTCCTACTCATTCCCACGTAATATTATGTACAATCATGCGCTGTGCGGCTGTAAAAAAAAACAAATATACGGCTACACGGTGCACCAGCGAAGCCTGTAGGGGAAGCGGGAAATAGCGAAAACATCGGACCAAACCGATCTTAGCGAAGTCCCCAACTATCCTACTGTCAACTCCTTTACACAACAGATGGCGTTATGAGCGGTTGCTCACAACATCGGAGGCGTCGTTCCTAAGTGGCGGTAGATGGCAGCCCCATCACTTAGGACTACCTGTGGCAGGCAAACTCAACCGATTAACGTAACCAACACAAGGCAACTTCTTGTGGAGGCCCTATGCTCCCGAGAGGAGTGAGTAAGGAAAACAAATATATGACTTACGAAACTGTTTGACTCTGTGATTATAGGGATTGAAAGACCAAAGTCCGTTCAAAATTCACAGTCCAAAGGCTTATTACTCTGTGGAAAAAAGGAAGGCAGAGAGAGGTGCATTATAATTGTAAATAGGGTTTCTTCAATCTTTCAAACTCCTCAAACCTTCAGGAATCTTAGAAATCAGAAAGATGTACAATATGAACAGCCCTACCTAATGATATGGCAATACTAAACCCAGTGGCGCATACACAATTGAATTTGGGGGGTGGGTTCCAGCAACCATTTGAAACCATATTCTATCGTAGCAATGTTTGTGTTTTTGAGGGGTTGAACCCCCAAAATCCCTCATGTGTCTGCCACTGATTACACCCCATTGATAACGTTGAACAGTAGTCGAGAATGATTTGCACATAAATTGTGATCTATGATTGCTATGATGAGGATGGTTGGTTGGTTTAGTGGCTGCCTCTGTATGAGACACACTTAGGCCTATGGGCCCGTTGTGATACTACAAATTCCACCCGTTTGAAATGTGTATGCAACACTGTTTTTTCCAGCATGTGATACAACACACATTTCAAACGGATGGGGAAAGGGAGGGAGGGGACCTACAGTTTAACGCCGAATCCGAACGGCGATGGGCAGTTTTTCTTTCACACTTGGAGGTTTTGCCATTGCCTGCCAAGAGCGCACTTGTGCGATTCTTGTAATTCTCATTCCCTTCATGTGGATAGCGATAGAAGTAGGTGAGTGTTTTTTCCAGCCCAAGCCAGGAATCGAACCTAGGGCGCTCGGTATGAGAAGCCAGCGCGCTACCCGCTGAGCTATCGAGACCGACCCAGATGATGAGAATAATAACAATCAATTGAAATAATAACAAACATGATCTTAGTCCATTGTCAAGGTTTGGTTAATTCATATTGTTATGAAAATTAGTTCGGCCACCTTAACGTAGACTTATTCGTTTCTCTGGATTGTGCTCAAAAATAAAACACACTCAATTTTTTCAACGCAGCTCTACAATAGTAGTCACTGTCAATCACTTTACTGTCTCTACGCTTGTTACTTATTGGACTACTTTGTGTTGCACCTTTGCTTGCTAAAACCAAACTCTCTCTCTCTCTCTCTGCGCTGTACCCGGCTGCCTTTTGTACTTGTTTGCTTGTCACGCAGATCGTTATCGCATATTCTAAGTGGACTCAAAATTTCCAGTATCATCGCGAGTCATCTTTGCGAATGTCCTAGAGAAATTATCATGCGCCTAAAAGTATGCCAACACAAGTCGTATTCTAAAAGTATGCCCCTAAAAGCATGCCAAGTATGCTAATTTCCCTTCCTTTCCAGTGCCTTGCACAGTGACAGTGAACAGTATCGTCACAATATCCTTAGTGATTCGTAGATGTGGCCCACAGAAGTGTTTAAGGTTACGTTTTTTCTAGGCGGAGGATATCTTTGTGCTCTTTCAGCTAATTTCAGTCAATCTAAATCTACAAAATAACAATTACATGCTTGTTGAGAAGGATGCGGCAATTCATAACTAGAAAAGCTGCACTTTTAATTTTTAGTAAATGGGTCTTTACCTTGAACCTTGACAGCATAAGATCTATTTAGATTTCGCCGAAGTTCGAGTAGATTTAAAGCAAATTAACAGGGAGCCTCAAGTGACACTACGATGGGCGTGTACTCTCGAGTGCTGCACTTATTAGGCTGCTCCCACAAAAAAGGAAATTAATTTCTTTCCGAAAGATTTCCCATTATATTTCATAGATCATAAGCATTATAAAGTCCACCGCCAACACATCCATCTTCCAGTTTGCATTCATCCATATACCAAAATAGACAACATACCTGGTTGTAGGGTGATTCTGTGATTTCTCCATGACTGTACATCGAAAATGAAAACGTTATACAGATTTCAATTTATTCAATAAAATTTAATACCGTTATTCGAGAGAAAAATTTTACATTTACGTGTCAAGCTACGCGTCACAAAAGTGCGCATGCAAGTCACTCAAGTATTTTTCTTATTACACTTCATGTGGCATTTGCATATATTGCAAGATTCCAAAACCCCTTCTGATGCAATATGGCCCGAATATTGAAAGTGGATTTAGCACTTGAAAAGGCCAACGTCGCCGCAAGTTTCACGCCATTTCCACGACATCATTGATTGCGCATTAAGGCTGGCAAATTGAATTCAAGTGCTTACAAACACATTCACGCAACGAATTCACCCCGACCAGCCTCACACTTCCCGCTGCTCCACGCTGCGTTGCGCTTCAATTTTGTTTGACTTTACAGCGTAAAGGCAAACATTGAATGTTTGCACATACAATGGCACAAATTTTAAGAAGCCAGAATTTAGAATCGACAGAAAAAAAGGTAGAGACAGAAGTGAGCGTTCAAATCGCTGAACATTACGCATTGAGCTTCATTTGCATTGAATCACAGCGTCACACCTGCCCACCGTTGACTGTTGCTTTGATGATTCCAATAGCCACCGGTTGTGATATTTATTTATGACCAATCACAATGCTAAAATGTATAAGCTTACGCATCTATTGAAATAACTAAAACGAAAGATTGCTAATGCCACAGTGTGATGGAAATGAGCAGAAAATTTATTGTGAAATATCTACGTTGTGAAAATATGAAAGTAAAAATATTTTCACATTGTTGTCACTTCAACGATTTGCGCTACTAATTGAAGTGGCTGCTTGGTTTCCTTGGCGGATGTATCCATAAAAGCAAACAAAGCATTGATTCTAGGCAGAGGTGCAAGTTGACGGAGTCAACGGAGGTTGAAGTTGAATTGTTGGGAAAAACGCTCGCAGAATGCCTAATTCCATAGACACGCGATATGAATGGCAAATGAGCTGCGGAAGAGTTTGCCAGACTTCTACTCATAAGTGAGGGAATAGAGATTTCAATCAATCTATTTTGGGCGCATGTATGCGGTGCAGTATTTTTTGTGCTATTCCTCAGAGTTGGCGAACTTGCGAATACAAGAAATGAAATAATTCCATTTTTTTTATACAATAAAGGTTAGGTAAGAGTGGCAGCTCGAGAGTGGTGAGCACAGTCGGGTCAACACTGTATGGACATGCAAAAAATACGGCGGATGGAAGACTAGTCTAAAGCATTAAAGATGAACTGATTCTGTGGCTAAATGACGCATGCATGACGTTGTAGTTAGCACTGCATAGCCTCTCCTTTCTATGTACATAAGTCCTATGCTACAGCTCCTTGAGGTATCTGCCGATAACCTGAGCAACCCTGTTCAAGATCGGGTCTCCAACCCCAGTGGGAAACTGGGTCAGTGCTAATAGAGTCCAGTGTTCGAATCCTTGAGTAGGTGATTGTGTTATGCTGATAACTTCACATTGTAAATTGTGAGGATATTTTCATTTTGTGACAACGATCTTTGCAACAAATTGAGAGGGGACAAAGTTTAACAATTTCGTCAAGCCAACAATGGTTACGACAATCATTGTGGGATTGATACACCATACAAAAACAGGGAACATGGAAAGTGTTGTCTGGAGCATCACGAGCTGAAGTTCAATTTGAATTAATTAACTAATTTCTGAATTTAAAAGTAAAAGTCGTCTTTAAGGTATACAACAACACTGGGCATTGTAAGCCAGTTTAAAATTTATTATATTCTTTTAGAGTCACTCGAACAATGCGCTACCTACTTGCACTCAACAGAAGGGTTGACCTTTTAGTGGAATCAGTCAAAGTTTCTTCAAGGTTTTTTCAATAGCCAGGTAGTCATTGATTCAGTGAAAAAAGAAGGTTGTACTCGTAAAGTGCAATGAGTATTTTGCCATTAGTGTTAGTTGAACGTTGGTCTGAGAAGACACCGTCTAGTTAGAGTCAAACGCAACACACTAAGGTACTTCACCAAATGTACTTTGACGACTATGAAAGATAAACTTTTTAATGAAGTGAACATTGCGCAACACATTAACATCCAGACACTTTAAGCACAGATAACTCATTCGATAACTCGTAGATTTTAATCCTCACAAGACCCAATGTTGCCTGCTATCCCACAAACGAGTCTCCCCACATCCCAACAAATTGCTGGCTATGGGTGGTGTGAGTATTGCGAAATCAGCAGGTCTTGATGTTCTGGGTATGTCCATTAAGAACGATCTTTGATAAAACGATTCTATTCATGGCGTCTCGAAAGAAGCATCCAAGTGCCTCGGCGGTGCAAACAAAAGCGGTGCAAAAATATTTTATTTCGTCTGATCTTCAAATAATTTACACCAACTAGGGTAAGTAGGTATAATTGGTTGGCCACGAACGTCCACACATAGATCCTTATGACCCATAGACCCTGCCGCAAAAGCTCTCTCCAGGCGCCTGTGCTTTGCACGCGCCTCCTTTGGTTGGTCACACCAAGACAAGATAGGGCCTCCTCAACTTGATCCTTCCAACAGAGACACGGCCTCTCTCTTCACTGTCGACCTCCAACTACCGCGTCGAACAACTTTTTCGCCGGAGCTTCATCGTCCATGCGGCAGACATGGCCAAGCCAGCGTAGGCGCTGGATGTTAATTCGCTGTGTCGCCATGTCTTTATATAGCTCATACAACTCGTTGTTGGTTCGTATACGAACCAATTCGTCGCCAATACGAACAGGATCGATTTTGCAATGTACCTTCCTCTCAAGCACCCCAAGGGCCGCTGTGTCGCTGTGTCCATGCTTCTGCGCCATATTGGGACCCTTACACTGCCTAAATCCGACCAAAAATGGAGTTTAACTCACACCTGTGGACGGGGGCTTAAAAACCCTATTGGGAGCTTCTGGACCGTGTGCAAAAACGTGCAAATAAGCTTATAGGGTGCAGTAGGGTATCCAGCTCTATTAACTCCTTGGGGCCTGTGGGGCCTTATTCTACTGAAACTTTTTCGGTAATTGTTCAGAGGAGATAAGCAGTCGGATGCCGGATCATTCCGGGTAGTCCTCCGGGCAACCCGTTCGAACACTAAAGCGCGAGATAGAGATATATATTTCACAGCACTTATGATCTATGTATATGGGTTCAAGACAAGAGTTAATAACGACTTCACTCTAAACCCTGTCTCCTAACCTAACCTATTAATAGGGGTTATCCCCTGCGCGTTGGCTCAATTGTTAAAAAAAATGTGTAACCCAAATGGACCGGATAAAGTTCCGGTGAAAACGATGTCTGATGCGAAGGTTGAAAGCGGTACATGAGGCCGTGACTTCGGGGGGGGAAATGCGTAAACTTTTCAATTCTTTGTATGGATACTGATAGATAGAAGTCGATAGTTGGGAGATTGAAGGTGGTAAATGAGGCCGTGACTCCGTTGGGGAAATCAAGTAGCAACAACCTTTAAAATCTTCGTTTGAAGAAAGGTTTTACGGCGGAACGTAACCCGTGTTGTTATAATTCCGGAAGTGAATCCAACATATTTCGTCACAAGGATTTTGTGTCACACTCTTTCGAACGCCTTGAACAAATATCTCAAACAACAACCACTAATGTTCATGTATTTTGTTTATTTTTGGCAACAACGTCAGTTGTCGCTTTTTGTGTTTGCTTGCTCCGATCCACAGCTCACTAACTTCATAGCTTTACATAGCTTAAGGCGTAAGAATTTAGTATACGCCACATACATACATACTCGTAAAAGAGATAAATAAGCTTGGAGTTTGCTGTAAAACTTGTGAAATTATTTAATTTTCCACTCAATCATTTAGCGATTGCCGAGCACAAAACATGCAGCATTGTCTACGAAATCATTATCTCACGCACTTTTGCCACTCGTAGTTGTGGGCTGCATAATCCCTTTCAATGGGCTATTTAAAAGCGCGACAAAAACGGTAACGAGTTTGGTTTTTTTACGATTGTGCAGATACTCGTGCAAAATTGCGGACCTAAATTACGAATGAAAAGGGTACGCGGTTCGATAAAAAAAAGGAGCGCTTTGTATTCGGTGCGCTCTTATGTGCACACGGCCGCCGGTCATGTTGTCTTGCGTTCACGCTTTTTTGGCATTTTATACGCTGTTAACAATAATCACGATACAAGCGCAAAGCAAACACAACGCTGCCAACGCCTGAAGTCAGACAGCGGTGCCAGCTGGTTGCGTTGCCTTATTGCTGGAATAGAAAAGGCTCACGTCGCTTTGTCAGCGGATGCTGAAAAGGTAAACATTTCGTTTGGATACATTTTAAACGTCCCCTCGCCCCCTCAGTTCGCCTCTACCGCCTTGCCCAGCCGCAGTCGACGTAATTTGAAAAAAATCGTGTTTTTATTGGTATGTTGATGAGATGCGAGGTGTGCATTTGTGTGGAGACGGCGGCGGTTTTTTAACAAAGCTAATCAGACTCATATGTATTGTGTTGTATGTATGTATGCATAATGTTGTTTTTGTATTGCTGAAGGCGATATCTGAAAAATTGAAAAGTGTCTCAGTATGTGGGATTAAGAGGAAATGATTTTCTCTCTTGGAAAAAATAAGAAGAATCGTTTTTATTTGAGCGTTTGATGCAAATTTAGTAAATTATTGGTTGCAAAATTACCTAAAAACTTAAACTACGCAGCATGGGATCCAAAATTCAAACTTATCTTAAATAATTTATTGATGTTCTGTGTGCGTTTAGACATGAATGGAACATACATACTTACTAATATGTATGTACATAACCACCACACTAGCCACGTGAGGGTCTTCCAATTCCTGCTCCTCCAACACTGCTTTTCCAACATGTGTTACAACACCCATTTGAAGCGGATGGGGGCAGGGGAGAAGGGGTCTCACTGTTTAACGCCGAATCCGAACGGCGGTTGGCAGTTTTTCTTTCACAGGTTTTGCCATTGCCTGTCAAGAGCGTACTTGGGCGATTCTTGTAATTCTCATTTGCTTCATGCGGATAGCGAAAGAAGTAGATGAGCTTTTCATCAGCCCGAGCTATGATTCGAACCTAAGGCCTCTGGTATGACAAGCCATGTTGAATGTAATAATTGTCTATTAGCTTCTGACTTCCAATTACAAAATTCAATAATCTGCAAAATTATGTATAAGTGGGACACTGCGGACTACACCCATTAATTCCTTGATTCATTGATTCCTGCCGCCACCAGGACGCAAGCTTCCTCGCTATGGACAGTCGGGCTAAATGGGCAATCAACAACTTTAAATTTATTCAACAGCATATCTCAGAATGTAGATTACATGACACCCAAGTTTTCCCCATCTAGATCTGCTTGGGAACTGGGAGCTGCCCCCACTAGCGGTGATGTCCACATACATATATCCAAGTTGGACGTATCCAAGTTGCTTTGTAAAGTGGGTTGTCATATCTACTCAAAAGAATGAAATCTAAATTCCAATCTTAAGGTGCCAGATCACTGCAGCAGGGTAAAACAGAGCAGTTACGTCAAGAAATGGCAAAGCACTCCCTCTGCTTACCTGCAAGCTTCGAATACATTTAATCTTCATACAAGAAACTAATTTACGCTGGGCTGAAGGCAACACCTGGCCAACCTTAAACTTGCGTCGTTTACAATGGGTCTACATGGCCTAAGAGGGTCCCGGGTGGGGAAGTTACTCCGATCTACCTATCTACCTAAGACCCTGTAATCTTACGTCACTTCTCAATTCCAGATCTGAAAGCTTCCTCTGGACAATTCAAGCTTCTTTCCGTTCTCTGTACAAAACATATGACACTTCTTCTCGGAGATCTGAACGGTCTCTTATGAATTCCTTAATCTCTGGAAAGGAACCCTAATTTGATTTGCTGCAGTTAACCAATTTTATCTCTGAAGCTTAATAATATATTCGAATGTGTAAACTTTCGCTGTGTTTTCGTCAGAAACTTTGAGCCTTGAGTGTGAAGTCAGCATTCCTGAGAAGTCGATTTAGTCGAAGACAATGGCAGAAGTTGATCAGTCTTCATTTCGGCCAGTAATTTCGCCAGCTATTGGTAGATAAGAGATTTCATTTAGTGAATTATCAGTGATGACCCCAAAGAACTACTCGTATTGAGACGTGTCAGCTCAGAGACCCCATAAATAGAATTTTCTCATAAGAAGGCTGGCCAAGAGTGCTTAAAATTATAGTATTCGATTCTTTTTTGACAAACAGTATTTTTCAGTTAAGTTGAATCCATTCAGCCTTTATTTTTGAGATGTGTCCAACATCAATTTTTTATCTTTAAAACAGTGATAATGTTTAGAGAAAGTGGATCTAAAACAAAAAAATTTTAAAGAGATACAGTTTAGGTTTAACATATGAGGTGTTACAATTAAGTAATGAGACTGATTCCATAAAAACCGTATATTTAAAAATTATTCTACAGCTCAACCATCCCCTTCAAAGTAGTCCCCTTGGGCAGCTATACAACGATTCCAGCGCGTTTTCCATGCTTCGTAACATTTCTGGAACGCTTCGACTGGGATGTCCGCGAGTACCCTCGTCACGGGCGCAAAATGGGTTCCTTTGACCACCGATTTTGTTCTAGGGAACAAAAAAAGTCACAGCGTGACAGGCCAAATACTGGGACACGCTGAAGGCGGTGTGGCACGGCGCGTTGTCGTGATGAAGGATCCAGTTACGAGAGATGTCTGGGCGCACCCTGTTGACTCGTTTTCGCAATCTTTCGAGTACTTGGCGATAGTAGACTTGATTTACGGTTTGCCTCGATGCACAGTGATTCGTTCCATAGACAAAATTCAAAAAATTTATAGTCTCAGAATTTAATAATTTTGATGTAATTTGAAAGTTAAAACTCCAACTAAGAAAACCAAAAAAAAACTCTGTGCGAAAAAATAATTAGTGCAATTGCAAGAGCTGCTCAAAGTCGGAACTTTTTTCACAAAAAAATGTAAACACATGTTTTCTGTTTTTTAGTTTATTGATTCAAAAAAATCTTAAAAATTCATGGTTAGCAAGAAGTTGCTAAAATATAGATTAAAAACTGATGTGGCCATTTTCGCTTTTAATATTTACTCAAAATTTACAAAGCTGAAGCTTTTTCTTCACTTTTAATTCAAAATATTTTGCAAAATTAAAAATCTGAAAATTAGCAAAACTTAGAGGAAAGTATCTAAAAAGTATGTGGAAGTATGTTCCTGGATTTTTTTTATTTTAAGAAGCATTCTTTCTTTGTCGGCTTATGTAATTACATCCTCCGATATCTTCCGATCTCAGAAAATAATTCAATTTGAAAAGTGGTCTAAACACGTATTTTTCGACAAAATTTATTTTATTTATGCCTAAAAGTATGCAATCAGCATGACAAATTGGAAAATCTACAACAGCAAAACATACGTCTATTATTATCACTTTTATTGCAAAACCAAAGCGATGTAAGACAATTTCTGTTCCTTTTTGCAATTATCAATGTTGACGTTACCGATTAAATGTAAAATCTGAAAAATCCAGCCAACACACTTGGTGCTATAGCTCTGCAAAAATGACGAAATTTGCAAATTTAAGTCTCAGGCATTGCTAAACTACAACAGTTTAAGAAAAACAAAATAAAGATTTGAATTCAGCAGACCATGATTAACTAGTATACCAAATTTTATGAAGAACGGACCACCTTCTAATTTTGCCCGGCGGTTGTATGGAGTCGAATCACTGTGCGATGGAACAAATTCTTTGTGGACGATTCCACGGCTATCAAAACGCAATACTATCGCGACGCGTTGCTCTTGATTTCGTTTCTCCATTTTCGTGACGAGCACCACCAACACACGTCTACTCAACACGACACAGCAGGCGAACTAAACAAGCTAGAGCGATGGTAAATATATCAATGGAGAGGGGAAGGATGCCGGGGGACGGGAATTTCAAGGCAGCAGGTTTACTACAAGCGCGGCAATACAACCGGTCTCATTACTTAATTGTCACCCCTCGTATATGTCCCACTGGTGAAGGAAGGGTAAAACAATAACTCTTGCCAAAGGCTCTGAAAAAAATTAAATATAAATCGAGTGCCTGTCAAATCAACTGATGATGTTGAAAACGGTCCACAAGTCATAAAATCGTATCAAACAAGTCGATGTGCAGTTTTAGGTAAATTCCTCATCTTTTAAGTTTATCCGTGCGTTATCTGCAGTGTGTTCTCGTAAATATCAGTTGTTGATAAATCCATTGCGTGACAATCAGTTATGGCCACGTCAGCAGCGCAAAAAACTACAATTTCGTTTAACCCTCGAAGAAATCAATAACTTATCGCATTTCATTCAAAGAAAAATGTTAATAAAAAAAAAAGAGCATTGTTCCCGCAAAGCCAAATTGTCTGTCATGCTGTGCCGGGAGGCAAAGTAGTCAAGCGAGTGTGTTGTTGCGGATAGGATGCGCAAAGTTGATGCCAAGAATGCAGGCGCGGATCCAGAAAAATATTTCGGGGGGGGTTTTAAAAAGTAATTCCTTAAATTTTATAAAATGTCTTTTAATTTGTATGTAGTTTTATAGTCGATCCACATATTTCGGGGGGGGGTTTCAACCCCCAAAACCCCTCCCTGGATCCGCCACTGCAAGAATGCATGGAAAAAATTCAACGACCCACTGGCGCAAGTGGATTCTTTCGTTTCGAGAATCATGGGTTCGAGTCTTGGCTTAATCAGCGCCAAATAAAAGTGTCTTCTTGGTGGATCGCTCCACCAAGAAGACGGCGCCAGATCGCTTGCACTGCAAGCTGCCATTTTGAAATTTGCTTTGATCCTTTTTTGGCTCAAACCGACAAATCTCCGTTGCTGTGATTGCGGCATTTCTTTCTTCGAGTGTATAATGAGCAAATAAATCCGATTGCGAGACGAGTGGCAACAAGCAATCAGGCGAGAAGTTAAAAACACAAAACAACAGACACAGCACAAAACAAAACAAAACAAAACAACAAACGCAGAAGATCAACAAATACAAGCGGCGCACAACGAATACCGAGTAGAAGTAGCTACGCGCCAACATAACACAGACCAGTACTCTAAAAGCGGATTATGTCGCTGGTAGGGGAGGGGGCGCGCAAACGAGATACAAACCACACCGACAGTTGAGCTGCGCGCCTCAGGACGTGGCGAAGCAGTGCGAAACACACAGCCAGCCACATTCGTACATCCGCTTCCAAGTGCCAATGAATGAATGAGTGAACAAGTGAGTGAGCCTGCGGGCAGCAAAAACACACACACACACAAACACAGATACAGAATTAGAACGTTATGCGGTTGCTGTAAATTTGCGTGTTGGCATAGAAATGCATAGTTTTCTGCCAGCAAGCAATCGCCACAACAAGGTTTCTATTTCTGTTTCCGTTTCTTGTGTGCTTTGTTCACCGTTCGTGTGCGAGTGTGTATCTGCGTGTGTGTGTGTGTGTGTGTGGACTTTGTGAAATATGCAGCAAGCAATTTATGCTGCAAAGCCGAGCTTACGCTGCAGGCGCACAACTGCCCAACTAAGCAAACCATTTAAAACGTACCAAAAGTACGAACATTTGAAGGCATTGACGTTGCTTGGCAAAGAGTGGAAATGAAATTTCCATTTGGTCCGACTGGCGATTACGATTGGAAAAAAAAAGATTGCGGTCAAAATATTGCATCGGTTGTGGGTTAAATATGAATTGAAAATCAGGCAAATACGAGTATGTGTGCTTGAACCAAGGGACGTAACTTCAACTTTGATACGATGGCGTTTAACCCTTTCGCTATTTTGTTGCCATATGGCAACATGCTACTTTATGGTCGTCTGCATCCTCTATGATTGCATGAATACATTTTTTGTTGGTCTTTAGAATAGTTGAAAGTTTTAGGAAAAATACGAAATTAATAAACTGAATATTTAAGTTTAAAGAAGAGAAGTATACACGTTTTTTCAATAGTATATCTTGACATAGTAAAGGAAGAAGAAGCATACATACAATATTAGAGAACTTTTTAATTTGACGTTTTCTTTCAATTTAGGTACTTTTTCTTTTTTTAATTTTGGCTAAAGTAAATGAAGAAATATTCGCATTTTCGTTATGCGTAAAAAGTTTTATGTTTAAGTAATTATTACAGCCACAACGATGTGGTTGCTCTCATAGAAAAACACTCTAAAATACAGGGTCCGAGTATAAAAATTCAAAAATTTCTTATGGAATGTTGCTAATATAACCACAGAGAAGCATAAGACATAAAATTTAAAATTGTAACTTTCCCCAGTAAAAACCTGTAGCAAAAGGGTTAAGAAAAATGTATCCCTCAAGGTCATTCGAAGACTAAAACATAGTGATTAATGGTATGGCACTCGATAATAGTGCTGGCACCAACATCGACCCTTCGGTGCATGCCCCTTGACTCCATGCCTTCAACTGTAATATTAAAAAAGCGCTGTACGGTGTGTCTGCCTGAGACTCAATCTTGGTCAGACCTTGAGAATGAGCACGGCAAACTCTGCTTCCGTATATTCACGGATGGCTCCAGAACAGAACAGGGTTCTGGCTTTGGTATCTTGGTCGAACCTAGGCTCGCACCCATCTGTGTTTCAGACAGAGGTGCATACTTGAGGCAATGAACTTTGTTGTAGAGAACAGGTGGAGAAGCATGTCTATCTGTAGCGACAACCAGGCTGCGCTCATGGCCTTGGACAGCCCTCTAACAATCTCTACGATAGTCAAGTCCTGCAAATCCAGACTATGCTATGGCGGCAGACGCGCCGAGTTGGGGTACTCACGGGACACTGTCTCATACCGTCCCATGCTGCCAAACTTGGCTTGATACCAAGTGACGCTTGCACAATATGTAATGAAGACAATGCCAAGAGTACCCTGGAGCACTTGTTGTGTCACTGCCCTGCCCTCTATAGATAACGGGTCAGCTGCCTTGGATCCGCGTCGTTCCCCTCCTTGGAATGTAGTGCGGGGCAAAGAAGTGGCGACCAACTCAGATTCGGTAGGAAATTTATCAAAAACAATTTCTAGGTCTCCACTGGACCACTAATTTGGTCTATGTGAGGCCCCCCTGGGGTCAGAAAACCTAACTAAACATCGGCAGACGTAATAGCCTGACGCTTACTTGGGTCCCGGGACACGCAGAAATTGCGCATAACGAGACCTCAGACGATTTAGCTAGAATGGGTTCTGAGGCTGCGTTAATTGGCCCTGAGCCTGTTCAGCCTCTCGCATCTGCGACCATCAAAGCCAATAATAACAAATGGGTCTCTGTGACCCAGGAGCGAGCATGGCAGGTTGACAGCGGCTGCAGCTGGACGAAACTTCTGCTCTCTGTCATCTATGGTCAATGCTCACAGTTTCTTCTGTCACTATGCAGAAGGGACTGCGGGTCGGGTTAATGACCGGCCATTTTCTATGGGCAAAGCACATAGAAAAGGTAGGTATATCTGATATTGCGCTATGTCCTATCTGTGGGAAGGACGATGAGACGGCAGACCACTTTCTGTATGTCTGCCCCTTGTACGCCCAAATCAGGTTTGAGACATTTGGCACTGATGTGTTGAGAAGCGAACATCTTGGCTCCATGGCACCCCAGGATCTATCCGGAGAAATCTGGAGGTCGGGCAGATTCTAAACACATTAACAGGGAACATCAAGTTGTAGTACAATGGACGTATGTATGTAATGCCTGAGTGCTGCGCTTGCTAGACTGTTCCGACAAATACAAAAAAATTTATAGACACTGACGGTAGAGAAACCTGACTCTATTTCGCATAGAAATGCTTGCTTGATATTTTTTTTATATATTTGGAAGAAAATGAAATAAAAAACACCACTTGATAACATATTGTTTATTTACTTGTAAAATGTACGTATATCTATGTATATAAAAGAATTTAATTCAAGGATATGTTAAGCTGTAATTTGATGTCAGCAGGAAATACAAAGAAAATGCTATCAGGAAAGCCTTGAAGCACATTCGCTGCTTCTGTTCAGTTATCTCAAGGCTGTGCCCTGTTCACTTAGGGACCCCATTCTTTTTTGGCTCCCAAGCATGATTATCGAAACGCATTGTTTTTCAGTATATTCTTATTTTATTTTTGCAACGCAAGGTGCTACTAGTAAACCACTTTAACAAAGTGTTTATTAAATATTACTAAATTAAATATTAGATACTAGTTTTAATTATAAATTATAATTACAAATTATATGCGAGGGCCATTTGAAGTTATGTACACACGTTTTAGTTCAACTTGAGGCAAACCTATGCATTAGAGGGTTAATGTGATTTTGCGCTTAAATTCAAACAGTGAAACAATTAAAGCAGCAACTCGGTTGTGTCCACTTCAAACTTATTGCCCAACTCATCAGCGCGCGCAACTGTGCAATTAGTTATTTTTCATTTCAGCTATTTCTCTCCAACAACAACATTTTGCAGTTTTTTATTTATTTCCATTAGCTAGATCAGTGCGGGTCAAGTAGAAAGTGGGTCAATTCGGAAGTGGTGGCAATTGAAAATTATAAACTCACAACTCAGAATTGTTGAAACTGAACACACAAAGCGAGCAGGCAAAGGCAGAAAAGCTTTCATTAATTACAGCTCAGTGTGAGATTTGTTTATTTAGGCGAATGCTTTGCGCTGCGTCGAGTTGCCAATGAGCCGCCTGATTTCAGCACTCGACGGCGAAGGACAAAAAATGTCTCATAGTAGCAATTAAACAAAAAGCTTTAAAATGGAAAAGTTTGTAAAGAAATTGAAAGTCAAATTTGCATTGCGCCTTTTCAAAATTTACAAGTCACACAAGACACAAGTGGAATCTTACTTATAAATCATTGTATTCTTTATGCGTTTGCAATTAAAAGTTTGTTGTAATTTGTGTGTATTGATGTCACAACATGTCTTGGAAATGATTGTAAAATGTAATGAGAGTGGAGAGCTCAGAAAATGACATCTGGCAACTTGTCAAGGACCCTCAGTAATTTTGAGAATCCATCCACGAAATTTAAAACCAATAATAAACTATAACTAGGAATTGGGAAATAAGGGTGATTTGCTCACTTTGAAACGGAGGAAATATACCTAGTTTGTTATTAACCAACGTAATTAAAAATTAGTGCATTCTGCACGCTTCTTAACCCATCTTGCGCCATGTTGAACTATTTTATATAGCAAAATTTCCCTCTTTTTGCAGAAGTTGCAGGAAAGAAAACGAGTATGAAACACACTGCCTTAGCGTTGAAAAGACTAAATTCCTTAGAGAACAGTCTAACCGATCCGCGAAGAGAAGACTGAAATGCATCAAGTCCTGTTTTGATTGAACGTAGAGCTTCGTTTTATCTTCCTTGTAGGGAAGATCCAATCGAGGAAGCGACAACAAAACAGTACACTAGTGCTAATTAACCCAGATATGCTCTCCGTACTACATGTGTGACACATGTTTAAAGGTGCTGCGGTAGGTAAGGTTGCATATACCGGCACAGAGACCTCACTTCCACTCGGAGGCCAAATTGGCCCATTGTGAATCAATTCTTAAATGGAGCTAACCAATCAGTCTCAATTTGGGACAAACCAGTTCGACCTCTTGATAAAGAAGAACAGATCCGAAATTTCAAATTTGCGGCGCAAGACAGGTCCGCTGGATATGTGTTGCTCCTAAGGTATGTAGTCGGCTTCTTGCAGAGTCGGGCAGTGGGACTTCTTCTTCATTTCCGTAGCTTCTGTAGACATCACTGGACGAGAGGCGCCATTTGATAAGCATAGATCCAATAGCGCAGTGTCCTGTAATGACTCCAACGAGCTGTCTAATAGAGGTTCGACTCAGGGACAGTACAAATCGCGTTTTCCTTAAGGAAAGAGAGGGCCATAGTGCCTGGCAGGTGCTACAGTCCGTTCTACTGTGCCATGAAGACTCGATGTTCTCTCTGCTCAACCTGTCAATGTAAATATGTATACAGGGAAGATATCGGAGGAAGCACAGAGATATCTATTTCGGTGGTAGGCAAGGCAACCGCCATCTCGTCTCCTGCATCGTTTCCTGCCACTTCAAAGTGCCCCGAAATCCAGCAGAGAGTGACTCGGTGATGCCCAATACCTTGAAGTGCAGTGCGACACCTCTGCACTATCTTCGATTTCACCACAGCTGATCATCTTTTGGGGATAATTCACTGTCACTGATTAGTTCAGCAGCTTTCCAGATTGCAAAAATCTCCGCCTGAAAGATACCACAGGGATCCGAAAGTCTGAATGACCCTTGGGTCCGTAGTACAAGGTGCTGCGGTAACTGTGCTTTGAATTTGGTAACCCATTCCCTGAAATGTAGACGAAGTTACATAAAGGACCTCGATAGCCCAGCGGGTAACGCGTTGGCTTCTCACCACCAGAGGCACTAGGTTTGATTCCTAGTTCGATGAAACTCGTCTACTTCTATCGCTATCCACATGAAGGAGATGAGAATTACAAGAATCGCACAAGTGCGCTCTTGGCGAAATCTTCAAGTGTGAAAGGGAATTGCCAAAAAACTGCCATTCGGGTTCGGCTTAAAACTATAATTTCCCTTCCCCATCCGTTTGAAATGTGTGTTCTATACATGTTGAAAAAACAGTGTTGCATATACATTTCAAACTGGTGGAATTTGTGGCATAACAATGGGCCCATATAGAGGCCTAAGTGTGTCTCATACAGAGGCAGCAACTACAACCTTCCTTCCTACATATAGAACCTTCAGCATATCTGGGTTAAGTAGCCGCTGCTGCTACCTAAACCATTTTATCATTCAGAAAATATCTGAACAATGAGCTTCATTGCTAAATTATAAGTTAAAAGGTCTCAACGGCAGTGCTATAAATATGCAAGCCAATATGCAATAAATAAAAAGTTCAAGACCACTTTTGCAACACTTACTTTTACTTAGCTCTAATTAAAGCAAAACATCTCAGAGTGTTTATCTGTAGCCGAGAAAATTTACCGGCTTGCAATGTCGCTAGACAATTTTTATTCATTGAAACCCCAATAAATCCATGTCAAGTGGCAACCCTTCAGCTGCAACCTGCGCGTGCCACCAGTTTGGTTGGTTATTTCTAGTGTCCGACCGAATATTCGGTTTCGGTTTCAGTTTCGGCCCAAATAAGTGGTTTCGGTTTCGGCTAAAAAATCGCCGAACGGCCGAAACCGAAATTTTTTAGAATATTTTTCACATTTTATTGTGTAGCAGATATATGGTGAAAGGAGGAGTAATTTAGATGCCACCAATTTAAATAAACTTTTTTTAGCATATAATATTAAATGATTTAATTTTGAATATTAGCGAGTAAGGTACGAAAGGGTGATTTTTTCAAGTTTATGTTTTTAAAAAATGAATAAATTGTTTTTATTAAGTTTGTTCTTTATTTACTTAATGTAAAATTCGTTTGTTGAAAAAAAAATGCTTGATATGGTGATTTTTATTTCAACTAGAATGTTTCGGTTTCGGTTTCGGCCGAATATTAAAAAAAAAAACCGAAATTCGGTTTCGGCCCAAAAAAAATGTTTCGGTCGGACACTAGTTATTTCGCACCTGAATGTGCGCCGTGCATCAAGACTGCAGTCCACGCTGCACCGCCGCTGCGAGGGAACGAATTTTCGGATTAAAGCGAATTTGCATTCATAATCCGTGATAAGCACTCAACAACTTAACTAATTGTGTCATTAGAAAGTCGCAACGCTCGTCCTGCCATTACGTTCGTGTATTCAAAAGCGCAACTATTGGGCCGTGCGACAAGTGGCGTCACACACTGCGCGGGCGCGTTTTGCGTCTGAACAACGCTAATAACGAAGCGGCGCACGCTGGGTGGGTAATGCGGTCATTAAAATGTAAATTTATGTCTTTCGAGGTGTTGGCTTTGTGGCGCTTAATGTTATGGCGTCGTTTGGGGAAGATGGATGCTTATGTTTTTTTTGTTGTAGTTTCTTGTCAGTTTCTAATTAAAAATGCTAATCTCGGTTATCATGTCGCGTAATGTGTACGCTTACATTGAGGTTTTTGCTAAAGAAACATTTTATTATATATATTAAGTTCGTGTTGTGTGCACTCAACACACATCCAAAATATACATAAATAGAAAAGAAACGTTTGTGTAGGGGTTTGTCGTATTGACGTTGTACGGAGTCAACGGACATTGTTGTATCTTCGGCAAACAGTTTACTTTTCCTAGTATACTTTCGAGCGTCCCACACCGCCACATATCAAAGACGTGTGTATGTATGTATGTATGTACCCAGCAAACATTTTGACGATTTTTGCAACCCTCTTGCGATCGTAACCACTTGCATAATCCATTTCGGAAATGCCACAGCAACGACAAACAGCTTATTTAATCGATTATGGGTCATGTATCAGTATAATGTATCGGTATAATGTATCAGTAATGACTCATTTATAGATTATTTTTTCGCTAACATTACAACAATGAGTAAAATACTTATTTGACTGATTTTTTTTTTTACAACCATTAAGGAAAGGGATAAGGGAAACGAAAGCCTTTTCTAATAAATATTTAAAATTTGTTTAAATATTTGTATTTTTCCGATTAATAAAATGAATTTTTAATAACCAGAACCAAATAAAAAAGTTGGTTATATCTTTCATTATTTTTCAGCAATTACTGAAGAGGTTGAACGTAACACTTACTTAATTAATTTCCTAGAAGTGATTATATATGCACTCTTTTACCAAATCTTATATAACTCGTTCCAAGGCCATTATATGTAAGCGGTTACTTCCAATAATTTGCCTATGTTAATGTAATGCATTATGTATTCTCGAAGATAAGCGATGGAGCTGAGTTTCTCGAATACTTTAGACATTACCAAAACTTAAAATTTTTGCTGGGCATGTGAGTGGCTATGTTTGTGTACGCTGTGTGCTTCGGTTAAGTGTTTGAAATTGTTTGCAAGTCAACCAAATCTTGTCTCTGTAAGACATTTACACCACTACACAAACAGTAGATCCAAGTGATTTTTTTCAATGTTTCTAAGTTTGAAAAAGGTCGTCCTTTAATTTTGCATTTTTTGTGTCTACTTTGATACATTTGTTACAGTTTTTTGTTGGGGTATTTATCGATTTATTTAGTTCTCTGTGTGGCCTTAAATCTCTAACCAATCAAAGAACTTTTAATTTGGCATAATTTTGTTTTCGATTACTTATAGGGTTAACACATTCGATAAAATCGTTTTTACCGTTACTACAGCAGCTGAAAGTACCGTTGTAAATTTAACAAACATATATAATAGCAATAATAAAAATAAAAAATAAATAATAGCAATATTTCCTAATAATTTTTTAAAAAATATTTTACTGGATTCTTTTTTTTAGATTATTATCATATAAAAACAACCATATTGCCGTGGCAGTAATAAATGCTTAAACATAAAATGTTTGCCATAAAAGTGGAAATCAAATATTTCTTCCTTTAATTTAATCACTACTAAGAAAAAAAAGTAAAAATTATATGTAGGGCAAAATAAAACAATAAAAATACGTCTTGTTGTTTAATTTTTTGCTCTTTTTTCTTTTCTTTCTTATTTCTTATTTCTTCTTCTCTATTCGTTACTAAATATGGGAATAAGTAAGAAAACATTCAGAAAAGTTCTCTGTTTTAAACTGAAACAATCAGTTTGTTTTTTTTTTTAAATGCCTTTAAGTTAGGTTAGGTTATGGTGGCTGCTTTTGTAGGAGACACACTCGGAGGCCCATTGTGAGGCCCTTTGTGATACACCCATTTTAAAAATGCGTTTGTTGTTAAAAATTGTTTTTCAACGTGAGTTATCAGGTGTACAACTTTGCTTCCGCCGTTTTTTTCCAAAATTAAAAGCTTTATTGCGAAAAAGTGCTTACAGATGTATTATTCAAAGTATTGTCCGTCGCTAGCGACAACTTTCTCCCATCTTTCCGGCAATTTTCGGATCCCGGCTCGAAAAAAGGAGTCCTCTTTTGACGCTATCCATGAAGCAATCCATTTTTCCAATTCTTCGAAGGATTGAAAATGTTGATCTGCCAGGCCGTGTGCCATCGAACGGAATAGGTGGAAGTCGTGGAAGTCAGAAGGGGCGACATCTGGGGAATACGGCGGGTGGGGCAAGACTTCCCATTTCAGCGTTTCCAGGTACTTTTTGACCACTTTTGCGACGTGAGGCCGAGTATTGTCGTGTTGGAGGATGACTTTGTCATGTCGCTCTTGATATTGCGGCCGCTTTTCTTTTAGCGCGCGACTAAGGCGCATCAGTTGCGTTCGGTAGCGATCTCCTGTGATGGTTTCACCCGGTTTTAAGAGCTCGTAGTAAATCACACCGAGCTGATCCCACCAAATACAAAGGTTTTTTCTCTTCCACCACCATGTTTGTCTTCGACATCGAAATCACCATTTTTAAAACGTTGAAACCACTCCCGACACGTTCTTTCACTCAGAGCAGCATCACCGTAAGTTTCTGAGAGCATTCGATGCGCTTCAGCTGCATTTTTTTGCGAATTGTAACAGAAAAGTAAAACTTCCCGCAAATGGCGAGAATTGGGCACATAAACGGACATTTTCGAGCGTGAATAATACGAAAACAAGAACAACTGTCACTGAAACGGCGATGACAATTCGTTAGGCACTGTCCACACTCACTTTAAAGGCATTACCATCTATGTATTTCAACCAGCCTCAGCCGGTACAGCCACCTATCGGAAAACGGCGGAAGCAAAGTTGTACACCTGATACAACACATATTTCAAGCGGATGAGGGAAGGGGACCCATAGTTTAACGCCGAATCCAAACGGGGGCTGGCAGTTTTTCTTTCACACTTGGAGGTTTTGCCATTACTTGCCAAGAGCGCACTTGTGCGATTCTTGTAAATCTCATCCATCTTCATGTGGATAGCGATAAAAGTAGACGAGCGTTTCTCTGGTATAAAAAGCCGCTGGATTATCAAGGCCTTTAAGATATCAAACTATTTTAAATACCAACAAATATTTGATTCCTAGTCATCATCATCAAGAAAATTGATGGGCTTCGGCTTTGTCTTCCTCAACTTCTTAAACACGGAAAGTGTTTAACCCTTTCAATACGACTTTTGGCCAGTGAAGATATTTCTGTATAATTGAACTAAATGTGCTGTAAATAAGTAAAAAAACATGTTTACATAATTTCAGATTTTTTTTTTTTTTATGCACAAAGAGCACGCTTACACTTCTGAACGTATACCAAGTATGAATTAGTTAGGTTATGCTAACCAAAACACGTGTTGTGAAGTACTGACTACAGACTACTGTTTAGTCCCATTCCAGCACTTTAACAGCGAATACGTTATCTGGGACTTATATATCCCCGCAGTATTGAAAGGGTTAACGAGTGTAGACGCTTCATGTGCTGTAACCTTGAAGTGTCTGCGTATGTCGATGCTTCTAACATTCCACGCAGCTTGTTGAAGTAGCTTAGCCACGAAACAAATCCCAACAGTTGGCCACTAAACAGTCTGACGTACCAAAATTTATGAATGAATGAGGTTGTAACGAAAAGGAATCGATTAGCAAAATCTGTTGAATGAGGTTGTTATGAAAAGGAATCGATTACGCGATTACTGAAGATAATGATTATTGATAACGAATCCTCTATTCCATATGAAAATGGAATGGCGCTCTGCTCTCCAAAAATTTAGAATTAATGCAACCAGTGACGGCAATGTTTATCCCAAACGAAATGCATTTGAAAACATTTCTCGGCAACCCTGCCACATTAGATTGTCTGAATTCCCGACATGTTTTCTGTCAAAATATTTTTCAATTCCCGACCGTTTTTTTTTTTTTTCGTTGTTGCCATTCATTTGTCGTGATTTGCTGTTTTTGCTTGCAGCGAAAAAGTTGTTCGCAATCTTTTGGTTGAAGAGTTTATCGCCTTGTCATGTGGCTTATTGGCATTGTAACATGACAACATGGCGGCAAACAAGCACACACACAAACACACCTAAATACACAACCCTACCTATACATTCGTATTGCAGTACATATGTAAATTAGGCAGACTGAATGTCTGTCGGCGTCATGTGTAAAATGTCCATCCAAACTGTCGCCAATGTTGCGGCGTTTTTGACGTTTAGCCGTTTATTACGCTGCCATGTTGTGCTGCTGCCTGTTGGCTGTGTTGTAATGCCATTTGACTGACAGTCGAGATTATGGCCAACTGATCGCTAAGATGTAAAACGGCTTTAACTGGCCGCTTTTGGGTAACACACAATCTAAAGTACGTTGGATGGAAAAGCACTCAACTAACTACTTAAATATTTGCTGGTGGCCATGCTGAACACTTCAAAGATTGAACTTTTACATTAGTCGAAGTGGCTGCTGCCAAAAAAATACAACTTTTATTTACTTTTTTACCACTCAAGATGCGAACGTAGTGACAAATATTGAAAAACAAAGCAATACATAGAGCAACTTTAACAGGATTTACAGATAAACGTACAGCAACAATTCGCAAAACGTACAGCAACAATTCGCATAACGATTGCTGAATTCAAGCTCACAACACTACCCGACCCCTCGCCGTCCTATCGTTTGGGCTGATTCCCTGGATTGCCTAAGGAATATACAGTCAAGTGTCACTTCTCTAATAATGCTGACATAATGATAGATAAATAGGAACTGCATGGTCTTACTGAAAAAAATTTCCTCAATAGAAATTTAATCGATACAAAATTGCGCTTTTTTTTTGAAAAATTTTTAATTGAGATTAAAAAGAATCACATGTACAAGAAGATAATTTAGTTCATTAAACTTCAATAACCTCAATAACGATTTTCAGAATAAAAAAATTCAAACACAGAATTTTATGGTTGAGAGAAACATTGAGCTGTGGCAAAGGAAGGCGAGCAATCTTAAGTTCGCTTGTGTTTGCTGTAACTGTTTGCTTTAACTACAACAAAATATATAATGATCCACAGAGATGTTGTTTTGAGCCAATTGAGCTTCTAACTGGGCATCTTTGATCTAATCGAAGCCTCCTAAACTGTTACAAAGCCTGAATTGGCAGCAAAAAAAAAATAATTTTGATCGTATTGAAAGTTACAAGATTTGGATTCTATGTTAACAGATTTTAAACTATTCCAGTACCCTTCACTTTGATCCAGTGTTGCCAGATACCTGAAATTACATTCTGCTAAATCTTAAAAAAATACTGAAATTTCCTCCCAAAAGTTAAAAACGTCTCCTAAAATTTGTTCATAATATGCGTAATTTTGAAGGAATTAAACTTCTCATAAAAAATAAAAACATAACACCGTACGACAAAAATCAAAAAATTTCAAAACACACGAAAAAATCTATATACTCGCGAAACTAGCGGCCAAATGTAGTAAAACTGCGTTTTTAGTTTTTCTCTCTGACGTCAGGATTTTTTTTTAAGGGCTTTGAAATTTCGAGGACATTTTTATTTCAAGGAATTATTTCAAAAATTGAGCGCATTGTGGAATAACAATATGGGTATCAAATGAAAGAGAAAAATCCTTAGAATCTTCGAAAATTTAATGTTTTGGTGCAAAAGGACGAAGAGGTGTTAAAAATGTCCTTTTAAAACTTTATGCTTGAATATCCTGGCAAATTTCCAATAGTTTTTTTTTTAAATATATCTCAAGGACTAATATGTACACTACTACATCCTTGAAATCTCCTAACATAAAATAGAAATGTCCTAAACTTTCTCCTAAACAATTTTTCCTTGGCGTAAAAGGCCAAGAATCTTCTAAATCTAGGAGGAAATCTCCTGATCTGGCAACACTGCTTTGATCACTTCAATACTCTTTTAATGGTTTACAGTTGCCTTCAGGAACATCTAATTCGGGAATTTTTGCAAGTATGGAATTTCAGTTTCATCAACAAAATATCACACATTTGATTGAATAACTAAACTTAAATATTTTCCCATTAATTGGTAGAAGAAATCAAAGCCACTTTTTTGATAATGCAATAAAATCACAATTCATGACTTCATACTACATCTTTCCCGTTGAACAATTACAGAGATACCATGCAAAGTAAATCTTGATGGTAAATTTAACCGCAATAAAAAACATACTCCACAATTTGGGGAGAGGGAGAATTTTGTTTTCAAGCGTAGATACACGCGTTATTGATGCGTTCATGGCTTTAAACACATTTAACAAACATCTATGTGCGACTGTAGATGTGCTTGTGGCGGATACACGTGTTGCTTTTCCTCATCACACCTCACTCTTACCTGGACCGGCGCCTTTTCATGCGAATTTTCGGCGGTCGGCATTGGCGGTGCCAACGCCACCGCACTCGAAGCTTCGGCAAATGTATGTGAGTTAGTGTGTGTGTGTGGGTGTGTGCGTTCAAGCAGTACACTTGGTTACGGGCACTTATTTCCGCTCCCATGTATGGAAATGAGAGCGATGCGACGCAGCGGCGGGCCGACAGACGCGCAATTTTTCAATGTTAACTACGTGAAAATTGTACGCGCTAAATTGAAGCACACCGGGACAAGGAATGGCGTATGTGAAGCGTTAAATCGCTCGCACTGGATGTTGCCGCCATACAAATTATGTAAATGTATGAAGATGTGCGTGAGTGTGTGTGTGTGTGTGTGTATGTTAGTAATCTGTATGTACAGATGCGAAGAAGTGAAGATGTGCTCAAACGGAACTGCGTCTGTTTGTGCTTGCCTGCTCTGCCATACCTATACATACATACATATGTGTGTGTGTGCGTGTATGCATAAATGTTTAGAAAAGCACCGGAGCTGTCGACAAAAGTATAACAATAACGTCTCTATTGCTTTTAGCGCGCCGAACTACACGCACCAAAATGATCTAATTACGTTCTATGCAATTATGATAATTACATTTATTATCATTTCCATCATTTACTCGTTTCAGAACTAAGTCAAATTTATGCACAATATGTCAAGATAGATGGTTGAATGAGCAAATCTCAGAAAGCACAAAGGTTCACTGTATCAACTTCGCTTTTAACTCTTTAACAAACCTCTTGTTTGAAGCTTATAAATCTTTAACAAAGGTGAGTCAGTGTTTCATGCATTAATTTCTCGAACTATGAACATAGTAACATTTTTATTTTAAAGCTTAAATTGCAGTGTTTAGTTTGCAAAATTTGCTCCGCTTTCGTGTAGAAAACACTGCAAACTTTGCCCGGTTATCTCTTACATGAAGCAATAAACTTAATTACGAACCTTCGTGAAAACGACGTGTTTTTCTGTTCTTCTTTTCTTTTACTATTTTTCTTTGTTAATATTTGTAGTTTGATTTAAAATAAAAACTTTTCCACATAATTTTGTTATAATAAATAACTTAACACTGATATCCCGAAAAGTACACATCGGCTTATGGCAAGAACCCTAATTGTAGAACTAATCTAAACTCATTTTCACCCTTCGAATAGTTTTTATTTGAGCATTCACATTCTTTACAATAACAATAAATGTTTGGTTTCGTCAAGTGAACGGTACCTCAATTGTTTTTATTTTTGTAACGTTAAAACTTTCAAATTTACGTCAAGTTGCTGATAATTTTCACAGGATTGGTTTTGCATTCGGTCGGCTTTTTTCTTTTAAAAATTAAAATTTCAATAATCAATCAAGTGAAATTGCCATACGAGTTTACTTGCGGTAAAGAGGCAATCGCGCATCGAGGACTTTTTCACTTTCTTTTTCATAAAACTAGATATTTGTTTAACCTTCTGTCTGTCCTTTGCTCAAAATTGCGTTCGCTGTCCTTTGGGGTCAGGATAACCCCAATCAAACGGTTATATAATTTACTGACAAAACATGAAGAAATGTTACACATAAATCACAAAAGAAAAGCGGAAAGCCCCGAAAAGTGTTTTTTCTCGATTTGTTATTGGGTTGTAAGCGCGATTAACACTAAATAACACAAGTAGACGAGTGCAAAAAGCCGCTCAACCGTTATTTTAATTCTGTCTAGGGTCAAATAGACCCCTAGGGACAGGCAGAAGGTTAAAAACTTAATATGTGAGAATTATTTCTTTAAGAAAGATGGTTTAAAACAAAAAAATTTCGATCGATTTAACGAATTTTTCGATTTAACAAATTGGGGGTACAACATAAGATTCGTTATATTGGACGTCCACTGTACTAAAGAAAATACAGATATTTAAAAAAAACGTCAAAATGACCGCAATTGTCTTTCTTTTTTTTTACATATGAATCGACACTTGTTCAGAAAACATTATCCATTTTTCAGAAATGTACTTCTTAGAAAAGTCAATTAATTCAGGTGACTCTAAAACCACAAAAACTTGCAACAAAAAATAAATAAAATAAAAAATGTTAAAAAGACATTCGTAATCCACAGTTAACCAGCTATAACTCACCATTAGCAACTTTTGGCCTTTGTCATTTCTTTTGAGCAGATATTTTTCTTTATCTCTGGCTTCATTCGATGAAGAAAGAGATTTTACCTCTGTTGTTGCTCACCGAACTTTGCATCGAATACTTATTCCTTAACCCAAACAACAGCAATTGGAACATCGTTGGCATAGATTTAAGTTGTACAAATTATTAAAGTATGAAATGCTATTTCTCAGCTTTTCTGAGTTATTCTATGAAGAAAAAAATAAACAAAAATCAATAAAATGTAATAAAATGATGGACACCATAATCTCTTCACTTCCAGTTGGAATCAGTGCTAAGATTCCATTTAATATGATTTTTTCAAGTAATTTTTATAGTTCAAATGGTTTCATGTAATATTTTTCTCTTTCTTTCAGATTCAGCTGCATCTTCGAGTAAAACAATAAACTTAATTAGGTGAGTTTTTCTTCATACTTCTAAACTACTGACAACTAAATTGGTACTAAAAAAATATGTATGTCGGTTTATTATTAGTCATGAAACATTAAATTAACCCATGGGAACCCAAGAAAATGCTTAGTAACGAGAAGTCTGAGTACACTATTCCACTCGTAGTAAAAAGATAATAAAAAAAGATCTTGCTTCCAAACTTTTACCAACCACTGCTCTCAGCTTTTCAATAAACTTTTTAATAGAAGAACTGGTGAGCTTCTGGCTTACGAAAAATTTTTGTTCTTTGCATCCGGAATAGAAAAGAGAAATGGTCCAATTTTTTGTTAAATTTTTCTATAAAATGTCAGCTAGACGAATGGAAGTTCGTAAGTAGATTATTAATACTTATTTATTTAATACGTTTTGGATACGCCAAATTACCGCCAAAGTTTATGAAGTTTAAGAAGAAAATACCAAACATTTTATAAGAAATGCGATATGAAGTTTGCTAATGAAAATGGTGAAAATAGTTTAAGAAATGTCTTGTGATTTTGTTTTGGATTAAAACAATGCAAGTACAATTTGCAATATAAGTACTTCTAAGCTGCCCAGAACTCTTACTTTTTGTTGTTTTTTTTTCTACGTCTACGTTAATCGGTTGAGTTTTTCTGCCAGCGTAGATGATTGGCCTGCCACAGGTAGTCCTAAGTGATGACGCTGCCATCTACCGCCGCTTAGGAACGACGCCTCCGATGTTGTAAGCTACCGCTCATAGCTCCATCTGTTATGAAAAAGGAGGTAACAGCAGGATGGTTGTGGACTTCGCTAAGATCGGTTTGGTGCGCTTTTTTGCGCTATATGTTGCTGAGCTCGGGATTATTTAGAGGACTCTTACTTAGTCCGATCCCTCACTAATTTCTCCTTTCCAATAAAACCCCCTCACAGAGATTCAATCTATGACTCAGAACTTCAACCTACACCACGCTCGACTCCCAAAAATCGCCTGGGCGGTCGATGGCAGCAAATTATTCGGCACAACTTAAACGAGTTGAAAATGTGTATTAAATAAATTTGGGCATATTTATTGATTGCCCGATATGCGCACTTAGTCCATTATTAACCATATTCTCGCGTTTATCTTTTCAAATATTGCCCAGAAATAATTTCCTTTTTTTATTGCTTTCCATTACGCACAAAGTAAAACAATATGCGAAAATTTCAAAGTTTATTGATTTAAATTTTGGTAAAGCGCCTGCGGTCACAAAAGTTTATATTGAATTGAATCTAAACGTTTCTTTATTGCAGCTGCCTTCGTCAGAGTGGCCTTCGGTATTCATGTCATGACGCGCACTGCGCAAAAAAAGTGCAAACTTCGCCCTCAACCGCTGAAGCTTTTCGAAACCAGAATAAATTGAAATGATGCAAAGCGAAAAACCCATTAAATTAATTAAAACTTAAGGTCATGTAAGCAAAATCATGACTTTCAGGCAGCGAAAAGTCAATTTGATTTTTGACTGCCAACCACAAAGGCAACTAAGCGCCATTTTGGCAGCGTTCATGAATACTTTATTTTACACTCTAACATGTTGAGTTGATTTTATTTTAATGTAACATGTTGGCCAACAATAACCACATCATAAATCTTGTCAGATTATACTGACGGACGTTCGCTTTATTTGCCGGCAAAAGTAGCTTCTTATGCCAATGCACATTCGCAACAGCGGTATTCACCAACTTTGGTGCAACTGTTCTGGGAACTGAACAACTTTACTGTAAATAATTACAGATATACGAAATGTTGCTCTTTTTCTTCTCTAGTTTCAATATTTATTGTATTTTCACTAATCTTCTTTATCTCTTCTTTTTTTCCTAACCTAAAGTAATCTAGTCTACCTTAACCTAACTAACACTATTAACACTGACACTATTGGTTAGCTCCAGAATACCGAAAGTCGAGTCTAGGACTTTGCCGCGTACGGACGTGTTTTCAGTCGCTATGTCGCTTAGATCTCGTTGTGCTTTGTGCTCTAAGTCTATCGCCAAAGACTCTGTCGTAAATTGTGCCCTCTGCAAGTCTGCTTTCCACAGCGCTTGTTGTAATGGCATAGACGCTAATGTGCTAAATTTAATCCAGAACAACATAAATTTGGTTTATAATTGTGATTCGTGCTTAAACTCTAATTGGCATGCTGTTGTTGCTGATCTTATAATTGAATTTAGAGAGCTTAAAATGCAGCTCTCCTCTGCTTTGCCTAATCTCTGCAATAACGGTATTGCTGGCCCGTCTCATATTGCTGCCGCTGAAACTACGAACAAGTATAAGAGCTCTAATGTTGTTGTCGCAAATCGAGCTGCCTGCGCTCAATTCACCGCCCAACAGAACTGCTCCACCTCAAAGTCTCCACAACCTAATGCTCCTGTGCGCTCTCCTACTCGCCCTAAGACTGCTGCTGTTACGACTTCTGCCCTCTCATATGCTCAGACTGCTGCTGTCGCTGGAGCTACGCTTGCCGCTCACTCTGCTACTGAAGGTATCGCTTCTGCTGCCGCCGCCGTTTCTCCAGTTCTTGCTGCTGTTGCTACTGCATCGCCAAATGCTAATAACGCTCCTTCACATTCTGCTGTGCGTTCTTCACAACATAACAACTGGACCAACATAAAGCGTAAAAACAAAAGAGATCAGCTGCTTGTTGTTGGCTCTAGTGCAAACTCGGAACTCGATGTAGCTGTGCGTTTGAAGTGGCTGCACTTGGCTTCTTTTTCACCATCAGTCTCAGCTGACAACATCACTGACTATGTTGCTAAACATGCGGACGTTGAAAAGAGGTTTCTCGCATGCTACAAATTAGTAAAGAAAGATGTTTCGGTGGAGTCGCTTAAGAGAGTCAACTTTAAGTTGGGCGTCCCCGACTCCCTCTTCGAGAAGCTGCTAACACCAGATTTGTGGCCTGCCAGCGTCAACGTTCGCCCATTTCGGTTTTTTCCCAAAAGCGGGGTCCAGTATGTCGACGCTTGACCTTGCCGCCAAATTGCAAAGCAACTAAATCGCTGCGAATCTTTTTTCAAAACGTCTCTGGCCTTAGAACTAAGGGCCAGTTGGTTAGAGCCATGAGTTCGCAACTTGAATTCGACGTTTTTGTTCTAATCGAGACGTGGTTAAACATGGACTTTTTCGATGAGGAGTTCTTTGACTCCGCTCTATACAACGTTTTCAGAAAGGATAGAGATGCACTTAAAACTGGATATATGAGAGGTGGCGGTGTACTCGTTGCAGTTCAAAATAAACACCGCGCATCTGCTTTCTCTCTTGACAATCAGGATTCCCTGCTGGACCAACTTTGCGTATGTGTGCAAGGCTCATCGGGGTCGCTTTTTATTTGTGCATCTTACATCCCACCGAATAGTGCTGACAGCCTGTACAAAGCGCATGTCGATAATGTAATGTCACTGGTTTCGAGTAAGCTCGGCAACAATCATCTGTGCGTGCTGGGTGATTTCAATTTAACTAATATCAAGTGGTCTCATATTGACAATAATCACGTTTTAATTCCTAGCAATATCAACAGTTCCTGTGAAATGTATTTAGTTGATAGTTTCTTAAGTATCGATCTTTTGCAAATTAATGGCTGCTGCAATAATCTTGGCAGATTCTTAGATTTAGTATACGTTACCAACGGTTTAAATTTTAACCTATCGCAATGTCATTCTGATCTTTCCACGTCGGGCTTGCATCATCTTCCACTGACTCTTGAACTTGATGTCTATCAATTTTTACCTGTCAGTCATGATAAGCCCGCATTATCGTTTAATTATAAACTTTGTAATTTTAATAGTTTAAATTTACTGCTGTCGGATCTAGAATGGGATAATTTGCTGCTTAATGCAGATGTAGCGTTCTGCTACAATGTCTTTAAGGATAAAGTTATTGATGTTTGCCGTAATAATATTCCACTTGTTAGGAAACAGAAATACAAACTGCCATGGCAAACTAAATCTCTTATGAAGCTAAAAAACTTGAAAAACAAATGGCATCGGAAATTCAAAAAAAATCGTGAGATGGCCTATTTTGATAATTACAAGCATTACTCAAGACAATTCAATTGCTTGAATAAATTATTGTATAAAAAGTATATTTCTAACTACGAAGCGAACATCAAATCTAATCCTAAAGCCTTCTGGCAATTTGTAAAGTCTAAAAAGTCTCGTTCCAGTATTCCTTCTGCTTTATTCTTTAAAGATAAGGCTGCGCTTTCCACCGCGGATGCTGCTGACTTATTCGCTGAATTTTTCAGTTCCAATTTTACTTCAGAAACTGATAGTGATGCTGACTTTTTAAGTAATATCAAGGCATCAGTGAATTTTGGATCCCTTTCACTATCCACTGAAGACGTGGCAAATGGTATAGTACGGCTTAAAACATCTTTGCAAACAGATGCTGATGGCATATCAGCGATTCTGCTCAAAAACTGTGATGCACTTATATATCCGTTGAAGGTGATTTTTAATAAATCACTTTCCTCTGGTGTGTTCATTGAGGATTGGAAGCTGGCATTCGTCTCCCCCATTTACAAGAGTGGAAACAAGAGCGACGTCGCTAACTACAGACCTATTTCTAAACTCTCTACTGTCTCCAAATTGTTTGAGTGCATCATTAAAGACAAAATGTTTTTCGCAGTGAAGAGTCTTATCTGCCCTAATCAGCATGGATTTATCCCTGGGCGATCAACGATAACTAATCTAGCAGTCTTTACAGAGGACTGCATCTCTGCATTTCAAAAGGGTCTCCAGGTAGATACTATCTACACGGATTTCTCTAAAGCCTTTGATAGAGTCTCGCACCTGATCCTACTCAAAAAGCTGACCGACATGGGTTTTCACTCGGTCTTTCTGGCTTGGATCAAGTCATACTTGAGTAATCGTAGGTGTGTGGTAGTTGTCGACAATATTCCATCTCGGCCGTTTGTTGCAACTTCCGGGGTACCTCAAGGTAGTATTTTGGGGCCTTTGTTTTTTTCCTTATTTATAAACGACATCAGTAGTTGTTTTTCGGGTTCTAGTTTTTTGCTTTATGCTGATGACTTGAAAATTTACTCAACAGTTAGGGACTCCGCCGATTGTCAGGCGCTCCAAGCAGAACTTGACGCTGTCAACATGTGGTGCTCTCGCAATCGTTTGCCGCTAAACATTAATAAATGCTTTAAATTATCTTTCTCCAGAAGCAACTCTGTCCTTCAGACTTCCTACCGAATCTCAAATACTTATTTGAAATCTCTTACTGAGACTAAGGACCTGGGGGTGGTTTTTGATGCAAAGTTGTCCTTCACAAGTCATATAAATTCCACCATTGCCAAGTCTTATGCCATGTTAGCTTTTGTGAGACGCAATAGTTCCGAGTTCTCCAATCCTTACACTCTCAAACTGCTTTACACCTGTCTTGTCCGCTCGAAGTTAGAGTATGCCTCGTTTATCTGGAGGCCATATCACTATTGTCACGTTAATCGCCTGGAACGTATTCAGAAGGTTTTCCTACGTTTCGCTCTGAAATCACTACACTTTCAGGATCCTGTTCCTTCTTACTTCTCGCGTTGTAAGCTCATAAATTTAAAAACCTTGCAGGATAGAAGATCCATCCTATCTTTGTCTTTTGTTTTTGATGTTGTTTGCGGGTTGGTTGACTGCCCTTCCCTCTTAGAGAGGATTCACTTCAACATCCCTTCTAGATCTCTCCGGCACTTTGATTTTTTCAATGTTGGTTTCGTCAAAACGAATTATGCTTTAAATGCTCCTCTTTTGCGAGCTCTAATAGAGTTTAATAAGATCTCAATGAATTTTTCGGTGGATTTCACTATTTCTAAAGCAATTTTTATGAACTTTTTAAACTCTGTTTTTAATTAAGTTTATCGATTGTTACGTAATATTTACATTGTTACTTATCCATTATGGTGTTCTTTATTAGTCAGTAAGGAAACAATTGTTCTTTGACTAATTATAAATAAATAAAATGAAAATGAAAATGAAAATGAAATACCATAAGAAGGGATTCACAATGGGCCATTTTGGCCTCCGAGTGGAAGTGCGGTCCTGCCGCACACACCCTTCCCTACCTAACCTAACCTAACTTAATAACCCAATCAAACCTAACCAAACCAAAGCAAACTTAATCCAACTCAAGTATCACTTTGACTTTTGAGTGACTTTAACGAGTTTTTTTCCTGTTTCGTTTGGTCTTTCTTCCTTTATTCTGATAATTGACGCCTTCTTTGCGTATTAAACTTTTGGACACGTCTCGTTATTAGTTCCATGAATGCGAGCTCAGAATTGGCCTGATCCAGAATGTTTTAAGGAATCTGTCTATAGTCCCTACAGGTTTTAAAGAAACATTCGCTTTTTCAGAACAAGTTGTGAACGAACAAATCGAATGCTCAGATTCTCGTGGGAGATGTTAGAACAAAAACAAATTCTTGGAGTTGGAATGAAGATTTTAGAGCACAACTTAAATACTTACTTTTCCAGGAAGAAATTCGATTGTGAATCAAATTTTCTTGATTTGTAGCAACTAATCTTTACATAGAACAAGTATCTAGAAAGGACTTTAATATCTTAATTTATATTGTTGAAATATTCAATTCTACTACCAAGCAGCAATCGTGAACACCGTTTATATAAAATATGTGCGCATGTATGTATGTGTGTGTGTAGTGACAGCAAACATGTCTCAAATGGTTAATGATGAGTCAAATGAAAATTTCATTTAGTTTTTTATGCCTGTAGCAACCACACACAGCCACACAACATTCGTATTTGTTTTGCAAATCCTTTGGCTCACCTCGTCCGTACAAGGTTAACCACATTTCACATGTTCAGAGTGGGCAACACAAAACCGCCCACGACTCGACTCGACTCGCTCTGTTAACCCATTACTGTTGAAATGTTGCTCGGTTGCCCCGCTCCGCCTCGGCAGCTGCTCCGTTGTAAATGATTTATGGGTCGTATGAGCAACACACAATTGCGCGTCACGCTGTATGTCTCTGTCCGGACACACATGCACCGCACATCTGTCGACGTGTGGGTGTGTGCGTTTGGTCAGTTAATGGCGCAATATTTGTTTTGCAAGATTTTCATTGTTCTCTCGTTGCCGTCGCCATCAGTGAGTGTTGGTCTCAGCGTTGCGGTTGCTGTCGGCGTTGCACTGGCGGTGTCAACAGTGTTGTGTGATGGCGCAGGCCTATGGGTCGCTGTGCATCAGACGAGTTGATTATGAGGTATTTTCATGCTCTAAATTACACACCCACATACTACATGAGATTTCATTTTTCCTAAATAAAAAAATAATACCATTGCTATGTGTTGGCCTAGATTTGCGCCCACGCACAACTCATGTGAATAGTTGGACGTATGTATCTCTCTTGATTTGATCAAAAGGTCTGGGTTGACAGCTGCGATATGAGCTGAGGACATTTGACTGTCCGAAATGTACTAATCCCTTCGGAGGCGAAAGTGGTAACGCCTACTTACTGTTGTTGGCAATTTATACAATGCTGAATTGTGTTGCATGACAGCTTACTAGTTACACACTCCAACAGAACTTTGCGTGAATGGGAAAAATTATTTAAATTTGGAATGAAGAATTGTGTGGTGCCTTTTTAAACTCAAATCGCTTACTGCAGTTTAAAACATTTTCATATTTAATTTAAATTGCTTATACGACACGTAGTACGATTTAGAATTGATTTGAATTTTTCATAAATAACATTGGTTATAAGGGGATTGAAATTTATGTGTTTTAAAATAGTGCACTAAGGAAAATATTCACAATTTTTGGCTTTTGAGAAGAAGATCCTCACCCCAAGAGACCGGAGCCGTCATTTCTACCCTGTCCATCACTATGATCACAAATAAATATGCTTTTTTCATATTTTTTCAAAATCAGAGGAAAAATATCTAAAACAGAATTTTCTTTCAGAATTTATAGAACTTCTCATGTCTACAGGAAAATTGTCTCTTTGTTTTGATTTTTTCTAATTTTCTAAAATAATACGTGATTACCGCTAAGAGGCAAACAGGCAAACAGGCTCACCGTGTCTATCATTCTGATCACAAATAAAAATGCTTTTTTATACTATATTGATTCAAAATCAGAGGAAAAATGTCTGAAACAACTCCTCTTTCAGAATTTATCGAACTTCTTATGTCTAGAAAGAATTGTTTCTTTTTTTTTAATTTCTTTTAGTAATTTCTTAAAATTTTTTTAAATAATACACAAATAAATATACTTTTTTATATCGGTTCAAAATCAAATATAAGGTGGAGGAACTATATTTTTGTAGCATTTATCGATTTTTCTTATGTCTACAGCAAAAGGTTGAATTTTGTCAACCGGTGTTATGGGTGCATATTATTTATGTATGTATTGTCAGGCAAACGGGATGAGTGTGTATCCCATGAAATAGAGTTGATGATGATTTAATGATTCTGATGACTTCGTATTTTAGCATCTTTAATTATTCATATAAAGTATAAATTTGAAGCAACTATGCAAAATATATGCTTGGATTAGTTGTCTTCAAGTTTGTAAACCCAAGTTTATAAACCCTGTCGCTACAGGTTTTAACTGGGGGAAAGTTAAAATTTTCAATTTATCGATTTGTGTGGTTTTTAACTAATTTTTTTTTAGTTTTTATTACCGAACCCTATTTTTTTAGAGTGTTGTTATATGACAGCAACTATGTCCTTCTGGCTGTAATAATTACTTAAACATAAAAGTTTAATAAATAATTAGAAAAAATTAAAAAAAATATTTAAAAAATACTAATAATTTACAAAAATGATTAAAAATAGAATATTTTTTAATTTACTTTAGTTAAAATTTAAAAAAAAATTTATCTGATTTGTGTAAAAAGTCAAATTAAAAATTTCTTTTATTGTTTATGCTTCTTCTTTCTTATATAACATTCAAAAAACGTGTTTAGTTATCTTTTTTAAACTTAAGGGAGTGTTCCCGGGTAGAATGCCGATTTTAGGCTGTTTTTCAAAAAATTATTTTGGAGCTACAAGGCAACATGCAATATTCTGGTTTTTTGCTTGTTGTTCCTTATTATTTGGAGAACAGAAACTCATATTTGTGTCAAACAATTTTATTTTCTAAGTACAAAGTTTCAGTGGTCAATGTGACCTTGTTTTCACTGCTGGCCGATAATAAATTTCGGGAACCAGTAATCTGAAACAGAAATGGGTATGCAATTATTAATCTGCAATAAATTCCGCGGATGCTAAACCACAGTTTTAGTCAAAATGTTGATTAGAAACAAAATGGCGGCCATATGAAAAAAAATTGTCCAGTTTTGCCACCTTTTTTTACCTTTAGAGTGCTTGAAAATATATTTAACAATAATTTTTTGATGAAAACTTTGGTTTAGCATCCAATGAAAACTATCTAGAACATTTTCCCAAAATTTCAAGTCGATACCTCTCATAGTTGCTGAGAAAAGTTATCGGCCAGTACAAAAAATGTGGTTTCGAGAAAAACGCGTTTAAGGGGAGGTTCTCCTCTTTTTTTTTCAAAAAATCAATTTTTTTTTTTTTGATGAAATGAAAGGTATGAATGTCGAGAATATGTGTGCAAAAGGATTTTTTGATACGACGCGTATTTTCATGGGAGAACACACCTGTCTCACGCGCGCTACGGGACGCTCCACTGCTCTAATTTGCTTCAAACGCGTTTATCTCGAAACCATTTCTTTCATCCTAACGTCAAGCGTAACTCATGATCTACTTATCCGAGTTACTTCATCTATAGCATTTCTTAAAGGGTATGATTTTTTATATGACTTATACCTAAAACAAATATAAACAAATGTGTAATAATAGTCTTTTAACAAAAGAAAAGTCGAAAAAAGATGGTAAAAATTGAACTTTTTCTATGATTATGCATAAATTAGATGATTTTTTATAAAAATTATTCAAATAATTATTCTTATACCTAAGTCATAGGGAATTTAATATTCTTTACTATAAAAAAAAAATTTTTTATTTCAGTTCACTACAAGTGGCTACAGCCTTGACGTTTCCGAACAATGTCTCGCTTGCAGAGGTTGACAAGACCCGCCATTTTTGGGCCGCCATATTGGATTTTGTAAAAAAAAATTTTTTTCTTGTATTTTAGAAAGATGGCTTAATAAACCATCAAAACCGTCTATTCGTGAGTCGTTTCATTATCCGACAGTAAATTAAAGAATTTCGCTTCATTTTCGGCCGAAAAGAGGAGAACCTCCCCTTAAAGTATCATGCGCAATGTATCAGCGGAGCAAAAAGAGCTGAGATTACTTCAATTAACATGCAAAAAAGTGGGTACTGAGTATGCGGATTGAAAAACGACTTTGGGGGGTGATAGTATATAGTATAAGGTACAATAAAACGCCCACAAAAAAATCGATTTTTTCAAACTTCTACCCAGGAACACTCCCTTAAGGACCAATAAAAAATTCAGTCCTGAAACCATAGAGAACTCAGACGTCTACAAAGTAGCATGTTGCCATATGGCAACAAACTAGCGAAAGGGTAAATGGCTTGCAGTATTTAAATAACCCGAACTGCAAGGCATAGCAATTAGTAGTAGCAATAGACCGGTGCCATATTCTTTCATACCAGTCATGAAAATTCATGGTCATCATTTATTATGTAAAATGATACAAATTCCCAAATACCTTTGCCACTTTTACAATGCATTAGATTGCATGAAGCACAACTCAAAGGTGAAAAATAACATATTTCATGATTCCACAGCTTTAGTCACCCGACAAAAATTGGAGAAGCTTGGCTGGGAAGTCGGAAGGAAGTCAGATTATAATTTATTCCGGTCTCTTCAAAACCCACTACAGGGAAAGAAATTGAATTCAAAAATGACTGTAAAAATCACTTGTTCCAGTTTTTTGTCCACAAACCACAGAAGTTCTATGAGAATGGAATCATGGCTTTACCAGAAAGATGACTTCGATTGATTCTGTTAATTTAAACAAATAAAAAAATACAGTTGAAATTACTCGAAAAATACCACATTAATTTTTCCATTCATCTTTACTTTTGCTTCAACTGTTCATCCTCTGAGTTATGTATTCTCTTTGGTTCGCAGCTCTTATTACAATTTTTCACCGCAACCATTTTTCGATTTAATTTTGATCAATCATAACTTTTTAGAGCAAACTGTTTAATAGTGCGTCAAAAAGAGAAAAGGTCAGGAAATCGGATCAGCATTATTTGCTGCTGAATCGTCTCCGTTTATCTCGCCGCCTCTGTGCAGTAACTAAGCGTAAAAATGCTTTTGATATTCAAAAGCATTAAGTATGCAAATGCAAACCTATTATGCATAGTTGCACATCAACATGCCACGCATAATCAATGAGTGGTGGTGTTCACAGTCTGAGAAGAAGCCTGTTGGCAGGCTGTAAATTATGATAGTGAACGCTTTGGGGTCAAACTAAAGGAGAGCCAAACTAAATGCTAACAAATTAAGCGATTCTTGTTTACTTTCGACACGGCCCATACAACTCTGGACTTAGTTGAAGGACACTCAACAAAAGTAAAGGAATTTGGCAAATCCATCATCTGTCGGTTGATTGATTTTGTTGTTACTTAGCGCAAGTTTGCGCTGACAGAGTGAATTCTCCTAATTTATGCACATAAGAACTTTTTTAGGGAATCTTCAGCTGCGCGTGTTTGTGTAGCTTAATTTGTGGATTTTCACTTGAACCGTTATTGCAAACTTTCACAATTAGAAATACACATTAAGTCAGTGTGTCGTATAAATAATACGACAATCAATTATATCGAGTGGAATACTAAATCGAAAGTGACTTTATTTTCTCGGTAAATATTGATTCAAGCGAGCACAAACTTTGGTGGTATATGCATAGTTTGGGCAAAATTCGGTTAGTTAGACCATTTGGCTCACATGCATAGCGGAATAACGGTCTCGGAACTGTCGAACTGACGGTTGCTTAGCTGCAAAGTTCTTCTGCTGGCACAAGTTTTGTTTTAAAGTGACATAACCTAATTGACAACTGCAATAATGGTGTCTTATGTAATTAACGCACAACTTAACGGATGGCGGGATTTTCTGGCAGCCCCACGGCACGCCGAGAGCATGAACAGTCTTCTACAACAAAGAATGGCCGGATGTCAGGAGGCAGCGTGCCATAGCGAAGAAGAGAATGAAAGTGAAAGTGAACGAATGGGAGGAGACGTCAAACAATGCGCAAATAAAGGAAATAAAGTTAGGGGAAACTGGGGTACATTTGACACTTTTTTTTTAACCTATATTTCTCGAAACGTGATTGATGAATTTTAAAAATCAATGCTGCTTTCTCGAAAGTGATTATTAAATTTTGGAAATTTAAAGTTATTTTTTATACAGAAGATTTTGTTCGTTATAATTTCATATTTTTTGAAAAAAAATCATTTTGTCAAATGTATCCCAGTCAAGGGGCACATTTGACTTTGGGAGGGCAATATTTGACATCTATATTTTGAAAGAAAAAAAAATCGCTTCTGATTAAAAATAAGCAAAATTTCGTTATATATTTTTTAATATTTCATTTTACGCGAAGGAAAAAATAAATAATAGATACTTTATTTATAAAACTCTAGTTAACAAAAATTGAACACAAAAAAAAATAATAATTTGTATAAAAAAAAAACTTATTTTACAAAATGTCCAAATATTTTGTTAATCTTAAAAATAAAAATTAAAATAATATAAGTTAATCTTAAAAATATATTTTGTACGACAACGTGAAGTTGAAGCCGGATTTTCTGGAATTTGCAATTTTAACTCGATTTCGCTACGCATAATGTGCCCCATTCAAAAATGTCAAATGTACCCCATTTACTTTATTTTACTTGATTTCATTTTCTTACCTAAAATACTTTAATGACCTTTCATTACATTTTTCGAAATAATAAAAATAATGTAAGTAAAATTACTTTAACACTTTGAGATATTTATTAAACTCACTTCACAAATTCCTTACATATCACTGTCACAAAATAACAGAAACTCCCAAAAAAAAAAAAAAGCACATGCTGCTTCACCAAAATTTGCGCACAAACTGTCAAACTTCATGACGCTTTATGAAATCACGTGTTTTATTGTGCCCAATAGAGACACTTCATTACTTGCACCGATTTGATTTCAAAACGGCCAAGGCGAATTAATACAGATGACCTCGTTGAATGAGGCGAATTGATTTTTTTGGTGGAAAAGGTCTAGATTGTCAAAATGCCTGTTAAACTTTGACAGTTTAAAAATGAAAAAAGCAAGCTTTGTTCTGATTGGCTGATTTTGACAATCTAAACCCAGAAAACAAAATACATTGAAATTTTGTTGTTGCCCTTACGCTATCACCTGTATCAATTCGCCTTGAAAACGGCCATAATCAAATGTGCTCCAAAGTCAAATGTACCCCAGTTTCCCCTACACAAAACTCGTGAAACTTGCGTAAGTTTAATTAATTACTTAATGGATGGCAATGTGCATAGAGAGAGAGAGAGAAAATAAAAGCGAGTGAAAGTGAGAGTGAGTGTGTGTACCTGCAACTAAATGTAGTTAGAATAGATATATAGCCATCTCGGTGCCGTCCATAAATGTTTGTGCCAATAGAAAGTCTCACAACTGCAATAAGACGCATTTAAATACTTACGGCCGCAGAAGTTTTGCGCGAAAGTTTCATGGTGCAATTTGCGCAAAGTTGACGTGAAGTACACAACTCCTATTTGCCATTCTTTACTTGCATCTGTTTGCTTCAGTTTATTCTTCTTGACAGTCCGGCGCACCTGTCGATAAAGGCTCGAAATGAGAAGCTCGGACCAATTTAAAAGTTATACCCAATGTTCGCAGCAAGTGCGGGGGCGTGAATGAAAAATGATTCTTATTAAAGTCCGCCCAAGGTCGGCTACTTTATCTACTCAAATTTGTTTCCTTTACTTTACTTTCCTTTCATTTCTTATTTTTTTCACTTTTGCATTTGTTCTTGTTTATGTATTTATTTATTTATTTTTTTTTGAACAGTGAACAGTTCAAAAAAACTGCAGCAACAACAGCCAAAAGATGTTCGTCATATTAATCCTACACGCAATTAGGGGAATTTTCTTTTCTCTAAATCAGTATTTCATCAAAAGTACTAAGCGAAAATAATGTAATACAAAAAAAAAGCAAGAGAAGAAACCGCTAACGCACAAACATGATAACAGCAACAACGACAAAAAAAAATAAACACACGAAATTAAAGAGCCTTCTAGAGCCCCCATACCCGCAGATTAACTGTTAAGCAGGATATTGCCAAAGCTACTTTGCCTTTGGCGTTTTTTGCTTTCACTTTCACTTTCATTTTTTTTATTTTTTTATTCTGCTTTGTTTCGCATTTTTCCATGCTGGCTAAATCACACCAGCACCTGCCGTCATTAGCATCACTACACAAAAAACCACGAACGGTCGAGACAGCAAAACGGGAAACGCACGTGACTTCCGCAAAACGCCGAATCGTTGAGCTCATTCAGCGAATTTGCACCGATTGATGTTGCTGGCGTGAGATGGACACGCGCGGCAATATGTCATGCGGCAATCAGGGAAAAACACTTCATGCAAAGAAGAAGAAGAAGAAGTTCTCTCTCGAAGAGGCTGTGGGAAGGCGTGGTGGCATAATGCTGCGCCATGTCTGTGGCGTTGACTGCCTAGGCGATACGAATTTTAGATCACAATTGAACAAGACTTTGATTTTACAGTATTTCACAGTCTAAAGAAGATAAGTTTTGGTATCCAGATATTTCAATATGAGGTGAACCAGAAAAATTTTAGAATTCTTAAGGACACATTAAAAAAAAAGTAATCGTCTGATTTTACTAAAATAAACTGCAGTTTCTTATACATTTCTTAAACTCGAATTCACAAAAAAATTTAATGAAATATAATTAGCGGTTGCAAAATTTTTTAATATTTTTCTTAAAGTTCTTAGTTAGAGACTGGACAGTACGTTCGGTGACTATTGCATAGGCTTGCTTCCATCGATTTCAGAACTGTACATCATTTTTGCAAACTTTGTTTGTTTTTCTAAAGGTTTGCATCATTACAGCCCAATATCTTTCAATAGGCCGAAGTTCCGGGCGGCTGGGAGGATTTGCCTCTTTTGGGACCACCGTGACACAATTTTCTTCATACCATTCCATAGTTGACCTGGGGTAGTGGCTTGTCACTAGGTCTGCCCAAAACAAAACTGTTCCTTTATGCTGTTCAATAAATGGTAGAAGGCGTTTCTGCAGGCATTCTTCTATATAAATTCTAGAGTTAATTGTTCCTGTCGTAATAGACGCCTTGTTCCATAGACCGCAGGTGCAAATAGCTTGAAAAACCATGAAGCGTTTTGGAAATTTGGTGTATTTCACTTCAGAGTATTTTCTCTGTGTTTCATTCTTATTCTTTGTAGTGAAATAGGCATTCCCAGGCAACTGCTTGAAGTCCACCTTAGAGTAGGTTTCATCATCGAGAATCACGCAATCGAACTTGGTTACGCAATCGTCATACAGGTTTCGAGCCCGCGTTTTCGCTATATTTTCTTTTGCTTTCGACTGGTCAGGCACTTTCTGCTATTCGTAGGTCCTTAACCCTTGACTTCGCTTTTATCGCATCTCAGTTGATTGCGATGTACCTGATGCAGCTGCAACATCTCGAGTCGACCTCGTGGAGCTATTCCGATATGTGCTAACAACCCTTTTCAGCACTTCTAGGTTACTTGGACCCGTTTTTCTGCCTGATTCTTCAGCTCTCTAGATGGAGTGTCCCGCGTTGTAGTTGTTTATAACATTATAAACCGTCGCTACGCTCGCTTTGCTTTCCCTTGCAATGCTTAGTCAAGACTTCGATTTATCAGTCAAGTAAATGTCCAGTATTAATTTGCGGCAGCGCTCTTGCGGGCTGGACATGTTGACTAAAGTAGATCCAAGATGCAATTGACTAATATAGCAAGAAACTGCAATATTTATAGATACTTTCACTCGAAAATACCAGGATCCTAACTCTTGACATTTTCGTATGCTGGATGCGTAAAAATTCTAACATTTTTCTGGTTCACCTCATAGAAAGGTGCAAAAATAATGCAACCTTATTTGATTTTAAAGTGTTGATGTGATGATGATAATCCTTATAACACGCAGCAGGACAAAGGCGATGTTTTTTTCTGAACTGATGAGGGTCAAGCGTAGTGTTAGGTTTGGGCACGGGGCCTCACAGTGAGACGAGTCAGTACTAGCTGTGGCCAAAAGTAGAAGCAGTAGTCATAGGCTAATAAAATTTGGCGCACATGATTTTTTTATGATAACATGTGTCTGGAGAAAAAATTAACAAAATGGGTTAACGGACACGCCCCGTCCCCATATAAAAGTTTTATTAAAATCTCAATATCTGTGCCAAATAAAAATATATTTTCGAAATACTGAATATAGTAAGTTAATAATCTGAGCGAAAAAAAAACATAATCCAAAAATGCGCTGGATATGCCACGCCCATTGTGTATAGACATACTCAGCATACTAAAAAAACACATAATACGCAAATGTTCTAGTTATTCAAAAGTTTTTTGATTAAATTGAGTAAAAGAAAGTTATTCAAACATAAAATATTATTATTTCTATTAAAATTAACAACATTAACAATTTTCTTTAGTTTTTTCTTACAATCAAGCTTTGGTGCTTTCCACCACACATCGTAAATTTCATGAATTTTGAACGTAGGTGGCAAAAGTTTTATTTACAAAAGTAAATAAAACAAAAAAAGTAGCAAATACTTAGTAGCAATTACACTTTGTATATTTCCATTTTAAGTACTTGTAGTTATTTAAACACTGATGGGGGATTTTGCGGAATTTTTTAGTTGTTCACTTTGAAACTTTTTTGTTTACTTTTGCTTCGTACTCTTTATAAGCTTTTTTTAACGTGTAACTGTTACTACAAATATAGATTATGTAAACAATTTGTGGCATTGCCCGACAGAAATAATTATCCATTTTAATTTGATACTAAAATTAAAAAAATCTTACTTAAGTTACGCCTTTCAGGCTGTTTCAAAGTTGGAAGTCTGAAACTTACTTATAACGCTGTTTCTTTTTATAATTAAACTTCAACTTCAATGTCACCCTGTGACTTTATTAATAACTTTTTTTAAAAATGTTTTTTTCTTAATTTTTTATTCCAAAAACCAATTTTTGATACTTTTGGCCACACTCGTCCCATTGTGAGCCTTGCTTTATGGCACAGATGGGCCCAGTGTGATACCACAAAGGAAGTGGCGTTGTATTAATGCTGCAGGTCATACCGGTGCCTGATTAAATCAGTTTGATTCGTGAACGAATCCTAACAGGAAGGGCAGTGTTGGAACGAAGTACAATTAACTATGTAATAATTGGCTTATTAAGCTGAAAAGGATTGATGAGTCAAAAATATGAAAAGTCAATTAGGCAGTCGAGGGTCAATAAAGACTTTAGATAAAGACCACTATGGATCCAAATCGTAAATTCCAAACAGAAATTCGAAGGTCGAAATTCTAGTCGGACCTCAAGACACCAAAATAAAAATACGTTGTAGACAATTACAGACAAACTATTCTGCTCTGCGTCAAAGAAGCCATTAGACAATGCACTTATGTCATAGTTTGTTTTCCAGCCCTCGAAGCATCCTAAAAAGTCATTTTTCCGAATGACCTTCAACACCTTCTTCGATTCGGCTTTTATCTCCTCAATCGACTAAAAACAATGTCCCCGGAGCGGTCTTTAGTTTAGCGAATAACAAGAAGTCGAATACGGTGTTACGGAACGATATGAGTCGAATTTTTGGCGAAATAGTAACGAAAAACGAGTGCAGTGTGAGATGGCGCATTATCAGTGTTTTCGGTACCAATCGAGGACATCCTTCAAAATGGTATTGACTGATATGCCAATATTATCAGTTAGGTCTCTTATTGTTAGTCGACGGTTTGCAAGCACCAATTCCATGATTTAAAAGACATGTTGCTCATAAGTTGAAGTAAACGGTTGCCCGGGACGCTTTTCGTCGTCAACGCGTTGTTTGCCTTCTTTGAACATTTTGTGCCCATCAAATTTTGTTGGTTTTCATAGAGCTTGGTCCCCGTAAGCGTTCTGCAAAATTCTCAATGTTTCCACAGCGGTTATTCCATTCAGAAAACAAAATTTAATCGCACTTTTTTGTTGCATAATTTCAGACATTGTAAAAATCGAAAAATTCACTTTTTGTGCCGTACAAAACCAAGTGTAACTCAAACACTAATGAAATTTATGACTTGAAATTTTACAAAGATGTCTATAACAGTGCTGCCAATCTAGGAAACCAATATTTCGACGAAAATTTCCCGCGTAGTTTAAATCGACAGATTCCGGGACATTCCGACGGAGATTTTTGGACACAGTAGTATTCAATGTGGAACAGAAGTAATGTGATTTGACTGTTTAAAATGTATGACATTAAGTTGAAAAAATATATCGTTCAAATTACTACCTTCTGAGTTGATGCAAATTTGTGCTCGTTTTAGGACACTTTGGCTGCTAATTGGTGATTTCTTCTTTAATGTTGGCTTTTATATTTGCAAGATTTTTGGTTTTTCTGCCAATCAGCAAAAACCACATCAAACAGTTATTTTGAGGAGATGCAATGGCTCTTCATTTCTGCGGCATTTCATTTACATTTTCCGTTTCCCAGAAGGGCAAAAATTGTATTACTCTTATAACCATTTAAGTGGAAATGGGATTCGTCACTAATTTTTTATTTTGATTTTGAAAGCATATTTTTCTTGCACCAGGTTTAACAAAGCAAGACAGTAGTTAAGTAAAACTCACTTGGCGGTCAATGGTTTGCAATTTGTAAGGGAATATTTTCATCTTCATCAAAATTCGACGCAACAAATATCTGCTGATGGCAAATTGTATGTGTACATCGTCGTTGTTTTGATGTTTGTGGGTCTTCCGGACGCTGGATGTCCTCGACCACAGTAACGATATTTTCGGTCGAACGAGCAATACTTAGTGGACCCAATTTCCAAGACACACTCATCCAAATGCTTAATGGTTTGTTCACATAGTGCAAGACAACCACAAACAACAGATAGGAAATTGGTCAAATGCGCAATAAGCACTTTAATTTCTTACAGTGTATCAATGATCGGATTTAACGAGCTGAAAAATGTGTGTCTTGGGGAAGACTAATAAAAAGACAATGCATTATAGACTATCAGTCACAATAACATAGGAAAGAAGGTGTTGATTGGGGCAGATCTTCTATTGTAAGTGCGAATTTCTACACGACAGAAAAGGGCCTACAGTTTCATGTTGACTCCGAAAGGTGAGTTAGGAGGATATTGCCATTTCTTATTGAGAGAGCAGTTGCTGAAAAAAGTATTGTTTTAGTCTATATTTCAACCTATGTAGAACCTGCGACAAGCGGTTCAATCCACTAACCAGTGAGCAGTGATGACCACCAATTCGTGCAGTCGAAACCACTTAACTGAAAAAAGCCGCTTAACTGAAGTAGAAGACAAGGCCCCAATGCGAAATTGAAAAACTCGGTTAAGTTAAAGAATATTTTGGGTCCAAAATATAAATGTATACTATTTCAACTCTAAGTGAAAAAATGATGTGCCACATTTCATAGTTTAAAAATACTGCAATGTTATTATTTGGTCTTATTATTACATCTCTAATAAGTGGATAAGCGGATTTCGTTACATGGCAGTTGGCTTTTAAAAATGCAACTACATTCGAAAAATTCGGAATTAGAAGCTGTTTTCCTTTCACTCATCCGAAGTACTTTTAATTGAAAGAAATTTGACTTAACTGGAATAACCGAATAACTGGAAAACCGGTTAACTGCAACTAAAAGGCCTAAAAAATCTACTTGCAGTTAAGCGGACTCCACTGTAACAGCAAATCTAATCTAGTCAGGGTTTGTGGTTGATCATTGATGTGTCGTCAATCAATCATTTCTTACATCTTCATGATGTAAGAATCATCAATCACAATCATGGCTGGTGTACAGTCATGATGTGTTGGAAAAATAGCAAATCACGAAAGTCCGGAACAATGATGATCGAATGAGAAAAGTTGGAGATGGATCTAAAATGATAGTGACTGCGATTATCTATTAATCAAAAATTTATCGTGATAGTTATGTGCAAATTGGGTTTCCAGAGGTTTAGGTAATATACTAAAATTCCTCTCGGATGCTGCACTCACTGACGAACTGTGAGTTCATGAAGAGGGCAAAATAGATCTCCAAGGTCGCAATGCACTATCAATAATAATAATAATGTAACAAAAACTTTCTAAATACAAATCTACAATTTTTGAATATATAGAATTGGTATTGTGTCTGGCGCAACTTCTTAACCCATTTAGCGCTGATCAGTTTTGCATTTAATTTATGAAATTTATAATTCGAATGGGATTTAAGTATTAGCGATTTTTAAATTGAAAAGTGTAAAATTTAAGGTGACAATCATAGAAAAGGGAAACATTTAAGCTGCGCTGAGAACAGTGCGTAGCTATAGCAAAAGATTCATGAAGATGTACTTTTCTAAAGATATGTTTTTTCTTTTATTTTCAGCCATCTCTCTGTCATAACTTGAAAATATCTTTTAATAAACGATATTAAAGTCTTTTTGCCTAATTTTTTAGGCTGAACATATTCAACATAGGACATACAAGTCCTGAATCACGGCGCCTGTAATTGCATAAATTTGTTATTTGATGTTGGCAATCACTCCAAGGCGCTGCGGCCAGTGTGCACGCAGACGAGGCAGATAAGAAACTTTGCAACTTGTACGCAATTATTTGCAGCGGATAAGGCAAATGAGATGTTTTATTTGACGAGTTGACATTCTGTCGCGATGTAGCGCCCGCTTTTCAAGCCTTTTGCTCGCCTTGGTTGCTTACCTCTGTTCTGTGTTATTGCACTTTTTCGCCAGTTGTCCTCGCTTTGCCTTCTCGAGTCCTTTGAGAGTGTTTTTTCAACCTTGATTTGTTGCTTTTCTTCTTTTTTGCGTTGAATTCGAAAGCTTACACTGAAAAGTGGCGACAAATTCTTTGATTAGTTTCACCGCAAAGCAAACCCAAACTCAAAGCGAAATAATACAAAAACCCAATCAAAAATGCATAAAGTCGTAATTCCCCTTAAATTCAACGAATAAACTTGGCTTTGTGGAATTGAATTCGCCTAAGTAAGAAAAGCGAATTTATTACAATCCACCTGCCCAGCGAGCAGGCGAGCCGGTCGCTTTGGGCGATAAACTTGAAATGTTGTTGCGCATATATTTGCCACATTCAAGTGCTACGCGCCGCCTTCAAGGACCTGCTCCACCCAACCACTGCACTCCGGTTCGGCGCTCTCACTTCAGCACGAAATGCTTTGGCTCCATTTCGCTTCGATGGTAATTCGTGCTGCATTGCACATTTGCCTTTAGGCGGCACTTTGTACGGCTGCTGAATGCGCCCTACAGCCGGCACGCAATGTTTAACAATTACCGCAATCAATGCGGTAATCGTTATTTATTGCGCTAGTTAAAAAATTTATCGACCGCGGGCTGTGCGTCCAGCTGCCAGAATGCGTTGCCAGTTCAATGCGTTTCGTCTAACACGTCTCGTATTTGCAACTTAACCGCGGCTTAGTGTTCCCGCCCGGTCACGGCGAACCAATAACAACGCGCACTCTTCCACTCTCATACATACATACAAACATAAATAAATATTTGAGTTTGTGTGTTTGCCGATGTGCATTTTTATGCGTTGCTTTCTTCGTCGTTGGCTGGTTATTATTTCCCTTTTTTCATATGAAATATCCTTTAAGTGGCCATAAAGTGACTGCAATAATGCAACATTGGGCGATTTATTTATTTATTTGAAACAAAAAAAATAATAATCATAAATGCGAAAAGCAGAGGCCATTTAAAGTTTTACTTTTGTTGAAGTGCTCTTCCATGGAACTTCGACGTTGATGAAAAATTAATGAATTGCTTTGCAATTTACTTCGAATGCAGCTGAAGTGTGGCTGGGCAAATAGCAATGAACTGCACACCCACACACACACACTCTCATATGTGCGTATATATGATTCATTGGGAGTGGATTCAGGATTTCATTTGTGAGTGGTGGGAGTTATAACTTTTGAGCCGAATACCATTCGAAACCATATTTTGTGGCAGCAATTTTTGTGTTTGAAGGGAGGTTTGAACCCCCCAAAATCCTGTTTGCGCCACTGTGTATGTGTGTAAATGTGTAAGTTGTCTGCATTCTGTATGAAGCATTTACGTACGAGAGAATTTTCCGCTTTCAGGGTATTCATAAAGTTGCAAAAATATGACGGGAAGTGATAAATAAAACCACATAAATAAGTGAAGGAAATAGTAAAGAAAGCATGTAAATAAAACTACTCAAACAAGTGAAGAAAGTACGTAAAGTTTTCCTTAGTCAGTAAAAATTCAAAAGCGAAGAAATATTTCAATGCCTTTCAAATGAATAAATAATAAGGCCCCATTATGATAAGCGAAGAGAATAAAAAGAGTGCAAGAACGTAGCCAAAGGCGAAAGGTTCGCATAATTTCTTCAGTCTGCCAACGATTTTGCATACTCAAAGTTTTTTTTCTGAAGCGTTGGCTGTCTTTTAGCAATTCTTTTACAGTTTTTAGATTCGCTTACTATGAGATACCATCAGTCGATATGTAATGCCTTTAAATTTTATAAAAGATGGAAAAATGAAACACAGTTTCAGGTCAAATATTCACGGTTTTGTTCAGTAACTTGTTACCATTTTGAAGGTGATTCAGTCAATTTTCACAAGCTTCATAGACAAAAAACAGGTAGTAACTAATTACTTGGTGCCTGGTCTGAACTATAAGTTGGATGCATACGAACATTCCAACCAATCTTTCGAAACTTCTGGCGAGTCACCATCGCTGTGCGCGGCCTGGCGTTGTCCTGATGGAACTCCATTTCCCTATCTGATTGGCCAAAACTGTCCGATTCTGGACGATTGCTTCTTTCAGTCGGTTCAATTGTCGAGAGTACAGGTCCATGTTTAGAGTTTGGTTGTAAGAGAGAAGCTCATAGTAGGTGATTCCCTGCCAATTTATTTCATTTTGTCCTAATTGATTCAATTTTCATCACCAGTTGCCATCCGCTTCGGAAATGGGTGGATTTTGTTGCAATTCGCAGATGGATATTCAATTCATAAGTGGTTCAAAACAATTTTTTGTGCAGTCTAATCAGTGCTCAACACTAGAAAGACCACAAGTTTTTCATATCTACAAAGACTACATATTAAGGGGGAATAACACCTTTGAGGGTCCGAAAAATTGGTTTTTTTTTTTTGCTTAAATTACACTTTTATGTATACAGAATATAATTCCATGAACATTTAGTCGGTGAAGACCTTTTTCATGCTGAAAATAGCCATATTTATACGTAGCTTCTATGCGCGTGGAGATAAATCCAAAACTTCAAACTTGATTTCTGAAAAACACCTTTTTTCAAACTGGTGTACATCAGAACTCCCACAATTTTTATCAGATTCACTTGAAATACAATTTTTTCTTCTCTCAATAGACTTTTCCATGGAAGTACGTAGCCATTTTTTAATTGAACTGTTAGTTTTTTTTCGGGAACTCATTTAATGCAAGATTTTTGAGTATAAATGTTACGTTTATTGTTCAAACGAGTGTCAAATTCACAAAAATTAATATTTTTCAAAAATCCTACGTACTTCCACAGTTAATCTATCAATAATTACTAAATATATTGGATTTTTGTTGTAGGTCACACCAGTTAGCCGAAATCGTGTACACCACCCGGACTCACATGACGCAAGTGGTCCCTTAAAACGGTCTGAATTCAGTGTTTGTTTATTGATTTTCTACTTAAAAAAATTTGTTTGTAAAACTTGAATGTATAATAAAAAGATAACTTAAAGCCTTTTTTCAATAGCTCGATTTCTTATTCATTAAAAAAAATCGTAAAAAAGAGGCCGAAATTCAAGCTTCAAGGTGTTATTCCCCCTTAAATCCGCTGATATCTTGAAAAGTACACATCGGATTTGGCTAATTTTAATTGTAGAACCCTCCTTGTAGAACTAATTTTAGAACCCAAAAAAAATAGAAAAGTCATCAAAGCAAAAGTTCATAGAAATACTAAAGCAAATACAGATATTTAAAAATAAAAAATAAATAAAAATAAAAAAAATAAAAAGTGACGGACGGACTTGACCAATTCCATGAGTTTATCCGCATTTTCGACAATTTGCAGACAATTTCAGAGTGTTGCATATTTGGCATCAAAATTGCAATAAAATATATATTTCTTTTGTTTTAACGCCAATGCATTTCTTACCATTTCATACGTAGGTATGTATGTAATGTGTTCTGCATATTTTAAGCCGCATAGCACGTAATAAAATGTTTCAGTACCAAAAATATTCCATCATGGCAACATGCATGTTTTTTTTTAGATACAAACCTTTCTTTATACATATGTTTGTATGTGTGTGTATAAATGTAAACATATGTCTATATATGTGTTTATATGTAAATTCAAGTATATTTACAAAGTATATACACTCGAAGCACTGCCGCTGGCAACATTTTCAATGCATACTTGAACGAGCTTATAAATTGTCTCCACCGAAGGAACAAAATTATTGTACCTGAGTACACACACACACACACACACATTTCAAGCTAATGCATTTTCGTATTTTTTACTGAATGTTTTTTTAATGAAAAAACTCGCTCGATCGTTGTGCCTGCTGTCGATTGTGCTGAGAATTTTACATAAAATAATTTGTGTTTATTATGCGGTCTGCTGGCTTAGCAAACATCCCATCACTATTCAACCCGTCACTACGCCAACCACCTGTACAAGGACGACAGTACGGTGTGCAATGTAAGCCATCACAGCACAGCTAAATGTGCAGCAATTTGCATAACGAAATTAGAAAACGACACCAACATGTGGCTGGTGCATGGCGGCTGAGCTGAATCGATTAACACCAACCGGCAGCGTGCGCCGAGCACAAGGCACACATACATATTTAGTCCACACATCCAAGTGGCAAGCAAAATGAAAAGTCACACCGAGGCGACATGACGCCAATGCATACAAATTGCGAAAACACACCACTCGACACGCCCACGTGCCCACATGACATGCCACGACGGCGCCGATCAGGTTGACGTGCATTTGCGCTGCTTGCAGCCGCAAATAGATGTTTTAGTTGGAAGCGAGCAGTGGCGGAGGGAGGGGCCGACACACAGCACAACATGCCACAGTGCAACCGAGAAATGCACAAAGAGAGACGGAGGTGGGGCCGGACTGGGCCAACTTAATTTGTGGCCCGTTGTGGGTGGATGGCTCAGCGGCGGCTGATTGCAGTGCATTGGATTGGCAATCGTTCTGGCCTTTCGGCTAATCATTCTCAATTACAACTAATTTGCGCTGGATAGCTCGGAAGCGTAGTACGAGTACCAACAACAAATGCAATACATGTATTTATCGAGAACATCCACCTGGAAAAGTGCTGCAAGGAAGTGTTGCCTCGAGATTGTCGGAGTTTGTCGGTGTTTATGTTGTGTTAAATAGTAATGGGAATGAGATGATATTAGCTAAAGGACATTGTGATTTAATTCAGCACTACTTGTGTGTAAAATATGTATATCTGATTATGACAATATATGAACTTTATTGGTTCGAAAGTTATTAAAAAAAAAGGCTATTTGAATATCAGTATTTTAAATAATAAATAGATACAAAATCAATTAAGCGAGAATAATGCAATTTTGACACGTGATCAAGGAGATTTTGGGTTTTAACATACTTACTTTTCAAGAAAATTCTAAATAAAATTTCAAGGATATAAAGGATTAAAATTTTCAAAGGACCTTTTTCATATCCTTTTTTACAAATAGATAAAAAAAATCAATTTTATTTAAATTCTTGAGCCTTTCCTCTTTCATTTGATATATATATCGCCATATTTTAACGAAAAATACATATTTTTATATATTTTTTATTTTGTATCCCCTTCAAAATTTTGAAGTGCTTTTAAAAGGACAAAGGATGTAGAAATTAAAAACTGAGTACGCAGTATTGCTATGTTTGGTCTCTAGTTTAACGCCCATGCGGATTTTTTCCGGTGTGAAAAATTGTTTTTAATTTTTGTCGCACGGTGTATGTTAGTCAGTGTTCGGACCTGGCAAAACCAAAATCGTAATGACAGCTGCAAAAAAGCGTAACAACCCCAAAATTTGCGTAGTGTATTTTTGAATTTGCCCTAAAATAATTAAAAAATAATAATCATAAAAATGCATTACAAAACGTACAAAATTTTACTCGTTTTTGATAATCCATTTTAATAATCCGTTTTTTGCACATTTTGTTTCGGAAAAATTGTAGTAGATTGGGTCTGAAGCGCAGTGATGAAGTAAATTTTAAAATTTTGCGAAAAGCGTAGCAAATATACTACGATCGTAGTGTGGTCCGAACACTGGTGATAGTTTTTCAATAAGGATGTCTCAGCAAATGTCAAAGATATCATTAACGTTTAAATTGAAAAATATTTGGTGTATAGTACTTTGCCATTTCATTATGCATCGTTTTACAACTGTCGAACGTGTGGAAATTATTACAAAATATTATCCAAACTCCGGCTCAGTTGTAAATACGCAACGTGAATTTCTTAGTGAGGCCATTCGTCGTTGAAAAGTTTTAGCGTAATTGCACTTTTTTGGACCCTAAGCCACCAACCAAACAGAGATTGGTGCAAAGTGAAGGAAACATAGAAGACGAAGAAGAAGGAAGAAGACTCAAAAATGTCGATTCGGTGTCAATCATCTCAATTGGGCATCACCAGAGAGTCAACCCGGATTATTTTACCGTGAGTGGTCCTCGGTATAGAGCGATCTTAACGGACTTTCTATGGCCAAAGCTCGACAACATCGATACATGCAAGATGTGACTCCAACTCTGAAGCTTTGAAGAAGATATTTGGCGACTGATCATGCGACTTGATACCCCTCGATTATTTTTTCTGAAACTAGCTAAGACCTCCGTTTACGCTCACAAGCCAACCACTTTGAATGAGCTCGATGCCACATTCAAGGCGTCATTGCCGGAATAACGCCGCACGTATTGGACCGAATCATCAAAAATTGAACTGACTTCTTGAAACACTGCCAGCGAAGCCGAGGCGGCCATTTGAATAATGTGATGAATGTAGCTTTCAAAGAAAACCAAAATCAATTTGATAAAAACAAAACAACGTTATTGTTCAGGTCGTCGCCGAAACAACACCTTAACCTTCAGCACCACCGATTAACCCATTGCTGCCTAATGGGTAAAATTTTACCCATGAAAATTTATTTAAAAAAAAACACAAAAAAGTCAATGTTTGAGATCTCTCAAAACCATTGATAGGGATAGTTAGGGTAAAGATGGAACTACCTTAACCTAGTGAAGGTCACCCTAAAATTTCGCCATCTAGCTAGAGTTACCAGACTCCAAAAATCGTGAATTTTCCGGAGGTGGAAAATGTGGCGAAACGTAGTGGCCTTAGAAATTCACAAAAATCTGCCTTCTAACTCACCTGTAAAAAATACAACTTTTGTTCACGTGTTTAGCTGATCACTTTAAAAAGTATGGAAAAAAGCTACCATTGCTGCGTAATGGTTGCTGGAATATCTCAGCAACGTGCAGAGATATAAATCTGAAATTGTGTCTGATCATTTTGGGTCACTTCTAGGTCGTGTATGAAATTTTATCAAAATCGTATGGGCGGAACTGGTACCCGGCTAAAATTCGAAAATTCGAATATTCCAAAAATTCTTAGCTAAAGATAGTATTTTTTTTTAAACTGTAGAATTTGTTAATACATTGAATCACTTGTTATTTTTCTATATTTTTAAATTAATTTTTTTTGTTTTAAAATTTATTTGAATTTATTTACATTTTTATTCATTCACTTTTTTTAATCTGTTCGTTTAATTTGAAATTTTTAACATTTCAATAAGTACTCAGCTGAAGGATAATATTTTTTTTAAACTGTGGAAATTGTTAATACATTGAATCACTTGTTATTTTTTAATAGTTTTAATTTATTATTTTGTAGTTTTAAATTTTATTTGAATTTATTTATATTTTTATTCATTTACTTTTTTTAATTAATCTAATTTGAAATGTTTAACATTCCAATAAGTACTCAGCCGAAGGATATATAATATATTTTTTTAAACTGTAGAATTTGGTAATACATTAAACGACTTTTTATTTATTTAAAAAATTTTTTAAAAATTATTTCTTATGTTGTTTGAATATATTTATTTTTTTTTAATTTTATCTGCATTTATTTATATTTTTATTCACTTACTTATTTTACTCTGTTCATTTAAATTTATGAAATTTTTAACATTTCAATAAGTATTCAGCTGAAGAATAATATTATGATTTAAACTGTACAATCTGTAAATACGTTGAATGACTCTTTATTTAAAATTTTATTTGCGTTTATTCATATTCGTATGTATTTACACATTTTCATTTATGTTCTCATTTATTTACATGCATTTTTTATTGAGAATTTTGCACACAACACATTGGCCATTTATGTATTGGCCGGTTTATAGTCGTTTTGTATTTCCGAAAATAATTTAATGTCAGTATTTATGAATCTATTTTGCGTCACGACTTTTCCCCTTCAAAATTCGCTGAAAGCAAAGAAAGAAACAAAAATAAAAATAAAAATACTGCACCAAAGAAAACAAGTGAAAGGTTCTCATAAAAGTCTTAAATTAAAATTTACATAAAATTCATTAAGCAATTCGTCAAAAAATGGGGCGTTGTTCTGTGCGAACGCGCACCAGCCGACACCTCCTGCGGCGACACAGTTGTCCTCATTCATCAATTTCTGCGTGATGACGGCTTTTGTTGCCGATTTATTTGCCTCCTCTTTTTGGGTGGCTTTCTGTGTATGTGTGTGTCTGTGTGGCCAAAAGGATTCACGCTCACTGCAGTCACGTTCTGCTTTTCGCTGTTGGCTCGGCCCGTTGTTGTCTTTTGTTGCGTCTGTCGCTGGAGTGCAGCGCACAACAGTCGCGACCGTCTCAACTAAATAAACGCTTCATAAATATTATAATGTAATTTAAGCGTCACGTTAATGAGTGCGATGGCCCATGCAGACGACTTGGTTCACATTCGACTTGGCTGTTTTTGTTTTTTGTTTTTAAATTTTTCAGGCTACTCAATTTTGCACTGCACTTGAAACCAGCAGAACTTTAAACTCCCTTAAAGGATGAAATTTGAATTTGAAAATGTAAAGATGTGTTTTCACGAAAGAAGTGTGGAAATATTTAGTAAGGAAAGAGTGGTTTTCAGTGTGTGGAATAGATGCGGAAAAAAAAGAATTACAAATACAGGGCTGAAACGATGGATAAGAGCTAATTACATTAGTTTACAAATTCCAATAACATTAAAACCATAAAGACATAAATGTTTTTCTGGCGTTTTATCCCGCAAACACCAAAAATTGGCATCCCTAGTGGCTACTTGTGCATGTCAAAATGCAAAGTTAGTAGGGGTCGAACAAAAATTTAAAGAAAAACTAATCATTGTAAACTCTGTAAAGACGAATCACTGTAAAGAAATCACTGGCGGTGCCAATTGTAGTGCAACTAATCAATCAAGTTGGATATCTCGCATAACACAAGGCGTGTTGTAAGTTGTCAACAGTCATAGAAAACGAAAACGTTATCATCATTCTCACTTCACTGCTTCTCGTCTTTCGCCAGTCCTATCAGTTGACTTCCCTTATGCCCCGAACACAAAGACGACGGCAGCAACACGACTGTATCTGGCAAAATATATATATATTCTGTAGAATCAGAACAATCGTATGGGAACGATAATTTTGACGAGAGCACAACAACGCGAACACCGAACACAGATGTCGCTCAACATAAAACTATTCTCTATTTCGTAGGCGACAAAACCAAAGCAATTGGTATCATTTCATTTCATTTCATATTCATTTTTCAACTTCAACACTTCCAAACTTGTGAAAATTCAAGCGTCACAGAAGATATGATTGTTGTGCTGCTGCTGCCGCCATCGTTGTAATCACGTTGCCAACTACATCGCGACCATTGAAGCCGACGCCATTTTGCAGTCGTGTGGCCGCCGCCGTCGTCTATGTGTTCGGGGCATTAAGAATTATATTATTTAAAACTAATACAAACAAGTTTACATGCTAAAATGTTTATATTTCGTTGAATGCTACCACAGACTTTCCCAAAAAAAAAACCAATTGAATATGTAAACGCCACTTAATCGCTAATTAATTTCGTGGTCAGTTACTGTAATTCAATCAATCAACCGCACAGCCATTCGCGTATCTATGCGGCATTCAACTGTCAGTCGGGTGTTGATTATGGCGAACGTACCTTCGAACAGCATTGCCATACCACAAAAAGCCCTTCGTTAGTTGTTTGGGCCACACTTCCCCCATTGCCCATCGCCCATCGCCCAACTTGGCGCTGTCTCGTGTAATTCTGGACAATTTATTTCGCAATCGCTGGGCAGCGCGTCTGCTTGGGGCCAACTCTAATGCGACAACATAAAACTGTCCGCACATCGTTGATTCTACTCAGCGCTGGTCTGTCAGAGTACATATTCGACTTTTGTTTGGTTTATGTTTAGTTTTTATTGCAGACTATTTACATTCAGCGTTGCATGTCAGCGAACATTTGTCATATTTGTAGAGTTATTTATATGGAAATTTTGTTTTGTGTAATTTTTGTTTAATATGCAATATTTCACTCTCCTTTCAGTACTAAAACTTCCGTGAATTTGTCATGGCTTTGTAAATAATTGCAGCTTGTAAGCTCTGTCCATTCCAAGTCAGTTGTACAGTTTTAATTGAAATTGTATAAATAAGCGTTAATTTGAACAGTTTCACAATGTTTAGTTTCGTTCTTCAACGCTTACTGCTTAACCCTTTCATGGTGCATTAAAAATATGAAAACAATTTGAAAATTTAGCCTCAATACAGAATTTAGTGTTGTGTTACTAGTTAATAGGCAAAATAGAGCCATTAGCACAGCAAAGCCACCCCTGGAATTTAAGGTTATTTTCAATCGGTTCAAATGAGAGTTTTTTCTGGTTTATCCGAGATTCAGGGCTAATGCTTTCCCACTATTTGGACATAATACTTAGTTACTTTCCTTAAGGACATATTCAACTGAGTAACCGAATTAGTGATGTAATTCCAGTCTGAACATAGTTGATGACAACTTAACTAGGCCCAGCTCCAGTCTCAGCCGAACATTTGGAGGGGATTTTGGAAGAGATAATAACATTTTTATGCAATTTTTCGATTAATGAAACTAGTAGAATTTTTTTTAGTACGATTCCCATATGTTATCTTATACAGTCACGTGTCCTCCTTTTGTATTAGAAGTTAAATATTTCATCCAGAAACTCTATTCTATTATCGCTAGTAGAAGCCAATGGGGTCTATGTGTGGTCTCTTTGATCAGCCAGTCGTTCTTACCCAACTACCAAATAATACTTTGCAAGAAAACGACTTTAATATCTGTGGTTATCTAATTTGAAGATCACTGTACAGCAATTTTTTATCACCAAATTATTACTCCACAAGAATCATTAGTCAGAAGTTTTAATTAATTCATATACCTATATTTTTTTAAAGTTTGTTGGAAATGCTATCTTAATATATGTAACAATTTCTTTAAGTATATAAAATGTTCCCATCCTGAAAGAGTACACCTGTATTTATTTATGCAGTAAAAGTATAAAAGAAAGATGAGTTAAACTTTTAGGCAAGTCTTTAATTCTCAAACATCGATTCGTTAAGAATTCTAATGAATCAATTTTATGCTGACTGAGTGCTCATTCTTGAAAGATTTCTTTACTTACTTAGCTGATCATACTTAATAACTCATCACCGGCTGTCGACCTATTTCAGCATTTCTCTCAAAGTGTCTCTACGCCTTATGAGTCTTCTCCATCTGGTCTTAGAAAAGAACAACAGCACTTCTTCTTCTTAGTCCTTTCAATGCTAAGTCTTTTCAATGCTCTTCCCGCTAGAGTTTTCTATGTTTTGTGGTTCGTCTGAATGTGGAAATCGTGTGCTACTTGTAGGGGACTCGGACACTGCCAAGACTATGCCCAGGGAATATCCATTGCTGCTGGCCCCTAAGGATTGCCTAATACCCGTAGTATCCTTTAGGAGAAACTTTGAAGTGAGGTTCCCAACGCGCGGCCAATGGGACAACCCAGAGGCCATGCTAGGGGATCTGACGGATATTTTCTTCACTGACGGATCCAAGACCGATAAAGGTACTGGAGCTGGATGGCACCTCGAAGGAAGTCTCAACTGCTACTACTCACTGGGTGGGCTGACTACCGTCTTTCAGACGGAAGTCTCCGCCATTCCGAAGATAGCGGAATGGATAATCGGGAGGAAATGGTGCGGGAAACATATAGGAGTCTGTAGTGACAGTCAAGCTGCACTTAAGGCCCTGGAGAACGCGCGTGTTACCTCTAAGATTGTCCAAGAATGTAAGATGAAGCTAAAATCAGTCGCGAGACGTAATAAGCTCCAACTTATCTGGGTTCCGGGACACTGCGGTGTTCTAGGTAACGAAACTGCCGATGAACTGGCTAACTGTGGATCAGGGGGTACACACATGGGACCAGAACCGGGTTAATCACAGGACACAATCCATGGGGGCGACATATGGCCAACATGGGCATCATCGAGTATCCGACTTGCAAGCCTTGCCTGGAGGAGGTAGATAGTACAGAGCACTTTCTCTGTGCATGCCCTGCCTTCTCTAGAACGAGATTGCACACGCTGGGTTCAGATGTTATGAGAATGGACGAAGTTCATTCTCTCACCCTGTGTGATTTCCTGAGATTCATTAATGAGTCCGGGAAATTTGCACAGGAGACCTCATAGCCCTTTCTCCCTTTCCACCCACTTTCTCTTTTCTCTTTCCCATTCCAAACTCGTCTATCAACCTTTTTCCTGAGCCTTAAGTACAATGGGCTATAAAGCCTGAGTGCTTGAGGTAATGACCTCCCTTAGGTAATTAATGCTTGATTTATTCCTGGTCCTTGTCCCTGACCCGAACCTCGTTGCTCTCTTTTATTGGGGCATCGCCGGCTCATGCTCATTGAATAGTCCCCCTTGACCAGTGCAGAAGCTACGAAGATTCGAACGGGGTAAAAACAATACAAAGCTTTCTGCACCACTTCCCTCGGATCTGATCTACTTTATTATGTGCTCAAACTGATATGCTTCGAAAGAAGTCGGATGATTATCTCCAGTATTCAGTAAGAAGGGATTCACAATGGACCATGTGGCCTATCGAGTGGAAGTGCGCGCCTTTTATGACACCAAATCTCTGTTCCTAGAAGTCATTAATGTAATTAAGTTTATATAAATGATGGCACGTATAAACCGCCATTAAGATCCTTTTTGTTTCGAATAAGCTTCTAACAGTTTATGCTCTTAATCCTTTATCCATTACGATGGTTAATGCAAATCTTTCACTTAAAAACCCAAGTACAATTATCGACTACTGCGTGTGAACGGGTTAATGGCAAACACTGCGATCGCCGCGCAAAATTTCTTGTCTCCAAAGTTTTGCTTAAGTGCTTAAGTTTTTACCCATTCCGCGTTTTTTCGACGCTGACGTCATTCAAAGAAAATTAGTTGTAGACTCTGTGCAAACGTAGTTGGATTTGTTTATATATTCTGCTAAGCCAAAAGGCTTACGGATGTCGTGCGTCGGCGTTGAATGCAAAGTGTTCCCAGAAAACTGTCTGTACCAATAGTAGAAATTCATTAAATCTCAACAGCAGCACTTAAAGTCTAAAAATGGCAAAAAAAAAGTATTTATATTTCTTTTGTGCGCACAATCTGCGGATATAATTTATGGGGCGGCAAAATTAAATACGCACACATTAAAAAACATATTAAATTGGGCGCGTTCAAATCACATTAGACCCTAAGTGCAGTGGGCTGTTAGGAATCAGCTGGGCGGCGGACCAATTCCCATACTCACACCGCCCAATCTCAACGGTGTGTATGTGTCTATGTATTTTTATGTATTCGTATCTTGTTGTTTTTGTTGTTGTTGTTGCTGTCAACATAAATACTTTTATGCAGCCGTGTAAAATGAGTTTACTTTTCATACTGTTTAAATATGTGTTTGTGTTTGTATTTATGGTTGTTTATTCCGTCGTTTTATTTCGACATTGGAAGGTGGAAATCTTCGAAAGATACCAATCCACTGCTGCGAATTGACTTGCCGAATTTTTACCGACTTAAAGCAACTCCATCTCGTGCTTACGTTTTCGCGGTTCGGTCGTGAAGCATTAACACACTTTGCGGGACGTAATTAAATTATTTATCTCCTCGTTCTTCCGCTCTTCTCATTCGGTCTATTCTTCGATGCTCTGTCTGGATTGCCGTCGCGGCTCTGCTAACTGCAGCCCTTTTTCCGGTATGACGAGCATCTGTTCCACCAGGTTCCTTTTCTTTTGGTACCTCTTCCAGGGTCACCGTGTGTCTCTCTGTACTAAAGCGGACCCAGTGGAGGAGCACATGTTCAGCATCTTACTCGAAATGTAGGCCGCAGAGATCACAAACTGGGTCTTCTTCGTGGCTGTATTTGTGAAGGTAGGCCTTGAAGCATTTATGTTGTCTCTCTTTCCAGATTGTTAGGTTTGGAAATACTTGGCAAGCCTTTCGTTTCTTGGGCCCTGCCACCACCGCTCCTGCCATCTACTCATGCTAGTCTCGTTTTTTTCACCGTCACAGCGTCGGTTCAGCGTCTATCAGCTTTCTTCGCACTTTGGGCTCATCTCCGATGATATCAAGCGGGGTCATACCCGCGATTACCAGCGCTGCATCTTCTCAGATTGTACGCAATCCGCAGCACATAAACAGACCTAACGCCTCTCGCTTATGATTTTACCGCTAAAGCTTTGTGCCATATTGGTGCGCCCCGTAGGATTATCGATCTAACAACACTAGCAAGTAACTGCCTTCGCCCCTTGGTATTTGCTAAGTGCCTTGAAAGCGCCGTTGTCACCTCGGCAACGGTTCCGCTGCACGTACGCAAGGTGATGCTTAAAGCTGAGCCGGTGGTTTAATTTGATACCCAGATACCTAAGGGCTGATTTTGACGTGATTTGTGCTTCGCCTACTTCGATGGTCTACCTATTCTATCTATTTTCGGCTCCTTAGTAGCGCTGCCTCAGTTTTATGTTAAGCGGGAGTTAGGCCTACTGTACGGACGAGATGGCAAGAAAAGGGGTCGCCTTATCTGCCACCGAAGTGGATACCTCTGTGTTTCCTCCGATATCTGCCCTGTATATGTATATTGACAGGTTGACCGAAAAGGAAATTGAGTCGTCATGGCGAACCAGGACCGACTGCGGCACCTGCCGGACACTGTGGCCCTCACTCTCCTTGAGGAAAACACGATTCGTACTGTCCCTGAGTCGTACCTCCATTCGACAGCTCGTTGGAGTCATCACCGGACACTGCGCTATTGGTTCTATGCTTACCAAATTACGCCTCTCGTCCGGTGATGTCTGCAGTAGCTGTGGAGATGAAGAAGAAGTAGAGACGATACAACACTTCCTGTGCCATTGCCCGGCTCTGCAGGAACGCCGACTCCGCACCTTGGGGTCAAGATTCCTGACAGACCTGGCTTGCGCGGCGAAAGTCGAAATCTCGAATCTGCTCTCCCTCATTACGAGGTCGAACTGGTTTCCCCTTGACTGAGACTATTGGTTAGCTCCGGAATGCCATAAGAAGGGATTCACAATGGGCCATTTGGCCTCCGAGTGGAAGTGCGGTCCTGCCGCACACACCCTTCCCTACCTAACCTAGGCCTACTGTAGCTACCCAGTCATGTATGTCGACTACTGACGCCTCGGCAATGTCTTTCAGATCCTGGATGTGCTTTGCAACGATTGTGGACAACCAAAAGGACGATTGATAAGGTGGCAATTCGGCGGTTGGTCTGGAGAGGAAAGCGTGTAAAGCGACGCATACTGGGCTTTGAGGAATTTAATTTGAGTTACCGTTCTAAAGAAAAGCTCAATAAATCGTTTGTAATTTAAAATCCTGTCTTGTCTCGCGCTCTGTGTGTTTCGCTCGAAGGAGCCACCAGACTCCTGCGGGCTTTTTCTACACAATCAAACCCGAGATATCGTCTGCGTAGCCAACTATTTAAGTGCTGGGATGTACCCGCAGTCGGAGTATGGGATCATACATGATGTTCCATGGAAGTGACCCCAGTGATAAGGTGCCGACCCCTGCAAAACGCTGCACGTCACCTTTTAGTCCGTTTCACTACGCTCAGTTTGATACATCAGTGTTCTGTTGCTGAAGTAGTCAGCCTGCAGTGACGGTACTCGAAGTCGGGCCAGTGCATTATTTATTTCGCTCAAACTTGCTGTATTGAAGGCTTCGCGTATTAGTGGCCATAACAACCCATCCATATGGCGGACATGGCCAAGCCAGCGTAGCCGCTGTAGGTGAATTTGCTGCACTAGCACACTTAGCACTGTTTATTCGTTCATGTCTGTGTGTGTGTTTTTTGTTTTCTGTCGGAGGTGGAAAATCTTCGTAAGATACCGGCAGCACCAGCATAATGGATTTTTGCCGCATAAAAACCACCCCTCACGTTCGACCACTGTGACACCTGCCTTCTGGCATTACAACACAGAGGGGCTCCTACCTAAACTGGCCTAGTCCTATCCCGTTCTTGGGATCCTCTCTGACGCTCGTGTGTACAAACGTATTTGCCAGGTACGTAACACAGCTGAACCGAACTGAATTGCGCTGACCTTTGTATTAATTTTGTATTACACATTCGTCATGCTTTGTTGACTCCTGGCCATTTTTCCACTTCACAATTTATTTTCCAATTACCGGGAACTGGTGCTGCTGTCTGTCTTGTATTGAGTGTAATTACAATGAAAGCGAAAACGTTTCACAGAGAACAGCTGTCACAGACATACAACGACAAATCGAAAGCGGTTAAAATAGCAATTAACTAAATAGAACAAAGGCTTAGATACTCCGCGGATTAGTGAGAAAACGCCTTCAATTTTTTGGGTTATTCGCGTATAAATTAAAAGTGTTTGGATTAAATTTAAATTATTTTACTTTGTAATGAAATTTGTAAAAAAAAAATTAAATGAATTGATGGATTGAATTGCATTGAAAACTTTAACTTTTCATTAAAACCTTTGAGTGATTTACAACATTTATTTTCGCAGCTTACTGAGTCGGTCCAACTAAGCATCTAAAAACTTCAACCACTTCTTCTTCTGCTTCTTTCAAAAGGGCTGAATGGAGGAGACCCTAAATTATTTAATAATTTGTGTCAACTTAAAAAAGTTGCATACGTTGTGTTGCATAGATAACGTCCCTCATTGGTCATTGCTGATTTAACCTTTCAGGACAATGTGCTGTACGGTCTGTGCTCTCGAAATGGCACCTCCGATGTCTGCAGAAACTGTGCCAACAGAGACTAAAGAACACATCCTTTCTCATTATCCCCTCTACAGGAATGTCATTGATCCTTTAGGGGTCTAACGGTTCCTGTCTAGTTTTAATAACGCTGGAGAAGCTAAACTATTGGATCTGTTAAACTTTATCAAGGAAATTCAGGTAACAGTTTATCTTCAAATAAACTTTGCGCATTTAAGAGTTGAGTAGGTTAGGTTAGGCTGCAAAAAGTGTGAATACTCCTAGGTCTGAAAAATGCCCACTTCGCATCTCCTCGTTGAATTGCAAAAATATCCCACTGTCTCTTACTTGAATTTAGGTCAATAAATTACTTAAATTTAATCATAAATATTAGAAAAATTCATAATGTTTAGACAGGAACCGAAACCCTAAAAAAAGCCTTAACCCTAAAAAACCTTAAATAAATAACAATTGGATTTTCTCCTTGTTCACTTTGTGTTCGTTACGTTAGTCAACTGAAATTCTGCCAGGATGGGCTGTCATCTGTTCTGTGGTCAAAAACGATAAACCCTTAGGCCGACTTAAGACATCGAAACGATTATTGCTTTTGGCCACATTGTTGTTCCTTAAGAGCGACACCTCTGCATGGTGAGAGTTCTATATATAAGCGCCGTCTGCGTTTCCGTTCCTGATAGGTAGGAGGAGTTGATAGTGGGTTGATGTCTTGGGTGTGTCGTACGTAATTTTCCATTAGCCTGTACTGGCACTGTGTTGTTGTTACGCTTTTACGGCTACAAGATATAAGGATATGTTGTATGCTGCTCATCACAACTGATCAGGGTGTGAAGTATGGAAACTTGTTACAAATAATTAAATAATTCGAAGAAAGAAGTAAATAATTTAAAAATTTCGAAAAGTGTAAAGGAAAAGCCTTAAGTAGCTATCGAAACCACGACCTGTGGGATGGGAGTCCAGTGCACTTACGCTGAGTATGACAAAAATTTAAGTAAAAATAATTTTATTTATTTTTTTTATTTTATTTATTTATTTAACAGATAATAGAGGCATATAAGATGCAATAATAATTGTTCTAAAAATCTAAAACTATAAATAAAACGTCATAATTATTCCAAACATTGAGTTTGTTGATAGTAATTTTGCTTCAATTTTATGAAAAAGTTTTCAAAGAATATGCTTTAAATCGCATACTTCTTGAATAATAACTTTTCTAAGAATTACAAATCGTTGCTTAAATTCTTGTTGAATTCTTACCATTCTTTTTCTTGCTTTATGCTCTTAAAAAAAGGTTTCTTAAATCGTTTAATGCTTTGAAGCCATTCATCCGTCGTGCTGATCCTTGCCCCTTCTTTAATATTGAACGCCTACCTCCTGCACACCCACACACATTCATTCGTATTTCAACAGCGACCGCTGTTAGTCGTCGCTAAAATCCGCCAACAACAACCAAACTGGCCGCAGTAAAAACAGCAACAGCGTGGGAAGCGTCAAATGTGGCTGTTAGCCATTACACTGTTGCCAGGCAATAAGCACCCGCACAACAGCAACAACAATCAACCGAGATACACTAAATTAAGCAACACCAACAGCAACAGCAACCAACCCACATGTTTGTCGTAAAGGCGTAAAAATAACGGCGGCCGACTGCTACACTTAACCATTCGAGCCCTTAATGTGGCAATTCAAGTTAAATACACAGCGTTGTGAGTCATTAACCCCACAACAAACACCGTTCAGTTGGTTGTAAAAATAGAGTAACCAAATTTCAGATTTGAGGTGGCCAAATCGGCCTGTCAAATGCTTCGGTTCGCTTCACGCTGGCTTTTCTGCTTCTAACTAATTACTAACCCATTCATCTTCTGCCTGGATCGACGTATTTATTTGAAACTTGGGGCCTGCACTGTTCGTATCAAGGTTGAGGGCTCATTTTCCTGCTAGCTTTTCTTTTGTCTGTACCTTTTCACCCTTTTTCCATTTACGAGATTTCACAAATTTTCAAATACCAAAATCTCTGTCTTTTGTCGCAGCACCAGTTGCAACAAATTCGTTAGGCACTTTATGATTTTATTGGTTATTGTAGTTTGCCTGTTGGTAATAAATGATAAATGGACACAAATGCCCGCGAATGTCAATCAGCGTTAAATGTGGCTGAAGACGTTATATCAATTTTAAAATGCATGGATTATGGAGCTTAATTATCTGCATATAAAAAAATGCACCTCAATAAAATGGAAAACTTAGAATAACACTACTCGACAAAAAATGGGTTCATCGCGTGCTCCTAAAAACAAAAGTATTTTTTAGACTAATCTTCGGCTGCTGAACACGAAACTGAATATCAAAAAAAAATTTCTTGAGAAGCGTTTTCGAAAAATCTTCGAAAAACACGTTTTTCCCCTCTTATTTCAGTTATGAGCACATATCTCGTAAACCAACCATCCGACTAACACAAGTAACCCATCATCCAGAAAATAAAAAAACTATCCTTTCCAACGATATATAGATTTTCCAAATCAGATGAGATTTGGGGAAGTTACTGACCATGAAAATTGTAAAAAAGTGAATTTTTCGACCATATTCAAAAATTATACATTTTCGAATCGTTTTTTTATAGATAAAATAAATGGTCTCCTCTGGTTTTAAAATCTAAGATGAAAGATATATTATTTGAGCAAATATTAAGCCTAACATCAATAGAATTGAAAGAAAAGTGACAAAGTTATGATGCACGGAGTGAAAACACCAACTTTTCATTTATTACACCGTGCGAAAAAATTTATTAATTTTTCCGAGACCCATCCAAATGTTGATATAGACGTGAAACTAGAGGTCATTTATAATATCCTGGCATAGTCAGTTTTTCATTTTCTGACCCCAAAACCTTTTTAAAGGACTTTAAAATTTTAAGGACATACACATTTCAAATATTTTTTAAAATGTTTGCGGTTGTGCAATGATTGTGTGTGTTAGTCGGATGGTTGGTTTACGAGTTATGTGCTCATAACTGAAATAAAAGGGGAAAAACGAAAATTTTTTGATTTTCAGTTTCGTGTTCAGCAGCCGAAGATTAGTCTAAAAAATACTTTTATTTTTAGGAGCATTTTTCGTGTCGAGTAGTGTAATGTGTTTTAAATATACCATAAAAATCTTCTGCATATAGTTATTTTTCCTATAATCTATATACATATGATTCTTTGTCCTGACTAACTGACTGGCTGATTGACTAATTCACCATCGCCCATCCCCAAACGGCTAAAGCGACAAATATGAAATTAAACTGTAGGTGCATCTTGAGATATGAACCTCCACTGGGGTTTTTTAAATCCTGGGCCTAAATGGGCAAAACATGGGTTAAGGTGTTGTATGAAGAAACGTGATTTAATAGACCAATTGATTTTATACTTGGTGAAAATACTCCAAATCAAATATAATTTGGCATTAAAAAAAAAATTCAACGGGGTCAACAATGGGTTAAGGTTCGTATACGGGAAGACTACGATAAAAACATGAAACAATGTGCCCGTTGATCAAAATTCAACACTTGAAATAACAAATAATTCGATACGTGTTTTTAATTTTTGTAAAAATCCAAACTTGAAGGGGTTAACAAAGGGTTAAAAGTTTGTATGAAGAAATATGATTTTTTTACGCCTTTTGACTTCAAACTTGGTAAAAGTAAGTACTCTTAGTAGGAAATAATTCGACATGTGTTTTTAATTTTTCCGAAAATAAAAAACTAACGGCGTCAACGACAGATTAACAGTTTAGATAGGGAAACATGATATAAGAGGTCTATTGACTTAAAATATGGTGAAAGCACTTCAAATGAAAAAGCAAGCGTTATTTCATAAAAATCTAACGGGGTCAAAAAAGGGTTAAGAGAAACTTGAACTTGAACTTGAAGCCGCGGAGCCCTGCTAGCAAGATATATTTTGTATATTTGCAGGTTTTTCCTCTATTTTTTTACCGAAAAAATGCCTATCATTTTGAACTTTAAGGATCATAAGTCACTTAATTTTCAACCGAATGCAACTGCGGTTTCGGCTTAAGGTAAAAACCATAACTAGATTTTTCGAAATTTCTGTACTTGGACTCATACACCAATAACAAAAAGAGAGCGCCATTTGCCATTTGTGCTAATTTTTTTCAAGCGCCAGTGTACACAATGTACGATGGGCCAATTGCGTAAAGCACATGTGCACAAAATTCGTTATACCTTAGGCGAACAATTTGCAGCCGCAATTGATGCCTCAATTTCATTTAGTTTAAGTTTAGTTTATGGGTAATTTGTGCTCCTTTTTGTTAGTTTCTTTTTATTTTCTTTTTCACACATTGAAACCAGTAACTGTTCAGACCTTTTTCACCCATTTGTGTGCAGACATAATGAGCCAACACTCACCGTTATCGATACCTATTGACTGTTTCGCCTTCTCTAAATGATGGTTTTTAGCGCAAACTACGGCACAAGTAGTCACTTTTCGGTCATGGAATGAATGATGGTTTCATGGATCTCCCACTGTCCGGTGCCCAACAAAACGACGAAAAGTGTTGTCAGACGGTGCTTGTAGGCTACGAAATTTTCGTCAATATGCACGTTGTGTTAAACCACAACTGAACGACTATTTTCAATGTACAGAGTCACCATTTTATGTGAAGCAATTCATGGTTAAAATTTTACTGAATTGGCATTTCAAAAACATGTCTTGAGTAAGTCAATCGGTTGATAAATGTTACTGACATAAAATATGGCGCACTCTGTATGTTACTTTGTAAAGAAAATACAAATAAAATGTCATCATCATTCCCCAAATAAACAAATTTTGGTTTCATTATTTTTTCATTAGAAACGAACTTTCTGCTTTAGTGTTAGTTTAACACTAGAAAGATTGCAAGTTATCCATACCTACAAAGACTACATATTATATCCACTGATATCTCGAAAAGTACACAATTGTAGAACCATAATTGTAGAATGAATGATTACACTGTACAACAAAAACAAAAACAAGGTTCCCCGCCCCCCCTTGAAAGTTTACGTCTGAGTTTTTTTTTGGGGGCTCAAAGTTTTCCCCTTTCTGCACATTCTTATGGTAAATCAGCATACGAAAACCATGTAACATCACATTTTAGGTATATGATGTGTTCAGCAATTTGATGTAAAATACTACGAAGAACATTTTTGTGGAGCATTTTAACCCTGTAGCTCCTATTTGTATGGGTCAATTTGACCCTTTTTTTCTAAAATGCCAAAAATGTCCTGTAAAAGAGAACTTTTGAAGGACAAAATGTACCACGAAAATATTCGCCATTAAATTCTACTATAGGTCTCTGAATACATCAAAGCTCAGAAATTAACTTGAGCGCCAGAATTTACCGAAACTGAAAATGTGTTTAAGTGTTTATTTCGAACTTATTCAAAATTGGTACTAAAATCTCCTATAAAACTTGATTTTTGAGGGTTGGTGTGTATGGGAAAAATGTTGAACGTAAAATTTTACTGTGATGCTAATGATGCTGTGAGGGTGGGCAGGAAAGCTGCAAGACTTTCATAGCACTCAGTCCAAACCACCCACACTCACTATCCATCCATACGTCAATCAAAGCGTCTTTCCCATTACCCAGACAGACCACTCAGTACCCCACTAGTCATGCCCACATTCGAAAATAAACTACAGCTTACAATTTTATGCAAAAAGCTCGCTTAATCTAATCCAATTTGAAAAACTGCACCAGCACTAAAGTAAACCAATACTCACCAATTGGCTCATCATGGACATCAAAAATGAAATTAATTTAAAAAATTCCCCATTACCAAAGATTGCCCGCTCAATGCGTAAACACTTACTGCACATGGCAATGAATTAAATAAAATCAATTCATTCATCAAAATTTACTCGGAGATTGTGTACTGGTTTCCGCCTCACAGAGCCAATTCGAATTCTTGACTCAAAGAAAATTCTAGTTAAAACCGATTCCATATTCACTCAGTAGTGCATTGTGCACAGCGACAAACCTAAAAAAACTGTCTGTATGTAATTTCACAGCAGCTGCTGCCATGCAAAGCTGCAACTCCGTCCAATATCTGTCGGCAGCTGCCGCCGCCAAGCTGAATTTAAATAAAATCAAAATGAAAGGTTGATGTGAAATTAAATTATACACACAGGCACACATGTTGGCAGGTCAGTGAAAAGAAATTTCAGTTTGTTAGTGTGTATGTGTGCACTATTCGAAGGAGATAATACAACTAATATCCACGATATGAATGGGATTAGAGCTCGCCCGCAGATATACAAATTCAATGCGGAACCAAAGAAGCTGGAGAAGAAGTGGCCGCCGCCTTGCACAAACCCAACACTCAAACGTTTCTCTTTAAGATGCTCGCTTGTGTGTGTGTATGAGTAGTACGTGTGCCATCGCTATATATTTTTATACATACATATGTGTAATATTGTATGCGTATTCATTTCACAGCACAATCATTCATTCGTGCATTCGTTTGCTTGCTAACATCCTTTTAGGCAAATTCTATTTCCATGCGAATTATCCTTCAGCGTAATCAAAAGATGCTTTCAAATTAAGAAAAATACCACTTCCTTTGATATGTTCTCGGGCGTGGCGCACGATCTCTTCTTACTCGGGTGCGTCGTGCAGCTGGATAATCACAGCCAGCGGATTTGGCTGAGCTGTCACTAAATTGCACAGCTGGGTAGCTTTGCTTGCCGGCTCCAGCTGATTCAGTTGTTGACACCTGAAAATCAAAAACGCACACCACGCACACACACACAGAAAATCGCAACATAAGCGAGTCGATGGGATTTGGTTGTTGCGCATACGTGGCCGCCACGCACTTAGTTGTGCGTTGAGCGGCTTTATTTCCATCGTGAACGAGTTGTTATGCGAGCGCGACTCATCCGGCCGGCGACGCGTACGATCGAGCGCCCCGAGTGCACTCATGTGAAGCTTATGCGGCAGCCAAAGCACTTTGACAACTTCTTCACTCCCACTGATTGGGCGCTTGCGAACTTCCTATTCGAGTTGGTCTAAAAATATGAGCTGAATTTTTGCTTGCACACACATACATACATAATTTGTTACGCATACGTGTCTGTATTTTATTTTGCGAAAATATGTTGACGCTTATGCCACACGCAAAACAGCGCAGTGGGAGAGATTTTGCACATTGAACAGGAAGCTGAAAGTACAGAAGCATTCACAGTGTGGTATGTAGGTCAGACAGGCACGAACTACGGAGCAATTATTCAAGTTAGAGGCCACATTGCCGTCGGGTTCAATTTCAGGATGCGCCAATGTCAAATATGTAAAGTGATGCGGCGTCGCTTTGCTCGACCTGACGGACCGTGACAAATTGTTGCCTCATCTGGAGCTTCCGTATACATAACCTTACTTAAGGCAACACTAGTTTGACATATTGACGGTACAGTGACCATGCATCAACGAATTGTGATACACTGTCGAACACGCTGACAAGCCGCTAAAATTGCAGATATGATACTTGAACAGTAGTTATACATATTAAAGCAAACATGATCCAATAAGAAGGAATTTGGGTCAAACATGGGTTAGAAACTCTTAAAATTGCGGATATGAACTTTAACTTGAACAGTAGTTACAAATATTAAAGAAAACATAATCCGCAAGAAGGAATTTTTCAAAATTTGGCCTTTGAATGGGTTAAAAATAAGTTACAGTGATATTTTTAAGACATGGATCTCCATCTGACATCACTAAGGATCCAATAGTGATCTATGAGTAGCCATCGCAGCCAGCCGGTTCCACGTGAACCGAATTGTTAAGTATACTCGTATCTGCAGGTAAAAATTTAGCTTTTTGATGAAGATATCTAAACGTCATTAGACAAAGATTATTATTTTTATATCCCCACTAGCAGAATTCTGCGGCTTTGCATACAAGTTCAAAGTCAATAGACCCAAAAATTTCTTATTTTTAATTATTTTAATTTTAATTTTATTTTTAATTATTATTTTTCTTATTTTATTTTTTTTATTTAAATATTTTAATTTTTTTATACAACACTGTATGGGCGGTGCCACGCGCCTTTTATTCAATGCCCAACCCATTCTTCCATTTGAAGGGTGCGACCCAGTTTCATTGATGTGCGTCTTACATTCCCAGAGTTAGGCGGAAAATTTGAGTCACAAAAAATGTGCCACAACCCTTGTCTAACTCCCATGAAATTTTACCAGTGAAATGACACATCAATGACACATGACACATCAATCACATCAATGACACGTGGGGCGACCGTATACAAAATTTCAATGCTGTCCGACTTATAACTCCGAAACTATTTCATATTCAAAATTTGGGTTGTATGGGAGGTGCCTACGCTCCTCGTCCAATAAATTGTAAATCTGCGCCAAATGACATTGATGTGTGACCTGTAGTTCCAAAGTTATTCAAAACATTTGGGTCGCTTGAAAAGTGCCACTTCCCTTGTCCAATGCTCATGAAATTTGACCAGTGAAACGACACACCTAAACGGTGGGCCTGTTCCAAATTTCAATGCTATCCGAACCATTATTCCGAAGATATTTCATATTAAAAAATTAGGTTGTATGGGCGGTGTCACGCCCACTTTAATGGTCGTATTTTATGTGGTTTACCGAGATTTAGCTAAGAGGAACATTCCGTGAACGATTCAGCTCAGCCGGCAGTCTACTTTTTGAGTTTTAGTGTCGTGTGACCAACAAACAAACAAAAAAATAAGCAAACAAACGGACATACATTTATATATACATATATAGATATAGATATATAGATACCTCAGTGCCATAGATAACTTGAAATGTAAGAAACGGGTATTCAAAGTTAATTCGGTCATTGGATCGTAGATAGACTGTAAAACTTGATCTGCTCTGACAACTAGTGAAGCTGTGGTCTGTTTAATTGGTACCATAAAGTGAGGTTAGGTGTATAGGCAATGTGAACTTGAGTGTGTTTGCATGCCATAGGCTGTCACTCCAACCTAACGTAACCTCTGACATCTCACACATTATACGATACTCATCTCTCTTCGCATAGAAGAGGCTTCGCAGTCTTGGATCATCATTCCTTGTCGTCTAACTGACTCGTAAAAGATCAAAATCGGTAGTTTGACTCTTTTTACTAAGTAATTAGACTCATCTTCTATCATCGAGAGCCATAATTTAGAGTCATGGTATCACAACTAAAGTCAACACAGTGCACCAAGTGAGTGGATCTGCTTTCCTTACCTCATCTCTGAAGCATTTTAAACATATCTCTTGTTTTAAAAACATTCAAAAGAAGTAAGAAGTATTTAAATATTAAAATGGGAGACATTAGACTACTTTCGCTAATCAAAGTAACTTGAAAAAATATTTTCTTTTACACTTTTCGACTCGGCTTAAAGCAATGACTACGTGATATACGTTGCGACCCAGTTAGGGATACATGGAATCACATTACACATGCTTGTATGATTGATGAAGAGTGCGCAAAGTGTGTACGTAAGTGTGTGTGCGATGCGAGCTTTAAAGTACAATAAAACAATACAAATTAATGGCGTTCGCTTGTAAGCTGCCACAGACACATTACTGTGTAAGGATGCAGCAGCCATTTTCCCACCTCTGGCCATGGCCACACATGCACACACACATACACGCACTCGCAGTTGCCAAGAGGGAAAATAACGCAAAATAAAATACAACTTGCGGTGCTTTGCAGCCCTTTGCGCTCTTATCTTGCCGACAGAGGCCTATTCGAGGCATTCGGGCAATGCCGCAATGTGGTAAAAACGACGCACCGTCTATGCGATTTGCTCGAGAGTTATGCCGCAATTCATGAAAATTGCTTCGTTGGCATTCAGTCATTCAGCTGGCTGACATAAACAACAAAAACAACAAAAGGCAAGTAAGGGTTTTTCAGTCGGTGCCGTTCGACTTGTTTATACTCTGCACTTGGAGCGGCCGATAAAAGGTCTAACTTTGATGATTTATTTTGAGAGTATGGGATTTATATTCACAGAATTTATTTCACATAACATATACCGAAATATGAAATATATCCGATTTATATCGCATAGAGATATTCACTTTGGTAATGGGCAACGAGCGACCCTTTTCGTGCATCTCGTCCGCTGCAGCCTGAATTAGCTTTGCTAAATCGTTTCTCCTTCTCATTTCTCTGGGTGGCATATATACTTTTCTTCATTGTTTTTTAATTTTTGTAGGTATTTTTTTAATATTAGCCACAACACTCTCCGGGCGTCACAAGATCCTGGTTGCAGTGTATAGTGTATTCACCTCAATGCAGGGTACAACAAAAGACGTTATGGCTAAAACTTTGCCACAACTTTGCTGGTTGTTGCTTTGCTATGTTTTGCTTGTACTCGATTATTGTTGTTGTTGGCGTTTGTTTGTTTGGTCTTTGGTTTGACATTAGAAACAACAGCAAACTTTGCCAGACAGAAATGACAATTGAGAAAATACAATAATCATTTGTGGCAAAACGGTAAAACTTGCGCTGTCAGACAGACAGCCGATGAGCGAGTGCGTTGTGTGTGCGAATGGGTGCGTGGGTTAGTGGTTAACGTATTGAAGACAAATTTACAGAGCTGAAGGAGAAACACGCGTTGACAGACTCTCGACGGACCGCCCGCCGTACAATGATTACACAGCACAACAAAAAAAAGCTGAGAAAAACTCCATGCAACAGACATGATGTTGTGCAGTGTTATCAGTCAGCCAGACAGTGCCTAAACACGTTGACAGCCAGAAGAGTTGACGGTCATTGCGGCTGACTAATGTATAAAACTGACTAAACGCGCATTCTTACACATTCGCTTATTTTCACGAATTTCATTGGCACTTTGGCAATCAAGTCTAATATGGCCGCACGCAAAATTTTGGCCACAAAACTTGCGCCGAAAGTTCGTCTTCACTGTGGGCATTCAGAGACCCATTAAACTCCAAGTAAGGCAGCAATTCGCGCACAACTCAAGTAGTTAAAAATGCCATAAAACATGCAAAACTTGACAGTGAAAATGGAAGTGAAACGCCAAACACTCAGCGCTGTGTGTCGCCAGCAGCGAAAGTTCATTCCACTCGGCGCACTGGCGGCCAACTTATGCAAATGCGCCCACAATAGCCGAACGGAAGCGACTTTTCCGCAGAGTGGCGCTACTTTTGATTTATTTGCGGAATTTTTCAACTATTTCGCGCCTTGCACCAAGTGGGAAATTGTGTCGACTGCAGAATGCTGCTTTGCTCGCTTCTAACAGTGTTAAATTTTAATAAACTGAATATAAAAACTTTGCTTCAATTCTCAAGTTCGCGCGCCTGACACTCGTGCAATATTTTTGCACTGCACACAACGTAATAAATTACAAAACTCTGTCTCTCACCGTAGCCTCAGATTGAACGAAAATATTTGCTCTGGCAGCTGCGGAACGGCGAAACGTGACTGCAATACGCGTGCATCATCGGCAATGGCGTCAAGTGCGAGCAAGTCGTAAGCGTCGCTCTCGTCGACAAGCTTGAGTCACCCACAATAAAAATGCCCCCATTCTGGGAGTATTTGCACTAAAAGAAAATATTATGCGTATTTTTTATGCGCGCAGCGTTGACGAGTTGCACAGCTCAGTCGCGTATCAGCTGCAAAGTCCCACGACCTGACACCAAACGTTGCGCGTTACGTTGCAGCGTCTTTGGCCGTTTGTGCCGGCTGTCAGTATAACATTTTCATAATTGAAAAGCCGGCTGGTAGTTAAAAGCTTTTTGAGAAACTTTGCCGGTGACAGAAATTTTAGCCACAATTTTCATGCACATGTACAGTGTACATTTGTAGATACATGTATGTATGTCTGTGTGTATGTATGTTTATAAAATATGTACAAGCAACTTTTTGCGTAAGCAATTGTTATGTAAAATGCATGTGAATGACATCTCCGACAAAATAAAGTGAAAACTTTGAACTTGGCACTTTTATGTGAAACGAACAAAAATCATCTCGTTCTCCTTGTCACCGTAACCAAACTACAAACGTACAAGTTTAAGAGATTTAAAGACGAATACAAACCATGCTCGCGGTTTTTCGAAATTTAATTACGAGAAGAGCACGCAAAGTTTTTCAAATTAGCCTTCAAAGCGGCTTTAAACTGTGAACAAGATTCACCGCAAATTGGCTCTTCATACCGCCCCAGGCGTTTTCGATGGGTTCGTGTCTGGTGATAAGGAGTTCTAATCAATGGTGGTAATGTCACTTTCCTCCTCCCAGATGCGGCTGAGGCTGTTCTAACGCTTTGAGTCATTGTCCTCTTGCTAGATGAAATTTTCATTGACTTTCAAAGGGCACATTTATAAATTTTGAGCATTCTAACCGAATCCAAATGGGAGACCAAATCTAATTTATGAGAAGTAACCGAAACATTCACTTTTACAGAGTGTTTGACAGTGTGCTAAATGACATCGATTCTACTACCAGGCAAACTGCACTCAAACTTACGTCAAGAAAATCGCTTCATTCGGAAACATAACCTCCAACCAATTGCAATTTTTATTCTCAATCAGCTAGGCAGCAGTTTCGAGCACGTAGTGCGATATAGTAATTTTGCTTTGTATAGGGTGTTTTTTTTAGAGGTTTGTTTTTCGAATAGAGATAAAACTGGCATTTTGTGGTCAAATCTGGCAACTCTAATGTCATTTATGTTCAGTTTGGTTTGCCATTTCATCATGAACAGGTTGACAAAAGAACAACGCTTGCAAATAGTGCAAATTTATTTCGAAAATAATGGTTCAGTTCGCGAAGTTTACCGCAAGCTCCGTCCATTTTATGGTCGACATAATCTTCCATCAGAGCAATTAATTCGGTTAACCATGGGTCGTTTTCGCACTACGTTTACTCTATGTGATAATACGCATCCGCAGAGACGTCGAACAGTGCGCACCGAAGAAACAATTGCCGCTGTAGAGCAAAATGTTGAAGAGGACCCAGTCAGAAGAGGAGTCAGTTACCGTTAATGGAGACCGGTATAGAGCCATGATAACCGACTATTTTGTTCCCGAATTGGATGGCATGAATGTGGATGAGTTGTGGTTCCAACAAGACGGCGCTACATGCCACACAGCGCACGTCACAATCGATTTATTGAAGGAAACATTCGATGAGCGCATAATTTCGCGGAATGGACCTGTCAATTGGCCACCAAGATCGTGTGATTTGACACCATTGGATTATTTTCTTTGGGGATATGTGAAGTTGCTCATCTACGCCAACAAACCAGAAACGTTAGGGGACTTGGAAGCCAACATTCGTGGCGTTATTGCCGACATACGGCCCCAAATGCTCGAAAAAGTGGTTGAAAATTGGACCGGTAGAATTGGCTTCATTCGAGCCAGCCGCAGCGGCCACATGCCCGAAATCATATTTAAACATTAATGGCATAAAATTATCCTTCCAATAAAGTCAAATTGATGGACATTAAAACGATTTTCTTGTGTTTTATTTCAATTCGAAGTTCTATACCTCTAAAAAAAACACCCGATACAAATGTCATTTGATCCTATTATGGCTAACATTAATTCCGCTTTTAGCAAGTTTAACTTTAGCTTTACGCAGGCGGAGTTTCGTTAGTTTGTTAATTAATATTTCTTGATTCAATTGACTTATAGTGATATTCGTTGTACGCTCGAGTATAAAAAGGAAAATATAACTAAAATTATATTTAACAAATTTAATAAACGAGATGGCTGACCATTACTTAGTCGGTAGTTTGGTTATTCTATTCTTTTACAAAAAATAAATATACGTACAAACCGAGTGCCGAACTATTCAAGTAAATTGCTCAATCTGAATATTTATTTATTTATTTATTTGTTTAAAATATAATTATAAATAATTATATTACAACTAAAAAGGCAACTCGCGGGCACCGTCTATCGACCTTTCAGTCTGAATACCACTTATGGGTTGCTTTTATAAGTTTGAGCCATATTATTGTTTCGAAAACGAAAGTCGGTTAGGTGACTTTCAAACACTTTTCAATGTTTTCAAAGACACGATTTCGGCAGCGTCTTGCGCAAACGATTAAATTAAAATATAAGGAACAAAGACCTCCACACGCTTTTATAAAAGAAGCTTTTCATTCTCTATGCACTGCTGAGTTCAAATTAAAACCAAAAACAAATTAAAACCAATTAATATTAACCAAAGAGCCGCATACTACGGTCGTCTGGGCGTATACGTAACATTTCTTAAATGCCAGACTGGAAAGTACACAAAACATTCAATCGTATTGTGGTTGCGGTTTTGGTAGTATGTACACTCTATATTAGATCTTGATCTGTACTTGATCTATTCTTACGAAATTGATTCCTCTACGTAGTCGTATTCGTTTCTCTGGATTGTGCTCAAAAATAAAACACACTGAAATTCTTCAACGCAGCTAGTAGTAGTAACTTTATTTACAATTTCACAGTTTACTGCCTTTACACTTGTACTCCATGTTGCACCTTTGCTTGCTAAAACCAAACTCTCTCTCTCTCTTTTTATACTTTTTTGCTTGTACCGCAGATCGTTCTAATTGGTCTTAAAATGTCCTGCGAATGTTCTAGCGAAATTAGCATGCCCCTAAAAGTATGCTAACGCGCAAATCTTATTCTAATTTGCCTTTACACACTCACACACTAATTTGCCTTTGCATACTATTAGTTATCTACTTTGATTTATTAGAATGCAAGCATATTTCACATATTTCCAAAGATGTTGATGCCTTTTTTGAGCTCTGTGTTGAGTTGATCGATACTTCTCATCAGTTCTAGAGATAGCAAAACAGAAGCATAGTAGCTTCCTTACGGTCTGCTTCTTTGCATTTCCTGTCATTCATTACAGCTGTGCTGTGTGCATGTTCTGCCACCAGGCAGTGTCCTGCCAGTACACCTATGATAACTTAAGATATCATATTATACTCTTAGAAGATTCAACATAAATTTCGTGCAGTTGGGCTTGAAAGTCACACAGGCGTTCAGGTTATTCCATCCAGTCTTTGTTGTTCCTTCCATGTACTCCTCTAGTTGACTATCAAACACTTAAGGCGGCATGAGTATGTTGCTGATACGCTTAACTGAAGGCAGACATCATGTTTGGCAATTACATTTATTACCTCATTTCCTCTTTACATCTTTATGTTCAAAAATCCAGTAGATATGTAGTCTACCATTCGCTGTTGAGCCTTTAAGTGCTACATGGAATTTCAAAAAATGTTTGGCTGAATGGATGGATTTACTCTAAAATTTGATACTCTTCAGTCCGAAATGTTTCATGCCATTGATTTTAGTAAATAAATTAAATTAAACGATTGCTGCCTTTCTGTCTGCTAAGAGATTTATCGTAGAGTTAATGGTGGTTGTGTTGTGCTGGCGAGCTCCGCAAGTTTTCTGGGCATTGATTTAGTTTATGGAAAAAGTAATACATTTTAATGTAATTCTCAGCACTCTATGAGCGTATGAGCAACATTTGTTTTATACTGAAATTAAGTTCAAGTTGTTGGAATTATTGCTGGAATAAATCCATCGTTGAAGTGAGTTCGTTTTGCTCATTTAAGTCATTGTGAACCACATTTATTTTAATTCTAATTTCTTTTCCTTCGAACACAGTTTTATTATCGCCAATCTTTGTATTAAAAAAAAAGAAGAAATAGGTGTGTCAGCGACAAAAAAAGGAAGCGTGTCTTAAGTGCAGCGTGTAACTAAGTCAATCAAGACCAACTGAAATGCTTTGATTTGATTATTTAATGTTTTTAAATCAACTATCCTACGGAGCGTATGATTGATATTATTTACTGCTACAAAAATACTTAACAAACCCTTTAAAATGTTTCCCGCTCAGTGGCGCACATGGGATTTCCTTTTGGGGCGCCCGTAAACAACTTGAGCCCAACTATAACTGCCACCCAAAATGTTTGTAAGAAACAGATATTTGACTGGTCCGCCCCCATTGCGTGCGTCCTTGATCCCACTCCATGCATTCGTGGCATTCAAGTGTGCAATTTGGTTAAAATTTCAGCAAAGTTGTTTCCCTTTCAGTTGTGTCGTCCACCTCACACTGGTCTTTGGATTGCGAATGTGTTGGTCGAGGGTGTTTTCCATTTAATCGAATGGGTTTTCGCAGAACTGTGCGCAGACATTTTTCATTTCTCTAGTGTGTAAGAGTAAACATAGCAAGTTGCCTTTCGGCTCTGTGCGCTATTGAGATATTTCGAAATATTGCTTCTTCTTGGATTTTTGCGGCAGGTGAAGTGAATGATGAGCCGACGAGCTTTTAAATTTTTAAAAGCTGCTTATTTTAAAAAATTTACATCGCACAAGTGTTTTCACACAATTTGCCAGCGAATAGTTAAATATGGGGTATCCCGTTTTATCGATGCCAGATGGTGTCAGCCTTCGAGCTCATAGAGGGCGTGTTATTTTTAAGGTGAAATGTTAACATGCAAAATAAGTAAACCACTTTTGAGTTTGTTTGTTTGTGAAAGAGATCGTTCGAAGCTATTATTTTTAAAATTTTGTTTATAAATAGAAATTAAACTTTCTTTTAGCAGCGCATTCAGCGCGAGAGGAAATTTGATTCATATATTACTTTTGGAATCTACTTAATTTAATTTTTGCTTGTTTATTTAAAATGTATCATGTTTTATGTTTTCTACTTCACTTTACGTCATCTTCTTTTACTTTAATTTATTACAATATTTTTTCAACGTTGAAACGGAATGTTTTTGCGTTTTGCCTTTGTTTTACTTGAAGCGTCTAAATTTAATATGTGTCGCTTGGAAGCCAAAGCAACAAATTACCTCGTCCAATGTGCAAAACCCTGCGTCTGCGCCAACAACCAACACTTGTTTGATATGGACAAAAGTTAGAGCAACCCTTACACACACACTCAGTGCTAAATTTATACACTCACACACAACCATACACAAACACCACATTGACGTGAATGTAAACAAATGGCCACAACTTGCAATAAAGCGAACTTTCAAAAGCTTCTGCTGGGACACTCTCCGGCGCACCACGGCGTATACGCAACCTTAATTAATTTCAAAAACAATTCACGTATTTATTCAATTTAATGCAAACAAACACATTTCGCAGCCAACTGCGTTCTATACAAACTCAATTAAAGCATTCTACAGAAATTGTAGTAGCAGAAAGCGAAGCAGGAAACTGCAAAATGGAGAGCCAAAGAAAAGCATGGCAAAAGGAAAGGTTTTTGTGTTGTGCTGTTTTGAAGTTGTTGTTGTTGTTGTGCACTGTCCACGCAGCTAATAACCATTACAAAAGAAAACACTACAACTACGACTTGGAACAACAACAAAAACAATAGTAGCAATGGCCAACAATGGCAGCGCAGAAACGAGGCAGAGAACAGAATAGCGCAAGAAACCGACGGCGCGGCAAACGAAACCAAGCACGCAAGAATATTCAAATGGCATGGAATTTCGTTGTTTGTGCTTTTGTTGCCGTGAGCGTATTTTAGCCGGCGTGCTGTGGAATGAATGTGGCGCAGCAGTCGGAAATTGAATACTCGACGCAACAGCGAAGCGGAAGCGGTTGGGCACATTGTGTGTGTGTGTGTGTGTACAGCGTACATACGAACAACACGAGCGAACGAATATTCAAGGCTGTGTGCACCGGCCTGGCCGTCCCAATAAACAAAACGGAGCAAAACAAGCCAGCGAACAGGAATAACAGGCCGCTCGGTTCAACAAGCCAATGGTCCAACGATTCAACGAGTTAATGCAGAATGGACGGGATGTTCGGGTCAATAGCTGCAGGCCGGACAAACAAAAAAATCAACAAGTGAAGAAAGAAAAAACTGGTGGCAACGGCAACAATTGAAACACTCACTTTCGCACTGGCCTGCGTGCAACCATTGCTCCAGTTGCAGGTTTGTGTTGCAACGTTTTTGTTTTTTAATTGTGTAAAGACGCATATTTTCTGCGCAATTTGCAACCATCCAGCCATGAAAGCATTCAATCAGTCGATTTGTTTTAAAGGTAACTATGCACTCGTTGGAAACATTTGTTTGTACACACCTACAGAAGTGTATGTGTGTGTGTATGCAAATAGAAGTAAGATGTGGTAGTGTATGGCGTCCAATTGTTTAGTCATTGCAGTCTATAAAGTCTCATTGTGACTAAAATTAGAATTTGAACTAAAATTTCTATGGTTTTATTTATTGTTTGTAAACCTCTTTCATAATTGTTCAAGTTTTGGATGCACCTAAAAGTTTCGTCCACAAATATTGTTTCAAACTTTTAAGCAACTGACCGATATTAGTTACTTAGTTATTCTTAGTTCTATAAGTTCATAACAAATTTCATAAGCTGTCACAATCCTCGTTTGAAGTTTCGGAAATTTATGATTAAATGTAAGTTTGTTTATGACTTGAATTGTTTATGACTTTAACGTTCATAAATGGATTTTTAACGAGACATGGAACAAAAAGAATTGCACAAAGTAAACCTTAATTTTTAAATGAAAAATTTATAGAATAACAAATGGAAAAAATAAAATCTAAATTTTTTAGACTTTGGCGTTGAATTAGTCCCATTGATGTGTTAATTATCCCCATACACTTTTGCACTTGCATTTCAAGCAAACGAAAAATTCAATTCAAAATTTCCATTTTGATAATTTTTGTTTGTTGTGATTTTGAACTGCCAAAAAGGCGTAAAAGCATCATTTTGTGATGCATTCGATAAAATTGGTCATGTTTTATCGCATTTGCTTCGTCGTTTTGTTGAAATGAGTCATTTCGTATTGTTGTTTCTGATTAGATTTCTTGCAGACTTCCAAGGACATCCATATTATTTAGATGATACTCGAGTAGACAGTGTCCAGCCAATTATTCAGTGAAGATGCGAAGATTCTTCTTCTGCATGTGGAGTTTTCTGAGCACTCCTCTGTCTGGGGTTAAAAACCACCTTGCCTGGCATAGTCTCGAGCTATGAGTCTATGGCCTGGACAAATTTTTTTTCTATTTTCTTCTTGTATGTGTCCTTTGGGTAGTCCGCAGATATCACTGGATAACATTTTGGCGACCTGAATATAGATTTTATCAAAATGTTTTACTGCTTCAATATTTTGTCTGCTTCTTTTTAACTAAATCAACTCAACACACAGCGATTCGACTCCATACAACCGCGGGACGATTAGAAGGAGTAATTTATACTTAAACCCTTTCGCTATTTTGTTGCCATATGGCAACATGCAACTTTGTGGGCTCCTGGGCGCCTTATGGTGCGAGAAATCAAACATTTTTTTGGTCTTTAGCATAAGTTGGAGTCTTGAGAGTATTTTGAATTAAAGAAAACCTTATGTTTAGCCTTAAAATAAAAAATATACACGTTTTTTCGATGCTATCTTTCCAAGTGAAAATTTTTTTCAAAAAGGCGCATTTTTAATTTCCATTTTTAACATTACTTCAAAATTGTTTTCTAACTAATTATGGTTAAAATGGCTAAAGAAATATTTGATTTTAACTTTTAAGTCAACACTTTTATGTTCAAGTAATTAATACCACCACAGCGACTTTTTGAATATTGTTTGTTGCCATATGGCAACAAATTACTTGCAAGGTCATAAAATGTTCCTCTGAATGGAAGGTTGGCTTCGTAGCGTTCGGTTGTGGTGCTGCTTGCTTGTTAAAAAGAAAATATTTTCTATGATGCCTAGAAATATTAAGGACAGTGAAATCGAGACAATTTTAATAATTTTTGAAGACTCGGACTTTTCTTTTAAATAACTTGTTTGACGTATTTGATAAAAATAATGCGTTTCCGCCAGAAGATCTATCTCGGCAAGATCAATACGAAATTAATACTGACATTGTTTTCATTGAAGCTTTTAGTTCCAAACTGTAGAAGGAAAAAAGTCTTGTAAAATCTGATGTACCACAAAATTTTGTAACGGTGCCTTTTTTATTACAGTTGAAGTAAATTGTTGCCATACGGCAACATCCCAAAAAACAAATTTAGGAAAACTTTTTTCAAAAACTTTTACGGAACGTTGTTACTATGACCACACAGGACGTAAGTCAAAGAATTTGGAATTTTAACATTCTCCAGTAAAAAGCTGTAGCAAAAGGGTTAATATAATTTGTAGTTTGCCAACGCATGAGACTTAAATTTGCAATTTTGGTAATTTTTGGTTGGCTATAGCAACAATTGTATTGGCTAGATTTTTCAGACTTTACATTCAATCAGTTACGTCAACATTGATTGTTGTAAAGAGTAACAGAAATTATCTTAGGATCCTCTAGTTTTACAATAAAAATGATAATGATAAATAGATGTGCCTATGTTCTGCAATTGTATAGTTTTCTTCATTTTTTATGCTGATTGCATACTTTCAGGGATGAATAAAATATATTTTGGCGAAAAATAGGTGTTCAAATTGAATTATTTTCTTAGATCGGAAGATATCGGAGGATGTGTTTACATTATTTGACAAAGAAAGAATGTTTCTTAAATTACAAAAAAGTCCAGGAACAAAGTGTGTGAAAGCAACACTTTTTAAGTATTTTCCAATTTTCAGGGTTTTAAATCCCGAATAATATTTAAAATTAAATGTGAGGTAGAAACCTCAGCCTTGCAAATTTTAAAAAAAAAACATTAAAAGCAAAAATGCCCAAGTCATTGAAAGTTTTATCAACTTCTTGCTAATAAGGATTTAAAAAAATTTTTTTTTCTTAATAAATTAAAAAACAGAAAACAAGTGTTTGTTTCGACTTTGAGCAGCTTCTGCACATACAATAACTAATTTTTTACACAGATTTTTTTAGTTGGAGTTTTACCTTTCAAATGACATCAGAATCGTTAAATTCTGAGACTATACATTTTTTTAATTTTGTGTATGGAACAAATCATTGTGCAACGGGCCGAAACTTTGGGCAATTCGGAGGTTAATGTAAAAAAAATTTGTGTCTTTTACTTTAGTACCAGTAAGTGTCCGACCGACGGTGGATTTTTGGCCGAAGCCGAAGCAGAATATTCGGCAAAACTAAAATATTCGGCCAAAGCCGAAGCCGAATACTAACAAAAAATCTGAATTCTGAAAAACTGACCAAATTTAAACGTTTTTGGTTTAATAATTTGTTTGATACACTTAAGAATTTATGAAAGAATATATATATATATGCATAGATATATCTTTGAGTGAAAAAATTAAACCAACAACAGACTTAATGTTCAGTTTCTAACTAAAACAAAAAATTTAAATTTAAATTAATTTTATCGATAAACGAAATATCGAAGCGAAATATCCATAAAAATCGATATTTGATAAAATACTTCGAACCAGACTAAATTGACTTGCATCACAGGACGAAAACCTTCGGCTAAAGTATTCGGCTTATTTGGCCCAGGGCCAAGCACAAAATATAAAATTGGCCGAATAAGCCGAATAACGAAGCCGAAGTAATGGCGTATTGTAACTTGGCGAAATATGTCGCTTGCACATAAATGTGGCCAACTTTTCCAATTATTATGTTTCATTTTGAACAAATAAAATCAAACTTTTCTACAGCTTCATTTATATACAGTCCGGCTAGGTACACCAACAGCAACACCACACCCCTTTAAATATTGAAACATTGTATAATGTTGCACGCGCAACAGGAAACTTACAGCGCGCCATCTGGAATGTGCGCGCCATCGCCTCCAATACGCAAATAAATTTCATTTGACTGTTTGAATTTTCAGCGCCACTTCGTAGCCGACAGATACCATCGTTAAAAGAAAATGCCGCACACGCACACACACACACAGCCAGCCGACAAGTGCTCGCTGGCGCCGGCGAAGACAGCAAACAAATTTTCCTCCACGTACATTTCACTATATTTATCGAACAACTAGTGGAGAGCAGCAAAGCAAATAAATAACACTTCAAGTGCGACAAGAAATTAGAGCAACTTGCACGGTGGCCACTGGCAACGCAGGCAAACAAAAACAACTACAGCAGCAACAAGACTGTTGTTGGCATTCGAATTGGATATTAAAAGCAGAATGGCGCCCGACGCGCAACTCCAGCACTCAGCAAATACTCGGCTGCCGGGCATTGTATGCAAATTACCCATAACAACAACAACAACTACAACAATATAAATTGCCACATTGTTGCTGTCATGTCGCTGTCGGGCAATTAATTTATTTTGTGCAAAAATTCGAGCATTTTCGAGTGTAGATTGAATTTCTGCAACAGTGCACTTATCACAGAACAACAACAAAATCAAAAACAACAATAAGACCAACAACAACAACAGATACTAATACAATAGATAAGCGGCACATTGGAGGCCTTAACAGGGCGTCGTAAAGTGCTTTGTCCTCAAATAAAAGATGAGCTAAAATTAGAGAAAGACTCCAATTTAATGAAATTGAGTCTTTATTTGGAAAATGTTGCGCTATTTTTTAAGTATTCTACAAGTTTTCTACACATCCAAGTTATTGCTGCATCCAGATATATTCGCCAAGAAGTTTGCAGCGCCCATAGGGAGGCGTGTTCGGTATGAAAGACTGCAAATATTTGCAGTAAGTTTGACTAGAAGTTTTAATGTAGTAATGTAAGTCTGTCTGTTTGTTGATTTGTCAATCGTCTATCTATCTATTTCTCCAATTTTTGTTCACTGACAGAGCACTGCGCGACGTTGCCAAGTGCAGCCAATTTCAAAGCAACTTCGTCTAAAGACGTAAGATCTCAGCAAAAAGTGGCAATTGAATGCAGTCAAATGGCAGCAAATTAAATCAAATGCACAATTGAATGTGCGCTGTGATTTTTGTGTGCAAAGGGAATTCAGTGAAATTGAATCGCTGACAACTGCAGCAGCTGCCCGTAGACAAAGTCGAGTGATTATAAAATAGAAAACTAGGTTTTTATTACATTTCGCTGATAAACGCTATGAAAATTGCTGACATTTATTTAACACTGGAATGCTAATCTTATTTTGTTTTATCACAAAATCTTCGTGATAATCAAATCAACTGTTTTTAGTATGCTTGGGCTAATATTGTTTTAATTGATAATAAATGTTAAAATTTGAAAGGTCAGCCGTAATGGATAACGAAGCAATTTATACTTTGTAGCATTAGGTGTATTCAGTATTCAATAGTTTGTACAAATTGTTGCAAGTTTTTACTTGCAAAGCGTTCACGGACTCCAAAAACTTGCAAGAGAGAGCAAAAACGAGAGCATAAAAACTTCAGAGAGAAGAAAGCAGCTGCAAGTTTCTGTTGGTAAAATTTTTACATGGAAGAATTTTCTACTGATGAAAAAATTATCAGCTGTCAAATTATCACATAAAAAATAATCATTTTTGTGTGTTTAGAAGTTTTCTTGAAATTTTTCAAATAAAATATTTTTCGGAACATGGTCGAAATTTTGGCAAATGTAATCGCTAAATGTTTTCTGAGAATAATTGAACGACAAACTATCGAGGAGCACCATCGAAGTATTGCTGATGCTTTCATTTTCACAATTATATAATTTTCAAAATATTCGACCAAGTTAGCCGTCCTTGATAATTTTTACTTTAATTAATTAATAATAATAACACTGTACAACAGCATTTCTGCAACAGAGTAACGAACGTATATTTCTGAAGAGGACGAAGAGACCACCTGAACTATTTTTCAATGGAAAATATTTATTTTTTTAATATTCAACATTTTTCTGAACATCTCAAGCAGAGCTAGCAATTTATGAAAAAAGTATTAAATGAAGGTTTCGTGTTTAAGGCTTTTTATTTTTTTGGGAGAAGTTTTGAGAAAGTTTTGGTGTTTGAAGACCCCCCACTATTTTTTAATGAGGAATATTTTCCCAAAAGACAATATGGAATTTTTTTCAATAATTTACTCAATAAAAGCTTTTTATGAAACATTTTCCCGAGAAACATGAAAAAGGGGGGTAAGGAAAGGGGGAGGGTGGTTCATGTGTACACAAAAAATATTCACATTTTTAATGCAAACAACTTTGTCTTAGACATCAACGCTCTAGCTCTTCAAGTTTTTATACCGTCCGTGTTAAAGTCTATAGGGACCCTTTAACCTTTATGTGCAAATTACAACTCATTACAAGTCAGACGTGCTGGACTATTACTTTGTTCGGCAAAAATGATCAGTATGACGTCCTCTTTCAGAAATATACGGTGGCTACTCTGTTGCACACAAAAAGTTTAAAATTGTTGTACTGTGTAATTATTGCATTATGATTTTTACTAGTTTTCTGTTCACACTGTAGTCAACTTAGTGCATGTCGCACTAAATTTAGTCCTTTTTGAAGACCAAAACGCGTCTTTGGTGCTTGGTGCTTTTTGATGTTTTTTTGTTTTATTTAAAAGACACCACGACTTATTCCTGCTTCAAAAAAAATTTAAAAATTTTGTTATTAGTTATTACTTCAGTGTTATACAACACTATATTTCATTTGAATTGTTGGATGGAATGTTGGTTTAAAAATACCATTGTTTGGACTTTACATGAAACTTGAAATTATCCTTCTTGGCTGTATTGCCACTTGGGTCACGGATGCCACTTATTTTCAATAATTTTCGTAGTATGTTACATGGAACATTGGGATAACTATCGAAATTTTCTTTCGTCCTGCTTTGCTCATCAGTGCTTTTTGAGTAGAAAAACGCGTGTTTTTGTTCTTTTTGAAAATGAAAAGTTGGCAACACTGTCGGAGCATTTATATGAAATTCTTTCGTACGGTCTTCCTGCAAGTTTTTACTGAGAAGCTACGTGAACAAAGCTATTTTGTCAGTGATAATTTTTGACGTGTACATAGATTGTTTGAAAACTATTTCATTGCAATATCTTAACTATTAATTGTTCGCATCAAACATGATCGGTCAGATCACAGCATGGCAGAGTTAATAGCTTCTGTGCATTGACCAACCTAATTTAACCTCACTTTAGATTTCTAGAGATATCGATTTAGCAATGTCTGTCTGCTCGTCTGCCGGCGTGCATATCGACAGATACGCAAAACAACTTACAAAAGCACTAAAATATCGCCATAAAACTTTGAAAAATGGTGCTGAGCTAACAGATAAGAAAATACCTACTCAGTTTCAAGCAACCTCGTCATAAAATACTTTTTTAACTATCACTGTTTAAGGTTAGTAAACTTGGAAATGCCAAAAAAAATAATGTTAATGTTTACCAAAGACCTGCAAGTGTTGTTTGAATACGAAACACAACCGACGCAGCCATAAGAAAACTGATTCCAATTATTCAAAATGTGTGACGTGCCTACCTTACCGCACACATACTCGTATGTTATGCCATACACATTCAGCGGTAAGGAGCCATGTGTGCGTGCAGCCGGAAACAACAATTTACCAGCTTGAAAGTAGGAGCACCAACTCTGCTCCGAATGCCGGAGGAAAACATTTCCCAAATACCAAAAATGACTGACCAAACAATTCAGGAAAATCTAAAGCTTCTGCCAATCGGAAAGCAGAATATCGATCTGTGGGAAGTTATTCGATTGGCGCGCAACGTATTCAAGAAAAGCACGTCAAACAACAACCATTCAAAGTGTGCTTCGTACATACAACAGCTACAGTTTTGTAGTATTAATTAAAAAACTATGTAGATTCGTATCCCTTCATCTCATAGTTCCATGTTCCCATGCACTTCAAATGATTTGTGTATTTTATTTCAAATTCCATTTGAATGAAAACAGATTGCAAACTGAATTGTTGAGGCTGTAAGTAATATGGAAACAGTATACTATACAAGTGAAATATGAGATCACTACAATTTTCCGCATTCCACTTTCGTATCTTTCATGGCTTAAAAATGATAAATAAGCTGCCTTGCTTTTGTGCTTAAAGTCTTATTTCATTTCTTCTCTTATCGATAGTGAGCCACTTGTATTGTAAATCACGCAACGCCCACATCTTCCAGCATACAAACATTTATTAAAATCTTAGGTCATCCCTTAAGTAATGACATTTCTGATTTTGAAGTTATTAATTCACATTACGTGGCACATATTTCTTTATATAACACTTGCTGACGATACTATCGTATTCGCAAGTTGTGAATTTCCATCGAGTAAAAATACTCGTACCGCCCGGCTGGAAAACTGCTGAAACGGGCCGCTTAATCGGGTCCTTTTTACCAGATATTAATACAAGTCGATAATCTCTAATGAGAATATTTAAAAAAGAACAAAACAAGAAACCGTCAGAAACCGTTTCTTCTTTTGAAAAGGAGTGGATCCATCCATCACTCTGATGCTCTGTTCCGCAACGAATGACAATGTAGGAATACTGCTGGCTAAATGTAAATAACATTGCCTCCGATAACTCCTTAATTTTATTAGGACAGTGGACTCAGAGACTTTCAGTTGCTCTGCACAACTGAAGGCCCCCTAGCATAGGCAGCACGACAACACTGAACGGACATTTTTCGACAGCAAAAGCACTGCATACCTTTAGGGGGTGCATGATTATTTTAAGAGAATTATGGTAGAAACGATTCGAGGCAATGCTGAAATGTTCGAGAACGAGTTGGCCAAACAAGTATAAAAGGTAGTAAGTTCAGTTTTGACAAGCAACGCACAGTGATTCGACTCCATACAACCGCGGGACAAAATTAGAAGGAGTGGTCCGTTCTTCATAAAATTTGGTAAACTAGTTAATCATGGTCTGCTGAATTGAAATCTCCATTTGGTTTTTCTTAAACTGCTGTAGTTCGGCAATGCCTGAGGCTTAATTTTGCAAATTTCGTCATTTTTGGGAAGCTATAGCACCAAATGTGTTGGCTAGATTTTTCATATTTTACACTTAATCGGTAAAATCAACATTGATTATTCCAAAGAGTAACAGAAATTGTATCGGGACCCTCTGGTTTTGCAATAACAACGATAATAATAGATGTATGTTTTGCATTTTTGCAGATTTTATCAGTTTTCGTGCTAATTGCATACTTTTAGGAATAAATAAAATAAATTTTGTCGAAAAATACGTGTTTAGACCACTTTTCAAATTGAATTATTTTCGGGTAATTACATTATCCGACAAAGAAAGAATGCTTCTTAAAATAAAAAAAAATCCAGGAACATACTTTCACATACTTTTTAGATATTTTCGTCTAAGTTTTGCCAATTTTCAGATTTTTTACTTAGAAAAATATTTTGAATTAAAAGTGAAGTAAAAGCCTACGCTTTGCAAATTTTGGGAAAACATTAAAACCGAAAATGGCCACATCATTTCTTATTCTATATTGAAGCAACTTCGTGCCAACCAATTATTTTTCAAATTTTTTGTACTCAATAGACTAAAAAACAGAAAATATGAATTTCAATTTTTTTGTGAGAAAAGTTTCAACTTTGAGCCGCTTTTGCACAGTAACTAATTGTTTTTTTGCACAAATTTTTTGGGGGTTTCTTAGTTGGAGTTTTTTCTTTCAAATTACATCAAAATCGTTAAATTCTGAGACCATAAATTTTTTTAATTTTGTCTATGGAACGAATCACTGTGCATTGTGTCAAACAGGAATTCAAAAATCGGGCCAACCAGAAATGGTCCAATACGGTGGGACAACGCTGTTCCAAGCTATTCTTTCCAGCCTATTCGGAAGGAAAATCTAAATACCTATTGGACCTAAGCAGAAAGGAGCTTAAGTTCATGACGGGAATCCTGAGCGGGCACTGCCTGCTAAATATGCATAAAGCGCGACTGGGATTAACAGACAGCGAACTATGCAGGTTCTGCATGGAAGATGATGAAACATCCGTGCACATTATAACCGAGTGTCCCGCTCTCTTACACGCAAGGAAGCGTATACTGAGAAGGGAACTAATTCAGACAAACGAGCTGTCTGGAACCAACCTGGGAAAAATCAAGGAGTTCCTGGACAGTATTGGGGGGGATGAACTCCTCCAATAAAGAATAAGGGATACGACACAATAGTTCTCTTTGGACGCAGTGTCTCGGGCAGTTGATGCTCGGCTCCCGTATCTATTCTATTCTAAATATGCCTGCGTTGGTCAACAAAACGAAATGTTCATAAGAATATTTAAGTAATTCGACAGTCTACAATTGGATAACCTCGAACTACCAAGAAAGGCGAATTGGGGCTACCAACCTCAGACAATCTCGAACAGATTTAAAGAAGCCAGAAGACAGAAGAGAATTGGAACTACTAATTGTAGTTAATCTCAATTAATCTTAATAAATCGATGAATGAATAGATACAACGTCACCAGTATCTATGACGATTTCCACGTTTTGTGAAAATAAAACATGTAGCGTTATGAGGAAAATGCAAACCCAACTCATTGTATTATATTTCCAACTTTTTTCTATTATACTCAATCAGTAAATTTTCATAACAATATTTAAGAAATTCGACGGTCTACAATTGGATAACCTTGAACTATCAAGAAAGGCGAATTGCGACTACGAACTCCAGACAATCTCGAACAAATTAAAAAAAACCCATTAGACAGTAAAGCCTCCTCCAGTGACACCTTCTGCGAAAAAGAGACAGTAGAGAGGTGAATTAGAGCTGCCAATAGTGTTCACCAGAAACGAGTTCACCAGTATTTTTTAACGATTTCCACCTTTTGTAAAAATAAATCATGTAATGTTATGAGAGAAATGAAAACACAGCTTCCAAGTACGTTCCTGTCTGTGGAGAGGTGTCCAACTCTCTTGTATTATACTCAATCAGAGTTTTCTTTATCTCGGTTTCTGCATAATCTCCACAGCTCTTGCAGGTATTATCCAGTGATAATGGTGCCGTTTTTAATACAAGCCCGTTTGGAACATATAGTTTAGTGACCAGCGATGATCTCAATGAGGTACCTTGACATATTCATGACATTTCTAACATATTCTTAGATAGCATCGACTTACATTAGTGAGCCTGTGCCGTCTGCGTTTGGAAAACTCAACATCTCTATATTTTCTTGTCAATCGCCAGATACAACGGAGAGGGTTGTACAAAGTTGTCGGTCTGGCTGTTAGCAAAATTCACATGAGGCCCCACTTTTTCTTGTCATCTTTTCTGCGATTTTTCTGATTTTCTAAGTATTTTTGAGATAGTATAGCGAATACTTTAAGAAGAATAGATACAATTCTATCCCAAAAATTTCTTCTAACCTTCAAATATTATTCTGAAGCCCAAAAATGGCTTCAACGACAATGAGAAAATGCTTGTTTTGAACCAAACCAGACATTTGACTTGTGACTTTCAACTATTAACCTATTAAAACCAAAAACTTACAAGACAACCCAATATTCATGTACAACAAACAAGAATGGGATTAAACGTCTAAAACGCCAACTGTTGCTTTCTCACTCCAACCCGAAAGCGAATGTGAGAATGATTCCATTTTGTACGTTTTGTGGGCTTTTAACGGTGCTGGTGTGGATAACGTCGCATTTGCCACCATTTAATTGCCTAATTAGAGATAAATGGTTCGGTGTTTTAGCACCAACGCGACAGACCAGACGTTGCGGCTCGTAATGAGTGGCAAAGGCCAAATATTTACCATTAATTTTGTGTGCTTGCACTCCTACTTTCTCGCAACGTTTGCTGACAAACATGGCGAGTACAAATTACGCCACACCAATAAAATTCAATTGCTTAGCTGCTTATAAAATGAAGCCATTCTTCGGCGGGGAGGCCTAACAATTTTTCAATTTTATGGTGGAACTTAATGGTGAACTTTGCGCAACAGATGGATTGTTCAGCAGGCAACAAGTTTCAAGCTGCCAATAAAATGAATGCTTCGTTGTTATAGAAGCAAATTGCGATACCTCTGAGATTTCCTGCTTTAAGTGGGCGTGAAAATTTGTAAACCATTCGCACTCCTATTTCAAAGAGAACTAATTAATAATGAACCTTGTAGCAGTGTGTACAATCTTTAAGGTACTTTTATTATTTCATTTGTTGTGCCCTCACACCAAAACTGAAACTTGATTAGTTAAAAAAAAAACTAACTATATTAGTTTTAAGCAATTAATTATATTCAATGCTACTTGTTAGAATCTAACCTTTGATTCATTACTAATTAGTTGTTTGTTTTAGCGATTAAAAAATTATAAATTTTTTCGTTGTCGAACCTTCATTTCACCAGCGTTGGATTATTCATTTTAAAATTTTGTCTAATTAATATAAATAGACAGGTTACAGTTGATTTATTAATTATGCAAATTTTACTATTTCAGACCCTAATCGCTTGAAATATTACACCGTGCGACAGCATTTTTCACACCGGGAAAAATCCATATGTGCATGAAACTAGACACCAAATATAGTAATACTGCGTACTCAGTTTTTCATTTCTGCATCCTTTGTCCTTTTAAAAGGACTTCAAAATTTTGAAGGGGATAAAAAATTAAAAAATTAAAAAAATTTAATCTCGTTAGAACATGGCGATATGTACATCAAATGAAAGAGGAAAGGCTCAAGAATTTAAATAAAATTAATTTTGTTTCTATTTGTAAGAAAAGGATATGAAAAATTTAATCCTTTGAAAATTTTAATCCTTTATATCCTTGAAAATTTACATAGAATTTTCTTGAAAAGTAAGTATGTTAAAACCCCAAATCTCCCTGGTCACGTGTCAAAATTTCATTACTCTAACTTTATTAGTTCGAAAGTTATTTAAAAAAGGCGGAAGCTTCAATTCTAATGAAGCACAAAAATTCGAATTTATTTGAGTATCAGTATTTCATATAATAAAAAGATACAAAATCAATGAAGCGAGAATAATGAAATTTTGATACTTGATCAAGGAGATTTGGGGTTTTAACATACTTACTTTTCAAGAAAATTCGATGTAAATTTTCAAGGATATAAAGGATTAAAATTTTCAAAGGACTTTTTTCATATCCTTTTTTCACAAATAGATACAAAATTAATTTTATTTAAATTCTTGAGCCATTCCTCTTTCATTTGATATACATATCGCCATATTTTAAGGAGGTTGAGTATTTTTTATATTTTTTTTATTTTTTATCCCCTTCAAAATTTGGAAGTCCTCTTAAAAGGACAAAGGATGTAGAAATGAAAAACTGAGTACGCAGAATTACTATGTTTGGTCTCTAGTTTCACTCCCATATGGACTTTTTCCGGTGTGAAAATTTTTTTAATTTTTGTCGCACAGTGTTATATTTTAGCTCACTGTAACTTTGCTTGCTTGTAAATATTTTACTTAAAAAAATTTTGTTACATATTTACATATATATTTGCTATGTTATTATAGCACTGAATCGTTGGAATTTTTAATCCACCATTTTTCTATGTTTAGCATTTTTAATCGAATCAATTTCAATTAATATTATCTCCGTCATTGTTAATTAATTCTAATTAATATTATCTCTGTCATTGTTAATTTACACAATAGCAAAAACAAAAAGCGAAAAACACAGACAATTTAATTCAGCTTTGAAATATTTTAATTCTGCGTAAAAGTTTTCGCGTCATCAAATATCCAAACACTTGATTAAGGGCTACCAAGCCCAAATAACTTTCGCAACTCATTAAATGTATAAAATTACTTTCAATGTCATTGCACTGGCGTTATTCATCTGCTGTGTCAACAGCTCAACAAAACGTTTCTCGTTTTTTTCTCCGAATTCTGGAATAGCGTTTGAATGCGCTTAAAGTGTCGAAAATAAGTAGTAATCCAAATCACGTGGAACTGGCGCCTGGAAAATATTTTGCTCCGCCCCTTACCAGTGTGACCTGGATTGTTCAAAGACAACAGTTGGAATGGAATTTTTCCAACCCAATCCCTCACTACAATTCATTTTCTGGCGCCAACACCGTGTTTCACATTTTATAAGAACTCACACCTTACGCGTTGATTGGTCTCAATTAGCTGATTTTGTTGCCAGCTTAGTAGAGACTAAGACAAAGACAGTAGTAAAGACCAAGAAGAATGACAAAGAGGTAGAATGAAATTCTTGGATAGTGCCTTTTTGGGTTTCTACACGGGTTTTCTAAGGCAAATGCAATAAGAATAGAATTAGTCCAGAAATGAGAAAAGGTACTGGTTGGAACTTAGAACTTGTACTGGTTGGTTGATTAGAGCGACAGTACATCTGTATAAAATTATCTCATTCCTTCTTCTCGTTCATTGTGTTGCCAATTTTAAAGGTTAATATTGTTATAGGGTTGTTTAACCCTCTCGGTGATTGGCTCCTTACAGCCATTCCGAGAGGTAACTGAAGAGAAGAAGCGAACCCAGCTTGCATTTCACTATGCTTTCAAAATCGGTGAACGGTAAAGTCTTCTATCTACTTTTTGATAGAGCCGGGCAAGCAGAAGATGCTTCTTTCTCGTGCAGGTTTTCACAGCTTTGACAGCAGGTATAGCTTGTCCTACTTTAGACTTCCGCCAGTAATCCTAACTATTTTTCATCTTGAAAATGTTCCTAAGATGTTAGAAGAAGAATAAATAAATAAACAATCGATTAAAGAATAAATAAATAAATAAAAAATCGATTAGCATCTGAACGTATGTTTTTTTAAGACTTTTTCAGCGAATCGAAAACATGATCACAAAGTTTTCCGAACTTTCTTCTGAACTTCTGAACTTTTAAAATCTACTATCGAAATAAAATAATGCAAATTGAAAATATTAGAGTTTTTAGCAAAAACGTGACTTTTTAATTAGAATAATTTCATTAATACTGCATTAAGGTCGTACGTTTTCAAGCTTAGGGTCTTTGAACTTCAGTACTTAGCGTGAATTTCTGTAGTTAGATAATTCTTTGCAATTTGGATACAAATCTATTAAAAAAACAACAAATTCTTTCCATTGAAATAATTAAAATTAATGTTTTCTTAAATTTTAATCTTTTCCGTTTGTATTTTTTAGTACATTTCACCTGCAGATTTCGAAAATTCAGACAACTTTACATCAGCAAACATTTTGGTCGAATTTATTTGCCCTTTGCACTAAATTGCCAAATAAAGTTGCTGAAAAAAGTCCTAAAAAAGTCCTTTCTACTAATGAGTTAAATAATCGTTTTGCTCCAAAAAGTATAACATTTCAATACTAATTATTTTTAATCCTAAAATCAATCCTAATGATATCATAAACATTTTTTACTTGAAAATCTTTCTACAACAACATTTTAAAATCCACACTGAATTCTGGCATTTTCAAATGCCCAGTTTAAATTCATGTAAATTCCGCGCACAAACCGCAACTTAAAAGTTCACGTATCGATTCACTTTGCTCACGTATCGGGTGCGCGTTTTGCTGGCTGCTTTAGCCGACGCACTTTTTTGGCCATTTCCAACTTTTGAAACTTGTGCAGCACGCAAAGTAAACCCTCCACGCACACAAATGTTTTTGCCAACCAGTCAAAGGTAAACGTACGTGCATGCAAGAGGAAATACAAAAAGAATACATAAAATTGTAAATTGAACTGCCGAGCGGGCGCTGTTGCGATTTTGATGCGAGCGCCGAAAAGCGGCGCGCTCAGATTTTTAAGCATTAACGTCGGCTTACTGCCGGCCCACTCAAAGTGTAATAATAGCACCTCCCACTGCCACCTCCTCGACGACTTGACGCTCCTAATTAGGTCATGTCGGATAATACTGCGTAAAATTTCCAACGCCACGCCGCTTGCTGACGACAGCTCAGCCGTTGGCCACAATTAAAAATTGTGTGCGCAAAAGTATCGAATAAAATTTTTACACATACTTGTAGCACAAACTTGTCGACTGCAGAAGAGTATTGTGAAAAATAAAAATTGATTTTCCACTTGAAAATTTCTACACTGGTGGGTTCACTCAAACAACGCAAATGCCAACTTACGTTTGCCGATGTCATAGTTGGAGCAATTGCAGTGTCCAGCTTGAATTTAAGTTTTTCGAGTGTATTTATTTTGAACATGTCCACTTGTTTGCGCCAGTTAACAACATGCAATCTGACAGTATTATTTTGTGATGTTGTCACGCACCAACGGCCAACGGACCGGCATCCACGCCTGTCCGTCCATACATAAACACATGTCGCTCGCAAGTGTTGGAGTGTGTGCGTGTGTGCGTGCGCGGGTGTGTTTGCATATCGAGGGTGCGCCAGATTACGCACACAACGGTGTCGCCTCCTACGCGCTGGACATTGCTGCTTTAAACATATTTATTTTTGCGATGGACATTTTACAATGAACGATTATATTTAGATTTCATGTCATTCATTGTGTTCTTACTTACTTACTGTACTGGCCATAATAACCCGTTACCAAGTTATGGGTCCTCCAGTTGGTCACACCGTGAGGTAACAGGGCGAACTCAACTTGGTTCTCCACCGCAGACACGGCGTCCCACTTCTCGAAAAGTACACATCGCATTTGGCTAATTGTAATTGTAGAACCCTAATTGTAAAACTAATTTTAGAACCCGATAAAATATAAAAGTCATCAAAGCAAAATTTGATAGAAATACTAAAGAAAATGCAGATATTTAAAAATTAAAATCCGTAAAAATTACCGCAATGGTCTTTCTAGTGTTAATCATTAACTCAAGAGTGACGTTGTTGAACGTTGCTTTGATGTGAAGGACTGCTGCCTAATGTGTGCTCCTTAGCGTTCAGTGACTTCAATCGTCCGCACAATCATCTATGCCACTTTCATAGACGATGTGTGTGCATAACAGGGGCTATGGGAACGTGTCCGACAGCATCCATGGAGGTTCTTCTTGAATTTACACCTCTTCATTTACATATACAAACCCAGGCGAAGAGGGCTAACCTACGGATGACTGACGTAAATATCGGGGCCGAGGGTTTCCTGAGTCGTAAGAAGATTGATATTCTTACGAACCAGTATCCCGAGATTGCAATAACTAGAGACACAATTACTCCGAAGCTCTGTTTCACCAAGAGATTTAAAACAGAATTTAGTAATAAAATAAGCTGGGTAGGTATCAGAGACATATCTGATAGATCAGTAGTTACTTGATTTGCTGGCTCCGTAACGGAGGAAGGTACCGGAATCGGGGTGTATGGACCGGGGATTAGATACTCGGAACCTACAGGAAAACAGACCACCATGTTCCAGGCGGAAATATACGCCATTGAAAGGTGCGCTCATTTCAATCTGGTGAGGAAATACCGGAACCGGAAGATCGCGATACTGTCAGACAGCCAAGCGGTAATCAAGGCATTAAGATCCTACCAGGTATCCTCGAAACTGGTGTCGGAATGCCTTGAGAAGCTGAACGAACTTGGCCGTCACAATCAGGTGTGGGTCCTCTGGGTTCCGGGTCACGCCGGGATTGATAGGAACGAGCAGGCCGACAAACTTGCAAGAAGGGGGGCGTCTACCCCCTTCGTCGGCCCAGAACCCTTCTGTGGTCTAGGCAAAGGAGCACTATCCATCCTTTCCAGGAAAGACGAGATAACCATCCGGAATCAATACTGGGAAAATCAACCAGGCCTTGAACATTCCAAGATGGTTATTGGATCTTATAACAAGAAAAGGTTCGAGGAATGTATGAGTCTCTCAAAGAATAATCTAAGGATTATCACAGGTATATTGGCAGGGCATTGTAGATTGAACTATCATCTAACCAAACTAGGTATCAGGGTGAACGAACTCTGTAGGTTCTGTTTGCAGGACAATGAAACTGCAATACACATACTAGGCATATGCCCTGCACTAATGAACAAACGGAAGAAGCACCTGGGTGACTATATTATACCAGGATCGGACTGGGTTTCCAAAGGCTTAGGAAATATACTAAGATTCCTTTTGGATACTGGACTCACGGACGAACTGTGAAGGCCAAGAAGGGGGCACAATAGATCTTTCAGGTCGCGGTGCACTTTCCCCGGCAATAATAACAATTCATAGACGTCTACCAGACTTTTTAGTGACTTGAAAAAAGACGACCTAATGGTTCTATAGTCTTTTTCGGTTACTTGGTTCAACTACTACTTTCCGAATAAACTTACTTTCTAATCTCTTTCCATACTTGCAGAACGTAGCCTTACTTAAGAAATTATTAAAAAATTCAGAATGTCCAAATGATAACACACAAACATCTGTTGCGTGTCTGTATGTACATTAAAGCCAATTTTAAGCGATTTTAATTATCCAAGCTGGCTTACACAAAAGACAGACAGCCACAGGATAATGGTATAAATATCTTTGTGTTATTTTATTTTAAGTAAGTAACCTTGCATTGCGGTAAATTAAAGGAAACACAACAAAAAATCGCTTCAATAAAACTAATTGAATTGAGCAGCCAGCGGGGAGTGCGTATTTATAGTCTTAAACACTGGCAGACCACCAAGCGGATAATTTGATTTTGTTCTTTATCTAACGTCGAATGGGTGTCGAATATTGCTGCAGTTGCTGGTCGTGGTCAGTGGTTGCTAACAGCAGTGATTATCACTGGCCAACAGGACTCATGGGCAGCATCTCGCATCGATTTGCTTTGTGTCGGAATAATGGTTGTTCCGCAAGTTGTCGTTGTTTAAATATTTAATAATTTAAAAATGACAACAACTGTAACAGCTGTAAGGATATTAAGCAAAGGTAAGCAAAATCAGGATGTGAAGATTTTAAATCGTGTCAGGATATATGTGTAAATTGAGTTGATATCAGCGAGAGAGTTATTTTAATTCCATAGTTATTTGTGTTATTTTAAAGAAACATTTGATTGACAGCTTCAAGATTTGATAAGAAAGCGAAGTGCGAATCACAGGTGAGATTAGGATAAGGTGACTCACTGGGCACGGGACTTCGCCGACAGACGCGCACAAAATGGGCGCATTGTCATGCTAAAAGAAAAAGTTATTTGTCTTACTACAATTCGGAGAGCATATACAAGCCAATTCAATTTGTGACTAAACCCTAGAAAGTCTCTAATGTTGACTGATCTGAGGTTGTCCAAGTTGTGGAAGAAAGAAGAGCCTAGGAAAAGTGGGCATCATACCCTAAGCCGCTTCAGGCGCCGAAGACCTACTGTGACGCGCAATATAAATCGGCCAGTGTTCTCTGAGTTCTCTGTTCATGTAGAAATCCTAAAGATCCTTAGATTCTTAGATCCTTGTAACAGGACATTCCCTAAACCAAATGCCGTATTAAATTAAGGGAGCTTCCAGATATTTTTTAAAGCCATTATGAGCGAAGACTTTCCAGGCTGCTCATTTGGTTTTAAGTGTACTTTGCTCCTTTTGAGAAACTGCAGGCAGTCTCCGGTTCTAAACCAAGATTCGGTATATGTTTTCTTAGCCTTTAATGCTCAGTAAGAACTGCGTTTATTATTTACAGAAGGGTTTCGGTCAAACTGCGTCACAGTGCACTTAATTTGATTTCTTAATCGTCCAAGTAGATTCTTAATGGTCTCAATCCGCAGATATTTATTCAAAAACTATATAAAGAAAATAGGCGATTTGACAAACAAGTGCCGCTACAGCTTTGGTTCTACTAAGACTATGGGCCTTTTCCATATCGACGGATATGACTACATCGATTGAAATGGTGATTCTGATCATTTGTATTGTATATAACTATCGATAATGGCTACAACTCCTTTTAGGTGTTACAGTAGTTCTACTGGCCAACGCAGTCGTAGTTCGTATCGCTGAATTGAGCCAAAATAAAAAACAAACAGAAGAAATAAAGGGGCACAAGGACGTAATTATCATGCAGAGTATAAAAGGAAAATAAATTCTTGCAAAAATAACCTGTGTTTTGAACTGATTATAGTTTAATAACACTACTCAACAAATTATGGGCTTCTAGACTAATTCGAAAAACAAGTTTTTGGCCTTTAATTTAATTATTATCACTTATTTCATAAACTAAACACATATTTATTTTATTTATTTATTTATTTCTTACGGCTACATTGAGCCTAGTTCACACACTCTAAAAAATAGGATATAGGATATTGTATGACAATACTAATATTCCTACTTAACAGTTACCTAATATTTAAAGTTTTACAGTAATTAAAAAGATTTCGTTTAAACTTATTTTTATCACAATTTTTAAGTTCATCAGGTAAATCATTAAAACACTTAAGGCCTTTATAGAAAAGACTATTTTTATCAGATTCGGTTCTAAAAAATGGGAGCTTAAAATTATGTTTATTTCGAGTATTCACATTATGTGTATTGCTGATTAAAACCAAGTTAGTGCTTAGGTATTCAGGTAATAAGCCATTTTTAAGATTATTTATGAATTTCATGGTGTGGAAAAAAATTTGCTTCCTAACACTAAGCCAATTAAGGGTCTGTAACATGTTCGCTACGGATGCATCATAACTCATCTTAAGGATAAAACGCATCGCCTTGTTCTGCATTTTTTGCAATTTATTAATTTGAGAGTCTTTCATAATGAAAAATATTGTGGGGCAGTAAATAAAGTGTGGCTCGATTATCGATCTATAAACCATGATTTTATATTGTTTACTTAAAAATTTACACGTTCGTTTCATAAACCAAATTTTTTTTGCAATTTTCCCCAAAGTGTAATCAATGTGATCGTTGAATTTTAATGTTTCTCAATCTGAATGCCCAGATATTTTATTTTATTAACTTTTTCAATTTCGATGTTATTAATTTTTATATTTTTCAATAGTAAGTTATTATTTCGTGAAATGACCATATATTTAGTTTTATCAATGTTTAGTTTTAATCTGTTAGTACACAGCCAAATATACAGAGAATCTAAGTCCAATTGCAACTTATGTTGAATTTCATCTATATTAGTCCCACTGATCATAATTAAAGCATCATCAGCAAATAGTTTGATCGTGCAATATTGAAGCACAGATACAATATCGTTGATGTATATATTAAACAAAATAGGAGCCAGCACCGAACCTTGAGGCAACCCAATTTTGACATCAATTTCCCCGGAAACCGACGACCCAATTGCTACACGCTGCTTGCGGTTTGTTAAAAAACTTTTGAACCAATCTAGCTCTACATTTTTGATCCCAATATTAAATAATTTTGTTAAAAGTATTTCTTGATCAATCGTCTCAAAGGCTCTCTTCAGATCAACGAATGCGGCAAAAATAGATTTTTTATCGTTTAGCTCTTCCTTCCAATAAGCTAAAACCAAATTAAAAGCAGTTTCACATGAGTGTTTGTTTCTAAATCCTGATTGTTGTTGTATAAGAATATTATTACTTTCTAAGTATTGCACAATTTGATTTTTGACAACGGTCTCAAGAATCTTCTCATCACACGGCAAGGTATTTATCGGTCTCAACTCTTCAGCTTTTACAGTGTTTTTAACCTTTTCAATTGGAACTATTACTGACGTTTTCCAAGTATTTGGAACAATGCCTCTAGCCAAACTTTCGTTAATAACATTTCATAAACATTTCATAAACTCAACACTTAGCCCAGAAGGTATTGTGTTATGCTTTCCAACGGTAAACGGGTTCTTAAAATAAGATACGATGTTCAAGGTTTTAAAAACGTGAACTTTTCGGCTATTTTCACCAAACATGAAGAATTTTTAATTATTTTTTTATGTATTTAACAATTTTTGTCTTTCTTCAATTTCTTTCTGAAAATAAAAAATTTTGAAACCTAATGGAATGGCTACCAAAAAAATTATAAATCCGCAAATTCGCCTAGTCCCTTTGGCCCAAATGGCCCAACACACAAAAACATTTTCATGCATTTGACATTCATTCGTGTGGCATTAAAACAAATTTATTGAAATTTGATTTGCAAAATTTTCCGACCGAATGCCATTTGCAGGAAAAGAAACATCAAACTTCAACTCAATTCCAAAATGGCAGCAGACATCGGCAAAAATCACACCATATGGCAGATCGAAAAAAAATCCGCAGCCCAATTGGCAGCCATTGCGCACTCACAGCCGGTTAGGCGGCGCCGCAGTGGAAATGATTTCATTCGTTTTGCGGCACTCTTGTCGTCTCTCCTGGGACCCTGGGCTTGGCCAAACTATTTGTCTAACGGAAATATGAAATAACTTCATTATTGCGGCAATGCCACCAGCAGCTTTGTCCCCTCAAAAGGCTTACCTAGGGTCTGCTTTAACGTTTCAATTATTACAAGTCGAGTGTGTGTGTGTGTGTGTGTGCGGCTGGCATGCATACAAGTGAAGTATTTGGGCAGACCATGTGCGAAATATTGTATTATGTACTCCACTAAGTTAAAATTGGCAAACACTCGGCTGCCAAGTGGAATAACACAGAAACAACATTTGGCCCGCATCAAATTTTGGCCCGAAATACACACGTCCTAAATCTTGCATAACGCAAATTGATTTGAAACATTCAATGTGCAGATATCCATCACCGGCAGCGTTGTCGCAACAGTTGTGTCGCACACCCAGCGACACACACACACACATGTGAATGTGTGTGAGTTTTTCGATTTTTCGCTCGTAAGCCTTTTATGCCTCGGCAAATAAACTCATGTTAGCCCAACAATTGGTGCGCCGCTGCCGCTTGGCTTATGCTACAGTTGGTGTAGTTGTTGCTGTCTATACTCCCTCCCGCCCAATTTGCTGGTTGTTGTCTTAGGTGCTGGCGACGCTGCACAGTGATTCGTTCCATAGACAAAATTCAAAAAAATTATAGTCTCAGAATTTAACGATTTTGATGTGATTTAAAAGGTAAAACTCCAACTAAGAAAACCCCAAAATATCTGTGCAAAAAATTAATTAGTGTGTGTGCAAAAGCGGCTCAAAGTTGAAACTTTTTTCACAACAAATTTTAAACACATATTTTCTTATTTTTAGTCTATTAAGTAAAAGAAATTGTAAAAATACATGGTAGCCAAGAAGTTGCTAAAACTTTCAATATAGATTAAGAAATGATGTGACCATTTTCACTTTTAATGTTTTCTCAAAATTTTCAAAGCTGAAGCTTTTACTTGATTTTAAATTTGAAATATTTTTCAAAATTAAAAATCTGAAAATTAGCAAAACTTAGAGGAAAATATCTAGAAAGTATGTGAAAGCATGTTCCTGGATTTTTTTTATTTTAAGAAGCATTCTTTCTTTGTCGAATAATGTAAGTATATCCTCCGATATCTTCCGGTCTCAGAAAATAATTCAATTTGAAAATTGGTCTAACCACCTATTTTTTTACAAAATTAATTTTATTCATCCCTAAAAGTATGCAATCAGCATGAAAAATTGAGAAAACTGTTAAAAAGTAGAACATACGTCTATTATTATCGTTTTTATTGCACAACTAAAGGGTCCTAAGACAATTTATGTTACTCTTTGCAATTATCAATGTTGACGTTACCGATTAAATGTAAAATCTGAAAAACCTAGCCAACACACTCGTTGCTATAGCTCACCAAAAATTACGAAAATTGCAAATTTAAGTCTCAGACATTGCCAAACTACAAAAGTTTAAGAAAATCAAAATGGAGATTTCAATTCAGCAGACCATGATTAACTAGTATTCCAAATTTTATGAAGAACGGACCACTCCTTCTAATTTTGTCCCGCGGTTGCATGGAGTCGGATCACTGTGCGCTGGTGCGGCGGTGTGCTGGTCGCTTATCCACTTGTGCTGAGCTTCCGAAATCGAAATTGTGTGCTTGTCAAAATGTGCCCAAAGGCATTGCACACACACACGCACATCACCAGCTTACAATTTCCCATTGACTGCCACAGCAAGTGATAAAAATTGCTTTGTGCGGGTAGGATGCGCAATTGTGGATATGCTTTTAACACTTTTCATACGAGCACAAACACACACATATGTGTCCGTCCATGTGCATGTTGCGCGTTGCACATAAAAAAGTACACAAAGGTTAGGAAATAAAAAAAGTGAATCGATTATTTGCGCTGAGTGCGCCAAATCGACAGTGCAAATAATTTAATCCCCTCCACCTACACGAGTCATTGCCATATTTCAATGCTTCGACGTAGAGAAGCTGAAAGTGTTTAGTAAAAATTAAATAACATTGTTTTTTTGGTTCAATTGAACAAGAAATACTCAGCGCTTTCATTTCAATTTAATGCATTTTTAGCGTATTCAGAGTTTTTAAACATAACCTTAAACTTTAAAGTGTAATTTTTTTTATTGAAATACAAGAATAAAATATTTCACAATTGACATTTGCTGAATTTTAACGAACACTTCGCCCGCAAAGTTCAACGTAAAATATAATAAGCCACCACGTGGCACCATAAACGCCGCGTAATTAAATCTTTTGCACGGCCAGCAGTGTTGCCATTCACTTCCGCACAGCCAACACATGCATCCGGTTATAGTTACGTGGCTTTTGCATAAAAATAAAATGCCATGCAAACCAGTTCGATTGTGACCGCAACGGAAATTGCATCGCCTGTCGCAAAAATTCCAACATCGATGTTGTTCATTGGCGCGCCGACACGACTGGTGGAGGCGGCGTTATTGCCTGCGTTGTTAACGACAAACGCAAAATGTTGACACAATTTTTGCATTATGCACAGTTTTTTGGAAAGCCACCGCAAACAGCAAAACTGCTTGTGGCAATGTGGCCACGTCGACCAATCGCACCGCAGCCGTTCCATGAAACTGTAGGCTTGACAAATAGCAATGTGCGCCCTGGCTTCACATTCGCATCCGCGAAACATACGCAAGGCTTCATATTGAACATCTGTATCCGTATATTTAATGTAGATACAATCGTACTTTTTTAATTATTAAAAAAACTGGAACAACGAGTACTGTTATGTGTTGGTCCAGGGGTGTAGCCAAGGCGGGGCTTGGGTGTCAGAACCCCCCATGTCCTATAATTATTTAAAAATTTCCAATCACTATGCATGCTATGTATGTTCCCACATTAGCAAAAAGGTCGGTTAACCTTTAAACATTTAAAAGAATAATAACAAAAAATTTTTGGGGTAAAACCGATATGGCTTTTTTCAATAGTCCCCATGCTCCATACAGCTATTTGCATGATCTAAAAGCATGTCTAATGAGTGTTTTACCTCGTAGGTTGGAAAGTCCTTCAGGATGTCGGCTTCGGCTTAATCGGTAAATACATTTTTTTGAAAAGGTGAAAGTTGTATGATGTCGCATCAGGTGAAAACGAGGAATGGTTGATGGTTAAAATTAGTGTCCGACCGAAACATCTTTTTTGGGCCGAAACCGAATTTCGGTTTTTTTTTAATATTCGGCCGAAACCGAAACATTCTAGTTGAAATAAAAATCACCATATCAAGCATTTTTTTCAACAAACGAATTTTACATTAAGTAAATAAAGAACAGCCGCCGTGGCTCAGTTGGTTAGTGCGTTGGACCGCGAGTCGCAGGCAGCAACCTCAGGTTCAAATACTGCCTGTAATAACACCTAAAAAAATAACGGGAAAACTCGTTTTCTCTTTCGGTGGCTGTCCTCTCAGCTGGAAATGGCAAACCTCTGAGAGTAAAAATTGCTTATGAAAGAGCTCCCAACCTGCCGTTCGGAACCGGCATTAAACTGTAGGTCCCTTCAACCCGCGTGCAAATTCACACGCACAACACGGGTGGTTGCGGGAAGCTAGGCCTTAGTCTCGCGTAAGCGGGCTGTCGTGCCAGTCAATTATTATTAATTAAAAATTATTTAAATAAAGAACAAACAAACAAACATAACATAAATAAATACATATTAATAAAAACAATTTATTCATTTGTTAAAAACATAAACATGAAAAAAATCACCCTTTCGTACCTTAATCGCTAATATTCAAAATTTAATAATTTAATATTATAAGCTAAAGAAAAGTTTATTTACATTGGTGGCATCTAAATTACTTCTCCTTTCACTATACATCTGCTTCACAATAAAATGTAAAAAAATATTCTACAAAGTTTCGGGTTCGGCCGTTCGGCCATTTTTTGGCCGAAACTGAAACCGAAACCACTTATTTGGGCCGAAACCGAATATTCGGTCGGACACTAGTCAAAATTCTACTTTTAGTCAAAAAGTCAACTGCCATAAATTTAAGTTATTGAGATGCTTAACTTTCGCCTTACCATAGATTTTTGCATTCGTCCTTGACCAATACCCATCCAGATGACTCAAGGCGTTTCCGCCGCTATTTTGAATAAAACTCTCAATAAATAAATAATGATGACACATTTTTTACATACCTCAGTATTTAGTATCTTCCTCTGGTGATAGTCCGTCTCAAAAAAGACCTAACTTTAACGATTTATTTCGCGAAAAATGGAAAATATTAGATTTCGTAAAAAAAATGTTGCGTGAGTTTTATTCAAAATGGTGGCGGAAGCGCCTGATATCACCCGTGTGGGTATTCGGTATACAAAATTACAAAAATAACAAAAAACATGAATAATACTTCCAAAAAAATATTTGTTTATGTTATTGAAAACTACTTTCGAATTTGTTCAGTACGTCGAAATCATAACTACTTACATTGGATTAATACTCTGGCAGATATTGAACATGAATATTAAAAAGATCACTCGGGTGGGTATAAGGAAAGCGAAGGTTAAATCCAATTTCAAATAGATTTTGGCTTCAGTTGGCTAACACGTTGATCATCATTTATGTCCTGGCAATCGTGTTTAAATCGCAAGTACCACTCCTGAAGTCTGCCACGGTATAAACGATCATCACCATAAACTTAGTTCATCAATTGAAATGTTTCGGTTAAAGTTTTACCAACTTTAAAACAAAACTTAATATTTGCTCTTTGCAAATTAGCATCGAATTATTGTACCAGTGACAAAAACATACTTTTACTTCGGACGCAATAACTTCTCTTCCAGTGAACCAAATTTCATGAAATTTCCAATGCACCAAGTCACATATGGGTGGCACCACCCTCTTTGAAAACTTCAGTTTACTTAAAAAAGCATGTAATACTAAATTGGCAAACATATTTTTTTTCATTTGATGCGCTATCTTGCTGGTTCTTGAAGCCGTCGAAACAAGGTTGGTGAAGATAATTCTGTGGTCAAAAACAATAAACGCTTAGGTGAACTTAAGAAATCGTTGAGTAAAAGGTGCTAGCCTATTCCTTTAAAACGTGCTGCTCAAAATAATACTTATGGACTTAAGCCATTATTGCTTTTTACCACAGAATTACTACTTCCCTTATCTGCAGTTTTCAGGCACTCCGTGAAGTACGCAATTTTTTGGGAGAGCGCCTTGGTATTTACTTTTTTAAGCCACTTTATCTGTCCTGCAGTTCCCCGGCATATCTCGGTGACCAGGCATCCATGTAAGGTGAATGCAAAGTTTTTTTATTTTTTTAAATTTTTTTTATCACTGTTTTAGATGTCAGAACGTGAGATCATAGGACCCTCAGAGTTATCAGAGAATATATTTAAAACAAGTAGCGCACCCGGGGGAGTTCAAAACAATTCCATCTGTATTTTACAAACATTTTAGTTACCAAATATGGTTGCAACTGGTATTGACCTAAAAAAAACTTGTGGAAGGTTTTCCCCAAAATTATATCCTGTGTGCGTCGCTGCTCACAACTTAAGGCAGCTTCGATGGTCGAAACTTCAGTATACAACGTGTTCGTTGCTGTGGGCCGGCAGCTTAAAAAACAATTTATTCCAAGAGAGTCAAAATTAGAAACTTTGCAACCTGTCAGAATCAATGCAATCCTTTGGAGGAGGGGGATTTTGTGTACAACTTTTGAGCCTAATACCATTTGAAATCATATTTTTAACCAGCAATTTTTGTTCGCCTTGTCGCCGCAGGCGCATCAAATCACTTCAAAACACTATTAAATTTTATATTCATTTGCTCTTCTCTTGCAGTACGCGCCACATCGCTGCTGTGGCACCGCAACCATTGCAGCTTGATTGACTGCATTTCACTGCCCACAACGTTCAGCCAACAAAAAACAAAACTGCAATAAACAGTTGCAGTGCAAAACAACGCTGTAGGCGAATCGTGGGCGCTGCAGGCCAAAACAAAGCAACGCAATGAAGTGGTCGTAATCTCATCGCGCCCGTTTTTTTGCCAGCAACAACAACACTCGAGGCGAGCGTTGTGTTGTATTTCTTTGCTTTAGACGTCAACGAATACGAATACGAATGTGAATGGCCGAGTCGATGATGCGGAATCGATGAGTCAGTGAAGAGCGCTGCCACCCCAACCACGACGCACACTTCAGAGGCAATAAACAATACGGAAACGCAAAACAAACAAACGCAGCAACAGCAGAACTAAAAACAGCGCAACAGTACACGCGGCCAGCGAGAGACGCGCAATAATTCATGCAGCATGGGGGCGAATTCTTCGAGCAGATCGGACACAAATCTGCTCAGCGATGATGACGGTGAGTGCGCCGGATACGTGCCGGCAATGGGGCTGACTGTGACGGCCGCCTTCCTTGCAGCGTGCCATTCAATATCTATGTATTTGTATGCCTTCTGTGTGAGTCTGTGTGTGTTTGTGTTTGTGTTGAGAGTTGCCCATCAAATCAGTGAAGACATTTGCAACGACATTCGCCGCAACCAGTGGTCCCGTTCATGAGCTTGAATTCGAATTGCACCGCACAAACAAAACGAAGGAAAAAAATGCAAAATGAGGAGATAGGAGCCGAGTGCGGAGCGAGCGAGCGCATTGCGACGGAACAACGTAAATGACAGCTACGAACGTGACCCATCGTCGGGTCACGCTTGTTGGCTTCCAGCGTGTAATATTGTGCGCGCTGCCTGTGTCCTGTCGCCACCACCACCGCCCCCGCCATTGGCGTTCATCTCACAGGATGCCCATTCGAGTTTGACTTCATTACAACAAATTGACTTAAATGATGGAGCGGAGTGTCAAGGGTCACCATCGCCGCTGCTGTCGCTGTTGATTTATTGAATTGAATGTGCGTGCTTATGTGTGCGACATTTAAGTACTTTTGCATCTCCTTTTTTCTGCTCACTTTCCTATTAAAAACTTAATGATTTTTATCGCTCGTTCTCTTCCTCCCTCTCGCTGTATTTGCCCACGCATTGCAGTTAATTTCGATCACTTTCAAATATTGCGCGCAATTGGCAAAGGAAGCTTTGGAAAGGTAAATGCTATTTATAATTGTTGACCATTTTTACTGATTACAACATGGACAGACAGCTACGTACGTCTTCCATAATTCCATAATTTTCTTAAATTGCAAAACCCATCGAAAAGCATAAAACCCGAGCAGAATAATAAGTCAGAGCCCACAAAAAGCTGCAATGACAGAATGGCAACGTAAATATTTGCAAATTTAAATACAGTAAATAAAAAGCTCGTTGCTTGCGCTGCAAAAGTTATACTTACACATACAACATTAAGCAGACAAACAATAGTTGTATAGAAAACATATGTTATGCACGAACGTTCCGTATTTAGTATTCAGGGATTAATGGTGGCCGAGACACGCGCTTGGAATTTATTATGCAACAAATCAACAAACGGCATCCGATTACTCCCAACAGAGTGAACGGAAATGAAAAAATTGGAAAAAAATACAATCAAGATATTGTGAAATGTAAAAATGTAAGTAGAAACAAATCGAGATAAATTCTTCGCATAAAACAATACAAATGCGCCAAAATACTGAAAGGCATTCTCAAAATATAACACAAGAAAGCAAAGTGCGGTCAAATAAAACCAGAGTATTAATAGAAACAGTTTCATCGAAACCGGAACCAGTACGATTTATCAAATAGGCTTTCTTTATTTGTATAATTTCATGGCATTTCATTCATAGTTTTATAGCAAATAATAACTTTAATAGTGTTATTGACATCGTTTTGCACCACTACAATTAAAAAAAATTAAATTTAAAAATTTAAAAGTGTAACAATTTTTTGGAATTGCTAAAATTTACCTTTCATTTGATATCAATATTTGCATTGGTCGCTAAGTATTAAATTCAGGTAAATTGTTGGGTTCTGATATGATACAATATCTCAAAGGATAAAATCATTTTTCGTGCTTTTCGCATCAAAATTCGTTTCGTTTTACGGATGTTTTTTCCTTTCGTTTGATATCAATAATACATATAACAATAAGATGGTTTAAGTATTTATTTACCTTTAACCCTTAATTACGAACCTTCGTCAAAGCAATGACACGGTTTTACTTTTCTTTTCGTAGTAAACTACAATTACTCTCCTTTTTTCTTCATGCGTGCTCATCTAATCTCAGTAAACTTAAGGCAGATGTACTCGTATTTTTGGCTCAAAGGTATTTGATATACATTTGAGAAGCTTTCGTCCTCAAAACAACGAAGGTACACAACAAGCGTAAATAAACCTTCGTTATCTAAATTTGAGGTAATACAGAACCTTAACCAAATCAAATTTTAGGGTAACAACGTGACGGGGTAAACAACTGTAGGCAATTTAGAGCATCTTTAACCCTTTCGCTATTTTGTTGCCATATGGCAACATGCTACTTTGTGGACGGCTGCATCCTCTATGGTTGCAAGAATACATTTTTTGTTGGTCTTTAGAATAGTTTGAAGTTTTAGGAAAAATACGAAATTAATAAACTGAATATTTAAGTTTAAAGAAGAGAAGTATACACGGTTCTTTAATGGTATATCTTGACATAGTAAGAAAAGAAGAAGCAGACAAAATTAGAGAACTTTTTAATTTGACGTTTTCTTTCAATTTAGATAATTTTTTTTAATTTTGTCTGAAGTAAATGAAGAAATTCAAATTCAAATTTTCGTTATGCCTAAAAAGTTGTAAGTTTAAGTAATTATTACAACCACAACGATGTGGTTGCTCTCATAGAAAAACACTCTAAAATACAGGGTCCGAGTATAAAAATTAAAAAATTGTTTATGGAATGCTGCTAATACAACCACTTAGAAGCCTAAAACGTAAAATTTAAAATTGTAACTTTCCCCACTAAAAACCTGTAGCGAAAGGGTTAAGGAGCTCTTAGTGTAAATCGGAAAATAATTAGGTGGCTAATTGCATTGATAACTGGGAAGTCATCTACACGTTTAAATCTTGTTGAGACAGTTATCTGTAGACTGTGCTTCGAGGATGAGACGAGACGAGAAATATGCTAAAACGAAATAAAGTGTGAAGCTATTAGAAGGGATGTCGATCATTCTGTCAGACTCGACACGAATTTTATGGAGATGGAAAGGGAGCCGTTGCATGGTTTACTTTGGGGAAATCCAACTTGATTTTAGTCAGCAAGAAGCCGGCACACAGTTGGATGAGGGTTCACCAGTATCAAAGTATAAAAAATTCTGCGTAGACAAAAATAAATATAAAAATAAAACTTGTACTGACACTTCTACGAGTGGACAGCTGTGTCAACTGTGCACTGTCTTGTAGAAACACATAAAAAAAATGCATAACTGATACCAGGGGCGTTTCAAAAAGAGCCAATACAAAATTTAATTTTAAAATTGGTAAAATCTCAACCAAAACATTTAAATTGATGAACCAAGTTTATGGTGGCGATCGCTTATCCCGTGGCAGAGTTCATAAGATCACCACAAATATTAATTGAAATTTTTGAAAGTGGATTTAAACATCTCAATGATATCAATTTATCGCATAAAAAAATTAGTCTAAATTCTTGAAAGTGGATTTAAAATAAAAAATAAATTAATTAATTAAAATAAAAATAGCATTTTAACCATCAACTACTCCTTGTTTTACACCTGCTTTCGCGGTACAGTGCTACTTTCACCTTTTCGAAAAAATTAATTTGCCAATGAAAAGGAAACGTTTTGAAGACGTAGAAGCCATCCGACGATCTAAAACACTCATTAGACATGCACAAATTGTCTCCAAACGGAACTATTTTGAATAAAACAAATTGATTTTTCCAAATTTCTTCCAATTATGTTCCTGTTTAAAGGTTAAAAGACTTTTTTTCTAGTGTGGCAACGTACATACCATAACAAATGATAGTCTATGCGCGGGGGGAGAGGCGGGAAGGTTCTGAAACCCAAATCTCACCCCTGCCCCTTGGCTACGGCCCTGACTGATTCTGCTGACTGCTTTGTATTATAATTTCATTGTCATTCTCATAGCGATTTTACTGGCAGAAGCTTTTGAAACTCAGTTTCAAGTTTAACACTAGAAAGACCATTGCGGTCATTTTGACGGTTTTCAATTTTAAATATCTGTATTTTCTTTAGTATTTCTATCAACTTTTGCTTCGGTGACTTATTTTTTTATCGTAAAAAATTGTATATATTTTTTACAATTCATTGTGCGAAAAATTAGCCAAATACCATATACAGTCGTGTCTGGGTATAGTAAACCCCCTATATAGTGAACACTTCGATATAGTGAACACCCAAATATTGACATCGAGCCTCTAAATATAGAAACAATTTTCAAGCAAAAAACAAAAAGTGTATTTTGAGCAAATAAAACAAGTTTTTGAACAAAAATGTTGACCTTGATATAGTGAACAACCTCAATACAGTGAAGAGGCCTTGCAATAATTAGTTCACTATATCCAGACACCACTGTATATACTTTTCGAGATATCAGCGGATATCAGTGATGTGTAGGAATGGAAAACTTGTGGTCTTTATAGTGTTAAGCTAACTCGCATTATATCAAAAAATCCTAAACATAATTCCATCTGTTATTACAGGCAAATTTATGCGAACTATTTTTAGTTTACCATTACCACCTAACCTAACCTAACTTAACCCAACTTCATCTAAATAAGCCCTAAAAACTTGTAAAACGAAATAATTTTATATGTTTATTTAACTTAACCTAACCCAACCCAACTCAATCTAAATATGCCGTAAAAAATTAATATATAATACGTTATATTGTAACAGGTAGCTTACATTCCATTCACTTTCAATCAAACATTCTTCATCACGAATTCACACTTTCAATCAAATACGCTTTTTCAAATTCACAGACTCATTTATATTTGAGTCATCATGACTGGAGTGATTGTCGCGCTTGAAAGTTGGTTGGCAAACATTTATTTGCCCAACTCTACAACACAACAGGCGGCTAAAGGGAAATGTCGAAAGTAAAAACCCTCCAAGTTGCACAAAATACGAGAACGCAGCGCTAACGCATTCAGTGCGCAAATATTCCAGAAGCAAAAAAATCAAATTCAAATTCGCTACAGTAAATGCCGGATATGCGAAGCAAACGTTCAATCAAAGTGTGAATTGTAATCCGACAATATAATCCTCGATCCAGTGGAGACGCTGCCACAATGCACATTTTTTGCTTTGTGCCCAACTCGGTCGCTGCCAGTGACAGCGCGTCAAAATCAAAAACACTTCGATTTTCCATTTCTCTCACTTTTGCTCATTCTACTGGAAAGTTGGCTATTGTGTCTAATTTTAAATATTTTATGAATGGGTGAAATCACTATGAAATATTTTCCAACGCTCTTTGTGCATTAGAAACTCTTTCATGGAAAATAAGATTTGATGCGTTTTATGCAAATCGAATATAGTACAAAATTATGCACATTGGAAATTCAACATGAAACTAAGTATGGAAATTGTGTGTAGCAGTAAAGTAGCATTCAAAGGGAACTCGATCTGGACGACAACATTTCCTCGAAATACATTTTGCAGTCGTTGGCTGCGAGATTAAAAAATGGTGCTGACAGCGCTCATGTCTCTTTCAATTTACACGTAAATGGTTTGAATTCAGTTGAACCAACAGCCAACATTGCATAATTGCGAACAACAAAATGCAATGCAATGCAATTCTATGAAATAATCGTATTACAATCAATATTGCTGACATATTTCCAGAGTTTTATCGTGAAAAATACACAGTAAGCAGTTTGTAATGAAACAAAATTATTTAAAGGTTTATGTATATGAAGTATATTGATCGAAATTTATACATATGTTAAAAAGTTTATAACACGCTTTGAATGTTTCATATCAAATTTGTAAGGGAATGATTTGTGTTTTATCCATAAGTAATGCAATTAAGGACTAATGCGCATTTTAAGTTGGAAGATTTATAATTAAATTATGAAGGAGCATCAAGAAGCAGGAAGGAGTTTAATCAAAAAATGTCTGCAAATTTAACAATAAAAAGCTTTTAACTGCGGAATATCGACAGTAAAAAACAGAAACACTTATTGAATAAACAGTGTAATCTGAGTGAAGTGAACCCCCGATGGTACGAACACCCCGTTAGAATGAACATCAAATTTTTTAAATTGAGTACTCTATAGAGTGAAAAATTCTGAGTCTCTTTGGAGTGAACACAATTTAAAACAAATTAGGTACTTTCAAATTGAAAACTGGAACGAAATTCAATCACAAAAAGTTAAAAATCCGAGGTGGAAAATCAGGTTTATACTCGAATATGTTTCTAAAAAAAGGCCGCTTTTTGTTGTAGACCTCATCTACGTGTTTTTTTTTTACGTGCGCCAATATTAAACGTTTTTGTGTCTATAATTTTTAAATAATTAATGCTTCAGCGAGAATGGAGCCCGATGCCATTCTCCAGAAGGTGAATTGAAAACCACCGATGCCTCAATATTCGTAATTTATATATCGCCTCTCATCCAACCTATAAACCAAAGTGTTATCCGCATAAGTGAAGAGAAGTTTTGCGGCAGGCCGTAACCCGATAACGGGTTGTTATGGCCAGTTAAGTAAGTAAGTAAGTAAGTAAGTTATCCGCATAACAAAATTGTACTACAGGAAACATCTGTTGGCATTAGCTGTGGGAAAAGATGTTATTTTAGAGTTCTTAAAATATTGAACTCATAAAGACGTAGCAGTCCTTTTGGATCTTGCTTGGTGCAAAATTCATGTACTTTAGGGTTTTCGAAAAATTAGGGCAACCGGTTTCGGAAAGTATTGATTCAATAGAATCCAATTGAAACGATGATGAAGAAGACATATTATCCTTACTCCGATAAAAACTGTTGCAAGAAAGATATGAATCTGTTCATGAGATACAGGCTCTGTTATTAGTTCGTAATGCAGAAAAAAATTTCCAGAAAAATAAGTTCTAATATCTTGTATGAATCTTGTTTCTTAATTTTGTAAGGTAGTCTATACCGACGACGCCATTGAAAAACGGAAATCAGTTGAAGTCAATAAGACAATTTGTAATGAGGAAGATTGTGAAAACCATTATCTCATCTGACGATGATATTGAAAACGTAAACAACAATGACAGCTGCTGAAGCTATAAAAGTTGTTGACAAATGCATCGAACAGATGTTTCAAGCCTTTTGGCATTGCAGGGCCTTCGAGACAAAGCAGTACACAAATCGCTGACTTAACGCAAAAAACAAACAATAATACAATATATTAATATGTAACTTATTATTGATGCTACTTGTATAAAACAATTAAAAAACATTGCAATTAACTATTACATTACTCTACACTGTATTAAAAATAATGAAATTCCTTGCAATTTGTGCAAATTTTATATGTTTACTGACATTTTTCATATAACAATCAAACTTTTAAAATGTTCGTTATTTGCTTGGTAGAGCATTGTGTTCACAACTTTCGAGTGTGGCGACACACATCGTGATCAGCTGATGTGGCTGCCACATCGCTTGTGACTATGGTACTGCATTTTGTTCGGGCAGTAATGAAGGCCGCAAAATCACACAACGGTGAAGCTGGCCAATTCTACTTCAAGTAGTTGCGAAACTGTGTACTTGCTAGCCAAGGGGGAAGACAATGGCTGAGGTGCAATGGACAAAAATGAAATATGAACCTTTATATCCTTCCTGAACCAACGCAATGCCTCGCATTAGGGGTCATCCCCTGCGCGTTTGTTCGTTAAAAAAAAAAATAATAAAATAGAAAATTCCAACAATAAGTATATACCTAACAATACTAATAATAAGCTTGAGACAGGGCCAAGAACGGTTGCAACGTTTTCTACATTTTCGAAATTATAGTTTGAAATGAAACGAGATGTTTATGCCCGCAAGTGTTCAATGACGACTATATACAACAACAAAAATCCCACAGTAACAGTTGAGTACTTAAGTTAACCACTTAAATCGGTGTTCTGTATGAGTTGACACATTCAGCGCAAAGGAGAACAATTTGACACACAAGCCAATTCCTGTGAGCACCGGCAAAAGCAAGTCTTAATCCAGTACCTTTTATCATTCTGAACTCAATGTCCTTTACATCATTTCAAATTCAATGCAATGCTTGGCATTAATCCCCTACAGGGGTGGCTCGTAATAAAGAAAGAAAGGTTATGTTGTGTGTTGGGATGATTGTAAAGATGCACTATTAAAACACGACAGTCACTATGGATTTGTACTGAATGCAACTATCATCATAATAAGAAGGAAACAATAATAATTGAGGAAACAAGACTTGCTTTAAGAAACCAACGAGGTATAATTTTCCACCTTATTAATACACCACATCAATACTGCATGTCAGGCATGAATGAAATTCTGGTTCACATAACTTAATCTTTTGACTCTGACGTATTAAATGTTGACCTTTTTAGACGTCTGCAGAACCATCTATATGAAGTATTTTTCAATTCTGTAACGAAAGTTCGAGTTCATAGAAGAAGCCCAAACCATTCTATCGTATTGGAGTTGAAAATTTTGCAAACATAATGGAAACGAATATTGAATAGTAATCGAATGAATCAATATCTTTGGATTAAACACTTTTGGCCCATGTTGTTTACTATTTTGAACTCTATGAACCAAAATACACATTACTCATGAGATCACCCAATAATAATACTCGTATGCTCGGCAAATGTTTAATAGTGCAAATAAATGACGCCTCTGGGGACAACTTGAAAGCTTATTTGAAAATTGGATTCAATTTAAATTTATTTAGGTAAGGTTAGGGTGAGTGGTTGTTCCCGAAGGCAAACATGGCAAAGGCCCATTATGATGTCATGTTAGAAGTGTGTGGGATTCGTTTCCCTCTCTACGCGAACCAGTTGGAGCTATTGGTTAGACTTGGCATGTTGTGGATTGCTGTACCAGCCAGGTCTGCAAAGATGCCGAAGAAGTAGTTTTAAATTTACTTAATTCAATGGAAAATAATTCTTACAATTCTTAGTTACTTATTTCATGTATTTCAAGTATTCAAATATTGTATTTCATTCAACAGAAAATCATCCCTATTGACTATCTATATAAAAAATATAGTACAAAAGCCTACTGCTAAAAATTCAGAAATAACATTACTCGGCATCCTTAATGACTTATTAATGACTTTATTTAGTGACTTGTTTAGGCTAATGGAAAACCATCCTTAGTGACCACATAAAAAATATAATACAAAAGCACTGCTAAAACTTAGAAATAACATTACTCGACGAGCAATTTCTGAAGAGCAATTTATGCATTGCATAGTACAGTAAAATTCAAATTTATAGTTTGTTAACGGAACATCAAACTAACTGGACGCACATTACAGCAACTTAATACCAAAACATAATTTTTCCCTGAAATAAATAAACTGTCCATTGCAGGTATGCATTGTGCAGAAACGTGACAGCGGCATACTGTACGCCATGAAATATGTCAGCCGTTCGGCTTGCGAATCACGTGGCGCTCTCGGTGGGGTCATCAAGGAAGTGGAATTGCTTGCAACGCTGGAGCATCCATTTCTCGTGAATTTATGGTTCTCATTTCAAGGTTAGTAGCGCCGCGCGAATGACCGCTTCCCGCTCCAATGCAAAGCGCTGCGTGGTCAAATCGTCATTATACGAATTTATGACACACCTTTGCATTGGCGTAACCGGCTCAAATACACATCGCATATTGATTTCTATTTGCTGTCGTTTCATGCGACACAACTGCCGCGCCTCGTCTCGTCTCACCTGGACCGGTCAATACAGATGAGGAGGACTTATTTATGGTGTGCGATCTGCTGACGGGCGGTGATTTAAGGTATCATCTACAGAATCGGGTAGGTACATGCGTGTTGGCCCGCAGCGCCTAAGCCGCGCCATCCGAATTTGCCGTCCAATGTGAGCGTCGAGTGCTGACTGTGCGGTTTCTGTGTGCTTTGCAGGTGGAGTTCAGCGAGCAAAGTGTTGCCTTATTAGTGTGTGAGTTAGGAAGTGCTTTAGAATATTTGCAAACACAACGGGTGGTGCATCGGTGAGTAGATGCCGGACGTGCTTTTGTTGCCAACTATTAAGTGATATTATTTTTTAACGCTCTCCCTTTTACGTACCACGCAGCGATATAAAGCCGGACAACATTCTTTTGGATGACGTCGGTAAGTGGCCAACACAGTTCAAGGCAACACTGCTCTTTAGTCGTCTTTGAGGCTCACCGACACCATAACAAGAGCGCTGGTGTTGACTTGCCAAAAGTGTTTAAGCTCTTCACCCCACACACATACACACACACACACACAACCATGCAAAGGGAATTTCACTTTACATTCTCGTTCATTGGCATTGCTTCAAAAGGATATTTTGCATGCTTGCTCCTTTAATTAAAAACTATACACACCCGACGACAAGCGAAAGGCTGCAATCGCTCGTGTGCCCGTTATGCCAACACAAACTAAACACAGACACGTTCGCACTCACAAGTCCACTAACTCGTATGAAAACGCATTTGTGTGGCCTCTGATATGTGGGGCATTTCACGTCAAGCGGACAACCCCAAAAAATGAATTTTGTTTATATTCTGGTTAGTTATACTTCTAGTAGACGTGGATGTGTACACCAAATTTTTTTCGTATGATGTTTTTTGCTGAGTTATGAGCTTTTAAAAATTCACTAAGAATAAAGTCGTGAATTTTTGGATGCTTATTATCTGTATCAATTAATTTGTAAAAAAAACTAAAAAGTATTGTTTCTGATAGTAAAAAAAGTTGTTGTGTTTTTGTTTTTGTCGAACTCTAAATTTTAATTTTTTTTACGTATAGTAAACCGGAAGTGAAAATTTGAAATCGATATTTGAGTAACTTCGACACTTTTTTTTTAATTATTTTAACGTAAATTAAAGCTTCAAATGTACTAATTCTCCACAAAAAAAATTAAAACGTGATCTCCAACCGTTTAAGACTTAGAGCACATACAGTACATACACATAGCTGAAAATAATGGATTTTATGTAATTTTGTGTAAAAATGTGACTGATTATTCATAACTAAATATAAAGAGGTTGAATCTCTCAGAATTGAGAGTTTACTGTCCGTAATTTAACAAGAGTGAATCGGTCTAAATTTAAAGAGAGCGAAGCGGCCACTGGCCACGACAAAATATGCAAAAACAAAACTTAAATTTAAAATTTTCAAAACTTCTTTTCTAGCTTCAAGAATTCAACAATCGTGTCTGGGTATAGTGAACCCCCTATATAGTGAACACCCAAATTTTGACATCAAGCCTATAAATATAGAAAAAAATTTTCAAGCAAAAAACAAAAACTGTATTTTGAGCAAATAAAACGAGTTTTTGAACAAAAATTTTGACCTTGATATAGTGAACAACCTCAATACAGTGAACAGGCCTTGCAATAATTAGTTCACTATATCCAGACACCACTGTAATTGCATATACAGTCGTGTCTGGGTATAGTGAACACCCTATATAGTGAACACCTCGATATAGTAAACACCTACATTTTTACATGGAGTACTCTAAATTGTGAACAATCGAAAAAATAATATAAAAAATCGAATAAAACGAGTTTTTGAACAAAAATTCGAACCTTGATATAGTGAACAACCTCAATAGTGAACAGGCCTTGCAATAATTAGTTCACTATACCCAGACACGACTGTACAAATAATATGAATAATACAACAACAAAAATGCATTTAAGAAAATCAAATTATGCAACGAAGTGTTAAAGCAAATGGACAACACTAGTCTAAGCAACGAATGCGCCTAAAGACAAATGTATTCTAGACACCACAGTATCCAGAGAACCAAATGTTGCTTCAGAAATAAAAAAACGACAGATATTTGGTCAAACAGTGTCCCTATTGCATTAACGCAACACACTTAAAATCGTTTCTTAAAACGATTGAAGTCAGTGTTGGCAGATAAGGAGATTCTTGGCCTGTTTGGAGAATTTTTAGGAGGAACAAGAATTGTTTATGAGAAAGTTTAGGAGGTTTTGAGAGTAATACACTTGACACCAATACTGGCACTGAAGCATTGAATATTGAAAGTTAAAGTGTCTATTTTAATTTAAATAAATTGTATTCTTCAAAGTGTATAATTTATGCAATGTATGAAGGAAGTTTACAAAAGCGAATTTCATACCGATCTCATTTTTTATAAGTTTTATTTGTGTTAAGCTGATGTTAATCCTTTCGCTACAGGTTTTTACTGGGCAAAGTTAAAATTAAAAAATTAAATTTTTTTTTTATATATATTTTTTTTCTAAGAGAGCAACCACATCGTTGTGGCTGTAATAATAAAACTTTTTACGCATACCGAAAATTTGAATATTTCTTCATTTACTTCAGCCAAAATTAAAAACTTGAACTGAACTGAAAGAAAACGTGAAATTAAAAAGCTCTCTAATTTTTTCTGCTTCTTCTTCCTTTACTATGTCAAGATATACCATTAAAAAAACGTGTATATTTCTCTTCTTTAAACTTAAATATTCAGTTTATTAATTTCGTATTGTTCCTAAAACTTCAAACTATTCTCAAGACCAACAAAAAATTTATTCTTGCAATCATAGAGGATGCAGACGTCCACAAAGTAGCATGATGCCATATGGCAAGAAAATAGCGAAAGGGTTAATGAAGCTAAATGAATAGAGAGCCTGTTAGAAAAAAAATTTTTTTATTTTTTATGGGAATTTTAATTCTTTAGTTTATAAAGATAAAAAACAAATTGTAGGAGACTTTTTAAATTTTTGGGCGCAAATTTCAAACTGACTGAAGCGCAGCCCACTCACTCGATCAGTTTTTTGGAGCTGACAATTGCACGTTATGCGCTGGACACTATAAAAATTGTCATGTGAGATGTCCTGCGACGATTTCTTAGAATTTTTTTTATTTTCTTTGAAACCGCATCAAGTTTAAACACTTTTGTTTTAAAAGCATTATACAAAAATTGTCAAAACCCCTTTACTCTTTTTTTGTTCATAATCCCATAAACGCGAAGCAGGAAGTGTTTTCTTGTAATTTCCAAAGTTGGGAAAATCGGACAGCACAGTGGCCATTAATTTTAATTAAAAAAGCATTCTAGACGAAGCCAAAGCTTACTACGAACTGAAAGATTGATTAATGTATGTACCATAAAAGTATTTAAAATATGTAAACTTGTAATTATTCATCATTCATTCAACAAAGATTACCACATGAAAACTTTACTTGGAAGGGTAAAAGATAAAGAAAAGGGACAAAAGGGACCGTAAAGTTTTGAATAATAATTTCGAATGTATGCAAGTAAGCAAATAATCCTTTTGACTTCAAGTGGAATTTAATTTGTAATATACCTGTTTGGTTGGTCCTAATGGAGATGCTCCAACATTCAATTAGCGTGTGGGTACTGTTTTGTTGCCACTATTCCCGCTATGTGCTGCATGGTATGGCTTTGTATTGTCTTCTAGACTGATAACCCTGCTACTGACTACTGGATTTGACTAAATCAGTTCAATGACTAATAACTATAAAACTACTAACTGAATAAAACTTCTAACTAAAATCAAAAAATAAAATAACCTAACCTAAAATTCAAGCAAACTATTTCGGCATAAATGTAGTATAGCGAACCCTCGTGAAAAAAATAAATTAGTATGCTTTTATATAGAGGGTTGGCTCCTGAATCTAACAAACTAAAAATTTTGCCGGGGAAACGCCCAAAAAAGGCGTGGCTCGGGATCAAAGTTCAAAATTTTTATCAAAAAAACTCAATTAATCTCCAACTGATTTACACGATATGGGTATCAAACGAAAGGTCTTTTTCATACCTTTCTACTAATGTACAACATTAGACACAAAAAATGCACTAGTGAAAAGTTTTAATCAAAAGCAAAAAAATTTAATAAAAATTTTTTAAAAACGGCTTTTTTTCTTGAAAAAATCCATAATAAAGGTGCAATAAGTTAGCCTGTGAAATTCCCTTCACAATGAAATATAAAACATTTGATATTTTTGTGATTTCACTTATATATTTTAATTTAAATACGCTCTATATGGCCCAATTTTCATTTTTTCTTGAGGGTTCGCTATACTGCATTTGTTCCACTATTTCTTATATTATTTCCAACACTGGCGCGTTGGTGCAAATACCCTCATTCGTTGTTTCCTATGCCCATCACTCATGCAGATCGGTGTTGCCGGCTTCATTTGCTTTGAAAATTGCCAATCAGTTCGTACAGCATGCCACAATATATCAGAGCTCAATCATTGCAGACACACATATAGTAAATATGTTTGTATGTACATATATATTTACACGTATGTACACTTGTTTTGTGCTTATTTGCGACATTTTTCGCCAATACCAAACACATTCGATTAGGCACGTAATTTATAGACATTTGTGTAGTCAACCAACCAACGAATCAATCCAACCAACCCACCAAAATGAAATCCTATGTGCTCCATTGGTGAGAAAGTAATACGATTTGGTTGAATTGAAATGAAGTATTTATTGCTTCGTAGCCGCTTGGTGAGGCAATGTAAAATCCATTCTGAACACAAACTTTTCGATGAATACATCAGATGTTCGGTGTGTTAGAGCTTAAATGCTGGTTATATATTTCTTTTGTCAGTTAATCTGTCAACTATATAGTTCAATGCTTAAAGAAAACCAGGTTACGACATCAGTGACACGAAAGCTAAAGTGTTCATCAATAACTTGGTGCGAATTATTCCAAACTGTGAAGAAAAAGTGGAACGAGAACGATTTTCTTGTATTTATAACTATTATTTTCCAAACAATATTAATCTAATTATTTGTACATGTGTATGTGATAATTTAATTAATTATTTAAAACAAAAAATTCATTAATTGCATACTTTTAGGGAATTCACCATCTATGCATTGAAACAAGTAGAGACCACAAAACTACTCACATTTCGAACAGTTGTAAGAATTCGTGCACATGTCTGGCAAAATTAGAAAGAAAAGAATATGACTCATTTTTGCATAAATAAATCCAGTTTATTTGAAAATGAAATAAGCGTTTGGGCGCAGTGTGAAATCGTTGTCGCGTGCACTTCCCTTAATAACTCAGATTAACCCTTTCCGGAAATTTGTACATTTTTTTCGACGATTTTTTATTCGGCAAACGCACTTTTTATGCAACAGCTTTTTAATTTTCATTAAGTAGGCTGTGTTGTATCATTTTGTTTAAAAATATAAATCATTATAGCGGTGGCTACGCAGTGTGAGTGCGTTTTGTAAGCAGCTTTTTGCAAGAATTGTTAGTAGTTTGTACTGTAAAAATTTCAGCATTATATTTTGAAAAATAAAAATCCTGTGGACATAAAGTTTTTTGTTCATATTTCATTCCCCATACGTTATATGTATGTATACATAGTACATGCAAAATTCTGCGTGAAATATGTGAAAACTTCTGTGGGAGCTGTGAAAATGTACTCGAAAAAGCTCGCATATTGGATATTCATTTCACATAAATATTTATGAGCACCGTCTGAGACCAGCTTGTGATAGCTCTTCTCCCTCTTTTACTTCTTAATTCATGTCCTCAGGAGTGCACCATTAATAATTAAACGAAAACACAACGACTAAGAAGATGTCAGCTAAGAAAGCGTCAGTAAAGCGCGCGTAACAATTATTTTTTTTTAGTTTCTAACACCCAGAAAAGGACGTGTATAATATTGAAAAGTACAACATACACACATACATATGTACTATACATACATACATATTAATGTTAGAAGCATTACCACAAATAATTTATGATTCAGTCATTTGCTCACATGGCCATGAATCAGTTGGGACATGCGAAAATTTTTGCATTTTTTGTAGTTAAGATTGAAACATTTTGTTGTATTTTACTGAACCTCTCACAAAAATTTCATTACAAAACAAACATGTTTCGCTCATTTTTAAATGGTTTATCATAAAACTGTTTTAATTACTAAAGACGATAAATTTTCACATTAACTGAAATGGTTGGAAATTATGAACATATCCCGACCCACACTGAAAAACCACTCAAATGCATTCAAGGTGATATGTAATTTTTAAAAACTGATTTATCATAAAAAATATAAAAATACATCTATGTAGAAATGGAACAAGTTTCATATGAAAGTTATTCTTACACAAACAATAGTTTCCGAATTGAACACATTACTGCTGGACAGGTATTTGTAGATATTTAACCCTTTCGCGACGGAGTTTACGTTTGAAAAACAAAATAGCCTTGGAAGATATTCCTATGCTATGAAAGTTGGGGCTAGAAAATTATGTTGCAAGCCCACAAATACTGAAATCATTCCTTTAACCGGGGACATATAATTCGAATACATTTTTTGCGTGGATCATAAGATCTTAATAATTGTTTTGAGGGACATTAAAAACTTGCTGGGACGTATTATCCCAGTAGTCCCGAAATTGTTAAATAGCTATAAAACAATGTTTACACCAACTTTCATATCTCGGGACTGGTAAGAAATATCACACTAATCTTGATCTTGAAAATATAGAACACTCTCAGGGTCAATTTGATAATGTTTTCAAACAGTAAATTTACATTACAGTTTTGAAGGAAATTAAAAAATATATGTAAAATAAAGGGAACTCTAGGAATCATTAATGAACAGTTTGCTTCTCACTTACTTACTTACTTACTTAACTGGCCACAAAGCTCTCTCCAGGCGCCTCTGCTTTGCGCGCGCCTCCTCCAGTTGGTCACACAACGAGAAGTTTGCTTCTAATATCAGAAATTCGACAATCAGTCGTCGCTGCCGCCCACCTTTCCTGTAGTATTAACTGTCTGCAATTGAAAATAAATTTTCGATGGCCCAATCATGGGAATTCGGCAGTAAATTCTCTGCTTAAAGATTGTAAACACCCAACCGATACAAAACACTTCTGAATATTTTATGAATGAAAAACTAGCGTAAAAGTTATTATTTTTAAATCTTCCATTAGACACTTGTGGCTGTTTCCCTACATCAGACTCCTATTCTACCAGACTGATCGAAATTCTTTGGATAATCGATAGTCCATTCGTGTGCCTGTCTGTACACTGGAGAAGAAGAAGAATTTAATATTGTATATCATAATGAAATTTATTTCGAGTTGTACTAGAACTGACTACTGAATCACTGAAATAAACTGAAACTTTATAGCAAAGTTTCCATACAATGTCAGCTAAAGAAATGAGAAAATATTAAGATTAGGTTAGGGAAACGTGTGTGCGGCACATACCGCACTTCAGCTCGTAGTCCGAAATGGCCCACTCTGAATCAATTCTTGTTTCCATCTGAAGCTAACCAGCAGTCTCAATCCGGGGCAAACCAATTGGACCTCTGAATGAAGTAGATCCGAGAATTCGAGGGCCAGGGCCGTCGGGAATCTTGACTGCAGGGTTGGGAGTCAGCATTGCTGCAGAGCCAAGCAATGACACAAGAAGTTTCTTCAGATAGAAGAACACTACACAGAACAGTTTCTTCATGTTTCATCACTGGACAAGGCAACTCAACGTTAAAATCGTCCTTACATTTTTCAAAGCATTTTCAACTTCTGGGCGCTCTGCACCACAGTGTATTTTATCTAAACTTGATTGCAGCTGACTACTTTTTATTTTGAATAGAAATATCATCAGTTAAGTTTAGCATCCCAAAGGCGGTTCCAAGGCTTAAAAGAACATTATGCATTTAAAGGATAACTCCAACATGGGCGTTTATTATTGATTTTTTAGTCATTGCAAGTCGAGATATGCGGCAAGGAATTGGAAATAAATATTATTAAATTGTTTTCATGAAACTGGTTAGATACTTAAATGATATTAAAATTCCATCCAATTTTACTTTTGAAAAGGAAAAATTTAAAGTGTCCTGCCAAATGGACGTGGCAGAGTATAAATTAAATACCGACTAAACCACTCCAGCTTGTTTTTATTCTATTTTGTGTTGTATGCGTTATTGTATTTTAAACGAGCACCAAAACTCTCGAGCTGCACGAGTGGCTGTCGAAGTCCGAAAAATGTGTCACTTGATTTGATTGCCACCCAAACCGCAGCCGATATAACCAACGTAAATGCAACTTCCACTTGAAACATTTTGCTGCATTGCAATTTCGTTTTTCTCACTCACTCTCACTGAAACTACGCAAAGTTTTTTGTCACACCGACAACTGTTGGTTGAAATAAGCAAACGTATATTTTGGAGTACATCATGCCAACACCCATCCTAATACATTCACACACACAAACACATTCACACACACACACACAGATACACATTCAGCCACAAACACAAACGATTGTCGCTTTGGTGGCTTGGTTGCGAGTCAACGAAATAATCCAATGAAATCCCTACGCAGGTCATGCACACTTGACTGATTTTAACATAGCGACGCGACTGCAGAAGGACGGACTGGCGTGCAGCATGTCAGGGACCAAGCCGTACATGGCGCCCGAGGTGTTTATGTGCGCGCTGGATGAAATCGGTGAGTGTGACTAAACAAACATGCAAACATAACATACAAACACATAAACAAGCAACACGCAGCGTCATGCAGTAATTGCGAGAGTAACAAATTGAAATTTATTGCACGTCCAATTACGCCGCGGCCGACGCAGCTGGTTACAGTTTTCCCGTCGACTGGTGGTCGCTGGGCGTGGTGGCGTACGAGATGCGCGCCAACACGCGGCCCTTCGTGGTGCACTCGAACACGGCGCTGGTGGAGGTGAAGAACATACTGAACGCGCCGGTGCACTATCCGCGCTACTGGAGCGGCGATTTCGTCGACTTGCTGACCAAGGTGAGTGCGGGCGGTGGCGCCAGTGTGTGAACATCTTGAATTGCGACATGTGTTGCGGCCCCTTATGTCTCGTCATCCAACTAAGTTCTGCTTGGCTGCTGAACATAAACTTGATTGGGGGGAATAGAATTGAAACTACAACATTTAACAAGAAAATAATTTAAGATTGATGTAAGTAACTGGCCGACATATGTTCTTGAGTTGTAGTAGTGATCCATTGGGACACGAGTACTTTTGGCGAACTAGAGAAATTTAAGTATGTGACTCCATTCATTCATGTATGTCCGTATCTCCGCACAGGCTGGACTGTGTGTGGGGATACAAACATATATCGCCCAAGTTGCACAGTGCACACCAAGTTAAGCTCTTTCGGGAAGATCCCAGCTCCCAGTTGGTCCTTCCTTTAAGGATCCAATGGCAAGAACACCAATGTCACTGAGCAAAAAGCATTTTATTTCCATACACCTTGTGAGCCTGCAACTCATTAACCCCGTCCCGAGATAATTTGCCCTTAGCTTCTTTGAACTTTCTTGTTCTTACCTTTAAAGCCCGAAGCCAAGGCACATAAACACCGATCACTGTCGCTACCAGTGATTGGCATTCAAATGCTCCGTGTTGTAATGTCACTAAATCTAACCTACTTTCGCTTTGCAGCTACTGTGCGTCCATCCGGGCGGTCGCATCAGCACGCAGCAGGAGCTGCAGCAGACTCCGCTACTGCGGCACGTCGACTTCAAGAACATTGTCGAGAAGAAGCCCAAGCCATCGTTCAAGCCGCCTGAAGATCACCTGAACTGCGATCCCTGTCTGGAGCTGGAGGAGATGATCGTCGAGACGCGGCCGCTGCACAAGAAGAAGAAGCGACTGGCCAAGCAGCGTTCGGCGCAGCGCGACAGCGATCCCGAGTCGACGCTAATCAAAGAGTTCATTGTCTACAATCGCTACAAGGAGCTGAAACGAAAGGCCATGGAACAGAAGGAGAACGACTGGCAGCGCGAGCTGGAGCATGCAATGGCCAATTCCATTGTGAACAGCCTCGCGCCCATACAAGAGAAGCCCACGCCTCTAGCGGCCGTTGTGGCGGCCAAGAAGTCAAGCGAACACCAAACCATGATGCGCACACCCTCGCTTCCCACCAACACCAGCACGACCAAACAAACCAACACGTCCAATGCCACTGACGTCGCTGCATATGCCAACAACAAAGTCAGCGCGGCCGCTGCGCCGCAAGTGTGCACCAAGTGTCAGCAGGCGACCGTGAAGAACTCAAAGGACTCGGACAGCATTGAGTACATCGACCGCACACCGTCGCCCTCCACGCAGGCAGCCGCAGCAGCGACAGCGGTCACACCGGCCAAGTTGGCACAACTTGCGGCCAGCACCAGCGAGGCGAGTACCAGCGCCAGCACCGCAGCCGTTGCGGCCAATGCCGAGCAGCCGCAAAAATAACAACAGTCAAACTGAACTGGCACACCAAATGGTTTCCACACAGCGCCATCAGGCACACACACACACACACATACAACGATACGCGCATACGTTTGTATGTGTGTGTGTTGTAGCAGCTGAGGTCGTCTCCAACAAGTTCACTGAACAAATCGCTTTTGTGAGCAACTTTTGACAAAACACAATCTCGTGCAATTTTAACGGTCACCAAAGTGTGCCAACAGTTGGGCGGCCATGTTTGCTTTGCAAATTGAAAACTGAAATCAAAAAGTGCAATCTTTGTTAGTAACATTTAATTAAAGTAACTTGAGTATTTCAAAAGTGATGCAAATAGTTAAAGCAGATAAACATTTAACAATAAGTAGAGGCAATTCCATTCTTCAAAGCCACAGGAAAAAGTATTTCAAATTCCACTTTTCATGTAAAATTTTTAAAACATTTTCAAATTATGGCGCCAACGCGCGCTGAGATTGAAATCGAAATATAGATTAGCTATTTTTTAAGCGCTAAGCTCCGATTTGTTAGTTAAGAATTTCGTTTAAATCGAATGACCAACGTGACTGACTGCGGCATCAAAACTTTTCTTCTCCAAACTTTTCCTTCCGTAAATTCAAGGTTTTTAAAACAAAAGTTGATTTTTAAATTTCAATGCTGTGTTTTTGTTTTATTGAAAAATTCAAGAAAACACTTTCTTTAAAAACTGAGACACATGTCTGCACTGCACTCGGCCAGTACTGCTTTGAACTTGGCTAAGGAATGAAAATGTGCTCTAAAATTCCTTCGATAGCTACAAATTGCAAAACAAAAATTTGCCTAAAGACTTCGTATGCACAAAATAGTATTTACTGCATCTGTAATCAATGTAATGATTGCTATCGATATGGCTGCCAAAAACCTTAAACCACTGATGACAGATCATTATGTTGATGTTAATACTATACTCCCCGACATCACATAAAAGCTGTCGAACAGCTCAGACGCCAAGCACTCTGCTAAAAATACAAAAACAGTTTTTTGTGCCCTTGTGACTGCTTCACTCAATTCTGAGTTTCATTTTGAACAACTCAGCACCACGAAATTTAGAGCCAAGCATAAGCTTGCTTATGTTCCAGGCCCATAAAATCGCGCTGTTACCTGAAGTAAGCAGTTTTCCAGCCCCCATTCTGAAAGCAAAAATGGCCCGCAGCGCCCAAACAACACACACACACTCACTTAAGTGAAACCAGTAGATTACAATTTCGCATTAGCCACCTAGTTGACGCACAAATATTACAAACATTTGCACAAGTCACGCCTAAATGGAAAAAAGGACCCCGCAGGATAAGTGAAAATTTGTATAAATCAACACACAACTCTTCACAACTCAATATTTTTGTAAGCAAAACTTATCCCACTATGGTTAAGCTAATTTAATTATCACAGTTCAGAACTAATTCTTCAACTAATTGGGTGCACATAAGTATTGAAAAATGTGGTTGAAGGCAAAGAACGACACACCAACAGTTTCGACTTTAAGTAGTTTTCGTATTTATTTTTTTTGTGCAAGCTGTGTCAACAAACCCAGGAAGTCGCAGCCAAATTCGAATTCAGTGCACAAAAACAAAATTGACTATTTAGAACACACAAAATGTAGCAAATTGAATTTAATTAATTCCTAAATAAAAGCCCAAATTCAAATAAAACGCGAATCGCGGAGCAGACGTGCTTATGTATGTAGAATGTGCAACTATTTTTACTCAATGTACGTGGAATGTGTAAAGTTATAGCGAGAAATAAATGGAAGTCAAATCTAGTGTGCGTTATTACTTTATTCGGCAGGTATGATACTATTAAAGCTTAAATACGACAGCGAGAGCTTTTGTACACTAAGCGACGATGTTGTCGCTGGCCCCTCCCTGCGGATTCAAATCAATGGCAGCAATAGTCCGGATGTGTTCTGTGTTTCTTTTTGTATATATTTCAATTCATGTTTCACAAGTTTATAATATTTTATTTTGTATAAAAAAGGAAAGTAATTGTGTGTTTCTTGTAAATGTTAAGTGGAAAACAAAAAAGAATTCACCGAAAAAAAATATATTTTAAATTAATTAAAATAAACGCACAAGTTGCTTTTAAATGTTTCGTTTGTTGGTTGTTTTTGTTAGTTCAGTAGTTTTTGTTTTTCTTTTTTCGAAAACGTTTGAAATTTGTTTCGTGTTTTTTTTTGTAAAAAAAAAGACTGATCATGCGTCTACGCCTCGCTGGCAGCTCAACTGCCTTTAGTGGCGTAGAACGTCACAGATTGGAGCGGGACATTTGGAAATGGCGTCGAGTTCTGCTGTGTTTTCTTTTCATGTTTCATTATTTTGGTTTTTTGTTTTGTTTAGTTTAGTTTTCTTTTTGTCTTGTTTTCTTTATGTAATTTCTTTTGTACAACAACAAGTTTTGTGTTCGTGTAAAAGTCGTGTGTAAAATTGTAAACTACAAAATTGAACGAGTATTTTCTCTATATATGCGCAATGAAAGGAAATCAAATCTAAAGAACCGAACATCCGAAGACAAGTTAACAAATGAGACAGTAGTGGGGAAAGCGAAGTGGTAGTGGTGAAAGATATTAAACAAATGCATTACAAGGGGGCGGGTGTCGTTTCGCTGCTGCAAATCAGAGTTCAATTCAAAGTAGTTGTGAAATTTGCAACAACAAACAACAAACAGAGCGAAACGAAACGGGGCAGAGCGGAGCAAGTGAGTGTTAAACAATTTTCTCTCGTTGAACGCACGATTCCAAATGTCCCAACCAAAAGTACAGCCGTTTCAGAACAGCACGTAGCTCATACTATACAGTGGTGGTGTCGACCGACTCGATGCGTGCGGCGCCAGCGTCACCGCCCGCTCCCACATCGCCGTTGGCTGGAGCGTCTGGACCATCTGCGCCGCCAGCGCCACCGCCCTCCTTCTTCTCGTCGAACTTGATCAGCTCGACGTTGACGTTGACTATCTTCGTTTGTGGCGGTTGCGCGGGAGCAGCATCACCCTCGGCGCCGCTGGCATTGCCGCCACCGGAGGTCACCGTCAGTGAGAGGTCGTTCAGCGATTTCAGCACCTTGTTGATGTCGTCCTCGGTGCTGGGCGTGCCGTTGCGATTGCCAAAGTGCAAATAGCACTTGCCAAATTGACCTGTGATGCAGCAAAAACAAAAAAAACAATTATTTGAAACAAGCTCGAGTGCACCGGCAACTCACCCTTCCACGAGATATACAGCGGTGTGCATTCGCGTTTGCGCAATTCCACCTTCAGGTCCTTAACGCGCACGTCACGTGTAATGTTGGACAATTTAATGCAGAAATCACGAGTAAGACGATTCTTGCGCGGACGCTGCTTTCTATCTCCGCCGCCGGGTTTACGCTCCTGGCTTTTGCCCTCGACACCGGATTGGTCGCCCTCGGACTGAAATGTAATAAAAACGCGTTAATGCATTCATTTTTAATCCAATCACTGTGCGATTTGGGCAGGGTTTCGATTAATCAGTTGGTGCAGTCCACAGTTATGGCAACTTAGACATAGACAATTGATTAATCTCCAAACCATGTCATTGTCTAATTAAATATATTTTAGTAATCTTGTGCAGGATTAATCGAAAACATGACCATTCCAAATTTGAGTGATATAAATTACGATATTTTCGTACATCTACCTTTGTTGGTCGTCTTCTTCGGTTGGTGTAGCGTCTATTCCTGCGGGGATTTCGTTTCTGCTGATTATCCTAAAAGAACCAAGTATTTACCCTTTTAGAAACAGAACAAAGGCCAACTGGCAGCAAATCAACACGTACGCCTTGTAGTTCGGTATCTGTCTGTGAGACGGCGCGGCGTTGAGTTCTGCGTCCGAAACGACGACGCATTGGACCACGACGGCGGCTGCGATTGTTCTGGTTTTGTTCAATGTCGGTGTCCTCTTCCTTCAGCACAATCACCTTACCAGCCTTCTCCTGGCTCTCCTTTAGCGCCTGGAGTACGGGCACGATCTTGAGACGCCGCTCAGACAGCAGCTCCCAAAAGATGCCGGTTGGACGCGGCAGTCGGTTAGCAACATGAATAACCTCTGTGGGTGTCACAATCAAATCCACTGGGGTGTCGTACTTTTGGAACAAATCCTTTGGCAGGCTGTCGACTACCTGCGACGGCAACAAACAGAAAAACAGTAAATATCAAATCAATTTAAAATTGAATAAACAAATAATTAAAGTAACAAGTAACCGCATGTAAACACTTTCATTGAAAAAATATATAAGCAAGTTTGTTTTCCAATCGGTTTAGAGCGACTTATTTATACCATGCATCTAGAATAGCCACAGTAGCAATGAATTTAAAAGTTCTTCTGATAACTGCAAATTACATATAATATGTACAAAATCCAATCATTCATGTTGTGTGCGCGACTTTACACATGAATGGCAAAATATATAAAGAACTAAATGGGTTAATATCCATTTACTGTCGCAAACTTCCTGCTAACAGGTTAATATGGACTATTTATATAAGTTGCTGTTATTTGGCAACCCTACTTTAAAGTAGAATAAGCGGGCTGTCTCCGTGTGAAAATTAGTTCATCCCGACATTTTTACTCGTTCAACGAACAAGTCGGTTAACACATATTGCTAAATCCATTCCGTCGGTCAAAAAATATATATATCACAGCTCCACAGTGCAGGGTAATAATTAAGCAAAAGCAATGCCAAACCAGGCGCCAGACAATTTTCAAAATTGACAACGTTGCCGGAACGAGCGATAAGCGCTCGCAGCCACTTGATAAACCTGAGGTCATCCCCCCTGAGTGAATTACTATTACTTTGGCTTTTGTTTTCATTTTCAGTTTGCATGCATGTTTGTGTTCGTCGAATAGCGTTGGCTTACCTGCACGTCGTGCACCATGGTGGCAATTACTGTGTCTGGCGTAATTGAACCAATTTCAATTAGCAGCCCAATATCAAGATCGGCAAAGCCGTTTCCACGTCCAATACGGTAGCCATCGCGCGAGACCACCACCGAGCCAATCACCACCATATCCAATTTCACTTTGTTTTCTAGAGCTGAACAGAAACAAATAAATAAATTCAAATTCATCAGGCGAGAATTAGATTAGGTAGAATAGTGTGATTGATCAGGTAATATTCGTGTTGATTACTCATTCACCGGTTGAATGCATGAATAGTTGTGCTTTAGTATTTTGCGAACTATGCTTTCAACAATAACTCAATTTAATTGACATTTACTGTAGTCGGTACAATTTCAAAAAGGCCCAATAACCGATTAGTTATAATCAGAATTAATTAATTTCATTAATAAAAACAAATACAACACAACAAAATCCCACTCACTCAACAATCAAACAATTGCAAAAATTTTACTTACAAATTTCTGTGCGGTGTTGGTGCACATCTTGGACATTGAGGATTTCTTTCTTTTGATCTTCGGTAGCGTCGGCAGGCACATCGACTCTCAGAAAGAGAGCGCTCGAGTCACGTGTAGCGGGCAAGTACAGAGTCTTGCCGGTCAGTAGTGTTTGCAATTTGACCGAATGCAGAGCGCGATCTATATTCACCTTGATGTCAACTGCAAAAGAAAATGTCAACATCAAATAACAACAACTTTCACTTCCGATATTAAGAGAGCCAACAGCGTCAGCTGGCCGCTTACCGGCTTTCTTAAACGCATCGGTTTCGGAGAGTAGTGTAGCGGCCTTGTCGCTATCCACGAAGCCGGGTATGCGGTTGAAGATGGCATTGAAACCCACGCCGCACTTGTTGTCCTGAATCTTCTTCCAAGTTTGAACGCGCAGCGAGCGCTTTGTCGGCTCGGGCGGCACTTGAGCTGTAACGATAAAAAATCGGCACAGCGATGAGCAACGGTGATGAGTGGCGGCCGGAGCGCGCTCAATATTTGAGTGGTCATTAAATTGAAATTGCAGCACACCCACGTAGTGGAATTTTAAATATTTGCTTTTTCGCGAGCGCGTTTTGGCTTTGAATGTGTATTTTTAGCGCGCACGTAGTGCACTGCCTCTCACGGCAGGCTAAAAATACGCCCCAACGAATGTTTTACAACTCATTCTCGATCAAACGCAAATAGTAGTCAGCAGCAGCGCCGTGGACGCAGATGCGGAGGCACAAAACCGAAGGCCGAAATCGAAATGAATGCCAGCAGCTGTTGAGATGAATGCAGTCAACAAAGACACAATAATACAAATATTCAACAAATGTACATGTGATGTTGTTTTCGTTTTCTATGAGAAATATGTATATTCAAAAGGGCAACACCCAAACGTACATAGTGCACACACATATCTAACATGATGGTAGCATAATCATTTTAACCACCACCAACAATTATCCGTGTTCTGAAGCTACACAAAACTATATTTAGCTCAGCAAGGTGAACGCTATCAAACACCAAATTGCTCAACTCGCTCGCTCGAATAATTAATAAGTCAACTTGGATTCTAGTCCGATAATGAAATTTCAAACTAAAATGAAAAAGCACTAAATTGTGCTAACAAATTTATAGTTTATTTATCTGAAGTGCGATATTTGAAGCTTAGGCATTGCATGGCCAAAAAGATAATGTAATCATGGATTAATTGGAAAGGAGTCGAATACATGCAAAGAGTCCAAACACATTACTCATTGTAGAAATTGCAGATATGCAAAGTTGATTCAATTAATTTTATTAGAATCATAAAAAGGCTGAAATAAACAAAAAAAAAACTGACTACGTCAATCATCTTTTGTCATTTCATAACTCGAGTGCCGGCTCTTTAAATTTGCTTGAACTAATTAAAATTTAATTAATAGGCAAACGCCAATGAAATTAAGTGAAACACATCGTGTACGATCAATTGCACAACAACAACAACATAACATACTATTTCGAGCCGCATGTGCATCAAGGCTATTTAACTACACTTAACGTTTGAAGACCCCACCACGGCCCAAAGCCCAGCCGACCAACCGACTCGTCCGCGCCAGCTCTCTCGCACGCAATCACTTACGCATTCGTGCTAATAGACCCGGCCAGCACTGCAGCCAATAAAATAGAATCGTCTAAAAAATGCCGCGTGAGGTGTGGTGTTGTTGTGTACGGTGTATTGTGAGGGTCACAGTGGAGAGCAAAATTATGTCATAAACCAGTTTTCACTCCCAAAAATAAACAACAAAAATAACAAAACAAATTACCAACACACTAACACAGTTACATCAGTACAATGATCGAACGACCGAGGAATGCAGCAACAAAGCAAAATATGGCAACCGGCCCCTTGAAGCAATTCACTTGTCGTTTCAGCGAATCGTCAACGTTTAAGAATGGAAGGAACAACATTTTTTTTGCGTTTGCCACAATAAAAATATTACATTAAAGCATAATTAGTGTTATAGAGCCAAAGATTCATGAAGGAATGCAAAGCAATACCGGTGAAAAGAAGAGAGCGAGACTGACAAAAAGCGAAACGCTGCACGGAGCACGTCCGAGTGTGATTAATTCAATTTGGATTTGTTAATGCCTGCAACCCCCACCGCACACAACAACAGCGGCACTGCACTTGAAAATGTTGTTGGCATTCATCAGCGATGAGCGAATCAGGCCAAGTATCACTGTCGAACTTCAGCGCCTCGTGCACTGTGCACAGCTCCACGTCACCGGATGAAGCGGACCGCCGCCGCACAAACCCCACCTTGACGCCACCACCACATCACAAGCAGTATCGGTGCGGCTTTTGCTGCCGCTGCTGCGCTGAGCAGCAGCAATGACAATTGGCCAAACCGAAAAGCGCACAAAACGAGCAGAAAACATGAAAAAAGTAGGCAAATGTAGAATAAAGTTGCTCCCAAAAACAAAACACACACACACGAGAATCGCCGAGAAATGACAGCAGCAAGCAACGAAACGGATGGACAAACATAGAAAAGACTGCCGCGACAGCTTTTGTCGTTTGGAGCGACATGAATCACAAGCAGCACACAGTTCGCACAAAATGGAAAAAGCAAAGGCGAAAAATGAGGTCGCCGCCAACTGCTGCGGCCAGAAGCGGCAAGTGGCCAAGGAAACGGGCAGCGATTTTGGCACTAATAGCTCAAATTACGGGAATATCATGAAACACGCCCAGCGATAAAGCGCGATTTTACACATGCAATCAGAAAAAAGCGCGCGCGCGCACACAGCCGCTCAACCCCTGCGGCAGCTGCAGTCGGGAAGTGTGTAATCTTTACAATGCGCGCTGCGCTATTCAGCAAATGTTGACAACGAGCGTCGAATACGCGCTGCATAGGGCCGCTCCATGCGATTATCTAAGAGGATAGCGCTGTTTAGACGCTAAAAATGTTTGCCTTTGTAATCTTGTCAAATAAAACTCGGCGTTGAGCTCAAGAGCTGCAATCAGGCATTGTATTTGGTTACATTAAGCATCACATTTCCAAAGCACGTGACATACATATACACGATATTGAATACTGGTGAACTATGTTCAATAGTATAGAAGACATCACGATTTTAGAGCTGAGATCGACTTTGTTATAACTGTGAATGGCAATTTCAAATACTTATTTATTTTTGTGATATTAACTAAACCTTTCATTCTAAACAACGAAAGGAAAGCAACTATCAGCTTGAAAGCAGAGGAAATTGATAGTGTTTTCCCAAAAATAAACTAATTCCAATTATTCTCGAGTTTATATTGTTGTTTGACCTAAATTCTGTTATCAGCTGACAAAGAAGCAGGAGCTCACAAACGGCGCAAAGTGTAATTTCTAGGGCACACCGCAAACATATGAACTACGAGTACGTTTATAAAACAAACTAAAATACAATAAAAATACTTAATATATCGATTAATTTGTTGGTGGTCAAACACTACACAATTATGGTAGTGACTCTGGCAAATAGATGTGTATTTTGTACACTGCTGCGCTGGTCAGGTAGACAGCTGAAGTGGAATATTGAGTTGAATCCACATTTTGGGGAACAAAGGTTTAGGAGAAGTCGACATACGACGGCCTAAAACTGATAAATCCATATTGAATCAGTTTTCAATATAACAATAATTCCAATAAAAGAACAATAATCAACAAGAAAGTCTAAATATTTTGAACATAAAAACTAAAATGTTTATTAGTTTTCACGTTAAAGCATGTTAACCTTAAATATTAGACAAAAAAGATTTCATAAGCCCGAAACTATCAGCTAAATCGAGTTTGAGCTAACATTAAAAAAAACCAAAATATTCGGCACTTTGAAGAAAAAAACTAAACAAATTAAAATCACATGCCAATTGGCGGCGTCACCAATAGTCGTAACCCACTTTCATATTAATTCAAGTGCTTCAAAAAGCTGAACAGATGCAAATTGATAAGATCACGATTAATTGATGAGCTGCATTGAAATGAGAAATCACTGCACGCTTACTTTTAAATATACAAAACTAGCAACAAAGATATCAGTCAACAGTTTTGAAATGTCCATTTTGCAAGGAAATTGTTGAAACAGTTTTAATTTTATAACTATTAGATATGCATAAGCCCGAATTATTTGCTGCGAAACCGTTTGAAAGTTACGTTTAGCCATGGAGGACCCGAATAGACAGACAGACAGTAAGGAAATACCTCAAAATGTTTAAAAATCAGTATGTACGAACCATAATGGTCACCCTAAATAGTCCGTAACGTTTGTTTAGCACATTCAGGTCTTAAGATCCCGTTATATGAGCTGACACTCAACATGGCATATCAAATGCGATCCATTGCCGGAACACTTCGAAACAAATCTCACGTGAACCCGGCATTTCGCCACGAGCTGCAATTCGTGAAAACCAGTACACCAAAACACTGTCTAATTTTAAGCAAATTTCTACCAAAACACTGTGCAGCAAGTCCACTGCGACTCAACGTAGCTGACGCCCCGCTGGCTGCCCTGCCAAACGACCTTGACAATCGCCAATCGCAGTGACTTCATCCGCAACCTCAAAAAAATATAATCGGAAAAATCAAACGAAATGAATTTGAAAAAAATTAAGATTCCATTGAATTTTGCGTCACCTCACCTCGCACCTCTTCGTTTTATGTTTTACACTTACCCACTCACCCTCCAGTGCTCGCAACACACCATCGGGGTCCCCCGCCCGCTCCAACAAACCCACAACCCAATTTACTGCTACTTTTTTTTCGTTGTTTCGTTTAGTTTTTCCTCTTGCGGACCGGACCAACTACTTACTTGTGGACGAGACTTCTTGGGCAGCACTCGAGCCATTCTCTGCAGCTGCAGTAGCGGGAGCGCCCGCCTCTTCGACCGTATTGTTTTGGTTTTCCATCGTTTTACTGGTAGCGCAGCGAAAATTCTCCGCAATTTCTCGAATTCAGTTAATTTGAGATTTTCGGCTGTACGAAAACCACGTTTTTCCCGTTTCTATTGGAGCGGCAGCGGCGCAGGCACTTTCTGTGCGGTTCGTCGGCTAATCGGGCTCACTGCTGTGCTCTTCTCGCCAGCGGCGTTTTTGACTCTGTGGGCGCTCGGTGCGTCGGGCCGTCTCTTTCACACTAGTAGGCTCGGGTGGGAAGCTAGCGGCCGCCTTAGATTTTTTCCAATTTTCCTCAAGTCGACACTATTCAGTCGGCAAAGTGCTGAGTTCCTCGTTCTGCTTCTTAGCTTTTTTCTTTGCTTGAAACGTTCGCCAAAAATATACGCACTAAAATTCTCGTACGATTTTCGGCCGCTTTTGGTGTTTGTTTTTCAACGAGAGAAAATTTGTTTTTTGGGGGGGGTTGACAGAAATATCACGTCAGCTGCAGAAATAGAATTTCTTGTCTGTGCGATTCAGAGCTGTAACGAAACTGTGATGAATATTCACCAAATTTCCGATTGCTTCGACTCGCTACCAGTGTTGCTGTCTTTGCAGTTTTCATTCAGGGTGTGAAAGAGAGCATAATTGGCCCAAAATTCCACACAGAATTCCCTAAAAATATTTTCTTATTGGAATGGGCAGTGTGAGTATGGAAAGGCTTCCCAGCACAATCACCTTCAAATTTCCAAATTGAAACGATTTTAGTTGTACGCTACAAATGCTATCTTGAAGTACCATAAAGCATTGCGAAGGGTTCACAACACTGCTCAATAATGGTGAAATAATGTGAGGCAAGTGTGAAAGAGCAAACAGCTGATCCAGTAAAAATATGATACGCGTGGAACCGATGTTAAAAAGAGATAAACAGAAACATTTCAACTCAGAAAACTTTGACGGCAGCGTTACCAGCTTGACTTGTTGACTTTTATAACATAGGTGAGATCACATTCTGTTATCAAAATTGGTGACACAATTGGTGTTGTTGGGGACAGGTTATAATTAGTGTACAGAATCCCTATAACAGCAGATTATGGTAACTTACGATGTTTATAAATTGAAGAGTTTTGCATTTCAAAAGTAACTCCAGTTACTCGCAAGAAATACACTTGAAGACACTATATATTCAAGTGGACCTTCCAATAAGAAAATCTGGTTAGAATGTAACCAATAAGCAATTTAACAAGATGGGAATAACAAATAGGAACAACAAAGATTAAAACCTGATCATAAATAATTGCAATTTGATTTTTGAAACTTAAAAACTGAATTTGCGATCAGCAGAACACAAAGTACTTTTAAACGATGTCCTATTTGCACACAGTTTACCATAAAGACTGAAAAATCAACGTCAAAAAAGCCAACGTTGCTGTAAAAAACAATCTTATTATTAATTTGTGCGCATTGGTTTATTTTGTAACAAATGCAGAAAATAAAACGCCCATGTCAAATTGCCCCTTGCTTATACACATGGAGGTCATTATAACACACATATAGTCGATATATGACTAATTACTTTAAAGAATCGCTTAGAAACTACATTTTCAAAATACGGATGTTCGTCCACTCACAAAAAGTTAAGCACAAGCTGAGAACGCCGCAGCATTTGCACTTTGCCAGGCGGCCCCTGTAGAGTCCGGCTGGCGTAAATCACAGGAAAATTAAGGTAGGGAATGGGAATCATCCATCAGGTGGCTGGTCACTTTTTATCGTATGGCCTGCGCCATGTGTAGCGGTGTTATCATGTGCCGCAGCTCCACGTCCTTGAGGTTGGCGCCGCGCAGGTTCGCCTCCTGTAGGTCGCTGCCGGACAGATTGCAGCGCTCCAGGTCGGCGCCGGCCAGTACGGCGGAGCGCAGATTGCAGTTTTTCATGTTTGCGTCTTTCAAGTTAGCCACGCGCAAATTTACGAACGCCATGTTGCTGCCCTCCAGGCAGGCGCCTTTAAGGTTCACGCCCTCCAAGTTGGTGCGCACACCGTTGGGATCCTCGAAATTGCAGCCGCGCAGGTTGGCGCCCTCCATGTTTGCGCACAGACCCTTCACCGACACCAGCTGCGAGCACTCCAGATTCGCGTAGGCCAGATCGGTGCGCTCCAGGCAGCAATAGGTGAGATTGGCGTGCGACAGATTGCAGCGCTGCATGCAGGCGTACTACGAAGAGCGTTGAAGGACTATTAGTCGTTTGGAGTTTGCGGGAATTGCACGGCACTTACTTTGAAGTTGATATTGCGAAAGTCCAGCTTGCGCAAATCGGCACCCGCGAGGTTCACGCCCTGGAACCGTATCTCGGACACATGCGATGTCTGGATGAGCGCATTGATGACGTCGCGACGCGTCAGCGGCATGTCATCCAGCGGCTGATTGGCCTGTGCCAATTGCGATTCCAGCTGTGCCACCAGCGAGTAGATCCCAAAGAAACGTGCCTCCTCCAGCACGCCCTCCAGACTAACGTGTGCATCGACAATTAATTGGCCGTGCCGCAGATAGTTGATGATGGGCTCGAAGTAGTGGTCGCTACGATCGATCAGATAAGCGCCCTGCTCATCCTGCTCGCTAGGCAGCATGCCCTCCTGCGAAAACATGCGCGCCAGCATGCTGTCCGGCTCCTTGCTGACGAGCGTGCACAGCGTGGTCACATACACCTTGCCGCCTACATTCAGTTTCACCCACTTGGACGAGGGGAACTTGTAGGCTGTTGCGGTGCTAGTGGTGGATTTTGATGGCGACGAGCTCGCACTAACCAACGCTGTTGTGGGTGTTAAAGTCTCTGTGCCGTTTGTAGTGGGCTCCGCTACATCGGTAACCTCCATTGGAATGCAATGCCCTTTCGTCTTTCACTTGGTGAGGACACTAAGCATGATAGTGGCAGCAGGAAGAGGCGACTTTATTCGCCAAGTGCGAAACAAAATTCCAACTACCGAAACTCTTTGACAACCGGACAATGATTTTTCACGTATATATTTTACTTATCTAGAATTGTTGTTGTTAACGTGCAAAACTGTCAGCGAGGTGAATATGTAAAAAAAACCATTGTCAGGGTTGTGTGAACTCTAAAGGAAAAAACTCATACATTTTTAATTCTGGGTTTCCTTTGCTTGAGGTTATAAAAGGTTATGTAAACATTAGATAAAAATGCTGAAAAGCTGTTGAATATTCTAGCAAACAATTATAATTGAGTAAGTAAGTACTTGAGTAATTGTTGCTGTGATTTCGTACACCCATTTCTTTAATGAATATTAAGAAGATTGTGATCCAATTACAATTCAAGATTGTATGGAATAATTACTTCAAATACTACATTTACATGAGATAAACCTATTTGTTTATTTTTTAGCTAAATAAATAATTAAAAAGATGGCTGTTATTAGTTTTCTTCTAAATACATTTTTGTTGTGGAATCATTATAATTTTAATACTTTTCATATTCATGAATATTTCCAACCCTCTCTTCGAACTTCGACAATTTGACAGCTTACGACTTCCGAGTCGGCACGTCATGGAAACGTCAATTTATCTACTTCTAGTAGTTTTTCGTGTAGGCAGTATCATCCAAAATAAATAGAATCGGTGCTTTTAGTTGTCTATCCAGTAAGTTCCAGTGAATCGTTGTTCAAAGCTATCGCAATCAGCTCCTGTCCGTAAAAGCATGACTGCAACTGCAGTGGAGCGTGGCCAGCGCGGCGTGAGCCGTGTGCTGACCAAGCTGGACAACTCCATAGAGGCAGGTAACTACTACGAGGCGCACCAAATGTATCGTACCCTCTACTTCCGCTACACCGGACAACGCAAATTCGGCGAGTGCCTGGACCTGTTATGGAGCGGTGCACTGAAACTAGTGTCCAAGCAGCAAGAGACCAGCGCTGCCGATTTGGCGCTGTTACTAGTGGACACACTTGAGAAGCGTGGCAATGAAAGCGGCGACGACAACGAGCTGTGGATTGAACGCTTGGGTACGATTATTGGCCGATTAAGTGTATCCACCGTGGAGCGTGAAACACTAATTGTGAGTATGCGCAGCAGTAACTTTAATGTGAATTAGCCCAATTTTCTTCGATACATATTCGTTCGCAGGTACGTTCGATCAAATGGAGCGGCGACATGTCCGGCAACAGTTTTGGTCATCCGAAAATGCATAAAATGGTTGCGCGCGTCTTCTGGGCTGAGGGTAACTATGAGCAGGCACGACATCATTTTCTGCTTAGCCGAGACGGCGCGCTCTGTGGTCAAATACTGGTGAAAATCAACAGAGCCAAAGGCTATGATAGTGAAATGGATCTGTTCATTGTTCAGGCTGTGCTACAGCAGTTGTGCCTGAAGGATCGCAAAACCGCCGAGGACACATTCGTCGCGTACACCAGCAATCACCCGCTGATCAAGCGGAAGGAAGCACCCTTCCAGCAGCCTCTACTCAATTTCACACACTTCCTGTTTCGCAGCATCGACACGGGCCGCCTGGACGCCTTCCGTGCGCTGTGCGATCTATATAAGCCGTCGCTGAAACGTGACCCCTCATTCGAAAAGTATTTAGTGAAAATCAGCATACACTACTTTGGCGTAGTGCCGCCGACCGCGGGCCCCAGTGGAGGCCTTATGGGTGGCATGTTCGGCGATTTATTCTCGCGCCTGCTGCAGGGTTTCGACGACGACGAAGACGAGCAGCAAACTAGCGAAATGCGTCCTGGCGGTCGCCTAAGCGGCGGAGGCGCCTCCCACGCCAACGAACTCGATTAGCGTCGACTAGAATTTACGATGTCGCCTTTAGGCGCCACGGAATAGTGGGACGTTTGTTGCAATGTTTTTCGGGAGATTATAATAAATGGATTTGTCCGTCCGTCTTTTGGTTTAAAGTCCGATTGCGTTTCGGTTTGTGATTTAACTGCAGGAGTGAAGCTATTTAAAATCGACTAATTTGCTTGTAAAATTAAAGGCATTCATGTTTAAGACACTGCATCCAGAAATTGATGCGTAATAGAAATTTGCATATAAACCTCAGTGTAAAACATCGGAAGGAGATTGTGAGAAAAAGTTGTTTCTTTTTCAATTGATAATTATAATTTTTAATGATTTGATTAAATGAAAAAGAAAAAGTGGAAACTGCTGTTTTACGGTTTAGCTTAGGTAAGGTGAAATGATTTCAGTGGTGTTTGGCTAACTTGTGATGATCAGCCATGCTTGTCCGAACTTTGAATGTTCGGTTTGGGTATTTAACCGCTATGCCTAAACTACCGATTGAACGAAGTATTTGTCACGTGTGATATCAAGCAGGGCAATTTTTTGTTGATCAATTTCTTATTTATATATTAGTTTGAATTTGAAATAATCCATTCCGAAAGCCAAAAATGCTCAAATGCCTGATTCAAGTTGGTTAGTGGAAAGCGAGCAGCGCCATGGCGTTATCATACCAGCCAACGGCACACATCAATTAAGAAGTAACATTTCTGTTTATACGTAAAATTAAGAGCAAAACAAAAAGTATATATTGTGAGACGGGTATGGAAAGCACTTTTCCATTGGCCATTGACATTGGCACATTTTAAAAAACAGTGTTACATTGTTTGTAATGTACAGCATAACTAGTCAAAAGTGTGCAATTGGTGCAACGTCGGCTACCCAAGAAATGCAACAATGAATTGAGCTTCTATTACTTTTGTAAACGTAATTAATCATTATCTACATTAAAGTGTTCTTGAGAAAAGTCTATATAGCGCACCTTCTCGAATTCGAGTATATTATTTCGTGAAGACGATCAGACAATAGCACTACTCTGCGTGTTTTTGCAAATATTTTCATTGAGGTCTGAATCTGAAATATATTTTGGATTTCTATTGACAGTGAAACTGTAAGTATAAAAAGCACTTTCCTACAAAATGTTTACAGTTTGTCGTGATCCCATGTCGTAACCATATAAAAATTGTTTGCATTAGTCATAGGAGCTAAAATTAGACAACGTCTTTCAGTGGTTAGTATGTATGATGAATCAAGGTGTTCATATGAGATATTGAAAATGTTTCCTTTGACGGTTGTTCGCTTTCTGTAGATGTTACGAAAAGCGACTTACGAAAGAAAATAACAAAAGTACTAGGAAAAGTCAAAAATTGATCCACAACTGTTTTTAAATTACTCTTAGACGGCTAAGCTGTAGGAGCAATTCTCACTAATTTATCTTTTTAAAAATTATTGCCGAACATACCCTCTATCCCCAACCCTTAAATGAGTCCTAATACAAAATTAATACTTTTATAAAATGGGCTCCAGTGCTTTTTGATTGCACCCAACGTGGTCAAATAAACAACCGATTTAAGTATCGATGTGGTGAATTTAACTGGATTCTGCGAAATGCGTCACTGAAAACATAAAACAGTTGGCATCTCTGGTGTGAGTCTAAAATCATCCCAAAAATATGCAAACAAAAAAATATGCAATGTCAACGTATTCGAAACTGTACAGTCAAATACAAAACAATTAGTCATAAGTTGTTTTTCATTTGTTAGAACAAAAAGATTCGCAAAACGTCCTTTCAAAACGACATACTTCAATGTCATTCTGTATGTCCGTCTGTATGTACATTAGACTGGATTTAGTGCACGATTTTTCGATTTCGATGCTCCGCAACGTCTCATTTTATGTGGTTTGGTGAAAAAGTGCATGAGCCAAAAAATGTTGGGGCTAGGGTGGGGCTAAATGGCGTCGCATCGAGGTCAAAGTCCACAAAAAAGCTGGGAAATTCGACAAATTGCTCCACAGCTGGTCAGAAGTTGATCTTAGAGGGTTAAAATCTATGACCGACCCCTATAGTTTTCCTTACTGAACATTTCTTTCAAACATACTCACCACCTATCTCCAACCCTTAATGGGGCTCCCATACAAAATGGTCGTTTTTATAAAATGGGCTCTCATTGTTCCCAGGTTGCCCCCAGATGTGTCAAGTGTATGACCGACATCCATTTATTTTCTCTTCCAAATATTTCTTCCAAACATATCTAGCCGCTAACTCCAAGTCTTAAGGGGGCTGCCATACAAAACTGACCATTTTCTATCCCATTGGCTCCCCACTTGTAGATGTGGTAGTTAAGTAAGCGAGAAAACATCGTATCTCAGAAACTACTGAACCGATTTGAATGATTTATTTAGCGATCGCCAACATTCTTGAGTACAAAAAATACAAAATTAATTAAGGTTCAGAAATTCACCACCAGAGGGCGTCTCCCATACAATCGGAGTTGTGTGGTTGTGAATTTTTGGGTTTCAACGAAGCAATAGTCAGAATGTACTGTCGAAACCCTATTAACTTCCCCATTTCGAATATAATTGCAATCGTAATTGAGTGTTAAGAAGAAATTGCTTGATTTTTATGAGAAAATGTGAATCTTTTCGGCCAAGTAGTTCCTGAGTTTGTAAAAGACATATAAACAAACAAATCAGTTTCAGTTTCATACATACAGATTTGTTGATAGCTAAAAAATAAAAATTTCAGATGAAGCCAATTTTTTGCACAACAGTAGGAAATGATAGGAGGATAAGATGTGCAAATAGAAAAACCGGTCAAGAAAAAACTTTTTAAGATACTGCCAAAGTATATCCAAAGGATATACTTTGATACTGCGATGCGAAATAAAAGACGAGAATATCGCTCACATTACCCCCATTTATTTTATATACAAGTGATCCAAAAAATATATATATGTAAGTATACGAAATATTAAAAGTATGTACAAAGTAACAATATAAATACAAAACAAAAAGTTTCCATTATGTATACGATGAGAAATCTACGTATTAGCGGTCAAAATTACCACTGCGGTGTTGCTAGGTATGGCAAATTGTTGAGTAATTTTCAGTAAAACTTATTTACATTTAATTTTTATGCAGTATAGAGTTCTAAATCTCTTTCTGAATTTCTTTCAAAGCTTGCGGAAATACTTTTTGAGCTTTTTGATGTGAAGCAAATTTAAAAAATTGTTTGGGTGAAAACTTATTGTGGCCATATGGTCATGCTAGGTGTTAATGGGTTAATGGAAGTATAGACAGGATATACAAGGATACAAATTTAATTAATGTCCTTGATGTCCTTTTTCACCCTTTCTTTTTTAAAGATATGTTTTTTTCGACTTCATAACATTAGCTTTAATTTGACGTCGAAATCGTTTTCTGAGATTTGAGTTTATATTGTAAAACCTTCAGTTAGAAACACTTAGCTACCATTTTCAAACTGCATGTAAAAAACTCAAACTTCCTGTGAAATATCACTTGGCACTTGAATAAAAGAGTACTGTCGCTAGTCAAAAATTTCGGCGTTCTCGTCTAATGTTGAGTGTAAGTGTTGGTAGATTCATAAAACCAATTCAAATAATCCAAAAAATAAAGAAATGGCACTTTCTTGATTACTTATTCTAAGGGTCGAGGGGCCAAGACTCGACTAAGACAACACCATACACATAGCTATTAAAAACAAATTAAGTATGTACATGTTATCTTTTTTGCATGATGCATTTCCACAATAATAAAAAACTTTCTTGATTAAAATTTTTTTCAACGGTAAAATGCTTAGTACATATTATAAAAGTGTTGCAATCGCTTCATGGATTGTTGTTAAATGTGGCCAATTCTTAAGCGTACACAAATATTTGTATGCTTTAGTGACTTCATGCATCGCTTATAAATCTGACTTGGTTGGTACGGCTGTACAATCATTTTCGCTGATTATACAATTTTTGGTAATTTTCCTTCTAATGTAAATGTATTTGTAAAATATATTTTTGTTATATAAGACTGTGTCTCCTGACTACGAAAACATATTTTAGTACTACAACTTTAATTTATTAAAGAAAAACTATTTGAAGTTTCTTGTTTCTAGAATTATAGATAGAATTACTACTTTTATGATCTCAAAGATTTCGAAGAATTTTTAACAATGACAGTGAGCCCACTAAAAGCACATAAGAAGAAGATTTATTACAGTTGTTAGTCTGGTCTGGAGGATGAAGGTGTGATGCAAATAATTGTAGATAAAAGACTTTAGATTGTCTTATCGCTGGGCTTGGTGGGCTCAAATATGTCATTAAAAGGCTCAGGTTCTACGGAAGCATTAATGCTGCTTCCTGAGTTAAACACACTTTCGCTACTTCCATACACCTTCATACATGTTGGGTGACTCAGTTCAGCAAACGTTTGTCTTACAATGTTAACCATCAATTGGCATTATGAGAAAATTTGACACAGAGTCAGATCGACTTTGTCATTTCAATCAATTCTAGTGAACCTCATACAATGGATTAAAGCTTATTAATTACACTGTGCGTGAAATTGACCCTCAAAAATTGCAACAAGCGGCGGACCTACTGAGCGACTTTTCTATAAGTATACTGAGTTGAGATCCACCAGGCGTTTGGCTGCATTGGCTCTAGTTTATGAGAAATCCGACTTTGAATTTTGCTCATTTCAGTCGAGTTCGTCGCTTAAGTCTTCGAATGTTTAAATGCTAATTAGTCCTAAATCGTTCTGAATATCACTTTACTGTCTTCGGCAAGTTTTTAGATATTTTAACGGCCAACAAATTTGCTTAAGACACCAATCCAAAAAAATACATTCAAACAGTGGTTTCGACAAAAATGTCCCAAAAACCCCAGTTTCGTCGAGGCATAAATGTAGTATAGCGAACCCTCGTGAAAAAAATAAATGAGTATGCTTTTATATAGAGGGTTGGCTTCTGCATCTAACATACTAAACATTTTGCCTGGGAAACGCTCATAAAAGGCGTGGCTCGGGGTCAAAGTTCAAACTTTTTATTAAAAAAACTCAATTAATCTCGAACTGATTTACACGATATGGGTATCAAACGAAAGGTATTTTTCTTACCTTTCTATTAATGTACAACATTAGATACGTAAAATGTACTAATAAAAATTTTTAAGCGAAAAAAACATTTTTTTATAAAAATTTTTTTTAACGGAGTTTTTCTCGAAAAAATCCATTACTAAGGTACAATAAGTTTGTTACCATATTGTACCCTGTGGAATTCTCCTATAATATAAAAACATAAAATTATTTACAAGTCCAAAATAATTGTAAAGTTATGGTAAAGTAGTACGCCGGAAGATCACGGCGTACCAGGGGCCTAAAATAATTATTATCCATATTTTTGGGAATAAAAAAATTGACCTAATTTAAGAAATTTCTTAATTATTGTTTTATAATAATTAATACCAATAAGAAATTTTTTACGTCGCCTATAACTATTATCATGTAATAAATATTTTTGAGTTGCATAATAACTCTTATAAGTCATAAGTAAATTTTTCGTTGTCGATAATTACTATTTTGGGATTTTTGTTTTTTACATTGCTCCATAACTTTTCTTTATGGCTTTTTTAATTCACGTTACCGATAACTATTATTTTGAAAAAACAATTTTTTACGTCTAATTACCACATTTTGGATATGAATTGATTTTTAGTTGTTTTAAATTGAAAAACGCAAATTAACTGCAGAAACTTTCTACCAACAACTTAACAATTAAAAATCAATTCATACTCAAAATGTGGTAAGGCAACGTAAAAAAAATGTCTTTCATAAAAGTTATGAAGCAACGTAAATATCACAAAATCATAAATACAAATTTTCTCAAAATAATAGTTTTCGGTATCGTAAATAAAAAAGTCATAAATAAAAGTTATGAAGCAACGTTAACAAAAAAAATCCCAAAATAATAATTATCGAGAACGAAAAAAAATTGGTTTCTCATAACAGTTATTACGCAACGTAAAAATTAATTGTCGCAAATAATAATTATTATAAACAAATAAAATTTATGTTGCATTGTAATAGTTACATTGCAATTATTCTCTAAAAAAACTTATAATACATAGTTAAGTCCCTGCGGGGTACTATGTGATCTATTTAGTTATGTATGTACATATGTACATACATACTGAGTAAAGTAAAAGCAAGCCCTTGCTTGCTGGCCCGTACATGAAAACAGCAATCAACAGCTTTCAATTATTGGCAATTGTAAAATAGTAAATAGTTAGGACACTGAATTTTCGTGAATTGAACCGTAAAGGTACTTATTAACACATATTCCAACAGCTTTTGAAAGCTTTTGCATCAGTGAACGTGTTTGGGGATGTCCCTATGTCCCAATTGAATATGTTTAATTAAGATTAAAAAATAGTAGTAAAATAATAGTATAGTATAAACTAAATATAGTATTTTCGTACAACTTTCGGAGTTTTCTTGTACTTCATTCTGAATGTTTACCAAGCATTCTTCCCACAATGGACCATCCGACAGTAAACTTGCTGCTTAGTTTTTCTATTATCTTATCTAATTAAAAAAACTTCTTGAATTAGAGTTCATAATAATGACTCATGCAAAACGACAACAACATCCCTATTTTGCTTTTTTGGGTCCTGATTTTCTAAGTCTTGTTTTTTGTTTTTGGTTTCAATTCTGATTTCTATTAATCTTTAAACCAATTTTTACATTATAAATAACTCATTATAACTGAACTCTACAGGCATAGAGAACTCAATTCATTAAAAATAATTACAGCATTTCTAATTTCGTCTAATTTTGATATTTAACCCTTTCGCTATTTTGTTGCCATATGGCAACATGCTACTTTGTGGACGTCTGCAGCCTCTATGGTTGCAAGAATAAATTTTTTTGTTGGTCTTTAGAATAGTTTGAAGTTTTAGGAAAAATATGAAATTAATAAACTGAATATTTAAGTTTAAAGAAGAGAAGTATATACGTTTTTTTAATGGTATATCTTGACATAGTAAAGGAAGAAGAAGCAGAGAAAATTAGAGAACTTTTTAATTGAACGTTTTCTTTCAATTTAGATACTTTTTTTTTAATTTTGAAGTAAATGAAGAAATATTCAAATTTTCGTTATGCGTTAAAGTTAAAGTTTTATGTTTAACTAATTATTGCAGCCACAACGATGTGGTTTCTCTTATAGAAAAACACTCTAAAATACAGCGTCCGAGTATAAAAATGAAAAAATGTTTGATGGAATAGAAGAATAGAATGGAATAGAAGCCTAAAACGTTAAATTTAAAATTTTAACTTTGCCCTGTAAAAACTGTAAAAACCTGTAGCGAAAGGTCTAAGTGATTTCTCTTTACATAATTGTTGATGGCGATTTAAGTCCGTGAACTGGCCAAGTAATTCCCTTTCAGGCATCAGTGCCTATCACCAAGGGGCAACGTTTAACAAAAAAAAAAAACAAATTTTAAGCAAAATATTTTGGCCATCAAGATCTTCGTCATGAAGTGTTCGTTTCGTAAAGAAAAAGTATGTAGAACACCAAAGCTAAAATCACTAAATCAATAATCACCTTTTCGATTTCGTGTTACTAATGTCAAACGCCAGCATCTCGTTTTGACAAACTGGCGTTTTCGGCAGTTGGCTCGTTCACAGCGAAAATCGTCACGCCATTGACTGGCTCAAACGGCTCTCGCCAAACAGCCAACAAACATTACCGTCCCGTCACTGTAGCTCGACGGGGTCGTCTCTATTGATTTTTAACAATGAAATCAGACACAGCTGTCAAAAGTCAAAATCATATCTGTTAGCAGAGAGTCTCGTCAAGAACGGAAGCCGGAAGCGCAAGTGAGAAATCAGCTCGCTGACCACGGCTTGTCCAATTCAAAATTTTGGAGTAAATCACAAAAGTTTGTGCCAAAAACGGACCGCGTCTCTACCTCTCTTGACTCAAAGTGCCAAACGAAATTCAGTGTTTGGAAATTGGAAGCTATCTCGATAAATGTTAATTAACAACCGCGGCCGCGGCATAGCGTCAACGCCGAAGTGAACACCCAGCCAAACAGCAAATCAAACATAAATAAATAAATAAGTACATAACAATTAAATAAAACCAAGATAAAAGACTAAAAAAACAGCAATAAACGAAAATTTCGGAGTAGATGGCAGTAAAAACAACAAAAGCGTACGCAAACAGTTAACATCTGTTTTCCAGCAACGAACGTCAAGCCAGCACCCGCCAGGCCGGTCGTCCTCCCCTGTCTCGATGCAGTTCATAAAGGCGATTGCGCACAAAATGTAACGTATCCCAGCCCAATTAGTGGCCACTGCCACCGCGGAACACTGCACTTTTCCCACCCACCATCACGGACACACATTTCCATACACCGGAAAGTCTTCGCCCGCCTGCAGCATCAGCCGCCTCGTTGTCTGTGTGTGGGTGTGTGTGTGTGTGTGCGTGCGTCTGATATCTCGCAGCTGCGATTACTGTCTTCACCTGCCACCGATTCGAGTGCGATTAGGCTGAGTTTAATTGTTTTACAGTATTGTGCTAAGTGGTGTTTCGGTGTTGTCGATCTTGGGCTTTTCATCTCTTTTATTGCGTGCTGCCTTAATTGCCGCCCGTATTTGTGCTGTACACAGTTGATGCCATCAGATCTGTTTGCCTGCCGCGCAGCCTGAAAACGTAGCTGCGTATCCAATTGTAACTGTGGATGTGCTGTTTTCCTTTTTCCCACTCAATTGGCGGGCCGCGTCGAGTGCGCGACGCTGCCGCTGTGTTCGTGTGTGAGTATGCAAATTAGCGCTCTACGTACTCGTACTCGTAGTGCGAGCTGGAATATTTCTATAAAAGCGCCGGTGCGAAGACTCAATTGATGCCAGTTTATGTTGGCAAAAGTAGCTGTTGGCTGATGCTCGGTGCGGACTTTTTGTGGAGTGCGAAAATTCGACAGTTTCAAAAAGGTGTTTCCTCCTCACACGTCACAGTTTTGTCCGTTGACAATCATCGCTTGCATACGACATTTCCTACTGCAGCCGAAAACGCATTTACTTGAAATAGGTAATTTATATAATAACCATTAGAATAAGAACTTTTAGCAAGGTAACGAAAGAGCGATAAATAAAAACGAGATGGAAAAATAACAAAGCAAAAAATGGAAAAGGTGATTGCGGTCAAGCACTTTCAATCTGCCCGTAGTCGAAAACGTATCTTGCTCTATGCCAGAAATTCATTTTCGGACACGGGTAGTTAAAAGAGTGCTTGCAAATCTCGATGCAAATAAGGCTTCAGGGCCAGACGGCATTCCAGTCCTTGTTTTGAAAAAGTGCGCTACTTCGCTGGCTAGTCCATTACGGAAACTTTTCAACATGTCATACACCACAGGTGTATTTCCGACATGTTGGAAGGTGGCAAATGGTCAACCAGTTCCCAAAAAAGGCAAGACTACTGACCCTGCGAACGACCGACCTATAGCAATTTGCTCGGTGCTTTCCAAAGCAATGGAAAACATTGTAAACTTCAACCTTGGGAAATATCTGGAGCACAATAGACTGCTAAGTGGCCGCCAATACGGCTTCCGAAGACAGCGATCGACGGGAGACCTTATGGCGGTCCTCACCGAGAAATGGAACCATAGCATTCTAAACCTCGGTGAAAGCAAGATTGTTGCATTGGATATTTCCAAGGTGTTTGACCGGGTGTGGCATAAAGCACTCGTGTCAAAATAGATTGCCTATGGTGTCGGTAGTACCTTCTCTCGTTGGATAACGAGCTTCCTCCATGATCGTTCTATTCGTGTTGTAATAGACGGCATAGCCTCGGAAGAGCATTCCCTTAGCGCGGGAGTGCCGCAGGGTTCGGTCCTTTCTCCAACCCTTTTCCTGATCTTCATCAACGACCTATTGTCGTCGACGAAGAAAAGAATCCCATCTACTCGTTTGCGGATGACAGCACCATTTGTCATTCATACTCCTTGACAAAGCGTCCCAGCTTTGTGGAGATTGAGAGAGAACGGCGCCGTATGAATGACACACTTAATAGCGACCTTCAAACAATCTCCAAGTGGGGTCAAGCGAACAGGGTCGATTTTAATCCCTGCAAGACCCAATGCTGCTTGTTATCCCACAAACGAGTCTCCCCACATCCCAACACATCCCTGGTTATGGGTGGTGTGGGTATTGCGGAATCGGCAGCTCTTGATGTTCTGGGCATGTCCATTAAGAACGATCTTCGTTGGAACGATCATATTTTTGGCGTGTCGAAAGAACCAGCCAAGAGCCTCGGCTTCCTAAAGCGGTGGAAAAAATATTTCACTCCGTCTGATCTCCGCATTATTTACACTACCTATATCCGACCCAAAATGGAGTTTAACTCGCACCTCTGGGCGGGGGTTCAAAACCCCATTTGGAGCTCCTCGATCGGGTGCAAAACCGTGCGATTAAACTTATAGGGGACAGTAGGGCATCCAGCTCTATTGACTCCTTGGAGCATCGTCGAAACGTGGCATGTGTAGTGTTATTTTACCGATACTTTTTCGGTAATTGCTCAGTGGAGATGAGCAGCTTGATGCCATCACTCCGGGTATTCCCCCGGGCAACCCGCTTGAACACTGGCGCCCATGCATTCCACGTCGAAACGATGTTCCAGCGCACTACGCACTACAGGGCCTGTACAGGGCTGTACACTACATTCGTTTCTGGCTCGTACAGCGCGGTTTTGGAATGGTCTCCCTGCGGATATTTTTCCCAGCACTTATGATCTCCATGGGTTCAAGGCAAGGCCACAACCACTTTACTCATAACCCTATCTCCTAACCTTTATATCCTTCCTGAACCAACGCAATGCTTCGCATTAATAGGGGTCATTCCCGGCGCGTTTGTCCGTGTTTAAAAAAAAAAAAACTTAATTATAGTTTTTCTTCAACAACACTCAACAAAATCTCTTCAACATTGTAGGAAATAGCGAATTTCACGAATTATCGTATCGTATTTATGTGCAATGAGCTTGGAAACTCGAAAATCAAAGTATACTGCGAAGCTGTTCATATTTGTCAAAGACTAAACTTTAGATCCTTTTTAACACTAGAAAGACCACTACGGTAATTTTGACGGTTTTTCATTTTTGAATATCTGTACTTTCTTTAGTATTTCTATCAACTTTTGCTTTGATGACTTTTATTTTTTTAACGGGTCTACAATTAGTTCTACAATTGTGCCAAATGCGATGTGTACTTTTTGAGATATTAGCGGATGTAATATGTAGTCTTTGTAGGTATGGAAAACTTGCGGTCTTTCTAGTATTAAGTAATGCATAAAGTCGGCTTAGGGCTTCCATGGGCCTTTTATAGTTCGTGGTATAATTTAAAAACTTATTTCAGTCCAGTTCAGTTCAGTTTAAAGTGCAAAACTTTAGGTAAATTCAATCTTTTCTGGTATTATTATCATCTATTAATTTTGAATAGTTAAGATTTTGGTCCAGCCAATTTAACAAATCACTCCAACAATGCAAGGAATTGTTGTTTAAGAATTACAAAATTTGTTCAATAGCATTTTTTGCCCAAAAACTGTTAAAGCTTCGTGAAAATATAACAGAAAATCGGTTCTATGGTCATCGGCAGAACTGAGTAACGCAGAAAAATAACTGACATTTTGTCCATATGGAGACATATAAGACTAGTATTTCTTTCATACACTAATCCTTCTATACATCTAACATTAAATTGAACGAAACAGTTATTTACTATGTAAAAGCCTTAAGGAGTTTAATACTCTATATTCGAATTTAGAGATAATCTTCAAGTCTTTGTATTTGAATTTGTCAATCTTCGTTCCACTATGCTCCTAGTAACTGCGATAACTTTAATTTTTCTAAAAAAGTACTCATGTGGAAATCTTAAATAACATTGTACACTTAATTTGCTGTATAGGAACATATTTCGCTTCAAATTAGTTTTCTAATTTTTGGAGGTTTTTGTAAACGTACGTAAGAATAAAAAATTGGCGCTTTCATATATTAGTCACGTCTAGGTAGATGAACATACATATGCACGTAAATACAGATAAGCTAAACATTTGGTGACTTGGGTATAAATTAAGGCTTTGCTGTGTTCACATCACACTTGAAAGATTTAAAAATTGTTGAAAGCTAAATAAATAAGTCGCAAGTAGACGATTTCAAGCAACAGAAGCACAAGTTTTACCTGTAATTATTGTTATTTTTTTGTTAATTTTCACAAATAATTAGTAGAGTAAGTTCGGGTAATGTGATATACCTGTTTGTTTTAGGGCGATTCCCGAACCACTTTGCCTTAACAGACACTTTTTTTGGTCCCAAGCGGGTCACTGACACATTATTTAGTATATCTAAGATTATTAACTCTTTAAGATAAACTGTTGATGAGTTTTTAATTACAAATCAAAATATCCAAATATTGGCATCTGATAAAAGTGGCGGGTAATGTGATATACCCGAAAAAAAGTTATTTAACAGACCTATTAGTTTCAAACTTGGTGAAAATACTCCAAATCAAAAATGGTGCTTCTCATTTTTTTTCGAAAAATCACAATCTGACGGGTAAACCAAGGGTTAAAAGTTTGTATCGAAAAACATGATTTCATAGAATTTTTTTTATCAGAAACGTAACCATAACAGATTTTTGAGATTATTCCACTTCAAATATTATACAATTAACACGTTGAAGACCGCATTGAAAAATCTTATTTCTCACATAGGGACCGGCATTTTTTTTTCGTTTTAAAATTAGGCTATGTCAAATTAACTGAGTCCGCTATATGCAGTATCTCTTCGAGGGACCGGCGAATAGACTACTGTACATAAATTGAATTTAAATCATGCCCACCGGTGTACAAGCGGTCCCCAGGTAAAACATGTCGTGTGCCCACCCGTGAGCACGCGGGCCGGTAATGTTGTTGCGGAGTGACCCACCGGTGGGCATGCGGTCTTTAACGTGTTAAGCATATATTCATTTCTGTATACAAATAGTACTACTGTCATAAGTTCAGGTACTGTGATGTACTATATCACATTACCCGAACTTTGGTATATCACATTACCCGAAATTGAACTTTTTGTGAAAAAAATATTATAGAAAAACAATAATAATTTTGTTAAGAAGAGCGTACCTCGCAAACTCATAATCGATATCACTGATTTACTTTTGATTAGCCTCGAACTTTGTAATAATATACTTTTTGTACCTTTTGGGCTTTCAAACTTTATAACAAAAAACTTGTGCAAGCACAACTCAAAGCACTTCATGACACTGACTGTAAACTATTTAAGCAAACACATCCAAAATCATGCAGCACGAGTTTTTTAGCTGCTATGATGTTTTAAAAATGTTCATTTTGAAAAAGGTCAACGCAGTTATGAAATAAGCCACCATATCACATTGCCCAAACTTACTCTATTACCAAAAAAAAAAGACTTCAGATTAAGAAGAAATTGAAAAACAGAACGCTTACATAAAACACGAAAATTATCAACTACATGAGATCTGTTTAAATTCAATTCCTCTCATACAAATACATCGATATTAAAAATTATAATAATCAACCAGGAATATTTATATGAATGGCACTCATTTCAAATATTGTTTCCTTCTTTGCCGCCCCTCCCAATATGCCGCCCTTGGCATTTGCGTCATAAGCTTCTTACTTTGACCGCCACCGCATAAGTACAAAAAAAACCTGTGCAAATATCAAAGTAAACGTCACAATAAAACGGAAAAAGTGTGACTAAAATTACACAGCTGATCAAATTTGGACTTCGAAAAAAAAACAATTGAAATTTTATAAACAAGACATTTTAGTGAAAACCGAGGACATTTAATTGCTACATTTTATGTCTCAGAATACCATAAGATAAACTTGAAAATAACCAGCCCTATATCTTTCATTCTTAATCACAAAATCATAAACATATTCCTAGTCTGAAACGAGTATTTTCGCAGCCACAGTGGTCTATTATTCCCTGCCATAAGATGACAGAAATGCCATATTCAATATACGACCATGGGATATATGTAAAGCCCAGAAGAAAGTGTGACCGAAATGAAGAAATGTATTTGCGATCAAAACCATCGTTCGAACCAGGTCCGTATCTTCGTCTTTCAACCGTCTGGTATACAACAAATTTCGAAAAAAAAATCCGCGGAAAAAAGATGTGGGATGCGCCCATTTGTAAGCGGGATTGCTTTACGTAATCGTATTTCGCTAAATTATACAATAATTTTCATATTAACCGACCTAATTTGGCATTTATAGGCATATGTATGCTACTGGAAATAGGCGTGGCATAATTGGTTTGCAAAATAAACGTAGCCTGTAGCGCTACATATGAAAAGTCGTTCAATTTCGAATATTTCACACATTTTAATGCCACAAGTGTCACACTAATGTGGAACTAACGAGCTGCCGACCAGTCTACGCATCATTGATGCATTAGAGATGCCGCCATTTCAGTCGTGTCGACAATGCAGTTAAGGCTTGATTACACGTAACGAGTAGAGTGACGAGACAGCAACTCGAACGAGTATTCATTTCGTCTAAACAATAAGGCGAGTTGTTGATCCAGTCAGTGACCGAGTCGAGTGGCGAGAGAGTCACTAGAATCACATTTTGTTTACTAGGCCGAGTACTACTTTACAGTTATATTTTTTTCTTTTTCGGAATCGCGGAATCGCTCGTAACATGCGGAATGCGTCACACACCACTTTTCGCTCGGTTGAATTTAATTGCGCAAGTTGCTTAAGGCTTGATTACACGTAACGAATAGAGTGACGAGACAGCAACTCGAACGAGTACTCGTTTCGTCTAAACAGTAAGGCGAGTTGTTGATCCAGTCAGTGACCGAGTAAAGTGGCGAGAGAGTCACTAGAATCACATTTTGTTTACTAGGCCGAGTACTACTTTACCGTTATATTTTTCTCTTTTTCGCAGCGATTCGCGGAATCACTCGTCACATGCGGAATGCGTCACACGCCACTTCGCTCGGTTGAGTTTAATTGCGCAAGTTGCTTAGTTTATTTTGTGCATTATAAAACCGAACTGACTTGCCACGTGTCAAAATGCGCGTTTGAACAACTCGTCGCTTTTGCTCGCCCACCCAACTCTCTCGGCCTAGTACCATTTAGATGTCTCGCCACTCTACTCGTTACGTGTAATCAAGCCTTTAGCGTGTGAACGTGTCATAAGGAAATTATTGAAAATTCCCAACCATTAGATACTGTATGCAACAGTTCTCAATACGTAGATAACTTTCTCGAAAGTCCATAAATCTAGCCGTAATACTAGAAATTAATGTTTCGAATTTCAAACGCGCAATACCGAGTTGCAACTCACTATCAATGCGAACTACATACATACATACATACATATATGTATGTATGGATATCGATTTGAGTCACCCTGTGGTGTAAAATGCATGCATCACATTCGTCACATTCCATTCGAATGACTTTGCTCGACCGCTTATAACAACCACGCCTGGATTATGGCAACAACATCGACCGTAGCAAATTCGCGCAACATCGCACCAACTATCGGTGGTCAATTGTTTACATTTGTGCATAAATTAACTACAGACATTTTAGCGCCAGGCACGACACCCACCACGGCGCGCGGCAGCAATAACAACCGAACGAAAACAATAGCAAAAATACCGGAACAGCAGCGACCGCATTGGGAATAATAAAAATAAAAACGACCGGCGCAATAATCATAAATACGCCATATGCGACGCGAAAGCAACGCAGCAGATTGGACTTGGGGGCACCTTTGTCGTAGGCGAGCGCCCACTGAGTAGCCCCGGCTGCTCTAATCTGCGCGACGCGGCGAAAAAGTCGGCCAGAGCCACGAACGTGTGTAGCAAAACATCAAAACACCAAATAACAATAAGAGCAGCTGTGAAAGCGCAATAGAAGAGCGTACGCGCGGAGAATCCGCCATAGACGAAACGACAGCATGCGTGCGCACGTGTGTGTGTGTGTACACGACACAATGCGGACACGACAATGGCAATAATCATCGAATTGGTCATGAAAGATAGGCTAGCAGGCACACAGGCCGCTAAGCAGTCAGGCAGGCGCGCGAACACGAGGACGCTGAGACAGATGCGCGGGCACGCAGGCAGCTGGATGGCTCGCTGGCTAAGTAATTGCCGCTGTGTCGTGTCTACGGCGCGCAAACTGCGCCGAAACGAATGGTTGGAGCGTGTTGGCGTTCTGAACGTGCGCGCTCACTCGCTCTGGAACGACGCGACAGACAGTCTCCGCGTATCGTCGCACCGTTAAACCGTCCAAATACGACTCGCCTACCACATTGCAGACCCACGAGTATCGACTACTCGACTACGATATTCGCGCTGCATGCATGACGCTAACCGCATTGCACCCGATCCGATTGCGCGGCTGATAAATTAACGGCAACGGCAGCGATCGCCGCAGTGCACTGCATAACAAACGCCGAACGACAGCAGCAGCACGAAAGCACGACAGCGCATCGGCCAGCGCCAGCCCACAATTTTGGCGATACAACCGCGGAGGGCAGCGCGATTGCCAGTGATAAAGCGATAGCAGCGCGCGCTGCGACTAGTCCAGGCGCTGAGGTGATAACTTCTCGAGTGAATTGCGATAAGGGTTAATGCGGGTCGAGGCTTAACGCGCAGCACCGTATCGCGGTTACGCATTCAATTGTAAGCGGCTGCATTTCGGTATTGTTGTTGTTGTTCAGGTTGTCGGTCGTCGATGATCGGCGGTCGGCGGTCGGTGGTCGGTTTGAGAGCAGCGCTCCTACGTTTTGTGTGTCGCAGTTGTCGTAGAGACGTTCCCACTAAAGTTTCGGCTTCTCTTTTTTTGGCAATCTCCCTTGCAGTATAAATCTGTTCGCACCGCCCAAGAGGCCGAACACGATGAGGACCGTAAAATTTGTGATTGTTCGCCACGGCGAGAGCGAGTGGAATCGACTGAATCTCTTTTGCGGCTGGCACGATGCCGACTTGAGCGAGCAAGGTAAGGTTTTGGGGGGGTGTGTGGCGCTCTGAAGACTCGTCTAACGGACGGACCGCCGGTCGTTGCAGGCTATCACGATGCTGCCAAAATCTCGGCTGCGGCGCTGATTGAAAACAAAATGGAATTCGATGTGGCCTACTCGTCGGTGCTGAAACGGGCCCAGCAATCGCTCAGTATTATTTTGAAGGAGATGAATCGCTGCGACATGCCCATCCGCAGAGATTGGCATCTGAACGAGCGGCACTACGGCAATCTGACCGGCTACAACAAGCGTGATATGGCCAACAAATACGGCGTCGAGCAGGTAACTAACGAGTTGATCACGTGCAACTATTTCAGTTTAAACAAATAATCAATTAGCAAATAATTACATGATGTAATGGTGCGATTATTATGTTAACACAAATTAGTATAAAAAAGATTGCACAAAATTACTAAAGTAAAGTGTAATTAATTTGCATGCCATTTGTTTCGGTGATTCCAGGTGCAGATATGGCGCCGCAGCTACGATGTCACTCCGCCGCCCATTACCCCCGAGAATCCATTCTATCACGACATACGCAACAATCCCAGTTTTCAGGATATTCCGCCCGAGCAATTTCCCGACGCCGAATCGCTGCAGACCGTGATGCAGCGTATTATACCCTTCTGGGAGAATTGCATATTCAAGGATGTCATGGCCGGCAAGCGCGTTCTGGTTGTTGCTCATGGCACAGTTGCGCGTGGCCTGACAAAACACATTGACAGTATGTACATTTTTTTTCTTAATTACTTTTTACAAATTAGTGCATACATACAATATGTATAATATGTATCTATGTATGTACTTGAGTAATTTATTTTGCAACAAAAATATGGTATGTAACTGCTTACACAATACGACTTACAACCAACGATCCACAATTCGTTGTTAATAATAATATAATTAATAAATGTAGTATTAATCCCGTAAGCAGTTAAACCTTGCACTTTCACTTAAAGCTGAAAGTTGAAATCAATACCCCACACCACTGTTAACGATCTGAAAGCTTTGCAAGCGTGCCAAACTCATTAACTCAAATTAATAACAATCAACCTTTTAGTCTCAAATATTGGCATAAATTGTGCTAAAAAACAAAATGATCTTGTAAATCGGAGCAGAGAATAGGTTTTACTTAGCTTAGCTCCTGACCCATCATTTCTAGAGCAATCGTTGTTTAATTAGAAACAAATATATTTCAGGGCTTGAACAAGCTTTGAAGCAAAAAATTGAAGTTTGCCAAAAATTCTCAAAGCATTACTTTACCAAATCATAGAGTAACTCCACCTGACATTGTTACAGATCAGGGGGATTGTTTTGAGTGTTGAAACTCATATGTGAGCCTAAGAACCATCAACCTTCTTCTTTGAAACATGCTTTAAAACAACATGTGTTTACAATGACTATAATGAAAATATGTATTTTTAAAAAATATACAGAAAATTAAAGGTTTTCCCACATTTATTTGTAGAATACCATATGTATTGATTTTATTTTATGTTCTGCTAATAATTTTTTTTATTTTATTTACTTTATTTCATTTTATTTTATTTTTTATTTTATTTATTTTATTTTAGTTTATTTTAATTTACTTTATTTCATTTTATTTTATTTTATTTTAATTTATTTCATTTTATTTTATTTTATTTTATTCTATTTTATTTTAATTTACTTTATTTTATTTCATTTCATTTCATTTCATTTTATTTTATTTTATTTTATTTTATTTTATTTTATTTTATTTTATTTTATTTTATTTTATTTTATTTTATTTTTTATTTTATTTATTTTATTTATTTTATTTATTTTATTTATTTTATTTATTTTATTTATTTTATTTATTTTATTTATTTTATTTATTTTATTTATTTTATTTATTTTATTTATTTTATTTTATTTTATTTTATTTTATTTTTTTATTTTTCTGATTTTAATTTACTTTATTTGATTTCATTTTATTTCATTTCATTTCATTTCATTTCATTTCATTTCATTTCATTTCATTTTATTTTATTTTATTTTATTTTATTTTATTTTATTTTATTTTATTTTATTTTATTTTATTTTGTTTTATATTATTTTATTTTTTTTATTTTATTTTATTTTATTTTTTATTTTATTTATTTTATTTATTTTATTTATTTTACTTATTTTATTTATTTTATTTTATTTTATTTTATTTTTTTTTTATTTTTCTGATTTTAATTTACTTTATTTGATTTAATTTTATTTCATTTCATTTCATTTCATTTTATTTTATTTTATTTTATTTTATTTTATTTTATTTTATTTTATTTTATTTTATTTTATTTTATTTTATTTTATTTTATTTTATTTTATTTTGTTTTATATTATTTTATTTTATTTTATTTTATTTTATTTTATTTTATTTTATTTTAATTTACTTTATTTTATTTCAATTCATTTCATTTTATTTCATTTCATTTAATTTCATTTCATTTAATTTTATTTTATTTTATTTTATTTTATTTTATTTTATTTTATTTTATTTCATTTCATTTTATTTTATTTTATTTTAGCAATAAATAAACCTTAGCACTTGAGTATTTAATGTACTACTTTACAAATACGTTTCTTTTCTCTTGCGCAGAGGTCTCCGATGAGAATATCAGAACGGTGAATGTGCCCAACAGTATTCCGTGCGTGTACGAATTTAATTTGGATACGGGAGAAAAAGTGGGCAAAACAACATATCTCGCCGATGAGAATTACCTAAACGAACAAATGGAGAAGACAGGATCAATTGGCAATTAAGAGCGGAACATTCGAATAGGAGAGCCATCGATGGATGCACAAAACATGCTGTTCACTATTTGAAATATGTATTTAACATATTTATGTATATTTAATTCGCATAATAAACTTTCATACTTATAATTCGAGCGTATAATTCTCATTTGTCACACAAAGTATGTGTCGGAGTGAAATTTTGATCTTTGGGCTCTCCCATACAAATACTGCGCAACCGAAACGATCTGTCACGTAGTCACAGGTCGAGTGTTTACCACATTTTGATTTTAAAAAAACATATGTCTATTATCTTTGATGTCAAGTATTTCCAAAAATTTTGGAGTCAAAAGCCCTTTAAATGATGAGTTTTCACATTTACCCTAAACAAATTCTTAACCCTTAGTTTATCATGGTAGATTTAGATTTTCCAAAAAATGAAAAGTACATTTTAATTATTTCCCGATAGAAGTGCTTTTTGTCTAAGTTTGAAGTCAAAAGGACCAATAAATCGTGTTTCTCCCTACAAACGGTTAACCCTTTGTTGACCCCGTTAGCTTTTGATTTTCAAAAAAGTGAAAAACACGTGTAAAATTATTTCTCACTAAGAGTATTTTCACAAAGTTTGAAGTTAGTGGCTGCATTAATTAATGTTTTTTTTACAGTTTCGCCATACAAACTTTTAACCGGTCGCTGACCCCATCCTATTTTAATATTCGGAAATGAAAAACACGTATCGAGTTATTTTACATTTGAAGTACTTTCACCAAGTTTGAAGTCAAAAAGCTCAAAGAAATGTGTTTCTCCATACATACTTTTAACCCGTCATTGATCCAGTTAGATTTAGATTTTGAAAATAATGAGAAACGCGTGTCCAATTTTTTTTTTTATTTCAATTTTTGAAGTCAATAGGCCTATGGGTTCATGTTTTTTTCGAGTCTACCCTTAAACAAATCATAACCCATTGTTGGTCCAGATAAATTTTGATTTTCGAAAAGTTATAAAACACGAATTATTTTGGATTTAGGGTATTTTCAGGAAGTTCGAAATCAATATGTCTCTTAAATCACTTTTCTTCATACAATACCTTAATACATGTTTTGCCCCTTTACACCCCGAATTTCAAATCCCGTCTTAGCGGAGGTTCATTTTTCAAGATGTACCTACAATTCAAATTTCATATTTGTAGCTTCAGCAGTTTGGGCTGAGCGATGATGAATCAATCAATCAATCAGTCAGTCAGTCAGTCAGGACAAACAATCTATGTATATAAAAATGGAGGCGGTACCACGCCCCCTTGTGCAATGCTCACAAATTTCTTCTAGTCGAATTGTGCTACTAAGTGGAAAGTTCGTACCAAGTTTCACTGATGTGTGTGTGTGTACTGCATAACTGTTGGATCATAAAAAATGTGCCACGCCCCTTGACCAACGCCGATCAAATCTCATCAGTAGAATGACACATCTATGAAACAACGGTACACCAAATTTCAATGCTGTGCGGCTTACAACTCCGAAGCTATTCCATATAAAAGATTTTAGTTGTATGGGCGGAGCCACGCCCCCTTGTTAAATGACCGCCTCATTCCTTCTGTCGAAAGCTATGACTAAATGGTATGTTCGTAATAAGTTTCATTGATGTGCGACTAACAGTTCCAAAATGATGTGGATAATTTCGGTCAAAGAAATATGCCACGCCCCCTGTTCTAACAGTAGAATGACACATCTATGAAACGACGGTACACCAAATTTTAATGCTGTGTGAATTACACTTCCGAAGATATTCCATTTAAAAGATTTGAGTTGTATGGGCGGTGCCACACCCCTTTGTTCAATACCCACCTTATTCCCTCTATTGAAGGACATGATTAAATAGTAAGTTTGTACCAAATTTAATTGATGTGTGACTTATGGTTCCAAAGTTATTGTCTAAAAATGTATTCTTGTGGTGCCACGCCCCGTTTTCCCGACTTTTCTTTTTTCCTAAACCTTCACGTAACATTTTCAAACAAACCCGCCGAAGGAAGTATCCAAGTTGGTCCAGTCGGTTTCAAGTTTTAAGCAGCCGAACGAACCACGATTCATTTTTATATAATTTTTTTTTTATATAGATTTGACAGTTGATATTAATTTATTATGCAATTGTTTTTTTTTGTATGGAACGGAAACTGCCTTAAATTGAAATGTCTTTTTTATTATATCAATAATGTATTTATTTATATCATTATTCTAATTATGTGTGCACATTTTGGTTTGTGGAACAGAAACAAACAAATACGAAATAGTTATCTATTTATAGGGTAAACAAAGTCTCAATCAATATCAAATATGGAAAAAAACCAGATAAGTATTTAACTATTTAACAAATAAGTACTACCGAATAACACGAAATACATTTAAAGAAGGATTTGGTTATATTGATGGAATATAGAAGCTTTCTTGCGCTACTTAAGCGAGACTACAGTAGAATTGCTTTGCTGATATGTTGACTATAGAAGTGAGTGTACTACTACATGGTACATAAGTTTAGAATTACTAACATAAGAAGATAAAACAGCAAATAAGATTTCGATATGGACAACTCCGATATCCGCTCTATAAAGGAATGATGACATTATGAGATGCATGGAGATTAAATGCTAACGATTTATTAGTACCAAATTCAACCGATTTCTACTCTATCTGTAGAACAAAAATGGTCTGTACTGTTTCTGTTTCTGTTGTGAACTTCTGTACGTTAGATCATTGCGGTCATCTGTTGGCAACGCGTCATTGGGTCCAGGTTCATAAAATGAACCGCCTCTCGTTCAGCGAAGCCAACAACAGATGTGGAAATGTTGAAGAACTGCCACAACATTCTCACAACTTCGTAATGTGGGGTCAAGGTTGCAAACCACAACGAAAGTCCAAATCGATTAAATTTGATCAGCCTCAACTAGATATCATACTAACTGAATTTGAATCATATTCGTTGTTATTTTTCCGCTGTAAACATGAATGAATTCTCAATGAGCCTTCTAGACCTGCGAATGGAGGTGCCGCACTCACGCTTCCTAACCAAACCTAACCTAACCTACATTGCCACAATGACACAGTTTTGACAAGCGACAATAAACCAAATGCTAATTTCTCAAGAGTATTAGGCAATATTGCGCTAATCTGCAAGGTAAACCGACTTTTAGTATCAACGCTTTCAATGACACATTCATAAATCCCCCCCTTAAACAATGCCGCCGTCACGCTAACTCGCCACATAATTTCATCAAATTGCTGACAGGTACACACACACACACACACACACACATGCACGCATCTGAGAGATTAAGATAATTAGACGTTTTCGGTTGCTTACCTCAACGTTAGTATTTGCTAAAAACACAAAAACAAAATTTCAACCTAACTAAGTATTTGCATTATTTTGGCGATAACAGCTTTTTTGAAAGTGTACAAAAAACCGTTGCTGTACTACAAACACGCTCGCTGAAGTGTCAATAAAGCTGACGGCGTTCTTGCTTGCTCGCTGGTCGGCTGGTCGCATCTTCTGCCCGCATCAGAACCTGTGAAATGATCTCCTTTTCGCTGTGACCAAACCGGATGTTAGAGCCAGCAGAGCTGGAAACACTTAACCACTTAGTCGGAATACGTATGAATAGTGTAGCTTGATTTTTATCTGCAGATTAATTGTAATTGCTGTATGTTTGAGCTATTTGCTGGTTTCACTTTATTTTATTTCCACAACTCTTTAATCGCGACAATTTTTTTAGATAAAAAGTTAAATATGGAAACAGGATTTATTCCAACGTAAGTGGGCTTACTGACACTTTAGTATAAATAAGTAATAGGGACTGCAATCCCGAACCAGTTTTACAATTCCGGGATTTTCGGGACTGAAAATGGCAATCCCAGGATTCCGGGATTTTTTCGGGATTGAATATATTATTGTAAGGAGCTACATCAAACATCTTTTTCAATCAAATCAATTGTATTTTCGTATTGTCTGTTCATACCTTAACACTAAGAACAAAATATTCATGACAAATAACATAAAATTAGTAACATAAAAAAACATTTAATTGCCAAATCACCTGGCAAACCGGCTGGTAAAAAGCATCTTCTGGTTTAATATTACTTGGTGAAATTATGAAGATCTTCAAAATAAGTTAAATTCGGTATGATTAATATCAATAATTCAAGTTTTCCTATGGCTTTCAAATTCAAATGAAACTTTAATATCAGCTGTTTCTATCTTTAACCCTCTTATTTACACCCTTTTCCTGTATATTGTAAGTGTGACAAGTCACACTGCACAGTGATTCGTTCCATAGACAAAATTCAAAAAATTTATAGTCTCAGAATTTAACTATTTTGATGTCATTTGAAAGATAAAACTCCAACTACGAAAACCCAAAAATATCTGTGCAAACAATTAATTAGTGTGTGTGCAAAAGCGGCTCAAAGTTGAAACTATTTTCACAAAAAAATTTAAACACACATATTTTCTGTTTTTTAGTCTATTGAGTAAAAAATATTTTAAAAATACATGGTTATCAAGAAGTTGCTAAAACTTTCAATATGGATTAAAAAATTATGTGGCCAATTTCGCTTTTAATGTTTTCTCAAAATTTGCAAAGCTGAAGCTTTTACATAACTTTTAATTAAAAATATTTTTTAAAATTACAAATCTGAAAATTGGCAAAGGTTAGGTTAGGTAAGACAGGCGGCTTGCTGGTTCTCAGCAAGTACAGCAACTCAGCAAGAAAATTACCAAAACTTAGAGGAAAATATCTAAAAAGTATGTGAAAGTATGTTCCTGGATTTTTTTCATTTTAAGAAGCATTCTTTCTTTGTCGGACAATGTAATTACATCCTCCGATATCTTCCGAACTCAGATAATAATCCTATTTGAAAAGTGGTCTAAACACCTATTTTTCGACAAAATTTATTTTTTTCATCCCTAAAAGTATACAATCAGCATGAAAAATTTAGAAAACTGCAAAAAAGCAAAACTTACGTCTATTATTACCGTTTTTATTGCAAAACTAAAGAATCCCAAGACAATTTCTGTTACTCTTTGCAATTATCAATGTTGACGTTACCGATTAAATGCAAAATCTGAAAAATCTACCCAACACACTCGTTGCTATAGCACACCAAAAATGACGAAAATTGCAAATTTAAGTCTTAGGCATTGCCAAACTACAAAAGTTTAAGAAAAACAAAATGGAGATTTCCATTCAGCAGACCATGCTTAACTGGTATGCCAAATTTTATGAAGAACAGACCACTCCTTCTAATTTTGGGAGCGTAAGTTTGCTCCTGATTTTAGTTACTGGCGAACAATAACTGCAAAAGTACCCAAATAAAGCTACATATTGTTGAATTGAAACTTATTCAAACGTCACAGGCAGTAAGCAATTTGTTTTTTGTACTAAATAACAAGGTTTCCCTTTCTCGAAATTAAGGTAAAAAAAGCTTACTTTTTGCTTTTTGCTGTTTTTATGTTTCGATCCCGTGAGCGGATTTTGTCAATCCCAGGATTTTTCGGGACTGAAATTGTCCGGGATCCCGGGATTCGGAGTCCCGGGATTGCAATCCCTAATATGTATGTAGGTATGTATGCAGAGTCTGCATTGCAGACACACTAATTCCTTTTGCAGATTGCTAAGTTCTCAAGCTAACTGAAAGCATTCGCACGCTCTTTTATGACATTTGGAAAAATCCAAAGCCACACGCTGCCTGTGGAAGCCTGCAACTTGTGACTGTATTTATTTTGGCATATTTAATTATGACTCAGTGATTAGTGCGTTAGATCACAAGTCAGATGGTCCCGACTTACCACATTAACCAAATAGGGATAACTTTTGTTTTCGAAGTAAACAGTGCATTAGTTTTGAAAACATTGCAGTCAGTTTTGCGTGATGTGTGATGCTGGGAAAATTGATAAAGATATAACCTGATATAACCTGAACAACTCTACCTTAAGGTGAGTTGTTACGAACATGTCAAGTATGGTATATCTTTTATTCACCTAAAATTTTATTTCAACATAAATTTCTAAAAAGCAAAAACTAATATTGAATCAATATGGCCCAGCTTCAAAAATTAACATTGACGAACTTTCCTATAATGAACTTCTATGCAGTAAAGCACTTCCTTCAAAGCTATTTCTTTCTACTTTTAATGTATTTTAATCTTCTTGTAACGAACAACCATTCGTTATGGCCATATGTGAATTTTTCTCCACATTTTACAGCTGGAAATTTAATTCTTATGTGTTTTTCATGCGCCTCTACATAGTATATAATTTCATATGTCATATGTCATAGCTCTATACATATAATTGTTTGTCCTGACTGACTGACTGATTCATCATCGTCCAGCCCAAACCACTGAAGCTACAAACTGTAGGTACATTTTGAAAAATGAAGACGAATTTTTTTGAAATTTGGGGTTTTAAAAGTGCAAAACATGGGTTAGGGTGTTGTATGAAGAAACGCGACTTAATGGGCGTATTGATTTTAAATTTGGTAAAAACACTTCAAATAAAAAAATCATTTGACACGTATTTTTTATTTTTTCGAAAATCAAAATTTAACGGAATGAACAATGGGTTAAGTTTCGTATGCGGAAAGACTACGAAATAACCTTGAACCGATTGACCTATTGAGTTCAAAGTTGGTGAAAAACTTGAAATCAAAAATTATTCGACACGTGTTTCTAATTTTGTTTTTTTTTTTTAATCAAAACTTAAAAGGGCGAACCAAGGGTTAAAAGTTTATATGAAGAAATATGATTTTTACGCCTTTTGACTTCAAACTTAGTAAAAGTACTCTTGGTGAGAAATAATTTTACATGTGTTTTTTATATTTTTCAAAAATAAAAAACTGACGGTTTAAACGATGGCTTAAGGATTTGTATGGGGAAACATGATTTCAAATGTGGTGTAAGCATTTGAAATTAGAAATAATTAGAAAAGTATTTTTTCATAAAAATCAAAAAATCTGACAGGATCAAAAAAGGATTAAGAAGATTTGATTTGATTTGTTAAAAGGTTAAACCTCTTAGGAGATCCAACAAAGTTGAAAATAACGAAAAGAAAGAAAACAGAAAATGCCTTTGCCAACAATTTTTACGACAGTTGCCGGTGTTAAGTGATTAATGATTTCTGTATAACAAATTTTCTATAAAACGAACTTATCGTTTGTAATACCAAAGACAACATCTGGCTGTAATAGGAGCAATGAAAGGAATAAGTTAATCGTTTACGGTAAAACGGAAATTATTGAACTATCGGGAGACAAACATTTAAAAAAAATAATATCATAGTAGGCTGTGACAATTTCCAAGTTTTTCAATTTAAAATTCACTCATCAAATTCATTCACAAATTCCTAATTCAAAATTTCATTCCATTTTATCACATTTATGTGTACGCTATTTTATTTAAATGAATTTACTTTGTAAACCATAAAAAATAAAAAATAAATGCTTATTTTAGTTTAGTCTCGGGTACATTTATTCATATTTGCTACCAAGAATGATAAAATAAAGATTACCACATCCGGCTGATGACGTCACTGGTGAAAAATTATAAGGTGACCATTTCAGTGTATATTACTTTATTTTTATTATTCGTGCGTAGTCTTTTTTAAGACGCAAAACACGTTTATATACATATATTTTGACAGTTTATTTAATTTCTGCCAATTCTGCAATGACATGTGCAGAATTTTGCTAAAACAATGTTTTGCTTCTCTTTGTATTTTGCCTCATCTTGAAAAAAAATATATGTATAAATAAAATTTGAATCCTATGTCAATTGCGCACCTTAAAATTATTTTCATTCGTTATGAAAGATTTGATTGGCCAACGGCATTTTTTGAATCTTGTAACATTTAAACGCGAAAATTTCACCAAAACGGTGTGGAATCTTTGGAATAACACCAAATACAAAATTTAACGTTTTCGTGAAAACAGTTTGCAACAATTGTAATGAGTTTTTGATAAAAAACAAAACGTAAACAATGAAGTGTGAGGTGGGCCAATGTCGGCAAAATAATACAAAAAAAACATGTAAGTAATTTGTGAATTTAAATATTTGTGATTGTTGTGCCATGTGTTGCGTTGTTAATATATAATACGATTTTTACAAATTTTGTGTAAGCCGCAGATCCACACAATGCATTTTTTGAGGTTATTTGAGAAGCATTTTGTGTACATTTGTGGACGCGACAGTATCATTTTCATTACTGAAAGATTTGACGAGAAGGGCGATTTTCTTTCAAGTTAAAATTGGAATCATATACAGAAAACCTGATCGTTTTTAATTTAAAAACTAATATTGTTATATTGATTAAACAAATAAAATATGAATTGATATAAAATATAACAAAAGTATTTTTAATAAAATATATAGTATATTTACATTAAATAGCAAGAGTGTTATATAAACAGAGAGGCCAAATCTTCCTTACCTCTAAATCGCTCTAAGCAATTGAGCAACTGATAAATAAGTATGTAAATATTAAATACAATGAAATGAAATAATTTCATATGCATTTTCATATAATCTTTTTTTTTTTGGGATATATTAATTTTGTAAAAGGTCGTACTCGTCCCACTGTTCCTTGACAGTTTGGAACAATTCGAACTACGTCACTGGTGAAAACTTCAATTTTCCTGTCATTGATGTCGTAACCTTGTTTTCTATAAACCTTGTTTGCTACTTCAAAACCAATAAAATTAAAAAAAAAAGTCAGTAAACAATAATGTAGTCAAAATGACCACATATGGGCATTTTAGGTATGTCAGATTGCCGGGCATTCTAGTGTTAAATCATTTAAAATTTTTATTCATTATAAATCATTTACAATTTTATTATTTTTTACTAATTATAATGAATTATAAATCACAAGTTTATTGTCAACTTGCAAAACGCTGTGATTTTTACCTCCCAGCAAATGACTAAAGTGACTCCGCAAACAGCGTTTTATCTTCAAATGCTCATTTGAAAATAACGTTTATTGTACCACAAAGTTTCAACAACGACTGTTGATAACGCAGCGCACACACTCACACACACATACGTAACACAATTCACCAACAAGTTCGCTCTCAAGATTTGGCTATTGCTGCCAAAGTGATCGACGTTTATCTGTTGCTGTTTGTGATTCATTGGCCTTAGCTACCCCCCTGAGATGAACTGCTCTCAGCAGCATTTATTTCGAGAATGAATTCTCTTCAACTGAATATTTAAAAGATAAAAGCAGAGCTGTTACTACTTTTATTTTTAACACTTTCACGACCAATGAGTCACGTGTACGTCAAAGCCATAGAACATAAGTACACGAACATTTTTAAGATTATTGGCCAAGATATATTTTTCAATTTGCTGTAAGCAATACAAATAAAAGAGTAATCGGATGATAAAACGTTCTGAGTGCATTTACGATTAACAACGTCAAAATTTACTATGTTGATGGCAAATTTTGTCATATTCATTCTCATTTCAAATGGTATTGGCAGGGAAAAGATTTTGTGGAAATTGCCTTTTTTGTTTGCTGCTAGATAGAGCATTTCTGATTGAAAATGAGCACGAATTAGGTCCTCCTGATTAGAAATATACCACTTTTATTTTGCCTTAAAAAGACCGTTTGCCTTTTTCACTCATAAATGCCTTTTTTAGTGCCTATTTTACCTATAAATGCCACAAAATGCCTTTTTCAAGATTTGTCGAGCGTCTTTTTATTTTTCTTTCGATTTTAATATTTTCCTCCTTTTGTTTCGCAAAAATATCTTGAAACTAAAAAAAATTAAGTGGCAATTTCGTTAATTTATCGATGTGTTTACATTGATTTGATCATTCCTAAGCCGTTATTTTTTGTTGTGCAGTGGAAAATTTAAAGAAAAAAACATGCCAAAATCAAAAAGTTCGGTTTGCGCAAACATTTTATTTATTTTTTTGTGATACAAGTACGGCTTTTAAGCTTTTATACATATGAGAAGTTAAAATATGAATTTAAAATATGTGCCAACATTTCAATTAAAATATCTTAGTTTTAGTTTTTAAGCTAACTTTGAAAACCTTGATGTTCCTTTTCTTTTACAAAAAACGAGGTATAAATATTGTATGTTGCATACGTCAGATGAAATAAAATTATTAAAAAATACATACCATTTCCCCTTTTTTTTTAGATTTTCTAGTATTTTTTTCTTATTTTTAAATGCCTGTTTTTGCCTTTTTAACAGGTTTTAATGCCCTATTTTGCCTTTTTATGCAGTTTTTAGTGCCTTTTTCTGCTTTTTTGGCAGTTTTTAGTGCTTTTCCGTGCCTTTTTAGCTATTTTATTTTGCCTTTTTTTATAGGTTTTTAGGTCCTCAAAATCCTTTCCTTGGGTTTGAGCTCAAAAGTTGTACTCAAAACCCCCCGAAAATGAAATCCTGTGTTGCCACTGCGCTGCACTATACCTACTAGAATTGTATCCGATTTGAAAACTCAAAAAATGTAGTCAAATATTCCAAACTCCTGCAATTTTAAACTCCGCAAACGCGACAACACAAGCTTTTAAGTTCCTTAACTTTAGTTCCTTTAAGTTCTTCATAGTTCCTGAAATTATACTTTATGATCCTCTAGACTACGTAATGTATACTTTTAAGAACCCATTACTCCAATACATTTGCTTTGTTTTTGCCAGCAGCTGCTTCCCGAGCACTTCCATGTAATGACAGTGGCTATCAATTTTTGAGGTAAGAAGAAAATGTAATGTGATGAGCTCGAATTCAATTTCATAGAAGCGATTTAGCGATAAGTAAGTAAGCTTGGATTCCAGAATAATAAAGCTGAATTGTAAAGACATATGTATGTATCATTTACTTAGCAGTGACGCTTTCAATTCAGCTGCTCAGCGTTCGATATCCAATATTAAAAAATCATTACCATTAATTCGTCGATGTTGACGTGAGAAGTCGCCGTCAGCGGTTACCTCATTATTACAAATTCTGGTTCTTTGTTAAAATAAAAGGAGCGCACAAATTTCACAGAATGTGGCTCAACGTGTTCTTCTGTTTACGCTGAATGTTTTCCTATGCCTTCATCCTTTTTTCGTCCTGCAGCTGCTTACATCAAAGCCAATGGCACTCGGCGCCGCAATGCCAAAGCATACACAAGATGACATGTCATTGGGTTACATGCAACTACAACAATTACAATAAAATACTTGGCCACAATAGTGACAGCCAAATGAAGGCTGCAAGTATTGGGATCGGTGTTGCTACTGTCGAAACCGCCCGCAACTCTTCGACTTGACTGTCAGAAATTCATTCATAAAAGTTTTCAAACCGACAGCATAAACAAATGCCCAACGAGAAGCGACAAACACTACGATAAATGTCAGCGCAAAGTACAACGACGAGGAGAACGGGCCCAACAACGAAGTGCGTAAAAGTATCTCACAGATACAAAACTGACAGCGCTCTCGCGTCGGCTCGCTGCGCCAGCAAGTAAACCAAACATCCAGCGGATTTGTATAGTGTGCTTGGTAACGCGGAGCTGAACGAATCTTGCGCCGTCTAACGTCAGCCGTGAGCCGTGTGCGCTGGGCAGAGAGGCAGCCCACTCGAGCAGTGGCAGTGAATTTGTGGTGGCCAAATCGAAATCGAAGCGAAAATCAAGCAGTAAATCGCAGCCAAAGCCATTCAAGCTGCATCGTTAATCGCGCCGATTTTGTGCGGAAAAGTGACGGTGAATTGTGACGGTGTGGTGTGGAGAATTGACCGGATCAATGATTGAAAATTCGGTGTCGATAGAATCACGGACTGTCGCGGAAATTTGATCAATACATAGCGCGCGTAGCGAAGAAGAGCAAGAAGCATGCATATGGCATCCGGGTGTCGAAACGCGACAACCAGAGCGACCGCAGCTACAAAGACAACACCAACAGTAACGACAACAACCACGACGACGACGACGACGACGACGACAATAACAACACCGAAACCAAGAGCACAGCTAAAACTCAAATTTAACTCGAGTCGCTTCGGTCGCAGTCGGCATACGGCAATACTGCACGCAGCAGTGATATACAAATAGTAGTGCTACCAAAAAGAAAAAAATAAATAAGAAAAATCTCATTTCATTATCTAATTTCGCTTTCAATTGAATAAATTTACAACAAATTATCTGGACCCGAGCAAGCAAAGATCGCGCTAACTGAAGCGCACACAGGCGGCACGTTTAGCAAATATTCATAGCTGCAACAACAACGCCAATAACAATAGTGACAAGTGTAACAACAACAACAACAACTAAAACAACAATAATAACAACGTCCAACGGCTACGCCAGCACAACGCAGTGAATTGAATTGGATTGGATTGGACGGGATTGAATTGAATTGGACTAAGCCAGAGCGAAGTGAAGTGAAGTGAACGGCAAAGCCAACATCGGCGTCGGCGCTGGGCGCCGCACGCAGTTGCAGCACAGGCGGCGCACAAACGTAATTCCTTCGCACTGCATGCAGCGCAGAAAAATCGATTTCGCTGTCCACCAAACGGCTGGCAACAATAAAATGTGCACTCGGCATTTGGATGCGGACATTGCGAGCGATTCGGAAATTGCTGGCAAAAAACGAAACAGGTACGCCAGCGCATCGCCCGCACTTTGATCAAACGCATCGCCGAATCGCAACTAATTACGAATTCACTGAATTGGCGATTAGTTGGCATCGCGCGAATGCAAGTACACTAATAGAATTTGCGCGTGGCTTCCGTGTAAAAAGGCGGCGGTTCACCTTCACTCTTTATTCGGAATGCAATCGCATATGCGTCAATAGCGCTTCCAAAGTCATTCGATGCAATATAAACATTCATTGTGGGCACGACAGCCGCTACAGTGGAAGCCGGGCGCTCGCACCTCTAAGCTCGCAGCTGCAAGTGCGTCAACTGGACTCCACCCAGTCGCCAGTTTTCTGTTACATTTCCGACATCCGACGCATTTAATATGCCATTGCGCTGATTACTTGCTAATAGTCTGGAAAAATAATGAGCACATTTTTACATCATTACACACACACACACAGTCAACTCGATATACTGTATCACCAATAAATATGGAAATTTCTTTTACGGCCTTGTGCTGCATTTCTGCTATTTACTTAGATTTAACGACTTCAACGTTTTACTTCGCGCCTCGCTAATATAAACATTTACTACTAAGTAATGAAATGCGACGCTTATGTGCACATATAGACGGATATAGTTGGCTTGAAATATAAACCGATTTGTGTGTTGGTTTGTACTTAAAGGTTCCATTTTTCGATTGAAATAAACAATTTCAAGAATTTAGATATTGCAACACACTAACTCGTTGCGAAAATCCGTCATCGTTTTGTTTTCGTTGACTTTTTTCACTCGGGGTGATATAATTTTCTAACAGCCAAGTGCAACTTTTCACTATATTTAGATGTAGTTAGATATTTCTGGAGCTGTTTTGATCGAAATATGGTGCAGAAGCTCACACTCGAAGTCAATTACAGCGAATCGTTGTTATGATTTCACTTCTGTGTGACTCTACCACTGCTCGATATGAATTCAGTTCAAGTTCAAAGTTTCGATGTCTAATTTGTTCTTAGCTGGACTGAATTATTTATTTCAGTTCATCTATTAATATCCAATAACAAATAATAACAAAAGTACTCAATTAAGTACATACAAAGCAAAAAATACAAGCAAATGTATGTAATGAATTGAATATTTGCTTACAAAGTATGCAACCGTTTACGACCACATGACTTCCCTGAGATTAATTACATGGCAGATAGAATTACAGATGCAGAAAAATTATTTCATATTTATGGAAAAATACAAAATTATCACTTTTTGATTTTATTTAACCGTTATTAAAGAAATAGAGTTTTGATCAAACGCGCCCAATTCGTAGACTTTAATTAGAACACAAATTTTCCCTGATAAATTTAAATTATTGAACATTATTTTGGGGATAAAAGAAACATTTTTGTAATTTGCTTTGAATTGACTTTTAAAAATATTAATTTGTTGGCGCCCACTAACATTAAACCCATAAATCAATCGTAACTTTTATAAGATGACAAATAGGTGAAGTTGCTCTCAGGCAACTTTGGGGTCGAAAGGGTTAAAAACAATAAAATAATAATAATAATAATAAAAATAAAAACTTTTGATAGCAACACTATGGCCAGCAACATATTCCGAGGATTGAATTTTTTTCTTTAGAAGCAGCCACGCCTCTCGTGCCGTTTGAAAATGCTTCACTACATTCAACTACGAAATTTTCTTGCTTAGCAGGATCGTTGTAAGTGCCTATTGGCTTTGCTTTTTCCACTTTCACAGCGCTTCCGGGCCTTCTGCTGGGATTGCATTCGTCCCAAAGGTTCGCGTGGACAAGGGCACTGCGAATGTGGATCTTCCATTCATCGTAGTTATTTTCTTCCAGTTTCTTAAAGCGTCGGTAAAGCGGTAAAGCGACAACATCCTTTCCTGTGTGTTCCTTATGGTTTTCTCTTTCTTCTCCCTCGTTGTAGGCCGTTTGTTAAATGCTTTTCCTCCACGAGCCTGGGCCCATAACCTGTTATTCTTGAATAAAACTCCAATACGACACCAATTTTCAAAGCGATAATAACATTGCACAACAGCTTGTCTGTTGCATTGAGTTTTTTACATGAATCTGAATCGTTTTTTCACGCTGTTTTCAAAACCATACTCCGTTTTTATGTAAGAGCTCTAGTTTTCGCAAAAAATGGGCGTGTCACTTTTTCGAATTTTCCTTGGCTTTTTTCTCGTTTTCGACTGTAATTTCTGAACCAATAATCCTATCGACATGATTTTTATATAGTTGCATTAACAACATCTCACGCCATCTTTTCTGACATTAATCAATTTTATGTGTTCTAAATTGGCGTTGTAATTAGGTTTCAAAGTAGGAAAATATTGAATGAAAATTAGGAGCCTCAAAATATGCAAAGTTTTTAATTTTTTTTGTTTCGAGCAATTCAAAATTTATTTATTTATTTATTATAGTTAAGTATAGGAATACAATTCTTATATTTAAATTTAAAACAAGAGCACTAGCTGCTCTTGTATTTAAGACTATAAATGGAACATATAAAAGAGCATATTTTGAGGCCCCTAATTTTTTAGGAAAAAGTATGAAAAGTGATGAAAATGACTATGGTACATTTTTGCTATTATTTCGATGCGAATGTGTATTCCACCAGAACATTTGGCTGTGTTGTATTGCTTGATGTGTCGGCTTTCATTATACACCTAACTCGTTAATTGATTTACAAAAAATGTGTATGTTTTTTACCATCAAAGAAAACGCCTTAAAATTCCATATTTTCCGACTTTGAGGTCCAATTACCGCCGAATTTTAAAACTTATAAAAATAAATTGCATCGAAAAAATTGCATTGTTAATGCGATAAGGTGAAAATCATGTCAATCGGCTTTTTGGTTTAGAAATTACGATAAAAAATATGGTGGAAAAAGTAGAGGAAAAACTGAAAAAATTACACGGTACCTATATCTCACTAACTAGAGCTGCTAGAAAAAATCTGAGGATAGATTTGAAATCAGCGCACCCAAATTAGTAAGAAACAGTAGAAAAATTCCATGCAACAGAAAAAAAGTGTGTTTTAGGATAGGATTATTATTATTCACGGGGATAGTGCACTGCGACCTAGAAGATCTTTTCTGCCCACATCATGGGCTCATAGTTCGTCGGTGAGTCCAGCATCCGAGAGGAAAGAAACACCTCTTATAACCCGAAGAAGAACGGGGCCTCTAAGTGGGTAAGGTGCAGTTTGAGACTTTGGCATTTTTTGTTTGCATTTCTCGCGTTCATCCGACTTAGTGATGCTTATCTTGTTCACGTGAGCCGCTGTTCAGAAGTGCCTTATCCTCCTTCGCCGGGAACAAGAGAACGAATCTCGTAAGCGTTATTTCATTTTTATGCTATGAATTATTTAATTACATGTTGAACTCTCTTCATCAAATAGTTTAGCATAGATAATGTGGGAGTACACACATTGCATTTAGGGGGGACAGCCTACATATGAGTCGGTTTCGGGACGTTTGATCGTTCTATTTGTATGCAAGAAGGTACAAACCATATGTCTCATTCTGTCATTCTGTCTTTCACATCAGTTTATATGAAACAGCCTAGTTCCCGCTTTAGTTTTGACTGTATGTATGTGGTATTCCGGTCCGCTGCCCCCCGTTTTTGTATTCTACGCACCATTTATACTAAAACCTTGTATTGCTTTTTGTCGTTTTTTTTCATTTTTCGCTTTTTTGTTTACATATTTGGTAGTGAAATAAGTTGTGATCGTAATAGGCCACAAACCGGGTACAGAGTCTTAGTATGTTAGTTAACATGTCAATAAAAAAATGTGCTAGTTGCTCAGCAGCAATTAGAGCAATTGGTAACACCTAACCTAAACGAAGTGAACACGAATAAGTATTGGATAGTAAGATATTTGGAAGATATAAACTGAACTTACATACAGGTCTCCCTCGTATAACGCGGTTGTTACGTTCCAGGAAAATTCCGCGTTATGTGATTCGCGTTATAGAAGACTTAACTTTCATATAAATTTTAGGGTTATGTTCCAATAAGCTTTTTCCAAAATAAAATAGGTACAAAATTAAAGATGTATGTACATTCCAACTCAAAATCAAAATTCATACTTTATTTAAAAAATTAAAAAACATAATGAAAAAAACTGTTTTTTTTAAATCGCGTTATATCGAAAACGCGTTGTAGAAGTACCGCGCTATACGAGGGAGACCTGTAATTTGAATTCTAGACTGATTCACATCAGTGAGGTTGCAAATTTGTCCCAACTCTTAGATGGAAAATTCATCTGTAGAAATTTCGAGAACCAGTTCACATTCACACACACGCAGAACCTTCCCTGTTGAACTTGAGACAACTGGTTCCCAAAATTCATTCACTCATTTTCAACTGAAGAAGTCAGTAAGTTCGCGTCTAATCGTTCACGTTCTGTGTGCGCGTTCATAGGCGCGAAGAGCAGATAAAAATGAGAAAGACGAAGCAAAGGTCAAATAATCAACAAAAAATTGTTAGGTCTGATCCTACGATACTTTTGTTACAACGGCAACGTCGAATTTTTTTAAACATGTCTGTTTCTATGACTCGAGGCTCGCTCGTGTTGCACGTCTCGCCTTGAATGATTTCAGTTGTAATTGTGCGTGATTGCGTGAAGCAACGATTTAAAGCAGCAGTTGAAAGGTATTTATTAATTAATTTGATTTTTAACTATTATAACCAGGGAAAGGATTTTGTGGAAATTGCCTTTTTTGTTTGCTGCTAGATAGAGCATTTCTGATTGAAAATGAGCACGAATTAGGTCCTCCTGATTAGAAATATACCAACTTTATTTTGCCTTTTTTTGCCTTAAAAAGACAGTTTGCCTTTTTCATCCATAAATACCTTTTTTAGTGCCTATTTTACCTATAAATGCCACAAAATCGCAAAAATACCTTGAAACTAAAAAAAAATTAAGTGGCAATTTCGTTAACTTATCGATGTTTTTACATTGATTTGATCATTCCTAAGCCGTTATTTTTTGTTGTGCAGTGGAAAATTTAAAGAAAAAAACATGCCAAAATCAAAAAATTCGGTTAGTGCAAACCTAAAACCTTGAAAACTTTGATGTTCCTTTTCTTTTACAAAAAACGACGTATAAATATTGTATGTTGCATACGTCAGATGAAATAAAATTATTAACAAATACGTTTCCCTTTTTTTTCGATTTTTTAGTATTTTTTTCTTATTTTTAAATGCCTGTTTTTGCCTTTTTAATAGTTTTTAGTGCCTTTTTTCTGCCTTTTTGGCAGTTTTTAGTGCCTTTCCGTGCCTTTTTTTCTATTTTATTTTGCCTTTTTTATAGGTTTTTAGATATTTAAAAATTGCATTGTTTTATTTTCCTTCATAAAATTCAACTGGTTAGAAAACTAACCCAAAAGAAACTAGTTCTTAAAATACTCGCTTCGCAACTGGTTTGGAAACTGTTTTACTTAGGACCGACTTTGGACTAATTGCAAATGGATGCAGACGAGGACAACTGACTGTTGTCCAAGACATCGCCATGTTAAAAGGGTGAGTTCACTCCAAGGAAACGAATCAGTTCTGCAGTCAGCTATGGTTGGCATGCAACCAGTTGAAAAATTACATTCCGACCAGTTCCAATTGCTACAGGGAGACTTTTCATTTTCAGGACCAGGTTTATCCTGAGACTCTAATGTCGACAGATTTGTGATAGTCCAGTTGATTTAGAAAGGAGTAGTTTCTTTGTAAACAACGTTAAAACAACTATAAGACTATAATTAGTCTTTAAAGAAGTAATATCCGAACTAGTTTTGTGCTTATATAAATGTCTACTATATCGAGGAAATACTGTGTACCTCAAAACAATATGTCACAAGTGGGGAATATTCCATTATTATTCATCGCAATTGTGATATCATTTTCCAGCAGGAAAACAGAAAATACAGAATAGTTTTCTGTTTATTTCCTAATGCACCGTTTAAGTCTTTCAGCAATACAGTTCTAATTATAGAGTTATGAGTGTTAAATCATCTCCAAATCCTGTCTGAAGAAAGAAAGACCATTACTCAATTTCGACCAGTTCAGCGCAAGTAAGTCATTCTCTCAACGTAAAATGACTGCTTCGACCTCGAACAGGGACTAGATTTAGTCGGTAAAAATCCGGTAATCTAGTAGATGCGGGTCTATCAGTTTGAAGATTTCCATCTCCTACGCTAAGAAAATATTCAGACTAGAAGAATTAGTCTGAATATTTATACTAATTTGTTTCTCTACCACAATTTGTGTGCTCCAGAATCCACTTAGTTACCGGATTGCGGTTTGGCGCCAAATGTTCCTCCAGGTGTTTTTCCTACTTACGCGCCTTTTCCAGTTGGTAACACCAAGAGAAAATATACTTCCTTTGCTTGATTTTTTCAGGAGACGCGAGCAAAACGCGCCAAATAACTTTTTTCATTTGTTCGTGTGACATGTTCAAGCCACCGGATTGAAGTCTACGCTATATCCATCTGATTAAACCGCTTGTGCTTTATCCATATCAAAACAATAGCCCCCTATGCGTACAAGGTACGAAAATTTTGAGATGAATTCGATCAAGATTGGTTTTTGTTACTCAATTTTGAAGTTCGTTCAGAAAAGTGATCAACATTCGTTGTGTGCCGAAACCCCCTGACAACTGCTTCGAAATGTGACCAATAAAAATATGGCAACTGAAGTTGCGAAATCCAACAGAAAAAATCATCTTTGTCAGCTGTTATCGAACATTCTGTTGTTGCATGTTTTCGATTGATTGATGAAATAATATGTTCAAACAAGTCAATGATTTCTTCTATTTCCTTTTTATATTTTCACAGAATAAAACCTTCTGCACATTTTACAATCCTTCAATCGCATTACAACTGCCTCTCGTCGTCTCTCGCCCCTCGTCTCGTTTCGCTTATTAAATCCTTTGAAATAATAGTATTGCTGATTATCTGCTCCTTTGAAAGCTACTTAAGTGCAACGGTTATATAAGCGTATCCCACAAAAACGGGCCCTTTGACACCTTGTTGGACGGTGCATAAGTATTCGTTATGCTCGCAGTGTATCCGCGCTTGAAAACGTCGCAGTAGTCGCTAAGCACAGTGGTTTCGACTTCCCGCTTGTCCAATGACGGAAATAGTGAATGTCAATATGCTGAATACGTGTATATGTGTGTGTGTGTTGCTGCAAAGATGAGCAACTACAAATCTTACATGTGCATGCACATGTGTACATATGTAACTGGTTTCAGCGAGCATAAACGAGCGGCAATCCCTATCGTTTCATTACACTTGAAAGTGTTCTAAGACCGAAATTTTTCGTTCGATGTAACTCGACCCACTGTTTTCAAATTCTAAAAAAGAAATATTTAATATTCATGCAACACCTCGAGCAGAATATTTCACATGCTTCAAATGTTTTGCATTGTTCTTGCATTGTTCCATTACTGACCTACGTAAAATTTAATTGTAGTCAAGTCCAAAGTGTGTTATTAATACACTTTGCATGCGACTACAGTTTCATGTGATATTATTTGTCAAAGTGATACTTTTCTAGTTGTTTTTTTTCTGTTTTTGTTTTCAGTCAATATTTTTGTTTACATTTTATAAGCCCAAAATGGTTAAAGGTAGCTGGAAAGTGTTGAATTTTGTTGGAACTGTTTCAGTGTGTTTGAATACGAAATCACCAAACTCATAACGGCAGCGGCCGACGCAAGGGGGATAAGTGTGAATTTTTCTATATATGTATGTAAATTGACGCATAGACTACGCGGACGGGCGGCGATAAGAAATGCAGAGAGTGCGAATACACAAAGACACAACAAAATTTTTATTTTGTTTAAGTTTTTTAACATTCAACTGCGGCATTTTATATTTTACTCGAACGACTATGGTTTAAAATGTATGTAGGTTGTGCAAATATAAATATAAAGTTTGAGGTGATTTGCAACAAATATAATAGTGGAATTTCAATAATGTTGTTGTATGTTGCAAAAGATTATTAATATTCATAGGATTAGTGGAAAATAATTTATTCCCTCCATTCGATTTAAGTAATATAATGTGAATTTATTAATTTTTTTAAACTTATTTTTTTTTATTTTTTTTTTAACTTACAAAGAGGATCTTTTTTATTTTATTGTATTTTATTTTGATTTATTTTATTTTTTTTATTTTATTTTATTTTATTTTATTTTATTTTTTTTTATTGATTAAGTACTTACAGAGGTTACAAAAATGAATCATCGTTATTATTATTAATACGAACTTATTAATTTTTAAAACTTATTATACAAAACAAAGAGGATCTTTTTTATTTTAATGTATTTTATTTTATTTTGTTTTATTTTATTTTTTTTTATTTGATTTTATTTTATTTTTTTTATTTTATTTTATTTTATTTTATTTATTTTATTTTATTTTATTTTATTTTATTTTATTTTATTTTATTTTATTTTATTTTATTTTATTTTATTTTATTTTATTTTATTTTATCTTATTTTATTTTATTTTATTTTATTTTATTTTATTTTGTTTTATTTTATTTTATTTTATTTTTTTTTATTGATTAAGTACTTACAGAGGTTACAAAAATGAAACATCGTTATTATTATTAATTCGAATTTATTAATTTTTTTAAACTTATACAAAACAAAGAGGATCTTTTTTATTTTATTGCAGTTTATTTTATTTTATCTTATTTTATTTTATTTATTTTATTTTATTTTATTTTATTTTATTTTATTTTATTTTATTATTTAATTTGATTTGATTTTATTTTATTTTTTTATTGATTAATTACTTACAGAGGTTACAAAAATGAATCATCATTATTAGAAATTGTTCTACTTACCTTAAATATGTGTTAAGGGGTAACACCACTGTATTATTTTGCAAAAATATATATATTTTTTTGTTTTCTGGCTTAAGCAGTAAGTACTTTGGATTCATAAACCACATCCGTTTGGGAGTTAAAAAATACGGCGATTTTGCTTTCGCTGCCATTTTGAATAAAAATAGTAATCAAAAAATGTGTTTCCATACTTCAATATGATCTCAATATACCTTTTGAAAAGAAATTCATACTTCTTCCATAGTCCCGAAATATATGGTCAAAGTTACGCCTTGTGGTGATGATACACTACGAGTATCTGCTGGCATTTTTTAAGATTTTTAAATCGGGGTTAAACATTTTCTAAGATGTCTCCGGAAAGGCAAAATAATAAAACGTTTGCTTGTTGTTGGGTGAGAGTGCTTGCTTATTATAAGATTAGTTTAAGCTACATGAGCATTGAAGCTCGCGCAAATAACTGTTCTATCTTTCTCTCTCTCGTAAAACATTACGCTTAGGCTAAGCTTCCTAAAAATGTTACTAGTTAGTACGGTGAAAGCAGTGAAATAAATCAGACAGAAAACCCAAAATCTGGAGTTTACTTTTCTGTACCCACATTTTTGGCGGCCGTGACAGGACGTTTGTCCTGCACCGTAAAGTTATAGTTTTTGTGAATGATGTCTGCGTAAGAACCTTTCCGGCGGCTGCAATTCATCATAGCGCGCAATCACAGCAGCACCACTCGCACGCAGCTTGAAAGCGGCTCTTCTCACTGCGCTTCCGCACATTTCATGTCAAGTGGCTCCATCGTCGCCATTAATCGCACTAACCTACAACTTTAATCGGTACACTGCCACCTTAACGCACTCTGGACGCTGCGTCCCTGCGTAATCAACGGGTCAATTAGACACACGTGGCTTCAACTTCGTCGCTCAAAGTCACACAAGGTGACTGCATCACTGGATTGCTGCTGCGCCTACCACGCGCTATTCATCGCTCATCATTGCCTCTGCGCCAATTTCGCGCACTTCGTCGCTCATTGTTGGATTGTCGCTGCGCTAACTTCACCCAATTCGTCGCTTAAAGTCACTCGAGGTGGCATCAACAGGTTCAAGCGCACTTGCTGCATTGTGTGAAATCACGCTACGAACGCATGGTTCCTTGAAAACGGGTCAGTTTTAACATTACCGCATCAAAGGGATCAACACCGGCATTCCGCTATCGCCTAACATATTCCCCGAGTAAACATCGAATTCGCTCTTTACTAGAACTGATTTACAGTTTGCTCTTTTCCATCAGAGCCTGCAATCACCCGATCACTCTCGCAATCGTAAAGCTTTCCTGTGTTCGGTGTCGCTTGCGTGCATCACAGTTAGTTTTTCTTCTCTTACTCAATTTCTACTAAAGAGTTTGGCTAATTCGGCTGCATTAAAATGCGCAGCGAAGATGATGATTCGGCAAGTGGCTCCGCTACCCCGCCGCCACCCAAACAGCCTCGTCTTTAGCTTCTCTAAAACAACAACGATCCACCATGAAACGAAATATAACAAACATCAAGGCTAAAATTTACAGGCATGAGGGAGAAATTGATGCAACTATATTAGAATGCCGTCTTCAAATAGTAGAATCTTATTTCAAACAGTTGTGTCAGATTCAGGGTCAAATAGAAAAAATTAATCCTGAAGATATTGCTAGGAGCGAGATTGAAGAGGGTTACATTGCAACAAAGGCAAAAATCTTGCAATTGATAAATAAAATTCGTCGACCAAGTGCGGCAGATGCTAGTTTTATGAACGCATCTTCTACGGCGCCTACGTCCCACCACAATCGGCTTCCAAGCTTAAAACTTCCAAGGTTCGATGGAAAATATGCCGAATACAAGCGATTCTCACGCACATTCAGTAATCTCGTTAACGACGATCCGACGATTGCTACAATTGACAAATTTAACTACCTACTAAATTGCCTTTCCGGTCAGGCGCCAGCTTTAATTGAGCCATTCCAAGTAACTGAGGAAAATTACCCAAAAGCCTTAAAGCGCTTACAAGAGCGATATGATAATAACGTTCTCATTTTTCTCGATTACATTTCGTCCTTGTTTACTCTTCCATCATTACTAGGTTCAGAAGCTGACATACTGAATTCCATTATTATTCACATAGTTAGTTCTCTCGAAACTAGATTCTGGCTCAAGAATAACCTACGAAGAGAAACAAGAGCACACTTCGTTTCCCACTTGGGACGAGTGTTATAAGATTCTTGACAGAAGATGTCAGCTATTGGAAGGGCGGGTCAAAAACACTGATATGCACGAATCACAATGCGATGGTAAATTAAAATTCGATTCGAAAAAGAATCAAACTTTCGTCAATTCCAAAGTGCATTGCTTGTATTGCAACAATGCCGATCATGCAATTGGAAGTTGCTCTGCATTTTTAGCACTTTCGGTCAATCACCGCTTTGACTTTACAAAGCGATCTGCACTTTGCATAAACTGCTTAGAAAAAAGGCCACTGCTGTCACTAAGTCCATATCAGCGAACCAACCTGGTGAATTTATACAGAGTGCTAGCTGGAAGATTCCTCTACAAACTAAAAAGAGCACGATTCGGCGCTCAATCCACCGACTTGCTCCGTTGCCCAATATAGAGGACTGTTGAAAGTAGAACCCTTCAACTGGGGGAGTATGTTGGGTGAGAGTGCTTTCTTATTATAAGATTAGTTTAAGCTACATGAGCATTGAAGCTCGCGCAAATAACTGTTCTCTCTTTCGCTCTCTCGTAAAACATTACGCTTAGGCTTAGCTTCCTAAAAATGTTACTAGTTAGTACGGTCAAAGCAAATAAATCAGATAGAAAACCCAAAATCTGGAGTTTACTTTTCTGTACCCACACTTGTATCTTCAATGAACTCAAATAAAAAATGTTCTTAATTCAGAGGAGAACAAAATGGAAACATTCCGATCGCCTGCAAGTCCAAGCAAGTCATCTTTATACTGAAACTAGTAGGGCCCTGCGGCTTTGCACGCAAGCTTGAAGTCAATGGGCCCAATAAATCAAGATTCTTCATACTACACTCTATGGGCGATGCCACGCCTCTTTTATGTAATGCCCAATCCATTCCTCCAGTCGAAGGGTGTGACCCGGTTTCATTGATATGCGACTTTCAGTTCCTGAGTTACGCGGAAAACTTCAGTCACAAAAAAATATGCCGCGCCCCTTGTTCAACGTCCATAAAATTTTGCCAGTAGTTAGAATGACACATCTATGGGTCGATGGTACACAAAACTTCAAAGCTTTCCAACTTATTGTTCCGAAGCTATTCCACATTAAAAAATTTGGTTCTATGGGCGGTGCCATGCCCCTCGTCCGATACCCACCCTATTCCCCATGTCGAAGGGCACATCTAAATCGTTAGTTTGTGTCAAATGTCTTTGATGTGTGATTTGTAGTTTCAAAGTTATTGAAAACATTTGAGTTGCTTAAAAAGTGCCACGCCCCTTGTCCAACGCTTACAAAACGGCGGAAACGGCACATCTAAACGGTGGCCCTGCACCAAATTTTAATATTGCCCGATTTCTGATTCCGAAGATATTCCATATTGAAAATTTAAGTTGTATGGGTGGTGCCACGCCCCCTTGTTAAAAACCCACCCCATTCCCCTTATCAAAAAACACAACTAAATGGTACGTTTGTACCGAGTGTCATTGATGTGAACGCAGTGGTAGTTCCAAAGTTACACCAGCATTTAAAAAGTCCCTTGTACAACGCCCATTAAATTTTACCAGTGAAACGGCACATCTAAACGGTGGCAATATACAAGGTGCAACCCAAAGTAAACAGGACTTTTATAAAATAAAGAAAACGGATGATTATTTTTGTATAATTCTTTTTATTTATTCAAAATACTCTCCTTCTGCTTCGATACAACGTTTTGCACGGTCCAAAAGCATTTGGAATGAGTGTTTTAGGCCATCGGCCGGCATCGCCTTCAGAATGTTGGTACAAGCCTTTTGGATGTCCTCAACGTCCTTATAACGGTTTCCTTTCATCGGCAAATGCAACTGACCGAATAAGTAGAAGTCACAGGGAGCCATATCAGGCGAATACGGTGAATGATTGATGGTAAAAATGCGATTTTTGGTCAAATAATCGGTCGTAACTAGGGCTCTGTGAGCCGGTGCATTATCATGCAATAAACGCCAACTTCCTTCCTCGCGATATTCTGGCCGAATACGACGAATGCGATGCACCAAACGCTTCAAAACTTCAACATAAAACAAAGCGTTAATTGTTTTTCCCGGTGGAACAAACTCTCGATGAATTATTCCCTTTGAATCGTAGAAACAAATGAGATGAGTTTTGATTTTTGACTTCTCTCGGCGGGTTTTTTTCGGATTTGGCTCATCTGGGTGCTTCCATTCGGCACTTTGACGCTTTGTTTCGGGATCATATTGAAAGCACCACGTTTCGTCACCGGTTACGATGTTGAACAAGAAATTTGGATCACGTCTGGCTTCCCGAACGATGTCTTTTGCGTGCTCAATTCTCTGCGCTTTTTGGTCGTCGGTTAAAGTGTGCGGAATGAAGCGAGAACACACTTTACGGAGACCCAAATGTTCGGTTAAAATGCGATCAATTGATGTTTTGGAGATGTTCAATTCCATTTCCATCAATTCCAATGATGATTTTGGCTGCATTTTGATAAAATCACGCACAGTTCTGATGGCATCGTCAGTAATCACAAATTTCGACTGGCCGACGTGTTCGTCGTCATTCAAGTCTTCACGACCATTCTTGAATCGATTCAACCACTCATTAACACGGCCACGGGATAAACAATCATCACCATAAACTTGCCTTAACAATTTAAACGTTTCGGTAAAAGTTTTACCAAGTTTAAAACAGAACTTAATATTAGCTCTTTGTTCGATCGACATTCTCGTACCAAAGTTAAAAACATACTGTCACATTGAGCGGGATATTTCGGCGCCTACTAGACCAAATGTCATGAAATTTAGACAGTATGTGAATGAAAGATGTACCTTTCCAACGCATGTCCTCACACATAGATGGCGCCACCAGAAACGTCCCTATTGCAAAAGTCCTGTTTACTTTGGGACGCACCTTGTATAGATATTTGCTGCAATGACTCACAAAAATTTTTCATATCCATATTGTTTTGCACAAATATGCCACAGTTAATTTCTGTCATCATAATGGGCATTGCAGGAAGGCGTAAAAGGTGGGCGTGGTCAACCTTATATAGCCTATGTTTAGCGCTATGAAACAGAATGATTTTACATCAACATTAATTTTCAGACATGCACCGTAGCTTTGTTTTGTTAGTTTAGTGGGCGTGGCCAATTATATTATAGCCTATGTTGGCCGCAATGACGCGCTAAATCGTCTGATACCCATATTGCTATGACAAATATACCATGGCTGATTTGTTATTATAGCGGGCGTGGCGAAAAGGCATATCAGGTGGGCGTGGTCAATCTTATATGTCCTATGTTAACATCAATTCAACACGGAATCATTTGATATTAATACTGAGTTACCGACAGGTACCGTAGCTTCTTTTTGTTAGTCTAGTGGCCGCGGAAAGTGGGCGTGGCCGATTATATTATAGCCTCTGTTTGCCGCAATGACACGCTGAATCGTTTGATACCCATATTGCCTTACAAAAGCATACCATAGATGAGTTTTGTTACCATAGTGGGCGTAAGAAGGGGGCGTGGTCATTCTCATATAGCCTATGAACCATTCCCCCAGCTAAAAATATGTTTGGTGCTTATTTAATCTAAATCGGTTCAGCGGTTTTTACCTAATTGTGGCTCAAAAAAGCAACGTCACACTTGGCTTTATATAATAGTATAGATATAGATATAGATGTAAAATCGTACACATATGTAGTTTAAGCAATTGAATTCAAGGTCTTTCAAATCTCTGAATGCCAAAATTTTGGAAATCGAATGTATCTTCAAAATGGCTAATCTGAAAATTTTCAACTTCCTACATTTTAACCGATCGAACTGCCTAAATTACGAGTTCTGTGCACCAAAATCATCCAATATTATAATAAATTTTATAGACTCCAAGTCCCTGAGTTTCTTATAGAAATGTCGAAAAATTCAATTACAACTTTAACATCTCAATGTATAATTTTGAAACTGTGCATTAGTGATGTACGAGTAGACTGTACCAGATAAGAAAACATAACATGTAGTCTTACATTCACACACAGTACGTCTGTCATAAGAGTAAGCGGAATTTATTGCAGGATGACAGAACGCTACGATAGAACGGAACAAGTTGTTTGCTCAATGTTGTCAAAATGATACAAGTGTTTTGCGTAAAGTTAGCATTCCGCTAATAATATTTGTAACCTAGAAGTTTAATGACTCTATTTGCACAGTTTGTGGCAGTTTTCGTTATTCTACGTTAATTGAAATTTTGCGCATTTCGACTGAAATTTCAGTTTATTTCCAAGTGTTAACGGAATTGTAAGCCTACAGATTTTGCTCCGCTCTTGCCGGCACCTTATTTATTCGCTTTTGTAATTATTGCAGTTTTAACTTTGTATTGATTTATTTACTCTTCTTCTTGCAGCAATCATGTTGGCGAATTCAAACTTACAACGAATTGATCAATAAAAATAAATATCTGATAACAACAGCACTAACCGAAAACACCAAATCCAACACCAACAACATGAGAGGTGGGCCACAATTTCCATCATCACGGTTCGACGCTGTAAATTGTCCGCCTCTGTCTTTTGCAGGTCGCAGGATCGCCCTACCACTGCCCAACACCGGGTCGCTGCATCGCAAACGCAACAGTTTCTATGTGCGCGGCATTGTTTTGGTGATATTGGCTATATTTCTGCTAATGCAGCTGCATGCCTTCAACTACAGTAAGTACCCACCGGCAATTCGAATTGCGCCAACAAAGTAAATCTCGTATTGTTGTTTTTGCAGCCGTTCCGCATGAGGTTTCCGTGCTAAACGAATCGGCCAATGAATCGATCGATGCCATACTCTCAATGGTGCCATTAGTGCTGCACAAATTTCTGACACCCAAAACGCGAAATCACACAAAAACTGCCCACTGTAAGACCCGAGAAATGCAATTCAGTTCACTGTTTAGCAGTGATGACCATTCTGCTACTTTCGAATAGCAGCCACGCTGACGCACGCATACAACTATAACGCAGCGTCAGCGTTGCTGTTTGCAGAATTGTCAGCAACAGGCACTTGACTATTATAAGTTTTTTAAGAAAATATTGCAATGTAAATTCGCAATCTACGTAAATGCAACAACAATTTTTTTCCTTCTTATAATTATTATTTCCAACAAATAATTTTTACGTTGCTTTATAACTTTTAAATATTACTTTTTTTTGTTTTTACGTTGTCGACAACTTTTATATTGGAAATTGTTTTTTTTTTTACGTTGCCGGTAACTATTATACTGGAAAATTTGTTGTTGCTTTTGTCTATAACTTTTTTTTGTTTTCACGTTGCCGATAATGTTTATATTTGAAACTTTTTTTATTTTAGTATATATGTAACTTAATAAGCTTTATAACTTTTAAATATGACTTCTTTTTACGTTACCGACAACTTTTATATTGGATATTGTTTTTTTACGTTGCCGATAATTTTTATACTGCAAAATTTGTTTTTGCTTTTGTCTATAACTTTTTTTTTGTTTTCACGTTGCCGATAATTTTTATATATGAAACTTTTTTTACGTTAGTATATATGTAACTTAATAAGCTTTATAACTTTATTATACTGCAAAATTTGTTGTTGCTTTTCTCTATAACTTTTTTTTGTTTTCACGTTGACGATAATTTTTTTTTTTTTATTTTTTTACATTAGTATATAACTTAATAAGCTTTATAACTTTTAAATATGATTTTTTTTTACGTTGCCGACAACTTTTATATTGGAAATTGTTTTTTTACGTCTGCGATAACTATTATACAGGAAAACTTTTTGTTGCTTTTGTCTATAAATTTTTTTTTACGTCGCCGAAACTATTATATTAGAAATTTTTTCTTTTTCATTCATGTTGGTAAATAACTTTTAAATATAATTTATTTTTTAATTTTATTTTTAATTTTATTTTAATATAATAGCCGATAACTATTACATTGGAAATAGTTTTCTACGTTGCCGATAACTATTATATTGGAAAATTGTTTTCTTTGGTACGAAACTTTTTTTGTTTTTATTTTGCCGATAATTATTATATTGGAATTTGTTTTTTTACGTTGCCGATAACTATTGGAAAATTTTTTCTTTTACGTTGTTTAATATTTTGTGTTTACTTTACCGATACCTATTGGAAAATTGTTTTTTTCACGTTGTTTGTTTTTATAACTTTCATATATAATTTTTTATTTTTGCGTTGCCGAAGCTATTATTAATTTTTTTTTTTTACGTTGCTTCATAACTTTTACAAAAGGAAAATAATTGTTTACGTTACCTTACAACATTTTGAGTATGAATTAATTTTTGATTGCTTTAATACATTCAAAGCTGAGATGGGCTCCAGAGTAGTGTAAGCGAGTTTCATGTCCGAAGGTTCGAATCCCAACAACTAACAATAATAAAACAAATTAATAATTTTTTTTATGAAATCCAAATGACTCAAAAATGCCATTTACGATTGTAATTTATAAGATATGGAGATTGTCATGATCATAGAAACTAAAATGTACTGTAATATTTGATGAAAATCTGTTATCCGCAGGTAATTTGTGTTTGTCCATTTGTTGTGGTACAAAAAAATGTATTTAAGCAATTAAAAATGAATTCTTACTCAATATATAGTAAAGCATCGTGAACAGTTTTATAAAAGTGTTGAAGCAAAGCAATCAACATGTTCCAATATAATTGTTATCGGCTGCGTAAAAAGAAGAAATATTTAAAAATTATAACTATAACTGATGTAAAAAATAATTATATAATAGTTTTCGGCAACGAAGAAAGTATTTTTCTTCTCGTAACATTTATTATGCAACGTAAAAATATTTATTATCATGTAGATAATAATAATCGTCCACGTTCAGTGCAATTTTTTCATTTACCAAAATATGAATACTAATTATTTTAGCTCTCTGATCAGCACTGTCATACCGGATAGTTGAAACCGAAAGGCCGACACGTTAGGATCTGATTGCTTGGTCAATGTTAGAAAGTCGGTTTTCGAATGAACGAGACGCACGTGTTTTTTAAAAGATGTTATTTGTTGGTACACATATTGGAAAATGTTTTAAACAACTGGCAGTATTTCGCTGGCTGTTGACTATGGACTCTCAGCTTTAAACAAAAGGCCGCTTTTGCGGCATTGATCAATGGTTCAGACACTAACGGGCTTTTCGCTTTTCTGGAGCATGCTAACCTGTTTTGAATCTTTCAAAATTATATATATATGTAAACAAATTTTTTCTTCATTCCTCCTCTTCACTAGTATTGCATAATGGAACCACTGGCAGTGCGGGGAACGCAAGCTATGCTGATGTATATCATCCGCCTAATATAACGGAGATAAAACACCAAATCGCCAGATATAACGATTTGCAAGTAGTTTTAAATGAGGATACGTACGGTCCATTGCAAAATGATTCTGTGATAATTGTAATACAGGTGAGTAAGATTGCACATGCAACCATTTCAAAGTAAATATTTCTATTTAAATTTAAATTAAACCTACTCACACATTGAATTGCATAGTTCGTTAAAGTTGTAACTATGAACTTACTAGAAAGAAAGAAGTCTACAGTTAAATGGCAATTGAAAATAATTACTATTGGTTGGGTTAGAAGTACATATTATATATGTATGGGCATGGAAGTACCTGAATACTGTTTCTCACACATTCCAAATGTAATTTCAATGCATGTATATTAAGTTTTGACTGTTTATGAGCGGATGAGAATAACATTTTGTTCCAAGTGTTGTAAATTGTGAAACCACACTCGTTTTAAATAAACTACACCACAGTAGATAGAAGCAGTTCTACAAGTATTGTTGAACAGTAAAACTTTAGGTAAAGTAAATTTAGGTAAAGTACAAAAAAAAAATTCTTTTGTAGATAAGTTTGCTGTTTCGAACACGCAAAATGCCTTCTACCGATGAGTGACCTGCACCGTTCGGCAAAATGTTCTCAATTTACAGAAAATGTATACGATTTGAAGGTTCTGACAAAGATTTGAAAGAAAGAGTTAAGAGTTAAACCAGAGTTAAATTAGAGTTTCGTTTTCCGGTATTTGTCAGACTACCACATCAGCTGCAGAGGGTTAATATAGTAGTAGGTATTAAACTTATACTTACTACGAAACATTTACTTTTCTTCCTTTTTGTAATTGAATTTGAAAAGCCCTATTTTTGTCATGTTTATCTTTATAACAACAAAATAATAATGCATAATCATGTGAAAACTATTTTTGTTTTTAGATAAAGTCCAAACAATAATTTTCAGGTGAAAAATAACATTTGAGGCACAAAAATATTTGAACAATTTTTTCGTATTGACGGGTGCATTACACCCGAGGAGGGTGTCATAAAAATATGTGTGTGAGGACGGACGGTCCTGACTAATTTCAGTAAATCGGAAGCATTTGCCTTCTCAGCTAGAAATTTTTCATATTTCTTTTAAAGAAAAGAAAGCCTTCTAGAGCATATTATAAAAATGTAACAATTTATTCATTCAACAATTTATTCACCTTTTCATTTTCCATTTTTCCAATAAATAAAGTCAAGGCGAATTGATACAGGTGATAGCGTAAGGGCAACAAAAAAAATGTCAATGTATTTTGTTTTCTGGGTTTAGATTGTCAAAATCAGCCAATCAGAACAAAGCTTGCTTTTTTCATTTTTAAACTGTCAAAGTTCTACACAGGCATTTTGACAATCTAGACCTTTTCCAGCAGAAAAAAGTCAATTCGCCTCATCCAACGAGGTCACCTGTATTAATTCGCCTTGATGCCGATTCAAGAGAGTTGTCAGTATCTGGTTCACTTTATTTATTTCACTATGCATTTTTCAAATTTTCATTTCTACATTCAATTCAATCAAGGCGAATTGATACAGCTGATAGCGTAAGGGCAACAACAAAATTTCAATGTATTTTGCTTTTGTTTTCTGGGTTTAGATTGTCAAAATCAGCCAATCAGAACAAAGCTTGCTTTTTTCAGTTTTAAACTGTCAAAGTTTTACACAGGCATTTTGACAATCTAGACCTTTTCCACCAGAAAAAATCAATTCGCCTCATTCAACGAGGTCACCTGTATTAATTCGCCTTGAATTCAATCAACTGAACAAGAACGACTTCTGTTGAAATCTGGCAGGCATGAAGTGAAAATTTCAGAAAATTGATTAATTTGTATTTAATTTAAAAATCAACCAAAGTTATGAGAATTATTTTTAAACTAAACACACTCAATCGTTATTAGATTTAGCCTGATTTCGCCACATTCTGCGGAACTGAGTTATGTTTGAAATCGTGTCATTTGTTTTCTGTAATTTTGATTTCATATGGCCCGAATATCGTTCAAACGGTTGCAGCTCCGGTCAATTCGAAGTGTTGCCCTCTTTCAGCGCTGCGTTGACCAAATTTGTTGCATAAAATTATGCGGTGGTTTTACATAATATCGCCATAAAACCTGTCTCTTCAGAAGTGAAATCTTCACTGTTTAAACCAAATAATTCTTTCGATATTTTGATGCTTTTGAAATTTTGAGCTTTGGATACACTTTTCTTTTTTCTTTGCAATACAATATAAAACTCCAAACCAGGTATTTGATTAAAATTAAAAACCAATATGTGCTGTCATCCATGGCACAGCAATCAATTTTTGTCGAAAAGTCACTGTGTAACTTTCAAGCGCTGGCTTTGCACCACTGCACTTTCTGCACTTTAAATGTTCTTAGGTTTGCTCTACTTTAAATTCTGTGAACAGTTGATGCTGATATTTTAACTGTAGCAACAACAACACAGTCAGCAAGGTTTAGATCGCTCTTGTAAGCCCTTAGCACATCTTTCTTAAATTTGTATTGTTCATGCCCGATTTTCTGTCACATCCAGCTTTATTTTCAACCCTGATATTGTTTTTAACATTTGCTGATACCTTTTATATCATGGATCTTTTATTTTCCAAATTCCAACATTTTTTCTAAGCTACATTGAGAGTTGTTTAGATTTTGCAGGTATTTGTGCAAAATTCATTACCTCTGCCGAAGTTCATTGCTCTCTATTGTTCATATTTTTAAAGCTACACACATGAAACTTTACTTTGATTTAGAACAGTATTGATAAAAATAGCACACCAAAGGAATAGCTGATCGTGCAATACATATCTACATATATGACAAAATCTTGGTTTGCGAAGTGTTGCCAGATTTGAACTGAATCAGTTCTTATGTATTCAAATCGTTTTGTTTATTCCTAAATTTGTTTTTTCACTACTTGAAATTACAATCACTGTTTACATCACTGTTTTGCGTATCCCACAGGTACATACCCGTATTACATACCTACGCCATTTGATCGTTAGCCTGGCACAGGCTAGAGGCATTTCGAAGACTTTATTAATATTCTCGCACGACTACTACGACGATGATATTAATGATCTGGTGCAAACGATTGATTTCTGCAAAGTTATGCAGGTAATGTACACTCCATCTTATTGATGCAATATTCCTAGTACAAACAAGTAAATTTGATTGCCTGTTTCTATTTGAGCAGATCTTCTATCCATACTCGATACAAACACATCCGCATGAATATCCCGGCGTTGATCCAAATGATTGCCCCAGGAACATTAAACAAGATCAGTGAGTAAACAGTGCCGGCCCACTCTATGACAGATATCATCTTATGACGTTCACAATCACATACTTATGTTTGTTGCATTATTTCAGGGCCCTGATACGCAAGTGCAATAACGCCGCTTATCCGGACTTGTATGGCCACTATAGGGAGGCCAAGTTCACGCAAACGAAACATCACTGGTGGTGGAAGGCCAACCGCGTGTTCGATCAGCTGGATGTGACGCGTTACCACACGGGTTCGTCAAAACTTTGAAATAATTGCATTCGCATTTGGTTTTACCTCGAAAGGGCGCTTCGCAGGTTTGGTATTGTTCCTAGAGGAAGATCACTACGTGGCCGAGGACTTTCTGTATGTACTAAAAATGATGCAGTCATCCACGACAAACTTGTGCCCGCAGTGCGACATACTCTCGCTGGGCACATACCTTAAGACATTCAACTACTACACCTACAGTAAGGTAAATAACCCAATCACAGTCACGCCATAAGGACCCTACAAGATCACGATACTCTTTTTCTCGATCCAAAGTCTGATTCAGTATCAAGTCTGCGCAAATGCAAAGTTCTCCAGTTGCTTGCCAAACAAAAGCAGAAGCAAGCAATTTTTATTGTGCACTTTAGAGCCGAACACACGTTTAATGATCCGATCGATGATTTTGTATTTATGCGAAATGAAGTGCTTTTCAATCATACATTAACCATTTTTTCTCTCTTTCTCTCGTTTTTCGTTTCATACCATACAAAACGTCTGTTTTGGCTTCCTCGTTCTTGTTTGTTATCGCTTCGTTTTCGATTTCGATTTTCCGTTTCGTGCCGTTGCGTTGCGGTTACTTATTCTTGTGCATTAACCGGCAGACTAACAAGAAATCCCTTAGCAGCCAATATGCTTCCTCGCTGATCTCTTCTAGCAGTATGTTAGGATATAACAAGCATAGAAAGTCACAGCAATCACAATCATCGTCATCGTCCACATCCGCTGCAAATAGTTTTAAAAAGCATTTTAACGAAAATAGGCACAAAGCGTATGTCGGTGATACGAACACCAACACCAAAGCACACACCATTAACACCATAACCACCACCACAACCACAGACAAAAGCGCAGCACAACAGACGTGGAGTTATCACGTTCTACCGTCACTGTACTCTGTCTATCAGAAGGTAGTTGGGCTAATCCATCGAATTACATACTAACATATGTTTACGTAACTAACTCAGCTCTTCCTTCATACTATTTGTAATTAAAACATTTAATTTTGCCGAAAGTGCAGTGTTTGTGTTTAAGCTTGTCAAGTAAATGTGTGTGTTTGAGTGTAAATTTATATTGTTGCTTTTTTTTAACAATTTATTTATAATTTAGGAGTGTTGAACTGGTTTCAGATATTTGGAATATTTTTTTGCATGCAAGCGAAAATAAATTTTCACGTAACGTAAATACTATATATTTCATTATCGGTAGAATCGCTATCATATATTATCAATCATCATCCATCACGCATGTCGTCACTGTGTAACTATGTAAAACTTAACGTCATTCGTTTTCATTGGTTACATGTTACAGATTTTAGGTTCACAAGTCCAAGAATTAGAAAACGCATACATTATATTTTTGCCAAAAGCTTCTTCAGATTAAGGTTGATAAATTTTGTTAAAATCTGAATTGGCTCGTTGGCAACATGTAGAATATGAACAATTTGCTACGTACATAAAATGGTAAATGGCATTAGGCGTATTGAACTACATATTAGGAATTTAGGCGTTTTAAGTCTTTTAAGTATACATATATAAATCTTGCCATAGTAACCAGTTTTACCGAGGCCCCAGGTTCGATTCCTGGCTCGGGCTGGTGAAAAACTCGTCTACTTCTATCGCTATCCACATGAACCAGATGAGAATTACAAGAGTCGCACAAGTGCGCTCTTGGCAGGCAATGGCAAAACCTCCAAGTGTGAAAGGAAAAAACTGCCGATCGCCGCTCGGATTCGGGGTTAAACTGTAGGTCCCCTCCCCCCGCCCTTTCCCCATCCACTTGAAATGTGTGCTGTAACATATGTTGGAAAAAAAGTGTTGCATACACATTTCAAAACGGGTGAAATATGAGATATCACTCTCCTATCCTTCCCTATCCCCCATGGGTATAGTACAATGGTCCAATATGGACTGAGTGCTATGGAGGGCTTGTAGCCTTTCTGCCCACCTTCAAGGAAAAAAACCAGTTATGGACCAGTTAGACCGTTTTAGCAGCTAAGCTATCCCTAATCAGTCAAACCAAGAACGGACTCTAATCGAACTGTTACAGCGTAGTCATTATTTTTCGGGGTGGAGCAGCGGCTTCCGTTTCAAACAATTTGCAAAGAACACCGTAACTCAACTCTTTGAACGATCTAACGAAGCGTGAATGCCAGTCGGAGTCATCTTTAGATGTATAAAGTCGTAAAAATGCATATGTAAATCGTCATCGTTGATATGGCATACCAAATATGCAAAGTTATCAAAGGTATTCTCGGGAAACTGAAAGAGCTGGTTGAAAGACGAACCCTTGAACACTTCTTTTGCTCCCTTAGCTTTGGAGTATCCAAAATAGGATTGGGCTCTTTAATAAAATTGGACAACAGTTCGTGAATGTGATATCGTTAGTTCACTAAGGAAGTCAAAGTAGAGGTGTTGTCCAGTCACTGCATCCTAATTTGCCCGAATTATAGATCTTCTTCGTATTACAACTTCAATGTAAGAGAGAATTTGAATGAGAACTGTCCAGAAGTTCGTGTCATGTGAGAAGGGCATTTCCAAAAAAATTGACTTCTGGTTCCAATAAGTTCAATGACAATGACAATGACTTTACTGTCTCCTACGCCTTGTTCAAAGTTCAGTGCTTTGCCCTAAAAGATGGCCATAGCTGGCATGTGCTTATTTTATACTTCAGTGCCCTACTAAGAAATCAGTAACACATCAGAAAAAATCTAATCTTAAAATTCTTTCCAGTGTTTCGAGAGTCAAACAATTTTCCCCAGAGAGCTATTCATATAAGTTCTTTCCGTTCCATGTTAGTCAGTCTTCTGACTAATTTTTCTGCCTCAACCGATCAGGTCACAACGTAAAATTGTCATAAATTATTACATAATAAATATGTATTTCTAACATATTTCACTTCAAATTAACTTACAACATTTAGTCATTCATTATTCGCTTCTGTGTCTGATATGTGTCTATATACGAATTTGTATAACATTTGATGTGTATGCCTTGATGTCTAATTAACCATAACTAATATATATGTATGTACGTATACAATAATGTTTGTGATTTTATCGTTAACACATTGAATGTCAATTTATTTCGGTTCAGATCGTATACCGCATGTCGAAGATTCCACAGATACCAAAAGCAAACAAATTTCGTGAGGTACTCAACACTACTCTATGCTCTCAAGTTACACAACCATTGATTAATGGTTAGACAACCCTCCCCCAGTGCTTATTGCATTCAACTGAATAGTGACATAGACTGACATCAAATGCCAAAGATTAGAATACATAAAAAAGTAGTCATAGGTGCCCAGTCTTCCCCTTCAAAATCAGTTTTAATAAATTTAACCCAGTTGTGAAGTTGAACAGCCGTCACACAGCTCCCCCTCATTTATATACCTATTCGTACTTACATACCTACCTGCATTGTTATTATTTATAGATTTCATTAGAGTTGCACGTTTCCCACTGTTCGAGTAATGCTTACGTTGAACTTACTTTGAACTATAGCATTTTATTTGGTTTATTGAATTGGCCGTTAACTACCCATAAAGTTGGTTTTTATTGCTACGGATTGCTACATTTCTATTATGGCATACATACTTAAAATAGTTAGAGATAGTTTCAAATTGCACGCTGTCGGTAAGCGACATTTGTTCACGGTGTTTCCTCTTTATCCGAAGGTGGAAGTGATGCCTTGGATTAGCAGTAAGCACAACATGGGCTTCGCCTTCAACCGCACCACTTGGACCGGCATCCGCAAGTGCGCGCATCACTTTTGCTTCTACGACGACTACAACTGGGACTGGTCGCTGCACTCGGTGTCGCAGCAGTGCCTGCAGAAGAGGCTGCAAGCCATGATTGTCAAAGGCCCGAGAGTCTTCCATATTGGAGAGTGGTGAGTATCAAACCGATGGACTGCCAGAGTTGTTCTAATGCGTGTCCACTTGCAGCGGTGTGCATCACACGAAGAAGAACTGCGAGTCGAATCAGGTGGTCTCAATGGTGCAGCAAGTGGTGCGCATCGCCAACATGTCGAAGCAGCTGTATCCGCGCAGCCTCACGCTCACCGTTGCCAGTCTGGTGAAGAAGACAAAGCTGCGCAAGGGCAACGGCGGCTGGGGCGACAAGCGCGACCACGAACTGTGCCTCAACATGACACGATCGTCGCCCAGTGCAAGTTGAATTCAGCGCAGCTACACAGCATCAGCAAGCCACAACAATAGCAGAAGTATGAGGATAAAGTTTGTGAGAGAGGGAGAGAGAGTAGTGAGAAATTCGCGAAACACGGACGTAGCCATAATCTGTTGCAGTCACATGTATTACCAACAAATCATGATTTATCTATAAAACTTGCTGTACTTAACATAGTTTTGAAATCACAATAGACGCAAAAACCCATAGTTAACCAAAGTCAACTGCAAAAGTGGGCCAGCAGAAAATCAATTAGTGCACGAATCGGCCTCTTCGTTCCTTATCACATTCGTATGGCCTGTTCAACAAGAGGGCGTGGCACGAATACCTAAACAATTATTTGCATTAGTGGAAAATTAATTAATTTCTATTGAATTTAGTCTCGATTTCTGTGGAAGTGACTAAAGCTAAACTTAGACAAAATTTATATAAAATAGAAAGATAATTTTTACAATTATGCAAGAACGGTTGTTCAAGTCACCATAACAAAACTATCAAATATACGTCTAAAAGTCAGTCTAGAAAATTGAATTTGCTGAAAACGGAGTTCTGCGACGTGATGCTGTGATTTGAATGCGAAAGTGCTCTGTGACAACTTTCAAAAAAATGGTCTCTTTTTTAATGGTCTTTCTACTAATATGTACTTTTGGGTTCTTATACTTTCTAAATCGAAATAAAAATGGTCGCATCGACTAGACTTCATAGGCAATGACTGACAGGACAACCCTTTGAGAATTCAGTTGAGAATTATTTATAAATTAAAAGGACATACAGCTTTATGCCGATTCTGAGCGATGTATAGATAAATGTATATTGAAAGGAACTAAGAATTAATGAATTATTGTAGTTTCTGCCCAATTGAGCCGAGCTGACTTAACTTTGTGAACACAGCCAAAAACTAAGTAAATTAAAACCAAATTCTGTACCTATTATTTAAAGTGAAAATTCAAAATGACAACATAAACTCCAAATGAACTTTTCTAGAAAAGTTATTATAATTTGTAATTATAAAAAATGCACACTTTTGTTGAACAGGCTGTCTTGGAATCATAAATGTGTAGATAAAGAATCAAAATAGCACTTAAGTTCAGTACTCGAAAAAATTCAAAAATCAATGTGAAAAAAGTTTTTAAATTTTCAAATTTAAATTTAAACATTTTTAAAAAATTTAATTTAGTTAATTGAAACTTAGTTTTCTATTAGTAAATTACGTTTGCACAAGCCCTAAGAAATACATTAAATAATGGAATTTCGACTACTATTATTTTTACTTTTACATATTAAGCTTTCTGGCATTTTACTAATCGACTAGAAAGATTATTCGAATAGTGCCCAAATTATTCAACTATTATTAATTTGTTTAAGTTGTTGGAATAGTCGAATGCTTTCTTCACTTCGTATAGTCGATTAACCGTTTGTATTCAACTATCTTATTTTTGATTATAGTTTTTAGGACCCTAAAAAAAATGAAATTTTCTCTCAAAGTGCAATGAACAATTCAAGCATATTGGAATTAACATTGAACATTATTTTGAGATTTCGTTACATTGATTTCTATAAATGTTGATGTCGCTAATGTAAGCAACCAGCGCAGTTTTGTAACCTAGTAATTTTAACGTTGTGTTGCAATAACTATGTACATATTTTCTTTGTTTGATATTCAGCCTGTAACTTCCCATGAGTGCGCATTTTTACAAAAAAGCTATTCACATGTTCAAATATTGGTTCTATAAACTTGAAAGAATTCACTAATGCTTATTATGCTTTAGGCACTCTTGTCAAACTTTGTTTTTGTATTTTCAAAACTGTCCAAGAGTTTATGGTATCTGTTTGTTCCAAAATTTTTAGATTGGATTTTGGTTTTAAATTGTATTGGACTCGAAAGTTACGTCCGGACCCTCTAAATGATATCCTATGTGCGCCACTGTTTTTATGAGACAGTCTAAGCTCACATTTTTACTAAAAGACGTAAATATTTGAGTCTCAAAATTTGTGCTATGGCCAAATAATATTTTCTGGTCATATTATTATCACTATTTATTTTATGTTATTATTTTTTTTGTTAATTCTTGATATTTGAACTTTATCTACACAAATGTGAAACTCACCTTTTCCAATATACACAAATGCAACAACTTTTAGTGGCTTACTTTGGTCACCTTGTCACTCCCGCATTTCTTTCAATCGTTTTTTTTTACTACCTCCTCAGCAACAAAGTCCAATATCTCGCTGCCCCTTTCCGTCGCAATATGTTTATGCAACGTAGAAACGATGAGCACAAGCAAACGAGCGTACTGAAAAATCGAAACAAAATATTCACTAGAAACTTAAACTTGACAACAAAATTATAATAATACATACTACGAAAATTTAAACGAATAGTTTCTTAAGGGTCTTGCAAGACAGCAAAGTATGTAGAAGCATTAGTAATAGACGAATGAAGATTTAGGAAAATTAACAATTTTCTTTAGTTTCGTTGAAATTGGAGAAACAATACTAAGCTGACGAATTATTTTTACTAAACGAATCTCCACTAATCCCATGAATCCAGTCACTTCACTTTACTACAATTCACTCGTACTGCTCGTACAAGCAATAAGTGAAATATGTGTGCAAGTGAAATAATTGACAAAAACAACAAAAAATATACAATTCAATTGAAAATAACTCTAGTCATAATTTAGTTACATTGGTAAGAATGTAACAGGTAGATCTTCGTTTTTCAATTTGTACAACCGAATGCCAATTCAAACTCAGTTGAAAGAACAATACTTCTGACTAAAATATATATAATCGATTAATGATGACCTTGTAGAAATTAAGTTTCCGTCCAATATCCACAGACTCGCTCTGGCATTTCGCGGACGAGCATACAAAAGTTTCCTTGTTCTTCATGCATACACACACACAAACAAATTGTCCTACATATTTTAACTTTTGGGCGAAGATTCTCAGTTATTATATAATTAGTATGTGTAAGTAATCAGCTTTAGTTTCTCTATGCCATATGCACAATTCTCGCAAATTACATATCCAATTGATTTCCTTCTAAGTCGCATACGTACATATGTGTTTTCTCAAAGAGATTTTTAAGACGTATTCGAATAGGATTGATTAATCAATCAATCAACCGAGAAGTGGGTTCGGCATCTCAACAACTTATTTTCATATTCAAGTTCAAATTATTCCACAAAACCTCTCAACATTAATTTTAGTTATTGTTGTTTAAGTCAAATTTCAAAATCAAGTCAAGTGCTTATCCGAAAACGCTAATATGCTATCACAAACATATACCCTACATACACCAATGTATGTATGTCACATGTCTAACTATTTAAGCCGCATCAAATAATCATAATTGTATAGTAATATTTACTATTTCGTTGTTGTAAATTAAAAACGCAATATTTTATATAATAACGCCATAAGTCATATTTGTTATTATTTGAATTGTTATTGAATTTGTTTATTGAATTGAAAAGAATAAAATCCCGAACGTACTGCTTTTATTATTGCATAAGTAATAAAAATTTACTACACACAAAATAAATTCGAATGAAATCAAATGAAATGGTTTTCTGCTTAACACACATCGACCGTCTTGGATGCAATTCACAAGTTGACTTTCCGTCATTAACGCCAATCTCGATGTTCACATCAAAATCTTTATGGAGCCAGCCAAATAAGTTTTAGGATGAATCAAATGCTAATGAACCAGGCAGCCTCACTTGGGCGTTTTTTTGTCATTTCATTTCATTTAATAAAATCTATATGCCAACACCAAAGTGTATTGAACTAAGTGAAATCAATATTTGACGTACGCTTATTTGACAATTTGAAAATAAACAATTCCTACATTTGCTTGCTTTAACCCGTGATTGTACCTTGGGCAGTTTAAGTATCATTTCGAATTATGTGTAGGCTAATAAACAACACATTGTGTATATTATGTATATATGGTAATATATACTACTCTTTTTTTCCTTGATTTAATTTTTTCAGTGTAGATTTTATAATTTCACTTTAATTGTCAACTTTTTATTTTTGAAATGTGATTTTTTTTGTTGATAAAATGGTTAAAATAATGACAAAAGACATGTCAAATAAGCGTAACGGAAAGTAAATATGTCAAATATTGATTTCACTTGGTTTAGAACACTTTGGCCAATACTACAAGATTCCTTCCAAATCTTTCCATAAACAAGATTATGCCAAACGTACCCTTTGAAGTTATGGATGATTTTGTTGGCCTTTGAAAAAAGCGTCCAAACCTCTAAAGAAGTTTTTCAAACTTTCGTAAGTAATAAGTATATATAGTACATAAATATCCACATATGTTTTATAACTTTGTCATAATTTAACTTAAATTTGTTTACTTCTTAGCAAAATGAATAAAAGTACGTTGGAATCAAGTCGAACTTTGTAGCAAATTGCTGGAAGAAGATTTTGACAAAGTGGCTGAACACTTTCGTGGCAAGGCACCGAACAAAAGAAAAGCGTACAAAAGTTCGGCACAACCATTCCTATACGAAATACGACAATTTGTAAAATAGTTTAAAGTATTTATTAATAACAGTTTTACTTTATAGACGCAGCCAGTGCCAAACATATCGACGAGGACGTTTATGTTCGTGGCACTTGGGCCTTTTTCCAATTTGCCAAGAATAGGCAGAAACAAAAAACAAACAAAAATCTTAAAAATAAAATGAATTAAAAAATTTAAGAGCGTTTTTTAATTGCTTATTTTCATTTGGAATAAATTTACTACGTTAGCCCTTCAATTGGCAATAGAGTTGCGCATATTAACCTTTTCAACTTCCAATGGTCTGGAAATAAAAGACACTGATGCTTTGCATTAATGCGTTTACGAAGGCAGCCATCAGCTCGTTGAATTCTATCAAGCTCCCCACTCAACAATAGAGTCCGACGTAAACTCGACTTATTAATATATATTGCATTAAAATTCAGTTTCTTCTTCAACTTAAAATGCGAGGTGGCATCGGCTGAAAAAGGCCGATGCCGATGCCAATTTTTGTGGCCGATACTAGCCGATGCCGATTAATCGGTCGGGCTCGGCTCAATAATAACTCAATTCTCTTATGTCAATTTAAGTTATTCTTCCATACAATTATATATAGATATAATTGCTTGACCCGACTGACTTAACTGACTGATTCATCATCGCCCAGCCCAAACCGCTGAAGCTACAAACTTGAAATTTTAACTGTAGGTGCACTTTTGGGAATTACCCTCTGCTAAAAAAGTTTTGTTTTTTTTAATTCGCGGTCTAAAGAGGTCAATTATTATTGATGGGGATGATGCACTGCGACCTGTAGATCTATTGTGCCCCCTACTAGGACTTCACAAACTGTCAGTGAGTCCGGTATCCAGGAGGAATTTTAGTATACTTCCTACATCTCTGGATACCCAGTCCGTACCTGGTATAAGATGGGCCCCCAGGTATTTCTTTCTTTTATGCATGAGTACAGGGCACTCTCCTAGTATATGTAATGCAGTCTCGTTTTCCTGCAAGCAGAACCTGCAATACCCGTTTTCACGGATTCCTAGTTTGGCCAGATGATAATTCAATCTGCAGTGCCCTGTTAGCATTCCCGTGATAATCCTTAGATTATTCTTTGATAGGGTCATGCAATCCTCGAATCTTTTCCTGTTGTAGGACCCGATAACCATCTTGGAATGCTCCAGACCTGGTAGGTTTTCCCAGTATTGAGTCCTTCTGGTTATCTCGTCCTTTCTCGTTAGGATAGAAGAAGCTCCTTTTCCCAAACCACAAAAGGGCCGACAAAAGGTGTGGAAGCTCCCCTCCTTGCCAGTTCGTCGGCCCGTTCGTTTCCCTCAATGCCAGCGTGGCCCGGAACCCAAAGTACCCAGACCTGGTTGTAACGGCCAAGTTCGTTGAGCTTCTCAAGGCACTCCACAACCAGTTTCGAGGACACCTGGTAGGATCTAAGAGCCTTGATTGCCGCTTGGCTGTCGGAGAGGATAGCAATCTTACGGTTCCGGTATCCCCTCGCCAGATTGAAGTATGCACACCTTTCAATGGCGTATATTTCCGCCTGGAAGATAGTGGTGTGTTTTCCCGTAGGTTCCGAGTATCTTATCCTCGGGCCGTATACTCCTATCCCGGTACCCTCCTCCGTTAAGGAGCCATCTGTGTACCAGGATATCATATGCTGGTCTATCAGATACGTTTCCGATATACCTACCCAGTTCCTTTTGTTACTAAGTTCAGTTTTAAATCTTTTAACAAAACTGAATTTCAGTGAGATTGTGTCCCTCGGTATTGCAATGTCAGGGTACTGATTAATAAGAGTATCAATCCTCTTACGGCTCAGAAAGCCCACATTCCCGATATTTATGTCAGTCATCCGTAGAAGAGCCCTCTTCGCCTGGGTCTGTATGTGTAAGTGAAGAGGTGTTAGTTCAAGGAGAACCTCTATGGATGCTGTTGGACACGTTCTCATAGCCCCTGTTATGCATACGCATGCCAGTCTTTGTAGCTTGCTGAGCGCCTTGATAGTGGTTAGTTGGCTGGTCTTGTTTACCCAGACAGCTGAACCATACGTTATCATAGGTCTCACGATCGCCGTGTAGATCCATCTCAGTATAGTCGGAGTGCAGCCCCAACTTTTACCTGCTATGGACCTACAGATCATGAAGACCCTGGTGGCCTTCCTTATCGTCTCCTCCAAATGTCCTTTCCAGAGTAGTTTCTGATCTAGTATAACTCCTAGATATTTCACCTCCTTCTGGAATTCAAGCTCTATCCCATCCAGACGGATTGGTCTAAGAGCGTCAAGTTTATATCTTCTAGTAAATGGTACTATGGTGGTCTTCGCTGGGTTTATGTTCAGCCCCACTTTTGTGCACCATTTCTTGGTTAACCTTAGTCCTAAGGTTATCCTATCCCGCAGGGTATCTTCAAATTTCCCCCTGCACAGGATTACAATATCATCCGCATAACCCTGGACCGTTAGGCCAGCGTTAGTCAGCTCCTGTAACAGGTCATCAACCACTAGGCTCCACAGAAGAGGGGATAGTACTCCTCCTTGTGGACAGCCCCTGGTTGTGTTAGCTATTACTAGGCCGCCCGTACTAGTCTGTATCTCCACCAACCTAGTAGCGAGCATACTGTGTATCCAACCTCTTAGAGGGTTTGTCAGGCCCCTTCTGGTTAGAGAAATGTCTATAACTTCATGAGAGGTGTTGTCGAAAGCCCCCTCTATATCCAGAAAGGCACATAGAGCCATTTCCTTCTCTTCTAGACTTTCCTGTATCTCACTTGTCAGCTGGTATAGAGCAGTTTCGGTGGAGCGTCCTGCCCGATATGCGTGCTGACAAGTGTGAAGAGGACTGTCTAATAGGACTGTCGTCCTTACATAGTTGTCCACAACTTTCTCTAGAGTTTTCAGTACAAATGAAGTAAGGCAAATTGGTCTGAAGGATTTCGGGTGAATCGGATCCTTCTTCCCGGCCTTCGGTATAAAGACCACCTTTGCCCTTCTCCAGGCCTCTGGTATATATCCCAGCGCCAGACTGGCTCTAGTTATCCTCACGAGATGGTGCCCGATAATACCCATCCCTTTCTGTAGAAGTGCCGGAAAGATGCCATCCGGTCCAGGTGACTTCAGTGGTTTAAAGGTATTTACCGCCCACTGCACCCTTTCCTCCGTGCAAATTTCCTTTGCCACTAACCAATCTCTTTTTGAGATCCAGCGTAGTGCATCATCCTGTCCCGCCCCTTTCCAAGCAACAGAGCCCGGGAAGTGAGTATCTAGAAGTAGTTGAACCTTCTCTTCCTCACCCTCGGTATATTCCCCATTGCTTTTCCTGAGGTTGGTCGAGGACAGGCTGTGCCCCTTTGCCATAACCTTGTAGAGTCTAGATGCCTCACAGGTTTGCTCAATATTCTCGCAGAAGTTCCTAAAGTTCCTGCGCTTGGCTTCCCTGATCTCCTTATTATATAGGGTCAGTGTGCTCCTGTACTCAGACCAGTTCCCGGTACGTTTAGCCCGGTTGAAAAGCCTGCGAACCTTACTTCGCAGTATACTCAGGTCCTTGCTCCACCAGGGTACATCCCTGGTGGAAACAATCTTGCTGACTGGGCAGCTGTCCTCATATGCATCAATAATCGTTTTATTGAGGCAATTCGCTAAAGTTTCTAGTTCCATGGAGTTCCTGATGTTGTCCCCCAACCCAGAATTGGTGGAGTTTAAGCTCAGTGTCTCCTGGAACCTTTCCCAGTCTGTTTTCCTGGGATTTCTCAGAATCTTCCTAACCGAAGCAGAGCCTTCAATGTCAAACCGTATTATTCTATGATCCGACATTGAAGGCTCACCAGACACTCTCCAGTTTTTAACCAGTTCGGAGCTTAGAGTATTTCCTAGGGTAATATCTAGGACCTCCTCTCTCGAACTGGTTACAAACGTTGGTATATTCCCCACGTTAAAAATTTCTAGTTTATAACTAAGAATAAATTCTAAAAGGTACTCACCCCTTTGGTTGGTATCGCTGCTATCCCAGGCTTCGTTGTGCGCATTTGCGTCGCAGCCTAGTATCAGTGGCAGCTTTCTCTGCTCACAGTACTTCACCAGTTTAGAGACAGCCTCTGGCGGTGCCAGGGTGTCCTCTCCTGGGAAGTAGCCTGTGGCCATCACAATGTCCTGCGCGGTCCCGTGTATTTGAACCGGTATTTGTACCGCAACCAGATCCCTAGAAAGGAAGTCTGCAAGACAAAGATAATTCAAACCATTGGTTATTAACATGCAGGCTCTTGGGTTAGTACACCTAATGTCCCAAATTACCTGTATGTTCTTTTCTGCCAAACCTTTAATTTGGCCCCTGCACACCCAGGGTTCCTGGACCAGCACTACACTCAGTCTAGACCTGAGGGTTGCCCTCGCAATGACTGCCGAGGCAGCCTTCGCGTGGTGCAGATTAATCTGCGCAACTTTAGTGCTGGTCATCTCCGTCTCAGGATCTCTCGGCTACGCCTTCATCCTCTGTCAGACCGCCTTCTTTGTCCAGGTCCGACAGGGTTACTCTGTCCGAGTCTTCCTCCTCGGCGGCCATGCTCAGCATTGAGAGGTCAATCGAGTCGATCCCCTCAGCTTCGTGAGGTAGAAGGCTAATTTCCTCGATGACTTCATTGCTGGCAGCCTCCTTTTCGACCAGAGTAGCCACCTCCTTCGGAATCTCTGTAACTTCCGCCGGAGTATTGGCTTCTGGTACAACTGCCGCGTCTGGTGGTTCTCGGCGCTTGTGCACGTGCACCGGAACTGTACCGAACCGGTACCTCAGAACGCCATTGCATTTCTTTATTGCTTCCAGCGATTGGTCGTCGACCCCAATCGTTAAAACCTTGCCCATCTTCTCGTCCCTAGAACGGAAGATCCTCCATAGGTTTGTATACAGCCCCTCGTTTTGGGCAATGAGGTCGAGGAGCTGCTTGTTGTCCTTCCCTGCCGCCTTTGGGAGGTATACCGTCAACAGGTGTACTCCGGGTATACGGTCCCCGTCGCACGTCGTCAACTTTACCCCCTTCCAGCCAGGTAGTGTGGGGACAAGGCCTTTGAGCCACTCCGCCGTGTCAGCACCCACGCAGTCCACCAGTATAAGACCTGGCCTGAAGTGGATACCATCAAATTGGAGTTTTGCCCTCCAGCCTTTGCACATTTCCGCGACAAGCGCGTCTTCAATCTCTCCCTGCTCCTCCCTAGAGAGTATCTTAACAGGGAAAGATTCCGGGAGTATCGCCAGTCTGATGCCTTTAGCAGCACTGGCATACGTGCTGCCTGGCTTCCTGAACCCGGTTTTCCGCTCCAGTGCAGGCCGCGTACGCGTCTCAGTCTTGGGCTTCTTAGCAGTGTTGCCCTCCTGAGGAGTGATCTCGACCGCACCCCTCTTTTTCGCCTCAGGCGAAGTGGGTTTCGTGCGGTCCAAGACCTTCTGCTTTGCCTGCTCTGGTGTGAGGCCTTCTTTTAAGTAGCGCCGATACCATTTGGCACCTGCACCACTCAAGCCGATCGACTTCCTTACCTCCCCAAGCCTGAGAGTCTGTCCGGAAGTCAGACCAGTACTAGTCGAGGGAAGTGGTATCGCGTCCTTGGGCGCCGAAGCGCCCGCAGACCCCACTTCCACTCGGCTTTCCTTCCGTGTTTCCTTAGCCACGGTCCTATCTGGCTTTGGCCCAAATTTGCCGACTTTGGCGCCAAACTTGCCAGACAATTTACGTTTGCACGTCTTCATACTCCGAGGAGTAGATACCTGGGAGTCAGTATTTTGGACGCTTTGCTCCACCTGACTCGCCAGTTGAGTTGCGGTATAAGAACCCGCTAAAGAGGTCAAACATGGGTAAGAATTAGATGAAGAAACGTTATTTAACAGACCTATTTATTTATTTATTTATTGGTTAATTTCAGCATACAAGTTTTATCTTTTAAAATTTTTCTATTATGTAATTTCAAACTTGCTGAAAATACTCCAAATCAAATAACCAAATCACAATCAGAGGAGGAAAACAAAGAGTTGCACGTATGTATGGAGAAACATGATTTATTTGTTTATTTAATGGGGGTTTTGACTTCAAACAAGGAATTACTCGAAATAATACGATACATTCAATATTAATTAATAATTCCTCTGATATTTCAAGTTGGACCCATTGGGGTGTGGCCAAATAAATCTGCTTTTCTCTCACTGCAAAAGTGCGGTGAAGTAATCTCCTTTCTCCATGATACATAACATATAAATATAACCTTAAAATGGCCTCAGACAACGAAATCTTTTATTAAAATCGACTCTTTTGACTTTTGCGAGCCATACAACATCTGTTTTCTCAGACGGCATTATCTGCAGAGCGTAAAAGATATCTTGCATTGTAGGCACATAAGTTGATTGTCCAGAATTAATGTTGACAGTTCTAAATGAATGTTGCTAATTTTTGTACTAACAGTCCCAAATCGAGTTTGACTTTCCGCAAAGCCTTTGTGAATGGCTTTATGTTCTGAACGAATCGGCCAAATATCTCTCGGATCAGAGTAAATTAAACCAATAAAAAAACTTTGATCTTTGATCGATTTCCCTTCAAATACAACATAAATCCCTCAAGTTTAATCTTAAAAATAATCAAATTCATTCCAAATTGTCATCATCTGGCAGCACCGGCCGTCCAACGATTGGCGAACATTTGTCAATTGTTATTTGACGGCCGCTTCCAAGTCTCCACTTAGTGTGCTGGTGCTGATTTCCATTTGTGTTCGGAAAAACAGAAAGAACCCAACAACGAATCAGTCACATTTTGCTGTTGGGGAGAAACGATTTTTTCCTGGTATATTCACAGCAGCGGAGTGGCTTTTGTCTTTGGAAAATAATTTAGTGAAGAAGCGTTTAAAGTTCGAATTAATTGAAATTACAATTGCGAGGGAACAGCGGAAAACATGGCTTTGATGTTAAGCAAGAATTTCACTCGCCTGGCGAGGTCGAGCAGGCCCCACGCCAAATACGTCGCTCCAGCCATCACCAGCGCTGCCAATAACTACTTCACCTATGCCAACGAATTGGCTCAGCCGCTGGACCGAAAGCCGCCCATTATGTGCGCCGATGAGGCGGTATCTGTGATAAAATCCGGTAAGTCCAACGACCTGCCAGCGAAGTGCCTGCTGCCTTTTCTACTCGAACACAATACGCATGGGGTGCGGAAAAGAAGCTGCAGGCTAGCTGGAACAGCAGCCAGACGACCTACGGACACCCGGCACCTCTCGGTTACATAATCACAGCTCAACCAGAATACATTACGGCAGAAAAAACAAAGTAAACGATATATTCTTTACATGAACTAACAAAAGCTAAACAAGTGTAAAAACATGTATCGGGAGAATCGTTATTGGTTCGCAACAACAACAACAACAAATGAACCTCACAAGTTTGAGAGAGTTTGAGGAAATGTCACCGACTTAAGTGCAAATGCAAATGAGTATATAATATAGAATTGGGTCCGTGCAGCCCGCCTTCGTTGTCGAGTGGCCGGCTGCTTCACGCGTTAGTGAGCCGATAACATACAAATTATCTAACTGCGGTGGTGGCCAGTGATCGTCGCTGGTTTGCACCAGAAATGAGAGCAACAAACGGACGTGTGCTGTGTCGACGATTAAATTCGGATCTTCAATTGGCCACGAGTGCAAATACTGATTAATACCTTTCTTATGCGCAACTTTCACGAAATGTTATCAACTTTTCGCTGATGAAGTGATTAGTTAAGGCGCCATTAAAACGAATGCTGAGATATTAAAAACAAGTTTCTTTCTTCTTTATTATGCAACTGAAAATTGTATTTTCAAAGCGATTTGCGCTTCTGCAGGAGAGAAATATCGGAAAACTTTACAATATCAAAATTGAAATTAAAATTGTTTAAGCGAAAATTGTTTTTGGAATGTGTCACTGAATGCACGTTTAGCTTTTTACATACAATTCTATGCGTCTTCAAGGTCCCATACACTTTCGTTTAGTTTTTTAACAATTTTATGACTGTAGTTGGTATCTAATTGGATATCTAATCAAAGAGCTAAGCATTCGACGATAGTCTTCTAGCGACGATGGCCTCATTACAGCTGTCATTGTGTATATATGAGGTAAATACAGGCGTATATACGTTGTCGCTAAGATCCTTGAGGTACACTTAGTTGTCCTGAAAATAGGAACCTACTCCAACTGGACAGCTGGACTGTTTCAATTTCATATGTACGTAGTTATATAATAGTAGGTACTGTTTATGTAAATGTTAATAAAACACGAAACATAAATTTCAGGCCTTTGCTACACATTACATTTACATTAGTAAGATTCAAATTTGTAAATATTAATCTGTGTACTTACGGAGATGAAATTGTTAATAGCTCCTCATACACCCAGAATACTTCATGTGACTAACATCGCCTATGAAAATTCTGTTCATTGTGGCATTATTTAGTGATTGATTTTACAAAGATACACAAAGCTTGATACTCAACTCGTTTATACGTATTGCGTTGAATTAGCAGAATTTGAATCATTAGGGGTAATTTGATATTAAATGCAAGAAAAACACAAAAATTTATTGATATTGCCTGACAATATGTCAAACCTGAATGAAAAGCTCATCAATGTCGTCGTGTAGCAAAAGTTTTGTAATGCAGCCTTCTCTATTTCTGTAATCCATTCATTGCTAAGTTCATAGTGTTCGAAATATGTTTATATGTGTAGGTTCTGATAACCATAAAACTTATCATCTAAATCACGACACTGTGATCAGATAAACTTGTTGTTTTCCAGTGCGTATTTGTGACGCAAGTCAGTGTTAACCCATTCTACATCATAGACTTATGTACATTACAATATATGTATTCATATATCGCACACTTAATACAAAAGAGAAACAACAACTCAACATTTTCCAAAATCGACTTTTTCCCATCAATTTAATTACATACTTAAAAAATTTCATTCTTGTCACTTTCTACTTTAATTGGAAAAATACTGAATGTATGTTTTTATGTTAATTTGGTTGCTTCTGCGGGATCAACAGTTGTTTGCCTGTTTTGAAAATATCAGATTTTTGAGTTGTGACTCTTTTGTATTTAAGGTGGGATGTGTGTGCTAAAGCTTAGCTTTCTACAATCATCCACGTTGAATATACGAAAGAACACTTTTCGTTAGATGATGTTAATGAAAGTTGTTAGGTATTTTTTATTTATAAGCGATATGAAGCCGATACATCTGGTATACTGTGGTAAAAACTTAAAGGCACCGTTCACTATTTTCAAATCAGTCCAGAAATTGTATTCTTGAAAAAGTTACCAATACACATAGTTACATACTTATCTTCTTCTTATTCACTACGAACGTACTATTTAGTCATCTCCTTCGACAGAGGGAATGCGGCGAGTATTGGGCGAGGGGGTTTGGCACCACCCATACATGCAAAATCTTTATAATGGAATATCTGCGAAATTGTAAGGTGTACAGCATTGAAATTTAGTATAGCGTCGTCCCATAAATGTGTCATTCTACTGGTAAGATTTGATGGGCGTGATGGGACAAGGGGTCTGGCACTTTTTGTTGGCCCAAATATTCCACTGAACTAAAAGTCGCACAGCAATGAAACTAAGTACGAACCTACCATTTTCCCTTTCGACATAAGGAATGGTGCGGATATTTTTTGTGTTGGATTCATCTTGAAACAGTGCAGGTTTAAACCACAACAGGTGGCGTTATACTTCAATTAATTCAAATGTTGTGCGAGACGAAGTTCGCCGGGTCAGCAAGTTACTTGTATAAAGTCTATAAAAACTCTTATTTTTTCTATTATATTTTATTATATTAATGATATTGAATAACCTGATTGAGAATTAAAAAATGATTATGTTTAGGATAAAAAAAATAATAATAACAAACTGTAATTGAGTCTTTTCACAAAAATCATAATTTTTTGGCATTAGATTAGATTAGCACATAGCGCTCAGAAATATCTCATACAAGATGACTTTGATTCCTACGCATAGCCTTCTAAACTATTAGAAGAATAAACTTATGATTAAAGTGGCGTTAATTGTGAAATTTGCTGTCAGTTATGTGTGTCACGCATTTGTAGATATGTTAACTATAAAGCAAAAAAGGATCTTTTCAAACCTTTTTTTATTTAGAGAGAATAAGCATTTCATTAAACCGGCCGATAAGATTATGTTTATTGACTTTTAAGATGTACGGCCGCTCAGTGCAAATATGCCCAGCATTTTGCCTTCGATGCGGTGCGGAAATTAAATTCAATTAGCAGAGCCTCTAATAAAACAGGAATGTAAACAGAATGGAACTGTCGCTTGTCCAGGCACATAATTTTAACTTTCGATGTTTTTATGTACGCGAACATATGTAATTCAATTTATATACATACATATGTAGATAAGCATACATTCCACGTATTTACATAGAGAAAGCCATCACTTTGTTCGCATGTGTATGCGTTTGTGTAATTGTACACTTGAATGAATAAATGTTGTTGTGCATAAATTAATATTTGACCGCTGATATTGGAGCCCAAGCAATATTTTTTTTTACAACACTCAGTCATACTGACAACAAAATCATTTTTTTACGTAAATCAAGCATCAAGGCTACATTATTTGTGGGTCTTCACACTCAAATTTTTCAGATTCAGTTGACATTATTGATAAACGAACTGCATTATGTGTTGGTTTTCACTTTCGGTCAGGCGTAAAACAAATTTTGATCGCTGATTGCAGTTGTATCAGAAATATGTATGCACCTATTTTTTTTTTTTTCAAAACAAATTACACTGAAAATTGAAAGCGTTGAGGTGATCATTGCGCTCGAATGCCGACTCAAAGTAACATAATTATCTATAAAATATATTAAGATTGTATTGAATTGTTAATGAATTTGTGACATGCAAGATAAGCGCTTCTTAAATGCCGATGCTTTTGTTAATAAATAAAAATAAATAAATAAAAACATTCAAATTGATGTTCGGTATCGACGTAAAACTGCACGAGCCATGCATTCATGTGTAACATAAATTCGCTCGCATAACTTGAATAATTGCGACAACTTAAGTGTCATTTTCCTTCAATGTCTGCCAAGTCTGTCTGTCTGTCCACATACATATCACTTCACTTAAATATATTAAATGCAGAAAGTTTTGTGCAAATCAAATACAAAGTATACTGTATTTTCCATTGAGGCATCGCCATCACTTGTTGCTGGTTTTGTTATCGTCTAAGTCAAATATTACAGAAGCCGGCTAGTGCCATCGATTAATGGCCTTGATGAGTGTCTTTTTAACTATGTAAGCCAAAATCGCTCTACGAATGACAGCTCGTTGATTGCCTTTGACCAACAAACGCGAAAAAGTGAAAATCATGTTATTTATTTGTATCGAATATATGTTTCTTCATGTACAATTTATGTATGTGAAGCGGACAAATGTTTTGTTTGGTTTTTCTTTCTTGTTTTGATTTTATTTATAAACTATAATGTTTATACGCGCTTTTTGCTTACGTCTGGGAGACTATCCGTGCCTAGTATTTGCTAACTGGATCCTCAACAAATTGCTGATATTAAATTTAAATACAAACAGAATCATTTCATTGTCAAAAATAACGCAAACAGTGAGTACGGAGAGAAAGTATGAGTATTTGTTTATTTAACAACAATTATATGAGAGGTTACGCTGTGACGAACCATAAAATTGGTATTTACGCTTATCGGCACAAAGCTCGAGTCATTCACCTTGCATATTTTTATATTTTTAGTAAAACTGATATTTTTATGCTAAAAACAATCTTCATTAACTTTGTAGCGCCTAGTGTGCCCATATGATCGCACTAAACATGCCTTCAAAAAATGTAATTTTTTAATGATAATAATGAAATAGCTCAAAAAAATTTTCGTTAAAATTAAAAGAAAAAAATTCCAGCAGATTCGGGTTCACCTTCCTTTACAATTCTATTTATATGTAAAAGCGACAAAACATTCTTTTGCTTATTTCTGGCTCCATTTATGGTGACCGTAATGCATAGAAGAGAAGTTGATATTCTAAAAATACGCTTTTTACAAATAAAAATTCTATTTTTTATATCTTTCTTCTGATAGAGTGAAACTGTCTGTGGAAGTCTCAACTGGTCGTTCGAAATCGGCACGAACGTGTAGAAGCCTTTCATCCGACCACAAGTTCGTACGTCCCGTTAAAAGGTCGAGCTTCCTGAAACCATTCAAGTTGTGCACCTTAAAGCTTTATTTATATACGGAACGTCAGCTTGAACTCTTTTCATAGTCAATTACGTTACTCTGGGAGCTTTGATTAAACCCGCCAACTAATATTTACAAGTGAATTCAGGTCAAGGCGTTCAGTTGCAATATGAAACTGTAGAGAGCACACGAATGGTCACCGCATACATGCACCACTTGGACTTTGAAGCGACTCTCTAAAAATGCTACATCCACATACATACACACATGCAAAATACTCATATTTTTTAATAGAACGAAACCATAAGTTGCCCTAGCAGCGATAACACTTAATTATAAATGTACAACGAAAATGTTTACAGACACATCGCTACATGTCGGCGCATCTTATGCCAACTGTGCTCGGTCGCACTTACAAAAATTCAGTTCCTTCTGCTGTAAAAACAGTGATATCTTTAAATGGGTTTAATGGCAATGAAAGTCTCTCCAGTTGCAGACATTCGTGTGTGTGTGTGTGTGTTTGTATGAGAGTTCAATAAACATTAGCTTTACGCTTAAAACGCAACCGCGACTCTGGTTATCAGCTTTGGTCGTCTGCCGCTATCAGCAGACAAAATTTAGGCCGATTTGCTACATACGATTGGGGCCTTTGCACTGTTTACACAAATGTTTTTCGATTTGATTTATGGCCAAACATTTTTGCAACTGATTTGGACTATTCACGTCATGACAGGCGATGTGTAGGGTTCAGTCACTGCTTCAGTAGTGGCGCATATCTCAAAGCCCAGCCAAAGACCGATCGAAAGGAAAATTGTGGAAATAAAAACAGTCGATGGCGCTGGCCATATTTCTGAAGTTAAATTTGTAAAATTTGTAAAACTGAACGAATTCAGTTGTCCATAGAGCAACAGTCGGCAAAATTGTTCATCAGGCATCACACTGCCAATGAGACGTGACTGGAGGGGGTTGAGGAGTGGCAATGTTGCATTTACAAATACCACAATACGCATTCTACACACACCTACATCCATGTTTTATATCGTTTTTGTGATCTCTTGTGTGCTCGCTCTTCTGTCTGTACACATTTCTTCGTAAATATTTGCCGAGCCGCCAGTAATTTGCGTTAGCTGTATGCAAATCAAATTGAAACCAGTTAGCATTGTTAACGTATCCGTGTGCGTTCTTTTTATGATCGCACTTTTTAAGAGGCCTGCCAGTCGCACAAGTTTGCGTGGGGTATGCGCTATTTACCAGATCTACTATACTCGACTGTGGGGTAACAATAAGCAAAGTTGATAGAATTAATTTGGTTGGCAATTTGCGCTCATTAGAGTGCGCGCGCTGATATTTGTACATATATACCTATAATAAGTTTATGGATGTATGTTATATATAACATTTTATTTATATACAACTGTTATCAACTAATTTGATAGCCGATTGCCACTAAGTAAACTTTGCTTATCAATGTTCGCGCAAATGTTTGTTCGCATGCAGCGTGCACTTGCAGTTTGTGGGAACGAGGGAGGCTGCAACTTTACCGGACAGCCATAAATATACATTTGAGCTGTTATTTGTGGTTGAAAATTTCCCTTTCCAACTCTTCCTGTCTGGCGAATCACTTCTGTATTGAGTCAATATCACTACGGGGACAATGTCAGCACTGTACTAAGGCGCAATGAAAGCTACAGAGAAGATAATAAATAGGAAACAAGAGGGAATTAGCTGCCATGATTTAGTCATGATTTACGACGCCGTAGTAGTTTATGAATGTTGAATGGGAAGAAAAATTAAAAACCAAAATTCATAAAATTACCATTTTCCAGACAAAATTATTATAACAAACTGTTATCGTGAATGAACAATATTGTGTTATTCAATAAACAATAATTTCACTCTCACAAAAGATTATCATTTTATACTAAATTAATTTAACACTTTTACTTAAACATTCTAACATGAACAGAATTTTGTAATAAATGATTTCCATTTAAATTCGTTTTAGGCGATACCGTCTTTTGTTCGGGTGCAGCGGCCACTCCCACCGTGCTCATTGAAGCCATGACAAAGCATGGCTCCGAACAGTGCCTTGAGAATATCACCGTGTGCCATATGCACACCGAGGGCAAAGCGCAATACACGGATCCGTCGGTGAGCAACATTTTCCGCTCAAGTTCGTTCTTCATGGGCGGCAATGTGCGTAAGGCTGTTGCCGAGGGTCGCGGCGACAACCATTCGATCTTCTTGAGCGAAATCCCGAAACTGTTCCACAGGGGCATCATTAAGCCCGATGTGTCCCTGGTGCATGTGTCGCCACCGGACAAGCACGGCTATTGCTCGTTGGGCACCAGTGTCGACTGTGTTCGTGCCGGCTTGCAACATTCGAAGAAGATTGTTGGTAAAGTCAAAATCTCAATTGTCTGATAAACAACAATTTAATGGTACTCTACTTTTAGCGCAAATAAATAAGAATATGCCGCGCACGTTCAGCGATGCCATCGTTCATTGGTCGCATTTCGATGCTGCCGTCGAGGTGGATGTGAAGCTGCCGATACACGGTGGCAAACCGCCGAGTGAGGTGGAGACCAAAATTGGCAAGTTGATCGCCGAGAATTTGGTAAAAGATGGTGCAACGCTGCAAATGGGCATCGGCAGTATTCCCGATGCCGTACTGAATGCCCTGCACAATCACAAAGATCTGGGCATCCACTCGGAGATGTTTGCCGCCGGTGTTGTGGACTTGGTGAACAAAGGCTGTGTCACCAATGCCAAAAAGAAGATGCACCAAGGTCGTATCGTGGCCTCCTTCTTGATTGGCACCCAGCAACTGTATGACTTTGTCAACGACAACCCTTTCATAGGTGACGTTCTTACATGTTCGCCTCGAAAAGGCTGTTAAATTAAGAGCGATTTTCCCTGTTTTAGAAATGTACGCGGTGGATTACGTCAACGACACGAGTGTTATTAGAACTTTGCCTCGCATGACAGCCATCAATTCGTGCATTGAGATTGATCTGACTGGACAGGTGTGCTCCGACTCGATTGGCACACGCTTCTTCTCCGGCTTTGGTGGTCAAGTTGACTTTATTCGCGGCGCTGGCGAGGCCATAGATGGCCTGGGTGTCCCAATCATTGCCATGCCCTCCTCGACCAATAAGGGCGCCTCCAAAATTGTTCCCGTACTGCAGCCAGGTACCGTCCACTATACACAGCTAATCATGTTCGCATTTGAATACGATTTTGTGCTTGCAGGTGCCGGTGTTGTAACCTCACGTGCCCATGTCCACTATGTTGTCACTGAATACGGTATTGCTTCGCTGTTTGGCAAGACAATGCGCCAGCGTGCCTACGAACTCATTCAAATTGCTCATCCTGATCATCGTGAGAAGTTGGAGAAAGCGGCTTTCGAGCGCCTCAAGGTAGCGCCATCGCCTTGCTGAGCATCGGAACGTTCGACTTTCCTGGACGCACTAAATTGTAGCTTAGCATAACCCTTCAAAATTAAAATTAGTTTGTGTAATTTTGATTACAAAAAACTGGAAAATATTGTTGAAAAGAAATTAAATCATTCCCAGAAAATAAAATCATTAGCAATTTCTTCGCCATGCATTGCATTGCGATGGAAAGTGACATGCTGAGCGAAGCGTAGATTCGATCATATCAACGCAAATGGGCATGAAATCTTGGAATAGTAATTGCGTACTACATGCAAATATTTGAAATGAAATTTCAACAGCTAAAACTTGTAGTTTTAAACGAACTGTATCCGAGATATTACAATAAAAACACAATGTGACTACCAAGTTGCGGGAGTTTTAATTAAAAAAAGCACTGCACTGAGGTCTTTAATTATTTTATAGCATGGCTTTTTGGAAGAGAGTTTTTCGTAACGTTTACAATATGTATTATATATATGGATATTTATTTAAATATAAAAACTGAAAATATTAAATTTCACTCACATTTTGCAGCATAATTTCGTATGAACATTTAAGGTAGGTTCGATTGGCCGAGCATTCCAGTGTTAATAGTTGCGACGTACGCACACACTCGTCAAGGTATGTTCTAAAATGCATGCCTAAAAGTATGCTTCATATATTGTCAAAATACTCAGGAAAGACATTTGTATGCGGTGACTTACAGCGGCGTTTCTTCAAAATGCTTTTCCATTTCTTGACTGATTCGGCAAAATGATGTTGGACTTCTTTTTGAGAATGCCGGGAATTGAATGTTGACTGTTTTTAGTTTCAAACGTCACCGCAAAGTTTCCTCCCCGGTTAGAATTTTTAAAAGTTGAATATGGAACGTGTATATTTTTATAAAATCCGGTTGTTGGAATCCTTCTGTGTAAGGATTTTGTGTTTTATTGCTGAGATGGCAACTGCCGACAGACGGGTTGAGTCTAGATTCGGAAGCAAAGTGGAAAGTGTGTCTGCACGCTTCATTGCTGAATCACAGCTTACAATTTTAATGATTTTTTTATTGTGTTTACTTGATTAATTTACTGCAAACATTGCGTATCAATTGAGTTTGCATTTGCATGCACACAATCAAAATTCACCTGAAATGCTTATTTGTTATTGTTGATAACGTTTCACTGATTCCGATACATGAAGACGTATGTGAGGACGAACCTGATAGCTGGTGCAGACGAATTGATTGAATTCAACCGATGCCGAGTCTAAAAAATTCCATTAACACTTCAGTAGTCAACTGAGCGTCACAATTGATATACATATATCACAGATTGCGACTCTTGGGTAGCTGCATCGATAAGGGCTGCCACGAATGAGCCAAGCCAAATGTGTGGCAATGCGGCGATAGCACGAGCCGGTTTCGACATTCGGGGCATATATTCCATTTACATGTTTACATTCTAATCAGTTGTCTAGCAGTGACTGGCTTATGTTTTGATGGCTATAAGGTCCGAATTTGAATCACAGCGGCCCACTTGTGCTCAATTGGCGCGCCGGCACAAAGAAGGTTCAAAGCCCAGACTTCCGCAAGTCATAAATGCATTGTTTGAATGCAAGACCGATGTCAATTCTGAACGACATATTAGATCGTGATATTTATTTCAGCAAAGTGATTACGGCAGACCAACCAACATAATTGCACAATTGACAACCATTTAGCACTACAAAATGTCTAACGATATTAACTGTTAATACCTCACATTTTGTCTGTCCAGTAAAATGCCACTTGTGAAGCAAACTCCACGGCGATACCGATGCGATATTGTTGCCGATTATAGATAATCGACTCAGCGATCACCAACTGCGAATGATTCTACAATAAGTATTTAAGAAATAAGGCAACAATTGTACCATAAAAATCACGACAATAAAAAAAACGATGCCATAAAATTAACACTTTGCCGTACGTCGGCTATGAGGAAATTGCGTATGAAAAATGCTAATATTTGTGTTAATAATTTTCAGTTTAAAGTTGATTTAGTTGTAGGTGCGGGGTTTAAAAAAAAACCAAATGACTCATAACTACATATTTGCCAAATTAGTGTCATTTGTAGTCTCATTGGGGTAAGGCGGCTTAACACATCGACTTAGGTATGTAAAATAGTGTAGACAAATTTAAGTGGCACGACTGTGCGGTGGCAGCTTGATTGTTTGTTTGCCCAACCTACCATGTCGTGAGTGCGATTTCATAGATGCATGTATGTGTATGTAGTTGAAGCCAGACTCTGTGCGCAGTTTAACCCTTTCGACCCCAAAGTTGACTGAGAGCAACTTCACTTATTTGTCATCTTATAGCAAAAGCTAGGATGGGTTTAATTTAAGTAGGCACCAACAAATTAATATTTTTAGAAGTGAATCCAAAGCAAATCACAAAAATTTTACTGTTATCCCCAAAATAATATCCAATAATTTGCAGCCATATCAGGGAAAGTTTGTGTTCTAAGTCTACGAATTGGGCGCCTTTGATCAAAACCCTGTTTCTTTAATAATGGTTAATTAAAATCGAAAAGTGATAATTTTGTATTTTTCCATAAATATTAAATAATTTTTCTGTGATTAAAAAATATTGATACAAAATTTATCTAACCCGTTTTAAGCAAAAATTTTTCAAAAGTAAACTAGCTCTAAAACTCTAACAAAGAGACTTCAAATGTCGTGTGCACACTTAGGAAAGTGTTTCATGATTTAAATACCAAAAAGTAATATTGAGACACAGGGTAAAATTCGGGGTCGAAAGGGTTAAACCTTGAACGACATTGTTATATCCTCGGATAGTCAAGCAGCCATAAAAGCACTAATCTTTTATGAGACATTGGGCAAAATGGGTTCAACAACCAGGTCGAATGACAGAAATGAGAAGAGCGGACAGCCTGGCTAGGGACACTGCAGCCACAGCCCTTCGCGAATCAGAACCCTTCATTGGACACACACACTTCCTAGCACAGTCACTAAGACTCGAGGAAGGAACCAGGAATTCGGACCACTGAACTATGGTCCCAACGACCACATTTTCTGACCAAAATTTAAGTAGTAGGGATACAAATTTGAAATTGTAGGGGAATTCTTTGTAATGTGCGACCCCATGGCTTACTTATCGCCAATGTTACTATATAGGAAAAAGGGGTTTAAAGAGCTATGATCCAAGGAACCACCTCATTTGAATTTTTCGTAAATACGAATTTTACAGCCAATTTCTCAGTGTTAAAAATCGACACCCTAAAATTTTTTTAAGTAAAGTGCCCCCTAAAAAATCGTTAAAAACGTAGAAATCTCAAGTACAAATGCATGATTTAGAAAATGTATGCAAGATTATTGAATTTAATTTGAATTGAATAGAAAATGACCGAAAGCAACATGCAAATTGAATGGTAACGAATAAAACGGTAATTATATGGAAATTAATAAACAAAACAAAATCATGATAGGATTAGAGAAAAGTTGACTAAGAACACTTTAAATCCATTTTAATGACGATTCCGAGCAATAAAAAGTCATTTTACCGATATAGGATCACAAAAAAAGAAAGGTGGTGAAAAAAGAGGGGTGGCACTTTACAAATTTTGGTAATCATTGAATAAATATTCTTCTTTTACGATATGCTCTGAGATCATTTCGGATTATGAAAAGGCATTAAAAATTAAGTCCAACACTGATATTTAGTTTTTTATACGTACTTGATTTCTTTTTCACCGCAAGAAAAATCTTCAGTTTTTATTTTATTTTTTTTCTTAACCAAATTTGACACTTTTTTACCCAGACTGTGTTATTGCGTCTATTCCCTCAAAAACCACATTCAAATTGATGTTATATATACCTTAAATGACGCTAGGAATTTTTTTGCTTGGATTGCTGGACCGTCAAAATCGAGCAGGGGTGGCACATTACAAAGATTGGCACCTTACAAAGAATTCTCCTACATATAGGGAAAATTTGAGGTTTTCTGAAAAAATTAAAGGAATAAAAAAGCGGCCACGCCCTCTAATAACAAATGTCTCGGGTCTTAGGCAATCCTAAATCTTCATCAAAGGTTACATCTTCAAATGGAATGAATAAAGGCTCTGACTGAGGGAAGACCAGCTAAGGCAAATCACTGGACTTCTAACTGGGCACTGCAGGCTAAGAAAACACAAGCAGATACAGTCGTGTCTGGATATAGTGAACTAATTATTGCAAAGCCTGTTCACTGTATTGAGGTTGTTCACTATATCACGGTCAACATTTTTGTTTAAAAACTCGTTTTATTTGCTCAAAATACACTTTTTGTTTTTTGCTTGAAATTTTGTTTCTATATTTAGAGGCTCGATGTCAAAATTTGGGTGTTCACTATATCGAGGTATTCACTATATAGGGAGTTCACTATACCCAGACACGACTGTAATTGGTTTCGAATATGTAAGCGCCTGTAGACTCTGGGAATCAGCAGAGGAGACTCCTGAGCACATCATAATGCAATGTGATGCAGTATGTCACAGCAGAAGGCAATACCTGGGCCACATTGGCTTGTAGAAGAGAACATCATGCACCTAAGCCCCCGTAAGTAACTAAGCTTTAGTAGGCCGCCGGGTGCACAATAGATCAGTATAGGTCACAGCTCATCATTACTCCAATAACATCTATTCTATATAGTTGAAGCTTTAATTTGGTGTTTGAGTCCGGATTCGAAATCTTCAACACACTGAGTCACGGCATCGACGGCTTATTCACACTAAATACGTATGTGACAACTGATAAAACTGGCGCGACAACACGCTCAACCTTTCACCAAAAGCTTTATACGTTCATAGCGCATTAAACACCACTGAAGTTCTTAGAATTGTTGCATACTAGTAGATCGTAAACTCCAAAGAATGAATGAAAGAAACAAAGAAATTATACGTTAAGCGCATCGAAAGGTAGTTTTGACAGAATAATCACATTTCATCACTTTAATGCACTTTTATCTCGTCCGCAACACACAAACCTGTGAGCCTGCTAATGCTGATAGATTAATCCCTAAATTTCACTACCATCACTGTATGGCTCTCTCAGCGCGTGTCAATTCCCTCTAACTGCAAATTTTTCCATTTAGAATTAGAATTGGTAAGGGGTATATTGCACTGAGACCAGGATTGATCTATTGTGCCCCCTACAGTTGTTAGAGTACATCCCCTAGACCTACCGCCCTAATGAAACTTAGTAACTCGCGGGGGTCTAGGTGCTTGACGAAATTTTTCCATACTCTAAATTATTTTAATTAAATTGCTTGCTTTCGTAGTGCTAATCAAGGTGGAACAAAAAATCTCCATAGCAAAAATTGGACGCCGCAATTATGTTGCTCGCATAAATTCCATTGCTAACAAATTGCAAGCCGGCATTGCCTCTCCCGTCTCTCACGCATATTATCGATGTTACACTGGTATTGAAAAAGCAAATTTTCAAGTTTTCCATTACCTATTTGGCAAATAACTCGACATTTTATTCAGTTGAGTGTTCATATCTGCTATTCGTGCACTTGATACCAGACAAATAGTAGTGTCCTTTACTACATACATACTTTTTTGCATGTAATAATCAAGTATAAGAAATTATTTGCAGATTAACTTTCCAAACTTCTGTTTTCAATTGACATTTTCAAGTTTTTAGTGCCGCTACAATTACCATTTCTTCCATTCAACTTAAAGCTATTCACAATTCTTTAGTTAAGTCGAAAGAAATATCGTTTACATTCCCAAAATCGTGATTGCTGCCGCCAATGAAAAGATCAACTCTTAGTTTTTACATTTTTAAAAATAGTAAACAAACTTTATTGGTTTAATTTTCATTCTTGCTTTACATTGTTTGCTTCTCAATGTATGCATGTTTGTTTGTTTGTTTGTTTATGTGCTGATAGTTAACCGGTATGTAGTTACGTCTCAAAATGTTTGTCAGTTTTCTATGACTTATGTACAAATTACAATAGTGCATGCTAGATTTGTTTTGCTTCTTCCTCTTTTAGTTTACTTTAAGATTAGACAGTTTTACGATACATATTTTTCCGTATTTTGCAGTTGTCGACTAAGGATGCAAGCACGGAGCATTGCTTTCTTGTGAGAATGTGTCACGTTGCTGCTGCTGCAACACCGTAAATTGCTGAATTCATTGTATACATACGTGCACACAACTTATTATTAGATTGTATTGATAATCGCAATTTTTCGGCTTCCTATCGTTTGCAGTTTATTAATTTGTAATTTTACGTATAGTTCCTGTGTGTCTGTCATACAATCAAGTTATTAAATGGAATCATTTTGATTTACCCAAGTTTATCAATCCGCGTACAAACGGTGTCCCTGCCAAAATGCTGCAATTCTGTTTTCATAAAGGAAGAAAGGAATTCTGCTCTCGGTGCCGCCTTGTGATCGTACCACAACTCGACGTCAACTCAATGTCGAATGTTGGTGTATTTGCATTGAAATTTAAGTAGCTGCATCAACTTTCTACTTCTCTCTTCCTTGTCTAAACTAACACTCTATCGCTTATACATTTAGTTGTGAAGTTATGCGACAAGTAATTAAAAAAGTTTAAATAAAACAAAAGAAACAAAAAAGGAACTAATGCAATTTATATCTCCTGGATTTCTCTTTGTAGCTTACGAAGGATAACGTTGTAGAATGTTTAGCATACTATGTGGCAGCTAGTCCTAGTTTATTTCTTCTTATTTTTGGCATTTTTGCCTTCGGCATTGTTCTCCACCTTTTGCTTCTTCTTCGGATGTGCCTCCTCCTCCTCCTCTTCGCCGGTTTCCTCGTCGGTCTCCTCGGTGTCCATGTCTACCACATCGTCCTTGATGTTTTGGCCCAAAATGTAGACGGGTCCATTGCCTTTGATCAGTTTGAATGTGACCGCCGTCTCGAAAAATTCCAGGTCGGGATTCACAACTCGCGTCTCGCCCGCCTTCAACACCGCAATAGGAATTCTCATCGAGTCTTTGAATGTGTAAACCTGCAATAGCAAAAAAAATACAAAACCAATGAGAAAACGGTAACCGGCAAATCAAATTTGTATTCGCATCAATGAGCTTGTCTGACAACATTTTTCAATTTCGCAAATGAAGATTAAAACCGAAGCACTGCGCCACACAGAACACAATCGATCAATTTGTACTATTTCAAGCACTTAATTAACAAAACTATTGCTCTATTAAACTGCTATCTGCCGCATACAGGCAATTCTCACACTTGTGATTACCAAGCCATATGTATCTAAGTATAAGGCGGAACTAGCACGACAGTGCTTGCTTGTTGACAGTGAAATCTGCAAAAAGCTTTCCACAGCACTTCAGATTGCGATCGAACAGCACACTCAAGTGGAACGTCACAGCACTAGACAGTGTCATTGCAGGACGTGTGGTGAAGACGACAGCCTAACAGTGACGTTCCCGCACAACTGTAGTTGTAGTAGTTCCGAAATCGAAACAACTAAACACACGCAGATACTGCGATTTGAACGTTGTCAATTGATCAACGTTTTTCTAATTAACTGCATAAGTCTTGTGCTGTAGACGATTAATAACCAGTTAAAAAATTTCCGTTAGCCATTGCGATTGCAGCCCTCGGCGCTGCGTACGAGTGTCTGATTCTACACAAACAAGTTAAAGTGCTCCAATCAGTCTTAGGCGACTTATTTCTACGCTGCACCCGACACCCATTTCAAATTTGCCAAAATTACAACATTGAAAATAGGCAATTAGCCATTCAAATCAGACGATAAAATGCCAAAGGTCAATGAGTATATCAGCTGAGAACAGAGAAGAATAGCCAACTCAACAAGTGAATACATCCTGACTCATTAGTGCTAGAAAAAGATAAACATTGAAAAATCACTGAATTCTACAAAATGTGCTTGAAACATCTCGTGTCAGCACTCATTGGAGTGCTTTCTAAATAGCCAAATGCAGAATTTATAATTAAATTTATTTCCACTATCAGCGTAATCAAACAAGTTTCTGAATGGCCATGCAGAAACTTTGGCAAAAAAAATCGCGACTGATTTTCACTGACAGTTTCTACGACTCCTAGTTTGCAAAACATTAGCCACATGTTCACATATTTGCCCCTAACTAGAACAAAAACACTGGATGCTATTTGAAATATTTGTTAATCGAAAAATAACTGCACAATGTCACACGACTTTTCATCTTTTGAAGTTAGGCAAAAATCTTTGGTTCAAAGATGGAAACAGAATAAACCTGAATGGTTCTCAGATCACTGCAGCGTTTTTCAAGCAAACAATTTTGTGATAAGAAAAAGAAAAGACGTCCGGAGTGGATTTGTTTACATCTTCTCTGATAGCCAAGCGACATGCAGGCACTCAAACTTTTTCTTATGAAGTATCTAGTAATATAGTTTAATGTTTAATTTTTTTAGTTGGGGGTTTGGCATAAAAGCACTCAATAACCCCCATAAGAATTAGATAATACACTGAGACCATGTTTGATCTGTTGTGCTCCCTTCTTACTGTTGGAAGACGCCCACTAGTCCCACACCACAACCCAACCTAATCCTATAGTTAAATCAAATTTATTTAGTGTGCAGTGAGTTGCCAGTTGGATCTCATTATCGACGAATGTAGATGGCAACGAATCGGCTAAATAGCTCGCTCGAGTGGAGTCCACATTAAGTTAACATCCTGAACGGTTGGTGTTGCCTTTAAGCGCGAGGCTGAGTCGGATACAGGACTACTTTCTTTCGAGCGGAGTCTTCATAACTGAAGAGTGGCTCAGTAAATCTGACTCCCCTAGAACCAATGATTTTTTACTGAATTGAGTGAATTGGATATTCACTATAATTCCTTTTGCCCAATCGACAGGGAAGAAAACGAGTGCGAAACCAAAATTTCCTTCAATTGAGCTTTTTTGAATGTTTATCGGCTAAAGGCCCAGTTGTCAGTGTCGCGATCATTGTTTTTATGTAATAAATTTTATGGTATGAATCTCTAAACAAAATATATATATAAATAAAATTAAATGTTTATATAGGAAATTTTTATATTTTGGTAAAAGAGAAAAGCACAAACGCCAAAGTTGTGTCCCAATGTAGGGGACAAGCAAACGTTCCGCCTCCCAAAAAAATATCAATTCTTTTAAAATAGTAGCCGAGAGAACTTTTTCGTCGTTAACGCTACAATTTCAGTACTAACCATAGTTGTTAATGCAGATACAAAAACAACTATATACACTTCAAAGTCGTAAATTTCTAGATAATACAAATTTCAGTATGCTTTCACGTGTTAAAAGTTCAACTTTCGACTTTAATGTGTACTTACTTACTAATTACATCAAAATTTATTTGAATAGAGTTTTAAATTTCTATCAAAATTATCGATGCTATCTGCGAAATAGTCCAAGTAAAATGGACAATACTGATAAGATGCCAGACACACACTGCGCCTTCATTCACGGGACAATTAAAACGTTTGCCCAACATTAAAGCATCTAATCGAATATCACCGATAGATAATTATCAGCAGTGTAAAGTGGAAGGCAAGTCACAAATCAAGCACAACGAGATACTGCACACTGGCGCAATATCGCACAGGCATGATTTCCCTAAAAATCAAATTCAACGCTCCCACACGCCACATTCGAATTTGTGCGCTCGTCGCGGCAGCACTGGAAAGTCGGAAGCAGCCACAGTCACGGTCAACAGTGCGTGAAAATTAACATTGTCTCCAATTGACGTGTCTTAAATACTCCGTTCGAAGTTAACCGAACCGAACAAAACAGCGTTTTGCGACCGCAGCCAAGAACATACAAACGCGTTCCTCACAATGACGGCTTTCGAAGGTGCGAATTACCAAGCAAACAGCAGAAAATATTCGTGCGTAGATTTTAAAACCACCGTTTAACTAGTCTGTGTTGACTTTATGAAGTGCAATGGTTCAATCATTACAAATACACATTGATTTTGAAAATGCCAAAAGTAAAAATTTCCGCAAAGTACTTTAACAACAGAATCGAGTGTGGGGCAAGCAAAGCAAACTTTTAGTTGATTCAAATGGAGGCAGGTGTGCCGCCAAGACGTGACATTAATCTGTGTTTTGTGGCAGTGATAATCACGTGCAGCGTGCACTAAGCTACAGTGTGAACACAACGACCTCTGATTGGAGTAAAAACAACACAAGCGGTTGTTTGCGAAGACGCCACATAACTGTTGATAGCATTTCACATAGTTTCGAGTGGCGCTTTGTGGGGCGAATTCCGATTATACTTTGCTCAATTGCGACCAGAGCATTAGATCTCCCGGTTGCGTGCCTGGAATTACTGCGATTTTGTAAAAAGTTAATTATATTAATTAAGAGCTTTAATTGTCGACAAGCAGTGCTCGAATAAATTAATTCAATTGTTTTGTTGCAATCAGTTGTTGAGTGTATTTTGGCAGAAAATTCCCCGAATGTAGATAAAAGCGCACACTCGTAGGGCAAATGAGTCGGATTTTGAATCCTCATTAGAAATGCGCTGGGCCAATACGTATTAAAAATACAAAATACTACTCATTTAGAGTCCAAATTTATATTCTTCTTGATTTATTCTTCAAAAACAGCTGTGAATTTGTTCTGCAACCGATTTGATATGAAATTTTAAAAAGTGTGCTCAGTGTTGTTGGCAAATATTTGAAATGACATGCATTTGCCTAAATATTTGCACGTTATCGCGAATTCCGCTATAGATTTTAATAAAATGTCGCAAAATATTTCAATTTCATAAGCTGAAGAATGCTGTTCAAATCTATGAACGCAAAAATAAAATTGACAATAGATTCAAGGAGAACCCAGTAAAGAATATGTATTAAAAATTTTAAATAATAGAATTGGACCAATTCTTGACGATTAATTCGTCAGCTTTTTCTACTTCTACAGCTTTTTCAATATCAGCTTTTTCGACTCTAATTTTAATTTAGTTTATGCATAATTTCTCGACTTTGTGCATAAAACTTTCCAATACCTTTGAACCGTTTAAATTGTAGCACATAAATAATAAAGTTTCAGTAATTAACATTACGCCCCAAATGATTCTACGGCGCAAAACGTATGTGCGAGTTTTCTTCTGTTAATATTTAACATTTTAATCGGTAAGAGTACGTCGGGGCACTTATCGCTAAATTTAAAAATACTGCAAAAGTAAAATATTTACTTTTCTCGAGTGTACAACAATGCTCTCAGTTGTGGTAGTAACAAACAGGTACAAACGGTTTGAAAGCTATAAGTTACCCCAAACGAATATAACGTGGTTTTAATTTGGCTGATTGTCCATTGAAGGATTAAATTTCACATTGTGGTGACTCATTTTCTGTGTAACATTGCAATTATGTGCCACACACCGAATACCAACAAATTCGCATTTTATTCAGGGATCGTAACAGTTATAAGTTTTATTATAAAAATCAATGTTTAAGAATTATTTTTTTACTTTTACTTAATGACTCAACAAATAACAATTATTTTTTATTTATATTTTAAAAATCATATAACAATTATTTTTGATTTTTTTCTTATTAGTCCACAAATAACGGTTTTTTCGATTTTTATTTTAGTTGTCCTATGATAAAAATTATTGGTGACTTTTATTTAAAAAAGTCATCAATAAAAATCATTCAGTGACTTTTATTTTTTAAGTCATCAATAAAAATCAGCCAGTGACTTTTATTTTTTAAGTCATCAATAAAAATCATTCAGTGACTTTTAATAATAAAAGTCATCTGTAAAAATCATTCAATGACTTTTATTTTTAAGTCGCAATATAAAAGTAATTTTTATTAATCGGACTTCTGGATTCATTAAATATCTAAATGTATATATATTCCTGATCGGCTTAACAAGACCTGTCCTGACAATTCTGGTTCCTGGAAGAATCATAACTTTTGCATGCATTAATGAAAATGACTTTTATATTGCGACTTGAAAAATAAAAGTCACTGAATGATTTTTATTGATGACTTTTATAAATAAAAGTCACTGAATGATTTTTATTGACTTAAAAAATAGAAGTCACTGCATGATTTTTATTGATGACTTTTTTAAATAAAAGTAACCAATAATTGTTATCTTAGGACAACTTAAATAAAAATTATACTTATATGAAATAAAATCAGAAATAATTGTTATTAAAGGATTTTTAAAATATAAATAAAAAATAATTCTTATTTTTAAATTTTTCCATAAAAATTACAAAAAAAAATTTAATGCCAAGTTTGATTCTCCGTGGGAAAAGATATGTATTGCTATTTTTCATTTATTTGTATGACTTTTCCTTCATAGTAAATTTTTCAAATATATTTTTCACAAATAACTGTTGTTGTCGGTCCCTGCTTTTATTAAACAATAAAAATTAAAAAACTGGAAATATCACACATTCAAGCGTTGTAAAAATTTTGGGCGTTCAAATATATTTAAGCATTGTATTAAATAGTACATTACTTTGCAGATGATATATACCATGAAGAACTGCCCAATGTCTGTGCAGCGGTGACGAACAAAGCCAAGAAATGCTGCACCACGGATGCCGTCAAAAGCTTCCTGCCCATATTGGAGTGGTTACCGAAGTACCGATGGTCCTTTGTGGTTCAGGATTTTGTGGCCGGCCTAACTGTGGGACTGACAGCAATACCTCAGGCAATCGCCTACGGCATAGTAGCCGGCCTAACGCCACAGTACGGCCTGTACTCGGCATTCATGGGCTGTTTCGTGTACATAATCTTTGGCACATGCAAAGATATCACAGTTGGTATGCGCACATTTTAAACATTTTCAAACTCAAACTTATACGAGATACTGATGGCAATCGTGTTGTGCATGCTTAGGACCGACGGCCATCATGTCACTCATGGTGCAGACACATGTCTCCGGTAGCGCAGACTATGCGGTACTGGCGTGCTTTCTATCTGGCTGCATCATTCTAGTAATGGGTTTGCTAAATCTGGGAGTGCTCGTGCAGTTCATATCCATACCAGTAACAACGGGTTTCACCACGGCCGCAGCCATCACCATAGGCAGTGGACAAATCAACAGCCTGTTTGGCATAAAAAGTGAGCAACGGCAAACTAATTGACTGACTGATCAATGCTCATTTCGAATGGACTTTGTTTAATTCCCTCAGGTTCCTCCAATGCATTTTTTGCATCTTGGCGCACATTCTTCACACACATCACTGAAGCGCGTTGCAACGATGCCATTCTGGGTGTTTGTACGCTAATCTTTCTGCTGCTAATAAGAGTAAGTCGCAACATTTGCTCAATAAAACCCTAACAAAAAATACTCTGTCGTCTCATGTGTCTGTAGAAAGTGAAGGACATCAAAGGCTCATACAAACTGCTCACCATGTATATTTCACTGTCGCGCAATGCCTTAGCGGTTATTATTGGCATTTTGCTTTGCTACTTGCTAAGTCACGACGGCTGGCTGCCGTTTCAGGTGAGCGGTAAAATCATGCCGGGCCTGCCGCCCTTCAAACCGCCGCCTTTCAGTACAGAGCTAAACGGCACCACAGTTGGATTCAGCGAAATGGTGCAGCAATTGGGCCCCTCCCTGGTGTCCATACCGTTGATCTCGGTGCTGGAGAGTATTGCTGTGGCCAAAGCCTTTTGTAAGTGCTTCAAGCTTAGTTCAAAATCACTATTCTGTATCTTTGTCATTTGAATTATGACTTTCTTTCACGCAACAGGCAAAGGCAAAATTGTGAGTGCATCACAGGAAATGATTGCACTTGGCTTCGCCAACTTGGCGAGCAGCTTCGTCTTGTCTATGCCCATTACTGGCTCGTTTACGCGCACGGCCATCAATAATGCCAGCGGAGTGAAAACCACGCTCGGCGGCGCTGTGACCGGAGTCTTGGTGCTGATGGCTTTGGCATTTCTCACCAAAACTTTCTACTACATTCCAAAAACCACACTGGCAGCAATCATTATCGCCGCCATGATATTCATGGTGGAATACGACATTATTCTGGAAATCTGGCGCTCGAAAAGTTAGTTCAATTCCTTTCCTCTAAGACTATTCACCTGACGTACGGTTTATTGGGTGTTTTACAGAAATTGACATGATACCTTTCCTGGTAACTGTGGTGTGCAGCCTTTTCTGGAGCTTGGAATACGGCATAGTGTGTGGTATTTTCGTCAACATGTTATTTATTCTATACAAAAGTGCGAGGCCGAAAATATTCGTTACCAAGGAAAAGGTAAAGCCACATCTTAACAATGTACGAAGAAAAAATGTGAGTGAAATTTGTATGTTCCAGTTGAATGACCTCGAAGTGGGTGTAGTGGACGCGCAGGAAAATCTGGGCTATTCGGCCGCCGAGTATCTCAAGGCCACAGTGGTCGAATTCGTAACCACGCAAGAGCACCACATCAAGCTGGTCATCATTAAAGGCGAGGCAATCCATTCAATTGACTCGACCGTGGGACTGGTAAGCGACTAAAACGGCAGCGATTGCGAATCGTGTTCATAAGGAGTAATCTAACATCAATCTGCACACTTGTAGAATATTCTCTCGTTGAAAGAAGACTTGGCTTTGCTCGACTGTGAGCTCATATGCTGGAATTGGACAATTCCAGCGGCTGGTGTGATTTGCCGTCTGCACCGTGAGGCGCGCAGCATGTTTAAATTCACAAAAACGCTGCAGGAGGTCATCCCCGAAGACATGCAGAACAGAAGGTGCGTCGATAGTGACGCTATAGTGGTGCGGTTATAGTCGGCCAACTACCGATAACATTGTGTATTATCTCAGTGCAAATATAGGGTTAAATGTTAATGTTAAGTTTGATCATTGCCTCATATTGGGTAGACGATAATTTGGAAAATTGCAATGTTAGAGATATTAAACCATATATTAATTAAAAGTGTAAGTTGAAGCCATTTAATCATTTCGGTTGACATACGTAATTGCTTCGAATTCATCAATGATTATGAAACAATTTGTAGGTTGTAGTTTATTGAAGATTACAAAAAATTTATTGCAGACGACAATCAATATTTGAACAAATAAAATTTAATAACCAAAATAAATCCCTAATTGCTGAATATAAGTACTGATTGCATTCGGTAAAGGTAATTTTAAAGTTTCAACTGCTGCCAATCAGATTTCATTATTTGTATGGCCAAACGCACATCAGTTTTGAGTGTGCATAAAAATTAAATTTGGGGGTATAAATTGCCACGTTGGGAATACGAATGCTTTGGAATTGACCATGATGAGCACATACAATCAATAGGGTAAGTAAACAATTAGACGAGATCGAGCCGGATGGTAAAAGCAGCGCAGGTTAGACGATTAAAACCTCATAAATAGGTACAGATATAACTATGCACGCATGTATGGGAACGATCTGATATTTAAAACTCGTTTATAGAAGTCTTCATTTCAAAACAATTGTGAAATGTGTGAAAAACTATATATTCATAAAATTAACATCAACGGAGAGTGGGCATGCAGATAAACATGAAGTATATTTTTTGTGCCACGTGTGCAGAAGCACTTCGTACGCCATTTATTATTAAAATCCTTGTTAAACATACTTTGACTGTCAGGTCATTCAATTTGAAATGTTAATAGGCACACAGAAAACCAAACTCCACTCATGTGGCTCCACGGAAATTATTTATGTTTTGTTTAACTTTTGACATTCACGTTTGACGATCCGAGTATCCTGACTGTGTTATTAAATGTACTGCTCGGGATGGTTTTTGGTCAATTTAGAAAGAAATTCGGCAAGTAGTTCATGTTGGGATATTGTGGTATACCAATTTTTTTATATTATTATATTATATTTTTCTATATCGCAAATTGAATATTTCAAGTCTTGGCTTTTAAACAAACTAACTGCAAAAGGCATCTGATAAAAATGTTCAGGGATATTCTTGAACATTTGTAAAAGCTCATAAATAGCCCATTGTAAAAATTGGCGGGTAATGTGGTATCCTACAAGCAAGCTAAAGTTATTCCTATTTTATTAATCCTTACAGTCACAATTACATTTCTCGTGCTTTTAGCGTGCCATTTGCGATTTTTTTCTTATTCCGACCTATTTAGTACTGGAAGATGGTATACCAGATTACCCTCCACGACCTATACATTACCCGAACTTGACTTCTTTTGAAATAATTATAAAATCAATTAATATCTATTAAAGCAGTTATTCGTATATGCTAAATTTTAAACAACACATTTATGGTGTTCACAGTTCAGCGGTATCTAGCATGTTAAATTTCCCACCTGGCAATTTTCCCGAATTTTCCCATATGGTATCCCAATTGTTTTTGCTTTGTATGAAAAACACAGATACCGGTAGTTTCAAAATTTGCCGCACTGCTGAGCATGTTTATTGAAATAGTCAAAAAACAAAGTCAAAGTAATTTTTTGACACTATCTCCGGAGCGAATTTTTTGAGTACTTTATGCCACTATCGGGACGATTTCTTTATTTGATGTTCAACGTTTGTTTGCCATTTGAGCGAGGCATTTTTATTTTGAAAATTTTTCCACAATTGTTTGAAAGATATACAATGGGTTGCTCACAGTTAGATCGTTTTTTTTTTAGGGAAAATTGCCCGAAATAAATTTTCCCGCAAACTATTCACAGTTTAATTTAATTTAATTATATTTAATTTTAATTTTCATATTTAATTTTAATTTAAATCAAAAATTAAAATGTATTCTTTTTGTGGCTTAAAGCAAACTTTTTCGATTTTTAACTGACCAAAAGCATTACTTGCTATGCAAGATTCTTTACTATTGCAGTGCATTGTCAACATTTCATTGTGGTTCTGTTGTCTGGATGCCTGTAGTTTCCGAGGAAAAGTGCTATACGACATTACCCGATCAAACCACCATACCCGAAGTCACCCTACTTAGCCACATTCGGACATCATAATGAAATGTTTAAATTACCAAACGCATGTAATGATTAATCGACAAAATTAGTTCGTTTAACTGAAACTTCGCATAAAAATTCGGTCAAGTGAAAGAAAACTTGGGTGCAAAACATAAATTTACACCATTTCAATAATTTAAAATTTGGCCCTCCTATTATTTGGCCGTTTAAATCCCTGATAAGTGGATCAGCTGATTTTGTTAGTTGGCGCGTTTGGCTTTTGAAATTGCAACATTAGAAAATTTAGAATGGAATTTAAGAATAAGAATGTATTTTCTTGCCATTCTTCCGAAATACGCTTAATTGAAAGGATTTCTCCTAAATGACAACACTGACTAACTGCAACTAAAAGGCAGGAAAAATCGACTTTCCGCTAAGCGGACTCGACTGTACTGCTTTCGAATACCCTAATGTCAACCCAATTGTTTTAATTGCCAACATTCCGTGATACTTTTATATCTTATAAATGTACTTTTAGAAAAACGCGTGACCATTAATACAACGAAACTTCCATCCCACTTTTTCGCGGGAAACTGCAATACCTTTGACAGCAGCTACTTGTGCCATTATACTCACAAAATGCTTAATTTAATGTATTTCCCCATCGCACACTTTGCACAGCAAAGCAGTCTTTTGCAATTTCGCGGAAGTGGGAACAATTACCTGCGATAAGCAAATTCTACGTAACGACGTATACACAGCGCACCCACGCATGTGCGTATAAGCACACGCGTTTTTCTCTACATGGCAAACCGGTAGCCTGCAAAAGCACCCGTTGGCGCAATTTAACCCCCAACTCCACATATTTTCCATATTGCCCGTACACCTCAGCCATTCATACCTCGACTACGTTGAATTCATCCTCCTTCGCCTCGGCACCTAACAGAATTTGTTTGATGATCAGTCGCTGGCCGCGGGGAAAGTCTTCGTCGTTGGATAGCACATCCCATGACACTGTGCTGTCCTGGCCAGTAAGCGTGACACCTGGTCGAAGAAAGGAGAACTTGTTAGCAATTGCTGACACAAACCGGACCGAATAACAGAAGCTATCTGGACAATTGCGCCCGGAATGCTACTGTAGTTCCATACTGGCGGCAATCGCTACCGACGCCGCCATTTTCAACTCGTGAATTTCCACGGCTGGCGCCAATGGGCACATGCAAATAACTTCAGCAGACCGCTCGCCAGCTTGTTTCACTTGATATTTACCATAAAAGGATTCGTCCGACATTGTGATTGTTCAGAAATCTTTTGATTATTTCCACTCAAATTCACGCTGCGAATTTATGCAGAAAAAACCCCGATCGGCGGTTGTGTAAATCGAACGAACGAGCGAGCAAAAAGGAAAGTGCGAAGGAAGCCGGCACGGGGGAAGAAAAATTCGAAAAAAATCGCCGATCCGCTTTGATGGCTTCTTCCGAAAAGAATTTGCTACCAAGTGAAATGTCAATCAGCACCAGTGATGCCAAAGTCGAGTAAATACATTCACGCAGTGGCACCATGCCGGGTTCAGACAGTTTTCAATCAAATAATGCATTACTTGCAGTTCTCCTTCATCAGATATATCCTCACGATTTACAGCTCCCATACTTCAGATATTGCTTGGCATTATACTCATCTTCACGATTTCCTAGGATTCTTCAGTTCAAGTAAAAATTCTGTTTGAACAAAGTCTTTCACGTTTCTATTCGAGTAACCCAATCTCACTGATGAACAACGACGATAATTTCTTATTAATTGTGTTGCAAATTCTTGTTCATGATTAATCTTCACGTAGTTGTATTTATTTAAGATTTTTGATACTTATATTTGCACACATAAGTATATATTGTAATCAATATTATGTACTTAAAGTAATATTAATAAACCATTATTATTAGACTGTTTCCCGTGACCTTACACTGTTATAATTTAATTGAAAATAATTTTACTCCACTCAGATTTTAATCAATCAACTGTCGATTTTCAAATAGCTGGGACCTACGTACCGAATTGTATTTGACCGGGAGTACATTTTCCAGGTTTGAATTTAATAAGCTCAGAGTTCTTTTTTTCCTGTTACTTCGTCCTAGAATATTTTGAAAAACTCACTAGCAAATATGAGTCTTGGTACTCTCATTATGTTTCTGTGTTTATACAAATCCAATTCAATTTTAACGCATGCAGAGATAGACAATTTTTTTTTTGGATTTTGATTTTGAAAAAAATTTTCTAATATAAATCTTGTGTGAGGAACATCTCTCATCATGTTGGTCGGCCAAGGCACATAATGGAGCAAAAGAAAATTGGCGAACCCTCGTTAAAGAAAAATACAAATAATTGTTTCATATACTGAAAGCGTGAATCGAAGTTAATTTTCAAAATTTGTATCAAAATTGCTCAATCAGTTTTTAACCAATTTACACGATAAATTTATTTCTTTATGTACAAAATGAACTACATTATATGTGTAAGTTATAATCGAAAAACATAAAATCGATGGAAACTGATTATAAGTTTGCAGAATATTTTGGTTGCTTTTCACTTTGCTCAATTGAGGTGAAGTTCACACTCCGAAGCAGATTGATTGCCCACACCATTGTGTGCAAAGTCAGGAGGCCATTCTAATTCTAAATATTTACATTATTTCATTGAATTCCCGTTGTAGTGTTTGCCGTGTTTTGGCTGGTTTGAAGTACGAGGTCTAAATATACTCGAATGTCGATATTTCTGTACCCACTCTTTAGGCCGCAGGCAACTCTATCGCATCGATAACACACCTCTGACAATTTGACATTTTCAATTGACAGTTTTGCTGTCAAATTTGAGGTTATCTTTTTTTGACGGTAGCTGTTGGATTTCGACAAATTTGCACGATACTTGATTTGTGGTAATGGAAATGAATTTATAAAAAAAGAAATTCGTGCTGTGACGTTGATGCAGCAAGCTGTGGCGAATTTGGCCAGTTTCCGCAGTTAGCACGCGAATTGAAGGAGTGTTAATTAATTCGGGTTTTTCTTTTTGCAGATTTTTCGTAGCGCCGCACGAGAATTACATAACTGTCAAAGAACCTCTTCGCCAAAATGTCGCAGGCTCCAGTCCGTGTTGCACCTCTCATCAAGTTCGGCCGGTGGTCGCTGCTGATCGTCGGTATCGGCTACGGCGCCTTCCACCAGAACAGGCTTTCGAAGAAGGAGGCAAAGGTGCGGGAAATTGAGGCGGCGCAAAAGAAGATTCGCGACGCACAATTGGCCGAGGAGAAGAAACGAAACGCCGAGGCTGAGGCTCAAGCATTGGCGCAATTGTCTAAACCATCGCATTAGACATGCCGGGGGAGCCATTCTGGATTCTATGCTAAATAATATACAATTCAAACACCATGATACCAATTAGAACAGGTCGAACAACAACAACAACATCAATAGCCATCAGAATTGTGTGAGCGTGAGGCGCTGGTGTTGCAGCAGTAGCAGCGTCTCCCAATCGTCAAGTTGCGTTTCGTAATTATCATTTGGTGTGGGAGAACTGATGCTATGCATTGTATACACTGCAATAAAAATATAAACAAGTGATTTTCGATTGATTTACAATTATTTCCATTGAGCTTGGCGGCAAGAATAAAGTTGCGATTTTAACAATTCCCACACATTGCACAGTGTCAATTATGTGGGCTTATAAAAGGGATCGCACGGTTTGTGGCAGTGGATTTGAAAAAATTATGTTAAGCTGAAGGACGTGTGTGAGAAATGCTGCGTTTCTTATATACTGCAATTGAAGAAGAGTAACGTTCGAAATGGCAGCAGGAAAATTGTGATTGCATTTTGTGTAACTAAACTATTTGGTTTTTTGTCATGAATCGCACTATGCTTGACTTGGTTTGCCAATTTCAAACTACAATCGCATTGGTATTCATCATTATTGGTAAACGGCCAACCCATATCGAGTCTTCCAGTTCAATGCTTCCGCTTTGTTCATTCATAACCTTGAACAACCGTTACTAGTTAATATTGGTTTACCTTCCGTGCATTACCCTGCAAAGTCAAAGAGGTTAATTAATTAGATTTTATCTTTTCGTTATAGTCTTTACTGCAGCTGCTAAGTTTTTTGCTAAAATATGTAAATACGGGCCTATCTCATAGTTTTTAGACCGAAGTAGTAGATACATACTGAAGGCCATACTGTTGGCCTAATCGCTTAGTTCTCTACTACCTTCTTTGATATCAATCTTTAATTAAGAACTTTTCTTTCAATTACTGTATTCAAAGAATAGGGCCATTTGGTGATCATAAACTCGCCTTAGACCAACAACAGTCAATGCAGATTTCTGTTTTTGAGCCAAACATTTTAAATCAGAATTGACTGCCACCCAAAATAAATAGTTACAATTTCTACACTTTCAATTGACCCCAATGCCGTCCCGTTTGTAAACATTTATTCTTGATTTTATTGCATAACTGTTTTTCACAGTATACGAAATCAATCACACGCACAAAAAAATTATGCTCAGTCTTTGTTTCGCCCTGTGCCGCTAGCGACACACCCTGTGTAAGAAGTCAGCTGTTCACCGCATTTGATTTGTTGGTAAACAAAAGATTTTCTCATCACTGAATACCCGCGAAAACGTATTTGCTGAAGTTTGTTTGATCAATAAAATGCTGCATTTTGGTGACACAGTGTGCTGGTTGGCTCAACGCTTGCGTCATTGCTGAGAACGCGACTAGGTGAATGGAAGATTCCGTCGAAGCAAAAACGAGTAAAGAATCGTCTGCTGCCGCGGCGGCCATATGCAGAACGAAAGCGTTGCTGTTGCAGGAGTGCTCGGAGCACGACATTCGGGTATTGAAGGACGCAGCCGCGAAGGTGCTAGAACACCCAGGTAAAAGCTTTGCACTTGCAGAAATTGTAGTGTTCAAAACAACAACTTTTGTCATTATAGTGTCCGCTCTACTGAGACAGCCGTGGTTGCGGAAGTGGTCACGCATTTCCACCGGCTGTGCTGCTGTGGATCGCTGCCTGCGCGGCGGCATAGTGACGCGCGGTATTACGGAAATCTGCGGCGCTGCGGGCGTGGGCAAGACGCAACTGCTGCTGCAATTGTCGCTGACGGTGCAATTGCCCGAGCAGCTGGGCGGACTGGGCAAAGGTGTGGCTTTCATTTGCACAGAAGACGCCTTTCCCTCGAAGCGACTATTTCACTTGGCGAAGGTGTTTGCACGACGCTTTCCCGATCACGACATAAACTACATGGGTAACATTTACATTGAACATGTGCTCGAGGGGGTAAGGCAAAGTGCGATGGCTTGTTCGGTCTGTGCTTGATTGCGTCCTTAATTGCAGGATGACTTGCTGAAATGCGTGGGCGAACGTTTGGGTAAGCTGATGGCGTCGCTGAGCATTGGGCTCATTATAATCGATTCGGTTGCGGCGGTTTTTCGCGTCTACACGGATTACATACAGCGAGCGCGTGATATGCGCAAATTGGCCAATCATTTGCTGCACTATGCGGACAAGTACAACTGTGCGGTCGTCTGCGTCAACCAGGTAAATGGGCGGCGCATACTTGTGTACTTGACTTACAATGCGATTGCATGCTTTGCAGGTGACCACAGTTAGCGATAAGGACAACGAAGTGCCTTGCTTGGGTTTGGCCTGGGCGCACTTGGGACGCACGCGCATCAAACTGTCAAAAGTGCCCAAGGAAGTGAAGATTGAGCAGCAGATGGTGATTGCCAGAAGGTTCGAAATCATGTACTCACCGGACACACCGAACGATTTCGCCGAGTTTATCATCACTGCCGATGGTGTGGAGGACGTGCCTTCGCATCGGTGACGGTCGAAACGAATCGCTTTCAAACTAAACAAATAATCGAAAGGGATTGGCCATACACACGTTTATAATTAGTTAATGCAATGCAATTTTTATTCTCTTGTATGTAGTAGTTAAGCTTATAACTCCATTCGATTTTGTACATTCAATAAATAATTGTTTAGTTATTTAATACATACTTGTAATGCACGAAGTATACTTCGAGCATGTGCTCGCTTACATATAACGTATACGTACGTACATAAACTTAGCGTAAAATCTTGAACTGGCTGAAATGGTTTGAGCTTAAGCATCGTTGCTGAATTTGTCAATTTTTTTGCAAGTGTAGCCGCGAATTTCGGTCCTGCTAAATTTTCTGGTATTCACCTACAGGTTGCACAAACGGTTATCTAGCATGTATGTAGTTTTAAAAATTTCCCATTTTATCACATTAAACTGAATTGTTTGCTTATACAAAGCTACATACATTGTTATGAAGTTTTTTTTGCCAAACACGTTTGCCAATTGTAATGAATGGAATTGAATTTAGAGAAATAATTAATTGTATTTTTACACGCACATACATACAAAGTTTTGTATGTAATTGACAGTATTTATCGATATTTATTTATTTATATGTGCAAGTTGTTTTGTTTATTGTATAATTATGGTTATTTCAGTTGCACTTTTGCGTCGAAATTTTGCAACTTTTCCTTAGTCCGTCGGGTGCGTTGTATGCGGGAAAATAATTCGAAATTGTTGAATTTGTTTCGACAACTTAGTTTCCAGTGTTGAACTGAATCTTGTTATTTGCTCAAAACTGATTACAAAAACCCTTTTTTGGGCTAGTAGATTTTTCGTTGTTTGATGGTAACTTCTCATAACAAAGTTGACAATGGGGACCAGAGTGAGTGCCGACAGCAATTCAGGATTGTAACAGTTTGTAGATTGGTGTGCAGACGGCATCAAGAAAAGTTGGGAAGCCCCCGAAAATCTGACTTGTCGCAAACGGAGCTGCAACTACTGGAGGAGGAGCTGAGATTGCAGCTGAAAGTTTTTTAACGAAAACCTTATATCAGGATTTTAGTTGCCTCTTGAACTGTCTCCTCAACCCTAACTGTCGTTAACTGGAGCTAAACAATCGGCCTGGTCTATTTTATAGACAATGTTCAGAAACTTGTGGAGCTAAGCCTCAAGCTAAAGGCTTAAACCAAGGCTTGTACAAAAGATCACCACTAGTTGCGGTGCTTAAAAGCCTTAAATAATAATAAGAATTTTCACTTGGTGCATGGTGAGATGCAGAAGTTTGCCTTTCATGCAAACAACAATAAATAAAGGTAGTAAATGGGAGATGTTTTCATCTTAGACCGGCATTCGTCTTCTGAGTTCCCCTGCAGCTGCATCGAAACAACCGGGGAACCAATCACTAGGCTGACCAGACTCCTGAAGGCCATATCGTCCAATAGTTTGGGATGACTAAGTCAACTCAATGGGACACATTTGGTGTAATTTTTTAGTGTGATTAAACTTCGAGGACTCAAATTAGCTGCATGAAGCTCAGTCAAGTGTAGTCGATCGTCTGTCTATCTGTATGTGTGTGTAACGCTGATCTTTGCAGATAAATCGTTGCTAAAACACTCTGCTGCTCGCTCACATTAGTTCATATAGCCTTAGAGTAAGTTAAAATTATTTGTTTCTTTAAATATATTTGTATGCAGTACTTATTAACAGAACTTTTGATTTACGATACAATTGATTAATTGAGCTTTTTTAATTTATGCATTTTCCCTTAAAGTTAATAATGAATTCTTTTGTTTTTCTCTGAATTTTTTGGCACAGTTCATTTTTGACTGGAAGATCCCTCTCGAACGTTTGCACATCCCCTGCGTCGACTGCAGCTTGCTCGGCAAGCCCAGCCGCCGCGCTTCAATTGTCCACATCGCGCATTTCCGCATCGCCATTGTGTAGATCCGCGGCTGTCGCTGTCAGCTGCTCATCGGCGGAAGGCTTCCGTTTGGCTGGCTGTTCCGTCTTCGGCTGCTGCTGTTGTAGCGCTTCCGCCGGGTCCTTCCCTTTCGCCTTCTCCTTCTCCTTGGGCGCGTCCGCATTTCGTTTGGTGCTGTGCTCCACTTTTGCTGCGCCCAGTTTCGCCGCCAGCAGCGCATTCGATATCTTCGACGCTGCCAATTTGCTCTCAAAGTCCATGTCCTTGAAGAGCGGACTCTGATTGTTGGCTGCGCGCAGCAGGCTCAGCTCGCGCAGCTCGCGATGCTGCGGCGATTCCTCCAGTTTTATCTCCAATTTCTCAGTCTGCTCTAGCGGCGCTGCTGGCTCCACCGTCAACGGTATGGCGTGATGGTGGTGGTGGTGGTGCTGGTTGTGCGGCTGGTAGTGATGGTGAGCATCGCCGTTGCTGCTGCTGTTGGCGGCGGCATTTTTCGCGTTCGCATTTTTACCAGCCGCGCCAGACTCACCACTCGCACCATTGATGCCGTTCTTGGCGGTCTTCTCTAGCAGCGCGTTCAGTTGCTTCTTGATTTTGGTCGCTTGTTTTGCGGACAGCTTAGCGCTTAGTTCGTTGGCGACATTGGTGCGGCTTTTCTCTGCTGGGCTGGTGTTGTTATTGTTGCTGTGCGACTTTTTTGTTGGTATTGCGTTGGCCGTTGCTGTGCTGAGATTCGGACTGGTTGCTGCTGCTGCTGCTGCTATTGTTGTGGCTGTTGTTGTTGTTGTTGTTGTGGCCGCGGCGGCAGCGCTGCTTTGCGCTTTGCTCGGTTCGCTAGCAGTTTTGGCTGTGTTTGTGGCTTTGTGCTCAGCAGCCTCCGAATTGCTGAGATTGTCTTGCTTCTTCCATTTGGTGCGACGATTCTGGAACCAGATTTTCACCTACAACGAGCCGAAACGAAATGGAACAATTAACAAACATGTTTAATAAGATTCAATTATGAAATAAGATTATTATATACATATATGAGTATGTACATATCTACCCAACGGGAAGCAAAGGGAGCGTGCTTTCTGTGGGGCACAATGTGGGCATTTGAAAAAAAAATAAATTTCAGTATGCTGAACAAAGTTAAAAAATTCAAAAAATCAAGAATGATAAAATAAACCTTGTTAAAAAATTTTATTTTCAATTGTACAATAAATAAAACGTGCATACGTGAAAGGATTATCTGATGCTGATTTATGAAAATAAAAATTATAATGATAAAAAAGAAATAAATATATATAAATCGACCAGAAATGCTCCCAACAATGCCCTCAAATACTCGAACAATGCAAAATTTACAGTTTTTGTTTTTTCATGAAAAAGGGAAAAATCAAAATGAGCGCTTATTGATCCTTGTGTATGGAGTGCTTTAACCGGAGCACAAAGAGAGCGCTTCGCTCCAAGGACATGCAATGATAAAACACAAGGAAGGCCATAAGGAACGGGGCAGCGCTCACTGCTGATTAAGGAGCGCTCCCAAAGGGCTGCTCGAGCGCTCGATTTCCCGTTGGGTACATATATGTAAGTATGTACGAGTATGTATGTAAATAACTCGAAATCCTAAGTCCATCAACAATTGTTTAGTCTTAAGTCTTGAGACTTGCTTTTATTTTAAGTGATTTTGGCGTTGTGAAGGGGTCATACGTTAGTCAAAACTTATTTCCAACTATTTAACAACTGTGGGTCTGTTTCGGAAAATGTGTTTGTGACTCCGAAATCTATGTTATATAGGATTTTCAGTGTTGCAAAAGGTCTAATAAGAAGTTAAATGTACAGTTTTTTAAAATCTATTTATGACAATCCCTGCAACAACTCAGTTATTGTGAAACAGAGAATTAGTGGATCCATTGCTTTTTTCAATTGCAATAAACCTTAAAACACAAAACTGACAATAAAACCAACAACTGTTCGTCAGAAAATTCTTGCCAGTATCACCTACAACAACAACAACAACAAAGGCAACAACAATAATATAGTGAAATAACATAAAGCACAAATAAATGAGGTTAGGAAAATGGTAAAAATAAAATCAACAAAAATCAGCACCGGGCATTGCGATTGCTTGAGGCTGAAAAACCGACGCAAATAAATCTTAATTGTGTAAAATTGTACGAAATGAAAAGCACTTCCTGTGGACATGAGTTGAAATCAAATTAAAAATGACGAAGCAGCAACGAATCTGTCAAGACGAACACACACGCTGTGCGTTGCAAAATAGACGAAACGCCAACAACATTAGAACCATTAGAACACCACCAACAACACTAATTATAACCGAAACAACAATAACAGCGGAAAAATGAGCAGCAAACAAGCGATTGGCGGCAAAGTCGAACGCACGCGGCTGCGAGTGTGCGTGATTACTCGCTCTGAACACTTTTCATCTTTTCATCATTGGCTGTGGCGCTGCCGATGTGCCCGCACCGCTGCACCCATCACAATCATTGTGCATTAGTCGCGCTGCTGTCGGCGGCGAAAATGAGGAAAAGTTGCTATTTAAATCGCGCACATAATTAGGATATTTCAGCGGCATGTCTGCGCACTTAGTGAACCGTGTACATACTCGTACTGTATGTATGTATGTACGTGTGTGTGTGTGTGTTCGAAATGAATCTTCTTCACTTTCATATTTGCATTAGCAATTTTCGCGCTTAGTCAAATGTTTTTCGTTTTGGCTTTTCTGGCTCGTTGTTTAGCGATAATGATGAAAACTGGCATCGAACACGGGTCGGAAATGGAGGTGGCGGCATCTGGAGTGTATTAATAACTCATAATTTCAAATGCCCGCACACTAAGGGTGCGTGCGATGGTGTGGTTGTGCGTGTGTGGGTGTTCGTTTCGAATGTTTTATAAGGAATGCCCCAGTGGGAATAGTAACTATTGGGTAGAATATAGTCGTCATTTATAGATTATCTCAGATGAATAGTATCACGATTTGTGATTTGAGATCTTTTTATAAACAAAGAAAGAACGAACTTTCCATCAGGACCTTCGGTCAGTGACAAAGGATTTCTGATTTGATTGATATCAGATATATTATGGTGGACTTGCCGCACTTGAAAGCAGCACTGAATACACTCTACTCAACGCTTTGGCGATCGACTTTATTCGTTCACCGAAAGATTTTTTCTTTCATTAGAAAGAAAGCCCTCTCAAGCCCTTTTGAATGCACATACAGGGTGGACCATTTAAGATTTCGAATTTGAATCAGTTATGAAAAAAAAACTAATGACGATTTTTTAAAAATTCCTGTTTTATTACAAAGCTTGGACTTTGTTATTTAAGAATGAAAAACGATATCGTTCATATGACTGCCACGACTGGCATTACAGTACGCCATTCGGTCAACCCAAGCATTTTCAAGTATTTTTTCGATTGTTCCGAGTAGAATTTCCTGAATGCCAACTTCGATTTCATGTTTGAAAGCTTCAATCGCCTCTGGATGGTTAGCGTAACACGTGTCCTTTACGGCTCCCCCACAAAAAAAAGTCCAACGGACTTAAAACGCAGCTCCGGGGCGGCCAATTGACTTCAAAATTTCGGCTGATTATTCGATTTTCGAAAACGGTGCCCAAAAGTTCGATTGTTACGTGCCGGATGGTCATGAGCCTTCAGTTCTTGGACCAATTGAATTTTCGAAGCCTTCATACCGAGACCTTTATGCAAAATTCTCATCAAAAAAGTGCGGTAAATGTTCAATTCCTGAGAGCGATGGTGACGTTTGTGACGTTGATGGATGTTCACGCACATTTTCGGCTACAAAATGCCGACAATGTTTTCGGCTGTGCGCACTGTACGAGAACGGGAACGGGTTGTTTGGTCCATTAACGATCCAGTTTCACGAGCTCGCTTCACAAATTGATCCACAAACTAAGTTGAAGGCCAATCTTTTTTTGAAATCTTATTTTTTTTAATTTCTTACAGTTTAGGTTGAAGACTCTCCACTTTGGAAGTATGTTAAGTTCTCAATATTTCCCAATTTTGTTCAAGCGTATAGCGTTCCATTTCGTAAATGTCAAACTTTTAACTAAATTACGAACACGAATTTAATGACATTTGGACTGTCATTCTCGAAATAAAACGTAGTTCAAATTCCAAATCTTAAATGGTCCACCCTGTACAAGGTCTGGCCCACGAGACTGCTCAAAAGTAGCATATTCTGCTCGCGCAATCTGTTGCTTGGTACATACATTTGAAAGGTCCATCCTTCACTGATGTCATGACATTTGGTTCAGTACAAACCAAGTTTTCGCGCCAAAAGTGGCAGTCTGTTTATAGTGGCAGTCCGTCAGAAAATGAGCTTCGAACACAGAGCCAAGACTAAGTTTTGTTTTGAATTTAGTAAAACTTTTACCGAAACATTCAATTTGATAAAACAAGTGTATGGTGATGATTGTTCATCTCGTGCCAGAGTACATGAGTGGTTTAAGCGGTTCCAGGACGATCGTGAAGACATAAAAGACGACGAACATCCAGGTCCTTCAAAGTAACATCGAAAAAGTGCGTGAATTCATTAAAAATGAGCCGAAATCGTCATTGCGATACATGGAAATCGAATAGAATACGTCTAAAAACACAAATTGACAAATTACGAAAAATCGCTGCGAATTCAACATTGCAAGGATCTCATTAGAGAGTCAAAAAAGGATCCAAACTTCAAATATTCGATTGTGACGACTGGTGACGAGACGTTGTGTTTTCAATACAGGTCCCCCTCATATAACGCGGTGGTTACATTCCAGGAAAACTCCGCGTTATGTGATTCGCGTTATAGAAGACTTAACTTTCATATAAATTTTAGGGTTCCAATAAGCTTTTTCCAAAATAAAATAGGTACTAAATTAAAGATGTATGTACATTTCAACTCAAAATCAAAATTCATACTTTATTTAAAAAACATAATGAAAAAAAAACTGTTTTTTTTAAATCGCGTTATATCGGAAACGCGTTGTAGAAGTACCGCGCTATACGAGGGAGACCTGTATGATTCTAAAACCAAGCGGCAAAGTGCCGAATGGAAGCACCGCGATGATTCGGTACCGAAAAAAAGTCGTGTTGAGACGTCAAAAGTAAAGTCAATGTTGACTTGTTTCTATGATTCGGAAGGCATTATTCACAAAAAATGTCTTCTTCTTTCGGGCCAAACTGTTAATTGAGTGTTTTATCGTTTGCTGGCTCGTATTCGTCGTAAAATGGAAGCTGGCGCCTATTACATGATAAAGCAATGTCTCATCGATCCAACTTGGTAACCGTTTTTTTGGTCAAAATTTCAATTTTTTTGTTAAAAAAATCATTCGATGATCTAATTGATCGTGCAAAATGTTGTATCGACGCAGAAGGAGACTATTTTGAATAAAATGAATTAATTTTGCCAACAAAAAATATTTGTTGTTTTGTGTTTTGAACAGTCTCCCTTTCCGTGGGAAGGACCTTGTACAAGCTTTCTGAATTGGTCTGGACTTGAACATGAATTTGGATCTGAACATTTCCGCTGTCAAACTTCTTACTTTCACTCAGAAAGTGTTGTCTTTGTTAGAACTGCCTTGCGGGGGCTTTGATTGCTGAGTGCGTGCACAGCCTCCAGCCTTCCGATTGTGGACCATAAGGGGGCTGATTCGAGTTGTTGCTTATTGAATTGCTTGTTTTCACTCGCTGCCTCGCGTTAGCGTTTGATTGCGCTGTTGCAAGACGCTCGCGCACTGAAGCAATGCGGCGATTGCGAGCCGCTTTGAAGCATTGATGAATTGCTAAATGACTTGTGCCATTGATGAAGACGGATTATGAGCGATTGTCGATTTCGGGCCGGCACAGCGCGCTCTGTAAATATTTTCAGTGTTTCAATGATTTCTTAATTTTTTCACGGAAATCACAAAAAATTGCCTGCGATTTTTAATTTCAATTTAAGTTTGTTTATGAACATGAAAAGCAGTGTGCTCGGCCAATTTTCCAATGCTTCGGCGCACTCACGCCGCGTACGAGTGCCAGTGCGAGTGTGTGTGTGTGTGGTGCGCGTTGGCAATTATTCATTTGGCTGCCTTTGAACGGACAGACAGCCATCGCCATTCGAATGCGAATGTGCCGCAGCATTAAAGCAATCGTATCACTTGCGTTCTGTGTGTTTACATTTATGAATATTTAAAATTGTTTTCAATTGCCAATAAAATTTTGAGAAGCGTCTGTGCGGTCCGTCTGTGGCGCACTGTCGGACGCCAAATGCCGAACGCCGACCGCTGTGAGGTGGAACATCTATGTACGCGTATGTCAGTGTGTGTGTGTGTGTGTGTAGAGTTAATAGCGCATGGCATGCTGAATATTTTTAATTAATTGTAAACAAATCGCAGTCGAGCCGCACAGATGAATAAAATGTGCGTTAAATTGTGAATTGCCAGCGCAATTAGGTTAGCAATTTTGTGTTGATTTCTAAGCGAACTGAGCACACAAATTGCAATTCATTGAGCGTGTATCGAGAAATTATGAAAGTGTGATTAGAGTTCATAGAATTGGTGGGCCAGGGGGGGAGATGACAAGCATTTCTGATAAGTTAAACTGATTGGCTCAGTGGTTAATGCATTGAACTGAACAGTGGGTTTGAATCGCGACTCATAAATAACGACAACTTTTGTTTAGGTGGCAATGGCAAACCTCTTAACCCTTTAGCCATTTTGTTGCCATATGGCAACATGCTACTTTGTGGACGTCTGAAACCTCTATGGTTTAAGAATTAAATTTTTTTTAGTCCTTAGAATAGTATAGGAAAAAGAAGCAGACAAAGTAAGTGACATTTTTAATTTGAATTTTTAACTTCAATTTAGACACATTTTTTTGGAATAGTTCTAGCTAAAGAAAATGAAAAAATTAAAAATATTTAAATATTATAAATTATCGATATTTAGTTACGCGTAAAAAATTTGAAGTTGAAGTAATTATTTCCACCACAACGTTGTGGTTGTTGTCATGTGACAACACTCTAAGAACTGGGTCCGGTAATAAAAACTGAAAATTTGTTAATAGAATGTTGTTGGTATAACCACAAAGAAGACAAAATCGATAAGTTTGAAATTTGAACTTTTCCGAAGTGAAGAGGTCTCAAACGGTCGTACGGAGTCAGCAGACAGACACTTAGGCCTTTATATGGGCCCACAAATTTCACCCGTTTGAAAGTGTATGCAACACTGGGTTTTTAAAATTTTTGATCTGAGCAGATAATATTTTTATCTGCATTTTTTACTGAAATCAGTGAAAATTTTTATAGTGCCGTAACCGAGCTCCTAACTCTAACAGTATAGGTTTTTAAAAATTTTGTAACAATTTTTTACACTTAGATTTCCCAAATACAAACCGCCAATGTTAAGATTACAATTGAATTCTAACCAGAGAAATTATCATAATTCAGAAGTTAAAGTTGTTTACATATTTGGCCTGTTTTAAATTTTAGGACAAAATAGTGTAAACTTTAGTTAGATTTAGTAGCTGAAATGTAGAAATCCTCAACGAATTCTAGTCAAGAAAGAGTGAAAAATTTCAAATTATTGAAAACTGTCATAAAGATTTTATTAGAAATCCTAACACAAACTGGATATGTGGAAATATTTTAATAATTTGAAACTTGTATTTTTTCGATTGTGTTTGCTTTTGACAGTTTTTTTTTAAGTAGAGAGGGAAATATATTATTTATATTCTAATCTTTGGAAATATATTATCTGACTAAAAACGTACTTAAAACGCGAAATACATTTAACTTTTGGTTTATTGCAAATTTTATGACAAGCTATTATAAAAATTTGTTAAATTTAGTGGCCAAAATATAGTAATGATAAATGATTTTTAGTCAAGAAGTATTATGAATTGAAAATCTGTGACTTTTTTCGACATATCTGCTTTGTATTAGATTTTGTGACAAAGTAACTGAAGTCATTCTTTAAAATTTGTATTAAAAAAATAGAACGTTCAACATTATTGTAGTCAGAAAATATTTTAAACTCATAATTCATGTCAATTTTGTAGATTTTTGGTTTACTTATGGTTTTTGTAACAAGGTTATGTGACAGTTCTACAAAACTTTATGTAATAATTCTGTAAAATTAGTACCTAAAACGTAGAACTTTCAATATTATCTTAGTCAGAAAATATTGTAAACTCATAATTCATGTCAATTTTGTATATATTTGGTTTACTTATGGTTTTTGTGACAAAGGTTATGTGACAGTTCTACAAAACTTTATGTAATAATTCTGTAAAATTAGTACCTAAAACGTAGAACTTTCAATATTATCTTAGTCAGAAAATATTTTAAACTCATAATTCATGTCAATTTTGAAGATTTTTGGTTTACTTATGGTTTTTATGTGACAGTTCTACAGAACTTTATGTAATAATTCTGTAAAATTAGTACCTAAAACGTAGAACTTTCAATATTATCTTAGTCAGAAAATATTTTAAACTCATAATTCATGCCAATTTTGTCCATATTTGGTTTACCTATGGTTTTTGTGACAAAGGTTATGTTATGTGACAGTTCTACAAAACTTTACCTGTAAAGCTATATGTACTAGTTTTTTTACTATACTATACTATATATGTATGTACATCTGAAAATTATAATCAATTAACCAAACCTTACAAAATTTTAAACCAAAATCAATAAAATTATTTATATTTTTTTTTAACATGGGACCCATATGCTGAATAGAAATATTTTTCAGATATGTATCTCAGAATTTCGTAATGCTGATCAAATATTTTAGAATTTCAATTCAACAAATAACATTTTATGTGAATTTCCCAAGTTGTGACAAACTGTCACAATATGAATTACAATGTTATACGGAAAAGAAAACATTTTTGAAAAAATAAAATTGCTTTTCAAACACTTCTTCAGCTCGAATGACCAAACTTGTTCGAATCTCACTACTCAAATGGTGATTTGGTGTTGGACACGTTTTTTTTTTAATTCACATTGTTGCTGAAAATGAGAATTACTCATAATAAACACACAATAAACGCAGCATGTCTTGCTGTGCGCTTTGTTGTTGTGCCTATGCAACGGCACATAATGGAAAATCAAAACGGCACGCAATGAAATGTTTATGAAAGATGTTTATGGAATCTCGACGGCCGCACTGTGCCGCAATCGACTCCCCCACTGTGGCCGCATGGGCCGCCCGCGTGTACGATTGAGTTATTTGGGGAGCGCGTGGTGCGGCGAGCGGTGCAAGATGACGATGTGCGCGTTGTTTGAAATACAACATCGATACGAAAAAACAAAATCGACAAGAGTCGAGAAAAAACTTGGAACTATACAGAAATGCTGAGATATTAAAAAGTGACGCTCGCTGTTTGCTGGGAAAAGCGATTCGCTCGAGGTGAATCAGCCAAAGCGACGATTTGTTCGACACGCACGAAATATCGAAAGTAGCGCGCACACTTTTCATTCAAATTTTTCAACATTCAAAAAGTCTTAAGAATAAATTTATTAAAATCGTTTCGTGCGCTGTGTGGTGACACTTGCCGCATTTTCATTTTTATTGTATTTGTAATGTTTTAATTTTGTTTTTGGTATTTCGATGTTCATTCGCATTTTCATTCTTGGCTTCCCTCGACACAATCGCATTCAACCTCAACGCGTTGGGTTTATTTTTGTTTACACTCACACATAGACACAGCGACAGAGGCAGAGGCCGAGGTGCACACACGGCGCGGAAAGCATAGCCACCGCACTTTTAAACGTCAATAAATCATATACAATAATTCCCAACTCCGCGCAAATGTGATTTATTTTTAGGTTCATTAAAGATTAACGAAATTGCGGCGGAGTGAGTCGAGCTGCGCCAATGAATCGGCACAACTCGACGGCTGGGCGCTTCGGTGCGCTTCGGCTCGTTATAAGTGAGTAAGCGTGTTTTTAAAGGCCGCGGTGTATATTTTTAATACCGTTTTAGTACGTCATAAATGTGAAATTCATAATTGATTGCCGATCGCAATGCCGCGTCGCCGCACACAGTTTTCACACTCCGCGCTGTTCGAGCCGACGAGGTGCTGGGGTTGGGGCGAAGTGTACATGGTTCGAGCATAAGATAACTAATGCAATGTGGTTCCACGGACATCGTTTGCAACGAATGAGTGTCTTATTCTTGGTGCGAGTACAACTAAGCAGACCTTTGGAACTTTTAAGTTTTTTAAGACTTTTTTTGTTGTATGATCTTTAAAATGTTAAAATAAAGCAGTTTCGAAATCACTTAAATACAACAAGTGATCGTTAAAATGTAGAACAGAAATTTGTTTTTTATTCTTTTCGCTATTAATGAGATTATTTTTATTATTGTTTCAGGCTATTAAGCACCGCGACCAGATGTGATATTTTATGCAAGCGTTGGCTTAACCCTCTATGTTGAGGCTTTTTATTAGTTTAACCCGAATGTGATGGAACAATTTTTTTCTCGAATAGATTTTCCCGTTCGATTTAATAGGAAGCATAATTGAAAATAATATTTTTTTTGAGTGCATGTTTAGTGTGAACATATCGCACACGCACTACAAAAGTGACACAACTCAAAATGTTTAATTTTCGGGTTTATGTGTTAATACTGTGCACAATGCATCAATCTACCAATAAGCAAAAGCTCAGTATATTTTGTTGTTGTTAACTGTTGCAAAAATACAGTTAGGTCTCTCTTTATGTCAGAAGTTTGATGCTATTTGATTGCTGAGGCTCAATGCAAAAGTGTCCTAACTCAAATTGTGACACTTTTGACGAAATAAATTTTTGTTCAAGTTAATTTTAAGCAAAGTTCTGACAATTTTAGTATATATTTTCAAATAAAAAAAATAATTTCGAATTCTCAAAATTTTTCTTTCGACTTTTTAATTGTAATTTATAATTATAAAACTCAGCAAAAGTGACATAACTTAAAATAATTCCGTAATGATCGAATTAAAATATCATCAAAACAGTCGCAACTCAAAATTTTGGATTTTCTAGTTAAAAAAAAAAAATTCTTGTAACTTATCCTAAAGCATAATCTCTAAGGATTTTCTACTGAACGGTTTATAGGTTATTTAAAAAAAATGTTTATTTACCTCAAAAACAGTTTTTGCGTTTCCTGAAAAATCAAAAATTTTGAGTTGTGTCACTTTTGTAGTGCGTTTGCGATATGGTCCGGCTAGGCGCTATCGGGTCAAGCAGGCTCTAGGGTTCTAAGTTCCAGATCTGCTTCAAGGTTAAGGTTGCTGCCCCTAACAGGAGAAATATTTTTCTGCTGAGTGCAAGGCAATCATAGATAACATCTATGAATGTTAATGATTCCTGATTGCATTTCCTGCAGACATAAGAAAAGGAAATTCCCGCTTTTTGGAAATGATACTCGAGTGGGCAGTGACCAGTCAGGTATGCAGTGAGGATAGAAAAGTCTTCTTTGGCACGAGGAGTTAAAATCTCTTTGGACACTGGTTCTTGGTCCTTTGTCTCTGGTTATGAACCGACTTGCTTGCTCGGCAAAAGTTTGGGCTACTCATTTCCTTAGCCATTTTTGCATGTGTCCTCTGGATAGTCCTCAGAATGGTTCGGGTTTTACCAGTAGCAGCATTGCAACTCTTTTGGCAAGATTGCTAGATAATTCAGATAATCGGAATGAGTGAAAATACGACGAACCTAACTTGGCCTTGGGTTTCTATATTGTTTTTACTCCTTTAACCCTTTAAAGGATCATGAGTTTTGTTGTAAGCTTACTGACTGGGTTCTAAGTTGTTAGCGAAAAATGCGCGAAAAATGCGAAATGAAAATTTCCATCGTTGGGGCCCAAACAATCCATTTTTCGATTTTAGAGAAACGAAAAATTTTTTATTGATTTTGATCAAATTCACTTTAAATGTGCGGAACTGAACTGAAATGCAGATTTTTGCTATATTTTAACTTCAAACTATATTTTTCTATTTTAAATTTTTGTATTTCTATTTTAAACATTTTAAGTATATTATAAATCCGTGAGTTAACCCTTTCGACCCCAATGTTGCCTGTGAGTAACTTCACCTATTTTATTTAGAAAGCAAAAAGAACGATTGATTTATGGGTTTAATTTAAGTAGGCACCAACAAATTAATATTTTTAGAAGTGAATTGAAAGCATATTACAAAAATTTTACTGTTATCCCCAAAATAATTTCCAGCGATATCAGGGAAAGTTTGTGTTCTAATTGAAGTCTACGAATTGGGTGCGTTTTATGAAAACCATGTTTCTTTAATAACGGTTAAATAAAATCAAAAAGTGATAATTTTGTATTTTTCCACAAATATTAAATAATTTTTTAGTAATTAAAAAATATTGATACAAAATTTATTTAACCCGTTTTAAGCTAAAATTGTTCAAATTTAAACTTGCTCTAGAACTTTAACAAAGAGGCGTGGTGACTTCAAATGTCGTGTGCACATTTCTTAGGCAAGTGTTTCATGATTTAAATACCAAAAAGTAATATCAAGACACAGGGTAAAATTCGGGGTCGAAAGGGTTAAGCTCCTTTTTCTACTAACGATAATTGATTCAATGGACAACTGATTTCCATTCAATAGCAACTGATTTCAATGAAATTGCTGCAATCGTTGAAATTTAGGATATTTGTAATAAATATTCTTAAAATTTATTTGAAATTTTATCAACTAGAATCGTTGCAACGGACCCATCTGGAAACATTTCAAAATCAAATAACCATGAACAGTAGAAATATTTGAAAAGATATATACAAATAAAATAAATCAAATTATAATTACAACAACAATAAATTAGAACAATATCATTAAAAGTAAAAATAATCGAAAACTTTCTTTTCGTTTCACAGCAGCATTTCATTTTCAGACAAATTGTCTTTATTGGTGCTCAACCCTTTAAAATTATGGGTGTCACCACTCATTAATGGGCGATTGCGACTGTCAGTGCGGTTGTTGCGGTGAGACGGCAGCGCCAACACACCTGTACACACACACACACACACAGCCGCACGTTGGCGGCGACACCTTGCCCCCGTTGAGCGACCGAGCGAGTAAATCAAAGACGAATGCATCGACGTTGCCGATGATTTCGGCCGAAATCTTCCAACGGCGATGACAAGACGCGGCGCACTTTTGCCGCACCGAAGCGCAAAGGACCCGCGCAGCAACGGTCTGTGTGGGAAGAAAGCAGCCGGAGGCGACTGGCGGCTGGCGTCTGCTGTGACTGCGCATATTTTATGATGTTTTATGGCGAGCGAAATTCGAACGTTTGTTGGCAAACAGACGGGGCGGGCGTTTTAATTCACTTTGCCACAGGCACAAGGCACGAGTATTTTTCGCATTTTCCGCATTTATCGTACCTTTTCACTTGACATCCGCTGATTTATGAATTGTGTACTTGAAGTGTTTTGCGGCAGCAATTTTCCAACGCGCCTCTTTTCGTAATGTTAATTTTTATTTTTGTATGGCCTCTTTTGTTCTTGTTGTTGTTGTTGTTATTTTTGTTATCGTTTGTAATTTCTGGCCTGCAACAAGTGCAGTTTTTCTTGAGTTTTCCTTTGATTTTCATATTTTCAACTACTTGTTTTTGTTGCTGCGCCCATTTTCTTAGTTTGGAGTGGAATAAACTTGTGGGTCGGCGTGTTTTTCGGCTATTTCCGCTCGCTACCGTTTTGGCCTTTTAATGGCATTTGTTGTTGTTGTTGTTATTGTCGCTTGTTGTTGCTGTTGTTGCAGATGGTTGAAATGCGTTTTGTGGCTCTTGGCTTTAACGATGCGTGCTCGTCTCATTTTACGCTCGAGTGCAATAAAGTTGCGATTGCTTGCTCGCTCCAAGTTTCTGAGTTTCATTGCGCTGCGATTTGTGTTCAGGCTTTTAATTTCATGTTTGAACTCTTTTCGAAATACTCAATTTAATTTCGTTTAATTGCGAAAAATTTATTTTCGTTCACATTTGACGCAACACTTCTTTAGCGAAGATTTATGAAAAGCGCTTATGAGAGGAATGACAAATGCTTGTTGCAAATTTGGTGAGTTATTTTGCATCAATTTTATCATCAACACATCAGAATAATAATTAAATTTGGCATTTTGAGTTTGCTATGTCTCGGAATGGTAATAAACACACGATTTTGGATCAGTGATGACCATTTTGCTACGCGCGAGTGTTTGTTACAATTCTGAGTATTTTTTGTTGTATCTATTTAAGTGTTAATAGGTAGGTAGTAGTGGCTGCATCATGGCGGAGTCTACTTAGGAGAAAAGACCCATTGTGGTAACATAATCAATTGAAGCTAAATCCGCTAACTCATTGAAGTAGTTTGAGCTCTTTACAAAGCTTAGTAAGTAGTTCTATCGGCTGGATCCGCTAGATTGTCAAAGAAGAAATTGCCACGGTGAGTCTTTCTTTTTCTAGGTCTTTCTTCTAACTCATTGAACCAGTTTGAGCTCCTTACAAAGCTTAGTCAAAGCTTAGATTGTCAAAGAAGAAATTGCCATGGTGAGTCTTTCTTCTTCTAGGTCTTTCTTCTAACTCATTGAACCAGTTTGAGCTCCTGACAAAGCTTAGTAAGTAGTTCTATCGACTAGATCCCCAAGATTGTCAAAGAAGATATTGGCGCGGTGAGTCTTTCTTTTTCTAGGTCTTTCTTCTAACTCACTGACCCAGTTTGAGCTCCTTAAAAAGCTTAGTAAGTAGTTCTATCGGCTGGATCCCCTAGATTGTCAAAGAAGAAATTGGCGCGGTGAGTCTTTCTTCTTCTAGGTCTTTCTTCTAACTCATTGAACCAGTTTGAGCTCCTGACAAAGCTTAGTAAGTAATTCTATCGGCTAGATCCCCTAGATTGTCAAAGAAGAATTGCCATGGTGAGTCTTTCTTCTTTTAGGTCTTTCTTCTAACTCATTGAACCAGTTAGACCTTTTTACAAAGCTTAGTGAGTAGTTCTATCGACTCGATCCCCTAGATTGTCAAAGAAGAAATTGCCGCGGTGAGTCTTTCTTCTTCTAGGTCTTTCTTCTAACTCATTGAACCAGTTTGAGCTCCTTACATAGCTTAGTAAGTAGTTCTATCGGCTAGATCCCCCAAATTGTCAAAGAAGAAATTGGCGCGGTGAGTCTTTCTTCTTCGAGGTCTTTCTTCTAACTCATTGAAGTAGTTTGAGCTCCTTACAAAGCTTAGTGAGTAGTTTTATCGACTAGAACCCTTAGATTGTCAAAGAAGAAATTGGCGCGGTGAGTCTTTCTTCTTCTAGGTCTGTCTTCTTCTAGATAATGTAGGACAAGTACAGTTGAAGTACAGTTTCTACAGAATTCATTAGAAAACACACCGAACCTTCTTGCATGGATACCAACTACACAGTGACCCATCAGAACACCAATCATGGTGTTCATATGGTATTTTTTTGGTGAGAAAATGTCTCTTAATTGAACTCAATATCACTAACTCATTGAACCAGTTAAAGCTTTTTACAAAGCTTAGTGAGTAGTTCTATCGGCTGGATCCGCTAGATTTTCAAAGAAGAACTTGCCGCGGTGAGTCTTTCTTCTTCTAGATAATGCAGGACAAGTGCTTTGAAGGTGAAGTATAGTTTCTACAGAATTCATTAGAAAGCACAGTAATCCATCAGAACACCAATCATGGTTCTAAGGTTAGTTTGAGTGTTGAGTTTAGATTAAAACGTTAGACTAGATGTGATACAGAGACTAGAGACTGCACTCAACAACTCTCTTCTATTAAAGAAAATTAAATTTTTTGAGAAAGTAAGACACATTCTTAGTTAGGCTACCATTTGGTAAACATACGCCAACCTGTCTGAAATCACTTAAAATACTGTTTAGATTTGTTCTATTATTAACTTGGAACTTTAAGTTTTCGAAAAATCTGAAATATACATATTAGAAATGAACCAAAGACCAAATGAAGCGTTACCCGCCTCACACCTTTTAGCAATAAATGCACGCAGGGCGTTCATATAACTAAGTCGGAGTCTTTAACGATATAAAGACGTCTCTTCGAAGGGGACCATAGATGGCAGACCCCTCACCCAGGACTGCTAGCGAGACGAAAATCAAGTAAAAAGGGGGCTTACTGCTGTACTGTGCAATTGTTTCAACTCTGAATAATCAACGCAATGCATTTCTTTAACCCTTCCACCCTTTCCAATCAAGTCGCCACGCCTCTTTGTTAGAGTTCTAGAGCTAGTTTACTTTCAAACAATTTTAGCTTAAAATGGGTTAAATATATTTTGTATCAATATTTTTTAATTACAGAAAAATTATATAATATTTATGGAAAAATAAAAAACTATCACTTTTGATTTTATTTAACCATTATTTAAGAAACAGGGTTTTGATTCGTAGAGTTCAATTAGAACACAAACTTTCCCTGATATCGCTGTAAATTATTGGAAATTATTTTGGGGATAACAGTAAAATTTTTGTAATATGCTTTGAATTCACTTCTAAAAATATTAATTTGTTGGTGCCTACTTAAATTAAACCCATAAAGCAATCGTAACTTTTGCTATAAGATGACAAATAGGTGAAGTTGCTCTGGAAACTTTGGGGTCGAAAGGGTTAAAAAAATACCTCTGAGACTTTCTTGTTTCTGTTATTAAAAACACATTAAACACATTGATTACAAAATCAAATATAATTGTATACCTTTTCTTACTTTAAGTAGTGCGTTCAGTGGTCGTTCGTTCATCTGTTTATTTGTAATCTGTTCCATTTAGTTGGCTCATTATTTGTTTGCACGCTCACCTGTCGCCCAGTTCATCTGACTGCTCATTGCCTCTGCCTCTGCCTCCGCCTTTGCCACAATGTATTTAAAGCAGCTTTTAATTAACTGCCAACTAAGCGCCCGCATCACATTACCAGCCACCAATCGGGCGACTATATCAACATTTGGCGTGTGCGTGCGTGCGTTCGTTCGTTCGGTCGTTTGTCGACGGTGCGAGTGCAACAGTGTGTGGCTGACAGTCTGAGTTTACATAATAATAAAGCTATAAATGACATAAGTGCTTAGCGCTGACAGCACAGCAGCGTTTGCGGAGTGCGTGCGCCAGGAGTTATGAGTCCGGTTGGCGGGCAGATAATGGCAATGGACGCCAGCAAACACGAAATCGGCCGACACCAAACAGCGCCAACAATGCGCCCAATGCACACAATCACAATAACCAGAGGACAATAAAATTAGTAACAATGCCTGCCAAGCAAATTACACGCCTCATCGTGGAGTGGAGCAGAAGAAGGGAAAGGGGAGTGGGGGGATGGCGCGATAGGAGGCGAGCGAGGTGATTTGTGTTGCTGTTGACCATAGCAAACGCATACGGCAAATGTTGTCATTATTGTTTGTTGTTGTTATTGTTGTAATTGCAACAATTGCAATTTAGTCAATTTAATTAATAAGCGCCCCACATACGCTACCCATACAGACACACACCCACACACACACACATATATACACATATGTGTAGCAACATGCACGTGGTGGCCGTTATTGTCATGCCACAAATATGTACATTGCCAAAATGTGGCAACCTCTGGCTGATTTATGACAGTGCGTGCAATTGTTGTGCAACTGCTGGCAGCCGTCATGTGTGTGAATTTGTGCTTGTGTGTGTGTGTATCATATCAACTGTAGCCTATTAAAGCGAAGAGGGTAGAGGGGGGGAGGGGGGGGGGCAGGGGCCTGCAGCAAAGTTTGTTTCAGAAATCAGCGCAATTTTTTTTACATTAAAATCCTTCCCAGTCTTAATCGTCAAATACCTGGGTTTGACTCAAGGCGTAGTAACATATTGTTACGAAAAACTGAACTAGTTGCCTAAAAGCAGGCATATTCGTTTCACTGGATTGTGCTCAAAAATAAAACGCACTAAAATTCTTCTACACAGTTCAAAACTAGTAGTAACTTTATTTACAAAGTTCGAAAAGTATTTTAGTATTGGCGTGATGGCTTTCCATTTTAGTGTGGAAAGTGCAAACTTCTCGATCTCCAGTTTTTCCATGATGAAAGAAGTTGAAGAAGTATCTCCCATCTTAAAAATAAACTAATTGAATGAAAAGTGGAGAACTATTAAGCTGATAGGAATTGTATCTTTCTAAACAGTTTAATGCACACATCAATCCATGAATATTTATTTGAAAATTTTCAGTTCCAGTTTAAGTCAAACAGAAATATAGGTTTCATTATCCTAGAGTACAGTTTCTCTAATTCAGGCAGACTATGTATTTTTCATGAGTGCCATTAAAACGTGGAATTGGCTTCTAAATGCAATCATTGATAAAACAATTCTAAGCTTTTCTCTTAATCTATATATATAAAAATGAAACGTGGTTCGTTCGGCCGCTTAAAACTCGAAAACGACTGGACCAACTTGAATACTTCCTTCGGCGAGTTTGTTCAAAATGTTTACGTGAAGGTTTATAAAAAAAGAAATGTCGGGAAAAAGGGGCGTGGCACCACAAGAATACATTTTTAGACAATAACTTTGGAACCATAAGTCACACATCAATTAAATTTGGTACAAACTTTCTATTTAATCATGTCCTTCGACCGAGGGAATGGGGTGGGTATTGGACAAGGGGGTGTGGCACCGCCCATACAACTCAAATCTTTTAAGTGGAATAGCTTCGGAATTGTAAGTCGCACAGCATTGAAATTTGGTGCACCGTCGTTTCATAGCTGTGTCATTCTACTGTTAAAATTTTATGGGCGTTTGATAAGGGGCGTGGCACATTTTTTATGACACAACATTTCAGCAGAACTGTAAGTCGCACATCAATGAAACTTGGTATGAACCTACCAGTTAATCATATCTTTCGGTAGAGGGAATGGGGCGGGTTTTTAACATGGGGGCGTGGCACCGCCCATACAATTCATTCCTTTTAAATGGAATAGCTTCGGAATTGTAAGTCGCACAATATTGAAATTTGGTGTACCGTCGTTTTATAGATGTTTCATTCTACTGTTAAAATTTTATGGGCGTTTAACAAGGGGCGTGGCACATTTTTTATGACCCAATATTTCAAGAGAACTCTAAGTCGTACATCAATGAAACTTGGTATGAACCTACCATTTAGTCATATCTTTCGACAGAGGAAATGGGGCGGGTATTTAACAAGAGGGCGTGGCTCCACCCATACAACTCAAATCTTTTATATGGAATAGCTTTGGAATTGTAAGTCGCACAGCATTGAAATTTGGTTTGACATCCTCCCATAGAAGTGTAATTCTACTGTTAAAATTTGATGGGGGTTGGACAAGGGGCGTGGCACATTTGTTTGACCCAACAGTTCAGCAGAATTGTAAGTCGCACATCAATGAAACTTGGTACGAACCTACCATTTAATCATATCTTTCGACAGAGGGAATGGGGCGGGTATTTAACAAGAGGGCGTGGCTCCACCCATACAACTAAAATTTTTTATATGGAATAGCTTCGGAGTTGTAAGCCGCACAGCATTGACATTTGGTGTACCGTCGTTTCATAGATGTGTCATTCTACTGATGAGATTTGATCGACGTTGGTCAAGGGGCGTGGCACATTTTTTATGATCCAACAGTTATGCAGTACACACTTAGTAGCACAATTCGAATAGAAGAAATTTGTGAGCATTGGACAAGGGGGCGTGGTACCGCCTCCATATTTATATACATAGATTATTTGTCCTGACTGGCTGACTAATTATTAATTGATTCATCATCGCTCAGCCCAAACCGCTGAAGCTACAAATATGAAATTAGAACTGTAGGTACATCTTGAAAAATGAACCTCCGCTAAGACGGGATTTTTTGAAATTCGGGGTGTAAAGGGGCAAAACATGTGTTAAGGTGTTGTATGAAGAAAAGTGATTTAAGAGACATATTGATTTCGAACTTCCTGAAAATACTCTAAATCAAAAATAATTCGACATGTATTTTATAATTTTTCGAAAATCAAAATTTATCTGGACCAACAATGGGTTAAGATTTGTTTAAGGGTAGACTCGAAAAAAACATGAACCGATAGGCCTATTGACTTCAAATATTGTAAAATTACTTGAAATTAAAAAAAGTTGGACACGCGTTTCTAATTATTTTCAAAATCGAAATATAGCAAACTAAGGGTTAAGAATTTGTTTAGAGTAAATGTGAAAACTGATGTGATCTAAAGGGCCTTTTGACTTCAAAATTTTTGGAAACACTTGACATCAAAGATAATAGACATATGTTTTTTTAAATCGAAATCTGACGGGGTCAACAATGGGTTCAGAATTTGTATCGGGTGAAACAAGAGAGCTTGCGTGCGAAGCCGCAGGGCCCAGCTAGTTTTCTATAAATCTTCTTTTAATTTATCTTCTTTTTTATTTCTTGACATATCTTTTCTTTTTTATTTTTCTCAATTTGTAGTTTCTTCCTCATTATTTTTGTTTCAATTTTCGTTTTCAATTTACATACAAACAATAGCAAATTTACGCTAATTAAGAAGAAAACAGCTACAGCTGAAAGCAGATTGGCCTAAATTTGTTCTTTTGATCTATTAAATTGTTTGAGTAAATTTTTACTTTACTTCTCACAGACGCAGGGTTGCATGAGTAACGTTAGAAGTAAACATGAATCAGCTGATTTTTTAGCAATACTAAAATATTAGAATAGAAGAAATACCATTGTGCCATCATGCATTATGGACACATTCTGAACACCACTAATATTATTGCCACAACGACTCATTGGACTCTGCAATTCTCCCTAATCGCACGCAACTGTCTCTAATGTCTCTCATGTGTGGTGCGTGTGTCCTGTTGCAGGAAGTGACACTGACTGTGGCGCACTGATTATGCGCTCATGTACATACATTTATACATGCATATATAATTACCGATCTTCGCTGTGAGATTGTGGCGCGCTGTTGGGCGACAAGTGACAGTTAAGTACGCACACACACACACGCACACATAGAAGACGTCAGCCATGCAATTGCTACGTTTTCGCTTCAAATTGTGAAATGAAAATGTCTGACTTGGTCCCACGGGGCGTATGCGTAACCGACAGGCAGCGCAATGAGGCTCGCCCCGTAGCACACGGCAGAAATGCGCTGAATTTAATTTAATTTATTTAAGCATTGACAGCGAAATTAATTTCAAGCGACTAGGCAGCGCCCAAATGATGCCACGAGGCGGCCAAGCGGCGTCGCGTATTGGCGCACGCCCACAGCGGCCGCTGATAGTCGTAGTGTCGCTTGTTGTGACTGCTGGCTATTTTTGTTGTTGCGCTCTTAACGCGCGCTCTCCGGCCGCGGCGCTTCTCGCTCGCGCTGCAACTCAAACGCTCGCCGGCTGTTGCACGGAAAGTGCCAAAACTGACAGCCAACGCCGCAGGCAAACGTGAAACGCGAATTGAAAAGCGCTAAATAATAATAATAGTTGGAAAACAGCAAACAAAAACAAAAACACGTAAAATCGCCACACAACAACTATGCTCCGCCTTTTTCACGCTTGGCGAGCGAAAACCGCAGCGAAAAATCGCACCCAACACATTTGTATGCGAGGCGGTGAGTGGCTGACTGGTTGTTGGCCGCAGCCGACAGTGCACACACACACGCACACGTACGACGGTGCACGTTTGTGTGCGCGCGTTAATGCGGCCAATAATAAAACGCTGCGGCTTATTATGCTAACACGCCGAACAAATTGATTTATAAATAATTACGCACAAAAATTAAGCATTATTTATGCAAAACATTCGCCACATATTTGTGTGTGCGTGTGTGTGTGTGTGTGTGTGTCGTGTGACGGTAATGGCCAATTTGCTGGCAGCGCGCGCGCTAACGGCACTAACAGCGGCTCAATTAATAGTCTCCGTCAGCGCGCGCTGCTATTTCGCGAAATTATTACAATTTATGGCCTTCGAATTGTACGGCCCGGCCCCGGGCGGCCATTTTGCGGCGACGAAGGTGCGTCTGTGTGCGCGCACTCACCCACAATACGTGCGATGCGTGGGGGGGGGGGGGGGGGACCGTATGAAATTTGAAAAGAGTTTCAATTTAATTAAGTTGCGGTTGCGAATGCATTTATCGATTGCATTATTCATTATTTGAAGCGAACGCACCGAAATGCAAAACACTTTTTGCCCGCCGAACACAAATGGCCGCTCGGTATGTCGACTAATGGATATTGCTGGCAGTTGGTTGGTTGGTGTTGTTGTGGCGGCTGTTAGCTTTGCTTCAACACACATCACACGCCGCGCATAACTGTTATGATACGAAAATTGTATTTAATTATTTGGCATGTCAGCGCATTAATTGCATATTTGACAATTGGTCGGCCCTGACATACGCTCGGCTTGGTTTGTGCGTCGATGTTTTTTGTTCAGTTGCCGCTGCAATTAATAACATTGCAGCATTGTTGTGCAATTCAGGCGGGTCACATTTGTGGGAACTGTTGCAGAGTTGTAGTTGGTGGGTTTATGCAGCAAGAATATGAACTCAAAGAGTGCAGGTTTGGTGTTAAAAATTTAAATTTTTAATAAATTAATTTTGGAAAACATTTAAAATAATTTAATTTAAATGGCACAATGATTTTTTTAATTCATTAATAAAGAAATACAATTTTCAATCAATGCAATATAATTTTTATATTTAATTTTTTTGGGTAGATTTCTGCACTCGGAGTTGAAATTGTTACTCTTGTGATTTTAATAGGTTTTGTCAACCTTTTGAAAAGTTATTAAAAAAAATTTGAAGAATATAGATGACATTAGATTAGGTACGAGAGTCGAGCAACAACTGCCCGAGGCACTAAGTCCAACACATAACTGTTGCGTCGAATCCTCTATTTTCTTCACTTTTTGTTTGTATCCTCCAATGTTATTCAGTTCTTAATTTTTCCCAAATCCATATCGACTTTAAAAATATAACTTGGTGTGCTATATATTGGGTTTCTTCAGTTTTTGAATCTCAAGTCAAGATAGAAGTTGAGTCAAGTTATAACTTCACGAGTTATGCAAATATCCCTGGGAAATTGTGTCAAAATTATAGAAAACGACATTATTTGACATTTTAAACTAGAGAAATTCGATACAAAAGTTGAATTGAATTGTTTTTATTTGAGCATTTGCCGATTTGTAAACAAATTTCTTCTTAAAAATGGATAAGGAAAAGCAAAAGAAAGCAGAAGGGAAGCAAAAACGAGCCTTTAAAATAATCCTTGAAAAAATTAAGTCGAACTGTTGGTCCTTTTTCATTTCCATGTTTGTGCTTAGAAGATCGGCTGTAATTATTGACCTCTCTCTCCGTTATTAGCTATGTATGTATGTCTCGCGTTATGCAGAGTGGGTTCTTGAGACTTATAGTTCATAGGCCATTTTATTCTATGGATGACTGTTCAAGTATGCACGAGTAGAAGATTGTTCAACGTTGCCAAACATTAATGCACCATGTGTAAAGCTGTTTTATTGTTCTCTAAGCATAGACTACGGACAATATGCTCAATAAGGTTAAATCATGCTAGGTGTCTCCACAAGTTTTTATATCCGTAATTTATACGGTGAGCCACCTCGGAGCCTCCATTCTCCTTTTCTTCTTACTTCTTTCTGTATATTTTATATTTTTGGTTTTATTTTTGCTTTCTTTTATCTTTCTTTCATCTTTCTTTCTTCTTTATTTATATTTTTTCTTTATTTCTTCACCTCAAAGGTCCAATTAATACTTTTTTCATTCTCCTTCTCTTTTTGTGGTTTTATTTCTGCTTCCTTTATTTTTTATTTTTCTTCTTTCTTCTTTATTTCATCTTGCTCATTTTCTCCTCTTTCCTCTTCTTCATTTATAGTTTCTCTCTTCTTTATTTCTTCTTCACCTCAGAGGGCCGACTAATAATTTATTGCTTCTCCTTCTTTTCTTTCTGTGATTTTTTCTTTTTTATTTCTTCTTTACTTCATCTTTCTTTTTCTCTTCTTTATTTCCTCTTTCATTCTTCTTTATTTATACTTCCTTCCATCATTATTTCTTCTTCAGCTCCTTTTCTTTCTGTGATTTCATTTCTGCTTTCTTTCTTCTTTCCTTCTTTTTTCTTTCATCTTTTTTCCATCTTTCTTCTTTCTTAATTTATTCTTTATTTATACGTTCATTCGCCTTTATTTCTTCTTCACCTAAGAGATCCGATTAATATTGTTTGCAGTTATCTTATTTTCATTCTGTGGTTTTATTTCGTTATTTCATCATTATTCTTTATTTCTTCATTGTTTTTTTCTTTATTTATAGTTTCCTTTTTCTCTATTTCTTCTTCACCACAGAGATCCGATTAATGCTTTTTTCTTTCTCCTTCTTTTCTTTCTGTGGTTTTATCTCTACTTTCTTTCTTCTTTCTTCATTCTTCTATCTTTTTTCTTTCTTTTTATTTCATCTTCCCTCTGTCTTTATTCTTTCTTTTCTTCTTTACTTATATTGTACTTTCTTTCTGCTTTCTTTCTTCTTCACCTTCTTCTTCCGAATAATAATAATTATTTATTATTAAAATTATAATTTTTTCGTGCTCCTTTTCATGTTATGGGTTTTTTCTGCTTTCTTTCTTTTTTCTCTCTTTTTGCTCTTCATTATTTCATCTTTATATTAACTTTGATCTTTCTTTTTCGAAGTACGAAGAAGAAAAAAGTACGATAGAAGAAAAAACTATCGTACTTTTTTTCTTTCTTTCCTATTTCTTTTTTTCTTTCTTTTTTTCTTTCTTATTTCTTCCTTACTTCTCTCTTTTTCTATCTTTTTTCTGTATTTCTTCTTCTCCTTTTTTAAAACTTCATGTCTTCACTACCTAATGACTACTTTAAAATCAATTCATTCATCAATCAATTCAAATCATACATTTCTCATTCGTAGTCCATCTTTTCTACATAATGTCTCGAGATTTTTCAGTTGTCAGCCAAACTTTCGACCATCGCATTGTTTAAGTCAGTCATTTCAGGTCACAACAAAATCACTCGGTTTCCACAGACAAGAGTTTAGTTCTTCAACTCATTCCAGATTACCCCTTGTCCACTTTACCTCACCAAGATGTGATATTGACTCTCATGTCAATGTTATAGTGCAGGAGATTAACATATTCATAGAGACTGGTGGAGTAGCTAGCCCGATTTTGACTGACTAAAACCACCCCTGAACCTTTCTTGTACATCCATAGCTATAAGGATTGATCTGTTAGATACCAGATAGTCAATAAGTTCATCCAATGCATGACTCACTGCAAGCATTTGTGCCTTATTTACCAATCGTTCTTCTTACACACCTCCTAGGTGCAAGTTAGATTTAGGTTTTTGAAAAGATTCCGTCTCTCGAAGGAAACTGATCTTTTTTCCTAAAATTTGAATGAAAACAGTGACGAGCAAACAGAAAACCTATACCAATATTTGATGAGCCCTGCAGACGTACTTAATGAGCGACAAGCTGTTGGTCTTTCATGACTTTAACGAACCGCTAACAATAGAGTTATGTGTACTATTTTTAGATTACTTCACGTCACTTGTGATAATGCTTTTATTTTTTTTAATAAATATTTATATCATTTAAGCGAAAAAACTGAATATCTACGATGCTGTCCGCATAGACTAAAACAAAGAAAGAATTAGCCTCAACACTTAAACCGCAAACAGACTTCGCGGTGCCGGCAACATAAATAACGAGCACAATTAGCAATTTTCGTGAGATAAAAAAAAATCGCCAAGCAAACAAACATAAATAACTCGACAGCCCGAAAATGCACAGCAACTATAAAATTTGCAGCAAATTCCAGCGCAAAATCGCAACTAAAGTTCATAAAGTGTTTTGTTTATGGTGCAAGGCGGGCAACTTTACACACACGCACACACACAGATCAACGGCACAAGTGCACATGTGTGTGTGTGTGTGTGTGGCGGTCTCATCTGCACGCTACAGATGAATTGTCATTTTATTTGTTTGGTTGCTTGTGGCGGCAATTTAATTTAATTATTTGAAAATTGGCCAACTGCCAAAGCGGCTCAATGGGCTGCTGCCATGCGGACGAGCAGCGCGCAGCAATGCGTTGGCTGGCTGACTGGTTGGGCCGTAAGTTGATTGGCTGGCTGGCAGTGTGGCAGTCTATTGCTTTCGCTGTCGCTGTTGCTCTGTCTCTCTTCTGTTCGTTCGTTCGACTGTTCGCCTACATGCCGTGTCCATTACAACGGCTTATTGCCACTTTGTTGCGTGTTTACCGTCTGCCGTTTGCTGCCTGCTTCACGCCTCACTCTATGATGTGTTGCCGTTGTTGTTGTTGCTTTTGTTGTTCTTGTTGCTACCATTTAAGCGCTTTAGTCTGGGTCACCCTAAATAGTTGTAGCGCAAATGCATGCGTTGTTGTTGTTGTTACTGCAGCCGCAAAGTACTTTCGCCTCGTTGGGCAGCATTCAAAATAAAATGTTAAATGCTGCCTGTCACATGCTACGCCAATTGCATATGCAACAACAGCAACAGCAACAGAGCCAACAACAAACATTCACCATGCTGGCCAGGCTGGCTGGTTGGTGTCTGCCTGCTTCCTGCACCGCTGCTGCGGCCATATGCTTTAGTACTGATTAGTACACACTCGCACTCACACTCACACTCGCAGTCGCAATCATTGTCGGTGCGTTGGCGCGTGTTGTTGTTTATGCAAATGCAATTCGGCTCGACGTGTGATGTACTTAATCGCTCCGCAATTGCAATTACAATGTTGCGAAATGGCATATTTTCAATGTTGGCCTCACTGCTGAAGCGGAATGCACACGTAATTAATTGATTCCTATCTGGCTTGAGGCTATTTCACAGTTTGCTGCTGACAATTTATTTAAAGTGATTTTCATGTGCAGCTGATGGAGCTGCGGTCGCCGTTGGCTGTGGTGAGCGCCGAGCCGATGCCGCTGGAGATGCCTGCATTTTTATGTTGTGTTGCGGTAGAAGAGATTTCTGTTGTTTTGGATTTTTATTTAATTGAGCGCATTTTATTGCAATATTACGTGCAACGGGGCGTATGAGTTACTTTTGGAATTTACAACACAGCGAATGCAAAGTGACGTTTCGTGATATTTGGCGCTGTAAAGTATGCAAAGATTGCACTAAAATGTTGCAAATGTTGCACGTTGCGTGAGTAAAGTAGTTGAAATATGTGATTTGTGTTCACAGTAGTTTCGAAACATATTGGGATAAGTAGTGCAGAGGAATGCTGTGGAATTTAGTGAGCACTTTGAAATAGAGTTCAACTACTCGAGTTCTGGAATTTATTCATGTCCAGTTCAGATAGCCAAATAAATTAAGGCAATTTAGTTCTTAATTGAGTTTATCGCTTTTGCTGTTCACACACCTCAATTGAGCTGTTATCGAAAATGTTATCGAACATGTTTTTGTTTTGACAGAATAAAGGTTTTTGTTTATGATTAAAAAACGTACTTAAAAGCATTTATTGACCGTTTAGTAATATTTATTCAACATGGCTACTGATGCAGAAAATTTTTAAATGAAATTTCAAAGCTCAGAGTAACTTAAACCTATATAAAAAAAAATAAATTTAAAAGCAAACAAATGTTAACAAACGTCTTTCACTTCTGTCAGTTTCTCACTTGGTTTGGTTCCGTCAATTGTGAACGAATTTGTTTATCGATAACAGCACAACTCAGGGTTGCATGGCAAATTGAGTTTAATTTCAATGGTCAATTTAGTGCTAATTGCAATTAGCTAAATTGAGATTTGATAACAAATTGAGCTCAACTGAGAGCTAAATTGAGTATTGAGAAGTATGACAAATTGAGTTCAATTTAGAGCTAAATTGAGTTTAAATTGTGAAAATGTCTTAATTGCGTAATTTAGCTGTCTGCCTAAATAGGATCTCAACTTCCTTACATGACCCAACCCAACTAAAACTAAAATTTCAATTGCTGCCTACAATGAGTTTTCAACTCAATTCTCTTCTATTCGGTCACCTTTAAAAACATTTATATCACTGCAAATTAAGATAAGTGATAATGTATTATCGTTTCCTGTCAGCCAATTTGCGTTATTGCTGTGTGATATATATTTTGATGTCGCATAAAAGCCCAGTTTTGGCACAATTTATGAATTTCCATTCCAGCAACAATCGATATTCATTTTATTTATAGCCATCACATTTGTTATTAGTGTTGCTGCTGTTGTTGTTGTTATCGAGTTTATGGCTCGGTTTATGTGGCTTTGCCAAAATGCACATGTAGCACGTTTTGCTAAAATTCAAACAACAACAACAACAACAACAACGAGAAGCAGCAGCAGCACTAAATCGACATCGATTGCAATGGTTTTGGGCGCACATGATCTTAATTGAGATTTATTGACTAATTAGAATGCATTAACAATGCAACAAGGACACTGTAAATGCGCATATCATATGTGGGCAAGTGCGTGTTTATGGCTGTGTGTGTGTGTGAGTGCGTGTGTGTTTGGGCGTGCAAGTGGGATATGCGTCTTTGGCAGTTAAGTGTTTGTGCGGTGCATGCAAATGAAGCGAAGCGACATGTGCAGAAGGCGACCGGGCACATAGAAAACCGACACACACACATACACGCACACCCCCACATATATCAACTGACATATGCACTGACAGTGAATGTTTAAAGGAAGCGTGCACGGTGCTTTATTGTGAGTTGAAATTTAAATGTTGAGTTTTGTTCAGTTTTATCTTATAAAAACTGAAGTCTAGAATGTTAGGTATTTGATTGTTTTACAAACACTTTTATGCTTTTAGAATGCTTGAAAGTATTGTTCAATGTAAAATTGCAAAACTTTCAAGCACTTTAAAGCATCAAAGTGTCGGTAATACAATGAAAAATAAAACATTCTAGAACTTAGTTGACAATGACAAATCTAACATTCGAAAGTTTATTTTTTTTCATTGATTTCATTGATTTCATTTCATTGATTTCATAATGGCTGCATCCAGTGTTTCATCTTGGGGGTTGCAACTTTTGAGCCCCATGTCTCTAGAAATCATATATGCCATTCAAACTTGTAATAATTTAGGGGGGGATTTAGCTCCAAAAACACCCTTTGCGCGCGCCGAAAATTTTTGCAATATTTGTTATACTTTTTTGTTGACTTATACGAGGAACCATAAACTAAGGATTCATGATTAACATACAAACGAATCGAATCGAATTTTTTGATTACATTAGTCCGGACTTATTCAGAAAATAATATGTCATTGTTGAGCGTGGATTTAAAAACCACCTGAATGACTCGATTTGTGTTCGTGTTCGTCCACTTTGTGGAAATATTTGCATAAAGATTTTGGCTCATGTACTACGAGTATAAATTCGTGGAAGAACTGAAGCGAAATGCTTTTAATTTGCATTTTCTTTTAGCTGGAAGGTTTGAAATTCTGCTGGGCGTTTTCAGCTAAAAGGTCATAGTGCCCCCGCCAATTTTGATTCTGGTATTTTGTTTAATACTAGTATTAATATAGGTAACCATTTCCCAAAGTTTTAGTCCATAATAGTTAATTCCGGATCTGCCAGAATTAATATAGTAAATAAAAACAAAATTTAATAACTTTCTATGTAGTCATCCGATTTAGATGAGATTGAGATTGACATATTATAGATATCACTTAGACGCATTACCAAAAATAAATTTTTGTATTTAAATGCAATTTTTTTTATTTAAAAAATTTTATTATTTTTTTATTTAAAAAATTTAATTATTTTTTTATTTAAAAAATTTTATTATTTTTTTGTTTAAAAAATTTTATTATATTTTTGTTTAAAAAATTTTATTATTTTTTTATCAAGTTGGAATTTTGGTACAATCACCAATTTTTTTTTATATAGTTTTCATATAATGCTTAACCACATATATTTTTTCCACATTTTTTTCCACCTGCGTGACACCTAAAAAAAATAACATGTAATGTTTTAATTTTTTTTTAGGTTAGGTTAGGTGATTGTACCGCATCAATCACCAAATTTCCCATATAATGTTTAACACATAAATTTTCCACATTTTTTCTACTTGCGTGATAACTAAATGGTTACTTATATTAATACCAACATTAAAAAAATATATAAAATAAAAATTGGCCGGGGGGCACTTTGCCCTTCCTTATCCGGCTATGGCCTTTAGACTAGTTTCAATAATCTGCGAAATAACCTGTGCAAGTATTGAAACCTAAAATGTTCAACTTTGTGCAACTCAACTCAACAACTTGACGGCGGTTTTTCATCAAGAAATAAAAAATGGCGCATTTGAAGTGAAGAAGAGCCACAAGTAACCTTTTAACACTAGAAAAATTCAACGTTTATTGTTTTTTTATAAGTAGAAGGAGTCATCAACTATATTTTACAACTATATGCTATATATTACTATAATTATAAACTACGAGGGGGAGTTTGGGGTTCAAACCGCCCAAATGCACAAATTTCTGAAGCAAAATATGGTTTCAAATGGAATCGAGCTCAAAAGTTATTCGCAAAACATCCCGAAAATGAAATCCTGTGTGCTCCACTGACTACGAATATATATTGTGACTTCTTATATGATTTGTATTATATCGATACGAGGGTAGTTTGAAAAGTTTCCGACCTAACAAAGCTACAAGGAATGTTTTCTTTCCATTTATTTTGATTTTTCTGCATAGAATCCTTGCAGAAGTAGACTTATCCTTCCAGAACCTAAATCGCGCTATTAGAGAGTTGGAAATATTCACTCGGACGCATTGAATGACCCGAACACATTGAAAAAGTCAGCGACAGAGCCACACGACTACAAGATGGCGTCGGCTTCAACTGTTGGCGTGTAGTCAACTACTCGATTACAATGAGAGCGGCAGCAAAAGCACTACAATAATATGTTTTGATTTAGCTTTGTTGTCTGCAAAATAGAAATCATTTCAAGATTGGTGACAGTCAGAACTGTGTCCGGTGGTCGTGTAGCCATGCAGTCGTCAAAATAATGGTATTCATAGGAACGTTCTGATTCTATATTTTGAGAGATGTGGTCAAGTCGTTGCTGTCGTCAATGGGTTTGGGTCCTAAACCTTGATGCAATGGGACAAAAACATTCTTTGGACATATTCATAGCCTCCTCTATCTCTCTTACTTAAATTCGACGGTTGTCTAGCGCCTTTTAATGAACTTGAGCAATGTTATTGGCAGTGGTTTCACTTTTTTTGGACGTCCGTCTGCCAAGCGGGTATGACTTCGTTTAAATTCAGCTGACCAAAAATTTCACGGTGGTAAAAGATGGTGCAAAGTCCATGTACACAGAGTCTAACTTGTTTTAAATTTACCTAACTTGTCTTTAGTGACTGTTCTACAGTCGATTTGTTTTTCATTTTCACAGAAACACTCACTTCGACTGACTCAAACCATTGTCAAACTACAACTGTGCATAAAAAATGGTTGAAACTATGTTGAGTACCTTTCAAAAGAGGCGCCAACAGATTTCCTACCTTTTGTTGAGGAATGCTGCCATCTTCTTGTTGAGGTCGAAAACTTTTCAGACCACACTCGCTCAAACTTTCGATGCTGTTAAAAACACACTATTTCAGTTTCTTGTGATTCCAATTCTACATTTTACAAGTTTTTTTTAGTTTTTATTGAAATCAAATTGAAACAATTTCACACAGCCGTACACTGTTTTTTAACGCTCACTGTTAATGACTACAACGACAAAACATGTGTCAGTTGATTGTGTATTGTTGTTGCTGTATTAACAATATTTGCATTTTTAATGCTTGAATTAATTTCGTGTGTGTCAAATTACATTCATTATCGTTGAAACTGTAATAATCAGAGCAACAATAACAACATAAACATCTGTTGTGGAGTTTAAGTGTTTAAAGCTTGGTTTTTATGTTGAGTTTTTATGCTTTTACGAGCGTTTTAACGCTTTTAGGATTTATGGCGGACGGACGAGTGAATTATGGCACAACGTCCCATATGTCCGAAATCGTTACAAATCACTATCGGCGCTTAACACTAGAATGCCCGACAATCTGACATTATTGTTTACTGACTTTTTTTAATTTTATGGGTTTTTAAGTAGCAAATAGCACAAATAGCATTTATTTTTGATTTTTATGGTTTACAAAGTAAATTCATTTAAATAAAATAGCGTACTTTACACATAAATGTGATAAATTGGAATGAAATTTGGAATTCGGAATTTTTGAATGAATTTTATGAGTGAATTTTGAATTGAAAATCTTGGGAATTGTTACAGCCTACTATGATAATATTTTTTAAATGTTTGCAATTATTTGAAATTTTCATATTTCGCAATTGAAGATGCATCAGAAATATAGCATTTTGAATTGGGGTAACACATTTTTTGACATTTTTTTAAATTAATTTATTCCATTTAGCTTTAAAAATTAATAAAAGTCACGTAAGATATTTTTTTAGAAAGCAATGCAACAAAAGTTATTTACAGTAAAAGACCTCAATGTAGTCAAAATTACTACCTTGGGCCTTCCTTCTAGTGTTAAGTACATTTTTATGTTCATTAGCACAGTCCAGCGGTCGGTGTATCTGTGTGAGTGTGTCTGTGTGTCTCTGACAGTGCGAATGCGAATTTACACTTAATGCCACGACATATTCAATCAAGTCAATTATGTGCGGCAATGTTTGTATGTGTCGCAAATAGATTAAATCTGCGCACATGCCACCTACGTGCAAGCATTTCTGTCAGTCTATCTATCTGTGTGAGTGGGTGTGTGTGTGGTGCGTATGTATGCGAAAGTGGTCTTAATGGCGAAAGCACAAGTGTTTGTCTATTATTAATATTATAAGCCCGAAAGCAATTTATCATACGTGCATACAAATGCCGGAATGACGCACTCACACTCACGCACTCGCACGTGTATAGTCCAAGAGATAGGAAGACAGACAGGCTGGCAGCCAGTATGTCGACTGGTGATAGGCAGAGGCGCACTCATTATCGCACAGGATGCGTAATGCACTTCTACGCACACATATATACACACTCACATACACATAGAAACATATCTATGTACATACAATCACGCGAATGCCTGCACTTAATGAAATTACACGACATACATATTTGCAGCTATGCATTTATGAAGCCACGTCTGGTGCATCTGCGTGTTTGTATGAGTGTATGAGTGGGGTGGGGGTGTGTGTGTGGTGTGGTGCGTGCGCCAATAACAATTTAATCACATCATCAAAGCATATTTACTGATTGCTGCTGCAGTCAGAGGGAAATGCATCAAAGTTGCCACTGTTTCAGTTAAGGAAATCGACTGCTTGTCTGCGCCGAGTGCATGTAGAAATGATCTTAAAAATTTTCAACTAATTTGGCAAGTTTTTTGCGTTTTTATGTGCAATGTTTGTTATTGAATTAAGCATATTTAATAATTTAAATTATATTTTTAATTAAAAGAAATGAAAATGACTTAAAAAATCCAAATTGGACTAAATTTACGAGTTTTTTGGGTGAATTGAGGCAACTAACAGAAATATTTGTTATTGAATTAAACATATTAATTATAAAAATATATATATACTTCAGATCAGATCATATCTGTCAGATTTTTTTGAAAAAAATACTTATATAATTATTTCTCATTTGAAGTGCTTTCACCAAGTTTAAAGTCAATGGGCCCATTAAGTCAGGTTTTTCACAGTTTCTCCATATAAACTTTTAACCCGCCGTTGACCCTGTCAGATTTTGATTTTTGAATAAAATTAAAAACGAGTATCGAATTATTTCTCACTAAGAGCACTTTCACCAAGTGTAAAGTCAATGGGCCCATTAAAGCAGGTTTTTCACAGTTTCTCCATATAAACTTTTAACCCGCAGTTGACCCTGTCAGATTTTGATTTTTGAAAAAAATTAAAAACACGTATCGAATTATTTCTCACTAAGAGTACTTTCACCAAGTTTGAAGTTCAAAGGTGTAAAAAATCATATTTCTTCATACAAACTTTTAACCCTTGGTTCACCACCTTAAGTTTTGATTTGCAACAAAATGGGAAATGCGTATAAATTTTTTTTTGATTTCAAGTATTTTTACCAACTTTGAAGCCAATAGGCCAATTGATTCAGAGTGTTTTGTAATCTTTCCGTATATGAACCTTAACCATTAGTTCACTCCGTTAAATTTTTATTTTCGAAAAATGAAAAATTCTTGTCGAATTATTTTTTTCACCAAATTTAATATCAGCTTATTATATCAAGGACCTCTTTAGACCCCGAATTTCAAAAAATCTCGTCTTAGCGGAGGTTCATTTTTCAAGGTGTATCTACAGTTGAAATTTTATATTTGTATTTTTTGCGGTTTGGGCTGGGCGATGATGAATCAGTCAGTCAGTCAGTCAGTAAGAACAAGCAACTATATATACATACAAGTGTATGTCTATAGATTTAAAGACATATAGATCATTAAAAAGTCCACTGAAGGACGAACATTAAAGGCCCCGAACACATCTGTCGAAATACTATACCAGAACTTTCTACTGGAGACGATTATTTTGAGGATTTGGTCGTGTGAATGTTTTTTAATTTGCAAACGAAAATTCCAGAAGTTGACTACACTGCAACGGTATAAGCCGAAACCTTTTTGCTGCAGTGTCTTCCCGCCGCTGCTGTCTTCAATGTGTCCAGCCCGTAAAGCTCAATAAAGTTTATGCATTATTATGTTTTCTAGAAGATTTATGCATTTAGGACAAATGTTATTTTCCCAATAAACAAAGTGTGAAATCTTTCCTGTGGTCGGTATATCAAATAACGACACTAAGTAGCTCAGAGTTATGGAGCCAATTTGAATATGAAATAAGGAATATGTGTACATTTGAAATATGAGTGCAGTATTATTGATGCAAACATTGAGAAACCTTGACCAATGTTAAGTTCACTGCATTTCCTAATAAAATCGATTGAAACTGCTACACAAACTGAATGTGGTCAGCATTGCTTAGCCGCTTAATTGGCCAATCAGGCACAGACACTGACATGAAGACGTACAAATATTTGTACGAAAATGTGTGCACTGTTGCTGGCAGAATGACAACGAAAAATCATTCGTTTTTCGGAATAAATTTTGTGTAATGCAAATCTTTAGTTAAAAGCCAATTAATGAATTTATCTGTACAAATGGTAGACAACTAAATTGCAAAAGTTAAATTGGAAATTGGAAAATTAAGAAGTTTGTGCATTTATATAATACACACACACACACATTTAGATGTATGTAGTATGTAAAGAAATGTGTTGGACCTGATCACAAAATTCAACTCATTCTACACGCTCTGAGCGAACGCGGCGTATGAGTAACTTTTATTTAGTTTGCTTTGTAATCGACCACTCACCTGCGTCTCGGTGACATTTAGCAGTTTGGCCATTTCGGTGCGTTCACTGGAGCTGAGGTACTTCTTGATCTCGAACTGTTTTTCCAGCTCGAAGATCTGTCGGCCGGTGAAGGTGGTGCGCGCCTTCTTCTTGCGACGCGCATCGGTCGACCCGGAATCGGAGTCGTCCTCGGTGGTCTCTACGGCAGCCGCTGAGGCGGGCGGGGTGCTCACCGTGCGCATCAGACTGTCGCTACTGCCGGTGGGACTAATGTCCGGCACGGGCAGGGAGGCGGTTGTAGCGGCAGCGGCCGCAATGCTGGACGGTGGCGGCGGTGCGGCACTGCTCACGGCCAGCTTTTTCTTCTTAACGCTCGGCTTGCTGTGATTGGCATCTGAAATGAGACAAGATAAGATGGTTTGTTAATTAGAGCCACGAATCAACGTAATGCAATACAGTTGTAATGCTAAGCTCACGCTAATTATGGCAAAAACAACAACAACAACAACGAGTTTTGAGTGAAAAATGCAAATGTGGCCAGGCGTTGTCAATCAATTTGTAGCCCCTTTTCAAGTGTCGTTTCCATTGGCGTCGCTGTTGTTCGCTTTGCCAATTGGCTGATTGTTGTTGTTATCGTTGTTGTTGTTGTTATATGCACCGCCAGTTGCATTACATTCAAACAGCAATTAAATCTTGCTAATGGTTAATGGCGCGCTTGAGCGTGTCGGCCCCGCCGCCGACACGTCACTTCACGCCGCTTCGCCGTTTCATTGTTCGTCAACACTCTGTTTGTGTGTTTGTGTCTGTGTGTGTGTGTGTGCGCGCACAATGTGGCTTTCATTGCTAATTTCAGGCCGCAGATTTCAAATTGCGTTTCGCGTTCGTGCATGTGGCGGCGTCAGAGAATGAAACCGATGAATGATATGCACTGCAGTTGGCGCAAAGTGTTGTCGGCGCGTTTCGAATTACTGCTGTTTGTGTTGTTGGCTGCAACTGTTGTTTGCTTGCTAGGCAGTTAATTTGTGCTGCTTTTGTAAACAGGTTAATCATTTCATAACTGAAAGTGCAAATAAACATTGGAAAATATCACATTGAATCGCAAATGAATGCAGCAGCGACAGTGACACAGTGACAGCGACAAGTGTATCTCGTTGGCTACGTAGGTATTTAACATGTTTTTCGATACTTGGGTAGAGTGCTTAATTCAATAAATTTCTTATCACATCAACACGAAGACATTTCACAGACAATTTGCGTGGCTTTCGAAAGTGTATATGGTTTCTAGTTACGTTTATTCCCTGGCACGACAGCCCAATAACGAGACCTACCTACATGGCCTCTGAATCAGAACGCGAAAGAAAGAAAGGCATAAATGCAGTATAGCGAACCCTCGTGAAAAAATAAATAAGTATGCTTTTACATTAAAGTTTGGCTCTCGAATGTAAGGAACTAAAAATTTTGCCTGGGAAATGCCCACAAAAGGCGTGGATTGTGATCAAAGTTCAAAGTTGGTATTAAAATAACTCAATCAATTCTCAATCGACTTACGCGATATGGGCATCAAATGAAAGCCACTTTTGATACCTTTCTATTGATGTGCAACATTAGATATATAATATGCACTAATAAGAAGTTTTAAGCGAAAAATATTTTTTTTTTAACAAATTTTTCAAAAATGTTTTTTTTTCTCGAAAAAATGCATTACTAAGGTATAACAAGTTTATCGCCATATTGTAGACTGTAGAATTCCCTTTACAATGAAATATAAAACAAAAAATATAAATAAATATAAATATAAAAAAATATATAAATTTTAAATATAAAACAAAAAATAACCCTCGCTGAGACGGCAGTCCCCGGAAGGAAACTATTATTTCTATATTTTAGTATTGAACATATTAGCTACGATGGCAGGTCGAATCAGGCATCAAGCGTTGCCTGAGACTCGCGACTTAACGTGTTAATTAGCTTAGCCACAGTGGCTGCCTTTCTTTCTTTCTATGTACTGTTGTATTGTAATATTTACTCTCATTTAGCAGTTAGTACCAACTATTCTTACCACTAAATTCTGTGCCCGAACTGTTTCACGGAGTTTAGTGGTGAGAACAGTTCGGTTCAGTTAAACCTGAATCGTTTTGTACTGTTCATCGCTATTTGAATCTTTTTTATTGTTCCACTCGAACTTGAATGTTTTTTGATCAAGTAATAACAGAGAGGAATGAAGGTCGAAATCAAGAAGTATATAAGGAGTTAAGAAATATTTATTTAGAAAAAGCAGTTCTTAGTGAAAAAGAAGTTAAACTAAACAAACTGTAAAATTAAAGAATAAACTTTATTAGGGAAGCTTTAAATTGAAGAAAATATTTAATTTATGAATTTAACTACAATTAATCAACTCAAAGTAGGTTTTGTATTTAAAAAAAATATTATATTAACATAAAAAAATAGTTAGTATTTAATATGTAGAGTTCTTCAATTGAAAACTGGTAAAAAGTTAAAGTTAAACTTAAAAGTTAAAGTCAAGTTTTATAATAATTTTTGTATATTGAAATTAAGTATATTTTTTCATAATCAATACAGAGCTACTACTACTTTTAATACTATTAGTTATTACGAAACAGAAAAATAGGTAGCTTATAGGACACGCAACGACTCAGTTTTGTGACAATAGTCTGACAACAGATCTATGCTCCGAACACATGGAAAATATGGAATCGAAACATTCTAGTGGAAACAATTATTTTGACAACAACACGGCTGCACAATCACCGACCACAGTTGTGGCTAACAAAAATTAAAAAAATACAAAAAAAATTGACTGAAAAATTACAAAATATAAATATTAAAATTAAATTAAAAATTAAAAATATAAATTAAAAAACATACATATAATTTCATTTTTATTTATTACCAACCCCATTTATTTACAAAGCTCGCTAAACCATATATTTTTTTGTTTTTTTTTGCTATTTAACCAATTCTCAAAGAGAGTTCAACGCGACATTATTATTTTTTAATTAAACGCTCCTGTCTAAAATCGTATCTTTCCCATTGTTTCGTTTCTCATTTTACTTTGAACACTTTCGGTATTTTGTTGTCATTTGACAAATTTATGTATGCAAGAGTCTTCTATGCTCCCAGGGATCACATTCAGTGTTGTTGGATCAGGAGATTTCCTCCTTGATTTAGGAGATTCTTGGCCCTTAACTCTTTCGCTATTTTGTTGCCATATGGCAACATGCTACTTTGTGGACGTCTGCATCTTCTATGGTTGCAAGAATACATTTTTTGTTGGTCTTTAGAATAGTTTGAAGTTTCAGGAAAAATACGAAATTAATAAACTGAATATTTAAGTTTAAATAAGAAGTATACACGTTTTTTTAATGGTATATTTTGACATAGTAAAGGAAGAAGAAGCAGAAAAAATTAGAGAACTTTTTAATTTCCCCAGTAAAAACCTGTAGCGAAGGGGTTAAAGAGAATTTTTAGAAGGAAGTTTAGGAGAAAGTTTAGTTTAGTTTAGTTCAGGAGAAAGTTTATGAGATTTTGATGGTGATACATTTGACATCATTAGTGACACTAAATATGGAACGCTTAAGTGTCTAATTTAATTTAATTTAATTTAATTACATTTTATGCTTCAAAGTGTATAATTTATGCAATGAATGAAGGAATTCTACAAAAGACATATAATTTTTTATATGTTTTGTTTATGTTTAGTGTAGTTGTTAAGCTCAGGCTGAATGAATTAAAAGGCTGCAATAGAAAAAAAAATATTTTTATTTTTTTATGAGAAGTTTATCACTAGAAAGACCGCAAGTTTTCCATACCTACAAAGGTTACATATCGCATCCGCTGATAGTTTAAAAATAAAACATTGATCTTGGCTAATTTTTCACAAGAAAAAAAAATTTAAAAAACTAAAAATTTTCCACGATAAAAAACAAAAGCCACCAAAGCGAAAGTTTACAGAAATACTAAAGAAAATACAGATATTTTAAAATTAAAAATCGTTCAAACGACCGCAATGATCTTTCTCGTGTTAAGTAATTATTATTGCTGCAACATTCACCAGATTGCTGCAACATTTGCCATATAGCAACATTAGCATTCGGTAAGAAACAGAAAAAAAACAAATAACTATGAAATGTTGCAGAAAACGACTTAAATCAAAAGGAATTCGACAATTAATAACATTCGGCAGTAAAAAGCTGCAGCGAAAAAGATTTAATAGAATTTCAAGGTTAACCTTGCAAGCTCTGTGCAACACTTCAATTTGTTTAATTCTAAAAGCAAAAAAAAAACACCTCAAAACCCCCACCGAAAACACATTTCGTCCGGTGTAATTAGCACAAATATTATTAAATATAATTTTTTGCGCATTTCAATTTGTTCACTTTGGCTTAATGGCTTTGCTTTGTTTTTTGCACTAAACTCGTAACTCATTACCATAAGCTGGCTGTGGGCTGCTAGAAATATGCACAACTAATGAGGCGTGCGGCTGGCGGTGCAAATGTGCAAATGCGCAGCCGAGCGCATTTCCAGTCGCGTCGAGTGCGCAACGAAAATGTGTTGCAAAAAAAAGCGGCGGCGACAGTGGCGAAAACATCGATTGCCTGCTAATAGCGGTACGCGAACCACTCAAATCAAATACTAATAATGCATAACATGCATACAACAACAACAATTACAACAATAAGTATAACACTAACAGCAAATAACAATAAAATTAACAGAATAAACTGAAATTAGAGGCGCGTGCGCGCTGCGCAGTCGTTGTGCATTTGTCTGAATGTGAGTGAGCGGAGTAGGCAGTGCGGTGTGGTGCGTTGCTGTTGGCATTAGAAGCACGTATTGTGTAGTGCATGTATGTGTGTGTGTGTGTGCGACCGCTTCGAGCGCTTTCGGGAAACAGAACCTAATTCCAGTGCACTTAATTTGTTTTGATTTGCATTTGCAGTTGTTGCCGTTGTCGTTGTTGTCGTCGTCTGTTTGCACACGTTGCATGAATGAAAAATCTCAGTGCACGTCAATTCGCTTGCAGCAAACCGAAGCAACGCAACAAATGCGCCGTGCACCTCGCACCCATTGACATTCGAATTTTTATGCGCTTTGTGCTTTGTGCACTTTTGCGCTCTTTCAGTTGTTGCTATACTCGTTGTTGTTGTTGTGTATGTATTTGGCTCGCCAGTCGCTTCGCACTTGTGCCACATTTGTAAACTATGTACACCAGACGCTTGTTGTTGTTGTTTGATTTGTTGCAATTTTGATTTTATTGACGTATCGATTGGCGTCGATTGGCCCGTTTGCCGAATGCGTCCGAGTTGTGTTTGGCTCGTTGGAATCGAGCTGAACGGTTCACCTGGGTTAATGAAACGTCAACTGACAAGTGGCAGTGAATGAGAATTTAGTTGCATGCACGCACACGCAAACACACACACACACTCACATATGTCTGCGTCTCAATGAACATTCGCCATGTGCCAATAATGTTGCTTAAATGAATTCTGCATATGCGTCAGAGACATGCAATAAATTCATGCAAAACGTGATTGTCTGGCACTGTGAGTATCATTAATGTTGTTGTTGTTGTTGTTGTTTTTGTGGAAGTGTCATGTCAATTTATTTGCATTCTTGCCTGTGTTGGTGGCAATAATAAACGAATTAGTTGTCAGTAGCCAACAGAAGGAATTATTGTTATGCATCAGTGCGTGCGTGTGTGTGTGTGTGTGTGGTAGTAAAAGCACACTTTAGTTTGCAGCTATAAAGCTGACATTGTGAGTTTCGAAGTCGGAAGCGGCATTTTTTGTTTGATGAAAAATGAGCGGAGAAAACTTTGGAATACTTCAGTGGTCAATGTGTGTCTGTGTTTTCTGTGGAATGACGTCATTCATTCACTCATTATCGGGGCATTACGTTTTAGAACGGTAAACTTGGGAGAAGTTTTGTTTCCAGCAGTTTCACAATTTAATCTAAATATTTTTTAAATTTTTATTTTCAAAATAAAAAAAAATAAACTGTATAAAACTAGAGATGGAGTCGATATGAATGTGAACAGTTTTAGCTACATTTTTTGATCATTGTACTTTGTTAACCCTCAAATGCATGAAATACTTGCTGGGTTTATGTTCTTAAGCCTGCAAGTTTTAAGCAGAGAACCAGTTTGAAAAATGTCCATAAAATAATAGCAAAAAGACTTTGGATGTTTGTTCGATTAAATTTATTGCCTTTCAAAAAATTACATCGTTGCTAAATTTGAAGATTTTTACATAAATGTTACCCCGGCTAAATTCAAATGTTCTCAACTAATTTTATCACTAAATAACTAAATAACTATAACTAAATAACTATAAATATTTTATCACTAACTAATAATAATCACTAATAATATAATAAATAACTAAAAAATTGTGAATTTTGCAATTATGTATCAGCTCCACATACAGTGAACTCGCGATAATATGAACTAATTAAAATCAAGCCTGTTCACTTTTGCGAGATTGTTCATATTTTCGAATAGCGCAAAAAATTATTAAAAAAAATTAAAAAATTATTGATTTGCCACTTTTACTTCTTTCATGATACATTTTTCAAAAAATTTGGTTTATATTTTAGAGATTTTCCACTAAATTCACATTTTAGAAAAAGTATTAGGAAAAAGTGTTCATATGGGGTGCTTAAATTTTAGAATGTTAACATTATTACAACTTCACTGTACTTCGTTTATTTCACTCAATAAAGTGATGTGCCGATCTTCCTTGATTAAACTTTCAACCCTATCCTGACTTAAATTATATTTTATTATTTCGAAAAATGTTGCTAATTAAAGGTCATTAAAGTATTTTAGGTAAGAAAATTAAATCAAGTAAAATAAAGCATATTGCATATAATATTTGACATTGACCAGAAATAGGAGATGTGGCTGTAATTATGCGTACCGAAATCGAGTTAAAACTGCCAATTCCAGAAAATCCGTTCACGTTGTCGTACAAAATATATTATTAAGATTATTCCAAATATTTTGTAAAATAAGTTTATTTTTATCCAAATTATTATTTTTTTGTGTTAAATTTTTGTTAACTAGAGGTTTTTAAATGAAATGTCTATTATTTATTTTTTCCTTCGCGTAAAATTAAATATTATAAAATATATTGTATAACGAAATTTTGCTTATTTTTAATCAGAATTGATTTTATTTTCTTTCACAAATATAGATGCCAAATGTTTCCCTCCCAAAGTCAAATGTGCCCTTTGAGGGGGGTACATTTGAAAAAATGACTTCTTTCAAAAAATATGAAATTATAACGAGCAAAATTTTCTGTATAAAAAAATAACTTTAAATTTCCAAAATTTAATAATCACTTTCGAGAAAGCAGCATTGACTTTTAAACTTAATCAATCACGTTTCGAGAAATATAGGTTAAAAAAAGGTGTCAAATGTACCCCAGTTTACCCTACACATCGGAGCTAATTATAATTGTAGAACCCTCCTTGTAGAACTAATTGTAGAACGCAATAAAAAAAGAAAAGTTGACAGAAATACTAAAGAAAATACAGATATTTAAGAATGAAAAACCGTCAAAATTACTGCAATGCTCTTTCTAGTGTTCATCATCTCATCATACATCAGTCACAATTTCTATGATAATTGATACATTAAGAAACAGTATTAATACATGTACAAATTTCAATGGTTCCAGGGGCGAGTTTTGTGATTAATGCCAAAATAAATAGGACCGTTTGTTATTAAATTTTATTTTTGTATAGTAAATATTTTCCCCGTTGGTATTTCGCCTCGAAAGACTAGTGCACTTTCACTGGGCTCCCATTGCAGAGGCCGTAGGTCCGATTCTTGGTTCGCACTATCTAAAAATTCAAATTGTTTCTTCTTCTTAATTTCCCTTTAGCATTATTCCATCAAATCCCGTCCAGTCCATTCAGACCATTGTTCTATGACAATGGGGGAGGGTAAGAGAATGGAAAGGATAGGGAAAGAGAGTTGTGAAAGGGATTAAGGGTCCTCACTTCCCCCGAATCTGAAGAGGTCGTAAGGACATAATGATTGGCGATCCGAAATCTGTGAAATCTGCGGATTCCATAAAAACTTTACGTGAAGTCTTCAAAGTGCGGACAAACTCTTTATTGAAATTCATTAAACTGGATTCAAGCATTTCTAAAACTTAAATTTATTGCATTTTAATCGAACATTTGGGCTACCGAAAGGAATTTGCATGGTTTGCTCCGCACAAATTCACTGACTACCACAATTGCTCAGAATTCAACATTCAAATGACATCATTTTGTTATTAAAAATAGCATTTCAACGAAAAAATTAAAAATTGCGACTTTAACCTTTTCGGAAAAATGCATTTGCCAATTAAAGAAAAGTGTTTTAAGGACGCAGAAACCATACAAAAAGCTTATACCGACATTCCGAAGAATAACGTTGTGGATGCTGAAATACAGCCGTTTCGCTTTTTTCACATACAGTCAGAACCGTTTAACTGCAAGTCGCTTAGCTAAAAATCCGCTTGATTGAAATAGAAGTCCAGGTTCCATTTTAATTTGAAAATTAGTTCGTTTAATTGAAACTTCCCATAACTGAAAAATTCAGTTAAGTGAAAGAATATTTTGGGTCCAAAACATAAATTTACACTATTTGAACTCTGCCTATTAAAAATATTGTCCTGATTAATTTTATTTTTTTACATCCCAGTTAAGTGGATCAGCTGATTTCGTTAGTTGGCGCGGTTGGCTTTTGAAATTGCAACAACATTAGAAAATGTGGGAATTAATTAAGGCATTTTACTTGGCTTAATTGAAAACAACTGCTTGGCTTAGTTGTTAACCGCAACTAAAAGGCCGTAAAAATCTACTTGAAGTTAAGCGAACTCGACTGTACTTCAAGTACTTCATTCGTTCCTAATCTCAAGTTCTCAATAATCCGTATTTTTGAGTTGATTTTTTGCAATCGCTGATGATGTTTTGAAAAACTTCATTATGAAATGAAAATTATTGTGTTAAGGCCACGTCGAACACGCAACAGTTGCTGCAACGCATGTGACATGTGCCAGTCCTTGCAGCCGTCCCGTCTCGTCCTCATCGCCGCGCCGATTGCCTTCGGTGTGCGTGTGCCGTGATGACTGACTGCAGTGACGGCAGTAAGTTTGCGCATTTTTATGACGCGCCAACAGTCTGTTTTACGGAATTTCTGCGAACAATCAACAACGTTAGCGACACAAAGAAGCAACGATGATTGCATGTAAACTATTAAATTGAAATATACTCGCGTTTTATTGTGTTTTATGGGGAAACGGCCTCTGGCACTTGGCTGCGCGATCGACGAATGGTGTGTTTACGAGCGAATGCAGCCACTTGTGTCGTCAGCAACACTCGTCACCGCTCAGCAGAATGTTTTGGTGTCTTTTTAGTGTTGGTGCGAACGCATTTTATTGCCATCAAATTAATTGATTTAACAATTTGTGCCGCTGTCGCCATGCCGCGCCGCACATTATCGCATTGCTGCGTGCTCGGCATTCCGCTCGACTGCGTTTAATGTATTGAAATCATTTGATTTGCATTTCATTGCGTCGTCAGCGCTGCGCTGCGCTCTGATTCCATGCGATTCAACGCTGCGAGTTGCTGCAGCTGGCACAGTGCGATTCGGCTGCTGCTGCCACTTTGCCGCTGTTAATTGTTTTGGTATTTGCGGTGACCCATTTTTCGCGATTCGCAACTCTGTTGTAAAATTTATTGCTGCAAATTGATTGCCGCCAGTTTGTTCGTTTAATAATTTCTCATTGGCATTTTGTGTGCGCTGAATTCGAGTTTGATGGCTTCAATTTTTAATTATGGGACGTTGCAATTTTTATGAGGTCATTAAAAAGCGCTTAAGCGGAATTGCCATCGGGCGGTCGAGACTTGCGCTTTTCTCAGTGATTTTTATCGCCAAATAATGGCGAAATGTGTGCGGAAATGTGATTAACTGCGACAATTGCAAAATTACTATAATGAATCGGTGATTATTAATTGATTAGCTGAAATGCGACTTGTGGGGCTATTAGCAGTTTAAGTGCTTTACTCGAACTGCAATAGTCGACTTGTGTGCTACACAGCTTTTATATTTGCAATACGAATGTTGACATCGCACTAATTTATTTGAAAGGAAAATGTCGTGGAAAAATGTTTAAATGTGGTACAAAACAAATTAACGAGTGCATGTCATATGAGTGTTTAAGGACTGAGTGTTTAAGGACATCTTTTCGTGGGTTTGTTTCGGGGCTCACTCACGCATTTTTTTTCCTGGTTCACTCCTCTCAGGAGCATAGAGCCTCGAAAAGACATTGCCTTGTGTTGGTTACATTAATCGGTTGTGATTTTCTGCCAGGGTAGGTGAGTCCTAAGTGATGGGGCTGCCATCTATCGCCGCTTAGGAACGACGCCTCCGAGGTTGTAGCGCCATCTGTTGTATAAAGGAGTTGACAGCACGATTGGGGACTTCGCTAAGATTGGTTTGATGCGCTGTTTTTCGCTAATACCCGCTTTCCCCTACAGGGATTGTTGGTGCACCGTGTAGCATGATTGCGCGTAATATTGCATGGGTGTGAGTGGAAAAGGATCATCTGAGGGTCGGAATTTTTGAACTGGGGATGTTGTTGGACTAGGAAATATTTAGAGGACAGGAAAAATTGGAAAAGTTAGAAGATTGCGGGACCATGCACCAGGTAGGAGTCGAACCCACGACCACTGGGTTGATAGGCTAGTGCACTCATGCTAATCTATCAATGCTGCTCACTCACACATCTATCCATTCAATATGAGAAGAGGAGGAGGATCTGACATACAAGAAAACGGCTCCTTGTGTTTAATAGAGCATTGCTTTAAGTTTGGGTTATGTCGGACAGGCAGGTTTCTCCTAAAACGCTTACTTAAGCACAAAGAGATGGATTTTTGTGATACCACACTGAGATGTCGTGAGACCCTTTTTGATAGCCCCAAAAATTCCAATACAAGTCTCGCTATATCCCTGATATCAAGTTTTAAAAGCTCAGATAAGCTGCTGTAAAACTAAACATCTAGGAACCTGGCCAGGGACGGACAGTGGTACATAAAGTGGAGCACCGTTTCTTCTTCCTCTTCGGAAAGATAGCTGCAACAAAAGTTGCTGCGTGGCAACGCCAGCCTTTTTGCTTGTCTTCCCATTAGACAGCACTCAGCAACCACCGAGCGGATTAAGTTCCGGCTTTGGTTAAGTCGGGATCGCTTCTGGTTTACTGATGGCCAGGTTTGTCTGGCAATGCAGTAGTTGTGTTTTTCCATCCAGAGATGGTTACGCCTTTAACAAAACGCTGCTTGAAATAATGTTTAACAGAGAGAAGGGGAGCTCATCTCAATAAATGTTTTTGGTTTTGCCAGTTTCTTCAGTCTCAGAGTTGCCTCTCAGTTTCTGTGACCAAATACCCAATAAAGGGTGACTCACGATTTATCGAATGCTACTTTAGATCAGTGATGTACAGATGGGAAACTATTGATAGTTGGCCCATTCGATATTTTCGATAGTTTGAGTAAAAAATATCGATACTATCAGACCAAATTCTTTCATATATTACTATAAACCCGGCGATTGTACTCACAAATATTTATGTATATTGAAAGGTTTTGCCAAGACCTCTCCTTTGATGCTTGTTGTTGATACTAAGATTTTTAGTTGGCCCACTTTCTGTTTCAACGATATGCAACTGGTAGTTCCGAAAGTATTTCATAATACAAATTATAGTTATATGAGCGATGCCACGCCCCTTTGTTCAATGCCTACCCTATTTCTCTAAGCGAAGGGTGTGTCTCAACAGAGAATTCGCACTGAATGTGATTCGTGTGTGACTTACAGTTCTAAAGTTATCAGATAATTTTAGTTACAAAAACAATGCCACACCCTTTGTCCAACACCGTTGAGATTTTACCAGATTCATGGGACGCCGTTAAACCAAATTTCAAAGCTGTCCGACTTGTAAATCCGACGTTATTCAATATGATAGAATGGTCGGTCGATGCCATGCCCTCTTGTCCATACACAACAAATAATCCAATGTGTCTAAATTTCAGATCAATCGGTCAAGAAGTTTCTACTCGTACCCACATCTTTGAATATCACAGCGAAATACCTATGGCACTGCCAGCATAGAATATTCTGAAGACATTGTCACATTACGAAAAAATCGATCGACGATTCTGCTTCTCGCGAGCAGCAAAATGGTCATCGCTGTTTTAGATAAAAGTCGATTAATTCTAAATTTAAAAAATAAATTCCAGTTATTTCTAGAAACAGAAATAAGTATAACACTTTCATACTCGAAAATATTAGTAAACACATTTATTGTTGCCCATAACTCACAAGTGACTCATAATGGGCATTAAACGTTTAAAGGTTTATCGCTAAAAGCAGCCGTTTAGTTGCGAATGTAAACAACAACTCAAACTAGACGATAAATAGTGTGAAATGATCTTCAAAACTGCAGCTGCAAAGTTGGCTGTTTAATAGCTGTGACTCATAAATAGGCCACAGATGTGCACTGAATCATAGCTGAATCGCGATAACATTTCTAGACTAAGTGCCGCATTTATTGAATGATTAGTGCTTTCGAATCTAAAGTTTAGAGCACAAGTCAGTGAATCAGTCAGTCATGTTAATGTCAATTATGCAATGCCGCTGCTTAGGAAAAGAGGAACTCTTAAGAGTAGAACCCGGTATTTGAATATTAAAGTAAAACTTTCAATAGCTCCACATCGCTCGCCTATCAAGTCGAGGTGTTTGTTCATTGGGAAAATTACAGAAAAAACCTGAATAGATGGCCAAAATATTCAAGTAGCTAAGAAGACAATTTATGGTCTAAAAATGTCTTATGTTTTCAGGTAGCAATGGATAGATGGGCCTCGAGTCCCAGGCAACATGTCTACGGGATACAAGGACACAAATCCAATGATGCACAAAGGAGTACAAGAGGGAATCTCTTAAGAACAAAATTAGTAACGTACAGATTCGGAGAAATCATAGGATGGTTATTTGGGAGTTCCAAGTTTCAACGGACCGTTGTTTCTGAAGGCGCCTAACAAGGACTTGGAAGTACTTAAGAGCTCCTAGTTTTGATGAGCTGAACAATCAAGTCAGGTCAAGGGACTGGCTGGTCTTCACTTCAATCCGCCAATGACTTTTAAATGGAACTTTGTCTGGTATCGGTTGTTTATAACCCATTTGAACTATAAATATATATATTTTTCCCCCATCTCAAGCACTAAGACTCACCTTTCTTGCTGCTCTTGGCCAGCATCGGAGTCGCCTTGACTGTTGGCGGCGGCGACAGCAGCTCACGATGCTTCTTCGGCACGCACAGATCCAGCGGCTGATCCATTATGGCGCTGCTAGCGTCCTCCTCGCTGGCATCGCTCACCGAGGCGCTGCGCAGCTGATTGGCATCGAAGTGCGCCGCCTGCTGCTGGAAGTTGCGCAATATGCTCTTCGGCGATTTGACTGGCGCGGGCGGCACCGCTGCCGCATTGTTGTTGCTCGACGAGTTGGACAACTCGTCGATGCTCATTGCGATCGGTTGACGGTGACGATCGTCGCTGGGCGAGAGCACACGCCAGCCCAGTATGTCGGCGATGGTGTGCGGCGTGGGTCGGGTGGGTGGGCGCGCGTAGACGTGCGGATGCCAGGTGTCCGGCGTTGTGGCTTTGAGCGCGAGATCGGTTGTTGACTTGATCGGTGTGGGCGGCGACATGTGCGCCACTGCCTCCGGCCGCCGTGGATGGGGCGTTTTCGCGCGTGCTGGCGGCGGCGGCGGCGGCGAGAGGGGCGTGTGTGGCAGCGGCGCAGACATGCGTGCCGGCTCCAGCTGAGCGGCGCCGTTTGTGTAGTGTGCCGCACTGTTCGCGCTGACGTTGGTGCCGACGTACGCGGCGCGCGGAGATTCGAGTGACTTTTGCAGAAATGCATTTGCGACGGGCGCCGAGAGCGGTCGCTGTTCGGCGCCGCCGCTGGGGTCGCGTATCTTTAGCAAATGGGCCAACTTCTCCTTGCTGCTCGGACTGATGCAGTTGGCGTCCGCGTGCTGACTAGCGGTGTTGTGATTCAAGGTGGCCATGTTGTTGTTGTTGTTGTATGCGTGGCCCACCGGCGGTATGGTGAGTGGGCTCTGATAGACGTACGAGCTGGTGGCCATGGCGATGTCGCTTTCGGCGAGCGTGGCCTGCAATCGGTTGTGGGTCTTGAATGTGTGCTGCTCTTTGGCGAGAAGGGCTCCGGTATCGAAGATGGGCGCATGCGCTCCGCTGACCATTTCCGCGACGGCGTCACGATCGATTTCGGGCATCATTTATGGACGTCGCTGGGGGCAGGGCAGCCGTTTCGAATGTGCAAATCTGAAAGAGAAAAAACAGTTGCATTGTTATTGATTAGGGACAACTAAGTTTGTAATTATATTGACTTTTAATCAGTTAAAATTAACTAAGTGGAATTGAATTGAATTATTTATCAGATATGAGGAGGAAAATCAGTTGGACTTTAGTTGTAATTGGTACAATTTCAGTAATTGAATTTGTTTAGTATCTTTGCATGCCATTTATTATTTACCAATTTATAATTGACTTATGAACATAACCTATAAAAATCAATAATAATTACTAATTTTCAATTAATTTGTAATTATTATTTACTCAAAAGCAAATGAACTAACTTGGCAAAACAAAGTTAAACGACAAAGTTTCAAGTAATTAATTCCATTTGGTTTATGTATTTAAATGAAATAATTGCCTGAACTATTCGCTTCGGCTGCATAATTGACTTATTACGATGTTACAATCATCGCATGCACAAAGGTCGCAGTTAGTTGCAGCACAGCGAATGTGCAAATGTGGCTTATGTCGTTTAGTTGCCATATTCCAATTTAATTAAAATAATTAATTAGCACTAAGAACAGGCACACTTAAGCCGCATTCACACACACACACACACAGCCATACAAGAGGCAATTTAATTTGCCACATTCTATTGCCGAGTGGCGGCAGCATTCGTGTCTGTGCGCCTGCCAGCTCGGCAACCGTCAGCGTGCCAACCATGGCAACTTTTTCAATTTACCACACTTTGTGATGTAATTCACTAACCTTCAACCTTAAGTGTGCACACTTATACACACAAACACAACATGTTGCATGGCTATGTGTGTGTGTGTGCCATGAAGTGTTACACAACGACCGTGTCCCGAAAAAGCACATTTTGGCAAAGGTTGGCAACATTGCAGATTTGAGTGCAAACTTCCTGTTCATGTGCACGCGAGCGTACGCGCTGTGAGTGTGTACGTGCGTTGTGCTTGTGTGTGTGTGTGTGTGTGTGTGTTTGGGCGCGTAAAGCCGTTGCCTACAAACACAAACAAATGTAATTTAAGGTAATTTTCAGTGTAAATACGCCCGACAGGCTTAAAACTAGGCAAGAGTTTTGGTCGGGCGTCACATTGCCGTCGGGCAGGTGGAGGTGAATGGGTCCTACACTATTGACCCGCTTTAGTTTAGGTTTAATTAAAACAGTAAACAAGCGCACACACACTCAAACAAACAACGAACACTATAGAGACTTAAATTTTTTTGTCAACCATGCATGAAGCATGAATGACAGAATCTGTTTGGGCAATTATCAGTTTGAGGTTAGGGCGCAATTTTATTTGTGCCGACAATGGCCGAGCCAGGAGAATTCAAGGTTTATTTTTGCATGGTCTGCTGCGGTTGTTTTGAATGAAAATGCTAAGGAAATGTGCTGAAAAGTTGCGGAAATGCATTGGCGAGCGGAGCCACCGAAGTATTTCTCTGACCAGATTGTAAATTTGTCATTTATAAATTTTTTTAAATATAAATTGTGCATCCTGGAGGCTAAGAGGTACTTGAATTCTCACACTAATTGGCAACTCTTCAGCCAATTAGTGTAAGAATTCAAGTAGCTTGGGAAATGTAACAGAAAATAGCTTCGGAGAATTACATCAAACTGATTTTTGTGTTTCGTGGGTCAGATAAATGTTTAGTATTTATATATCTATATATTTATTCAATATTTTAAATAAACTTATGAATTTTGAAAGCATATAGACTTGTGTACTCAATTTGATTTAATTAAATCAATTCAATGAAAAAGCATTTGCACTGCATTTACAATAAACAGGACTTGTTATCTAAGAATAAAGACTTAGTGATAACAATTTGGATTTTTAATCAATTAATTTGATGCAGGAATAAACATTTGGGTCTTGCAAAATTTTCACAAATTTGTTCTCAGCGAGGGTTAGCAACGATAACACTTTAACCGTTTCAAAAACCAGGAACCTGGTTACTCGTACCACAATGAATCCAATCCTTTAACCCTTATACCAACTCACAACAATACTGTGCGTTGCAATATTTAGTCAAAAGTTAGAAGTTAAGAGAAAACATTTAAGAAAAACTGATCGTTTTATTTAGATGCTCGTTTCATCAAAGATGAATTCTGTAACTAGTTAAGTAACTGGTTTTAGTGGTCTTGAAACGTTATCCGGTTAGTTAAATTAAATGTATGCAGTGTTTTATTTAAAAAATTGTATAATGGAAAGACGCCGAATTTTATTTTAAATCAATCGAACTCCGTCCGCTTCAGTTGGCTTCACGTCACACTCTGCCTTGTTTGACCGTCTTTCGTCTCGTCCGCAGTGTCGCATTTCCATCCATTGTGCAGAGTTGTACGTGTCCGTCCGAGTACAAAATCGGTACATCTGTCCAGTCCGGATGGCTTTATGGGTCTGTCCCACATGTACATATATAATGTGACTCATAGTCATATAATGTTTGAAGAAGGTAAGCAGAAGTATAAGAATTTTGGCAATTATTCGATATTAAGATTTTGTATTGCATGAAAGTGCCTCCGTTCAACCTCCCTGAAATATCACTGTAGCTCTATACCGAATCTCAATGTTGTGTGGCTTGTAATTCTGTAACTATTCCATACTAAAAATTTGAAAAGTTCAGGCTGTTCCGAATGCCAACCCCAATTCTTCCAGTAGAAGTGCTGGTTTAACCCTTCGCTGCATGGCATTGCATATATGCAATGTTAACTTTTCATAGATTTGGAAACTATTCTATTCACCATTTTACAGTCGTTCATTCTTTAGTTGTATCTTTTATGTTAAAGCATTTGATTACTAACGGAATTTTGTGAATAATATTGAAAGTATGTGCAAAAAAATCGAAGTAACAAAAAGTGTTTCGATTTGGTGAAATATTTTTAGTTATTGATGGCGATGGTGATATGGCGGTTGTCATCGCTCAGCTGTTTAGTGCGTTGAATTACGAGTATACAGTGACGCCTGACCTCTGTTTGACTCCCCGTAGTAGCCAACACTAAAAAATAGATAAAACCGACTTTCATTTCGGCGGTAGCGTTCTCACCAGGATACGGAAAATGTCCGCAAAACTTCTTTCATAGATACAGGAACTCAACAAAATTTCATTGTTACCATCAGAACTTAACAAGCAACAAGAATAATATGACAAAAATGTTTTTTCTTCACGGAAACTAAATCATGTAACGAAGGGTTAAGCAGAAACTTTGTTCTGAGTGTCATTGATGTGTGACTGATGATTCCAAATTTCAATGCTGCTCGATTTATATTTTCCACGGTATTCAATATTATAGCTTATAGGCGGTGTCAATCCAATCCAATGCCCAGGAAATTTGACCAGTAAAACTACTGATCCGTGGAACATCGCTATGTCAAATTTTAATACTGCCCAACTTATAATTCAGACTATAGATTTTAATGTCACGTCCTCTTGTCCATACACAACAAAAGACATCCAGAAATCTTTTTCTGGTCAAAATTTCAGATCAATTGGTCATGTAGTTTTCGATTCTATTTTATAGATTTTATAGATTTTTTATAGTTTATATATATATATTTTATATTATAGATATCCAGAAATCTTCTTTTGCACATTACCACCCATTGTGTCAAAATTTCAAATCAATTGTTCAAGTAATTTAAAACTATAACTATCTATACCTATCTATCTATCTATCTATCTATCTATCTATCTATCTATCTATCTATCTATCTATCTATTTATCTATCTATCTATCTATCTATCTATCTATCTATCTATCTATCTATCTATCTATCTATCTATCTATCTATCTATCTATCTATCTATCTATCTATCTATCTATCTATCTATCTATCTATCTATCTATCTATCTATCTATCTATCTATCTATCTATCTATCTATCTATCTATCTATCTATCTATCTATCTATCTATCTATCTATCTATCTATCTATCTATCTATCTATCTATCTATCTATCTATCTATCTATCTATCTATCTATCTATCTATCTATCTATCTATCTATCTATCTATCTATCTATCTATCTATCTATCTATCTATCTATCTATCTATCTATCTATCTATCTATCTATCTATCTATCTATCTATCTATCTATCTATCTATCTATCTATCTATCTATCTATCTATCTATCTATCTATCTATCTATCTATCTATCTATCTATCTATCTATCTATCTATCTATCTATCTATCTATCTATCTATCTATCTATCTATCTATCTATCTATCTATCTATCTATCTATCTATCTATCTATCTATCTATCTATCTATCTATCTATCTATCTATCTATCTATCTATCTATCTATCTATCTATCTATCTATCTATCTATCTATCTATCTATCTATCTATCTATCTATCTATCTATCTATCTATCTATCTATCTATCTATCTATCTATCTATCTATCTATCTATCTATCTATCTATCTATCTATCTATCTATCTATCTATCTATCTATCTATCTATCTATCTATCTATCTATCTATCTATCTATCTATCTATCTATCTATCTATCTATCTATCTATCTATCTATCTATCTATCTATCTATCTATCTATCTATCTATCTATCTATCTATCTATCTATCTATCTATCTATCTATCTATCTATCTATCTATCTATCTATCTATCTATCTATCTATCTATCTATCTATCTATCTATCTATCTATCTATCTATCTATCTATCTATCTATCTATCTATCTATCTATCTATCTATCTATCTATCTATCTATCTATCTATCTATCTATCTATCTATCTATCTATCTATCTATCTATCTATCTATCTATCTATCTATCTATCTATCTATCTATCTATCTATCTATCTATCTATCTATCTATCTATCTATCTATCTATCTATCTATCTATCTATCTATCTATCTATCTATCTATCTATCTATCTATCTATCTATCTATCTATCTATCTATCTATCTATCTATCTATCTATCTATCTATCTATCTATCTATCTATCTATCTATCTATCTATCTATCTATCTATCTATCTATCTATCTATCTATCTATCTATCTATCTATCTATCTATCTATCTATCTATCTATCTATCTATCTATCTATCTATCTATCTATCTATCTATCTATCTATCTATCTATCTATCTATCTATCTAACTTAAAACTATCTATAAAACAAAGACATGCAAACAAACATAAATATTTGTAAATCGATATCATAAAAGAATTCACCAGATAGTTAATTGATTTTATTTTACTTTAAGTGAGTTCAAGTGAAATTAAAAGAAAACTACTAAAACAATTTCAATGACTGTGAAATTTTTAATTCAATTCTAATTTTAATTTAAACTTTTAACGTTTTCTATTTCATTATTGAACACTTTGTTGCTTTCAAGTTTCTATATCACATTCCTGACATGATTTGTATGCTACATTTAACAAATATCGAAATAATAAACGCACTTCATTCCAGTTGAAAGCCAAATCCACTCGTCGCTGCTGCAGTCACATAAGCAGGCAATCTGTTGCTGATGGCAACTCTGGTTGCGCTATGTATCGCCTGAAACCAAGCGCGAGCTCATTTCCGAACTTGGCTACAGTTGACATGTCATTCGAACGTAATAGCGTAATGCATCCTTAAACGTTTTTATTGCGAGCGCAAACAGTACATAAAGCACGCGGAAGGTGGGTGGAGCGCGAGAGCGGTGCGGTGGGGAGAGCGACGGCGAATGAATGAAGGATAATGCCGCAGCTCAAAGCGGAAACGGAAAACAGTTCACAGATTTACAGACGCATTCGTTTAACGAATAAATAAGCGAACATTCACGAATGGCACTAATTTGCGCACACAACGTAGCACAGCACATCAACAACAGCAACAGCAACAACAACGATGTCGACGAGAGCAACAGCAGCGCCATAAACATTCAGCCATAGCAACAACAAGTGGCAAGGACGAAATATAAAATCGCTGAGCCGTTGTATGGGTGTGTGGGCGCGAAAGAGAGTCGGCAAGAAAGAGAAAGAGTGCGAGCGAGAGAGCGAGAGAGAGAGAGTGAAAGTTGTGAGAGTGAACGTTTAGTTGAGTGAAAGCAACGGGCGACGACATGTTGCCGCAGCATGTTGCAAGACTGTATAACTGCACAATTGACGCATTGGTCGACTTGTTTATTTGTCTAAATCGCTCTTTCACTCATTGTGATATATTTTTAAGCTTTCGCCGCTTCGATAGTTGGGTTTTATGTTGTGTTAGCATATTTTATCCTTTGTCATGTGCAGTGACTGCCGTGGCTAATAATGTCGTCGGCGTAGCGAGGGGCGGGTCGGGTAAGTTGGCTGGCTGGTTGACTAACTGTGCGTGTGTTTGTGTGTGTGTGTATTGTGCTCACTTCATTATTGAATACATTCAACTGTATTGGATTTTATTTGTTTGAGGCATGGCGCAGTTTGTGTCATTGAGCGCTACATTTGCTGCAGTGGCATTGCTGATTTGTGGGAAAGATTGAGATTAAAATTGAAAGGTTGACTTGTGTACTATTTGATTTGATTTTATAATCAAATGTATATGAAATGGTTTTAATAAAACAAATAGAGTTAGAATTTGATATGGTTTTAATAAAGTTTTGATTTTTTAAAGAATTTTTTATGACTCATTTAGGATGCGAAAATCTTTTTGTGTTTGTTTACATTTTCTTTAAATTGGTTTGATAATATTTGATAAAAATTTATGTTACAGGTTACAGCTATCGGCAACAACCAAAGTATTTGTCGAATTTTGTATAAAATATTGAGATAAAAAATGCTGTTTGTTTGCGACCGGTGACGGAAACCCTCCACCGGGTAGGTTAGGTTAGGTCATAAAGGCCTGAGATCCTGTTGGATCCATTGTGATTGCCTTCAAAACGTGTATCTTTTCCGCTTAAAAATTCATAAACCAAAAACCTGATTCCTTAAGTGTGTATGACATACACTTCTACTCAGAAACCCTGTTGGGTCTATTGGGATTGCCTTCAAAACGTGTATCTTTTCCACTTAAACATTCATAAACCAAAAACCTGATTCCTTAGGTGTGTATGACAGTGGCGCACACAGGGGGGGGTTTTGGGGGTTCAAACCCCCCCCGAAATATTTTTAAGTTAGTACAGAAATTTAATTTAAAACCGTCGCATATATGTTAAATCATCAATAACACGACTCGACACAAAAAATGCACCTAAAAAAAGTGTTTTCTAGACTAACTTTGGGACGCTGAACACGAAACTGAAGATCAAAAAAAAATTAGTGAGAAGCGTTTTTAAATCTCCGAAAAACCAGTTTTTACCCTTTTGTTTCAGTTATGAGCACATATCTCGTAAACCATCTGACTAACACAAGATGTCCGTCGGTCAGAAGATAATACCTTAGCTTTTCCAGAGATATACAGATTGTCCGAATCAGATGAGATTTGGAGAAATTACTGACGATGAAAGTTGTAAAAAAATTGAATTTTTCGACCATTTAAATTTTTGAATGTTAAATAAAATAAATTATTTCCTTTGGTTTTAAGACCTAAGATGGAAAAAATATTATTTGCGCAAATATTAAGCCTACCATCAATGGAATCGAAAGAAAAATGACAAAGTTATGATGCACTGAGTGAAAACACCAACTTTACATATATTACACCGTGACCCTTCCAAATGTTTATATAGGCGTGAAACTAGAGGTCATTTACCTGGAATTTTATTTATTTAGTTCTTAATTTTCTGACCCAAAGTGATTTTTAAAGGACTTTAAAATTTTAAGGACATACACATTTCAAATATTTTTTCAAATATTTGCGGTTGTGCAAGATATGGGTATCAAATAAAAGAGAAAAATAGTCTCCTTTAAATAAATTTTCTATTTTGAGCTTTCAGGACCAAAATATGAAGTGAGTCTTTTTTTGCGAAAATAAAACACTAACTTTTAATGGGAAAGTAAAACACATTTTATTCAAAGTATTGGCCATTGCTAGCCACACATTTTGTCCATTTTTCAGGCAATTTGTGGACAGCGCGCCAATAGAATTGTTTGTCTTTTGAAGCAAACCAATCAGACACCCAATTTTCGACTTCCTCGTAGGAATCGAAGTGATGCTCAGCCAATGCGTGCCCTATCGATGAAAACAAATGGTAGTCGGAAGGAGGCAAGCCTGCTAAATACGGCGGGTGGTGTAGCAGCTCCCAGCTTTGATTGTATCCTGAACCGGTCTTGCTTTGTGTGCAGGTGCATTGCCATGGAGCAAAATTACATTGCCGTGTCTTCTGGCCCATTCTGGTCTGTTTTCGATCAATGCATGGTTCAAATTGATCATTTGTTGTCTGTAGCGATCAGTATTAACGGTTTCGCCAGGTCCGTTCGCTCTGGTCCCACCAAACAAACAGCATTGTCTTCTTGCCGAATCGATCTGGTTTTGCAGTCGATGTTGAAGGTTGTCCCGGATTACCCATGATTTTTTCCGTTTAGTATTCCTAAAATAGATCAATTTTTCATCGCCAGTAACAATTCGATGCAAAATTGATTTTCTTTCGTGTCTTTGAAGCACAATTTCGCAAGTGTTTTTTCGGTTTTCCATCTGCCTTTCATTCAATTCATGTGGCACACATTTTCCACACTTTTGGATCTTTCCCATAGCTCTTAAACGGACAGAAATTGTTCCTTGTGCAACATTTAACATTTCTGCCATTTGCTTTTGACTCAAAGTGTCATCTTTATCTAATATCGTTTGCAATTCGGCGTCTTCAAACTTTTTTGGTGGTCTTCCACGTTCTTCATTTCTCACATCAAAATCGTTATTTCTGAACCGTTGAAACCATCTTTTGCATGTTGCTCTTGATAGAGCATGATCACCATATGCCTCGACAAGCATTCGATGTGACTCTGCAGCACTATCTGGTACAAAATTCGAAATTTTTTTTCGATGAAAAAATATGATGTTGTTTGTTCAATGACTTGATGTATAGTATACTAAATATGCTTGACAGATGTCATAGCATCAAAACAAAAAAAAAAATTAAGGCTCGTTCACAACAAATATTCCCTATCGAGACATTTGTATCTTGAGGCTCACTTCATACTGATATATAGTACCTTCATACTGTACATGTTTTGGATCTCAGTCTATAGATTCATATATCTAAATTTTATTCCATTTCAAAGTTCTCAAAAAAGTTACACGAAACCCCCCCCGAAACAAAATCCTGCGTGCGCCACTGGTGTATGACATACACTTCTGCTCGAAGATCCCGCTGGGTCCATTGTGATTTGCTTCCAAATGATATTTCCTCTCTACTTAAATATTCATAAACCAAAAACTCGCTCCACGAACCCCATCCCATCCAATCCTTCAACCCTTATCCGAGCCCACAACATCACAACTGTAAACAAAATTTAAGTGGCTCCTTCCTAAACCAATCTCTTTAACTGGCTATCGTCAAGAATCAAAGTACGAATCAGTTGAAGCCAAAGACGACCAGACAAGTTTGCTTTTGGTCTGATAGGATACTTTTGGATTTTGAACATACTTCAAGTTGGAATACTGAAACAATCAAATGATTATGATTTCATGTAGTCTGAATATGTTTTCACATTTGTTTCGAATGTCTACAAGATTTCTTACTTGAAGGGTTTTTAATCAAGAACTATAAATTCTGAAGTACTGTGTGGGTTCTAGAAAGGATGTGGATTTTTAATCCAAGAACTATAGTTTCTGAAAGACTGTGTTGGTTCTAGAAAGTATGTGGGTTTGAGAATTCGCTAAGTTGAGGAAGGAAATTGTAAATTATAGCAAAAATGTAAAGATAGTGTTCATTAGTTGAAGTTAGAATTGGACTAACGACTCAACACACTAATCAGTTAACAAAATTGACAATTTTTTATTTAAATAAATGTTTGATTTGTCATCAAATCAATCAAATTTATTATAATTTTTCTATAATTCTATAACAATTTTGTACTTCACTATTTGTATTTTTATAGTACATAATTTTTTGTTTTATTTTCGTATCTTTTCGATAAAATTTTTTGCTCCTAATAGCCACTTTTCATCAGGATAGTATTTCGTATTTGCCAAATAGCGAGCTTTAAGCTTTGCGCCAATCATTGCGACCCATGTAAGTCTTTACGCATTATTTCGCTTCAATTTATTTGATTGTGTTTTATAGCATTTTATTGTGTTTGTGTATAGTATTTAATTTTGTTTCGCTCAGCGCTGACATCACATTGTGGCCCACTCACCCTCAGCCGCGGCCCATGCTGACGTTTTGCTATTTTCTACATTTGTGCAGCGCACAGGACACAGGACACAGGGCGCGAAGGACGAGTCTGACAAATTCAGCGCAACTTCTGTCGAAGTGCTGCGTTGTGCTGTGCTGTGCTGTGCGACTTGCGATTTGCGCTCATATGTGGCAAACTGTCTATGTGTGTGTATATGTGTGTGTGGGCGAACGAGAATCGGTCGTGGGTGATTCCATCAGCATAATTTAATGCTGCGCGTTCCTTGTTGTCGTTGTTGCCATCTACAACGCTCCTGCCCGTTCCCGCTGACGATGGCAAAGCGGCAGCATGCCTGCGGGTGGTTTTTGTCATTGCTCGGCGTCTGCGTTCGGCTGCGTCGCCTCATACTTTTCCGCTTCCACACTCACAGTCGTCCTTAATGTTGTTTCATGTTGTTGTCCTGAAGCTGAAGTGGAATTCGTCATTTTTATTTTTAAATGTAGCACTTGATTCCATGTCGCCTGCGCGTACGCTTTGCCATGGCAGCGAGAGCTGACTGAGTGAGCGAGGAGTGCGGCGCAATAACAGCTCCGTCAGCTCCGAGTTCAGGTCATGTGTGTATCGCGTAGCACTCCATGTCCATGTCCGTGTCCGCGCGAGCGCTCGTGTGTGTGTGTGTGTGTGGATGGGCGCAAGTGGCAGCTGCGGGTGGGCGCCGCGACGTTGGCAACGGTGGCCTTCGGGGAAGCGAATGATGTTTTTGAGGCAATTTAGGCTTGTTCAATTTTGCAGCGTCAGGTTTTGTGCGATTAGGGTTAGGTCGGCCGCTTACTGCGCGCATTTTCATGCTGATAACTTTATTATGGATTATTACGTGGCCAAGCGATTTGATGCATGCCGCCGTGGCTTAGCGGTAATTGTTTACCAGAATCACGTTTGCGCACCCCCGGGCCGCAACTGAGGGGCAGAGCAGCCGAGCAGTCGAGCAGCGCGTAGGTGGATACTTTTCGTAAGCTATTTTCGTGTGGTAGCATTTAATATTTGGTTTTGGGAAAGTTGGCGGCGCAGATTTTTTGTTGGCATTATTTGCTGTCGTTGTTTAACAAACTTTGGGGGTTTACACACTTGAAGTTTAGTTTATATGAAAACGGCTTAAAATATGGAAATTTGTATCCAAAATAACGACAATTAAAAAAATTTCAAAACACTCGAAAAAATATATTTCAATATCAAGATATATTTTTTCAAATATATCTATTGGAAATTTTCAACGATATTTAAGGATAAAGTTTTAAAAGGACATTTTCAATACCTCTTTGTCCTTTTGCACCAAAAGATTAAATTCTCTAAGATTCTAAGGATATTTCTCTTTCATTTGATACCCATATTGTTATTCTGCAATGAGCTCAATTTTTAAAATAATATTTGTAAATAAAGATGTCCTTGAAATTTCAAAGTCCTTTTAAAAAAAATCCAGTTTTACTACATTTGGCCCCTAGTTTCGCGAGTATATAAATTTTTTCGTGTGTAATATTTGTTGTCGCACGGTGTAATAAGTACACCCATACCTCGCTATACGGCCTAGATACGTTCCACGAAACTTGGCCGCAAAGCGAAAAGCCGTATAAGGAATCAATTATTTTAATACAAATTCATTCAAATTCAATGGGATCGGTTCCAAATTTATTTTTTTTATTTTTATATCAATGTTATAATTGATTTTTATAATAATAACAAAAATATAGAAACAAAAATGAAAGAACTTCATGTTACATAAAAATATTTTTTACGTCATCGCATAACTGTTATGAGAGAAAAATATTTTTTACGTTGCTCGGTAACGTTTGAATCTGTTATTCCACCGGTGAGTGTGCTCGTGATTTAGAACTTGAGTGGTTCAGAACTTGGATAAGTTTTGCATACAAAATGCATTGGTGCCGGTATTTTCAACGTAAAAAATATATACAAGGTGCAACCCAAAGTAAGCAGGACTTTTATAAAATAAAGAAAACGGATGATTATTTTTGTATAATTCTTTTTATTTATTCAAAATACTCTCCTTCTGCTTCGATACAACGTTTTGCACGGTCCAAAAGCATTTGGAATGAGTGTTTTAGGTCATCGGCCGGCATCGCCTTCAGAATGTTGGTACAAGCCTTTTGGATGTCCTCAACGTCCTTATAACGGTTTCCTTTCATCGGCAAATGCAACTGACCGAATAAGTAGAAGTCACAGGGAGCCATATCAGGCGAATACGGTGAATGATTGATGGTAAAAATGCGATTTTTGGTCAAATAATCGGTCGTAACTAGGGCTCTGTGAGCCGGTGCATTATCATGCAATAAACGCCAACTTCCTTCCTCGCGATATTCTGGCCGAATACGACGCGATGCGATGCACCAAACGCTTCAAAACTTCAACATAAAACAAAGCGTTAATTGTTTTTCCCGGTGGAACAAACTCTCGATGAATTATTCCCTTTGAATCGTAGAAACAAATGAGATGAGTTTTGATTTTTGACTTCTCACGGCGGGTTTTTTTCGGATTTGGCTCATCTGGGTGCTTCCATTCGGCACTTTGACGCTTTGTTTCGGGATCATATTGAAAGCACCACGTTTCGTCACCGGTTACGATGTTGAACAAGAAATTTGGATCACGTCTGGCTTCCCGAACGATGTCTTTTGCGTGCTCAATTCTCTGCGCTTTTTGGTCGTCGGTTAAAGTGTGCGGAATGAAGCGAGAACACACTTTACGGAGACCCAAATGTTCGGTTAAAATGCGATCAATTGATGTTTTGGAGATGTTCAATTCCATTTCCATCAATTCCAATGATGATTTTGGCTGCATTTTGATAAAATCACGCACAGTTTTGATGGCATCGTCAGTAATCACAAATTTCGACTGGCCGACGTGTTCGTCGTCATTCAAGTCTTCACGACCATTCTTGAATCGATTCAACCACTCATTAACACGGCCACGGGATAAACAATCATCACCATAAACTTGCTTTAACAATTTAAACGTTTCGGTAAAAGTTTTACCAAGTTTAAAACAGAACTTAATATTAGCTCTTTGTTCGATCGACATTCTCGTACCAAAGTTAAAAACATACTGTCACATTGAGCGGGATATTTCGGCGTCTACTAGACCAAATGTCATGAAATTTAGACAGTATGTGAATGAAAGATGTACCTTTCCAACGCCTGTCCTCACACATAGATGGCGCCACCAGAAACGTCCCTATTGCAAAAGTCCTGTTTACTTTGGGACGCACCTTGTATTGCAAAATAATAGTTATCATTCAACGGAAAAAAAAATCCCATTCACAATAGTTACTGCCAACGGAAAAAATATTTCCCACAAAATAAACGTTACCGAGAAACGTGATATATCGACATCAAAAAAATTTTTTTTTGGCCGTTATAGCGAAACATTTTAGGCCGTAAATTGAAAACGTGCCTTAATTGAAGAAGGCCGTTATAGCGAAAGGCCGTATAAAGAGCGGCCGTATAGCGAGGTATGGGTGTATTGTACAAATATCAGCTCAATGGTAGTTATTAGTTTCCGACCAAATATCCGTTTTTGGCTTCGTTATTCGGGTTATTCGAGCAATTTTAAATCTTTTACTTCGGCTTCGGCCAAAATAGCCGAATACTTTAGCCTAAGGTTTTCGCATTGTAATACAAGTAAATTTGCTCTGTTTCGAAGTATTTTATCAAATATCGGGTTTAATCGGCCTTTGGCCGAATATTTTAGTTATGCCGAATATTCTCATTCGGCTTAGGCCAAAAATTCACCTTCGGTCGGACACTACTAGTTTTTAAGGGGCTACAAAACTTTGGAAAAAATAGGGAGTTATGGAGGACTTGAATTATTCTGAGATACAAAGAAACCCGGAAATATCGATATGATATGATATGATATCGCAAATATCAGTTTGCTACTAACTTTTTGGCTGACAAATATGGTTTCAAATCGCGATGCTGTGAGGGTAGACAGGAAAGCTACAAGCCTCTCACACCACTTAGTCCACTGGAACCATGGTACTGTGCCTGAAGTAGAAGTATGATGAACTGAGGCTCAAGAAATTCTATTATAAGGAATCAAACGAATTGTGGTCTAATGAACAGACCTGCCATATCTTCCGACTAACTTGGCGAACCTGTAACATGAAACGGACCAACCAGCTGCTCAACCTCAGACTCAGAAAGGTCTCGGTGCTCACGGGTCGCTGTCTTATGGGTAAACATGCGCAAAGACAGAGACTGCAATTCAACATCTTCTGTCGAGACTCCGAGGAGAAGGAACAGATAGTTTGTTGCGTAAAAGAGGTGACAACAGGAGTATGGTTGGGGACTTCGCTAAGATTGGTTTGATGCGCTGTTTTTCGCTAATGCCCGCTTCCCTTTACTGGCGTTGCTGGTGCACCGTGAAGCATGATTCCGCGTAATATTGCGTGGGAGTGAGTGGGAAAGGATCATCTGAGGGTCGGCATTTTTTGAACTGGGGTATCTTGCTGGGCTGGGGAATATTAAGAGGACAGGAAAAATTGGAAAAGTTGGAAGAGTGCCATACACCAGGTAGGAGTCGAACCCACGACCTCTGGGATGATAGGCTAATGCACTCAGGTTACGCTATCAAGGCTTCTTTCTTCTTTAGTTTAACCGTCTAAGCGCCTTTGAATAGCAGGGATATAGCCAGGTTTATAATGGAATCCTCTTGGTTCTCAGCGCTGTAAGAGGGTGTCGCTTAAGTTGTGCTTAAGTGAGCTTTTCACATAGAAGGCTGCCACTCCAACCTAACCAAACCTAAAGGGGGTGGATAGGAGAACGAAAAGGAATAAGAGAAGAGAGTCGTGGAAAGTATTAGGGATAATCACTCTTCCCGAACTTGGGGGAGTGAGGAACTTGGTTCTTTGAGGAACGTGAGCAGGTCGGGGAGAGGTAAAATCTAAGCTCATACTTAATACATCGCTGTCAAAATGCGTCTCCTGCTTCGAGAGCACTTTACAGTGGTAGATGAAATGCTCTGTTGTATCAATGTCCTCAAGGCAGGATTTCCTTGTAGAGATCAATAAGTCCCAATGAATCCCATGTTTGCCACATCTTAGACTTGGGCTTTGTGTTCTATGATAGCTCTGATCATGAGTCGCATTTTCTTTCGCTCCAGTCGAAGAAGAAAGTGCGCTCTCTTCTTACTTGGTGCTGTCACAAAACACGATCAGCAGAATTCCACTTGGGACCACTTTCTCATGTCAGCAATGCCTGGTTATTGATTCTAGAACCTCTGTAGCGCTGACGTCGATTATTTGCTCTGGTTTCACTCGATTGCGTTCTGATCCAGATTGGTCAGTTTATCAGTCAATTTCGAAGGGTATTTTCCTCAAAAGTTGAATACAGAACCGCCCACTAGATTCGATTAAGAGATACTCTGAAGAGTAACTCAGGAATGAAATAACGTTTTTAGTAAATTTACGCATTTCAAAAACTTATTTAAAATCGTTCTTTTGCTAAACGTTTTCAAATAATTTTTATAATCATTGCAATCACAATACAAAGACTTCCCAAAGGTATAAAGCATGAGACAAGTCAATAAATCACAGTGAAATCGACACGTAGCCAACTAGAACAAATGCCAACAGAAGCGACTGCCAGCAACAGCGACCAGCTGAATTGAATGTGTGACACTGCGTAAAGATTGCGTCGGCAACGGCGACAGTCTCATTGCCATTGACGAGGATTCGCCATAATACAGGAAGTCATTTAAAAAGCAGACGCAACGCACTCGTCGTCGGGCGAGAGGACACGCGCGCATCCGATGTGACGGCTTAACCCGCTGCGAAGGTTGCGGCGCGGCGCCGAAGGCACAAAAAGGAAATGGAGTAGAGCGGAAAAAAGAAGCAGAGCGCAGTTAATTTGCGATGCCGCACGCTGCAGCATATTTCCGGCATTTCCTGGCACACCGCCCTGCGCGCCGCGGCCGTTTAGTTTGGCTTCTGGCGCGCGCATCGAGGGCCGCACAATGCCAAAGGATAAGCAAATTAAAATTAAAGTGGCATTTCATTTCCGATGGGACTCGTTACTGCGCGTCCATATGGCACACGTTTCGCCTCCGACCGCCAACAACTATTTGCGCACTTCGTATTCGTTGCTTTTGTGGCCGTTTTCGGACATTCGACTCGGGTCAAGTGCGGAGTGTTGTGGCCATTTCAGCGCATAAACGGCAAAGTTATGGGCAACAATTTGCCGGGGGCGCTGCGACGCTGCGTCGCTGTGGCGAGACAGTGCGCCAGCGCGGGTGCTAATTGATTTCGGTGCAGCGCGAATGAAGTTTGCGCAGAGTTTTCTATGCACACGCGACGCAGCACGTGTGTCCGTGCGTGCTCGCGCGACTTTGTATCCCTTGGGGCGGGCCGCCAGTGTTGCTCGTGTTTCGCAGCGTCGAATGATTTACATATTTTATGAAGGTATTTTTGCTAATTAAATTGACAGCGCACACGTCGCGGCGCTGCACGAGACGGCACCGTGCAATGTGATGGATGGGATGCGATGCGATGCGATGTGGCTGCACGTTGCGCCAACGCCAACGCCACGTCGAATTTCGTGTGTGTGCGCATGTGGAAATTTTAATGAATTTACTTTGGCATAGTTGAGTGAGCTTGTGGCATCCTGTTTGAGTTGGCAATTTCGGCAAATTGTTGCAGGTGCACCTGACTGCGACTACTTGTGGCGTTGGCGTTCTGCATGCCGTGACTGTACCACTTGTCAATTCTAATTTGCCTTTCAGCTCTACACACATGTCTTGCAGAAGTTGGCGAATGGGGCTTCATATCCAATGAGTTAATCATAACGCAGGTTCTCGATTTGACTAGCTTTACTTATTTTTCTATTTGGGAAAAGTTGTCTGAGAATTGAGGAAATGAGAAAACGTTTAGGACGGAAAGGAAAGGACGTTTGTTCCTTTCAGACGCAAGCGAAAGTTCCTTGCGAAGCCCTTAAAGCAGTCAATAACCAAACCTTACTAAGGTTCATGCAGAAATTAAGTTGGTTTGAGTATGAGATCATATAATACATGTTCAGTAGCGCACACCGAACTTTATTTTGGAAGGAGGAGGCCAATTTAGAGCCAATATACTTTTTGTAACAAAAAGTTTTTTGGCGAGTTTGAACTCCACAAAACCCCCCTGCGTGCGCCACTTTACATATTCTTCTCCTTTTGAGGTATCATATCGAGCCCTGTGTGTTCTTCGGCAGTTTCTGCCACTTAATTTAATTGCATGTTTTCTGAGACTCTCTGTAGTTGCTTAAGACTATCTTCAGTTGTTTAAGACTATCTCAGGTTGTCTGAGATTGTCGTCAGTTGTTTTAATCTAACTCCAAGACTTCAAGACTTCTCTCTAAGACTGCTTTCAGTTGACTGAACAGTGTCTTTAGTGGTTTAAATCCATCTTCAATAGAGTGTCTTCAGTTTTCTACGAATGTCTCCAACTGTTTTAAACTTTCTTTAGTTGATGGAGATTGTCTTTAGTTGTTTAAATCTATATCTAACAGTTTCGGAATATCTCCAATTATCTGAAATTATCTTTAGTTATCTGAATATATCTAGTTATCTCAAACTGTCTTTATTTATCTGAGAAAGTTTCTATATTAGTTTTCTGAAATTGTCTTTAGCTGTTTTGTTTTTGATTGTCTTAAATTCTTTTAATTTATCTCTTCAGATGTCTGAGTTCCGTTGCCTGAGAAAACGATTGTCGTATGTGCTATGAAATTCAATGGAACATACGACATTCGTTTTCTGCAGCGACGGTTTGTCGTCAGTTGTTTCAATATTTAACTAAAAAGCTGATACTGTTTCTAGTTGTCTTAGACTTTTTTTAGTTGATTGAGATTTTCTTTGGTTGTTTAAACTTATCTTCAATAGTTAGAGATTGTCTTCGTTGTCTACGAATATTTTCAGTTGTGTTAGACTTTCTTTCATTTCTCCAAGTGATTGAGATGATTTTTAGTTGCTTAAATCTATAAAATAATTTTGGAATATCTCCAAACTGTCGTTATCTAAAACTGTCTTTATTTATCTGAGACAGTTTCTAGTTTTCTGAAATTCTTTTTAGTTGTTTGAGATTGTCTTAATTCTTATAATTTATCTCTCCAGTTGTTTGAGTTTGTCGTAAGTTGTTTAAATATATAGTCTAGTATATTATATACTATAGTCCCCCGTTGTTTTTTTTACTGTCTGAGATAGTCTTCAGCTGTTTTAATTTATCCCTAAGAATGTTTCCAGTTATCTGAGTTTGTTGTCAGTTGTTTAAATATTTCTCGAATAGTTAGGCACAGTGGCTTAGATTGTCTCTTGTTGTCCGAGTTTGTCTCCAGATTTTTCAGTTTATGTTCAGTTGTTCAAATCTATCTCTAATAGTTTAAGATTGTCTCTAATTGTCAGACACTTTCTCCAGTTGTCCTGTCTCCAGTAGCCTGAAATTGTCTTTAGTTGACTGAGATTGCCTTCAGTTGTTTAAGTGAGAGATTTTCTTTAGTTGTCTTAAACTGGGTCCAGTTAGTTGAGATAGTCCTTAGACGTTTAAGATTGTCGCTCATTGTTTGAAATTCCCTTCAGTTCTGTGAAACTGAATTCAGTTAGTTGCTGAAGTCTATTTGTTATCATAATTATTTTTGACTGCCCTTAGGTAAAGACTCTCTCTACTTATTTGAATACCTCTCTAATAGACTATGTCTGAATCTATTTTTTATATCTGATTGTCTGTGAATGTCTGTAGTTCTCAAAGACTATTACCAGAGATTGTCTCTAGTTGTCTGATTATATATAATTATATTTCTAAATGCCTCTAATGCTCGTTGTGTGATACTGTGGAGCAGTTCTTGCACTTGTCTAATGTTGTTTCCAGCTTTGGAAGGCTGTGTTCGGTTGTTAAAAATTGTCTCCGTTCTTCTTTGAGATTATATATTTCTATCTATTCTTCTAGGGTGGGGTCTAAAATGCGTGAAATAGGACTTCTCTGGTTTGAAAGAAAGATTATTCTGCCCATAGGTTACTAAATAGAAAGTTAGTTTCAGAAGGAATTATTCCCTACTAGTTATAACTCTCCTAGCTGCTCCAAACAATGTGGGCTTTCTAGAATGTAAAAGTAGACTGTATTGTAGATTGAAGAAGTGTAACAATCCATTAAAGCATTACGATCAAAGCTTTTCCCTACGAAAAACATGTCTTATTAAGTCTAATCGGTTACAATACCAAAACCCTGAACATGGAAGGAATAAATGCCTGCTTTAAATGAGGAATTCATGGACAAATCTCTCTGTCTATATACACAGTTTTCTTTTTATAGATGGTTAGTCTCATTGCTTCTCAGTTTTCTGTATGAGTCACGTATGATTTGAATAGAACTTTTGGAACTTGGAACCATTTTAATTTTATTATGTATTATAAAGCAATTAAAATTTCGTTAGGTTAGATGGTTCGATTGTGGCAATGTTATTCGAATTCAGGCTAATTAAGTTCAACATTTGGCATAAAAGCGTCGTTTTTGCATCATCAGATCCATTTAAACTCGCACTATGTGACCACTGCTAATGGATCATAACCCTGTAGGAATCCGGACTGGTCCGAATGTAATTTTTCAACTGGTTGCTTGTCAACCATAGCTGACTTTAGAACCGATTCGTTTCCTTGGAGCGAAATCACTCTTTTAACATGGCGATGTCCTAGGCGACAGTCAATTGTCCCCGTTTGCATTCGTTTGCAACTAGTCCAAAGTCGGTCCTAAGTAAAACAGTTTCTAAACCAGTTGCGAAGCGAGTAGTTTGCGAACTACTTTATTCTTGATTAGTTTTCTAACCAGTTGATTTTTATGGGTGAAAATAAAACAATGACATTTTTTAACAATTATTTTATTTCAAATATACTTTCAAAAAACAACAAAATTCTGTGGCGAATGAAAAACAAGAAATATGAGTGCACGTAAAGATGAGCCAATATGAACTTGGACTGGCTGACACACTTCTGTCGAAACTGTTTGGGGCCTGACGAAATACAACATCCTGACTTTGCCTGCAATTACAACGTTGTTGTTGTAACAAATGTATCGTAAGATCAGCCTTAAAGGGGTAGTCAGGTAGATTTTTTTTCAAAAAATCGGAAATTTGTTTTTGCAATTTTGGTCTATTTGAACCCTTAGGAATCATGTAGAAACCTTCCTTTACCTCGGATAGTATCCGATAGCTCTAATCGCACACCTGGCTCGTGGAGTAGATGCTGTTGTTATTGAGCTGGCTGACACGATTACGGCCGATCTACTGCACCGATTTGCTTAAACTTTTTTTTATATTTTCAGAAAAGGTTTGGCTATCGCATGAACTACCATCATTATTGTCCATTTCTATGTAACAACGTTATGACACAATTATTAATAAAAAACAAGCAAAAAAAGAGGAACAAATTTTACAATTGCACTAAATGTTTATTTATTAATATTTTTTTACAGTTATAGTTCAAACGAGGGCCATTCATTTGTACTTCAAAATGAAATTTGTTTGGTATGTTTCAGATTATCCAAAATGGAGAAATCGTGTCAGCCAGATTTCAAAATGGCGTCTTCCGGTCGCCCATATCTCCCCCGGATATAAACGAAAATTTATTAAAAAAATGTTGTTCAGTACTCAAAACTATGTACAATAACATATGTATAAACAAATTTTTAATGTGGAATAAAAATTTGTATGAAAAAAAATTACTTAAAAACATGGTCGATTCTACCTGACTACCCCCTTAACAGTATTTTGTTGATTAGTTTACCGCTGTTTCGTCTTTCGTATTTGCATGTCTTTTCTCGCCTATGAAAGCGCACACAGAACATGAACGATTAGACGCGAACTGACTGACTTCTGCATTCGCTGACAGTTACTTTGACAACTAGTTGTCCAAATGACTTGCAAAAAACCAGTTGAAAAACCAATGAATTTTGGGAACCAGTTGTCTGAGGTCCGACAGGGAATTTACCCAACACGCATACAACCGATAAGTAATTTCATGTTGTTCGATGGCTTTTGAGTGATACGAATGACGAATGATAATTGTTCCGTACACAACCAGTCAGCGGTGAAAGCAAACTGCCCAAATAGATTCTGTAAACATTGCGAGGTGCGTCTGACGTGGGGTCAGTACTCGTCATTGGCGCGAAAATGCAAATTCTGCATATATTTTTAACACTTCTGGCATTCTTGAGTGTTTGCGTAAGTACACTAAAAAAGTGGCAATTTTTGCCAAAGAATTGTATGAAGATTTTCTGTGATTTAGCTGCACGCCACAGTGGTGTTCACCAATGTTGAGTGCAAAACGGGGGACGCGAACTTCTGCGATTTTGAGTACTGCTACCTGCGTTCGATCAATCGCTCCTACAAGTACTTCTCGATGCGAGTTAATCTCTACAAGGTGCCTATTGACAACATGACGGTATGAAAGTATGGTAAAGTTGTAATGTTTTGTAAATGTGTGCAAATTGTTGTTTCAGGTTAGTTTTGCTCTCCTGAAGAAGGCCAATGGCTACAAGCCGTTCTTGTACAATATTACGGTCAACGGTTGCAAGTATCTGAAGACGCGCAACAATGTGGTGGTGCGATATTTTCACAGCTGGTTCGAGCCGTACTCCAACATGAATCACACGTGTCCCTACGTCGTACGTGAATACTTTGTCTGATCGCAGGGTTTGTGACATTTGAGTGAAGTGTTTTGTTGTTTATGTAGCGCGATCTGATTGTGGAAAAACTGCCCACTACACATCTCAGCGATCTGATGACAAAGGTGCTGCCAATACCGTTCGGACAGTATATGTTTCATGCAAATTGGATTGCTTACAATGTGCTGCGTGCAACTGTCAAGGTTTATCTGACGAGTATGTGAGACAATTGCCGATTCATGACAACAAAGTAGAGTTGATGAATAAATGTGATTCAGAGTTCCGATTATTTTCAATACTTGTTTATGAGCATTTATTTCTAATGACTAAAACCACAGTTATATCTTTATTAAGTTTGTAAAAATTGCCTGAATTTATGGACCAAATCCATTAAGTAGCATATTTAGTTGATTATTCATGTTCAACATTCAGACAAGTACTGTTCAGATTTTTTTGCTTATTTATAGAAACCTATTTTGTGTGTAATGTGAGCAATTCAATAGTAAGCCGTCCAAAATTATATTCAAGGATGAGAAAAATGCTTTCCAAACCAGCTGCTGCCCATCAGTTGAATTTCCGCCGCTTGGACTTTTGCCATTGCGAAGCTTTACGTGCATTACACAAAATACGAATTCATTCGTTGCCCCTCCCCCAACGAAACTATAAATATTTTGTGCTCAACAAGTTCTTCAATTCGGAGTATTTGTGGTTCGACTTGTGCGCCCCGGACACGCGCAACGCCAATTAAAGTTCTGCTTTCAGCTGCGCCCACAGCACCAACAAAGCGGCAAATATTTGCGCCCACCAGCGATGGCCAGGAACAATTTAATAAAGTGCCCACCTCCTCGACAGTTGACAACTGTCAACTTTGCTATTATTACGGCCTCGGCCGTAACTGACAACTGGGAGCAGGTCGACCGGCCACTGGCAGCTGGCAGCTGGGCGGGCGCGCGAACATGCATGCGAAGGCCGCAGGACGACAGCGAGAAGTAAAAATAGAAGCGGCCAATCGCTGTCACTCCATGCCGTGCCGCACCACTCGAGTTCATTTCAGGCCGCTGCGTCGCACAGTGTCGCGATCCCATATAAGCCGTGGCCAAAAATACTTAGCGTTGTCCTATGTATCTCGATGAAACTTGGTGAAATTGTGGAAATTAAGAAATTCACAAATAATCATTAAAATTGGACCACTGCCACGCCCACCTCCCATACGAAAGGAACTGTAATATTGAAATAACTTTCTTAATATTAGTGATAGAATTATGAAATTTTGTATTTGAGCTAAAAATAATGACATAAAAGCTCACACAAGGGCGGTCTGCCATGCCCACTTTCAAAAATACTCGTGTTTTACTACAACTAAAACTGTATTTTTAGAAAGCTGTTTAGGATACTCGTTCCACGATGTAATTTTAATTGGTAAGCTTTCTAAAACCCTAAAAGTGGGCGTGGCAGCTGGATCATATTTATTAAGTGGCCAAAACTTTCCCTTTATGATTTCATGTTTAATTTTTTCAGCTTGTGATACCATATTTTGGTATAAATGTTTAGATTTCTAAAGTGGGCGTGGCATTATGCCTACTTTTGATGATACGAACAATGTGCAAGCCTTGTCCTTTATACAGCTCATCATTGCAGCCGCTGCTTTGTCGCTACTTTCATTGAACGTCGGAAGCCATAATTCGAAAAAATCACCATTTTTGACTGTAGGTGCCACTACAAAAAGTAAATGTTTAGGTGGGGACGCAAACTTTGCTTTTGTTCATGATTAACATCAACGCCCGTCTTATCTTTAAGTAAATTTATAAGAAAATCAAAATTTATTGACCGCTTTCTGGATTCAGCTTTACGCCACACTTCGAAGAAATTACGTATTTTTAGTGGAGGCGTCACTAGAAAAATGCGAATAACAACCAAATAGGCACTTAGAGGCAAAAAATTACTACGGATTATGTTAATACATAATTTTTTGACATGCTTTTAATTTAGGGTTGGAACTAAAAAAGTGTTTTTTGACGTTTTTTAAACTTTTTCCACCAAACTTTTGGTTCTTTGTTAGAAGCAAACCGAAAAACGTAATTTTTCAATGTGACGGAATTTCACAGTTATTTCAAAGCACAAACCAAAAAATAGTAGTGCCATACAGGAAAAATTCCAAAGTTTTATTTAATATATAACATGACTATATTAGTACATAAATTATATTTTTATTTGATTTTTCATTCAGCATAAAGAATTACTTGGAACGAATGCGTATTTTTTAACATCAACTTTGAAGCTACATAAAAATGGAACGGAGTAGGATATTGAAGATCGGAAAACGGATTTTTCTTTGTTGATATATTATCTGTCGACTGTCATATTCATTGTAGTCATTTTGTAACATTGATTTTTACCATTTTTGGCCTCACTCGCGACACTGTGCGTCGTGCCGTGCTGAGCACTGTGACTGGGACAAACAATGAGGCGAAGCGAAAGCCCAAAATGACTTGAAAATTGCGCCGGATCAAGAATGCCTCGTATTTACCTAACGATATCCGTTTAAATGTTTTCAAGTTTGCTCTCTGCCGGCTTCTTTTGTTAAATATTTATTTATCTTTCGGATTCTGCTTTCTATGTACTGAACATGTTTGCTGAACACGCTGACATGCATTAAAAAAAAAAAAAATTATAAAATTCTGTCAGTAAAAGCAAATACGAGGAGCAGAAGAGCAGAAGAGGATGAGCAGTTGAGAGCTTAACAGCTTCGATTTGTCTGCTGCGGCACAAGTCGACGGTGCTGAAAAAGTTGACTATAACTATTTGGCATCTGCAACTTTTTGGTTGATGTGTGCAACATTAATGGTTAATAATAACTGATAAACTGAATGTTTAGTCAATCGTTAAATTGCAAATGAAAGATGAGTTTTATTGCATGAGTAAGGTTAGTGTTCTCAATTGAACGGTTTGTATGCACCAGGAACTTACTGCACTGTTGTGTCAGTTATAAGTAAAAATGTATAAGTATCGATGTGCAGATGGATGTATGGATGTGAGCCAAGGAACTAAGTAGCAGCTATAAAGAAAGTTTTTCAAACCTAAAGACTGAATTGTCCATTGCATTTAAGGCTCAAAAGTGAGCAGGACATTAGATAAATGGTGAGTGGGCAAGAAAAGAGATACGTGTGACTTAGGTTGGGCCAGTCAGAGAGACAATTTCAATAGATATGCCTGAACTATGACAGCTCATGCCTCTCAAAACGAATTGACGTGAAAAAAATTTTCAAAGGAATTGACATTTTTCAAGAGTGCCGCTCCCTATCTGGTTCACTTTATTTATTTCACAATGATGGCTCTCAGATTTCAGATAACAACACTATCGTTTTTTACTTTTAAGTTCTGTCCTAATTAACTTTTAAATTTAGGTTTGCTAACGAACTTTCATAGTAAAAACTTGCAGTGAGAGCAAAACAAACAAATTGATAGGAATACTCTTATAAAAAGAATAATTGAGAAAAATTTAATGACCAGAAAACCAGTACGAATTATGAAGTAAACTTCAATTGACTTATTTGACAGCTAATTTGTTTGAAAGTAAGTTACTTGTCCGAAAATGATACAATTGTAAAAATAAAAGCATCACAGTTGTACTTCGATTCATAAAACATTTAAGCGGCCACATATGGAATTAACAAATACTTACATTTGCTAATCTATTAATCTATACATTTATATTCTCGTAAAAATGAATGCCTGTTTGTTTTTTGTTTGTTTGTTTGTTGGTCACATGACATTAAAACTCAAAAACTAGACGACCGATTGAGCTGAATTTGTCACGGAATGTTCGTCTTTATTATGTAAATCTCAGTAAAGCATATAGTGCGAATACGACCCAACAGATGGGCATGGCACCTCTCATATAACTCTCTAAATTTTTAATACGGAATATCTTCGGAATTCTTCGTCAGACAACACTGAAATTTGATACAGGGCCACCGTTTAGGTGTGTCGTTTCACTGGTAAAATTTCATAAGCATTGGAGAAGAGGCGTGGCACTTTCGAGCGATCTAAAGGTTTTGAATAACTTTGGAACTACAGGTCACACATCAATGACATTTGGCTCAGATTTACGGGGAATGGGGTGGCTATTGAATGAGGAGGGGGCATGGCACCTCCCATACAACCCAAATTTTTAACGTGGAATAGCTTCGGAGTTGTAAGACGGACAGCATTGAAATTTGGTCGAGGGGGGAGACATTTATTATGACTCAAAATTTCCGCATAACTTTGGAATTGTAAGTCACACATCAATGAAACTGGGTCGTACCCTTCCATTGAAAGACTGGGCTGGACATTACATAAAATGGGGGTCGCACCACCCATACAACTCAAATCTATATACAGGGAGGCGCAAAAGTTGTCACTCAGTGTTTTTTGGCTGTAATTTCTTTATGAATGAATGAATGAATGAATAAATCCTTCTTATTCAATAATTCATTCATTCATTCAAATTAGAGCCAAAGAACACTGGGTGACAGCTTTTGCGTCACCCTGTACATATAATTGTTTGCCCTGGACTGACTGACCAATTGACTGACTGCTTCATTACCGCCCAGTCCAAACCGCTAAAGCTACAAACATTAAATTTGAACTGTAGGTACATTTTAGAAAACAAACTTCCGCTTAGACAGGATTTTTTGGAATTCGGGGTCCAACATGGGTTAAAGTGTTACATGAAGAAACTTGATTTATTGGGCCCATTGACTTCAAACTTGCTTGCCAAGCTGCGGGACTCTGCTAGTACCAAATAAAAATGGGTCCCTGGGCTTCTATTTCAGTTAAGCGAATTTTTCAGGTTTTTTTTAGGGGTTTTGACTGTATCGAATTTTGTCTAAAATTTGTCTAATGGAATTGTATATGAACTGTATAAGTATTTTACTACAATTTAAGTACTTAATTGAGTGCATTTGGGTTCGATTAACTATTTATGCGAATTTTACTGTATGGGTTTTGTTGCTGCTGCAAATCTATTCGTCGCTTTTAGGCACTGCGGGGCTTCAGTGCTCACAGGTTTGTATTATCACATCATAAAAACTCTAAGAAGTTGTGACTAAAAAGCTGATATGTGCAACTGTTTAGTAGATATGTGTGCAAAAAATACATTTACATAAAGTTGTGAGCATGTGGCAAGGTAAGTGAAGGCGTGTGTGTGTGTGTGTGTGACACAAACAGCAGATTCGCCAGCGCTATAAATGTGCTGAGCAAAGCACACGCACCCGTTGAGCCATGGTGCTTTGTAGCAGGATTGGTAACTGACACACACATATATATATTTAGATATATATGTATTATACATATGCTACCTGCAGCGACGGCAACACGCCAGTCGCCTCGTGTGGAAATTGCGAAATAAGTAAAATTGAAATTCTAACAAATTCGATGTCAGTTTTATATGCAGGGCACACGCTCCACACACGTACACACACACACAAACATACACACATATCCATTATACATATATGTATACATGCAAACTTATTTTGTGAGCAGAGGCGAGCGAGTGAAATTCTAGCACGAAGGCCGACGTTCTGTAAGGACGAACTTCTGCGAAGATCTGCTCAGCGCTCGCACGGCAACTGTGGCGATTTCTTCTTCTGTGTGCGTCGGCCGTTGCGTGTGTGCTGCTGGCGCTGGGTGGGCGGGCGCTCTATGTTGCATGGCAAAATAAGTGTGTCTCTAACTTGATTTCAGTTCATTTTATTTTATTTTATTTCATTTTATTTTATTTCATTTCGTTTCGTTTTTCTTCGCTTCGGTGTGCCAACGGCTGCTTAGCCTCCACTGTGCCAAGTTAACAGTGACACCGGCAACAAGAGTGAGCGGCGGCAGCGGTGGTGGCTGTTATTATGAACTGTGAATTATTGTTGTTGTTTTTGCTTTCACTGCTGCCCTGCTACAATTATGGACGCACAGCTTTTGACAGAAAGGTGCGTGCATATTTGTTATTGTTGTTGTTGTTGTAAGTTTGAGGGCAATTTTAATTTCAGCCGCCATAATAAAGTTGTAAGCTTCAAAAACAAGTCGTTTGCGTCTGATGATGCTTTGTTGCGTTGTTGCACCGACTTTAAGTGCAGAATTATTCAACATTGGGAACATTGTTGTTGTTGTTGGTATATGCGCACAAGTGTGTTCGTGATGGCCTTCACTGTGCCTTGCAAATGTACTCGTAATGCATGCAAAAATGTGAAAATTTTTATGCAGTTTTACGTTGCACGTTGCTGACACATTTTACTTAAGAACTTTGACCACTTTGTGAGAAAAAATCCTCACATTTCAACGAGAGAGGCAGCTGTAGATTTGCATATGGAAAATATATAGCTATATATTTATATATATTCCTCTTTTATATATATATGTATATAGAAATCACTTGCCATGGGTTAGTCTCACTAAAACTCAGAAATGGTTCGACCGATTTGAATAATTTTTGTTTGATTTTTTTTGATTGATATTTTAAAAAACAATGGAATTTGAAGAACGTTGTACAACGGGCGTGGCACTTCGTTTACGACCCAAATTTTTCGCTTAACCTTGGAACTATAAGTCGCACATCAATGAAACTCGGTTCGAACTTACTATTCAGTTGCATCCCTTCGACTGGAAGGATGGGGTGGGCATTGTATAAGGAGGCGTGGTACTGCCCAACTACAACTACAACTAAAATCTTTTATATAGAATAGCTTCGGAATTATAAGTCGCACAACATTAAAATTCAGCACGGAGCTACCGTTAGGACATGTTACTTTATTTTATGGGCGTTAAATATAACTTTGGAACTATCGATATAACTTAGGAACTATAACTTGCATATCAATAAAACATGGTCTGAGCAAATCAGAGAATTGGAATAAAGGGCGTGTCATCGCCCATACAACTCAAATCTATACCCAATATTGAATAACGTTGGAATTATAAGTCGTATGGAAATTCTCGGGGGTTTCTGTGCAGTAAAAGGGGTAACGCGCCATTCGAACGTAGTATCACAAATGAGTTTTTTCAGAAGAAGGTTGACACTTCAACCTAACCTTGCCTAAAGTAAGTTTTGAAGGTAAATGATTTCACAATTGCGGGACCATGCACCAACAACCTACCAGCCACCAACTTTTCCAATTTTCCCTGTCCTGTAAATATTCTCTATCCCAGCAACATACCCCAGTTCAAAAATTCCGACCCTCAGATGATCCTTTCCCAATCACTCCCACGCAATATTACGCGCAATCATGCTACATGGTGCACCAACAATACCTTTAAGGGGAAGAGGGCATTAGCGAAAACAGTGCACCAAACCGATCTTAGCGAAGGCCCCAACCATTCTGCTGTCACTTCCTTTACACAACAGATGGCGCTATGACTGGTAGCTTACAACATCGGAGGCGTTGCTCCTAAGCGGCGGTAGATGTCAGCCCCATCACTTCGGACTACTTGCGGCAGGCCGACCGGTTAACCCTTTCGCTACAGGTTTTTACTGGGAAAAGTTAAAATTTTAAATTTTACGTTTTAGCCTTCTATGTAGTTATGTTAGCAACATTCCATAAGAAATTTTTTAATTTTTAAACTCGGACCCTGTATTTTAGAGTGTTTTTCTATGAGAGCAACCACATCGTTGTGGCTGTAATAATTACTTAAATATAAAACTTTTTACGCATAACGAAAAAATATGAATATTTCTTCATTTACTTCAGCCAAAATTAAAAAAAAGTATCTAAATTGAAAGAAAACGTCAAATTAAAAAGTTCTCTAATTTTGTCTGCTTCTTCTTCCTTTACTATGTAAGATATACCATTACAAAAACGTGTATACTTCTCTTCTTTAAACTTAAATATTCAGTTTATTAATTTCGTATTTTTCCTAAAACTTCAAACTATTGTAAGCACCAACAAAAAATGTATTCTTGAAACCATAGAGGATGCAGAAGTCCACAAAGTAGCATGTTGCCATATGGCAACAAAATAGCGAAAGGGTCCCTATTGTGGAGTCCCTATGCTCCCGAAAGGAGTGAACAAGAAAAAAATGCACAATTACTAAAATAAGAAAAAACCATAGTTAAAGTTATAATGTTGCTGAAATTTCCTTATTTTTTAAATGGAAATTTCAAATAAAAAAAAAGTTAGCATTTTCGAGGAGTAAAATATTTTCAAATAATACCAAATTTTAAGGATCTTGTTTAGCATATTTTTCAACTGTTTTTATCAGATTGGTAGTTTGCATTGTTTCAACATTCCTCTGAAATGACAACTAAACAAAAAAATACAAGCGTTTCCGCTTGAAAGGTCAAAGGTTAATGTGTTTAACAAATATTTTTTAAGGTGAATTAAATCCATTAAATATTTACTTATACCTGTACACATGTACACAAATATTGCTGGAAAATTGTTGTAAGGCACCTACGGCGCTGCCGTATCAAAGTGTGCGTGCTCGCCATTTTCGCTTGTTTGCATTTTCAAACCATTTTTCACATTTTTCTTTTTACGTGTAATGCTCGATTATGTAACATTTTTTGAGACATTTTTTGCATAAATTTAAATAAATTTAAATCGGCGCTCTTGTGTCACCACTTTTTGCTGTCGCTATTCAATTTGGCTGGCGCCCGAATCGGAATACCGACAAATTTCCCCGGGGAGTTGCGCCAGTTCTGCGCACTCGAACATGTCGCCTCCTAATCTGCCGTTATAAAATGTGCCCATCCTCCGCACACCCGCCAGCCACCCGTTCAAGCAGCGCTCAAAAGTCTTTAATTTCTTTGCATCGTTGAGTTTGTGCGTTTTTGGTCGTTTCTTCTCGACGTTCGTGTTTCGCCTTTCCGTTACGGCCTTGCGGCATTTTCCTACTCGTTTTGCCATTTAACACTGCCCCCAAGTTGGATTGTTTGTGCTGCCTTTACTTTTCCCCCCAAATTGTGCTCTTCGGTTTGTGGCTATTAACTTGACTTTTCGCATTAAACAGTCAACAACATTTTCTTGCCAAGCGACAGACAGACAGGCATTAAGGTACATACACACACACATACTCCTATATATATTTACACAGGGCAAATGGCGTGTTGGTGCGATAGTGTGTGCGCACATGGAGGCAATTAACGAATTGCTCTGATTGATGATTTTTTAAAAGCGTGCAATGGCAACAAGACAACACAACACAAAAATAAGAACACGGCAGAATTGGTAGGTTGGTCGACAGCGAATATGAGATACTCTACGGTATGATTATGGGTTCTGAAGGGAACTGAGGCCAACTTTCTTGAAAGCCTTTTCCTTAAAATGTCTAAACGTCTTCATATGAAATTTGAAGAAAGTTTTACCAAAGATTACTTGAGGAAATATATTGAAAATCTTTATAAACTCAGCACATATCCTGTTGCCGTCTATGAAACCAATATAGCCGCACATTCAGTGTAGCGCTTTAAAATCATTTTCTGCTCGCCATAACAAATTTTAGGGATTTGTTTTTCGTTTATTCAAAGTCACTTTTTGTGTTTCATTTCGGCCCTTTTGGTTGTAGTCATTTTTATTCATAAAAAAAAAATAAAGCATATTTTTTCTATTTTTTGTGTATTGTTTTCAGTTGCTGCATTTTGACGTTGGTCTGTGTTGAATGCCTTTTTGCTGGCGTCAAGGGTTAATCGATTTCGCATTTGGTAAACGTTTATGAGTGTGAAAAATTGTATGTGCACACTTGACGATTTTATGGACAATTTGGGGGGCGGTGTGGGAAGGAAATGAATTGACAGAAGATGAAATTTCGGAATGTCCTGTTGGCAAATAAAATATTTGAGTAATGCATCAGCAAATAATAAAAATGGCTGTGCAAGTAAAGTGTTAAAGTGTACAAAAACACTGAAAATGTTGTTGAAGATGAGAAAAAAGAGTAAATTTTACGCAAATTTTAACGCGAAACAGGTTCGAAAAGGGAAATGAATCTATATGCAAGTATATATAATTTTTTGTTCTGACTGACTGACTGATTAATCATTGCGCAGCCCGAACGGATGAAGCTACAAACATGAAATTTGAACTGTAGGTCCACTTTAGAAAATGAACTTGAAATGAAAATGGGTTAACATTTTGTATGGGGAAAATATAATTTACTGATGACGTATGAAGAAATATGATTTGATGGGCGTTTGACTTCAAATTTGCTGAAAACACTTAAAATAAAAGAATAATTCGACAACTGTTTTTATTTTTTTTTAAACAAATTTTGACGGGGTCAACGATGGGTTAATATTTTGTATTGCTGAAAACACTTAAAATAAAAAAATAACTCGACACGTTTTTTTTCAATTTTTTTTAAAACAAGTTTTGACGGGATCAACGATGGGTTAACATTTTGCATGGAAAAATATGATTTTATGGGACTTCAGACTTAGCAAAAGTACGTCAAATGAGAAAAAGTCCGACACGTGTTTTACACTATTTCGAAAATCAAATTCTGACGGGGTCAACGATGGGTTAACATTTTGTATGAGAAAATATGATTTAATGATGCTGTATGAAGAAACGTGATTTGATTTGATTTTTTACTTTAAATTTGCTGAAAACACTTGAAATAAAAAAATAATTAGACAAGTGATTTAATTTTTTTAAAAACAAGTTTTGACGGGGTCAACGATGGGTTAACATTTTGTATGGAAAAATATGATTTTATGGGACTTCAGACTTCAAATGAAAAACAGTTTGACATGTGTTTTTGACTTTTTCGAAAATCAAATTCTGACGGGGTCAACATGGGTTAACATTTTGTATGGGGAAATATGATTAATTGATGTTATATGAAGAAAAGTGATTTGATGAGCCTTTTGACTTTAAATATGCTGAAAGCACTTAAAATAAAAGAATAATTAGACGGCTCTTTTTCTTTTTTAAAAAATCAAGTTTTGACGGGGTCAACGATGGGTTAATATTTTGTATGGGAAAATATAATTTTATCGGACTTCTGACTTAGCAAAAGTTCGACACGTGTTTTACACTTTTTAGAAAATCAAGTTTTGACGGGGTCAACCATGGGTTAACATTTTATATGGGGAAATATGATTAATTGATGTTGTATGAAGAAACGTGATTTGATTTGATTTTTTACTTTAAATTTGCTGAAAACACTTAAAATAAAAAGTAATATGATAATAATAAATAAATAATAAATTTGAATATAGAAAAGCACTTAAAATGAGAAATAGTAAGACAAGTATTTTTCTTTTTTTTATCAAAATCTGATGGGGTCAACAAAGGATTAAGAGAATCGAGATTTATTTGGCCCATGGACTTTAAGCTTGGAGAAAGTACTCAAAATCAGAAATAATTCAGCGCATGTTTTTCAGTGTTCGAAAATCAACATCGGACGGGGTAAAAAATTAAAATGAAAATTATTAAAATCACAAAGTGACTAAAGATTATTTTAATGAAATCATTAAACTACTGCAAGTTACTTCGAAAAAACTTCGATGCTAAAATATGTACGCCTTCAGATCGGTTGGGTACCAAACTGGGCAAATCGTATGCAATGCCGTTAGCGTGAAACCCTGCACGCGCTAAGCACGCAGCAGAGTCAGTCGTCCTTGTTAGGGCGCAACGGCGGCGTGTGTTGTAGGCGCGTAGCCCAAGTTGGCATCCGTTCGTTTTAATTAATGATAAATTGCGAAATAAATTGACTTGCGTCACTTAACTGCGTCACAAGTGTCAACGATGTCTGTCGCTGACATTCGCAGTCAAACATGCTTAATTAATGCCAACAACAACAATAATCAGAAGAGCAACAGCGACCGCAACAACAACAGTGTCAACAGCAGCATAACTCACAGTAGCAATTACAATAGCAACAAAAGCAGCAACAACAATAAATAATATCGTAGCCGAAAATAAACACTCGAGGCATAAAGTTACACGCAGCCGCCGCTGTCACATGGCCCGCGATTCAACGCGCCGCTGCTGCGACTCCTTACGACTTCCGCTTGCTTCCTCATAATTAAACACACACACACACACACACACACACACACACATAGCAGAGACACTCGAGCGCGCGCAGTGTCAGCGACACAAGTACGCATGTGGCGCGTGTGAGTCAGCCACGAAGGCAAACAATGGCCGAAGGCAACGGGCGGCAAATGTCTGTGTCGGCAGCAAATTGTGGCAACATTAAAAGGCTGAATCAATAAGTGGCGAAATGCGAAAGAGAAAACTGCTATCGCTTGCATTTTCTGCCACTCATTTTAATGTTGCTTCTTCGCGCTTTTCTTGCGTTCTTTCAACGACACCGTCCCCACCGGCACACGAACGCCAGCGGCAGCGGCGACAGCGAGACAGCCTTCTCCTCGGCCAGGCCATTTACTGTTGGCAGCCGCGCCATGAAAAGCAATTAACGGTGTTTGCTGGATATGCAACATTGACGCGCGGCGCATTGAACCCCACAGCCCACTTTGCAAGTCAAACGAAATAATCCGTAATTAAAATATCGACGACGTTGATAAGAAAAACGGTCAACCGACCAACAGACAGTACGTCTGTCACCAGACGGCCGCGCTTTTACTTGAAAGTACAAGTAACATTGCAGCAGATTTCTTTATTGGTTTGGTTTTTGTAAATGTACGCACAAGTACAACAAAGAGTGGCGGCAACGCGGTTGTTTGTTGTTGTTATTGTTGTTGCCGCTTCCGCGTGGTGGCATGCAAACTACACGCGTACAGTTTTCTTATGAAACTCAATTATAATTAAGCATTTAAGTGGAAACATGCGGGGCGCAAGGAAATGAAGCGCAATGAGGCAGCCACAACTACAACAATATAAATTGCCACCAGGAGGCGGCAAACGTTTACAAGTTGTTTAAGTAACTGAAAAACGATCTCAAACGATCGAACTAAATCTTCATTTTGGCGCACAAAACCAGTTTCAGTTCCAGTGTAAATCATAAATTGATTCATTTCAATATCAGAGCTCTTTCAGAGGTAAATATGCGAGTTGTATGCTTGTTGCTTGAATTCGATATTCGAATTAGAAAACACATATTAAATTTTGACCACTTTGGACCACAAAACAGTTGGTTGTGATTTCAAGTTCACACTTAAAACTATTTTCATCCGGTAGTTTATATTTAAATTTGACGGCGTAATAATGTTTGGTTACTTTTTTTCAACTTTTGCGTTAAAGCTTCTGCAGATCTTAGCGAACCTTAGCGATCTTCTACAGTTTTAGGCTTTTAAATATTGACATTTAATTAACTGGTTAGTGGTCAACTGAACTGAAATCTGGCGACCGACAATTTATGCAGAAGCTGTGGAGACAAGGATGCAGTGGAATACATCAAACACCTTCTATGCCGTTGCCCATCACTACAGGAACGACGGGTCCGGACCCTCGGAGCCAGGTTCTTCGACCAAAATGGTTCCCAAAAGATTTTGTCTGGATCTACAAGGTCTACAAGGATCCCAACAGATGGGGCAGGACACCGGTAATTTTAAGAATGAAGGAATTCAAACCGCAAACTCCCTTCTTTAACATAACCAAACCTTCTGGTGAACTGCTTTGAGGAATTCAAAGTGTTTTATTTTGGGCACAATCCACTGAAACGAATGCGCCTGCATTGGCCAGTCGAACTTGTTCTAAATATTTATATCATTGATAGTTTTTTAATCCTGGAAATGCATTGTTAGTCGAATCGACGAACAAATACCATACTTTTTATTAAGTTTAAGTTTTTAAGTGGCTCTAAGACTCCGACTGACAAAAAAGTCAAAGTCGTACCTTCTCCAAATATCTAATAGCACTAACAATATCCATAGCAAGGCCATCTATGGGTCAATCCCGTATTCATATTTACCGACTTGATGTAAAATAAATACTGTTATAAATTTATGTATGTATATTGCTGAAAATGAAATAAACTACTACTACAAGTTGCGTTCGAAAATAAATAGCACTTTTGAAAAAGGCATTTTCCGGTGGCTCCACCAGATACCCCGGAGGGACAATTCCCCCCCAATTTCCGGTCAAAATTTCACTGAAGCGGAGTTACTGTACCTGAAGTGAGAGTAGGTTCGTGTCATTGATACAAAAATTTGCATGGAACCAAGAGCCAAGATTATCTAAGTTAAAATTTTTGCCGAACCCTTTCCATTGATGAACCAATTATGGTGATGATTATTTATTCCTGTCAGAGTTCAGGAGTGGAATACGTAATTAAAAAACGGTTGTGGACAAAACTGATGGCCACGTGAAATCCGCGATCAGTGCAGATTTAATCAAAACAGTGCAAGAATTATTCAAAGATCAAACAAAAACTTTATTGAAATTCTTGAAAGTGGATTCCAGCATCTCAATAACATCAATTTATTGCATTTTTTTAGTTGAACATTTTGGAGAAGTGGACTCAGATCTCATCCATAGACACTTGTGACTGATTTTTGTGACTTAAAATTGCATTGTAAATATTAATCACTATTCATATTTGGACTGACTTTGTTAATATTTTTTGGAAAATTTCATTTGCAGATGAAAGAAAAAAAAGTGTTTAACCCTTTCGACCCCAAAGTTGCCTGAGAGCAACTTCACCTATTTGTCATCTTATAGCAAAAGCTACGATAGATTTATGGGTTTAATTTAAGTAGGCACCAACAAATTAACATTTTTAGAAGTGAATTCAAAGCAATTTTCAACACTGTTACTGTTATCCCCAAAATAATTTCCAATAATTTGCAGCGATATCAGGGAAAGTTTGTGTTCAAATTGAAGTCTACGAATTGGGCGCGTTTTATGAAAACCCTGTTTCTTTATTTACGGTTAAATAAAATCAAAAAGTGATAATTTTGTATTTTTCCATAAATATTAAATAATTTTTCTGTAATTAAAAAATATTGATACAAAATTTATTTAACCCGTTTTAAGCTAAAATTGTTCAAAAGTAAACTAGCTCTAGAACCCTAATGAAGAGGCGTGGCGACTTCAAATGCCGTGTGCAAACTTCTTAGGCAAATGTTTCATGATTTAAATACCAAAAAGTAATATCGAACAGGTCAAAATTCGGGGTCGAAAGGGTTAAGAAAGTAGAAGCCATCCAAAAGGCTGAGTCTGAAGGAGACTATTTCAAATAAATATTTCAAATAATACCCTATTCAGACAGCCATCTAAATTGCACAATTAAGACATTTTCTCAATTTATGCTCAATTTATCTTTAAATTGAACTCAATTTGTCTATAAAAAACCCAATTTAGCTAATTGAAATTAGCGAAAAATTGACCATAAATTGAGCTCAATTCGCCATGCAATCCTGTGTTGTTCTGTTATCGATAAACAAATTCATTCACAATTGATGGAACCAAAACAAAAATAAGAAACTGACAGAGCGAAAGACGTTTGATAACATTTGTTTGCTTTGAAATTTCGTTCAAAAATTGTGTGCATCAGTAGGAATGTTGAATAAAAATTACTAACAACTGTTACTACTGTTCAATAAATGTTTTTAGGAAAAAAATGTCTTCCGTCAAAACAAAAACATGTTCGATAACATTTTCGATAACAGCTAAATTGAAGTGTGTGAACAGCAAAAGCGATAAACTCAATTAAGAACTAAGTTGCCTCAATCTGTCTGAACAGGACATGAATTTTTTGCCAAAAACAATGTAATGTCATTATTTTTAAATAAAAAAGTGTGGTTCTTTTCTATTCTGCACTACGACTACTAGTTAGAGCCACGGTTGCCCAAATGGACCAAAAGTGGGCCTTTTTATTTCACTTGGGCCGCTTTTGTGTAATTTGGGCCTTTTTTATACAAATGTGTATAAAAAACAAAAAAGACTGACGTTTTGAGGGCCATCGGTAAAAGTTTCGACATAAAAGTTATGTTTTGCTTTTGTGTTAAAAAACAATTTGCCGAAAACATAAAATGGTCCTTTCGTTTTCACTTTGAGCCTTTTTTAGGAAACTTTTGGTAAAAAAAATTTTTGTTGAGTGGCAACTGTGGTTAGAACAGCTACTAGTTCTACTATATATTTGTACAATGAGAAAGTAATTTACTGTTTAGGCCAACATTTATCACAGTTGAGAATCGCTGCGGCGCACATTTTGTGCAAAATGTGACAAAAGTCTAAATAATGCCGCAAGTCATTCGAAGCATGGCAACCCGCACAAAACGGTCCCTTGCAACAGAATCGCTCACAGCGTAGAGTGCGTCCCGCTGCTCAAGTCGTCGTTGTCGTCGTCGTTTGTGACTGCTCTGCCATTCATCATTGGAAAGTGACTCAATTAATGATGATGGCGATTACGATGGTTTAAATTATTGCTGATGCCAGGATGTTGATGGGGATGCGAAAGCGAATGCGAATGGTTGCTGCTACTGGAGATTTTCATGTTGTTGTTGTTGCTGCTGCTGCGGTTGAGTGTCTTGTTGATGAAGCGCACTGAGTATGTACACATAATGATTTCCTTGACTGCTGCTGCGTCGCGTCGAAGCCAGCCGCACAAACGGAGACATCAACCGAAACGGAGAAAGAAACGACACAGCGAGTAATGAAGCCAAATTAAAAGCGAAATAAGTTGTTGTGGATGTAAAATTTTAATGACTTTTTAAATGTAATGAAAGTAATTTTCAACTGTGCTACAGCACACACATACAGACACACACACACACACACACAAATACAAATTAAAGCAATAGAGACGAGGGGGCAATGAGGTGCCTGGGAATGTGAACGTTCACGAAACTGAGAATGAAAACATGAAATAAACAACAAAAACAAGAAAATAACGAAAAAAGGTTTATTTTGCTGGAGTCTGCAACACGAGTCGAAGAAGCAGAAGAAGAAGCAGAAGCAGAGTACGAAGTAGTGGCAGTAGAAATAGGACTTTTGGCGGAATGCTGCGGCAGTGCAGAGTGGGCTGGATGCGGCTGGAGCATTTAATTTATAACTGTTTATGTGTAAGCGAATGTGTGTGTGTGTGTGTATGTACGCCAGCGTGCGCTCGAAAGGATTAATTAAAGTGGGGATGCTGGCTTGGCCGTGGTTTCAGTTTTGAGGGCGCATAATTAGTTTAATGAAGTCTGCACTGAGCGAAATTGCCGCCGGCCATTTTGTGTTAACATGGCGAGGCGTACATTTAATGCCAATGAATCCATACATATTATAAATTCAGACATATATATATACAGCTACATATATACATATATGTATGTGTGTGTGTGTGAGCACATAAATGAAATTAATCGCTCGCATAGTTGAAGTCAAGTTGGAAATTTTGCAGTTTTATTAAGTGCAAAGTGCGTTGGTTGGTTTTGAGTTTTTGTTTTTGACTTGTTGTAGTGGTTACAGTAACAAAATCTCAAGCAGCACAAAACGGCTAAAGGGGGTTCGGGAGAATTGTGAAAGCTTTTAGCTGCATGTTGGTAAGGAAAAATGCTACAGGCTATCGAGCAGTTGAGTTGATTTAACTGTAGTTGGACTGATTTAATATCATGAAAAAATATTGTCTAAGTATGTACATAGGTTCGGATTTCGAAATAGTTTTTTTTTAAGATACAAATATTTATGTTCATTGAATTTGCTTGATTTTTTCTAAGAGTATTATATAGAAACCAATAAAATTGTGATAATTTTTGCTATTAACTGACTAATAATTTTCATAAATAAATATAGTTCTTTTTATTTTTTACGAGCTGAAAGTCCTGGCATCTAGTGCTCCTAACTCTTATTTACCTATGTAAAATAATAATTTTATTTTTATTCTTAATTTTATAAAAAAAAATTAATATTTTAAGCTTTCTTTTTAGTTTTCTTTTAAAAAAAAAATTGTTTGTTTTATATTTTATAAAAAAAATAAATAAATATTTTTTAAGTTTAATATTTTATAAAAAAGAAATATTTTTAAAATTTAATACATATTTTATAAAAAATTAATTTTTTTTTAAGTTTCATATTTTATAAAAAAATTATAAATATTTTTAATTTTTATATTTTATAAAAAAAAGAAATAAATATTTTTAAGTTTCATATTTTATAAAAAAATAAATAAATATTTGTTAACTTTTAAAAATAAAGTCTCAATTTTTTTTTATATCTTTATTATTACACCGTGCTTACACAGTACTTTTGACCCATCCAAATGTTGATATAGGCATGAGGCTTGAGGTCATTAATAGTAACCTGGCATACTCAGTTTTTAATTTTCTAATCCGATGTCCTTTTAAAAAGATTTTAAAATTTTAATGATCTCGAAGGTTTTTTTCAATATTTGCAGTTGTGCAATGATAAAGTTGTGGGTATCAACTGAAAGGGAAAATTGTCGCTTTCTAACTAAATTTTCTCTTTTGAAATTTCAAAATCAAAATATGTCAGTAAGGTTTTTTGAAATATGTATCCTTCAAAATCCTTGAAGTTTTTTAACGAACCTTTTTGGAAAAATGATATGTTTTGGATCTTGGTTTGTTGTGTAATACCTCAAAATTTTATTCTTCTATCTTAATTGGCTTAGAACTAAAGAAATATGTTTCCATCCCTAAGCAAGAATTTAGTATGTAATACGCATTAATTTTTTGAATGGGTCTCGACAAAAGTGATTTTTTGTCGCACGGTCTTATAAGTGTTCTAAGAAGAAAATCCATTATTTTTCTAATAGATGGCTTTAGTAATATGTATCACACGTTGTATAAGTGCGATCAGGTTTCGCTAGATAGAAAAAAAAAAAGTATTAAACAGTTTTGCTTGATTGCTTGACTCAAATGAGCTAATAAAGGGAAAATCCGCCATATTGTTTGTAAATTTTTTCTTTTATAAAGACAAAAACGCATGTCAGGAAAATCAGAACATGTAAGTAGTGTTTAAGGTCGGAAAACTGTAACAATCAATCAGCCATTTTGATTTCGTTGACTGCGTGGCGGTAATAACAGCAACGCTCTGAAATACAATTTGTCAAAAATGTCTATAAAGTCATAGAAATCGTTGAGTCTGATTGTCATGTAAGCACTGTTTTGATTGGCTAAACGCTAAACATTGCACAAAAACCCGTTTTTAACTATTTGAAAAGAAAGTCGATCTATAGACCAAAGATCCATCTTGAATTAGAACATAATCAACCCATTTCTAAAGGGGATTGTTACTGGGAATGGTGACTGGTGATGAAAAATGTCTCACATATGACAACGTCAAGCAAAAACTGTAGTAGTCCAATTGAGGTCAGCCGGTGGTCAAGCCAGGATTGACGGTTAGAAAGGTTTTGCTGTGTGTTTGGTGGTATTGACAGGAAATAATTTATTATGAGCTGTTCCCCCAGATTTAAACTCTTAATTCAGTAATTATGCTGTCAACAATGGGACCCTTTGAAGGAAGCAATTGTCCATTATTCAATATGAGAGAAATTGCTTTCCATTAGGGCAACGCCAGGCCACACACATCGATAGTGACTTGCTGTGAGGGTTTTCGCGATGATGTTCCTATGCATCCATCTTATAGTCCAGATCTTATACCAACTGATGATCACTTATTCCTGGCTATGGAAAACGATTTTGTGGGTGAAAAATTGTGTCTTAAAAAAAGACTTATGAACCTTAGGTGTCCCAGTTTTGTTTGTCAAGTCAGTTTTTCGTCAACAAATCATGGAATAAAACGGTGCCAATTTGTCCTAAATCGAATTATTCAATGCTAATAAAGCCTTTAATTTCATGACAAAATAATGGATTTATTTTTACTAAAACTTTACAACACCTTATACAACTTTCTGGTTAATTTTGCAACTCAAATGATCATTGTGAATTTTATGCTGCTACAGTATATCAATGCACACAAAAATCTTGTAAAATTTTTTCTAAATACCACATTTAGTTCCCTGGCTCAAGTGGTTAATGCAACTCTGAAACGATGCTCGATCTAAGATTCAATTCACGTCCTAAGCTCTCATCAGGAAATGGCAAACCTTTGAGACAGAAATTCCAACTCGTTTTGAACTTTTATCTGTGTACAACTCACTTGAATTGAATTTCATATACAGTCGTGTCTGGGTATAGTGAACCCCCTATATAGTGAACACCTCGATATAGTGAACACCCAAATTTTGACATCGAGCCTCTAAATATGGAAAAAAATGTTCAAGCAAAAAACAGAAAGTGTATTTTGAGCAAATAAAACGAGTTTTTGAACAAAAATGTTGACCTTGATATAGTGAACAACCTCAATACAGTGAACAGGCCTTGCAATAATTAGTTCACTATATCCAGACACCACTGTAATAGAAAAAGTGATGAGTCTCCGAAACTTTAATTAAAGTTTCTATTGCTTTGGGCTCTGATTGCAGTTAAAACTTTATCGAAACATAAAACTATAACGCAAAAGCGCATGAAAATTAAACTAAAATTTTATAAAAAGGATATGAAAAAATATTTATTGCATAGCTTTACTAATTACAGTTAAGAGAATTATTTGAATAATAGAGAATGTTGGTATAATCAAAATAAAGTCAAAACTATGCCAAACTCTGTTAAATAACGCACAATTTGGCTGATTATATAAAATTAATTATGCGCAAGAATATCTCCCGAGACCGACGGCATCCTTTTTGTGTACGGTGCACATTTTAATTGCAAACTAAAAAGCAACAAGGAAGAGTGCGCCGCATTATACACCAACAGGTGTATAATAATTTTACAATGTGTTGAAATTGTTTATGGCACAACTCGCAACAAATATGCGAGACACACACGCACACAAACATGCACATTTGCGCATTTAATGAGCGCGAACCTTGGCTGCCTATTTGCTGAATTGCCATTATCCTTTGTGCCGCTTCATCGCTGCACCAATACACAAACACATAGACTTAAAATAGCAGAAATTTAGTTGTTGCCATCACACATGCACGCACATTTAAATATACCGACGCCTTATCCTTAGCCAGAGCGAAAATTGCTGCTACTGCTGCTGTTTGTTGTGTATCCTTGAGAACAATTAAATGCAAAAATACAGCAGCAAGTCGGTGGCTCGTCGCCATTTGTGCGCCGTTCGTACGCGCAGCGCGGAATGGAACATAAAGCGCGCTTTTCGCAGCAATTAACTGCAAATAAACCGCTGCCAGTTGCGTGCAAGTACGCACAATATGCACACATACATACACACACACACATGCAGTTATATGTATGATTGCATATATGTTTCATATACATACTCATTTGTGTTAGTGTGTGTGCCTTTGCGTTTGCATTAATTAGAAACTTGTTCATGGCTTAATTAGAATTGGGGGAAAAATTGTTTTTATATTTCATGCATATGTGGCAATGTTTGTATGTAATTATACGTGTGTGTGTGTGTCTGCGTGCGTGTGCGTCAGTTGTAAGTGAAATGGAATTCATTATGTTGCGAGACACGGATACCGCCAAATTGGATACAATTAATACACACAAAGTAAAATAATGTTGCAAGCCGCAGTCTCGTAATTATTTATTATGTAATTTTAATGAGCAGCATTGAACATTTTTCCGCCAAAAAAAGCCGGTTTAAGTATGGTTTATATTTGGATCGAATATTTTGATTTGGAAACTACTCGAATGGAATGTTGTTGGCTTTGCTTTGATATACAGTGATGTGAAAAAGTGCTGCTCTATTTTTAAGAAATCAATGAGGCCAATAAATCAAGTTCTTCTTAAACCTTAGTTGACCCCGTTAGATTTTTATTAACAAATACTTGTCTAATTATTTTTCATTTAAAGTGCTTTCGCTTTTTTTTCAGTCAGTTGATCTATTCAATCATTTTTCTCTCAAAATTCCTAATCCATCGTTGATCCCGTCAAATTCAAAGTTTTGAAAAAATAAAAAACATTATCTAATTATTTTTTATTTCTAGTGTTTACACTGATTTTGAAGTCAAAAGGCAGATTACATAATGTGTCTTCAAAGTTTCTCTAAACAAACTCTTAACCCGTCGTTGACCTCGTCAAATTTTGATGTTCAAAAAAGTGGAAAACACGTGTCAAATTATTTTATATTTAAAGTTCTTCCATCAGGTTCGAAGTCAAAACGCCTATAAAATCTTGTTTCTCCAAACAAACTCTTAACCCATTGTTGACCCCGTTAGATTTTTTTCGAAAAAAAAAATTAAAAACACGTGTCAATTTTTTTGTCACTAAGGGTTCTTTCATGAAGCTTGAAGTCAATTGGCCCATTATTTCAGGGTTGTTTACAGTTTCTCCATATACAATTTTAACCCGTCGTTGACTCTGTCAGATTTCTCTTTATAAAAAGAAAAATTAAAAACACGTGTCAAGTTATTTCTCACTAAGAGTACTTTCACCAAGTTGAAAGTCAAAAGGCCCATCAAATCTTGTTTCTCCAAACAAACTCTTAACCATTGTTGACCCCGTCAGATTTTTCTCGAAAAAATTTAAAAACACTTGTCGAATCATCACTAAGAGTTCTTTCACGAAGCTTGATGTCAATAGGCCCATTAATTCATGTTTTTCACAGTTTCTCCATGAAAACTTTTAACCCGTCGCTGACCCCATTAAATTTTGATTTTCGAAAAAATTAACACCTATCGAATTATTTCACATTTGAAGTAATTTCAAATAGTTTGAAGTCAAAAGGCGTAAAAATCATGTTCCTTCATATAAACTCTTAACCCTTGGTTGACCCCTTTATGTTCTGATTTTCAAAACATGTTTAATTATTTTTGATTTAAAAAATTTTCTCCAATTTTGAAGTCAATAGACGAATCGGTTCATGGTTTTTTCGTATTCTTCTCTTATACGAACCTTAACCCATTGTTGACCCATTTAGATTTTAATTTTCGAAAAATTTAAAAATTCAAAAAATCCCGTCTTAGCGGAAGTACATTTCTTAATATGTACCTACCTAAAGTTTATAATTTATGTTTGTAGCGTTAGCGGTTTGGGCTGGGCGACAATGAATCAGTCAGTCAATCAGGACAAATAATTGTATGTATGTATTCGTATATAGATTTGTCATGAACAACAAATGGATCAAAGCTATTATGACAGTTAGGTCTTCTACTTTGGGGTTTTCATGGATCTAATTGCACATGGGCGTGGCCTTGTCGACTCTTTTTTGGACAGAACTGCACAATCATTAGTTTTATTGACTGCAATCGATTTTTCTGTACAAAACATATCAAACATGTCGTACGATAATTGCTTCACTCAAGCCATCATTCCATTAGCGCCATCTGGTATCATTCAGTCAAGACATAAACGATTTTTAGTCGACACGATTTTATGTCGACACTGTCAATTGGAATATGTACAGAGCTGACGTTCATTTTTAAATTAAATATGTTTTCATCGAATTGTGTCAATTTGTTGCTGTTGTTGTGTGCAACAATTGGACATAATAGTGTCTCATCTATACACACACAAACATGTACACATCTCGTATGTATGTACATACTTACATTTATTCATTCATTCATAGCTACATACATATTTACTAATGTTTAAAAGCACTTATAAGGTACAAGTTCGCTGGCGGCCGGCAACCCCAAACGAACCGAAAACAGTTTAGTGCAATTAGAAAACTAATGTTGCAGCAACAGTCCGAAAACAAGCAACAATAAATAAACATATGTAACATACATACATACATACATACATATGTTAGGCCCCGTAGCAATCTGTATCTGCTAACAGGGCAGACATGACCGGGAGAGTTGAAATTCGTGTGTGTGTGTGTGTGTGTGTGTGTGTATGACTGCAGCGGAAGTTCTGAGCAGCGGAAGAATGCCACTGCACTGAGCGCCGTGACCAGTGGACCGTGGACCGGGCACTATGAATCGCGGGTGTTGGTAATGCAATTGAATGCATTATTCATTTCCACTTAACGACTGCTGCCAGCGAATGTGCAACAACGCGCACACGTCGGAGGCGACTTTGCGTTGCAGATTCGCTGGTGTGCCGACTCGTGCCGACCCCATTGCCGGTGGACGAGTGGTGGTGGTGGCTCTGACAGTGGCAACTCTGCGCATAATTGCCACTTGTCGTATTGATTTTATGAGCGCTGACATTGCTGCAGAAGTGCAATGCATGCGAAAGAGCAACAAACACGCCAACAACAAGCAGCGAAATGATTTCGTTGCAGCACAACGTGGGGGCAGCAGTGAAAGTAGAGTATGGAAGTTGGGTCATTTGAGCTATCATTATTTTTCGGTTTTTTTACAGTGACATTTCCACTGTCATTAGTATCAAATTGTTGTGGGACCGATATCTCACTTTTCGACGAACAGAAATGCCTTCAAAATATATAATTAGAGCCACGAGGGAACAGTAAATGGTGTTTGAGAATTTTCCAAGTGAGTGTTATTAATATGTCATAAATTCTAAGTTTTTGTTTTATGTCCATACATAGTTTTTATGACAACCCATCATACTTACATTGCTTTCGGTGCTTTAGAAATTAGCGTCATTTGGTATGGACATTTATTGTTTGAAAATATGGGAAATTGTGTTTGCAATATATTTAAGGTAATTTTTCTGTATATTCAATACCATTCCTGGGTTCCAGCACACTGCACAGTGATTCGACTCCATACAACCGCGGGACCAAATTAGAAGGAGTGGTCCGTTCTTAAAAAAATTGTGGTATACTAGTTAATCATGGTCTGCTGAATTCAAATCTCCATTTTGTTTATCTTAAAATTTTGTAGTTTGGCAATGCCCGAGACTTAAATTTGTGCTTTTCGTCATTTTTGGAAAGCTTTAGCAACAATTCTATTGGCTAGATTTTTCAGATTTTACATTTAATCGGTAACGTCAATATTGATAATTGCAAAGAGTAATAGAAATTGTCTGGGATCCTTTAGTTTTGCAATAAAAACGATAATAATAGACGTATGTTTTGCTTTTTTGCAGTTTTCTCAATTTTTCATGCTGATTGCATACTTTTAGGGATAAAGAAATAAATTTTGTCGAAAAATAGGTGTTTAGACCACTTTTCAAATATAATTCTTTTCTGAGATCGGAAGTTATCGGAGGATGTAATTACATTATCCGACAAAGAAAGAATGCTTCTTAAAATGAAAAAAATCCAGGAACATACTTTCACATACTTTTTAGATATTTTCCTCTAAGTTTTGGCAATTTTCAGATTTGTAATTTTAAAAAATATTTTGAATTAAAAGTGATGTAAAAGCCTCAGCTTTGCAAATTTTGAGAAAACATTAAAAGCGAAAATTACCACATCATTTCTTAATCTGTATTAAAAGTTTTAGCAACTTCTTGGTAACCATGTATTTTTAAAATTTTTTTTACTCAATAGACTAAAAAACAGAAAATATGTGTTTAAATTTTTTTTGTGAAAATAGTTTCAACTTTGAGCCGCTTTTGCACACACACTAATTAATTTTTTGCACAGATTTTTTGGGGTTTCTTAGTTGGAGTTTTACCTTTCAAATGACATCAAAATTGTTAAGTTTTGAGACTATCAATTTTTTGAAGTTTGTCTATGGAACGAATCACTGTGCACTGGATCAATTAAATATTTAGTAATTTTTTTTTAAGTTTTGATTTCATTACAGTTTTTACATATTAAATAAGACAACATTTTGTTTGATTGTAGTATAAGATTTCAAAAACCCGTAGAAGTGTGGGTATGATCTCTACGTTTCCAATAATATATAAAACTTAACTGTTACTTTCTGATATTCCCATCCGTTGAGATTTCATGCTCAAAAAACAAAACATGACTGAAACCACCCCACTTTCCCCTATAGTTTTCAGTTTAACACAGTTGAATTGTTTAATTAAACGCCATTTAATGCTTAATCAATCAAGCGCACGTTGAAAATATTGGCGGCATTCATGAAACACAGCAACTATGCTGGAAAGGAATTGAAAGCTTCAAATTAGGAAAATTTACGCATTTATTGTGAAAGAATCTACAGATTTTAGGATCTCAGTGGAAAAGTAGAAGTAATTTTAAATAAAATATACTACAGTTAGTAGTATAAAACAAACAAAAGTTTGCCACAGGAGTTGCAGGATTAAGCGATTAAAGAGTTTTTGAAAAGGAAAAAAGCAACTTGCAGCTCAATAATAATAACACTTTGCAAGTCGAAAATTACAACAAGCAATTCTCTCTGTAAAGAGAATTTCACAGGCTACAATATGGTAACAAACTTATTGTACATTAGTAATGGATTTTTTCGAGAAAAAATTCCGTTTTTAAAAAAATTTTATAAAAAAAATTGTTTCGCTGAAAACTGTTTATTAGTACATCTTACGTATCTAATGTTGCACATCAGGAAAAAATTTTTAAAAAGACTTTTCGTTTGATACCCATATCGTGTAAATCAGTTCGAGATTAATTGAGTTTTTTTAATAAAAAGTTTGAACTTTGACGCCTTTTATGAGCGTTTCCCAGGCAAAATTTTTAGTTTGTTAGATGCAGGGGCCAACCCTCTATATAAAAGCATACTCATTTATTTTTTCACGAGGGTTCGCTATACTACTTTAATGCCTCGACGAAAGTGGGGTTTTTGGGACATTTTTGTCGAAAACACAGTTTGAATGTATTTTTTTTTCGGATTGGTGTCTTCAGCAAATTTGTTGGTCGTTAAAATATCTACAAACTTGCCGAAGACAGTAAAGTGATATTCAGAACGATTTAGGACTAATTAGCATTTAAACGTTCGAAGACTTAAGCGACGAACTCGACTGAAATGAGCAAACTTCAAAGTCAGATTTCTCATAAACTAGAGCCAATCCAGCCAAACGCCTGGTGGATCTTAACTCAGTATACCTATAGAAAAGTCGCTCAGTAGGTCCCCCGTTTGTTGCAATTTTTTAGGGTAAATTTCACGCACAGTGTAATTTATTAATTTAACTGCTTATTACTAATTTATATATTAATTTATATATTAGGTAGTGAAGCATGTAGATAGGAGTGACTGACACAAGGCGAATCGCACTTAGGACATTAAGGCCCATTGAGCCACTAGTTGAACCAGTTTGAGTTCCTTAGGGCGCCTAGTTTATACAATAACTAAAAAATCTTTAAATGTGAAAGACTATAACAACTTTAGCATTTTAGGCTATGGACTGGCAATGCAATTTGTTTTGACACAGATCGTGAATACCGCCAATAATAAAATGGCAATAACAATAGCAAAATGGTAATCCTTTTGGCAAACTTCCTGCGCATACGTGCTGCAGCAACAAAAGCAACAGAGGTGCACATTCAGAAATTGCGAGGGTTGGCAGGTGGCAGCTGCAGTTGCGTGCGTGCCGTGATTAGCATTTTGCAGTGCATAAGTGTTGCACATGCAATGCGTTGTGTGTGTTCAGACAGGCAGCTGTGACTCCTTGTTGGCTCGCAAAATCTATAAATTCTGTACATTTCTGTTGATTATGTTTCGCTTTCTCTAAAATCTTTGTCTGTCATAATTTCAAAATAACCACCAAACCATATTCCATAACACATTCAATACGAAAACGCTTTCCAAGCATTGTGTTCAGTCAATTTGAAAGCCTCTTGAGCCTTGGAGTTTTATTACTTCGACTGTGTCGCATTCATTGGCGCAGGAAGCGACAATTCAATTTGATTGCCGAATCCGCAAAATTCATTCCATTTAATGTGTGTTTGTATGTATGTATACATTTATACATACATACATCCATTGATACAAACATTCGTACATTCATACATATTAACCACCACTTTTTGGAATTTTTGTTATCGACCGCGTTCGTCGGCATACGGCGACGACGAGTCAATCAGGTTTAAATGGTTGGCCGCGGCGGTGATTGCGGTGGCTGTGGCAGTTGGTCTCGCACTGAGCGTGAATATAAAAAATGCGCAGTAAACTTAATTGATCCGAAATGAAGTCATTTGACAAATTACTCGCAATAAAGTGAGCTGAAAAAAAAGGACACAAACAAATTGAAAGCCAGCAATGTGGGGCGGGCAATCAGGAAATTTCGCAGAAGTGTCAGACAAGAGCGAACAATCACAACCACATAGAGACGAACTTAATTTTTATTCTCTTCATGCATAAATGTGATTTCTTGGGAAATATTTTTGAAGTTGGCCGACTTCAAATTGATTCGACATCATCGTCTGTTCGCTTATAAGCAAAGACAAGTGATTGGATAAGTCTGTGAAGAGTGCAAACTGTTGTTTAAGTACAACTGGAATGTTGTGTATAATTTTGCATTTGAATTGAATAATTGACTTTTGGGAAATATTCAATCAATTTCGACAAACCAATGAACAAACTGGAATCGATCGAAAAAGCAAATGAGGCTAGAAACCAATTCAAAGCATTTCCAATTAGAACCAAATACTGCCGTCTTATCACTAAAAATCTCATAAAAAAGACTCATAAACTGATGTAATGAAGCTGCAGTGCAGTGGCGTACGTGGGATTTCATTTTCAGGGGACTTTTGAGCCCAAAACCATTGTTGGTATACAAAATTTTTGCAACACACATAACTGGGAATTTGAACCACCAAAAGGACCATTGTCTCAGAATAACATTTTGATGATTTGCTTGACTTCTGGATAGGATCAAACATTTAACTTCAATTACTAACGAAACTAAATTAACTGATGCAAATGTTGGCTTACTTGAACCATTAGTTGTCAAAGGATTCCCTTAAGTTGACAAGGTTAGGTTTTGGAGAGGTTCCACTCACTGATCTTCCAAGATGCCTGAAGCAGCCTTGTACCAAATATAAATTCTACGAATTTGATTGATTGATTGATTTTGATTGATTTTCCATAAACCAAATTATGGACTTTTTGGCTTACTAAGGTTCATTATGAAGTCTGGAATTTATTATGTATGTGTGTGTGTGTGTGTGTTTGGCAGTTTAATGGCCCCCAATCACAGACACCATCGGACCCGTAAATCGCTCAAGTTTTCAGCGCCTTCCAAATGTTGACAACATTGCCAAAAACTCCAACTTTAATCACTATCCAATTAACCAGTTTTAATAATTTTGCGTTTATTCAAGTGATTATCAAGTTTTTAGCGGTAATTTTCCGCATTGGCGTCACTGTGACAGCGCACCAAAGTGGCCAAAGAAAAACACAGCGAAAATTAATTAATCTTAAAAGTTGTTTAAGCGCGGAAGCTGTTTTACCGCTTCGACGCAGTGCCAGAGCAACAACCTCGCGTCACTTCATCGTCGTTCGGCGCCTGCGTCGCTGGTGCGGAAAGGCGAACGACGCTAATGAAATCGGCAACGGCGCATGCAAAGCGAGGTGTGCACCTAAGACCAAATGTTGCACGAGTGCAACAGCGAACGGCGGGGCGGGCCGCAATTATAATTGCCAACTACTGGTGCGTGCGTATGCAGCATTGCAAAATTTGTGCGTGAGCGCGACACACACACGGCCGGACGCATTTGTTACGGCATACATGTGTGTGTGCGTGCATGGACGCGTAATGCGAGACGCCAATCGAAATTGCAAATCGGCAGCGGAACGCGCTGCTGAAATCATTTAAAACGCCAAGTGGCACTGCCGCCTGCCCGCCCACCGGCACATTTCGCTAATTTGTATTAATATAACTGTTGGCGGCGACTGGCAACGTGCAACGTGCGGCATTAGCGAATTATAAATTGATTAAAAGCATTTATTTTATTTTAGATGTTGTTTTGTCACTGCGCGCCGATAATTGCGCACTGCCGTCGCTGCGTCGCACAGTGTTGCGAGTTCATATAGCGGAGTGACAAAAATTGAAGGAGTGGTCGTACATAAATGAAATTTGGTATACAGTTATTGTATGAGTAAAGAACTTACTGTGCAAAATTTCAGTGAAATCGCACCAAAACTTCGACCACCTCCCATACAAACGGATTTGAAAAAAATTCATATTAACAATGAAAATTATCTTAGATAATAAAAGCTACATTCAAAATATTTGTATTTTAATATAAATTTATTTATAAATGTGTATATAGATAAAATGCGCTTTTTTCAAAAGTCATTGAAAATAAAATCTAGATAATTTGCTCTACAGCTGCTCAGAAGTTGCTCTTAGAGGGTTACAATCTTAGACTGGCCCCACTAATTTTTCCTTCTGAATATTTCTTTCGAACATACCTACCCCCTATCTACAACTTTTTATGAGGCCCCCATACAAAATCATCGCTTTTAAAAAGTGGGCTCCCGCTGCTCTAAGGTTTGCCCCAGACGTACCATATGTAAGACTGACCTCCATTTATTTTCCCTTCTGAATGTTTTTTCTATATACACCTAACCGCTACATCCAACCCCTAAGGTGGCTGCCATACAAAACTAGTAATTTTCAATTGAACTGGCTCCACACTTGTAAATGTAGTAAAGTAAACGAAGAAACATCTTATCTGGCAAAGTACTGAACCGATTTGACTGATTTATTCAACAATCGTCAACATTCCTGAATGCCAAAAATACAAAATTAATTAAATTTTAAAAATTCACCACCAGAGGGCGCCTCCCATACAAGTGAAGTAGTTAGGTTGTCAACTTTTGGTTCTGTACGAAAAAAAATCGAACCTCCATTAACCCCTCTATTTCGAATATAATAGTAATCGTAATTGATTTTCCGAAGCTATCTTCAACAAATTTTTTCATCAGCAGCAGAGCATTATTTGACAGATTGCATTGGCATTCAACCAAACGGTGAAAATATCGCGAATTTGCACTCAAGTCTTCACCGAAAAATGCCAATAACTTGCATTCGCGCAAATATGCGCAGCTAAAAATTGTACACCATAATGTAGATACTTGCATAAACAAAATATCAACAAATTTCAAAAGTGATATTTAGCGTTTTTTTTTAAATCACTTTTAAAGTTTGAACTCACTTTTTGTTCACTCGTTTTCTTTACTTAATTTTCATCATAACGGTACTGCTCAGAGGTGATAGTAATCAGCAAAATTTTAGTCTTGCTATACCTAAATTATATAAGACTTACGATAATAGTAACTTTTAGGGACCTGCTCATAATTTATTTTGAAATATACAACCTCAAAGTCAAAGCATAAATTTGCTGTTTGTATACAATTTTTTTCAACGCTGGAAGAGCGTACTTTTAGAGCTCATAACTTCTATGTTATCAAATGTTTTTTCATAAAACTTCGGATTTCTCTTAATTGAAGTATTTCCAACAAAACCACATACTCAGATTTTTGTGGTTATAACATTGCATTTTGGCATTTTTGTCACTACTCGCAACACTGTGCGTCGTCGCCATCGGTGTGCGGCTAATTACTGTAGTGTGTCGAACGAACTACTGCCAGATGAACTGGTTGGCTGCCGTCGGCAACATTTCCACATTTGCGCACAGCATCATCAACAACGTCAGCAACAACAGCCACTGTCAGTCGTTGAGTTTCTGCGAATTCGTTTTGATTTGTGTTCGGTTGATTTGCTCGCGAACTCGTTAATAGTTCCACTTGTTACTGTTCGGCTTAATTGCGTGACTCATCGGCATCAGTTGTCAATGTTAGCTGTCGTGTTGTTTTGCGTTGTGTATCGAGTTGGCGTTGTCGGTGTCGTCAAATGGTTGTCGTCTTCATTGCTCCCGTCCACAACAGTGGCGGCCAAAAGTGCGCGCACACTCTTGGCGAACATTTAATCGTTTAATTTAATTCTTATTTGGTGATATTTCAACTACTAAAGTTTGTCTACTAAAGTAGATAAGGCAGTGCAGGAGACGAGGTTTTTCGAAAAGGACTTTGAGGCAAGTTAACAGATGTCCAAACACATTGAAGGATATGAACTCTTCCAGTAATGAGAGATACGTTGCAACAGTACAGTAATGGGTGCAATGTCTCTAACATTTGCTGCTCGATTTCTGTATCTCAAGGACCTAATCTAATCTAGACGAGGACTTGGGCACTTGACTCTAATTATTGCGGAAAGAATAATGGAGTGTCTTCTTATCTAAAGGACATTTTAACCCTTTACACGGCAACAGCGAATTTTTTCATCAAATGTTGTTTTTTGGATGTAAACCTAAATTAAAAAAAAACACGTATTTTTTAATTTTTAATATACTTTAATTTTGTAAGGTTTTTTTGTAAAAAACATTTGGTTCCACATATGCAACAAAGCAATAAAACTTGTTTTTTATGTTTATATGTTTAATTTTAAATGAAAATTTTTAAAGCAATTAATGCGTTTGTTGTAGCATAGTCCTAATCTGCATTTTTCGCAAAGTGTTTGTGTGTTTTTTATTAATAAGTTTTAATCACTTTTGTTTCACTAAAATAAATGCGTGCAACTTTTCGCAAAAAACGGTCAAATAAGTGCTGTCAAGTAAAATTTAGCTACTTTTTCCCACTATTAACGCCAGTATTTCAAAAAAGGAACGTTGCATAGTTGTGAAATAGCAGAAAAGAGTCGTTTTGATAGTTACTTCCGAAATTACGGGCAATTTTACGGTTGGTTGCAGATATGCAACTGTACCGTGTAAAGGGTTAAGGGCTTCGGCAGTTGGCTTTAATTATTGCAGAAGGAAAAAAGAGTGCATCTTTTGATATGGATTTAATAGACTTTTATTGTTTTTCAAACCTAGTTCGAAATCAAGTCAATTAGTCTTGAACCCTTTCGACCCCGAATTTTGCCCTGTGTCTCGATATTACTTTTTGGTATTTAAATCATGAAACACTTCCCTAAGTAGTGTGCACACGATATTTGAAGTCGCCACGCCTCATTGTTAGAGTTCTAGAGCTAGTTTACTTTCGAACAATTTTAGCTTAAAACGGGTTAAATAAATTTTGTTTAAATATTTTTTCATTACAAAAAATTATTTAATATTTATGGAAAAATACAAAATTATCACTTATAGATTTTATTTAACAATTTTAATAATGGAAACAGGGTTTTGATCAAACGCGCCCAATTCGTAGACTTCAATTAGAACACCAACTTTCCCTGATATCGCTGCAAATTATTGGAAATTATTTTGGGGATAACGGTAAAATGTTTGTAATTTGCAAACATTTTAAAAATATTCTAAAAATATTAATTCTTCTAAAAATATTTATTTCTATTATTAAATCAATCGTAGCTTTTGCTATAAGATGACAAATAGGTGAAGTTGCTCCTAGGCAATTTTGCGGTCGAGAGGGTTAAATTCTTCGGTGATTTGTTTTTCCATCAGTCAATTAAAAATAATTTCAAGTTCACAAAGTTTGTACTATTTTTCAAATCTTGTTCGTACTACTTTTAAACTATATATTTTCAAACCTTTCTCTTGGCTCAATTCATCTTTACATTCTTCGGTAATTTGTTTTTCGATCGATCGATTCAAACGTTTAAAAGTTCATAAAGTTTATACTTAAATTTATATTTAAAATCTTGTATGATTTGTTTCTCCATCAATCAATTAAAAGGGATTTAAAGTCCACAATATTTGTCCTATTTTCAAATATTTTTTGTGTGTCAATTAGTTTTTACATTCTTTGGTGGTTTGTTGGATTTGAAGTTTATATTTTTATACTATTTTTAAATCTTGTTCGTGGTTCAATTAGTCTTCAGCTTCTACGGTGATTTGTTTTTCCATCAATTCACAACTCACAATCAATAAAAGTTCACAATGTTTGTCCTATTTTTAAATCTTGTTCGTGGTTCAATAAGTTTTCAGCTTTTTCGACTATTTGTTTTTCCATCAATCAATTGAAAAGGACTTAAAGTTCATAGTTCTTCGGTGATTTGTTTTCTATCAATCAACTCGAATAGAAAAAGACTTGCTTCGGAAACAAGTTAAAGTCAAACGGTGTCGCATGAGTTGATGATGAATCGATGATATTCGTTGAGTTTGGAATTACAACTTTCTGTGCTGATTCGACTTGTTTGATAATGCATAATAATAACAGTTGATTCGAAAGCTGTATTAAGCTTTGAACAAACTACTAACATATGGAACGCTTAATGGAGAACTTATTTTGTTGATATGTTTTATAGCAGCTTATAAAATGTTCATATATTTTCAATGCAGAGGACGAAATGACAATCATAAGAATATTTTTTTTAAAGAAATTCTAACTAATTTTTGATAGGAAACTTAACGTTAAAAATATTCTGCGAATAACCCAGCAAACACCAAATTTTACCCCAAGTTGTCAAAAACAATTTTCCATTCCAAAGAACAAAGTCGACAAGCTCCTTGTTTGATGTATGAAATCAACGAATAGGTTTGTAAAGTAGAACTTTATGAGGTCATCATATGAAATCCGTTAAAAACACGATCTGTGGCAATTATTGTTGTTGTTTAATGAACCTTAATTTGTCTGTTTAAGGCAAATTACTAGCAAAAAACCACTTTGAGAAAAATTTTATCGGGGCTTCATTCCAGAATAAAAAGATGTAACAAAAGTCTTAGAAATGTATTTAAATATTAATCGCTTAATATTCGACCTCGAACTGTTCAGAAGTCAAAAATTTTTTATGTAACAAAAGTTTTAGAAATATTTTATATTAAAATATTTATAGTCTAATGTTTGAGTATTGATTTCCTGATATTAAAGAATCCTTTCCACATTTGCATTCCAGAATAAAAAGATGTAACGAAAATTTTTGATATATTGGTTGCCTAAGATTCGACCTCGAACTGTTCACATGTCAACAGTTTTAGATGTAATCAAAGTCTTAGAAATCTTTTGAAATATTTATAGCCCAATGTTTGAGCTCGAACTGTTCAGATGTCCAAAAATTTAGAAGTAACAAAAGTTTTAGAAATCTTTGTAAATATTTTTAGCCCAATGTTTGTGCTCGAATTGTTCAGATGTCAAAAGTTTTAGACGTAATCAAAGTCTTAGAAATCTCTTTAAATATTTTTAGCCCAATGTTTGAGCTCGAGCTGTTCAGATGTCAAACATTTTTGATGTAACGTAAGTCTTAGAAAACTCTTGAAATATTTTTAGCCCAATGTTTGAGTTCGAACTGTTCAGATGTCAACAATTTTAGATGTAAAGAAAGTTTTAGAAATCTCTTTAAATATTTTTAGCCCAATGTTTGAGCTCGAACTGTTCAGATGTCAAAAATTTTAGATGTAAAGAAAGTTTTAGAAATCTCTTGAAATATTTAAGGCCCAATATTTGAGCTCGAACTGTTCAAATGTCGAATACTTCAGTCTGTTCTACCAAAACCGTTTGGATTGTTGGAGAGACTACACTGTCAAGCGTTGTTAAGTATTCGAACGGTCAGTTGTTTCGTTTATGGTTTTTATCCACAACTGTTGTTTTTGTTAATATTATTTGTTGCTGCTTCTTCTAGTTCTAATGTTGTAGCAATTACAACATTAATTACTGCTAACCTAAGCAATCACCAACAATTTGGCTTGTCATCTTTATTCATTGTTAGTTGTTGTTGCCATTGTCATTGCTGCCTGCTTTGTTGTTGCTGTTGTTGTCACTTGTGCTGTTGTTGTTGTTGTGACACTAAATTGTGGACTAAATTGACCGGCCATTTGTGTTGTTGCGCTATTGCGCCGCTTCAAAATATCTTACGCGAATATAACTCTCGATTTTTATTGTTGTATTCTTTAGTGCGTTGTTATTGTTTGGACGCGATTGGCGCTCGGCTCTAAAACTAAATATGAGCGTCTCATCATTTGCGTAATTGCCAGCAATCAACACTGGAATGTACAGCACAGCAACGAGCGTCTATTTTTAGTGTCAAAGTCTCGATTGTTTAGTGTCTGTGTGTGTGTGTGTGTGTGCATCAGTGTGTGTGGGCAGTTGGCTTGGTGTTGCTGCTCGTTGTGGCGCTCTGTGTTGCTATCAATTTTGCTGGCGCTGCTGCTATTGCTGCTTGTTGTCATTGTTGCTCTTGTTGTTGTAGTGTTGTTATGTGTACTTTTGCTGTTTTGTCGCAGCTACTCGTTTCACAGTTAAAATAACAACTTAATTAATTACAACGCGTAATTCGAACCCGTTTCGATTTGTATCTAAAACTTGTGTTCGTTGCTAAGGTTTTTGTTGCTGTCGTTGTTGTAGATACATTGGCTATTTTTATTCGTATATACATACATACCTACATAGTGATGTGGCCTATCTGTTTAATTGTTTACTTTTGTAGAAATAAAATGTTATCGCTTTACAGTGGGTTGTCATTGTTGTTGTTGTTGTTTGTTTTCCATACTTCACGCTTGCGTCACAATTTGCTCAATTTTAGTGCCGCTGTCATGGCAGGGCGCAGAGCCGCTTAATCACACCTTCAAGTGATGGCAACAACAGCAACAACAACAACACCAACAACACAGTGTAGCGCTCGCTCAGGTATGTTTTTTTTGCTTGTATCGAATTAAACTGTTAATAAAAGCGCGCTGGCTGACTGTCGTTGAATATGGTTTATGGCCGCGTCGGCGAAGCAAAGACCAGGTGGTGGCAGTAGCAGTGGCGGCGCTGTCGCTTCAATCGGCTCGCCTCCACAGCAGCGCGTCTCCACTCGCCTCCACGGCGCGTAGCTGCGTGTCTGCGCGACGCCGCTGCCGCGTAATTGTTTGCTTTGGGCAACTGATACACTTTCGATAACGCACGCCTGTGCCTCTTTGCCGCTGCTCTTTTCTACTCTTTTCTGCAATTTGTTCAATTTGTTGTTTTTTTTGTTGTGTGCAATTTTTGTTCTGCTGATTTTTCCACTTGGACTGCGCGCAATTATGGCCGATGGCAGCGTGTTGCATGGACTTTGTGTTATTGCCGCGTTCTCTATTATTCATTGACAATTTGTTGTTGTTGTCGTTGTTGCTCGTGTTTGATGTTTGTTTTTTGGCCATTTGTGTTTGTGTGCTTTGGCGTTTCATGATTAACCTCATTAAAATGACAACGCTTAATGTGCAATACTCAGTCGCAGTGAGTTGTGTTGGTGTGCGTGTCCGTCCGTAATTGCGCTCATATGTAGTTAATTGTCTGCCGCTGTCGCTGTTGTTCGATGGGGTTTCTCTGGGGTTTTGTCGCTAACGCCACTAATGCTAATTCCACTTCCAATTCTAATTATAATTTTATTTATTTCCACTTTTCCACGTTGCTCTCGATCGTTGTGGCTGTTTTTTCACTCGGACTGATATGAATTTATAAATATTCGCATTCGACGTTTGATTTGCATGCCATACAATGTTTCTTCTAATCGGCTGGTACCACTTGTTGCCAGCCAATACGATTAAATCAGTGCTTTGCTAAAACATTTTAATACTTTGCAATGTTTGTGCAGCACTTGGCGCCTTATTTATGCACATAGGGTCAGTTATCTGTGTGTGAGTGTTGCATGTTTGTGTTGAGTTTTGCTTATTGCATGGCACAATCTCTGGTCTTTCATTGGCAAAACATTTAACATGCCGGAATCATTGCAACTAATTGCACCCACACGTCAAAATGGGAGATTGGCGTCGTCATACTTTTAGTTGTGTGTAATTTGCAATTTATTGCCAGCAATTTGAGCATTGCCCTGAACTTTTAAAACAACTTTAATGATTAGTTGTAAAACACTTTGTATAGCAAGTTTTAAAATAAATTATTTACTTAATTTAATTATGAATTTTATATTGAACCCTTCGACCCCAAAGTTGCTGATAGCAACTTCACCTATTTGTCATCTTATAGCAAAACGATTGATTTATGGGTTTAATTTAAGTAGGCATCAACAAATTAATATATTTAAAAGTGAATTCAAAGCAAATTACAAAAATGTTTCTTTTATCCCCAAAATAATGTTCAATAATTTGCAGCGCTATCAGGGAAAGTTTGTGTTCTAATTGAAGTCTACGAATTGGGCGCGTTTGATCACAACACTGTTCCTTTAATAATGGTTAAATAAAATCAAGAAGTGATAATTTTGTATTTTTCCATAAATATTAAATAATTTTTCTCTAATTAAAAAATATTGATACAAAATTTATTTAACCCATTTTAAGCTAAAATTGTTCAAAAGTAAACTAGCTCTAGAATTCTAACAAGGGGGCGTGGCGGCTTCAAATGTCGTGTGCACACTTCATAGGTAAGTGTTTCATGATTTAAATACCAAAAAGTAATATCGAGACACAGGGTAAAATTCGGGGTCGAAAGGGTTAATTTAAATTGTGATTTTAATGATTAAAATTTGAATAAATGAATTGTTAACTAATTTTAGTTCTGAAATTGTAATTTAAATTGTGATTTTGTTGGTTAAAATTATAATTATTAAATTATATGATTTCATTAATTTACAGTAGTCAAGTAGTGAGTTCAAACACTTGCAAATTCGGATCTTGCTGAAATTCGAACCACATATTCTACAACATTGAATGTTCTAAATTTCGTCTCTTGAATATTCGAGCACAATTGCGCCAAATACGTACAGGACTGCAATGAAGTTCCCAATAAAAATAAGGATCTGATTTGAAATCGACTGAAATCAACAGCAATAATTCCATCTTCATAGAGGAAATTGCAAAACGGGTCAAAGATGTTTTCGAAAATGGAACTGAACAGTAGTTTCAGTAGAAACTACGAAGACAGTAGCGCATACAGGATTTAATTTTGAGAGGAGTTTCGTACACAACTTTTGAGACAAATATCATTTGAAATCCTATTGGTCACCCACAATTTGTGTAACAAAAACCCCCCTTGCGAGCTCCACTGTACAAAGATCATATCGTTAATATGATAGCTTTTCTAATTCTACAGCACTCTAATTCTAATTTACTTCTAGTTCGAGTGAAGAGCGATAGAGCCCGAACTAGGAATCGAACCTGGAAACTCTGGTATGAAAAGCCAGCGTGCAGTATTCCCAGTAAAATCAGGTCAAAGCCAAGTCATAACGGGCTAAAACAGCTTCTGCATATTAGGAGACAATATAATCGTTTGAACAAAAGAATCCCTAACAGGTTTTTGGACCATTTGAAGGATCACTCAACTTTTGGTTCTCTCTTTCAATGAGCACAGCTCAACTGGACAAAGGTAAACCATAACAAGGTAAAAAAGGTTCTGAACATTTGGAGACAATATAAAATCGCTTGAACAGAAGAAGCCCTAACAGGTTTTTGGATCACTCAACTTTTGGTTCTCTCTTTCAACGAGCACTACTCATCTGGACAAATTTAAACCATAACAGGAAAAAACAGCTTCTGGACTTTAGGAGACAATATGAAATCGCTTGAACAGAAGAAGCTTTAACAGATTATTGGACGTTTTGAAGGGTAATCCAACTTTTGGTTCTCTCTTTCAACGAGCACTGCTCAGCTGCGGCTCGGTCGATCAGAAAGGAGGGTTTTTGGGTATTTTTTTGTGATTACCGGAGGCACAATAGTTTCTACATTACAATAGGGGAGGGGGGGCGGAGGGCTACAGGGTTCGGGAAAACTGTTCTCCACTGTCGCTCATCTCTAAATGAGATTTCCAAACAGTACAACGTGCACCTCTTTCGGGTGGCTGTGTACAATAACATAGAGGGAAACTGTATAGCCGAGATAGATATAACAGTCTCTACTTGCAAAGTTCATGTGAAGAATGCATAAAGAGGACATTCGACACAGATTAGACAGAGCCAACACCAAATGGCATAACAGATCTGGCCTTCGACTGACCAGAGCAGATCGAGGGAATCGATCGATGGGAGTCATAACAGGACACTGCCTCATCGATCAACAGGAAAAAAGACTGGGTCTGCTGTACAATAACGTCTTAGGAAACTTCAGGAATGAAAACTGCAAGGAAACTGTTGAGCATTTCCTCTGTAAATTTCCGGTATTTGCGAGAATGAGTTTCCGGTTTTTGGGACAGCACTTGCTCAGCTGTTTAGCACAGCTAGAGAAGATGCTCCAACTGATATTGGTAAATCCATCAGAGCTATAAAGTCACCATCATCTATGGGAAGTGTATAGGTGGAGTCTCCTCACGTTAGAACACAATGGGTTACATGATCTAAGCGTTGCCCTAAAGGCGGTTACTTATACCCATAACGGACATCTTGTACAAACATCAATATTGGACTAAAACCATATGTCTGTGACTATGCTTTTTCGATCTTTGTAGTAACTACTTAGAGCTTTGATTGTAAATAGTACTCTCCGTAGTACAAAAATCGTATGTTTGTCTGTCCTCAAAGTTCCTCAAAACTCGTCAATGTGTGTTCCCTAATCAATGTCGCGAAATTTCTTAAGAATATTTTGTATTCCTAATATTTAGAAACGTAAACTAATTTATGTATATTTCTAAAATTATATTTCGTATGAAATTTTCTTACTTTCAAAAACAACAAAGAATGTAAAGAAACTCGATTTCGTTACCAACCACTCTCCGCACTGATCAATTATGCATTGTACAAACATACATACAAACATACGAGGAAATATGTGATTTTTTAATGGCGTTTCTATTGCGTGCCGCTAACAACTTTGTCCCAATTAAATGGCACAATCGACGCGTTTAATTGCTTTTAAATGCGCTGCCGCTATCAAATTGCAATACAACACTTTACGCTGGCAAAATGTGAATAAATTATGAAATGGAAAATTCATAAAAAACATTCAGCGGCGACGCTCACATGCCGCCGGCGATGAAAGTGCTGATAAGGCACACTCGAGCGCCGAAGAAGGCACAAGAAGCGAGCAAACAAACCATTCAAAGCGTTGCTGCGTTGGCGGTCAGCGCGTTTGGTGCGGTGTGTGGGACTAGGCCCTTTTAATTGAGCGCTGAATTATTGGACGCGCCGAATGCTAAACTGCCGCATGAACGCAACATGGCCACATTGACTTCATGTGTGTGTGTGTGTGTGTGCGCGCGCATTTGAATGCGCGACTTGAAAATGCAAAATAATTTTATTGTAGTTTATTTTAATACGCATTTAAAATGTGCCACAGACTGCAGCGTTGTAATGGCGTTACGGCTGTCGGCCCGAATGTCGGCGCTCATTTGGTTATGTTCGGCGGGCAAAAAATCGCTCGCTCAACTAAACGCACTGTGTCGCCGGCAGTGTTTTCGTCGTTCTCAGCTTACGGCCGGCTGAAAAAATAATAATAAGCTGAGAATGGGCACAACAATTGCCGGCGAAAATTGCTGACGGCGTCGGCGAAACGGGCAAAAAGTGTCATTTGCGCGACGCCCAATCTGTGCGACTTCCTCTGTGCGACCATAAATTCGCCAAGCTAAGCTTGGCCAGGGGGGGAGGGGGATGGTTGGGGTTGGCGTTGCGCTGCACTTACCTTAATTAAAAGTTTTAATTCGATATTAACATCCAATTAAATGTGTCTCCGTTGAAGTGGGCCACTGTGCGGCGCTCCGATATTTTCCGCCCACCCGGCGGGTATTTTCGTGTATTTATGACACCTCGCTAGCGCCAATGTCAGCGCCGTGCGCGTTGTGCGCTGCGCGTACAGCAGCGGTAAGAATTGCAAGCGGCACTGTGTGTCCTTTATGTTTTATTTATCCGGCCTGCGGGCCTGTTGGCACAACGGACACGGTCGCGACGGCACTCGTACGCGCACCTATGCAGGTCCACAATGCGAAAAGTGAGTGACGAGGTGACGAGCTGCGGTGCGGTGCGGTGTGCACGTTTTATGAGCAAAAGTTTAACGCTTTGTGAATATGGGTTTAATTATTTTTCTTGTCGCTCGTATTCTTGTTCCTCGTAGTTTTTCTTGTTCTTGTTGTTGTTGTTGCTGATTTTGTGTTAGTTACTTTCGCTTGGCTGTTGGTATTGTTCGGCCGCTCGGGCCGTTTGTTGATTATAATCCTTAATTAGTGTAACGAGGTGCAAATTAATCCACTTTGGTTAATTAAAAGTAGCAGCAGCAGCAACAACAGCAACAATTGCAGCTGTTCACATCAACTTGACGACACATACACAGGCAGCGACCGAAGAAAATCTAAATGCAGCGCCATAGAGTAGTTTGTTCGAGCACTAATTCAGACGGGTGGCAACATTGGCAATGTGCTGATGGCGCCTTGTTTCAGCTGGTGGCATCATCGATCGATTTCCAGCTCAACGTCGCTAAAAGTTGCAAAAAACAAATACGACAATTTTCATATTAAATATTGCAGCCGAACATGATTGAAAAAGGTTTTATTATAGCTTTCACAGACATATTGAGTATTTTTACTTTTTGTTTTGTTATAGTCTTAGCAAATGTTTGGCGTGTTTTTTCATTAGGTCTCATCACTTATTAACTATTTTTTAATTTGACTACAATTTCTTTGAGAACTTTCAAGTTTCTATTCTATTTGAATTTATTTTGATTTGATTTGATTTGATTTGATTTGATTTGATTTGATTTGATTTGATTTTATTTTATTTTATTTTATTTTATTTTATTTTATTTTATTTTATTTTATTTTATTTTATTTTATTTTATTTTATTTTATTTTATTTTATTTTATTTTATTTTATTTTATTTTATTTTATTTTATTTTATTTTATTTTATTTTATTTTATTTTATTTTATTTTATTTTATTTTATTTTATTTTACTTTATTTTATTTTATTTTATTTTATTTTATTTTATTTTATTTTATTTTATTTTATTTTATTTTATTTTATTTTATTTTATTTTATTTCATTTTATTATATTTTATTTTATTTTATTTTATTTTATTTTATTTTATTTTATTTTATTTTATTTTATTTTATTTTATTTTATTTTATTTTATTTTATTTTATTTTACTTTATTTTGTTTTATTTTATTTTATTTTATTTTATTTTATTTTATTTTATTTTATTTTATTATATTTAGTTTGATTTGATTTGATTTGATTTGATTTGATTTGATTTGATTTGATTTGATTTGATTTGATTTGATTTGATTTATTTTATTTTATTTTATTTTATTTTATTTTATTTTATTTTATTTCATTTTATTTTATTTGATTTGAGTTTATTTTGTTTTATTTCGTTTTATTTTATTTTATTTTATTTTATTTTATTTTATTTTACTTATTTGATTTGATTTGATTTGATTTTTTTATTTCATTTTATTTTATTTGAGTTAATTTTATTTTGTTTTATTTTATTGTATGTTGTTTTGTTTTATTTTATTTTATTTTTAAATTCGAGTTTTTGCTAAATTTTGCTTTGAAATATTTCTTTTCAATAGAATCATTAGATTTTAAATTTGATTATTTTAAATCTGTCACTCTTTTTTTAAGTTTCAACACATTGATTTCATGACCCATTGTCATGGGTTGTAAAGTTCTTTAATAAACAGTTTTTGCAATAGTCATTGAATTTTTTGAAAAGTTTAGTAAATTCACTTGTACACTATTTTTCGCGTATTTCAAATTGATGGTCAGATTTCGTATACGATGGGTAGACAACATTGATATTGGCATCTGATTGAGTCTAGTTTCGCATGTTTTTTTAATTTTGTAAATATGTCGATTTTATTTACAAACTCTGTCGTATCTGTTGTTCATTAAACATTTAATGATTTATATTCTTTTGGTCTAGTTTTAAGTTTTTATTTAGGTTTGGTTAGGTTAGTTTGAAGCCTAAACTTCGATTTCACTCACTCCAACCATCTGGATGATGTTATGAATCGGAGCAGATCTTTAAATGCGACCTTTTCTTATATAAGATATGCGAGGTTTTCCTAGTTGTGCAAAGTATTCGTTTAACTTTGAAACAAATTTTATTGGAACAGAAAGACATTTAATTTTTTTTCTGAAATTATTATGATACTTAAATTCAATTTTATTATTTGTTTTCTAGTGTTTTTGATTTTGTTTTGTATAGTGATTTGAAAATAATAGATTTATATTTTCTCTTCATTGTTTTCAATTTGTAGAACGAAATTTTTTTAGGACTTTAAATGTTTCTGGTGTTATTTTATGTTCAATTTTTTCTCAAACATTCAAAAACTTTTCTGTGATGTAACAATTGAATGTGATTATAAATAACACACACGTTGACTATTTCTGAACTCAAATCAAAGTTGCTGATTTTTTTAAATCATATTGTTTTTTGCTTCTGAACGCTTTGAAAACAAAATTTTATTAAATTTTTAAAGGATTATTTTTTTTTAATTAATAAAATTAATTAAATAAATAAATTTGTCATTTTACTTAATATTGTTCCAATGTATAGGTTCGTTTCATTTTGTTTTTGTTAAATAAACTTAACTTTCGATTATACGATCTCAATAATTTTTTTTTTAATTTTTACAAAATACTTTAAATGTTTTAAATTGGACAGAAGTTTAATAAAAATTGGTTTTATATAATTTTTTAGATTTGTATTTTTTAAATAACTTTAGGCAGTTTTTGACTTGTTTCAATTTTTATTTTTTCAGTTAAATTGTTATGCAATACATGAAATGTTGAATTTAGATGAAAAGTGTTTTAGGTGGTTTATGGATTTTATTTAAATCTTTGAGCAGAACAATTTTATGGTTAATAAATTTATAATTAAGATTATATAATCGTTGTGTATAATACAATTTTTAACATTTTTATAATTTATTTTAAATAATTTATTATAATTTATTTCTTATTCATATAAATTACTTTATTTGATCTAATTTATTCTTAGTTAATATTTTTGTAATTTTTCAAGCATTTTTGGCAATTAGATTATTTTTTGTATATTAACGTCTTTATTTTGTTTGGTTATTATTTTAGGTTTTTGTTATTTTGAATTTTAGTTTCTGTTATTTTTCATTGTATTAAAAAATTTTTAATTTCAAATATAGTATGCATTTTTTATACATTTATTCGTATTCCGTTTTTTTATATGTACTATTTTTTTTTTATTTATTTTTAATTTTTTATTCTTTTAACATTTACATTTTATTATTTATGTTGTATGCGTTTGCTTTTAATTCGTTCTTATGTTTGACTTTTTTATATTATTGATTTAGTTGTTATTTAATTATTATTTTTTATTTTTTTTTTATTTATTTTTCCTTTTTTTAATTGTAAATTTATTTGTTTTTTTAAATTTATTTGTACTTATTTTGTATTTGTTCTGCTTTCATTTTAAGATACAAATAAAAAGTTTTAATTTTGTAATATTAATGTTTTTAATGTTTTTTTATTGTTAATAATTTTTATGAATTCCAGCACTTCTCAGCTGCAGTTTGTAGTCTATAGTAGTTTGTCTTTAAATGTAACATTTCTTATTTTTTTTAACACTTTTTGGCACCGAATGATTTTATTTAAATATTCCCATTTTTCACGCATATAAGTTTGCTTTTATTTTTTTTTATTTTTGTTGTATAAACCAAAATGTTTTTGATTTGTTGAATTTTTGTTGGTATGTTTTGTTTAAACTAAAACTGTAATTTTTCTTTCTTTTCGTCTTTCTTTTTTCGTTCTTTCTAATCTTTTTAATTTAATCATATTTAAACTTTGGAACTCAAAGTTGTATACAATAAGTACACAAATTGTTCTCTTTTTTTGTACCTATGTATGTACGAACTTATTTTTAACACATGCATTGCAAAATTTGTGTGGTTTTTTCAATTTATTTATTTATTTTTATTTTTATTAAATACACTTACTTGACTGTGTCACGCACTGGTCTCCGTTTTCTTTATACAATTTTAATTGTCGTTTTTATTGCGTTCTCTCATTTTGCTGATTTCACTGCTGTGATTTTCATGTTTCAAGTGCTTTGCATAATTGGTTTTTGTTTGAACAATTTTGCTAGCTTCTTGTTATTTTTATTGCACTTAAATGTATTTTTTTTACAGTTGATATATTTTTGAAACTTTTTTCGTTTTCAAATTGACTTTTTTGCAAATATTTTCAAATTGCATTTATTTGTCATCACTTTAAAACACTTTGAAGTTATTTTATTAGTCGCTGTGTGGTTGTATTTGTTGTTTTTGACACTGTAAATATAAAATAATTATGGTTTTTATATCTTTTAATTTAATTATTTGCACTACACTCGATTTTTTGTCCACTCGTTGTTGTTGTTGTTTTTTAAATAAATTTTTCGCGCAACTCGCTTCGCACGTTTCCATTGATTTCATTCGCATTAATTCGGAAATTGCGCTGGTCACAACGATTCGCACTCATTACGCGGCGTTAGCACATGCTGGCAGTCGGAGTCGTGGCTGCAACAATGACAATAAAGTGACAATTAAGCGCTTTGTCCGAAGTGTCCACCACTCACGAGCTGCTCGCAATTTCGCCTTTGATTGTTCGCGCGGCGTTTGATTTTCTCCACTGGCGCTGGGTCCGTCTCAATCGAAGTCAACTGTCAGCGCAATAAGTGACAAATTGACAAACGGTCGCCCGTTGGCGCGCTGGCTTGGCTCGCACGGCTCGAATGGTTCGAATGGTTCGAGTGGCGCGCTCGTTCGGCTCGTTCGGGCGCTCGCACGTTCGCGTACTGTGCGGTGTGCGCGCGAGATTCCGTTTAATGTGCGCGCGTCATAAATTCGAAAATATGGTCGGCCGTCGCGCCGAGGGGGCAGCTAGCGCAACACACACACAGACACACACACACAGTTGGCGCTGGCTGAAGAATGCGAAAGGCCGCGCAAAAAATAAAAACAAGCAACAAAAGCTACAACAACTAAAATCAAGAACGCGCTCAGCAGAAATGTCAAAGCGAAAAGACCGCAGAGAACACACAAATGAAATGTCATAAAACGACATAAAATTGATGCGGGTCGTGGTGGGGCGCGGGGCGGCGCGGCTTGGGGCCGACATAGCAGCAAAGCAGCAAAAGTGGCATAACAAAGTCTGATTAAATTAGCACAATAGCGGCGTTTGAGCGCCGCCAACAACAGCGCGCAATTCACACCGCCGAGCACGGCTCACAGTCGTCCGCTGCCGCGTCGTGTGAAACGGCAATCGGCAACACTGAACGGCCGCGATACTGTTTCACATTTTCACACCCGTACGCGCGACGGCGGGCGAATGAGATCAAACGGCGGCGCAGTGCGGCTGCGGAGGGTCGCAGCGTCGGTGCTGGTGGCGGACATGGCGCGCTTGCAATTAGCGGCACAGCATAGATGCGGCACGTAAATTGCCCGCTGACTGGCTGCAACTTGCACACTCACACACACTCTCACACTCGCACACACACAGAGCTGCACTCACTCATATTCGCACTCGTGCTGAGCCACCCACAAGTTGAGCGCTTTCGCGCGCATTCAAACATTCAAATGTGGTCAAATTCACAGCTGGGGTGAGTTGCCATCAACTGCAACGGCAACGGCTACGACAACAATAACAATAATAAGCAGCGCAGCAACAATGCGCTGGCTTTAATGATGATGAGCCGAATGCGGCTGCTAATGGGCTGCGGCGCTGATGGTGAATAAGTTTCCATGTTTTAATTGACGAACGACTGCACGCTCACTCACTCTAGTGCGACTGTGTTGGTGTGTGTGTGTGTGTGTGTGTGTGAGTGCATTCAAATTAATTGCTCAATGTGGCCATTAATTTAATTGGGTGCAAGGCGCCGGCCATGCGGGTGGTGCACAGGCGGCCCTCGTGACAGGGTGGCCACACTTTCAAAGTTGCTGAAATTTTTTGCAGTCAGCAATTATGAGTTCGAAGCTCAGAACCAAAAAATATGTATAATTACTTCATGTTCGTTGTCAGAAAAAACATTTTTTTTAGTGAGAAACTGTAAGTGAACTGGCTTAAAAATTCTAATAAATACATAGAAATTATGCTGAAATGAACCAAGTTATTCAAGTAGTGAAAGCTGTCAAAATTCGGCACTCTTATTTTGGCAAAAATAAAAATAAGTAAAGTATATATGCCAAAACCTAATTCGTCAAATTTTCCGAAACTATAAGTGATTTCAAAACTGTTTTTTTTTGGTAAATATCGAAAAAACCTAACTAACTAAAAAAACTACTAACAAACAAACAAACAAACAACTAACTAAAAAAACTACTAACAAAATAAAATAAAACAAAAATACAAAAAGCCTTTTTTATGTTCTGGTACTTCGTCTTTGTATTTCGTTCTACGAGTACAGAAAGTAATATATTCAAGTAAACCTAAAATTTATTTTTCTTAGGCCCTTTTCAGGTACAATTGAGCCGCTCAGTGCACAAATCGATTAACTCCATAAAACAAAAAGTTGAGAAATGCGATGAAATAAATTTGTGTTTTTTTAAATTCCCTTTATAATTTAAATTCAAATATATATATTTTGTCGTTTAATGGTGTTAATCTTTACTATTCAGGAAAGTTTTAAATAAATATAAGAAGTTATGACTATACCAAGTGCTTTGACACTTAAATTTAAGATTTTTCAAATAGTGGAGTTAATCACTCTGTGCACTGAACGGCTCAATTATTTCAAGTAGTTTAATCATAGGTAAGACATTTGAAAAAAACAACAATTTGACAAAAGCGTTTATTGAAATAAAAGTGTTGTTCATATTTGGTTCATTTGGTTTATTTGACTATGCATACAAATGACCCAAAAACTGGCTTTGCAATTTTTTAAGTCCCAAGGTTACGATTTAAATTTTGCGTAATTTTATGCAAATGACAGGCTTTGAAATTCGTCAGTTGTCGTGTGCGATTGTTTCGATTATTAGAAATGAAATGAGGAACACCAAGAAAGAATGCGTTATCAATGTGTGAAAGCAATCGATTTATTGAATCAACGATTTCCAGATTAAATCGGGGTTTTTGTAAAGTCTTTGGTCTATGCATATAAAGCACAAACAATTACTGATCTCAAGGCTCAGATTTACTGCGTCATTGGTGAGATGAAGTCACAAATTTGTCAAAATGCGGGAGGCATTTGACGAATATTTTACCGCAGCACCTTCAAACAGATGTACTACATTCAGTACGGTTGGCATATCTGGGTTAAGGATAAAATATATAAATAAAATACAGACAAATGTTTTTCATATCCATAAAATTGGCTTGTTTTTACAGATAAATTTGTGGCATTAATATTTGATTATGACTTGAACATAGTGTAATCTGGAAGTTAAAAATTGACAGACTTTTCGCAGTAAATCAGGCTGTATTTTGGAAATAAAGAAACAATATAAGGCCAAATTAAAGTTGAGAGAATTAAAAACACAAATAATACTTAAGGCAATAAAAAAAAACAATTAAAATATAAAAACTCAATAAGCAATTAAACGAATTTCGAATGGTTTCTATTGTTGTTTTTGTATATGTACCTCAAAATGTCATTAGAAAGTAGCAAAAAGTAATTCATTCATTCAAATTAAGAATATGCAAGACATTGAAATTGCACAAGAAACAATTTATGTGAAACTAACCTTGAAAGGTTTCGTCAGAAAGCTAAACAAGTCTTTGAACTTTTCAAAATAATATTAGAATTATTTATTAATTCATTAAACATTTTTCGATTTAATAGTTCTTTTATGTCACAATATTTTGGAAAATTTTTCGATTTGACATATTTTGCATTTGATTTATTGTTTGTTCTTTTGAAACATTTTTAGATTCAATATTATTAGATAACATTTTAAATTTTCATATTATACGAATGTGTTTAAATTTTAGGATTTTATTAGTGTTTTCTGGTATTTTTATTTGTCGTTTGCATTCTTATAATTTTTTATATTTTCTTTTTTTTATTTCAATATAATTGTGCATTTTTTATTATTAATCATTATTTGATTCTAATTTCTAGTATTTTATTAGTATTTCTGGTATTTTTTTGCCTAATGTCTTATTTTTATTTTTTATATATTTTGTGTTTATTTTAATAAAATTTTTGGTTAAATATTTAGTATTTTATCAGTATTACTGGTATTCTTTGACTAATGTTTTATTTTTTATTTTATATTAGTTTGTTCTTTATTTTAATATAAATTGTTCAATTTTTTTATTAGTTACAATTATTCGAATATTATTTCTATTATTGTATCAGTATTTCTTTGCCTTATGTATTATTTATTATGTTTTATATTTATTGTTTATTATGTTATGCAATTTATTTTATTATAAAACATTTATTCGATTATAATTTCTAGTATTTTATTAGTATTTCTGGAATTTTTTTTTGCATTATTATTTCGTATTACAGTGGTGTGGATATAGTGAACTAATTATTGCAAGGCCTGTTCAAGGTCAACATTTTTGTTCAAAAACTCGTTTTATTTGCTCAAAACACACTTTTTGTTTTTTGCTTGAACATTTTTTTCCATATATAGGGGCTCGATGTCAAAATTTTGGTGGTCACTATATCGAGGGGGTTCACTATACCCAGACATGACTGTATTTATTATTTTATAAATTTTTTGTTTTTTATTCCAATATAATTATGCAGTTTTTTTTAATTACAAACATTTGATCGATTATAATTTCTAGTATTTTATTAGTATTTTTAAAATTTTTATTTGCCTTTTGTATTATTTGATTTGATGTTATTTATTTTTAATGTTATTTTTTTATTATTATTACTTTTTATAATCATGGGTTGTTTTTTTAAATTAGTCGATTATAATTTCTAGTATTTAATCTGCATTTTTGGCATTTTTATTTGATTTATTAATATTTTTTATGTGTTCGTTATTTATTTTAATAAAATTATGCCAATATTTTTATTATTTCAATAAAATTATTATTTTTATTATTACTATTTATTCTTTATGTTTTTTATTTCAATATAATTATTCATTTTTTTATTGTTAACATTTATTCGATTATAGTTTCTAATATTTTAATAGTATTTCTGGTATTTTTATTTGCATTTTGCGTGATGCATTATTTATTATTTTTTTATATTTTTTTAGTTTATCATTCCAATATTAGTATGCACATTTTTTGTTGCTTACAATTATTCGATTATAATTTCTAGTATTTTATCAGTATTTCTGTTTTTTATTTTTTATTTTTTTGTTTTGTATTCTCATTAATTCAATTATAATTCCAGTACTTTATTAGTTTTTTTTGGTGTTTTTATTTGCTTTATGCATTATTTATTATTTCTTATCTTTATATTTTTTGTTTTTTATTTCAATATAATTACTTATTTATAATATTTCACTATTAACATTTACTTAATTAAAGTTCTAGCATTATTAAAAATTTTTCTTATTAAAAAATTAATTAAAAATTATAAATAAGTATTTCTGTATTACAGTCGTGTCTGGGTATAGTGAACACCCGATATAGTGAACACCTCGATATAGTGAACACCCAAATGTTGATATGGAGCCTCTAAATATTGAATTTTTTTTTTCAAAAAACAAAAAGTGTTTTTTGAGCAAATAAAACGAGTTTTTGAACAAAAATTTTAACCTTGATATAGTGAACAACCTCAATATTGTGAACAGGCCTTGCAATAATTAGTTCACTATATCCAGACACCACTGTATTTATTATTTTTATATTGTTTTGATCTATTTCAATATAATTATACAATTTTTGTTATTATTTATAATTAATTGTTTGTATTTTATTATTATTATTATTCATATTTCAATGTATTTCGCAGTTCCATAAAATAATTTTCCAGATAAACATTTTTTTGTTATAAAATAAAGCCTCACGCTCTTCTCACGTCTAATTCTGTTAATCCACTCAAAAGTTTTACTTTAATTGTATGTATTGTGAGTTGCTGTTTTGTTTTTTTTTGGCGCGCCATTCACACAAAAATCACAATTAAGCACGCAATAATAACATTGACAAAATACAAAAATTACCATCAAAAAAACCAAAAAACCAAATCCCAAAAAACTAAACCTACGCAAAAACAAAACGTGCGGAGAGGAGAAAAATGAATAGCAAAGAAAGCGGCTAATGTAAAAATAAAACGCAAACAAGAATATGCTAATGAGTTTCATACGCGAGTCTAATGGCCCAAAAATGAACGTACGCGCGCACCCAGTGTCCCCAAAGCCCCGCCGGTCGCGCTCACTCCGCTCCGCTCCGCCATCAACACTGTCATTTGTTGTGTTCGCGGAATTGTGTTTGCGATTCTCCACTCCACTCCACGCCACGCCACGCCACGCTACGGCACGCCACTTGACTCAGTCGCTCGCTCGCTCGCTTGGGCGCGCTCACTCACCGGTGCGCCGTTTCGCCGACTCACCGGCGCGACTCGGCCAAAGCCTGCGGGACGCCAGCGCTGCGCTCTTAAGTAACAAACACACTTAATTAAAATAGTTTGGGCACTTTATTGTTTTCCATTTTGGCGCTTCTTTGGCATCGCACGCACACACACACACAGCGACGCACCACTACCAATTGGCACCTCAACGCGCACATTCACTCACACAATCACAAACACAGACACACAGCGTCGCGGTGGCTGTTGCGCTGGCTCACTGACTGTGTTCTGGCCGTTTGTCCGGCTGCTCGGTGGCCGGGCTCATTGCTCTGAGTGGCTCCGAATGTTGTTTGTATTTACGCGAAGCCGCCGCTTAAAGTGGCATCCAGCAGAATAGAATAGAGGAGAAGCGTACTGCGCCGTGCAACTATTTAACGACGACTGAATGTGGCAATTATGTATCTAGATACATTTTACCCAAACTGTTGTCGTCGTCGTCGCCGTTGCCGTCGTTATATTCGTCATCGTTCTCGTTTCCCACTTAGCAGCAGTTGTTGCTATTGTTGTTGTGCCATTGGCACGTCCGTCTTCTCCCCCACTCAAAGCGCTGTGTGTGTGTGTGTTTGTGTGTGTGTTTGTGTGTCTCATTTGGGTCCCCATAAAATCTATTATAATAAGTACAATTATGCTCGCTATTGTTGTTGATGTTGTTTGTTGTTGCTTTCACAATGACAACGCACTCTGGCCAGTGCGTTGTATCTGCCGGCGGCGGCGGCGCAAATGTAACTCAAACTCGAGTCAAACCAGCAGCGAACACGAATACGAACACTCACGAACCGCGTTTGTCGATTAAATGGAAAATTGAATTGAATTTCAAATGTGAATTGGCGCGCGCCAACACACACGCGCATGCAACATGTTGCCAACTGGAATGTGTCTAAACAAATGTGTACAACCCAATTGGTCCTTTGGCGCAATGTGAACGAACGGACGGACGTATGGACCGACCAAGCGCATTTATCTATCGACGTTGCGTTGCTTGGCGTGTGGTGGTAGTGGTGTGTTGTTGTTGTTGTTGTTGTTGTTGCCAAATGGTGTTGTTGCTGTCAGGGAGGCAACGGCAGGGTGTCCGTTGGCGTGCTTGGCAAATAACATTTCAATTTTCATTTGATTGTTTGCTCGTTTTTCGCTTTCGCGTAGCGTTCTATGAGTTATGAGGCACATTGGTGAGCGCAATTCATTTCCGTTGCTGAGCGGAGTAAAAATTGATTTGACTTGACTTGAGTTGAGTTGAGTTGAGTTGAGTTGGGTTGAGTTGGGTTGCGTTAGCATGGGTTGAGTTGAGTGAGGTGACGGCGAGAGCGCGTTGCGGTTGTGAGCTGGCGCACTGGCACTGACTTTGGCGCAGCAAAAATATACGAGCAACAGTCACAATAACAACAACAACAACAACAACACCAACAACAGCAGCAACAGTCATAGCAATAGCGACAATTCCACTTAATGATGCGCCTTATTATTTACACCCATTATGGCGCTTTATGGCAAATGCCATTCTAGTTGTTAGTGTTGCTATTGTTGTTGCCAGTCGACTGGCTGTTGCTTGCAATTTATGTTGTTGAATGAAAATGAACATTTTCACAGTCGTTTAAAAATTTCTGCGCACTTGCATAATGTTGCTGCCGCCTGTTGTGGGTAAAGCGAGGTTGGGGGGCCGAGAGAGGGTCGGGCCACGCGGCGTTTAAGGGGCGCACACTCAATATTTACAAGCTGATATTTTATCGCTCTATCTATCTAGCTTGCGTCTTTGGCCCAGCTGCATCATTATCCATAACTGTGTAAATATAGTAATTGTGTGTGTGTGTATGTGTGTGTGTGTGTGTGCTCGCCACTCGGCGCTCGGTTAATTCGTGATAATTGTGTTTGTTTTACTCGGCAGTTTGCCTTTTCGCCCTCTTCGCGCCGCGCTGTGGCAACATTTTTGTGCCGTTTATTACTTCCAGCATTTTAATGTGCGCTTTCGGCACAATTTTGTTGAGTTACTGTTGTTGTTGGTGTTGGTGTTATGTATTAATGCCACTGTTGATGAGCGGGTGGAACTAATTGATGAGTTTCATTAAACTGTTTTCTTGTCGAATTGGAACGGGCCGATGTAAAGAATGAGGGGTTGTTGAGTTGTGTTCGATGTAATTAATTGGATTCCCCTTGCTCACACATTGGCGGTATTCACGATATGTGTGTAGAGCTCCATATGTAATATCTCGCTATGTAGCTGGTAGTGGCTTCGGCTTGGGTATTCGACCTATTCGGCCAATTTTTAATATTCGGCTTCGGCCAACATAGCCGAATACTTTTGCCGAAGGTTTTCGCTCTGTACTGAAAGTCAATTTGTTCTGTTTCGAAGTATTTTATTAAATATCGGGTTTTATCGATATTTCGGACTCGAGATTGCAATCAATAAAAATAATCTCTATTCAACTATTTATGTCAATTGAATTGTTAGATTTCTTGTTTTTGTTAAAAACGGAACTCTAAGAATGTTTTTGTTTTTTTTTTACTAAAAAATATATATTACATATATTATTTTATTAATGCTTAACACTAAAATGCCCGAGTCATTTTGACTACTATATTGTTTACTGACATTTTTAAGTAATTTTTTTTATGTAGCAAATATGAATAAATGCACATGAGATTAAATTAAAGTAAGTACAGTATAATCTCGATAATCCGGACAATTGAAAACCAAACACTGTCCGAAATATCGAAATGGCCGGATGACCAAAATTACAAAAAATCGATAAAAATATCTACTGCAGACCACAAATGAAACTTATTATTTTTTATTATAATATAACTATTTTTGCTTAAGCATTTCATTTTTAATATTTTATAAACCTTTTTAAGGGTTTTGAAAGAAATCAGTAATTTTCGTTTGGCAAAATTTTGTTTCATGTTTGTAGAAATTGTAGAATTGAACTCCACTGACAGTTGACGAAGTGACTTTTCTCGACTTATTTTGTTTAGAATTTCTTTTTTCTGGCCCAACGTTTAAAATTTAGGTTTTTTTTTTTACTATAGGTGCCATTGTTAACCCTTTCGCTACAGGTTTTTACTAGGCAAAGTAAAAATATTAAATTTTACGTCTTAGGCTTCTATGGTTATACAGTATAATCTCGATAATCTGGACAATTAAAAACCGGACACTGGTGTCCGGATTACAGAGTCTACAATAGAAATGAGTGTCCGGATTACCGCGTTGTCCGTATTAGCGAGTGTCCGAATTATTGAGATTATACTGTACTTCATTTTTATTTTTGAATGGTTTACAAAGTAAATACATTTAAATATAATGGCGTACTTTACACATAAATGGGATAAAATGGAATGAAATTTGAAATTTGTGACTGAATTGTGTGAGTGAATTTTGGATTGAAAAACTTAGGAATTGTCACAACCTACTATGATATTTTTTTTAAATATTTTCAATTATTTGAAATTTTCATATTTCGCAATTGAACATACATATGTACATATTTGTCTATTTATCAGTGAGATTTGTTGAAAATGTTATATATGTAGGTAGTCAAAATGACTCCTTTTGGGCATTTAAGGGGACAGTCCCCTCAAGCGTCCGAGAAATAAGCGTTTTTTCCTGATTTTTTTTCTTACAGAAAGAAAGATCGGAGACATAAGAACTTTGGGATATGTTTTAGTCATACTTTCAACTTTATTCACAAAAAAAAAATTACATCTGGGAAATTCTAAATGACTGAGTTTTTCACGTTTTCCGGCAGCGTTTCGGGACGGTCGGAGTCCATTTGCGGGAACGATAGCAGCCGTTGTTTTCAACTAAAATCAAAAATTTTTTTTTGTTTTCTTCGTCAGACTTATTTGTTCTATGTGAACTACGGAAATTCCAAAAATCCAAAATTTAGAGGAAAAATTATGATTTCAAAAAAAAAAGTGACTTTTTTTACATTTATTTGTTAATAAAAAAGGTATTAAAAATCGGAATTTTTCAAAATCCGTAGTTCGCATAGAGTAGTTTTTCATACTGAATAAAATAAATTTTAGTTTAAGAAAATCTGTTGATAACTTTTATAGTTATCTTTCCCGCAAATTGTGAAAACATGGTTTTGAGAAAACGCACTTTAAACGCGCCGTGCGTGGCCGCCAGGCACCGTGCGCGACCGACTGAATTTTCGTGCAACTCCTGAAATACTTCGAATTTGGAGCTAAAACTTTACATACATAATCTTAAATAGATGCCCAATCGATTAAGCAAACAAAAAAAAAAACGATTTTTTGAGACCTCTTGAGGGGACTGTCCCCTTAAGGTAAATGTTGCAAAATTGAGGTAAACAACTTTTTAAAATATTTTTAATTTATTTATTTCATTTAGCTTTAAAAATTAGTAAAAGTCACGTAAGATTTTTTTTTAGAAAGCAATGCAATACAAGTTTTTTTAAAATAAAAGACATCAATTAGTCAAAATGACTACCTTGGGCATTCTAGTGTTAAGTAGAACAAAGAAATGAATAGAGAAAGAATGGCTAAATTCGATCAGTTTATTTCCTTAACCTTTTCAGTCACAATGTCCAATATATTGGACTACAGCCCATACAATTCATACAGAACGGGTTTATTTTCATGTCGGAAAGGGTTAAAAGAATTTGTATTAGTATTCGGCTTCAGCTTCGGTCTTCTTAATTTAATTTTATTTATTTAATAAGCCAATGAACATAAAGAACTTACTAACTATAAGATAAAAAGACACAAATGAGGAAAACAGCTTCAACTTAAACTATTTTTTTATGCCGAATATTCTGCTTCGGCTTCGTCCAAAAGTCCACCTTCGTTCGGACACTAGCAGCTGGGTGCAAATTAAGTATGCATGTTGTTGAACACTTTAGCTCTCATATTTCAGCTCTCGCCATAGACAAGGCAACCCAGAATCTCATCCACTCGAAACCTACTAAAATTCACAACTATTTTATGTGCTGATACTTTGTTATTGTTAACAGCGCAAACTTTCTCCTTTACCATACATTGTGAATGCCGCTATGATTGCCTGCATTGCTGACTTTGTTGGCTCGCGTAAACAGCAAACGTTTTTTCGCTCATTCAGCGCATTTGAGTAGTGCACTCGCATCGGCACGAACAGATTTTGATAAGATAAGCGTACATTAATGAATGCCTTCGGAGCTAGTTTGCTTGTTGCGTTAATCTTGCAATTACTTTTACTTATTTTAGGGGTTGAAATTTTGGTTGCATAGCAGCAGATTTTGCCGCTAGAGGCGTTTTTAGTGCCATAGCTGTCGCTGTCTAATTGCTTACAAATCATGCGACACATTGGAGTCATGTTACAGCGGAAGCATTGCCGCGGCGGAGGAGAGGGAAGCAAATGAGTTCTCATAGCTGTGAAGTTGATATAACAAAGAGGGACCTATGGATGTAAGCAATTTTGGTTGGAATTAATTTTGGTCTCAGTAGTTTGTGATTCGAACTCACATTCGTTTGACTCGCGATCCAACGCCATGGCAGCTTTCAGAAGCAATTATTTAATTTCCTGAGATTATGAAATCAAAATGTATTTGTTATAGATTGGTATACAAATCAATGAAGCTCAGGTTTAGGAAGTACACTTTAGGAAAACTATATCACAATGAGCCATAAGTTGTGCTTAAATGAGTTTGTCACATAGAAGGCTGCCAACGGCAGCGATACGACCACATCTGTCAAAATAAAAAATCAGAATATTCTGATGGAAATTATTACACCACCACCAACGAAAATTGTGGCGTTGGTCTCAAATTTCGTATAAGGCACACACAAACAATTATGATTGCAGTGCTGTTGCTGCAATTTTTATTGTAATCAAGTAGTTGACTACATGACCACGGTTGAAGCCGAAGCCATCTTGCAGTCGTGCGAGCTGTCGCGGCCGTCTTCAATGTGTTGTGTGACTGATCTAGGATTAGAACCACTAATCCTTTAGCCAAGGCAACTATAAGGCAAACTAGCGGGCGATCCAGGACTTGTGAAACCAACACACGTTTCTTTTGTTCAACAAAAATTCTTGAAATCACAATTTAGTGGTAAATGAAAAAAAATAGGCAAATGCTTGTTTTGTTGTGTTCGATCTTTTGGGTTTTCACGTAAGATAGCAGCTGAATCGACTTATTTTTGCATAGTTGAAGTTTTACTACAAAAAGATGAACATTTGGGCAGCTTTCTATTCCTGGTTTAGGTTCAGTGAAGTTTTTAGCTACACACATAGCTGCATATAGCATTTTTTTGGCTTTCTGAGGAGATAATAGCCAGATCGAACCATTTTTAAAAAGTTGGAAAGTTCTTCTACAAAACAAATTGATTTTTAAGGCAGCTTTTGCTTTTGGTTTAGGAGATACGCTCGAAAGAAATACGAATGCACATTTTCTTGTTTCGATTGTCTCGGTTTCCCGATGAAATAGCAACCGGATCAACCAATTTTTGGAAAACTAAAGAGTTCTACCAAAATAAAATACCATTTAAAACATATTTTTTGGTTAAAGAGATATAGACAGATAGATAGAATTAGATAGATAGAAATCATGTAATATTTTAAGACAATAGGCAAAACTCTATATAACTGACTTTACTCGCCCTTACACATTCCTCTTTTCATTTGCCGGGAAAGTCATTAGTGACACTTTCAAAAGATGCCCCATGGAAATTTGTTGGATTTTTAACACTAGAATGCCTGGCAAATCAGACCCGTACAGAAAGGCAGCAAGTTTTCCATACCTACAAAGGCTTCATATTCTATCCGCTGATATCTGGAAATTAATTGTAGCACCGTAATCGTAGAACTAATTGTAGAACCCGATAAAAAAATAACAGCCATCAAAGTAAAAGTTGATAGAAATAGTAAAGAAAATGCAGATATTAAAAAATGAAAAACCGTCAAAATGACCAGAATGGTCATATGACGCCCGTACTATATATACAACGCCTACATTTTAGAATTTCAAGTTCAGATTACGTGGAACCATTCAAATATTTGGTACGGTCGGAATTTCTGGGTTAAATGCCCATATAGAATCAAATTACACAATAGAAGAACATTTTTTTAAACAATATTTTTTTCCTTTCTTAGTTTAATTTAGCTTTTAAAAACAGTCAAAGTCACTTAAATTTTTTTCTTAAAAAAAACAATAACATAAAAATAAAAATTTTGTATATCTTAAACTAATAAAGTTAGAAGGACGAAATTCAAGGATGTGGTAGTGTACACATTAGTCCTCAAGATATATTTTTTTCAAAAAAAACTATTCGAAATTTCTAAGGATATTCAAGGATAAAGTTTTAAAAGGACATTTTCAATACTTCTTCGTCCTATTGGACAAAAACATTAAATTTTCTAGGATTCTAAGGATTTTTCTCTTTCATTTGATACCCATATTGTTACTCTACAATACGCTCAATTTGTAAAATAATTCCTTGAAATAAACATATCCTTGAAATTTCAAAGTCTTTTAAAAAAATCCTGACGTCAGAGAGAAAATCTAAAAACGCAGTCTTACTACATTTGGCCCCTAGTTTTGCGAGTATATCAATTTTTGCGTGTGTTTTGAAATTTTTTTGGATCTAAGTGTGAAAATAATTTAAGAAATGATCCCATCTTGGGGTCATACAACGCTTCAACTCTGTCTTCAATGAGCTGCTTAGAGTTGTCATCTGAACAAAATCACATACAAGTTAAAAGTTATCACCAAATATATGTTTGAATAATTTAATTATCGGCGAAGCGGAAATTATAGAAGTGAAACGTGGGTGTATAACAAGAAACAGTGAATTCCAAAGTTAAACAAAATACGAACGTCCGATACTTATTAGCCGAATAGAAGAGATTCGAACTGGTATCGAAAGATCTCAGATCTCTAAACTCAGCACTCATTTAGCCAATTTTCAATACTGAGAAATTCTACATGGCTCTCTATTAGGTTATAAGATCTGAGAAAGTGCTCCGATATTCGTTTCTGTTCATAAAATTTAAACCGAATTCTTTTATCTGTGTGGAACGTTCATAAACAGTTGAAGTCAAAGTCCGCCCAAAACGGCCAAATCGAGAAATTAGTTAAAACCAATAAAAACTGCAAGCTACGAGAGCGAAATCTGAAATCTCATTAACCATAACGGTGCTTGTTATTTATTTTATTTTCAAGTTTAACATTTTTTCCGGCACACACATGGTTTGCTTTGTGGCAATTTTTTGTATGTTTTGTTTTTGGAGCGCGAGAGAAACAGAATTATAATTGATGATGCTGAACATGAACTCGATGCCCTTTTAAATATCATCACCAGAGCAACAAGACAACAAGCACAGCAAAAAGGAGGAGAACGAGAAAAGGCGGGTGAAGGCAAGGCAAAAAAATTTAATCGACAACAACAAACAAACAAACAAACAAACGAACAAAACAAATGCGCCCAACACCAACACCAGCAACCCATAGCAACACCGACAGCAACGGCAACGACAGCGAAACGCCAACACCAGCATTGGCAGCAAGAGCAGCAGTACCGGAATTAATAGCAACAACAACAACAACAACAACTCGGCACATCAACAACAGCATCATTAGCAGCAAACGTGCCTACAATTGCTCATTCCGACGGCGGACGCAGTGCCGCAGAGGATTTAAAGCGCTGGCTGCGGGCGAAAGTGGGGAGCAGCGAGCTGATGGAGCCGGCGGACGCAGCGCGCGTTGGCGGGTCGGAGAGCGAGTTATGGCAACACGATATAAACTCGTTAATGAAGTAATTTAGACACACTTGAATGCGACAGACCGGCGCACAGATGCACAGATACAAATTTTACGCGCACACAAACACAAACACAAACACACACACACTCAAATACATACGAAAACAAAAAGCGTGCAGACGACACAAGCGCACAGTTAAGCGGCACAAAAACACTTGAATGCTTCTTTAAGAATGAAAACAATCATAAAAGTCACACTCAATCATAATTGATGGAAAAGGCATTTTAAATTGCTTGTGAGCAGCATAACAACAACAAAAACAACAACAACACTCACACACGCACACATTGAGGATAGTTAAATGCTCGAGATGGCGCAACCGAATCGCAATCCGAATATGCAATCTCAGACAGCAACAACAAAAGCAACACAACAACATCTCAGCAACAACTCGACTGAGAGAGTGCTAAGATATGCGCGACGGCAGATAAACTTGAAGATGTGCGACGACGCATCCAACAGCTGCGAGCCACGTACGAGCCGAACCGAAGCGAGCGAGCAATTGTTGGTGGCGCGCAACCGGACAACTTACGCTGCGAGTGGTGCAAGCGACGTCAGAACTCGTAAATAATAATGCAATAACAATACGAAAATAATAAAAATCCCGAAAAACGAGCGCAAGACACGTCGGGCTAAAGCGCCAATTCACAACTGTGGCACCCAAAGACGCGCTGACGACGCACGGCATGGCTGGCAACAGCCATCGGACGGACAAACTGCCAGACGAACCAACAGGCAGACAGACAGAACGTGCCAGCGGCTGTTGGCCCAAATTGAGCTCGCGTCAGCAGGAGCGAGCACTTTGTGAGCAATGAACGAACGACTCGACAGTAAAAGCGAATAAGCGACAGGAGCAACACAGCGATGACTAACTGACGATTGTTGCTGGCGGCGGAACAGGCGAGTGAGTTCCTAAAAAGCATCGTGACGATGGGTTTTCGAGTGCTCGCAATACTTCCATACACTTTGAGATGGTAGCAATAAATGTGGCACAAACTTTAATTGTCCACTTGTACGTATGTGATGTATTTTATATTAATGTGTGACAATGTGTCACACGGCATAAGTTTCTCTACGACTGATGGCAGTTATTGTAATGACTAGTGACCATTTATGATGCTTAATTTTATATTTAAAAATATGTTTGTGTGACAGAGTGTCACAAAGCGTATGCTTGAATTAAATTTTAATTGAATTTGAATTGAATTTAAATTAAATTTTAATTGAATTTGAATTTAATTTGAATTCAATTTGAATTGAACTGAACTGAATTTAAATTGAACTGAATTGAATTGAATTTGAATTGATTCTGAATTGAATTTGTATTGATTTTTAATTGAATTTGAATAGAATTTGAATTATGTTTAACAACATTTCATTTAAATTGAAATCGAAATTAATTGAATTCGAATTGAATGGAATTTGAGTTGAATGTGAATTGTATTTGAATAGAAATCGAATTGAATTTTATTTTATTTCAATTTGAATTCAACTGATATTCAACTCAACTGAATTTGAATTAAACTGATTTGAATTGATTTGGAATTGAATATAATTTCAATTGTGTTTAACTAAACTTCATTTGAATTGAGTTTAAATTGATTTGGAATTGAATTTGAATAGAATTTTAATTGTATTAATTAAATTTCTATTTAATTGAATTTTAATTGGTTTTGAATAGAATTTTAATTGTATTTAACTAAATTTAATTTGAATTGAATTTGAACTGAATTTAAAATCAATTTGAATTGAATTTGAATTGATTTTGAATTGAATTTGAATAGAATTTGAATTGCATTTAAATGTGAATTGAATTTGAATTGAACTTGAATAGAAATCGAATTGAATTTTATTTCAATTTTAATTCAACTTAAATTCAACTTAAATTCAACTGAACTAAATTTGCACTAAACTGATTTGAACTGATTTGGAATTGAATTTTAATATAATTTTAATTTTATTCAACTAAATGTCATTTGAATTGAATTTGAATTGAATTTGAATTGAATTTGAATTGAATTTGAATTGAATTTGAATTGAATTTGAATTGAATTTGAATTGAATTTGAATTGAATTTGAATTGAATTTGAATTGAATTTGAATTGAATTTGAATTGAATTTGAATTGAATTTGAATTGAATTTGAATTGAATTTGAATTGAATTTGAATTGAATTTGAATTGAATTTGAATTGAATTTGAATTGAATTTGAATTGAATTTGAATTGAATTTGAATTGAATTTGAATTGAATTTGAATTGAATTTGAATTGAATTTGAATTGAATTTGAATTGAATTTGAATTGAATTTGAATTGAATTTGAATTGAATTTGAATTGAATTTGAATTGAATTTGAATTGAATTTGAATTGAATTTGAATTGAATTTGAATTGAATTTGAATTGAATTTGAATTGAATTTGAATTGAATTTGAATTGAATTTGAATTGAATTTGAATTGAATTTGAATTTAATTTGAATTTAATTGAATTGAATTTGAATTGAATTTGAATTGAATTTGAATTGAATTTGAATTGAATTTGAATTGAATTTGAATTGAATTTGAATTGAATTTGAATTGAATTTGAATTGAATTTGAATTGAATTTGAATTGAATTTGAATTGAATTTGAATTGAATTTGAATTGAATTTGAATTGAATTTGAATTGAATTTGAATTGAATTGAATTGAATTTGAATTGAATTTGAATTGAATTTGAATTGAATTTGAATTGAATTTGAATTGAATTTGAATTGAATTTGAATTGAATTTGAATTGAATTTGAATTGAATTTGAATTGAATTTGAATTGAATTTGAATTGAATTTGAATTGAATTTGAATTGAATTTGAATTGAATTTGAATTGAATTTGAATTGAATTTGAATTGAATTTGAATTGACTTTGAATTGACTTTGAATTGAATTTGAATTGAATTTGAATTGAATTTGAATTGAATTTGAATTGAATTTGAATTGAATTTGAATTGAATTTGAATTGAATTTGAATTGAATTTAAATTGAAATGTGATAGAAAGTACAATAGATGCGAAAGCAATGGTCCACCAGAACTATTATGTTAAGAAAGAAGAAGATCGTTTGAAAATGCAAAGTTAATTTAAAAATCAAAAGAACTGAGAATTGAAAATGAACTGATTTTGATATTCAAGACCAAAAAAAATATAGGTAGAGATTTTGTTGTAGTCGTTTCAAAAATTCAAAGAATCAATTATTACAGTGTTAAAGTTTTTAAACTATCAGTGGCAAAGAGTCACATACAGGGTGTTTTTAAGTTGAATTAAAATAATGAGAGTACATAACTTTGAACTGAAAACTGACTTTATTATAAAAATAATTGTATGCCGGTGTTTTATTAATTTAATTTGATGTAGGGTGTTCCATCTATACTTGACACATGAGAACTATCATGTGATGAGATCTATCATGAGTCAAGTATAGATGCAACACCCTGTAAAAATAATGTAGAGTTGTTAAACCTCACGATTTCGATGACCAATCGACTGGCCCATTTTGTGATATATTGCGTTCACCAAATGTTTGCTTCAATAAGTCGATTGAAGATTACAAAAATAGGGGCATTTCTTAGAAAGAAAGCAAAACAGATTTGAAGAATGGATGAAAGAAATAAGATTTTTAAAATCGAATTTTTAATTTCGTGTGACAAAGTGTCACAAAACCGAAAATCGTTACAGTGTTACAATTTACCACAGCGCTAATTAGTTATTATCTGAGTTGATTTCAAGTGATAGAACCTTTAGGAGCAAACAGACAGGAAAGCAAGGCCCAGCCACAGGAAGAGTAATTCGAATGAAAATTACGCATTAATTTAGCCAAAATGTGCGCCACAGCACACAATCACTTCAATTTATGCGAATTGATGCCAACTCACCCCGGACCCCGTACACACACACACACACACAAACACACGGATATGTTAAAACACATACACACACACAAATAAATACTCTAAACAACTGCACACATGTGACTTGAGTGCTGGGTGCTGCTTCGATTGCACTCGTTTTGCCGCTTCCTTTTTCCTTCTTCCTTTTTGCCTGCCGGCCGACTGGCTGCCTGACTGGCTGACTGCTTAGTGCTTGTGCACCTTCTTTGCGACTCAATCTTGCCAGTCATTGTTGTTGCTGCTGTCGTTGCTCTCGCAGTGCTCGTTAACATTGGCGATGCTGTTGTTGTTCTTGTTGTTGTTGTTGTTGTCCTTTTATATATGCGCCACGTAACAGCGAAACACGAAACAGCGAGCAAAGGCAAAAGCAAATAAATTTATTATAAATATTTCCACTTAAGACGTTGATGGGGGCAACTTGTACGCGTTCGGTTCGTGCCGTGCCTTCAGTTCACTTGTTCGCTGCCACGCCACGCCATGCCACGCCACTCCAGTCAATTTGGTACGAATGCCACAACAACAACAACAAAAACAACAACAGCCCATAGAGCAGCAAAAGTATGCTTTATAAGAGAAATACCAAAGTTATTTCCAGCACAGTGGCGGCAACGGCAACGGCAAATGATGACAGCGACATGCGCTTAATGGAATTCAACTCAATAAACACGCACACACGCACACAATCTCGGCTACCAACACGCACACACGCGCCTTCGTTTGTGCAGGTGTGTGTGTTGGCATAGTTCACGTTCGACTGCATCGAGTTACAAATCATTTTAATGGGTAGCATTCAAATTTTTATTACCTCCGCAACATGTTGCGTGCGCCAGATGTTGCCCGAACATGTTGCCGGGCGCCTGTATACACACGAGTACATTGGCTCATTGCCTCGGCATATGTGAGTTTGCGAGTGTGGCCAAGTGTGAGTGGCAGCAAGCGTGCATGTGTGTGTGTGTGTGCTTGCGTGTGTGGGTGCAGTCATAAATATTGCAAGTGCTTTCAATTAGCGTTCATTTTGTGACTTCAATATTAAATGCGAATGGCTTTTGGGGCTGTTTGCACAACACATTCACACCCACACACATGCACACTTATGGGCTCTTGGGTGAGGGACGCAATTGGTTTGGTATGTGTAAGGCAATTAGGAGACATTTTGGCTGAATGTTGTGCAATTCGGTATTATTCCAACCTGTGTGTGGATGTGTGTGTGCGAAATTAGTTATTGCAGTCAATGAAATTATGGTCGAATTGGTTTATTATGACACGAGACAGCTGATTACGATTCGAAGTTGGGTAGATATAACAAATATATGGAAAAATATAATATGGTAAAATGTATAGATTATAAATGTGTTATGCATGATCAAAATATTTACGAAAATTGGAGAACAAGCTAAAATCGTTTTTAGTCTTAACCGATATTTTCAAACCAACGCACAGTGATTCGACTACATACAACCGCGGGACAAAATTAGAAGGAGTGGTCTGTTCTTCATAAAATTTGGTATACCAGTTACGCATGGTCTGCTGAACCGAAATCTCCATTTTGTTTTTCTTAAACTTTTGTAGTTTGGCAATGCCTGAGACTTAAATTTGCAATTTTCGTCATTTTTTATGTGCTATAACAACGAGTGTATTTTCCTAGATTTTTCAGATTTTTCATTTACTCGGTAACGTCAACATTGATTATTGCAAAGAGTAACAGAAATTGTCTTAGGATCCTTTAGTTTTGCAATAAAAACGATAATAATAGACGTAAGTTTTGCTTTTTTGCAGTTTTCTCAATTTTTCATGCTATTTGCATACTTTTAGGGATGAAACAAATGAATTTTGTCGAAAAATAGGTGTTTAGACCACTTTTCAAATAGAATTATTTTCTGAGATCGGAAGATATCGGATGATGTAATTACATTATCCGACAAAGAAAGAATGATTCTTAAAATTTAAAAAAATCCAGGAACATACTTTCACATTCTTTTTAGATATTTTCCTCTAAGTTTTGCCAATTTTCAGATTTTTAATTTAGAAAAATATTTTGAGTTCAAAGTGATGTAAAGGCCTCAGCTTTGGAAATTTTAAAAAACATTAAACGCGAAAATGGGCACATCATTTTGCAATCTATACTGAAAGTTTTAGCAACTTCTTGGTAACCATGTATTTTTAAAATTTTTTTAGTCAATAGACTAAAAAACAGAAAATATGTGTTAAAATTTGTTTGTGAAAAAAGATCCAACTTTGAACAGCTTTCACACACACACTAACTAATTGTTTGCACAGATTTTATGGCGGTTTTCTTAGTTGGAGTTTTACCTTTCAAATGACATCAAAATCATTAAATTCTGAGACTATGGAATTTTTGAATTTTGTCTATGGAACGAATCACTGTGCAACGTTACAATCACTATTCGCTCATATTAAAAGAACAAAAATTAATTATTAAAGATATGAGTTGGTGTAGTTTTAATGGAAGCCGCTTTAAATCTTTTTCAGGCTCTATATGTCGACAAATGGCAGATAAATTTGGTCAACCCCCAATTGTTCACTCCCAAAAAAGTCACATAAGTACCCATCCTGAGTCCCAGGGACTCACACTTCTGTTTTGCTAAATAATACAACATCCATTCAATTATTTTCAATTACTATTTTTTGGGGCACAATCTGACTTCTTGTTATACAACTCAATCCATATGTTAACGTAACTTTCACTTTTTTAATGATTGACAAAACAAACATTTAGAGAACAGATAGAAGAAGAAGTAGTTCGTAATGAGTTCCTGGGATTCAGGGTGGATGATTGAGGATTAATAGGAACGTTTCTATATTTAGTGAAATACCCTTACATAGGAGTCCTTTTCAAAGTGGGCAGATTTTGTAAATAAACTGATAAACAGAAGGACAATAAAACGATCGGAACGACGAATAAACGGTCAGATCAATGTACAGATCGAATAGGCCGATTGAGGGTTGCGAACAGAGACACAAATCGGACAATCGGACGAAAGAAAATTTGATCACCGCGGCGGACATATTGACGTACATACCATCGCACAGACGGACAAATGAGCATAAGGACAAAGAGATGGAAGACCCAATGTGTTGACGACCGAACAGACAAACGGAGTGACAGACAGGTCCACGATGAAGCAGATGGACCGAAAAATAAAGGACAGGCGAACATAGAAACGGACAAACTAGCAGAAAGACGCGCAAAATGAACCAACAGATAAAATAATAAATGTATCAAAGACAGACGATTGAATAGATGGACGCACAGATAGATAGGTACACGTTCGGTCAGACAGTCCGGCAAGTAAAAGACAAATTCTTGTAAAATTCAAGTAAAGACAAATTCAAGTAAAAGACAAAATTCTTAAAAAAAGCTGAAATTTCCTCACAAAAATTAAAAATCCTCTATTTTTTTAAATAATTTTTATCATTATAAATTAAGGAATTAAACTTCTCATAAAAACTAAAAAAATATATTTAGTTTTTTTATTGCAGTCTTTTCATTCATTCAGCTTCAGCTTAACAAATTAGACATACAAAACACCTAAAAAACGAGTTTGGCATTAAATTCGCTTTTGTAAACTTCCTTTATTCATTGCGTAAATTATACACTTTGAAGCATACAATTTAATTAAAATAAATTTGACATTTTAATTTTCAGTATTCAAGGCTTCAGTGCCACTAATGGTGTCAAATGTAAAGTCTCCTAAACTTTTTCCTAAACACTTCTTCCTTTTAAAAATTCTTCTAAAAGGCCAAGAATCTCCTAAATCTAGAAGGACATCTCCTAATCTAGCAACTCTGACTCATATATGAACGAGTAAACTAGCGGAGAGACTTACAAAATGAACAGACAGATAAGGAGACGGAGGGATCAATTAGAGACGATCGAATAGATGGACAAACAGAGGGATAAGTAGACGATCGGGCAATAGGCCACAGGCAAAATATAGCCGAAAAATAACGGCAGAGGAATGGATGCATAGAAATTTGGACCGACAGATAGATGGAAATCTATGGAATCTGGAAACAAATCTATTAAACACCGCCACCAGTTTTGATATTTTGTGCAAAGCTTAGTTTAGCCATCTAGGTTGAGGATTTTCATTTGTTTTAGTACTCTTGCGGTTCTAGGTTTCCAAATCTTCTTCGAGCCTAAGGTTGAAGTCCTCTAAATCTTTTTAGTTGGGTTCAGGGTAATAACTTGGAACATGTAGGTAAAACATAGATGAAAAAATGAACAGACAGAGGAATGGATGTATAGAAATATGGACCGACAGAAAGATGGACAGACTGGTAAACAGATGCATCTGTCAGACGATTGTTTAGACAGACAGATAGATGTACATACAATCGTCTGATAGACGCCTCCGGCTAGATCGCAATCCGGTAGTCCATTAGGACATCAAGTGTTAACTAACGACTAATTAAAGATCAGATAGGGGAGTAGAGAGTGGTGGTAAGACTGTTTTCGTCGGACGCCATACCTACAGATTTGGCATTAACAGTTGGGACAATTGCCGCAGTTGCCATAATGAGGAGGAGACGGAGACTATAAGTCACCTTCTCTGCCACTGAACGGCTCTTTCTAGACGAAGATGCAAGTCCCTGGGCTCTCCCTTCTTCGATAACTTGAATGACCTCAGTTCAGTAAACTTCAACCTTGTGAAGTATCTGGAGCACAATAGACTGCTAAGTGACCGCCAATACGGCTTTCGGAGACAGCGATCGACGGGAGATCTTATGGCGGTCCTCACCGAGAAATGGAGACACAGCATTCTAAACCTCGGTGAAAGCAAGGTTGTTGCATTGGATATTTCCAAGGCCTTTGACTGGGTGTGGCATAAAGCACTCGTGTCAAAATTGATTGCCTATGGCGTCGGTAGTATCTTCTCTCGTTGGATTACGAGCTTCCTCTATGATCGCTCTATTCGTGTTGTAATAGACGGCATAGTCTCGGAAAAGCATTCCCTTAGCGCGGGAGTGCCGCAGGGTTCGGTCCTTTCTCCAACCCTTTTCCTTATCTTCATCAACGACCTATTGTCGTCGACGAAGAATCGCATCTACTCGTTTGCGGATGACAGCACCATTTGTCATTCATACTCCTTCACAAAGCGCCCCAGGTCTGTGGAGATTGAGAGAGAACGGCACCGTATAAATGACACACTTAATAGCGACCTACAAACAATCTCCAAGTGGGGTCAAGCGAAGAGGGTCGATTTTAATCCTCGCAAGACCCAATGTTGCCTGTTATCCCACAAACGAGTCTCCCCACATCCCAACACATCCCTGGATATGGGTGGTGTGGGTATTGCGGAATCGGCAGCTCTTGATGTTCTGGGCATGTCCATTAAGAACGATCTTCGTTGGAACGATCATATTTCTGGCGTGTCGAAAGAAGCAGCCAAGTGCCTCGGCTTCCTAAAGTGGTGCAAAAAATATTTCACTCCGTCTTATCTCCGCATTATCTATACCACCTCTATCCGAACTAAAATGGAGTTTAACTCGCACCTATGGGCGGGGGCTTCAAAACCCATTTGGAGCTCCTGGACCGGGTGCAAAACCGTGCGATGAAACTTATAGGGGACAGTAGGGCATCCAGCTCTATTGACCCCTTAGAACATCGTCGAAACGTGGCATGTGTGGTTTTCGGTAATTGCTCAGTGGAGATGAGCAGCTTGCTGCCATCACTCCGGGTATTCCCGCGGGCAACCCGTTTGAACACTGGCGCCCATGCATTCCCCGTTGAAACGATGTGCCAGCGCACTACGCATTACAGAGAAAGTTCGTTTCTGGCCCGTACGCGCGGTTGTGGAATGGTCTCCCTGCGGATATTTTCCCCAGCACTTATGATCTCGATAGGTTCAAGTCAAGAGTCCACAACCACTTCACTCATAATCCTATCTCCTAACCTTTATATCCTTCCTGAACCAACGCAATGCCTCGCATTAATAGGGGTCATCCCCTGCGCGTTTGTTCGAGTTAAAAAAACAAAAAAAAAAATCAAGGACTTGTTAGAGTCTATCCACAATTTAAATTGACTTGATAAGGGTCTCCGAATTGCAGTAAGACAGATCCATTCCTTGTGGTATCATAACGGGCATAATTGTGTCTTTCGGCAGGTCCCATGCCCAGATAGCCACCTTAACCTAACTTAATCTAAGATCAGATATAAAATTTAATAGCTGTTATTAGATACTGAAAAATTGGCTCTGATTGGTTTTAATAGAGTTGTAATTGGAACCAAAACCTTTTAATTTTTCTACCCAAGCACTAATCAGATCCATTTCAATAGTTTTGGCAGCATTCCCGTATTGAGTATTCGGCATAAGTAAACTTTAAAGACCTTCCTACTTATAGAATGCTGATCCGAATAAAATTGTAAACGTAAAAGGATTCCTATCAAAATTTCGATAGTTATGAGTGAAATTTCGTATGCTTGGTTCTAGTTCCAGAAGCCATTCATACATTTGTTTTTATTAAAATTGTGTCAAGCGAATTGTTTTTCTACAATTGATGACCTTTAAACTTGTGCAGAATGCCGAAACCGCATTTCAATTGTATGTTTAGCAATTGTTGACTTGTTTTGAAAGCATGGTAACCCTGCCGCACAATGCTTCGAGTAAACTGTCGCTACTAAACGTTGTAAACAGATTTGCGCCCCGTCATTGTTGTGTAGTGGCGCGCGCGTGTGTGTGTGTGTGCTTCGGTCTCTCTGAATACCCAATTAGGGGGGATGAGAAGTGGGCGCGCTGCTCGATTGGCGCGTGCCTCCTGCCAAAATTACTGCGAGTTCAAATAAAACGATTTATGTAAGCGAAATTATTTGCACGTTTTGCTTTTCTGGCAAATAATTTCGACAATGTTTTATGTAGGAGATTTTAGGTAGTTGCTTTAAAAAGCTCTCAATCGAAGACTTCAGGCTTGAATGTTTGCTTCGGCATTTAAGTAATATTGGCACTTTAAAGACTCTTAATTTGATTGCGGTGGCCGGCTGCTGGCGTTCGTGTGCGTAGAAAGCCCACAAATGAACACAGCCAAGTGGAAAAGAATGGCTGCTGCTCTTTTGCTGGCACATGGCCGACTTGCGCTGTTGTTGTGCCAGATTATGGCTGCACAAGGATATGGCAGGATATGCCGTTGCTCTAATTAAAACTGGCAAGCGGCTTGCGTGCGCGTGTGTGCGTGTGCATACGAGTACAGCTGCGTGGCTGACCCTGCACTGACGCAATGCGCACCGCAGGACGACGCCGTGTGCGAGCGCGTGCCGGGCGGAGGCCGCCCCCTGGTGCTAAGCAATAGAGTCGCAACTTTGCAATTCGCATTTAAGTGCAACGGAGATTGTTGTTGACATGGCAACGCAATGAAGTGTACAACTGCCACTGCAGCAGCAGCAACAACAACAACAACAGCAACGAGAACAGCAATGGCAAAGCGACAACGCAATTACTTTTGCCTTTGCGCTTTGCAATGCATGAACCATGTTGCAGTGGCGTTTTCACTTGAACGTTTAGAGAAAATGTTGTGAAATAGTGGCGACTGCAGTTGACAGCAATTTGATTGTCAATTGTATTTAAATAAATTATGCCAAAAATAAAGGCAAACATTTATTAAGTTTTAGAAGTTTTTAAAATATTTATACCGCACCTGTTTGTCGATTGGCAGGAATGGCTGCCATTGCTTCAGTGCAGGTACGGTTCACCTTTGCAGCAACTGTTGCTCATACACCAGGGAACCCAAATGAAGTGCACTGAACATTTGTGATGAGTCAATGAAATAATAAAAATTGCTCAAAATGAATTTCTGCGAACGACAACAATGACAGATGTGCAGACAGTGTTTGGCAACGTGTAATGCCGTCAGCCAAATCTGACGTTGAATGGCTTTCAATATGAATAAATTAAAATGCCAAGAATTAAGTGAACAACAATGGTGAAGAAAGATTATAAAAGTTATAGAAAGAGAGAATAGGGAAAGGGAGCAATCTGCGGAGTGATGCAAAGTATTGAGACAATTGAGAATTATTAAAAAAATGTACAAAAATAAATATATATTTATATTGATTTATGTACACATAATTCTCTTTTCACACAATAGATACGTTCCCAAAAAATTTGTGTAAAAAAAAATTCGTGTAAAAATAGAATTAGGTATAAACAATATTAAAAAAATTCTTGTTAGAGTTTACTTAATTTATTTCGTGCTTTCTCGCTCTATTTGCTCTATCAGATTCAAGAAAAATTCCTAGAATATTAAAAATCGTGTTAAAACAAAACAATTCGTGTAAAAAGAGAATATTTTTTCTTTGTTAAATTAAAATCGTGTTAAATTAAATTCGTGTAAAAAAAATCTTGTAAAAAGGGAATTAGCTGTACATAGAAATATTTTTTATATATAAAACTAGCAGGGACCCGCGGCTTTGCCCGCAAGTTTGAAGTCAGTGGAGCCAATAAATCAAGTTCAGATTTTTATGAAAAAATACTCATCTAATTATTTTTCATCTGAATCGACATTTGAAGTCAATTAGCGCATTAAGTCATGTTTCCCCATACAAACTCTAAACCCAAATAAAAAACACGTGTCAAATTATTTCTCCCCTACTTTCACTAAGTTCGAAGTCAGAAGGCCCTTAAAATCTTGTTTCTTTATATAAACTCGTAACCCATTGGTGACCCTGTTAGATTTTGATTATCGAAAAATTGAAAAACATGTGTCGAATTATTTCTCACTAAGAGTACTTTCACCAAATTTAAAGTAAAAAGGCGAAAATGTCATATTTCTTCATACAAACTTTTAACCCTTGGTTCACCTCTTTAAGTTTTGATTTTAAAAAAATTGAAAAATATGTTTTGAATTATTTTTGCTTTGGAGTATTTTCACCAATTTTTTTAATCAATAAGCATATTTTTCATGTCATAAAATTAGATTAGAGTCAGTTTTTCGTTTTAGAGCAAAACACCCTGTACACCAATAAAATGTATAGAAATGGTTTGTAAAATGAGATAATATAATGCAAAAAGGCTGAAAATGGTTTATTTCATTTAAACTTGCATTTCCCCTTAAATGTTTGCATCTCAGCCACGCCCATTTTTAGCTGGCAAAGCTCACAAAGCTCACAGTTGAAGACAAACCGGCTGTCAGCGCTTCTCCTACTTCGTTTTCTTGCACATACACATAAACATATACTATACATATTTATTTAAGTATTTGGAAGAAGATTTTGCAATAACAACAATGTGGAGACAAATCACTTAACTGCTAAACTTTCCTGCGAATTCCTTAAGCTATGTTAATATGCAAATTGATTTAATGCCACAACAGCTCAAATGCATTTCACATCCAATGTGTATTCCGAAAACTCGAAACAAAAATTGTATATATGCAACAACAACAACACCAACAACAAGAAACACTGCGAAATTCTGCTAGAAAGTGCCGCTGCCAACATTGTTGCACGTGTGTAGGAGCATTCACAGCGCATATGTGCAAAGTGTCTGACTGTCTGTCGCAGGGTTGCTAAGTCTGTCTGTCTCTCTGTTTGTCTGTCGGGAAGATATAAAGTGTTCCGCCACAGCGCGCCATTTCGATGCGAAAAGCCACTGCAAGTGCAGTCAGGCCGACGTAAGGCAAGGCAAGTCGAACCCAACCAACTTAAATGAATAAGTTACATAAAGCAAATGACTTCAGGATTACATTCGAAATGACAACGGCAGCAGCCACAGCCACATTCACATTCACAGCATCGTTGAACTCACAACTTGCCACCCTGTCGGAACTGAGACAGCTGGATCCCAAAATTCATTGATTTTTCAACTGGTTTTTTGTAAGTCAATTGGACAACTATTTAGTTGTCAAAGTAACTGCCAGCGAATGCAGAAGTCAGTCAGTTCGAGTCTAATCGTTGCGCGTTCATAGGCGAGAAGAGCAGATGAAAATGAGCAAAACGAAACAGAGGTGAAACAATCAACAAAATATTCTTAAGTCTGATCTTACGATACTTTTGTTACAGCCAGGGCTGCCGCTTTTGGTCTTTTCGGACCAAAATCGGTCCGATTTTTTTACTTTGGTCCGCTGGTCTGCTTAAACGAATTTCGGCCAGTTTTGTGATGAGCATATTTTTTCATTAGTACAAAAAATGTATTATAAAAAAATAAATTGTAATTTAAAAATTAGTTTAAAGATAACGCAAATTTGTAATTTGGTCGGTTGAGGTCGGATTTGGTCGGAAGAAAATTTTTCAAGTGGCAACACTGGTTACAACGATGACAGAAATATTTGAATTTTTTGAACATGTCTGCTTCTCTGACTCGATGCTCGGTCGACTTGCACGTTTTGCCTTGACTGCTTTCAGTTGGAATTTTGCGTGGTTGTTGAAGCGGCAGTTGAAAGGTATCTATTAATTAATTTGTTTGTTTTTTAGTTTTTTATGAATTAATTAATTTGTTTAAATATTGCAGACGTAGTCAATAATAATGAGGATATTGAATTGCGTCAGGCCCCAACAATTTTTTGGTAGAAATATGCCAAGTCCAAGTTCATCTTTTTGTAGAACTGCAATTTTTTTGTGCACGTATATTTTGTTTTTTATTCCCAATGAATTACACAGGGCAACAAATTTCGACTTTTGGTCGGCTTTTCTGGGTTTGACATCAGTTCTAGGGTAATTAGGGACCGCTGATTTCGAATCCGCAAACCGTTTTGAAAACTTAGTTTCCGTTTTCGCAAAAAATGGGCGTGTCACTTTTTCGGATTTTCCCTGACTTTTTTCACGTTTGGGATTGTAATTTCTAGACCAATAAACCGGTTGACATCATTTTCACCTCGTTGCATTATGAACACCGCACGGTTTCTTTTCCGATGCAATTTATTTTTATAAGTTTTAAAAATCCGCGGCAATTGGACCTCAAAGTCGGAAAATATGGAATTTCAAGGCGTTTTCTTTGATGTTAAAAAACAAACACATTTTTCGTAAATCAATTATCGAGTTATGTATAACAAGAAAGCGGAAACATCAAGTAATGCAACACAGCCAAATTTTTTGGCGTGAGTCCCATTCTCATCGAAATAATAGCAAAAATGTACCAAAGTCATTTTCAACAGATTTCCGTTTTTTTCCTTTAAAAAGTAAGAGCCTCAAAATATGCAAAGTTTTTAATTTTGTTTTGTTTGAAGCAATTCAAAATTTTGTTGTTTTTCACTTGTATTCCAGACAGTGAATGGAATATATAAAAGAGCATATTTTGAGGCCCTTAATTTTTTAAGGAAGTAGTATCAAAAATAATGAAAATGACTATGGTACATTTTTGCTATTATTTCGATGAGAATGGGACTAACGCCAACAAATTTGGCTGTGTTGTATAACTTCATGTTTCCGCTTTCGTGTTATACATAACTCGATAATTGAATTACGAAAAATGTGTTTGTTTTTTAACATCAAAGAAAACGCCTTGAAATTCCATATTTTCCGACTTTGAGGTCCAATTGCCGCGGATTTTTAAAACTTATACAAATAAATTACATTGGAAAAGAAGCCGTGAGGTGTTGTAAATGCCACAAAGTGAAAATCATGTCAACCGGTTTATTGGTTTTGAAATTACAATCCCAAACGTGAAAAAAGTCAGGGAAAATCGGAAAAAGTGACACGCCCATTTTTTGCGAAAACGGAAACTAAGTTTTCAAAACGGTTTGCGGATTCGAAATCAGCGGTCCCTAATTACCCTAGAACTGATGTCAAACCCAGAAAAGCCATTTTGCTGTTGATCAGTGTTATTGTTGTTTTAAAAATATTTTTAAAATAAAATGAATATTCCAAAATTTCATTGTTTTATTTTCCTCCATAAAATTCAACTGGTTAGAAAACTAACCTAAAAATAAACTAGTTCTCAAATTACTAACTTTGGACTAATTGCAAATGGATGCAGACGGGAAAAATTGACTGTCGTTTAGGACATCTCCATGTTAAAAGGGTGAGTTCGCTACAAGGAAACGAATCGGTTCCAAAGTTAGTTATGAGTAGGCTTCCCAACCGTCCTCCTTTGAGGAGGACAGTCGTCCTTGAACAGAAAATGTCCTTCGTCCTCCTCAAAGGCCAAAAAGTCCTCTTCGAGCTCAAATTAAATTGATATAATAGGGGTACCGGTTAATTCGTGCGGGTTTTTTTTGGGGGGGGGGGAAATTGAAGCTTTATTGTGAAAAAATGGTTTTTTATTTTTTTTATTCAAGTGTGGCAACTCCATCAATTAATGAGGAACATTTTTCCATTTGTGTCCAATATTTCGATGCTACTTTGGGCATTCAAAATAAAATTATAGACTTCGTTGAAAATCCGGATGAGTCAGCTGCTGGAATGTTCAACATGATTAAGGCCGCATTGGAAAAATTAGACTTAAGCAAGTAAGTAATACGATTGCAAACTTTGGTAAATAACTCTCTTTTCGTTAATCTTAAGAATTCAAACCAAAACATATGTGTGATCTCGATATTGATATTGAAAATATTGTTTGATTACAGTCGCACAAATATGCGTTTTGTTTTATTTTTTAAAGTGGTTAAAAAATTTAAATTTACACTTGTATTTTCTAAAAACATGGTGAAATATTGAAGGAATGTGTCCCGAAACAAAGTAGTTCCCATATAAAGTCCTCCTCAAGCCAAATTTTGTCCTCCCTAAACCGTTTTAATAGTTGGGAAGCCTAGCCATGACTGACAAGCAATCAGTTGAAAAACTACATTTGGACCAGTCCGAATTCCTACAGGGCAGCTACAAAAATACTCCATACACTCGCACAGTAAGTCGGCAGCCATTCCCAACGGGAAGCAAAGGGAGCATGTGTATGTGTGTGTGTGTGTGTGTATTTCTGTATCGATGAGTGGCAGCCAAAGATGAATAAGAATGGGCTGCTTATTGCAAAACAAAAACAACAACAACAACACAAATAATAGGAATAGCAAAGCGCCCAGTTCTGGCTTAGTCGAATGCCGAAGACGTAACCTGAGCGCCGCGTACGAAAGCCCACCCACGCGCGCTGCCATGAAACAATTTGTGAATTGCTTACATACAGATTTGCGTTGTTGTAAAGTCGGTTGGCTGAGTGGTGCCGTAACTGTTGCTCGAGAATTGAGGAGCAGCGGCGAGTGCGTTGTCTGCTGCGGAGGCAATGCCAGCAAGTAGCATGTTGCAGCATTAATTCCAGCCAACTTAAGTAACTTCGCTGGAATTATTCACATGCCAATTCACATACATACATACTCGCGCATTCATATGCATGTATGTATGTATGTATGCATGTGCGTAGGTAGGTACGTGCGCGCCTTATTTTCATGCCTCGTTGCGCTGTTGCCGTTGCCGCCTCCTTGTCGTTGGCCGCTTCCTTCGTTGTCTTCCTTTATTGCAGCCACTTAGCAAAATTTTGAAGGTGATAATTGTTATTTTTAGCTTAGAGCTTCGATTGCTGGCAACGCTGGGAAAATTCTAGGCTCCGTGCGGAATGTTTGTGGGCCTTTGTGTGTGTGTGTGTGTGTGTGTGAGTGGTTTGGCGCATTGAATAGTTCGAATTCTTGCATTTTTGTTTGGTAATGACTTTTGAAGGATTTTGAACTGTTTTAAGGCATTGAAAGCCACATTTAATTCATAGAATTAATTATGCAGACAATTAAGTGTTTGGAACTCCACTCATTTAGAGCAGTAAAAGAATGGCAATCACTGATTTAGTATTTGATTGCAGATTGTTGTTCTTCTAGGTGGGTGACTAGACTATCGCCAGCAGTCCTAATTAATGGGGCTGCCATCAATTAGGACAATTCGGACAATTGGGCCAATTAGGACGTCTCTTCCCTGAGAGAGACACATTCGTATGTGAAAGTTTATTACTGGGTTGTATAGAGCGCCGTCTATCCAAGGTAGGAGGTGTTGTTAGAAAACCCAGAGGTTGGTGTCTTGATGAGTTTATTTGGGATGCTGCATGCGCTGTGACAAATTTTCGTTTGAACTTGACACTGTTGGTTGTGTTGTTGTTACGCTAGAACGGCTACTGGATATGAAAATATGCTGCGAGCTGTTCATCATAACTGATTAGAGTGAGAAGGATAGGAACTTCTTCAAAGGTAAAGTATAGTCCCGGAATTTAACGATTTTTATGTAATTTCAAAGGTAAAACTCCAACTAAGAAAACCCAAAAAAATCTGTGCAAAAAATTAATTAGTGTGTGTGCAAAAGCTGCTAAAAAAAAAAACACATGTTTTCTGTTTTTAATTCTATTGAGTAAAAAAAATCGTAGAAATTTATGGTTAGCAAAAAGTTGCTTAAACCTGCAATTTAGACTAAGAATTGATGTGGGCATTTTCACTTTTGAAGTTTTCTCCAAATTTGTAAAGCTGAGGCTTTCTACTTCACATTTAATTTAAAATATTTTTCAAAATTAAAAACCTGAAAATTTCCAAAGCTTAGAGGAAAATATCTTAAAAGTATGTAAAAGTATTTTCATGGATTTTTTTAAATTTTAACAAGCATTTTTCTTTGTTGAATAATGTGAACGCATCCTCCGATATCTTCCGATTTTACCAATTTTTCGACAAAATATATTTGATTAATTCCTGAAAGTATGCAATCAACATGAAAAATGAAAAAACTGCACAAATGCAAAACATACATCTATTATTATAATTTTCATTGCAAAACTAAAGGGTCCTCATACAATTTGTTTACTCTTTGCAATTATCAATATTGATGTAACTGATTAAATTAAATAAATTAAATAAATTTGAAATAGAAACAAAACCTGAAAAATCTAGCCAATATTTTTGATATAGTTTACCACCAAATGACGAAAATTTAAAATTTAAGTCTCATGCATTCCCAAATTCAATTCAGCAGTCCATGACTGACCAAGATACCAAATTTTATTAAGAACAGATCACTCCTTCTAATTTTGGGCCGCGGTTGTATGGAAGCGAATCACTGTGCAATGGTTCGAACTTACACTTGGGTCGCTTAAAAGTAGGTTTGTATAATAACACACAAACAAAAATTACGTAAATTAAAGATATATTTAACCCTAATTCCCAGAATTTGAAAAGTAACGTAAACCCAAAAGTGAGAAATTCAGGCTTATATGAGCTAAATTACTAAAAACATTTGTTTAAAAAGTACAAAAACTGTCTAAAATGTTAAATTTATAAATGCATTATAATTCTAACATTCCATTAGAGGATTACATTAAATAATGGAATCGAAAATCTTTTGGATTTATCACCATTTGAAATGTTTAGTGAGACTGTGAGGCTCACTTCTGGGAATTAGGGTTAATATTACATTCTGATCAATGACTCGAACTCTTTTCTTCTTAAATAAAATATTAGTTAAAGCTAAAAAATTGTTGGTTCTATAAATAAGGAAACCAAATAAAATTATTCGGTGCGTTCATTATGAAATATTTGAATCATAAATTGCTCCGAGTTGTATGGCTTCATAGCTCTGGAAAAAAATCCATTCTAATGAAGGTCATCAATGCCTTTTAACATGGTTTGTAGTTTTATACTTGCAACCTGACTTATATAAATTTCGAGCGAATAGTTGAGATATTTTTCATACAAACATTACTTGAACTCTTAAAAGTTTGCCTTCCCGGAAGAAATGTTTGTCTGCTAACGATTTCCTGAGAGTCCATATTCGAATCCATCACTCTCTGGTTTGCAGCTCAGAGCAATAATCACTGAATCACTGTAATTCCGTCCACTGTCAATGCACCAAAAGTGCAGCAACAAAAAAGTGCCTGCACGGCAACGCTGCATGCGACAGCACAAGCACAGGCAATTAGCAAAACCAGAAGCAACAACAAGAACAACAACAACGAGAGATCAGGTTGCAATTTTAAATAGCTCCAAAAGCAGATGCGAGCAGCAACAAAACGTCGGCGCGCACAAATGAATTCAGTCGTCGGAGTTTGCTCCCGCAAGGCGCAATATTCCGAGCAATGAAATGTTGCACTAAGTGGCAATGGCAGCAACACTGGCAGTGGCAGTGGCAGCGACAACCACAACGACAACGACAGCGGCAGTCATTGCTCATAATATCCGGCAAACAACAAATCAGACAACGCTGCAAGTGTGCAGATCAAAGCAATTTACAATTTTTTGGCCCCAATGCGTGTGTTTCATATATGTCTGTGTGTGTGTGTGTCTGTGTATGTGTGAACGAGTTGTATGCCTTTTAATTGAATTATAGTGGCGCAACGTTGCATGTGCAGTAATTTTAAAAATAAGTCGCACATGCAGGTTGATTGCTGGCTGCTGCGGCCGTTCATCTCCCCAGCTGCGTTGCATTGCATTGCGTGCTGCCGCAATGCAGTCGAGTTGAGCTGCGCTGAGCGCTGCGTGGACTCTGCAAAGAAATGCCGCAATTTCCCCGCAGGCGTATTGCTCGTGTGTGTGTGCATCTGTCTGTGTCTGTGTGTGTGCGCGCCTTTGATGACATCGTTTGGCATTTATGATGCGATATGCATGTGACGCGTGTTGACATGAACGTTTCAAAAGAAATAATTGCATTTTAAGTGTGGCATTTAGCTCGCAAGTAGCGCGCACTCGACGCAAGCAGCGCTCGGCCATGCGCCACGCACTGTGCGACACATTTTCCGCATCATGAAAGCGAACGCAAATTGTCTGTGAAATTCGATTATCTTTGCTCGAAGTGAAGCGCCTTTTGTCACCTTTGACTGCGTTGCGGCAACGACGAAAGCTGGTTTGGATTTAGTTGCGGAAATGTGCGCGTCAACGCAGCGGAAATGAACAGCAATATTCGACTGTCAGAATGGAGAAATTAAAATGAAAAAGTAATAAGTGAAAATGAACCAATTATTGAGGTGGTTTTGCAAAAAGAATTTGTAAGAATATTTGAAGGCAGCTGTCATGGCACAGTAAAGGTTTCTGTTTCTTTTTTTTTGCGATGGTTGCAATGCCTGCGTGATGGACAGTTGCAGCAACATAATTAAAGAACGGATGACCAATTTTCTTATCAACTGGCAAGCAGGCCCGACAACTGGTCGTTATAAGGTCTTCAAGCGCCTCAGCTATGTGAGCCACTTTTCCAGTGGTTCGCACCAAGAGCTGATAGGATTTCCTCTACTTCATCCTTTCAACGGAGACATTGTCTCCTTGTTCAGCTCTAATCTCCAACTAAAGCATCGAACACATTTCTCGTTGGAACTTTACGATCCATTCGGGTATCAAGTCGGTGCAGGTGCAACTACTGATTTATGATTAGACATGTCGGAATGCTCGAATTATGTGAGATTTGATGGGTGAATGCGTGATAAAAAATTTTAGGAGCTACAGTGACTGTAGATGGCATCGCATCCAGTCAAATATTTTCAGAAGTACAATAAGAATCAACAAATTGTCCAACAGATCCTCAGAACTATCTTCTCGAAAATCGTAATTTTAAGTGAAAGCTTAAGACAAAAAAATTGGAAAAGGTTCTCATTGAGTTAGGTTAGGTTCGGTTAGGTAAACTGGTGGGCCACGCATAGACCCTATTAGCGATATCAGTTGCAGGTAAAGGTGATCGGTGAGAATGCACATGTTCCTAGCAAAGTTCAGCAGCGACTTGATGTCATGCTTGAGGACCTCCTCTAACCCAGAAAAGAACGGAGTCGCATTGAGTTAAACATTTCCAAAACTGCTACGAGAATTGACGAATTGCCTCGCGGCTCCACATAAGTTACGTGAGATATGATGAGTGAACAAAATTGTGTTAAAAATTTATGTATTTATTTGAAACGAACACACTTTATTTAAATAACTGAATTGAGATTTTTTAAAAACATTTGAAAATTAGATTCGAAATAACTGCGACCACAGTCTCCTTCGTGCGCTTTCGTCGACGACCGGCTCAGACTGACGCCTTGCCCCTTCCTGGGTTGCCATGTACCAACAATTAGGGTTGCTCTTATGCGGCCAAGGTTACAATTGTGGTAGTGAAGTGGCGATTAGTGGCTTTGCATTGAGCCAATAATTTTCAAAAGTGCTATTAGAAAAGTTTTGCCGAGAGGAATCAAATGTAGAATCTTAGAGGCAGAAAAGGCTGCCTTCAGTCGAATTTGATCTGAGACACACTTATGTCGAATTGGCCCCTCAGATATTCTTACATAACTGGCCATAAAAACCCCATTCCCGGTTACGGCCTGCCGCAAAAGATCTCTCCAGGCGCTTCTGCTTTGCGGCCGCCTTCTCCAGTTGGTCAGATGAGCGAACCAGGGACGGACGCAGGGGGGTGGTCCGGGCGGTCCGGACCCCCCCCGAAATCTCAGACTTTTTCAAAAGCCCTTACAGCACACGGTCTTTCAACCGTATAAACTAAATCGTCCACATCACAAGTTGGTTTGAACTTTCTTCTTGTCACCATTTTTCCAGAATACGGAAACAATCAAATTCAATTCAATTGTTACGGGGGGTAACAATTGTTACGGTAGTGCCAGAATAGGGCTGTTAAAATCATTTTTGCGAGAAAAAAAAATAAACTAAATTTTTTCAAACGAATACTGTGTAAATCGAAGAAAACATTTTTATGAATTTCAGAAGTCTCAGAAATTTCAAGATCATGTCCATGATGTTTAATGGTTCTGTAGAAGAAAACTTGAAAATACCGAGATGTACGATCTCCTTGTAAATGTATGGACACCGGATGCTGATTTTGTGTTTCCAGCAACGGAAATTAACAAAAAAAATTTGAAATTCCAACTTTCGTGGTTACAAAAGTATCCTTGGCTCACTTACTCAGCCTCTGAAGACGGCGCTTATTGTCGAGTTTGCATTTTATTTGCGCAAAAAGAAGTTGGAAAAGGAAAACATGAACGTTTGAGTTCATTTGTGCAAACTTGTGTTAAAGATTGGAAGAGAGCTTTAGAGAGATTTAAAGAACACCAAACGAAAAAATATCACTTGGACGCCCTTGAAGATGCACAGAATTTTAAGCTCATTTATGAAAACAAGAAAAATGATGTCATTGTCGAGATCGATCAGAGCCGAAAACGGCTGCAATTGGAAAACAGACGGAAACTTGCTCCCATCATTCGTGCGGTTTTGTTCTGCTGCAGACAAGGACTGGCGCTACGAGGACGTCGAGATGATGGCCCATTGGCGCTGGAAATTCCAGAAGAGAACGACGGGAATTTCAGGGCACTTCTGCGTTTTTCTGTGGATAGTGGAGATGTAGCACTGCAAGAACATTTAAAAGTGGCTGGTTGTAATGCAACATACTTGAGCCATAGAATTCAGAACGAGATCATTGATGCTGGAGCGGAAATCATCACAAGAGAGTTGGTGAGACGCATCAATGAGACGAAATGTTTCACTGTAACCGCAGATGAAACGTCTGATGTAAGTGGAATTGAACAATTCACGATTGGAGCTAGGTTCATTCAAGAAATCAAAGGGAGACACACGATCAGAGAAGATTTCTTGTGCTTCGTTCCTGTAGAGGATGTGACTGGCGCCGGCCTTGCAAATACGCTGCTTACAACTTTGCAGAAACTTGGAGTGGACACTCATTTCATAAAAGGGCAAGGTAAGCTGGATAAAACTCAAATTAACAAGGATAAAACGCAAATGAACTAATTCAAAATTGAATTACTATAAAATATCATTATATAATTTTAAACATTAATGTATTAAATAAAAAAGATTTTTCTCTAATATTTAATGTAGTATAACTCACATTCACTCAATAAAACTTAAATTAGCTAATTGAAAAATTAAATCAAATTAAAACTCATATGAACTAATTAAAACTTGGATCACTATAAGGATTTTAACGTTTTACTTTGAAGGTTATGATGGAGCTCGAGCAATGAGTGGAGAGTTGAAAGGCTGTGCAGCTATTGTAAAGAAGACATGTCCAGATGCTCTTTATCTTCATTGTGCCAATCACAACCTAAATCTGGCAATTACCCATGCGTGCGACATTACGCCGATTCGGAACTGCATTGGAACAGTCAAGCAAGTCGTCAACTTCTTTCGTCTATCGAGCAAAGCTGGAAATTTGTTGAAAAAACATATCCTGGCAGAAAATCCTAGTGCCAAGCAGACACTTCTTCTAAAATTTTGTGAAACGCGTTGGGTCGAACATCTTGCTTCTCTGGGATTGTTTCATGAAGCACTGGAATTCATCTGCTTGACGCTCGAAGAATTAAATGAGCTGAGATCAAAAACAGATGGAGTACAGCCAAACAGCTTGCTTGCTTCCATCCAAACAGCGCAATTCATAGTTGCATTGGTTGTAATGGTACCGGTATTCAGCTTGACGAAGAACCTGAGCCAGAATTTGCAAAAAGAAGATTGCGATTTAAGTGAATGCGTCCAATATGCGAACAATGTTCACGAAGAAATAAAGGAGATGCGTGCCAGGGCCGACGAAAAATTTGCGGAAATGTTCCAGTCAGCGACTCAAATTGCTGTGAAGGTTGGTATCGAGCTAACTGTTCCTCGGCGAGTAGGACGTCAAAACAATCGTGACAACTATTTTGGAAATGCTGAAGAATATTATCGACGATCAATATTTATTCCATTTTTGGATAAATATCTGGAAGAACTGGACACGAGATTTCTCGAACATCGAGCACTGTTGTCAATGATACAGAATATCATTCCAGCCAAATGCGCAGAACTTGATGAAGAAGAAATGAAAAAAACCGCCCATGTTTTTGAAGAAAAATGGCCGAACGACATCACCGGGTCTACGGAGGACTTGCAATTAGACATCAAGCTGTGGAAAAGGTAATCATCAGTTTTTCGCAGTTACAAAAAAGGGTCTATTTGATTTATTAATGGGTTTTTTATTCCATTTGTACGATATATCGTACAAAGCTTAACAATCCTTGTGGTCATTTGTACGATATATCGTACAATTTTTTTAAAGACTCGGGAAAAATATTTAGACGCAAAAAATGTTAAATTTCATAAGTTTTATAAATCAACTTAGATTCAAACTCTGAAATTGTTTCGCTTTTTGGTACCAAAAAGTATTACATATTTAAAAATTCCTACGCAGAAGTACCGTCATTAGCTGGTTTTTCAAGTTCTTGCAAAAAGATACTTACAAAACGCACTCATACTGTGTAGTCACGGCTATTATTATTTATATTTTTAAACAGACAACACAGCCTACTTAATGAAAATTAAAAAGCTGTTCCATAAAAAGTGCGTTCGCTGTCAAATAAAAAATCTTCGAAAAAATTGTACGATATATCGTACAAATTTCCGGAAAGGGTTAAGCGATGTAGAAATATTTCCTTAGTTAAATTTTCGAAAGATCTCTATTTATTTCCACTCCCAAACCTTTTAACTGAACATACCAACCTCAAATAACCCTGCAAGTAGTTAGTACACAATTTTCAATTTCCAGATTTTCGAATTTATGTTTGGAAAGTGGACTCTTTGTTACTCTTGTTACAAGTTCTTACTTGCGACATTTGCAATTTACGAATCACTCATAACGACATCCCAGCGGAATTCAACTTTAGTTAACTGTCAGTCTGTCGGTCAGTAGTTGTGGTTGGTGCAATTCATTTGCTCAGCTTTGACGAAAACTGCGATAACGCATACAGCAATACAAAAAAAAAATAATTGCGTATTCCCATGCGGCTAACTATTTCGAATGGGCGCTGAAAAATTGCCGCACCGCATCGACAAATGGACTGCGAGCGCTTCGGGTTGATGCGCTGCCGAAACGGCAACATTTGCATTATTCGCCGCTACCGTAAACGTAATCAGTGCCGTTGATGTTGTTGTCGCCAATGTCAGCTGCAGTGTTCTTGCCATCATTGCCATCATTGTCGGCCTCATCATGGCTGCCGAGTGGCGCTCATAATTGAATGCGGAATGTGGCAAATGACGGCTCACTCGGCGCTGAAGGAGTGCGCAGTGCCTAAGGAGGAGGAGGCGGAGGACTGGCGGCATGTGGGAGAGGGGGCGGGGCGGTGATTGTTCCGCATAATGGTTGCAATTGCTGCCGGCGAAAATGTAGCGCAACATTCCGGCATTCACGTGATCAGAGGGTGAATTGAATGTTTGTTGTTGCTGTTGTTCGTTGTTGGTGGTTGTTGTGTTGTTGCTGCTGCTGTCGTTTTCATCTGTTTCATTTACAAAATTAAATGCGAATTGCGCCTGTGACGTGCTGTTTTTGTAATTGTCTCCGTTTGCCGCTGTCTGTATTGTGAGGGCGTTGGGCGGCGAGTGAAGGCACACTCACACACACACACACTCAAACTCAAATTCGTATACATTTGCACATATGTTGTTGCTGAATGCGAGACGTAATTGCAATTGTGACCTTACCTGCCGCGCCGCACAACGCTCACGCCCTCTGCGCCGCTTGCGTTCCCTTCTGTTGCCTCACACACACACACACGCACACACATACTTCCTGACGCCATTAAACTTCGTTTTGTGGCTTTAGAAGCAATTATCTTTTGTATTTCAGATTTGTTTGCCTGAAATGCGAGCGACTCGTTGCGAACGACTCGTTGCCGTCGTCTGTGCGCCGGCCACGACAGCAGTTGCTACATTGCCGTTGCTACATCGCTTTTATTGTTGGGGTTGCTGCTCGTGTCATTGAAATTGTCATTCTTATTGCCATTGTGTGTTGTTGGTGTTGATGCTGTTATTGTTTTTGTTTTTGTTTTTGCAGTTGGTTTGTCCTAGTAAATGCAATAGTTGCCACATTTTCACAATTTGCAATTTTATTTCAATTTATTAATTGACAATTGTATGTCAAAGCAAGTCAGATTGTGCGCTGAATGGACTTGTTTACGTTGGTTCAGCGTCGATTCTGGTGAAATTTACATTTATTGCTCAGTGATTTGTGTTTCCAAGAGTAAAGTTGATTTTGTAGAATTTGTTTTAATTATTGGGTATTGAGTTTTTATTGCCATTTAACTAAATTCATATACTCGGAATTGTATTCGAATCACAGTTTGAATGATTTTCGTTGGCAAAACAGTAGCAAACAACCAATGTTTGGCTTTTTCTATGTATTGAAAAAAAAATATCCTTTGTTGTCTATGAGGATTTTAGGTCAGTCGCGAGAAAATTTACGCAAAAGTTCTCTCCAGGCTCCTCTGCTTTGAGCGCGTTACGTTGTCTGCCGTCGTTGGCTAAGACCGTTTATGTTTTTCGCGACTTACTATAAGCCTCGAAATGAAAACAAAGTTGTTTAACTGAAATTTTTTTAAATTTTATTAAAACCAAAATAGGAAATCTTTAGCCTCTTTGCAGGTGAGTTTCCTTTACGATCTAAACACGAACTGCTCTCAAAAATTAGGTCCGAAACACATTGAACCTCTAAGTCAATCTTACAAAAATATCTAACGTATCGATATATTTGTCCACATATTGATGGGACAATTTCAGGTACAAAGTGATAAGGATGTGTATCATACCTGTATTGATTTCTGCCAGAAACTGGCACCACTTCGTCGCCTGAGAAAACCATTGTCGTATGTGCTATTAAATTCAATGGAACATACGACATTCGTTTTCTCAGACGACGACTTGGCAATAGCAACCAGATGTTGTTCCAGGCAGAACGACATCAACGCCATCAATGACGTGGTACAAATAATTTCAATTTTTTTAGAAACAGTGGGACAAGCTCCATGAATTTTAATTTTTTAATATTTTGACTGTCTTCAATTCATTTCAAACTAATGAAGGGACATAATTTCGAATTTGTTTAGAAACAGTGTGACAAGTTAAATTAACTTTCACTTTTTACATATTATTTTGATTTTTTCTTTAACTAAGTTTACGTCAAACTGAAAAAAGAAAGAGAAACTAGAAAATAATCGAATTTCCACTTTTTATTATTTTGATTTCTTCTTTAAAAATTCACGTCAAACTCCAGTTTCCCGGTTTTCTTTATAACAAATTTGTTGTAAGACTAGTAGAGCCCCGTGGCTTTGCACACAAGTTTAAAGTCAATGGACCCAACAAATCTTTTTGATTTTCGAATTTTTCTTATTTTGATTTCTTTTTGATAAATTTACGTCAAACTCTAGTTTCCAGTTTTTCTTTATAACAATAAATTTTTTGTAAGACTACCAGAGATTCGCACGGAAGTTTAAAGTAAATGGACCCAATAAATCAAGTTCTTCTTCTTGATTTTCGAAAAAATGAAAAACATGAATTGCGTGAATGAAACATGATTTATTTTACATTTGAATTACTATCACCAAGTTGTATGTCAAAAGGCGTAAAAAGTCATGTTTCTTCATACAAACTTTTAACCCTTGGTTCACCCCTCTAAGTTTTGATTTTCAAAAAAATGAAACACGTGCCGAATTATTTCACATTTGAGGCCTCCCGTATATACACCTCAACCCTTGGTTCACCCCCTTAAATTTTGGTTTTCAAAAAATAATAAATACGTGTCGAATTAAATCTTTTTTTATTTAAAGTATTTTCACCAAATTTGAAATCAATCGGGTTTCTTCATACAACACCTTAGCTCCCTTTAAACCCCGAATTTAAAAAAAAATCCCGTCTTAGCGGTAGTTTATTTTCTTAAATGTATTATTACAAAAATTACTTATCTAAGTTCGTCTCTGGATTGTGCTTGAAAATAAATCCACTTAAATTATTCAGCGCAAACGCAGTCAAAAACCAGCAATCACTTTATTTACAAATTTACACTTGTTTGTCTTTACACTTGCTACTACTTATTGGACTATTGCATGTTTCCCCTTTGCTGGCTCAAATCAGACTTGACTTTCTGTGCTGCAGCCGGCTGCCTTTCATACTTGTCTGCTTATCGAGCCGATTGTTCTCGCACATTCCAGTTGGACTATCTCTCGATCGTTTTGCACATCCCATTACCATCGTGAGCCATCCTTGCCATATCGAAATTATAGCAAGTCTGCCGTACTCTAAAGTAATAATAATAATAATAATTGACTGGCACGGCAGCCCGCTTACGCGAGACTAAGGCCTAGCTTTCCGCAACTACCCGTGTTGTGCGTGTGAATTTGTACGCGGATTGAAGGGACCTACAGTTTTATGCCGGTTCCGAACGGCAGGTTGGGAGCTTTTTCATAAGCAATTTTTATTCTCAGAGGTTTGCCATTTCCAGCTGAGAGGACAGCCACCGAAAGAGAAAACGAGTTTTTATTTATTTATTTTTTTTAGGTGTTATTACAGGCAGTATTTGAACCTGAGGTTGCTGCCTGCGACTCGCGGTCCAACGCACTAACCAACTGAGCCACGGCGGCTGCCGTACTCTAAAGTGCGTGCCTAAAAGTATGCCGGCACAGCGACAGAGTGCCTCATCGTTACAGTATCAACAACTGAAATATCATATTTGTAGTTTTAGCGGTTTGTACTGGGCGATGATAAATCAATCAGTCAGCCTGTGAGGACAAACAATTACTTTTATTTATATAGGTAGTAAAATTACTTCCATAGTTCTAGAGAACCTTTCTCACTGAAAAGGGACCAGACGAGAACCATGATTGGTGTTCTGTAGGATCACAGTGAAATTGGCATCAACCCAAGAGGGTTGGATTTGCTTTCTAAGGCCTTTGTCGAAGCTGTTTGGACGAGAAAGAGGAGCAAACTTCAATGTGTATGCACTTGTTCTGTATTAAATAGAAAAAGGACAACTTACCTGTACACCTTTTTCTTCAACAATCTAAAGGATTTACCCCACTAGGACTATTCTCAGTCTACTGGCTTTGTTTGAAGCAGAGTTCTTTTCCTTTTAGCAGGGGATGAGTCCAACAAGTTGCAGTATTGCATTAGGCCCACGACTACCTACCGATTCACCTATTTATCTCGCACCTTACCAAAGCTTTTTCTCTAAGCCGATACGCAACCAAGCAACTCACCAGAGCAACATTTAAATATTTATTCTGCAATGCCTGTTTGAATTATGATTCCATCTAACTGCGATTTTGAATCACTGAATAAATTATTAATTTTCTTTGAACTAATATAAGCAAACTATAACAAAACTATTACTTTGAACTATGAAGCAAAAAAAGCAAAGTTTGTTCAACAAATTGAAACCAGATGAGAGCCATGATTGGGTGATGTTTTTCGAATGAAAGAAGTTCTCCGGAACTACGCAGGTTAAGAGTTACCCAGAGTTGCCACGCAATTAAAAGCTGAAGATCAGTGGCGCATTAAGTGAGGGTTTGGGGGTTGAACCCCCCCGAAATATTAGGATTGACTTTAACCCATTGCTGCCGGGTACCAGTTCCGCCCATACGATTTTGATAAAATTTCATACACGACCTAGAAGTGACCCAAAATGATCAGAAAGGAAATTTCAGCTTTATATCTCGGCACGTTGCTGAGATATTCATTAGGTATTTTGTACCAATTACGCAGCATTGGTAGCTTTTTTCCATACTTTGTGAAGTGATCAGCTAAACACGTGAACAAAAGTTGTATTTTTTACAGGTGAGTTAGGAGGCAGATTTTTGTTAAGTTCTAAGGCCACTACGTTTCGCCACATTTTCCACCTCCGCAAAATTCACGATTTTTGGAGTCTGGTAACTCTAGCTAGATGGCGAAATTTTAGGGTGACCTTCACTAGGTTAATCCCTATCAATGGTTTTGAGAGATCTCAAACATTGACTTTTTTGTGATTTAAAAAAAAAACAATTTTCATGGGTACAATTTTACCCATTAGGCAGCAATGGGTTAAAACTACATATGTACAAATTAAAAGGCCTTTTATAAATTTTAAAGAATTACTTTTTGAAACCCCCACGAAATATTTTTCTGAATCCGCCCCTGCTGAAGATTAAAAACTGTCCCAGCAATTTGTATGGCTACCAATAAACATCATAACTGACTGTTGCATTTGCATTGTATTCCATTTTGCTTCGATTTATTGTAGTCAGATTTATTAAGTTCGAACGCATTAAAGGCCCAAACTTGCCATCAAATATCAAATAATCCTGATAACGTACATGCATTGTTGTACGTTTATAAAGTTCCATCATGCAGCAATAAATTACTGCGCAACATAAAATTGGACAGTGGTGCTTAAGTGAACTCAGTTAGTCGAATGTATGCAAATCCATAAAAACATCAAAATTGCTGACAAATTAGTAGATAACTTTTTTGGGGCGCATTCTGAACCTGGTCTGTTTGCCTTTGGCTAATGGCGAAAATCCCAAACGAAACTGATAAACAAAAATCATAAATCAAACTTAAGTGGACAATTATTCCGATGGCAAAAGCGCAAGTCACAACTAAGCGTTGCGGGAAAACCGAAAACAATTACGGAAGCAAAGGCGGCAATGGCTGTGGGCAGCAAGAAAAATTATCGAAATATTAATCAATAAATGACATTTATCTGCTGCCACCCTAAGAAGTGAACACACACAACCAAACAAACAGACTGACAGACAAATCGCACGACAGCCGAGTGAACAATTCAATGGGCCACTACACGCCCAAATGGAAAAGTGGAAATGCGCTTAAGTGGCTTTCCCACCCAAATTGTATTGAACGAACAAACAGTCGGCAGTCGATTTGTGTGTGTGTGTGTGTGTGTGTGTGTTTGTGCGTTGTCGCATGGCATGAAATGAAATGGAGAGATTAACAAACAATTGAGACGACGACGATAAGACACAACTGTATCCGTGCTATGGGCGCCATATCGATGCCGCTATTATAGTCCGTCGACGCATCCGACGAGTGCGGTGACTAAACGCGACTACGACGGCGACTGCGAGTGTTTAGCGAGAACGAATCATTCGTAGGGATTTGAGCGGCGCGCCGATTATTGCGCTCCGCATATCCTTGCGCTCAAATCAACAACAACAACAACAACAACAACGCCAATTGCTCGACGTAAACGGTCGACGGGAGGCGGTGACGACGGCTGTGTGCGCGCTCGGCTGTGCGGTTGGTGGTGGCGGTGTGGTGGGGGCTGGTGGCGGGGGCTGGCATTTAGCCGTCGAGTGCCCCTTCAAATTAACCCGTCATCCGCTTGAGTTACTTTGCGTTGCCATTACAAGCAATTGAACTTTGTTGCTTTGCCTCTTGTTGTCGTTAATGTTGGCGTTCGAGCATTGTTGTTGTTGTTGTTGTTGTTGCTGTTACACAGTTGCTATTGCCATCGTTATACTTGTAGTTGTTGTTGTTGTTGGCGTTTTGTCTTGCTCCTTGGCTGCTTGTGCTGGCATATTGTGCGCCGTAAATGAGTTCATTATGCGCTTTTGTTCGAAACGAACTGTCGGATGCTGTGCTCGCGGGCAGAAGCACTGGCAGTGACATGGAAACGGGGAGGGTTGGGTTATTAGGCAAATGACGGCAGCAGGGCGACAATGTGATTGATAACTTTGTTGCTTGTTGCTGAAAATGATTTGTTGACCGCTGCTTTTATTTTAATTAAAACGAATTAAATTAGTTATTCAATTGAATGTCATTAAATTCTTCTTCGCTTTGTTCTTCACAAAAAAATATAAGAAAATAAATCAATTTAATTTTGCATTGGCGCTTGCGAGGGTTTCAATTACGATAATTAAACGTTTAAAGCGCAACACCGCAATTAATGCGAAAAGCAATCAGCATAATTGTCATTGCCAATGCACGTCAATTCAATGGAAGCCAAATAATAAATATTCGTGGTCGAAGGCGTTCACACACCTGCGACCCCACCGGCGTCAACAACAGCGCCAGCAGGTCCTGCAGCACCGACGGCAGCCTTTAAAAATCAACAACGACCGAAAATAACGACGCAATTGAGTAATTCCTCCAAATTGGCACTTTAATCAATTTCAGATTATGTCGTTATCGCATCGTCGCCCCCTGCCGTCGCCACGGCTCTACGCATCCCAGCGGCTGCTGCTTTTGTTTTTGCTGTTTCGTGTTGTTGTTGTTGTTGGTAATCCGGCCATGCGAATACGCTCGTCGTTGGGTGTGCATGTGTGCTTAAATCATTTCGAGAGCGCATAAATAAAATGGATACATCGGCACAAGGAGCAGCTATGAATGAACTCAACGCTACGTCAGTTGTTCTGCAGCCAATTCCACACACCACAATACAATTCAATTCAATTCGATTGACTACACTTCACTGGAACCCGGGAACGGCTGATTTGTTTGCCATTGAACTGGACTCAACTCGATTTGGAGTCGTTTTCGGTGCGCACAACACGCACAAACCAACAACATTTGACCTGGCAACATGTTGCTAAACATGCTGCTGCACTCACACTGAAACACTCTCTGCAGCATTTTCACTCAGCTATCACTCGGCTATTAGGCTTAACTCCGCTTCACCCCACCCCCACACCACACCCGTTCCATTGCTCTGCGCGGCCCATCGTCGGCCATTATCGTTCTCCATAATTTTATTTACATTGTTTCCATTTTCGCAACGTCATTCTGCACTGCTTATCGCTACTTTGTTTTGTTGCTTTGTCCTTCGTTCGCTCTTCCTCGTGCCCACCCCGACTCCTCCTCTCGCCTGCTCGACCACGTTGCGCCGCTTGTGCGCTTTCGACAGCACTCCGCCGCCGTCGCTGCGCGCCATCCTTTGCCGCTTATGCGCTTCAATGCTGGGCACTTGTCTCGCTTCGCCGAGCAACGAGGCCAGGACACTTGTACGAGTACCGACGAGTATCGCAATTTGTTTGCTGTCGCAATGGCAGCGTGCGCGCGTGTGTGTGTTGGTGTTCGTGTGTGTGAATGCGAGTTGCGCTCCAGCCGCATGCGTTCGCTTACATACTCTCCGTGCGTGTGTTTGTGTGTGTGGGTGTGTGACTGCTTGTTCGCTTCGGTGTGTGTGCGCGAGCGCATACTTTTGAGTGTATTAATGTTGCAGACAGTAATTATTAAGCGATGCCAGTGATAATTGATTCAATAAAATTTACACAGCAACAAAGAAGCCATTATGGCAATGTTAAATGCTGTCTGCGCAGGGTTGCCATGTGCATATGTGAATCAATGAAATATTTTTAATGCGATAAATGGTTGTAGCTGATGAATATTGTTTGGTAATTTTAAATGAATTATTTTACTGAAACCGATGTTAAATGTAATAATTTAAATAAATCGTATAACATAACACATCATAAAAAAATTTTAAATGCACTTTAAATAAATTGCAAATAAATTTAAGTAACTATAAACATTACATTTAATTATACTGCAGTCGTGTCTGGGTACAGTGAACACCCTATATAGTGAACACCTCGATATAGTGAACACCCAAATTTTGACATGGAGCCTCTAAATCCTGAAAACAATTTTGAAAGAAATTTCAAGCAAAAAGCAAAAGTGTATTTTGAGCAAATAAAACGAGTTCTTGAACAAAAATGTTAACCTTGATATATGTAGTGAATAACCTCAATACAGTGAACAGGCCTTGCAATAATTAGTTCACTAATAATTGAAAATAATTGAATTATTGTCAAATATGCAAATTTCGCAGTAATCTGCCTATAAGGTTGATGTTCTTCATGACCCAATAAAAGTAGCAGAAGTTCATATTTCGAATTTACCGACTTTGCTTCATCAAGAAGAACTGATTGAAGCGATCCACAATAGGCGTTTTTTGGTTACCGAGTAGGTGTGCGGTTTACTTAGACTGCAACCTAACGTAATCTAATCCAACCCGACTTATCAACAGTCTTATTAAAAATTGCACATGAGTGGTTAAAGGACTCACGTTTTTATGACCATTGTTAGAGTGAGTTGGCAGCTTTTCACAGGATTTTTTTTTTTGGTTTGTTGAGTTGACGACCTTTTGACTTGATCCATTGAATCACGGCGGCCGACCAGACTGAAAGAAAAGTAGTTAAATGTTTGAAAAATAAATATAAAGTGTAGTACAAATATCCATTACTTTTGCATGAAACTGAAGGATTTCTTTAGCTCATCAGAATAATTCAGTTTATGTCAAATATGCATAGTTTTCTTCAATAATTTGGTGCGATTTTGAAGGTAACTACATTATGTCCAAATGACAAACAACTGGGACAGTAGATTTTTGCAAGATTTTTTGAGGCAAATTTGTCACCAGCAAAATCATGCACCATAGACAGGGACAGATGGTTATCACTTGGTGCCAGTTCCGGATTATAAGATGAATGTATAAAATCCTCTCAACCCAGCTCTCGTAGCTCATGGTGAGTCATTATCGATGTGTGTGGCCTGGCGTCCACTTCTATTAGCCAAAGGTGGCCGTTTCTGGGCGATTGTTGTCTTCAGACGGTCCAATTTTTAACAGTGCAGGTCAGGATTAAGAGTTTCAGCGGAGCACCTTTACCTTCGCTCAGGTAAAAATTTCACCAAATTCAAAGCAAAACGTTTTTGACCGTCAATTCTTGCTTGGTCACTGTTTGCGTCGGACCACCGCTATCAACTGTGCCGGCATTTTTATTTGAGTTTGTCGTGAGTGAGCCACTTTTTATCACTAGTCATCATTCGGCTTAAATTTTTATTCGTCGATTTTGTGGCAGTTCGTAGATGAAAACTCTTGGTTTCTTTCCGCTAACTCGTGTGACACAAATACACCGATCTTCTTTTTATATTCAGCCTTATTCAAATAATTCCAAATGTTTTTTTAGCTCCTGGGCAATCGAAACAGTGCTTACATGATGGTCAGACTCGACAATTTTCATGACTTTATTGACATTTACTACAATTGGATTTCTAGAGTGCACCACGTTCTCTGACGCTCTGAATCGACGAAACCAAAATTGCGCGTAATTAGTTGTTACAGTTTCAGGACGATAAACACTATCCTACTGTGTCCAGAAAAAACCCAAAATTGTATTATAAAATTAAAAAAATATTTATTTATTCTTCTAACTTTATTTAATCGCCTTCAAAGTACTCCCCCATCGATGCAATGCACTTATGCCAGCATTTGTTTTCCTCAAAGTCCTCGTAGCATCCCAAATGGCCATTTTCCGGAATGGCCTTCAACATCTTCTTCGATTTGGCTTTTATTTCCTCAATCGACTCAAAACGATGTTCCCGGAGCGGTCCTTTGAGTTTAGCGAATAGTCAGAAGTCGCACGGAGCTAAATCAGGCGAATACGGGGGTTGTGGAACGAAATCGGTAGAATTTTTGGCAAAATGCTCACGAAGAACGTGGTGCAAAAACCAAGAGTTGTAAAATCGAAAAAATCACTTTCTGTGTCGTACAAAACCAAACGTAACTCAAACACTTATAACATTCATGATTTAAAATTTGACATGAATGTCTGTAACAGTGCTGCCAACCTAAGAAAAAATCTTTCGGAGAAAAAATTACCGGTATAGTTTAAATCAACAGATATTCCGGTTATTTTTTGGATACAGTAGTACACATTCCAACTGAAATAAAATAGCATATTTTCTCTTTGCTGGTGTCTTTCATCTTTGACGAACGCTCAAACAAAACCTGAGTCCAGAAATCACAAAACTGTCGGATACATTTATAAGTACGAAACCTTATGAATCCGAGATACAAATTACTAAAGCCATCTATTGGAAAAATAAAGGAATAAAGGACTACATCCTATAGATTTTTTCAAAGTTGTCTCAACTCAAATTAGTAAAAGATTTGTAGTTAATCAGACTAAATCTTTTGAGTCATGGCAAAGTGTAAGTGGGTATATACAAAATAAATCGATTTCATTTCAAATATATTTTACTTCAAATTGGTAGAATCTTTGCAGTTAATTGAGAGCGTACAGTCATGTTCATTGCAAATAAACAAAAGTTGTACTTAATTTACAAGTTGTAATACCATCGGTTTGGATTATGTTTTGCGGTTTCACAATTTTATTGTTGACATTAAGGCAGTGCACGATATTCGTTAATACTATAAACACAGCCATATAGGTCTGGGTTTAGGATACCGTATCAGTCCGCATTTATTAGTCCTATTCACAATGTTGTGCATTTGAGATTGCAAACCTGTGCTATAGCAAACATTTGCCATCAGCTGTGAGCGGTCTTTTTCTGTTTAGTTTGCAATACTTGTTGCAAAACACGAAATTTAGAATTATTGCAAATGCACTCACAAAGTTTTTGCTAAGAAGTGGCCTTTCCTCATATCTCTTTCGTCCTTGGAGATGATTTAGTGTTTTGTTTTACATTTACTTTGTTTACTATTCCGTTTGATTTGTTTTATTTCTTTATTTGCCATGCTTTCAATACTTCTTTTTGCCTTTTGCCTTTCTTTCCAACAGCTGTCAGTTTTGCAATTCGGTCTTGCATTTGCATAGTAAATATAAACTTCGGGTTCTAAATGTTGCATATTTACAATGGTATGGCAAATGCATCATATATGTGTATTTTGTTAGTGTAGAGTAAAAATATACTACACCCATTTGCCAATGCTTCGATGCAAGACCATTTGCATATGATTGTGAATAGGGCTATTATTTTTCTAGCATTCGGATTTAGTCCCTTTACTTGGTTTGAACTTGGAAAATTTTCGCTTATTGATTTACGCTTTTGACAAATTGAATTTTGAATAAGTATCTGTTTTCATCCATTTGGCCCTATTTTAGGTACATTATACAAATTTTCAATTAATAAGATTTACTTATTTTTTAGTAAAACCGTATGCCGGAATTAGATTCCATGTACATTGGTAATATTTACTATGGACTAAATATTTATATTTTTCATGATTTTATTCCATAAGGCAAGAACAATGTACAATCAAAATTCTCCATTTGTTCCAAAGATGAGATATGAAGTGATCCTGATTCTGTTCTATCTGTAAATCACGATTTTATTGTAATCCATCAACAAACCCCGTTTTATGAAGTTAAAGAATTGGAATAAAAATCATAAGTTACCAATTTGTTTATTTAAAATCATATTGGCACTGAACAATAAATGTTTAAAGTCTTAAGAAATCTTTGCTTAGGCTTTAAAACATTTTATTAAAAAAAAAATCACAAGTGTGCTATCAAGACCACTTTTCAGATAAATGAGATTAGATTGCAAAAATTGATGAAAGCACTTAAAATGAAGAACTTGGCATGAAATTGAGAAAATTTGAAAATTTTTGGAAAACAATTTTCTCAAAAAGTGCTCACATTTTCCTATTCTTCCATGTTAAACTTCGCCTGCCAGGATAGCACGGAATTAGGGACTAGCATGGAATTAGGCGCATTTACTTTATCTATGAAAAAATTTGGTATAAAAACTCGTAGAACAACAAGAATGATTTTCAGACGTGCAACGCAAATGTTGATTGATGTCCATTAATACTTTATTGGTGTTTTAACAGTTTTCCCCATTTCGAATGCCCAACACAGCTGACGAGCTGTAACAACACAAGCTCCGCGCGATAAATTAGTACTTAACATTCAGTTGTAATACGTAAAAATGCAGCCATAAAGTAAACAAATTAATAAAACTCAAATTTCGAAGTGTGCAGAGATGAAGTGCGACCGCTGCATTGCGCGCGCCGAGCACTTTAAATGCCAATCGCGCCATTCGCGCCGATCGGCGACACAACATGCACCAACTATGCGAAGCACATGAAATGACAGCGGAATTGAACTAAGCCACTGCACGCCAATTTAATGGCATTTTTACAACTCGGAGAATTCGTGCTTGCGGCGGCATTTTTCGGAGCGACGAGGCGGACTTGTGCGGCTGCTGATGCGCCGCCGCTGAATGCAGCTGAGCAAAGCGCAACGAATGTCATTAGAACATAAAAACGATATTAATTGCTGTCGAGTGGGGCGCGCACCATGGCCGGGTTGCCGGGGCGGAAGCGGCCATGGAAATGTCAGGCGGGCTGCTGCACATTAAACGACAGCCCCAATAGATCAAAAACACTGGCTGCGGCCGCGATCTGTCTCCGGCAGCGGCCAATAGCGCAATCGTTGCGGCGATAAATAATAAAAATTAAAAATAAATTAACACATTGTAAAATGAGCGGCCGGTGCGCCCCGCACTTGGGGTGACATGTCGAAGCACTGCGAACACGGAACTGGTGACATGTGAGTGTGGCAGGAGATCGCTGTGAGGAGTATTTCTGTGTGTGTGTGTGTGTGTTTGTGTGCGGCGCTGTAATAATAATTAAAATTACAATAAAATGCCAACTATTCAAAATGCCAGCAGCAAAACATCAAAGCCTCTTAAATGGCCAGCAGCGCCAACTAGCTGCGGCGGCTGTCGTTTGCAACAACAACAAGAACAACAACAGTTCAATGATAGCATCAACAATACGGTCGGCGAGGAGCTGTTCGCTTCGGCTGTTGACAGTTTCACGAGCATGCAGCGCCGACCTGCCGGCCAAGCGCCACGAGTGTCGTTTGCAATTAAACGCAGCAATATTTCAACTTAATTATTATCACTTTTATTACAATTATTTTTACTATCGCCATGCAAAGCGTCGCCTGCAGCCGCCGCATTCGGCTGATTTCTCCTGTTTGTTTGATTTGTTGTCGCGCTGCGATTTTAATGTGCAATTCCGCAAACTTTGTACGCTGGCTTGGTTCGTTGTGTGTCTGTCTGTCTGACTGTTTGTTTGTTTGTTTATTTATTTGTTTGTTGGCTGGCTGCGGCTACTGGGTGCACGGCAGCTTCTTCGTTGATTCGTTGTCATTAAAATTGCCCACGTACTCGCGTATTTGAGTTCGAATTTCACTTACTTGGCCATTTTTAATGGTCTGTGTTCGTTGGCCAGTCGGCTGCGGCGCGTCTGGCCGCTTTTATGGCTGCGTAATGCGAAATGCGATATGGTGGCGCATCCGCGGCGCGCCCGTCTTTCCGATTGCACTGTGCTGGCTCATTGTTGCACGCAAAATTACTAAAACTCGCTGCTAATGCGCTGGCAGTTTCACCAATTTTATGGCGCACTGATTGATTGTTGGACTTGTAGCAGACTCAATTAACGGTGCAAATAAAATTTAATCGGAAACTCAATTTTGCAAAATATTTTCTAATGATTTGACCGTGCGCAGCATTTTTCACACCGGAAAAAATCCATATGTGCGTGAAACTAGAGACCAAATATAGTAATACTGCGTACTCAGTTTTTCATTTCTACATCCTTTGTCCTTTTAAAAGGACTTCAAAATTTTGAAGGGGATAAAAAAATAGAAAAAATACTTAACCTCGTTAGAATATGGCGATATGTATATCAAATGAAAGAACAAAGGCTCAAGAATTTAAATAAAATTAATTTTTTATCTATTTGTAAAAAACGGATATGAAAAAGGTCCTTTGAAAATTTTAATCCTTTATATCCTTGAAAATGTATATAGAATTTTCTTGAAAAGTAAGTATGTTAAAACTCAAAATCTCCTTGATCACGTGCCAAAATTTCATTACTCTAACTTTATTGGTTCGAAAGTTATTAAAAAAATGCGGAAGCTGCAATTCTAATGAAGTAAAAATATTCTAATTTATTTGAGTATCAGTATTTTAAATAATAAAAAGATACAAAATCAATGAAGCTAGAATAATGAAATTTTGACACGAGATCAAAGAGATTTGGGGTTTTAACATACTTACTTTTCAAGAAAATTCTATATACATTTTCAAGGATATAAAGGATTAACATTTTCAAAGGACCTTTTTCATATCCTTTTTTTACAAATAGATATACATATCTATCATACGATATACATATCGCCGTATTCTAACGAGATTAAGTATTTTTTATATTTTTTTATTTTTTTTATTCCCTTCAAAATTTTGAAGTACTTTTAAAAGGACAAAGGATGTAGAAATAAAAAACTGAGTACGCAGTATTACTATGTTTGGTCTCTAGTTTCACGCCCATATGGATTTTTTCTGGTGTGAACATTTTTTTAATTTTTGTCGCACGGTGTTTTTGAGGCCTTAATTTGAGACTGAATGAAAATCTCAATTAATTAAATTTAAATAACTTTAATACCATAAAATTTTGGCTTGTTTGTGTTTAGTGTGATTTCCCAAAAGTTACTATTTTAACTTTTTTTAACTTAACTTTTATTTAACTTTAACTTTGTTTAACTTTTAATTTTAATTTAATTTTAACTGATTATACTACTATAACTTATATTAACTTTATTTAAATCCAGTTGGCAAAGGCATTGTTTCATTTGACAATACTCTTTGTCATGTTTACAGCTGACAAGTCCTGGCGATTGGTTGGCTTTGGTTAAAAGAATGGTGACTGTAAGCCGTACTTCCACTCAAAGTTAAAAAACACCTATTGCGAGTGCCTTCCACAAGTTCACAGCTTACAAATCCATTAGTCTCTTCTCGCAGCAAAACCGTTCGAGTTCTAATTGAAGCGAAGTCGATTTGAAGTTTCTATTCCTGTGGCATCACGAACCGTTGGTGTTGTTGTAAAGTTGTTGTTGTTGTTGTTATTCATAAACAATGTCTGTAGTCCATTCATCTGTGTTTGTAGTCGAAGCCAAGCTGCGCTCATGGCTTTGAAGCGCCCATTTCCAAGAGAATCAAGTCCTGCGAAACTAGGCAAAATTATATCGGAAGATAAGTATAACAGCCAGACACTTACTTGGGTTACTTGGGACACGTAAGAATTGCTGATACCATCAGACTACTTAGTTAGAATAGGCTCTCAGGCTGCATTTATAGGCTCTGAGCGAGTTCTCCGTCTCATCACCAATTTGCGACCATAAAGTCCACAGTTAACAAATGGGTAATTTTAATGCTTTTAATGTTTTCTAAAAATTTGGCGCTAAGGCGTCTACTTCACGTTTAATTTAAAATATTTTTCAAAATTAAAATTCTGAAAATTAGCAAAACTTCGAGGAAAATATTTAAAAAGTATGTGTTGTCTGTTCTTGGTTTTTTTTTCATTTCAAGAAACATTTTTTCTTTTTCGATTAATGTGAACACATCCTCCGATATCTTCCGATCTTAGAAAATAATTCAATTTGAAAAGTGGTTTAAACCTATTTTTCAACAAAATATAGATTAAGTACTCATTCCTAAAAGCATGCAATCAGCATGAAAAATGAAACAACTGCACAAATGTAAAACATACATCTATTATTATAATTTTTATTGCAAAACAAAAGGGTCCTCATTAAATTTCTGTTATTTTTTGCAATTATCAATGTTGACGTAACAGATTAAATGTAAAATCTGAAAAATCTAGCCAAAATCTGTGCTTTCCAAAAACGACGAAAATTGCAAATTTAAGTCATTGCCAAACTCCAAAAGTGTAAGATAAAATGGAGATTTCAAATCAGCAGACCATAATTAACTAGCATACCAAATTTTTTTAAGAACAGACTACTCCCAATTTGGTTCCACGGTTGTATGGAGTCGAATCACTGTGCATTGGTATAAAATAATGAATAATGAAATAAGTAATAAAATAATAAATACAATCACAATCGATGTTGTTTAAGGATAGAAATGAAGGATAGAAATCTTAAATGTTTTTGTTTTACAGTTTTAAAAATTGTATTTGTTTAATTAGCTTCATGTACTTACTTCTTTTGTAGCTCTCTAATATCTCTTTTGATGTATGACTAATGTTTAAATTTCTGAGAGCATAAACCGATATGCATTTATAACCATATCAGCAAAATACTGAACTATAACTTGGTTTCTCAATATAGTTGATGTAATTTTTCAAGCTCTTTTTGTTATTCAAGTTTCATTCGTCCAAATCGGCATTGACAAAATTACAACCGATATAGTAAATACTGGTTTACGTCTTAATAAATTTGGCAGATATAATCGTTTCAAACTGGTGTTCACTACCGTTTTAAAGAGCCTTCTTGATGCGAGCGCTAATTATCCAATAATGCTTTAATTGACATCGTAAAATGCGAAATTTCCACAAAATTGTCCATGCGACTTGGAACCCAAGAAGAATGTCAAAATTGTTCATTTAGCGGACATTTGCGCGCTGCGGCCACTTCCTCGCATCGTTTTCGCACAGCACTTTTTTAAATGCTTCTGAAATATGTTTCAAATCTGTCTCGTGTGACCGTTTGAGATTTTACGATCTCAGTTCAAAGAGTTCAGAATTGCGCAGCGGCCACCACTGACAGATGCTGCTAGTATGTGCAATCGTTGCGCGGCGAGTGGGAGGGGGAATAAAAACCAAAGCGCAAAGTCAAATAAAGTTGAACAACTTAATGTGTCGCTGTGTGTGTGTGTGAGTGTGTTTAAATGCGCTATAAAAGCAAATACTATTAGGCAAAACTGCCATGAATGAACACATAAAAAAGCACTACACTTTGGAACAAAAAATTAGTCATAACGCACGTAGAGAAGCCATACACACACACACGCACACATATGTAGTGATGTGTAGCAGATTTTTACGAATGATTTTAATGGATTTTTATGTTTGGCAGTCGTGTGTGCAGCCACGATTATGATGGCCACCCTAACAAATCGGGTTATTAATAGATTTTGTGATTTGAAATTTCCGCTTTTTTGGGATGTGGAAAAAAACGAAAGGCCTTTGAAGCCGACTGGTTTGGGTGCTTAAATGTGACAGAGTGTGAAGACATTTGACACTTTATTGCAGCACTGAAGCGGAATGTGGACGGCGGGCGGGGGGAGTGCAAGCAGGTTGATTTGCGCGCCGCCGCTCAAGTCAAGCACTGTTTGACGGAGAAAGTGACTGTTTGATTCATGTTATTCGAAGTGAGGTCTGGCCGCGTCCGGCGAAGCCACATTTCAACTCACATCACACAGCAATTAACACACGAAAATAGCAAAATGTCAAACTGAACAAATGCATCAATTTATTCGAACAGCTCATCACATGGTGCATCTTGGCACCCCACCTATAGCTCAGCAACAACAACAACAACAACAACAACAACAACAACAACAACACAACCGCCAACAACAACAATTATGCCTGCAATAAGAGCAAAATAGTGTCAAAGTGTGCGCTAAAAATACGAACGACTCGTCGCGGCGGGCAGCGCAATGCAATGGAAATTCAATTTTCCACCCAAATGCAGACGCCGCATCAATCCTGCGCGAATGTGTCTCGGGGAATGTAAGCGATTTGTTGTGTTAGACACACAGAAGACAAAAGTCACATTGCGTTGAGGACCCCACCTCAGTGACGTGCGGCTCCACTTGCCGTGGCTGGGAATTGTGATGGCTGCGCGCAACAAATGCAAAGCATCACACAATTTGTGCGACAGCCGCTGTGCAGTGGATCGACTTGCAACGGGGAGACAAACGCACAGTGCGGCAACGGAGACCTGCCGGCTAGCAGTCAGCCAGTCAGGCGCACAGCGCGGCCGTCGCGTACACGCAACAATGATAACAATGACAGCGCGCGCTAAAGTGGCTGCTGCTGGCTGCCGTTGGCTTTGCCGTCAGTTGCGTGTACACGACTAGTTGCCCAACTGAGCAATGTCGACAATTAAAATGTTGTCGTGAGGTCTGTGTGCCTCAGACGTTCACTTTCGTCTCTGCATTCGTTGGTGCATCTGCGCTTTTTTTTTACTTGTTGCAGCACTGTTGCTGTTGTTGTTGTTGCATGTATGAGTGTTGCATTTGTTTTTGCATAGCATTTGCTGTATGCATATTAAATGAGTTTTCTATTTTAAGATCGGTGATTAGCAACATTAGGCGAGCAGCAGCCGCCGTCACCGTTTACATCCGTTCGCCATGCGTGCAGTGAAGTCGAAGACGACTCAGGACTTGAACGTTCAGATAGTTCATAGTAAATTAGAAAAACGAATTTTCTATTTAATATTGAGTAGTGATCAACTTGGCTTTTCTAATTTGATTTGTAATCTATATGAACAAATTTTCGAATTTGATGCTTTCGATTCCTGAAGACGGAGCAGGAAACTCTGAATATTGAATAAATATCGTACACCCACGGATTCGGATTTATGTGTTAACCCTTTATGCGGCAACAGCGAATTTTTTCAACAAATGTCTTTTTTTAGATATAAACCTAAATTATAAAAAAGCACTTTTTTATTTTTTAATATATGTACTTTAATTTTGTAAGGTTTTTTTTGTAAAAATATTTGGTTCCACATTTGCAACAAAGCATTAAAACTTGTTTTTTATTTTCATATGTTAAATTTTAAATTAAAATTGTCAAAGCAATTAATGCGTTTGTTGTAGCATAGTCCTACTCCGTATTTTTCGGAAAGTGTTTGTGTGTTATTTATTAATAAGTTTTAATCACTTTTGTTTTACTAAAATAAATGCGTGCAACTTTTCGCAAAAACGGTCAAATAAATGCAGTCAAATAAAATGTATCTACTTTTTCCCCACTATTAATGCCAGTATTTCAAAAAAGGAATGTTGCATAGTTGTAAAATAGCAAAAAAAAGTAGTTTTGATAGTTACTTCCGAAATTACGGGCAGTTTTACGGTTGGTTGCCGATATGCAACTGCACCGTGTAAAGGGTTAATACTGTGCACAATACATCTATCTACCAATAAGCAAAAGATCAGTATACTTTGTTGTTGCTACCTGTTGCCAAAAAACAGTTAGGCCTCTCTTTATGTCGAGAAGTTTGATGCTATTTGGTCGCTGCAGCTAAATGCAAAATAGTCCTCATTCAAATTGCGTCACTTTTTAAGAAATAACTTTTTGTTGAAGTTAATTTTAAGTAAAGTTGTGACAATTTTAGTTTATATTTTTAAATAATAAATAAATAAATAAGTAATAAAATCAATTTTATATAACTAAAAATAAATTAATTTCGCATTTTCAAAATTTTTTATTCACCTTTTTACTGTCATTTATAATTTTTAAATTAAGCAAAAGTGACAAAATCATTCGGTAATTATTGAATTAAAATATCATCAAAAAAATTACAACTAAAAATTTTTTTATTTTTTGGTGTATAATTAAAAAAAGTCTTCCTAAAGCATAATTTGTAATGATTTGCTACTAATTTCTCTATACGTTATTTAAAAAAATTTTTATTCAGCTCAAAAACAGTTTTTTGCGTTTCCTGAAAAATTAAAAATTTTGAGTTGTGTCACTTTTGAAGTGAGTTTGCGATATATAAGGACTACGGCACTCACAGATCTTCAAGACGTCTTATATAAAAAATAAATTCTAATGGTGATCGGCTTTGATTTTGGACTTACAAAGTAACACTGCTACTATTTACGTCGAGTTATGCCGAATTCACTGTCTTTTCGTCGAGTCTAGTTGTCGTCGAATACCTTTTTCGCAACTCAATAATTGTCAACACTTTCTATAGTTGATGTCTAGCGTCACCGATTAACTTCAACGTTTTCAACGGCTTCATCGTTTGGTGTCGTGTGAAAACTTGGCCAAAGTTAAACCATGTTTCTAACAAATTTGAGCTTTAAAGTTCAAAAAAAGATTAGGCCAAGTCAAATTGTTTGGAACATAAAACCTATATGCAACAGTGGAGTTCACTCTTCATAGCATTTGAAGTGTAAAGTTGCTATCGTAGCAATCTGTCGCGTAGCAACTGCTTTCGAAAACATTGCGAAAATTCAAAAATTGAATGAATGAAGAGTGAACTCCACTAATGTATTAAGTCATTAATCTTTCAAAGCCATTTCAGGCAAACCATTGATTTAAAAGATAACATTTATCCCTAATTTGAGTTCGAAATCAGCAATTATTGTTAGCAACCCGGCCAATCTATTCGAAGCTCTTAGCACTGTCGTCTGTCGCATTTATGCCCGAAAAGTGCGACTACATACTTCATTAAATTTGAAACAACATTCAAGTCGCTGCGGCGCGACATGTTGCAAATGTGCAACATGCAAATAAAATCACACATGCCGGCGGCGAGCATCGGAACGCGCAGCAGCACATCACAACAACAACTACAACAACATTCGATGCGCCGCAGCGACGATTTCCTTTTAATGTCTGTGGCTGTGCATGGCAGAATATTTGCGCACTGGTTGTCACTGCCAGCCAACCCACCGACAAGTCAGCCAGTCGGCAACATTAACTGTGCGCTGCCAGCTGCCAGCTGCCGCTGCACGGGGGGAAGTGCAGCGGCGGCGGCTCGGGCAATTGTCGCCGCTTTTGTTGTTGAAATTGGCTGCCGCTGCTGGCGTAGCGGCTTTGTTGTTGTTGGTGCGACTGACGGAGGGAGGAGGCGGGGATTGGTTTAGCTGGCTGACTGGCTGGCTGGTTGGTTGGTCTTAAATGATTGCAACATTCTCTGCTGACAACGCAGTAATTAAAATTCAATTGTACTCGCAATTAAGAAATGCGCTCGCACACAAAGAACCCCACACACACACACACACACAAACAGACCGACTCATTTGCACAGACGACAGTGTTGGGCGCAATTATTACACCGTGCGAGAAAAATTAAAAAAATTTTTCACACCGGTAAAAATCCATATGGGCGCTAAACTAGAGACCAAATATAGTAATACTGCGTACTCAGTTTTTCATTTCTACATTCTTTGTCCTTTTAAAAGGACTTTACAATTTAAAAGGGGATAAAAAAAATTAAAAATATAAAATATGGCGATATGTATATCAAATGAAAGAGGAAAGGCTCAAGAATTTAAATAAAATTAATTGTTTATCTATTTGTAAAAAACGGATATGAAAAAGGTCCTTTGAAAATTTTAATCCTTTATATCCTTGAAATTTTATGTAGAATTTTCTTGAATTTTGAAATCCAAAATCTCCTTGATCACGTGTCAAAATTTCATTATTCTAGCTTCATTGATTTTGTATCTATTTATTATTTAAAATACTGATACCCAAATAAATTTGAATTTTTGTACTTCATTAGACTTGCAGCTTCCGCCTTTTTTTTAATAACTTTCGAACCAATAAAGTTAGAGTAATGAAATTGAGAAAGAAATGAAATGCTTACTTTTCAAGAAAATTCTATATAAATTTCCTAGGATATAAAGTATTAAAATTTTCAAAGGACCTTCATATCCTTTTTTACAAATAGATAACAAATAAATTTTATTTAAATTCTTGAGCCTTTCCTCTTTCATTCGATATACATATCGCCATATTTTAAGGAGGTTAAGTATTTTTTATATTTTTTTATATTTTTTATCCCTTTCAAAATTTTGAAGTCCTTTTAAAAGGACAAAGGATGTAGAAATGAAAAACTGAGTACGCAGTATTACTATGTTTGGTCTCTAGTTTCACGCACATATGGATTTTTCCCGGTGTGAAAAATAATGTCGCACGGTGTTATAAATTCATAAATATCTGTTTGATGGCAAATTGCACGAATTGTTTTAAAATACAAAATTATTTCCTTTTCAATGTAGACTTATTGGATTTTGTATAGTTGCTGATGGATTTGTTCTTGTTGGAGTGCAATAATTGGAGTGCAAACAAATGCCCAACACTGTCACTCAACCGAATGCGTATTAAAAAGAGCAAAACAATATATAACACAAATTGAATTAAATTTTACGGAATTTGTGCGAAATGTTGCACGGTGCCCGCACTGCAATTTCGCGCAGCCAGAACAATTGTGCCGCACATCGAAGAGCGATTTGCTGTGCGCTCCCATGAGATTTCACTGTGCGGCATCTAGAGATGTTGCGGGATTTTGAGTTACTGCAACTTGAAAATGTAATGCTTAGCGTTCTAGCCAACTAAATCGAGCAGTTTCGACTAAATATTTGGAAATATTGAACTCAATTTGATTGCTTGATCCACAAACATTTTAAAGAGGCTATGTTTTTTTGATACTAAAGCAGACTTGCAGGTCCGTCAATGCGTGTTTACTAACAAAATTTGGGTTTGTGATAATAACTTACTTTAACAAATATTAAATATTTAATTCACAGCTTGAGAAAATTTGTTCCACAGCACCTCATTATTTCTCATTCAATCTCGCATTCGTCATACAATCTCTGGTTGCTTCAACAATTGGGAATTTGCATGATTTTCATTGATGTTGGCTTTGACATCGCTAGCAATGCATTGCATTGCTGCCACTTTATATACGGTTTGGGCCAACTTTGGCTACACTTAATTGTTTTCAGACATAAGCAGCCTTTGCCATTGTCGTTGTTGTTGTTGTTGTGTCTGTGCGTTGTAGTTTTTATAGATTTGATTTCAGTTCACATCATTGCATCCTCGCGCATAAGTAAACACATGCAAGCACACAGATACACACACACACATACGTATGTGGTTTGTCTGTATGCAGAATTTATGGGTGCGTTGCTTATGGTTGGCAGTCCTCCGATTGGCATTTGGCGCTTTGACAAATTGTTTTCATTTTCGATTTAGTCAAAGAATGTACGAGTGGGCACGAAAGGCGAATTGTCTGTGCGCTGCGTCGCGTGGGGCTTGAGTCGTTGAACCAATTTAAATTTGTAGGATTTGTAAGAATTTGTATGCACATTTTGAGGAATTTAAATTGCGCCAACAGTGCGCAGGTCATTGGAGAGATTGAGCGGAATTCTGGGAATGGAGCGCTTGCCCTCTGAGGACTACAAACTGCGCTGCACACGGCACATCACACTTGCCACTTTGACACATTTTGGCAAAGGTTTTGGATTACTTTAGTGACTGCCTAATTGTCTTTTGAACGCGTCACGTTCAATTTGTGGTTTTCGAACTTCCACATTTTCACATTGTGCAATTCAAAACCGCCAGCATGTGTGCACAAAAACAAAAAAACAAAACAACGTCACAAAAACAATGACCATGAAATTTACACTCGACACTCGCATTCGCCGGTATTCCATGTACAAAATACAGTCTGTGCAAAAACTATGCGGAAATCACAAATATGAAAAATATGGGCATGTTTTCTGCATTTTTATCAAAGCTTGAAATGTTGTTTAAGTGCTTTTAGTTATTCAGCATTTTGAGCGGTTGATCAAATCGATGAAGGCATCTTTGGTATAGAAATTAATGATCAACAGCTCAACGAAAGTCATTGGCCAGTCGTTGAATTCATTTGATTTGGTTCGAACAGACCTTTTTCTTTCTATCAGTTTTTTAATTCTGCAGAAAGTGTTCGAGTTTATTCTATTTCAATCAACATAATAATAATAATTGACTGGCACGACAGCCCGCTTACGCGAGACTAAGGCCTAGCTTCCCGCAACCACCCGTGTTGTGCGTGTCAATTTGTACGCGGGTTGAAGGGACCTACAGTTTTATGCCGGTTCCGAACGGCAGGTTGGGAGCTTTTTCATAAGCAATTTTTACTCTCAGAGGTTTGCCATTTCCAGCTGAGAGGACAGCCACCGAAAGAGAAAACAAGTTTTCCCGTTATTTTTTTAGGTGTTATTACAGGCAGTATTTGAACCTGCTGCCTTCGACTCGCGGCCCAACGCACTAACCAACTGAGCCACGGCGGCTGCATATCAATCAACATAGAAACATTTATAAATTATGAAATTGTAAAGCCTTGAAATGGGGTTAAGTTGTTCCCATTTGTGGACAGAAGCCGCACAATCTCGTCTGGAACACTTGGACAACATTTAGAATCACGATGTAAAGGTTACAGAAGACAGTAGGGCATTCTCTAACTTTATTCATCCTAAGAAGCATCAATGTTGGTAGATGGGTGGGGGTTCCAAAGGGGCCCATTGTGATAGCAGAATCAACCGAAGTCCGCTCACTCATTGAACCAGTTTGAGTTCCTCACAAAGCTTAGAAGACTATGAAAGAAAAAGAAGACTGTCAAGGAAAAATTTACTCAGCTGAGTCTTTCTTCTTTTGGATAATTCAAGACAAGTGCATAAAAGGTGAAGTGCGTTTTCTTCCTCTTCCTCGTCGATCGCAGGATGTAATAATTTTCTCTCACCATTTCAAAAGTATCGGCCTTCCATAAGCATTTTTTCTGACACTTGTGACTTATGATGAAAAATTCAAACATGACGCTGACCAGTACAATCTTACAATTTCTGTATACACATTTAACGCTTTCGATCCCAAAGTTGCCTGAGCGCAACTTCACCAATTTGTCATATTATAGCAAAAGGGTTTATGGGTTTAATTTAAGTAGGCACCAACAAATTAATATTTTTAGAAGTGAATTCAAAGCAAATTACAAACATTTTACTATTATCCCCAAAATAATTTCCAATAATTTGCAGCGATATCAGGAAAAGTTTGTGTTCTAATTGAAGTCTACGAATTGGGCGCGTTTGATCACAACTCTGTTTCTGTAAAAATGGTTAAATAAAATCAAAAAATGATAATTTTGTATTTTTCCATGAATATTAAAAATTTTGTTTGCAATTAAAAAATATTGATACAAGATTTATTTAACCCGTTGTAAGCTGAAATTATTCAAAAGTAAACTAGGTCTAAAACTCTAACAAAGAGGCGTGGCGACTTCATATGTCGTGTGCACACTTCTTAGGCAAATGTTTCATGATTTCAATACCAAAAAGTAATATCGAGACACAGGTCAAAATTCGGGGTCGAAAGGATTAAAAAATCAGTACCAATGTTGATCTGTAGGTATAGAAACATACAGATGATCCCTTCAATTTACTCGTATGTTCTATATGGAATTCAAACGGCGAGTTGAATCTTTTTCCCTGAGTGCTGGCTTATGAAAACAAAATTTTTTTGGTTCTACTTGAAATCCAACAAAATAAATGTGAATACATAAACACCTTTCTGCATTATTTTCAACAATTCCTTTTACTTTTAGCACAGACCGTATATGTATGTACAATATGTGTGTGTGTGTGTGCCAATGCATGAAGCATTGGTGCAAAACATAAACGTGATTGCAGTCGACTAAACATTGAATTAATGTGAAATTGCAACATGGCAAAGCACCCAAAATTGCTTGGGAAATATTCTTGTTGCCGTTCGGTTTCGTATATTTTTGATTTGCTTAATCAAAAAAAAGCATATTTTTTGTTGCGCACAAAATTCGGGGAAACACTTGGCGGCGTAAACACAAAATGTCAGCGCACACACAAACCAGCAAACCAACAAACATACAAATAAATGTGTTCGCGAAAAAATCGCGCAAAACTGCATTTTCATTTCAATTATTTAACGGCAATAATTAAAATTAATTTAGCTGGTTGTTTATTGAACGTGATACCTGCACGCCGCTGTCGACAGCAATTTGCCCCAACAACAATGCCACAGCCATAGTTGCAGCTCAACATGCACGCCATACTTGTTGTTGTGCTTGTGCGCACATGTACGTTTAGTGCTTAATTAGCATTAATGATTACGTGCACTTGGCGCATTGTGCGCCGATTGGCCAGTCAGCCAGTCAGTCAGTCAGCCAGCCAGCCGACCATAGACGCACTCACGCTCGCACTGGTTCGGCAATTAATTGCATGGATTACGCGAAATTTTATTAATTTGCTACTCGTTGTTGTTGTTGTCGTCGTTTTCATTTTCATTTTCCATTTGCAAATTGCAAATTGCAATTAAAAGTTCGTTAATTTTCTCCAACTAGTTTGGCAGCCTTGTTGGTGAATTTTTTTGTTTTTTTTGTTTTTGTGTATTTCTCATAATTTGTCAATATTCGAGTTAATGACAGCGTTTTGAGTTAATTGAGGCCAGACAAATTGTTTCTACATTAGTTTATAGGTTAATAACATTAGCCTAGAGGTATGCTATGAAAATTAGTTGCTAAAATCAACTAAAGTCACAACAAAGAGTGACCCATATAAACTTTTGTCTAGGTTGGTCTCATATTTCTAAAAACCTCCAAGCACAAGTCCGCAAAAAACTTAGAAACTCATTTAGTACGGGTTTGAATTGGGCGTAAAAAACTCAACACTTTAATGCTCAAGGGCTTCAAAAGGAATCTAATGTGGTCTTTTATTGTTATGACAATTCTTTTCTATAATCTATTTATATTCTTTTAAATATCTTGAATCGGTTTGCTTTTGAAATTGCAACGACATTAGAAAATTTCGGAATTGTAACGACATTCGAAAATTTCAGAATTCGAATGTCTGCGCACAAGTACCAGCAAATATTTGAATATTTTCTGATAAAAACAATAAAAAGAATAATTTGAAATTATTTAAGAAAACTATGCGATGTGCATTTCTTTTAACCCTAATTAGCCAATGTTCTTCATTTCGACTACCAGTGTTGTGATACAGTTCCATCTCATAAAAAAAAGTTAGTCACTATTTAGTAAAATTAAATAAAAACGAGTGTCAGACCGAATATGCGGTTTCGGTTTCGGCCCTAATGAGTGGTTTCGATTTCAGGTTTATGTATCGGCCAAAAAATGCCCGAACGGCCGAAACCGAAACTTTTTAGAATATTTTTTACATTTTATTGTGAAGTGAGTGAAGAGCCAATTAGTGCAGCCGAGCAAATATATCGTGAAAGGATGAGAAGGCGAATTTAGATACCACCAATGTAAACAACTTTTTTTTTTTAGAATATAATATTAAATGATTTAATTTTGAATATTAGCGAGTAAGGTACGAAAGAGTAATTTTTTTATGTTTATGTTTTTAAAAAATTAATGAATTGTTTTTTTTAATAAGTATTTATTTATTTATGTTCTTTGTTTGTTCTTTATTTACTTAACTTTCTCGTTCCCAAGAAGTCCTGTAGACATCCTAAGCTTAAAAAAATTCTGTTAATTACACTTTAAGATTTTTCCAGCTGATTTTACATGTATGGAAAGGAGAATTTTCACTGTGCAAAATAAATGTAGTCAGTAAACGCTGCGACATGCACAACGGCAGTAATTGTAAGACAAAGTTGGAGTTTCGTGAGAAAGTAAGAAAATCATTATTTTTGAAATTGTGTAAAAAACAAACATTATTTTAAATAAATTGTGATAAATGTGTCAATAAAACTAAAAAAATTACTGGTGAGTAGCTGTTAATGTGTTCTTTAAGAAAATAAAAAAAAATTGTGAAAAAAGTTGTTACACTCCTCCTACCTAACCCGAACCCTAGAGTGTCTGTAGGCCTGCTTGGGAAGATAAGCGTAAATAATTAACGGTCATTGATGATATTTTTTCGCTATTTAAGCATTCTTTTTCTATTTTAACCGAAATTTTGATGCACCGCAATGTAAAAAAGATCATGTCACTGCAAAAATGTATACTAAGGCGTAGTCCGTTGGGGTAGATGAGAGAACTAGTCTCCCCTAGTCCTTTATTTCATGGAGTAGATTTGTCGACATCTGTGTGAAAAGATTAAAAGGCATTAAAAAATAATAAGAACCGCCATATATATATACTTATACCGATTTTTTTAGTTTTCCTAGTTTATACACCCCCCAAAAGCAGTGTATAAGCTACCCCACGACACATTACCCCTCGCCTTAGCAGTACTCCTTATTATTTATTGTCTACTACGCATATGAACTGAAACTGTTACCCGTTATTTATGTTTACGTATACTAAAAAAAAATTAAAAATTAAAATTTATTAAAAAAAAAAATTGTCATATGGGATTTTTTTTTGGCTTGTTTCCCAAGCAGGCCTCTAGGCCTTCTACTTTCTACACCCTCTATCACGCCTCCTATTGACATGCAATTTTTTTCCCCAAACAAACATTGCTTCTCCACCACAAAACTATCACTGGTAATTTTTTCAACAAGATTAAAAACTTGGGAACTAGAGGGTTAAAGTAAAATTCGTTTGTTGAAAAATTGTGATTTTGATGCTTGATTTGGTGATTCTTATTTCAACTTGAAAGTTTCGGTTTCGGTTTCAGTCGAATATTAAAAAAAAACCGAAACTCGATTTCGGCCCAAAAAAGTGGTTTCGGTCAAACACTAATAAAAACCATACACAAAAATGTTTTTTCTGAATTTCAATTAAAAATATGATAGGCTTTTCAATTTCATTCACTTCAAACGAATTTTAAGCCCTTCCAGCTACTTTAAAATGATTTTGGCCATGCAGGATTAGTAAAGTTTAATTTAGTTTGGGATAAGTGAATTCTTTTCACTCATCCGAAGTACGCTTAATTGAAAGGATTTTCATTTAAGGGGGGTTTCTACCTTGTGCGGTAAAAAAAATCGATTTTTTTTTCATGCATTTTTGGATTAATACATGATTGTAGAATACGCTCCCAAAATTTGAAGTTGAAATCTTTCGAATTACGGAAGCAATTTATCGAAACAGGTAGCGGTGTCGAGCGCGCCGAGCTGCTGAAGCAAAACTTTGAACGCGTTTTTCTCAAAACTAAATTTTTTGACCTTGCGGAAGTGATTTAGGCCACACGAGTTGAGCAATAGCTACGAAATTTTAAACAGTCATTTATCAAGGTCTTAGCTATGGCACGAACTAGGATCTTCAAGAAATAATAATTTTTTCTCATTAAAAATAGAAATTTGTATTGAAAAAAGTAGGTAAAAATTGAGTTTTTTAGTCAAAATCGCATATATCCTTCATTTTTCATTTGTTTTTTAAAATCCTAGTTCCTGCCATAGACAAAAGGATACAGAATAAGAAAAAAATTCATTTTTGTGTTTCAAGTCATCTCAAACAGCGGCAGGACTTCCGCGAGTAAGGAAGTCCTGCCGCCATTGCTCGATGGCCCCCTCCCCCCCTTTGCATATTTTATCTTGAAACTTTTTTTACTTATACAATAAACATATACCTACATCTGAAAAAATTTTCCAGTGTTTATCTTAAAAACCTTCCCATCAAAAATTTTTCAAAAAAAACATGTTTTCTCGGCCGCACAAGGTAGAAACCTGCCTTAAGCGGAGTTCGTTTAACTGAAAACAGCGGTTCACTGAAACTCAGAGGCCGGAAGAAGCGAATTGCAGTTAAACGGACGCGACTGTACTATTCACCACACTCTTCTTCTAGGCTTGAGATAAATACACAATCTTGTAGCTGTAGCCAGTGTTGCCAGATCAGGAGATTTCCTCCTAGAAGTAGGAGATTCGTGGCCTTTAAGGGGAATTTTTTGGAGGAAGAATTGTTTAGGAGAAAATTTAGGAGATTTAAATTTTATGAAGGCGTTTACAAAAGCGATTTTGATGGTGATACATTTGACATAATTAGTGGCACTGAAGCCTTGAATATTGAAAGTTAAAGTGTCTAATTTAATATAATAAAATTGTAGGCTTCAAATTGTATAATATATGCAATGAATGAAGGAAGTTTACAAAAGCGAATTTCATACCAATCTCATTTTGTATAGTTTTTCTGTTAAGTTGTTGTTAAGCTGAAGCTGAATGAATAGATAAAAAACTAAATCTATTTTTTAATTCTTTATGAGAAGTTTAATTCTTCAGTTTATAATGACAAAATATTATAAACAAAATTTTTAGGGGATTTTTTAAATTTTTGTTGGAAATTTCAGCTTTTTTAGGGAATTAGGAGAAAGTCATTTCATGTGTCGGGCAACACTGGCTGTAGCAAAGGTCGCCAATCGTGCAATCTGCCGCTTCGTTTGATGTCTGATTTTATAAAATCTCATCATTACGAATTAATTTTATCAATTACTATGGTTTATTGTTTCATACAATGTTGTCATATTAATTATTATAAATTTAATATTTAATATGCATACACATACATGGACACAGACAGAGACACACACATACAAACATACGCGTATACGTATAGAGAGTTTCGCGCATATTTATTCGCGCCGGAAATAGCTATGAAAACGATTTAAAAATGCATGAAAAACATTTCATTGCGCCAAATTCGAAAGAAATACAAACAACACACGCTGCCGCATCGGCCACAGTTGCCACAGCGCGCAGTCGACAACGAAGTGCCGCATACATATTAATTCGCATTTAAGTGAAAATCAATTAAATCGAAGACCACATGCGACCACTGTGCCCCGCCCCCATTGCGCAACACACAGAAATGGCACACACGCGCACCTGCCGACTGACGACGGCGTTGGCGTTGGCGACGCAGACAGCAGACTGCAGCAGCAGCAACAACGACTGCCAGCACAGTGCCACATAATAAATAAATAACATTTCACCATTAAAATTCAATTAATAACTGTTTCATGGCTAAGAGCGCGCGCGTCCACAAGCTGTGCGAGGAGCGGTGTGCGGATGCGGCATATTTGCACATTCCGCCGCAACGTCAGCGCCAATCGACTCGTCGCGCTGCCATTTCAAGCCATTTCAAGCCAGCGAAAATAAGTTTCAAATTAATTAATTAATTAGCTCAATCAATACGCGCAACATTTGCAATTTGCGCAAATATTGAATTTAGTGCGCTGCGTGCGTTGTCGCTTCGACTATTTTACATATTGACATTACACAATTTACAATAACAACAGCAACAACAACATGCAGCTGCGATGCATCGCTCGATGTGGGTTTGGGTGGTTTACATGTGTGTGTGTGTGTGTGTGTGTGTTGGTATTAATTTTATATGCAATGAGCCAAAAAGCAACGTGAATTAATTTTCATTGAAAATTTCATGAGCTTATCGAGAGTTGTTGTTGTCATTTGTGTGTTTGTTGTTGTTGTAATTGTTGTTAGAGTGATGCATTTTTAGGTGTTTCTAATCTGTGAGGCGCAAATCTGTGTATTGCAGAATTAGAGGTTAGGATTTATTTTTGGTAGGTTAGGTTTGGTTGTGATAGCAACATAGAGGCTCGATTTGCACTCAAGAACCGACAAACCGTTCTCATGTGATCTTAGAAATAAGTTTTGAGATTTTTTTTTATAACTTTCAAGTTTTATTTAGAATAATTAATACCATGTTTTTTGTATCGGAAGGAGCAAGGTTTCGCGGCACTGAGGGGTACGAGGGTGTAGGCAACAAGTGTTTGCAACATGTGGTCGGGCAGAAAAATCAGCACTTTAAAAATATCAGCAATTTTTGCACACACACACTAACTAATTTTTTGCACAGATATTTTTGGGTCTTCTCAGTTGGAGTTTTACCTTTCAAATTACATCAAAATCGTTAAATTCTGAGACCATAAATTTTTTGAATTTTTTTCTATGGAATGAATCACTGTGCAACGCCCTTAAATTGTTTGCAATGTGAGGCGGAGCAGGAATGCCAAAGGCTTTTTATAGCTCTCAGTCCGTGCTTTCGATTAACCCATTGCTGCCTAATGGGTAACATTTTACCCATGAAAACTGATTTTAAAAAAAAATCACAGAAAAGTTCGTGGTAGAGATATCTCAAAATCGTTGATAGGGATGGTTGGGTTAAAGATGGAACTACCTTAGTCTAGTGGAGGTCACCCTAAAATTCCGCCATCTAGCTAGAGTTACCAGACTCCAAAAATCGTGAATTTTCCGGAGGTGGAAAATGTGGCGAAACGTAGTGGCCTTAGAACCTCACAAAAATCTGCCTCCTAACTCACCTGTAAAAAAAATGTTCACGTGTTTCGCTGATCACTTTAAAAAGTATGGAAAAAAGCTACCATTGCTGCGTAATGGCTACAAAATACCTAATAAATATCTCAGCAACGTGCAGAGATTGAAAGCTGAAATTTTGTTGCTGATCATTTTGGGTCAATTCCAGGTCGTGTATGAAATTTTGTCAAAATCTTATGGGCGGAACTGGTACCCGGCTTTAATGGGTTAAGGATCAAAGGGTCGTGAACCCATACTAACTAAAGTCATTTTACGTTTGGCAACAGGGACTTAACTATTATAAGTTTTTTAAGAAAATAATTGCAATGTAACTATTGCAATGCAACATAAATTTTATTTGTTGATTACACCGAGCGACAAAAATTAAAAAAATTTTTCACACCGGAAAAAATCCATATGGGCGTGAAACTAGAGACCAAACATAGTAACACTGCGTACTCAGTTTTTTATTTCTACATCCTTTGTCCTTTTAAAAGGACTTCAAAATTTTTAAAGGGATAAAAGATAAAAAAAATATAAAAAATATTTAACCTCGTTAGAATATGACGATATGTATATCAAATGAAAGCGGAAAGTCTCAAGAAATTAAATAAAATTGATTTTTAATCTATTTGTAAAAAAAGGATATGAAAAAGGTCCTTTGAAAATTTTAATCCTTTATATCCTTGAAATTTGATGTATTATTTTCTTGAAAAGTAAGTAAATCTCCTTGATCACGGGTCAAAATTGCATTATTCTCGCTTCATTAATTTTGTATCTTTTTATTATTTAAAATAATGACACTCAAATAAATTAGAATTTTTGTACTTCATTAGAATTGCAGCTTCCACCTTTTTTTTTGTAATAACTTACGAACGAATAAAGTTAGAGTAATTGATTTTTAATTGTTTAGTTGTTGGTGGAAATTAGGTTTCTGCAGTTAATTTGCGTTTGTCAATTTAAAACATTAAAAAATCAATTCATATCCAAAATGTGGTAATTCAACGTAATTTAATTTTTTTTTTCAAAATAGTAGTTATCGGCAACGTAAATGAAAAAAAATCATAAATAAAAGTTATGAAGCAACGTAAAAAAAAATTTCAGAAAATAATAGATAGTTATCGGTAAAGTAAATTAAAAAAGTCATAAATAAAAGTTATGAAGCAATGTAAAAAACAAAAATCCCAAAATAATAATTATCGACAATGAAAAATATATATGTAAGTACTTGTTACTTATAAGCAGGGAAAGGATTTTGTGGAAATTGCATTTTTTGTTTGCAGCTAGATAGAGCATTTCTGATTGAAAATGAATACGAATTAGGTCCTCCTGATTAGAAATATACCAACTTTATTTTGCCTTTTTTTGCCTTAAAAAGACAGTTTGCCTTTTTCAGCCATAAATGCCTTTTTAGTGCCTATTTAACCTATAAATGCCACAAAATGCCTTTTTCAAGATTTGTCGAGCGCCTTTTTTTTCTTTCGTTTGTAATATTTTCCCCCGTTTGTTTCACAAAAATATCTTGAAACTAAAAAAAAATTAAGTGGTAATTTCGTTAACTTATCGATGTTTTTACATTGATTTGATCATTCCTAAGCCGTTATTTTTTGTTGTGCAGTGGAAAATTAAAAAAAAAACATGCAAAAATCCAAAAATTCGGTTAGTGCAAAAATTTTATTTATTTTTTTTTGATACAAGTACGGCTTTTATGCTTTTATATGAGAAGCTAAAATATGAATTTAAAATATGTGCCAACATTTCAATTAAAATATCTTAGTTTTAGTTTTTAAACTATCTTTGAAAACCTTGATGTTGCTTTTCTTTTACAAAAAACGAAGTTTAAATATTGTATGTTGCATACGTCAGATTCAATAAAATTATTAAAAAATACATACCGTTTCCCCTTTTTTAGATTTTCTATTATTTTTTCTTATTTTTAAATGTCTGTTTTTGCCTTTTTAACAGTTTTTAATGCGCTATTTTGCCTTTTTGGCAGTTTTTCGTGCCCTATTTTGCCTTTTTATGCAGTTTTTAGTGCCTTTCCGTGCCTTTTTTGCTATTTTATTTTGCCTTTTTTATAGGTTTTTAGGTCCTTAAAATCCTTTCCCTGCTTATAAGAGTAATTATGCAACTCAAAGATATTTATTACATGATAATAAATAAATAGGCGACGTAAAAATATCTTATTGGGAATAATTATTATAAAGCAATAATTATAGAAGTTTCTTAAATTAGGGCAATTTTTTTATTCCCAAAAATTTATATAATAATTATTTTAGATCTCTGTTAGGCAGTCATCCCCGCAACAGCAAATGGCAAATCTCTGCTTCAGCTTGTCGCATCTTTATCGACTCAAAACTACTTTCAAATACCTCGCAAGAATATTGACCAAAGTGGACCACCTTCGTTGCCCTACTTGGCGCTTCACCATCGCGAGATCTTTCGTAATTGACAACCTCGCTCCTCTCAACTATGTCACGCATTGTTGACTGCTTCTTGTTTTGTTTTTTAGTTGTTGTTTTCTTTTTCTAACAAAGCAATTTAAATAGTTTTCTGCAATTGGCTAAAGCTCCTCTGAATTATTAACTAAACACGCCGATATATATTGCACTCATATATCTATCGAGCGTTCGCCGTACGGCCGCCTTCGACAATGTTCATTGATGAAATATCACACAAAGCGTTTCCACATTGCTTCCGACAAAAAACGCTTTCGAAACGGACGACTTTAATTTTAGCGACGCGCTCGTATCGTAAATCTGCAGGCAGCGTTTGATGGTCTTAAAACGGGATTACGAGCACTTAAAATATTACCAACGCAATTCGTCTGCGCCGCGCAGCAACTGGCACAACGGGTGCGAGGGGGCGGACCCAGCGGATTTGTTGCTCGCATTTAATTTTAGCCAAAACGACAAAATCGGCCGTCCGGCCTGTGCGAACAGCAAACAGCAAAGCAGCTAAATGTGTCGCGTTCTTGGCGAACGAGAGAAAAGAGTTGCTCGGAGCATAACTAAACGAAATTTGGTGCAATGTAGAAATTCCTGTCATATGTTGGCGGGTCCTGTTGGGCTGCGCTGGGCCGGTGTCAGCCACCTTAATCGAGGCAGCATAATTGCATGGCGAAAGGTTGGCCGTGTTGTGTCATCGCGCGCATTTTTGGCGTTTAAGGCAGTGCGGCGAGTGCGACACGGCAGCCGAACAAGTTTTAATGGATTTTCAATGTTTGGCTGCATTGTGCTGGTTGAACTGCGCTGCTAGCAATTTGTGTGCGTGTGGGTGTGTGCTGATTGCGAAAATTAATAAACTGTCATTTACCGACATGTTGTCGATGTTTTCAGACTGCGCTGAGTTGCCAACAGAACGTTGCATGTTCCAAGTTGTATTCGTTAAAGTTGTTCAATTCAATTCTATTCGAAAATGTTTTCAAACAATTTGTATTAATGATTTTTTCATGTTCAATGCTGGCCACCTGAGCAATAAGTTCCACAAGAATACATTTTTCATGTAGCCTGAAAGTATGCAAGCTTTAGGTGAATATTTTCTAATACAACCACCAAAGCCCTGAAAAGCACGCAACACTTAAGTAGCTTTTCGTACAGTGGTGGCTGCAATGTTGGGCCAGACTATGGAAAACACAGACAGTTCAGGACGTATTTTTTATATATTAGCCCAGGTTGGGGAAAAAGAAATCCATTATTTCTCATTGAAATTTATGACGTTATTTCACATGCTTCGTTTTGTTCTATAATTTGTTGCCATTTTAAAGGTAGCTTCATAATGCCTCTCTCATAGAAGTCTTGGTCCTTATTGACGAAAAACTCTAGTAATCGATTTTCACATTCTTCTCGTTGGCATCAATTTCTTATCACTCAGAAAGTTTTGCAAAGGTCGGGACTATATGGTCTATGCATCAAAACTTCCCAACCTAGCTCCCGGAGTTTCTGGCGAGTCACTATAGACGTGTGTGGCCTGGCGTTGTCCTGGTGGAACACAACACCGTTTCTGTTGGCCAATTCTGGTCAAACGATAGCTTCAAACGGTCCAGTTGTAGACAGTAGAGATCTGAATTTAGTGGTTGGCCATATGGAAGCAACTCATAATAAATGATTCCCTTCCAGTCCCACCAAATGCACAACAGAACCTTCCTGGCCGTTAGTCCTGATTTGGCCACCGTTTGAACTGCTTCACCTCACCGCACTTTAACCATGATCGTTTTTGCACAATATTGTCATATGTGACCCATTTCTCATCCCCAGTCACCATCCGTTTTAGAAATGGGTCGATTTCATTCCGCTTGGCCAAGGCTTCGCAGATGGAAATTCGATCCATTATGTTTTTTGGTGTTAATCGAACTTCACGCAAATCGCCGAAACTTGTTAAGCCGCTTTCTCACTGTTGTGAGTTTGACTTAGAATGGTGTCCGCGCGATTTATCATTGTATCCATGTATCATTGTATACAAGAATTTCAGTATGCTTGGGTTACAGCTAGGCTTCCCAACCGTCCTCCTTTGAGGAGGACAGTCTTCCTTGAACAGAAAATGTCCTACGTCCTCTTCAAAGGCCAAAAAGTCCTCCTCAAGCTCAAATTAAATTTCAATTTTTTTTAATTTTTTTTATTCAAGTGTGGCAAGTTAAACAATTAATGAGGACAATTTTTCCAATTTGTGTCCAATATTTCGATGCTGTTTTAGGCATTCAAAATAAAATTATAAATGAACTGAAAATCCGAATGAGTCAGCTGCTGGAATGTTCAAAATGATTAAGGCCGCATTGGAAAAACTAGACTTAAAAATAAAAAATGTTGTGTGCCTGCTGATAATACGAATGCAAACTTTGGTAAAAATAAGTAGCTTTTCGTTAATCTTAACCCATTCGACCCCGAATTTTGACCTGTGTCTCGATATAACTTTTTGGTATTTAAATCATGAAAAACTTGACTAAGAAGTGTGTACACGACATTTGAAGTCGCCACGCCTCTTTGTTAGAGTTCTAGAACTAGTTTACTTTTGAACAATTTTATCTTAAAACGGGTTAAATAAATTTTGTATCAATATTTTTTAATTAAAAAAAAAATATTTAATATTTATGGAAAAATACAAAATTATCACTTTTTGATTTCATTTAACCATTATTAAAGAAACAGGGGTTTGATCAAACGCGCCCAATTCGTAGACTTCAATTAGAACACAAACTTTCCCTGATGTCGCTGCAATTTATTGGAAATTATTTTGGAGATAACAATTAAATTTTTTTAATTTGCTTTGAATTCACTTCTAAAAATGTTAATTTATTGGTGCCTACTTAAATTAAACCCATAAATCAATCGTAGCTTTTGCTATAAGATGACAAATTGGTGAAGTTGCTCTCAGGCAACTTTGAGGTCGAAAGGGTTAAGAATTCAAACCAAAATATATTAAAAGGCAATTGTCACGCGCACATAATACAAATTGCATTAAAAAAGAATTGTGTGATCTCGATGTTGATATTGAAAATATTGTTTGATATTGTTGATTACAGGCGCGTTTTGTTTTATTTTTTAAAGTGGCTAAAAAGTTAAAATTTACTTGTGCTTTTAGGTTTTCTCTTTTTATACATACTTGCATTTTCTAAAAACATGGTAAAATATTGAAGGAATGTGATGTCCTCTTGAAACCTCTTGTCCTCTTCGCATATAAAGTCCGCCTCAAGCCAAATTTTGTCCTCCCTAAACCGTTTTAATAGTTGGGAAGCCTAGTTACAGCCCCAAGTTTTGTCTGCTAGAGATCTCTACACTATGACTGCTTTTGTTGCTTTGCTGTCAACAGCTATTATGATTTACCCAATTATGATTTACTCAAATGACTGAAACCCCAATCATGAGCATTATTCAGTTTAATGAAAAAAATCTGTTTAAAATCTGACTCCATGCCAGTGCAGTACAAACAAATTGTATCCAATTTTCAAGTCTCATTTGTAAACCCCTCAAACATGGCATTTTAAATTTTTCAAAAATTAAATGTTTTAAAAAACAATCAAAACCACTTGTACACTTGTATATTTTCACTTATTTATTTATTTATTCAAGAGCAACAAATACGATGTTTCACATTACATTTTCACTTTTGCTGTCGCAAAATGCGTTCACAAACATTCGGAAAATCAGCTCGTGCTCTTTGCTGCGTCCACTCTAATGACGATTCACTTACGTTCTACTGCTAGTGTTAGTAATTTACAGTAATATTCTTCAGTTACGTTTACACGTTTACACGTTTATCTGGGTCCACGCACAGTACAGGGTTATGCTTACATTTAAACAATTTGACTAGTTGATTTCCTTTCCATATTACTTCTTTAGGTTTTTCTGTTTTTTCTTTTCAATAATTTTCAGTTGCTTTATAATGTTTTGCTTTAAATTAGTTTTACAATTCTCACTTAGTTGAAAGAGTTTTCTGGTTGCCCTTCATTCTTCATATACCTTGGCTTTAACTAATAAATGCCTAAACATAATTGGGATTTTGTATAAATTGCAAAAATTAAAAAAAAAAACTAGAAACGAAAAAAACATTGAGGGTTCTTCCATTTCTTCTTCCGCAGTTTAGTTGGTAAACATAAAAAAATATATACGATTTTTGTGATGTTTCGGTTTTGAGTATTTTCATGTGTTAGTCGTAAAGAAAAATCAGAGGGATTAGCAGTTTGCCATATAATACAAAATAAGCTTAAGTGTAAATTATGCAAGTGTGTTGTCACGCCAACATTTCACTATTTACAAGTAGGTAATTTAAGTTAGGCTCAAGCAATTATCTGCTCAGGGTTTGCGTCCTACAAACATTGCTTGTGCGATATTTTCGCCGGGCGCTCGTTTTGCTTTATTTTCTTGCGTATTGCCATGCCTTATGCTTAGCTCGCCATCAATAGGGATGCGTTCATCGCACTTGTTCTCGACATTGTTGTGGCCTTGTTGCGCTGTAAATGCCGCAACATTTGCTTTGACTTTAGGTTAACAACGAAAATCAGTGCATTTTGAATAATGTTATTTGTGATGCTGAATGCCCTTTGTCGGTTTCCGTCCGGGGGTTGTAACTAAAGCACGTAATGCGCGCATGTCTTTGTGTGTGTACTGCTCTGTGTGGGTTGTGTAGACTTAAACTTTACTCTCTGGTCCCTCCGTGACATTCTTAAAGGCCAAGCGTATTCTGGACAGATAATGCGAGCAAATGTGTCCGTAACTTCGGTTGTACCACTCCGGCGAACGTCCCCTGCAACACGGCAAATAATCACAATCACAATCAGTCAATAAAAACTTTATGCAACAACTTACTTGATATCCACTCTGGCCAGGTGCATGACGCGCGATCGGCCGCTGCCACACGGCTCTATCAGATAACGCGATGCCAAGACGACGCCGCGTACGGCACCGAACATGGGCTTCGCTTTGCCGTGATCAATGGATGTCTCCACAATGACGCAGGCGCCGCGCGGCAAGTCCATTTGCCAGGATCTGCAACAGTTGATGATAAATTGAAATGTGAAATGTGTGTGAAATGCCACTGAACAGCAGTCAATTACCTCAGCACGCAAAAGTCGGTGGTGAATTGTCCGTCCATGGCGTATTGAAAGATTTCCGTGCGCTCGTCCAGCTTCTTAACCGTCTGACATTCGAGCAAGTTCGGATCCCAGGATGCGCGCTGCTTGATAATGTAGTCCAGCACTTCTTTGGGCGGTCCCTCGACCTCGGTTATGCAGCGCCACAGCCGCAATGGATGTCCGTCGCCCACCTTCTTGTACGCAATGTCCACATTGCCGTCGGACGAAGAAGTCACCGTGATCCAGCCACGAGTCCTGCGCGCAAAAAAGAATAGTAAGCAACAGTTGTCTATGCAGCACTTTGCATGCGGCACACTCACTTTTCCCTGCCTTCCTTAATGGTGGCACTGGTGCATTCGTAGAGATAGCCGCGCCAGTTGTGGAATTGCATGCCCTCGCCCAACGCCTCCAGCGGCACCGGCTTCGACTCCTCCATGTAGCCAAAGTTGCACTTGTTGATCTTCTCCTTGGAGGCCGTATAGATCTGCTTGTAGTTCTCAATCATGAAGGCCAGACACTCGTGCGAGGCCTTGGCCTCCAGCAGCTCCTTGTCGTCGGGCACGCCGGCACCTTTGCGCCGGCGCGGCGATGCCGACACGGATGTGGTGCCGGTGGAGATGCTGCTGTGGAAGAGCGACGGCGCCAAGCAGACTGCCAAGTTGTTGGCCGTCATTTGGTTGTACTCGGCATTGGCCGCCACCAAAGTCAAGAATTCGAGCAGCGCATAAAGTATTTCGCGATTCTCGTCGGGCAACAGCAGCACCGCACACTGCACCGCCTCCAGGCGCACATCCTTTGGCAAATCTGCAGATTATAGTTTAACTTTACATTCGAAACGAATTGCCTTCTATTTAGTGTCTACTCACGTTGGAAGATCGTTGCGAATGTCTCTGACATTTTGGTGGTCAAAAGCGATTCGGGCAGATCGCGGAAATACTGCTTCAGCATGTCGGCCACATCGTATGCCTGCTGCATATCGAACACCTCCATGCACTGCGTGGTCGAGTCCAGATTTTCAATGTCGGCCTTCAGTTTTATGATGCGCGACTTGACGCCGCTCTTGCGGAACAGTCCGACCTGGTCCAGCGCGCGCACCTGCAGCCAACGGAATGCGGCGCGTATTGCCACCGGCAGCGTCTGGCCGGTGCGCTGCAGCACCAGCAGCAGCGGCACGCCGAACACTTTCTTGTCCTTGTAGTCGGGCATTTTGATTTTCTTGATGAACTTGGGCAGTTCCCAATTCCAGCCGGAGCGATGCGACGGACAGTGGTTCTCCATTTGGCCGGTGAGTATGACTAGCGCCAGCTTGCGCAGTATTTGCAGTTGGCCGGCGGACATGGCGGCGAACGGAATGCCGCGGTCCTTGGAGCTGGGCTCGATTTTCTGCGAGAAGCATTTGCGGAAAATCATGTGCGGACGCTCCTCCATTTGGAAGCTGTGCCATCGCACCACGGGCGCTCTGCGGATGGGAAGGAAAAAATTCAGCATAAGAAAAGGCAAGTGCAAAGTGATTTTCGACCATACCGTTTGACATTGTCTGTCTCCTCGGTTTTGGACTCCTTGCGCGAGGTGGAACGCGAGCGAACACTGGCCGAACGAAAGCCTTCACGCTTCTTTGGATCCTTGCCCAGATTGAGTGAACCACCACGTGTCAGTTTCTTGATTTTCACCTATAAACGCGAAGAGTGGAGAGTCATTAAAAAATGCTGTCATTAAGGCGTGGCTATGTGTACGAACCTCTGTGGTGTTGGAGTTGGCATCCTTGATCAGCAATTTGCGTCCCTGGTGGCACTCCGAGTCCGAGTGGGCGCCAATGTCGTCCACCTTGCCGGTGCGCTGCAAGAATCGGCGCGTCTTGGAGGGCGTCTTGCGCAGCGCCAGTTTGCCGCCGGTCGACGACTCCTGGCTGTCACTGTAGTACGACGACGAATCGTCCGATTTGCCTTCGCGCAAGTGCGGCATGGGATTCGAGAAGAAATGCAGCGGACTGGTGCGCATCGAGCGCGGCGTGGTCGGCGTACGCTTCGGGCTGGCGCGATTCGGACTCAGGTAGGTTTCGCTCTGCGACGGCACCTTCAGCTCGTTGCCGAACATGGGACCCTTGGGGAATGTGTGCATGGGACTGACCGCCGACGGCGAGGGCGGCGTGGAGTAGACGGCGTCCGGCTTGCGCGCGCTGTTGCGCTGGCCCAGCTGCGACAGGTCGAGCGCCTGCGGCCCGCTGATGACCATGCCCTCGCGATTTTGACGCTTTCGCCGACGCGACTTGATGGACTCGACGCGTCGCAGGAATGCCTTGGCGCCGTCCTTGAAGCGCTCGCTGCCGGTGCGACGCAAACGCACGCCCGCGCTGTCGCCCGAATCATTGAGTGTGCTGTCGGCGGCCTCGCCGGGCAGATTGAGCGCCAGCGCGGCTGTGCTCATGTCGTACTGGTCGTCCTCGAAGCGATCGGGACTGGACTCTTTGGAGGAGCTCTCGGTCTTCTCAATGTTGAGCTGGCCCGCCGGCGGTATCTCCAGGCCCATCTCGCCGATGCGCGACCAACGGCGAATGTGCGGTTGGAATGTCCAATTTTCGCTCAGCGCAAAATTCTCATCGTCGGAGTCCTCCTTTTGCTGTCGAGAGGGTGTGTCAAGTGGTGAGCGGCGAACAAGATGGAGAATGGGGCAAGATGGAACTTACCTGTGGCGTTTGGGCTTTGTGCGATTGATCGATGCGCATATTGGCACAGCGATTCAGTATGCAGAGACGTCGGTAGAGGGACTGCAGCTGATCATTTTCGAGATTGGTATGATCCTTGGCAACGCTGGCCAAATCAATCGGGAATTGGTGGTCTGCAAAAAAGAAATCACGAGAAATATAGTAACAAGACTTGGTAGAGAAAAGAGTTTCAAGTAGATGACATCATATTTAAGATTAAAATTTGCGATCATAGAAAATCACAGTCAAAATAGAGATGGGCTCATCTTCACTTTTTCTCACTCGTTCAAAACTGTGTACGAACCAATTCCTTACACGATTGTACGAGTGATCGCTGGTTTTGAATGTTTCTCAGAGAATCACAAAGATGTGAAAAAATATAAGAAATTATTTAAAATTTTATTTAAGTAAGGAATGATGCTTTTTACAAGTCACAACGTATACAGAACAGCGCCTGAAGTTTGTCACACGACTTGAAAGATTTCAGTGGTTTGTGAAATTGTTGAGATCTCTGCTGGTTCTTGCAGATTTCTGCTATTATAAACCAGTGTTTGAAATTTTCTCACTGACTTGATCAACAATTTTAAGGCCGCTTACAGATTTGATCACTATTGAGCTGCATTGTGCAAATCTTGCAGCCTCTGTACGCTTCCAGGTTCCCAACTGTGCGCGACTCACTGCTCTGTTCTGCTGATGTCTGCACCTCACAACGCTGCCAGAAGTTCTAACCGACAAATAGCCAAATTCAAACGCCACTAGCCCCAAGAAAACGTAAAGGAACTTTGGCCAACGCGACGCGTTGAAATCGAATTAGGAGGCAATCGATGAAATAAAATGAATGATCCAAACAACAAATCCAGAAATCGGGCCGCACGAGCAAAAGAGATTAATTTTCCATACGTATGTAAATATATATATCTATATGTGTGTGTGTGTGTGGATTCTGTATTTATGGCTACTTGTCGCAAATGATTGGATGTAGGCAAGCGGGTTCTACATGTTGCGCGTCACTGCCAGCCAACAGGCTCGGTTCTCGATCATGGGCCCAACACTTGTTGGGGCGCTCCTATTCGGTTAGGTTAGGTGGCTGTCTCTAGGCCTCTATGTTCCATTGTGATACCGCAATTCCCTCAATTTCACGGATTATTGAGAGGGAGAGGGGGAAGAATATACAGTTGAATGCCAAATCCGAACACTTGGAACTTATCTACTTCATGTGGATAGCGATAGAAGTAGACCAGTGTTCAATAGACTGGAATTAGTGGACGATTTTTCGATTTCGATGCTCCACACCCTCTCATTTTATGCGGTTTGGTGAAAAAGTGCATGAGCCAACAAATTTTGGGGCTAGGGTGGGGCTAAATGGCGTCGCATCGAGGTCAAAGTTCACAAAAAAGCTGGGAAATTCGACAAATCGCTCCACAGCTGGTCAGAAGTTACTCTTAGAGGGTTAAAATCTATGACCGACCCCTCTAGTTTTCCTTACTGAACATTTATTTCAAACATACTCATCCCCTATCTCCAACCCTTAATGGGGCTCCCATACAAAATGGTCGTTTTTATAAAAAGGGCTCCCATTGCTCCCAGGTTGCCCCCAGATGTATCAAATGTATGACCGACACCCATTTATTTTCTCTTCCAAATATTTCTTCCAAACATACCCACCCGCCAACTCCAAGTCTTAAGGGGGCTGCCATACAAAACTGGCCACTTTCTATGCCATTGGCTCCCCACTTGCAAATGTAGTAGTTAAGTAAGCGAGAAAACATCGTATCTCGAAAACTACTGAAGCGATTTCAATGATTTATTCAGCGATCGCCAACATTCTTGAGTACAAAAAATACAAAATTAATTAAGGTTCAGAAATTCACCACCAGAGGGCGTTTCCCAAACGATCGGATTTGTGACGTTGTCAACTTTTGGGTTTCTACAAAGCAAAAATCAAAATGTACTGTCGAAACCCCACTAATCTCCCCACTTTGAACTTGGAACTTATCTACTTCATGTGGATAGCGATAGAAGTAGACCAGTGTTCAACCAGCCCGAACTAGGAATCGAACCTAGAGCCTCTGGTATGAAAAATCAAAGCCCTAACAGCTGAAATGTCGAGGCAAGCGCTTTTATTGCTTATTAAGGAGAAAGTTTGTAGGTGATTTACTCGTTTATCATTAAATGGGCCCTTCTGTTCATTGACTCAATTACACTGACGACCCTGTTTTTCGTTGTCAATGTAAAAAAAGGAACAATTTTCTTTACAAACGCAAGATTTGAGTGTGTGTGTGTGTGTGCACAATCAATGAGGATTTTCATAGAAGAAAATGAAAAATCTGTGGGAATAGCTGTTAGGCGTTTCGGCGTTGTTCGTTCGCTGTGCATTCGACGTTTGGACATGCGGCGCATGCTCGTCCATCACCTGACGTCCGACGTTTCTGAAACGTAAACCACTGACGGCAATTCGTTGTGGGCCGTGGTGTGTGTTTAGACTTTGGCAAACGTAAGTACGCAGAGTAATGAACTCAACTGTTGGGAGATTAGTGTGTTCGACACAAATTAGGAACCGATGTGAATTTGATTTGAATTTCATATTTGATTGATTTATTTTGCAGTTTGTTTACAATTTGCCACTTTGCAATAACAAAAGTGTGATGTTGTTTCTGAAAACAGAATTTTAGCCAAATTGAGTACTTTTTTGTATTTGTTTTTGGTAAAAACATATTTAAATATAGTAGACTACTCACAGCTAGTGGTGAGTGGTGGCTTAGTGGTTAGTGGTAGTAGCCAAAGGGTTGTGGGTTATGACTCAACTTACAAAAAAGTTTTTCTTTTGGCCCTAAAACAACTGCGATTTTGAACGCTTTTCAATTCGTTGAGAATGAAATATGTGAAGTTGTCTAAGATGACTGGGCTAAGTATCGAGCAATGCATGCACAAGATGCAACAAGCATAAATATTGCTAGGGGAACCCTGCAGTATCTGCTATACCAGATGCTGGATTAGCTTCTTTCTCTTCCTTGCAGAATATTGCGAATCTAATGGGAGATAAGTAATAACAAAAATTTGTTTGGAAAAACTGATTTGGTTTTTTTTAAATAGTCTTCTTTAGGCTCAATAAAGTGATTTGCACGATCTAAAAGCATGTCTAATGAGTATTTTATTTTTCCATTGTCAGCTGGAATGTCCTTCAGGATGTCGGTAAAAGCCTTTTGGATGGCTTCTACGTTCTCAAAACGCCTTTGTTTCATCGACAAATGCATATTGTTTAAGTGTCGCACGGTGCCGCTTCATTGAAGTTAAATTATTTATTATTACTTATTTCTTGTGATAATAAATAATAATAAATAATTTCTTCCATACCTCAGTATTTAGTATCTTCTTCCGGTAATAGTCCGTTTTTCGAAAAAAGGCCTAACTTTAACGATTGTGTAAAATTTTATGGAAATCGCACAAGCCTTTCTGGGGTCAGGTTTTAATGGGTTAAAATAAAAAAAATCCAGGAACATACTTTCACATACTTTTTAGATATTTTCCTCTAAGTTTTGCCAATTTTCAGATTTTTAATTTAGAAAATTATTTTGAATTAAAAGTGATGTAAAAGCCTCAGGTTTGAAAATTTTAAGAAAAAATTAAAAGTGAAAGTAAAAGTTCTTAATTTATATTGAAAGTTTTAGCAACTTCTTGATAGCCATGTATTTAAAAAATTTTTTTTACTCAATAGACTAAAAAACAGAAAATATGTGTTTTCATTTTTTGTGAAAAAAGTTTCAACTTTGAGCCGCTTTTGCACACACACTAATTAATTTTTTGCGCAGATTTTTTGGGGTTTTCTTAGTTGGAGTTTTACCTTTCAAATGACATACAAATCATTAAATTCGGAGACTATAAATTTTTTGAATTTTGTCTATGGAACGAATCACTGTGCAGTGCTCTGAATTCCTGGTTCTTTCCTCAAGTCTTATCTAATGTCACTAAAAAAGGTCTTTTGAAGTCTTTACTTGTTGGTTACATAAAATTTTTCTAGGTAAGATGCTTAGGGTTTAGTCAATCGAACCCAGAGATGACTGTGATACTAATTTGAATAAATTTTCCACTCAAAGCAAAGCCAGCACAAACCTATGCGGATCTTCAATATTCACTGGAATTGCAGCATTTCTCCGTTTAATTTTAACGATTACAAATGCCCACAAGCAAGTTTGGCTAAGAAAAAACATTTAGGCATTTTTAACAAATTTATGATAAAATGCCGCATATTAATTTTGTTATCACCGCACAGAAGGCGCACGTACGCGCTTGTTTTATTTAAACAAATGAGCGCACATCAGTTGCGTGATTAAACCAATTTGCAAAATGTTGCAACGCCCGATGCAACCAGCCAACCAAACAACAACAATAATCATAACAACCACTGCAACCAAGACAGCAGCCAGCAGAGAGCAAGTAATGACCGTGAAATGACAAATTTTCTCGTGCAACGAGCACCAAAAACAAACGCACCGAGATGAACGACGAGAGGGGGCAAACATACAAAAAGGCAAATAGAAGCAAACGAAACGAAAAAAGGAAAAATGAAAAACGTAATGAAAACAAAAAAATTAACAGGTGATTATTTTGGGAACTCCTACTTTCAGCAATCGGGTCGGGTTTGAAGCGCGCTTCGACACTCGCGTGAAGGTGAATTCATGTGGAAGCTCTGAATTTGCTCTGTGCACAACACGTACCACGAATTGCCCACAAGAATTTCATTAAAGTGCACATTAATCATTTCGAAATAAAGTAAATGCAAAAAAACAAAATGTGAAGAACAAAAAAAAAAGTGAAATTCCAACAAGAACCTGAGACAAAAAGTACTTGGAACTGAAGGCACAAAAACTTCCAAAAAAGCATGCAGACAATGCAGTGTAACAACAAAAAAAATAAAAACAAACTAAGAAAAAGCCACCAGAACAAAGGGGCAGATAAACGCATATTTTAAACGTTTGTGGTGGCACGAAGTGGCGAGGCGAGGCGCGGTGCCGCGTTTTGTGGTGTGGCAGCAACAAAGGCGGAAGGTGCTCTCGAAAAAGAGACAACCAACAACAAACAACAACAACAGCAACCCAATCCGATCGGGATATTTATGATAATATGCAAACCTTTTCAAGGTCGGTCATGCGAAAACACGCGTCGCAGCAACGCGAGTCCGACGCAAAGCCAGCACGATTACTTTTCATTTCGAAAACCGAAGCAGCCGCACCGCGGAGGACCGCCACACCGCACCGGGCAGGTTGCTGGCTGGCTGCGGGCCTCACCGAAACAACTGCCTCCGTCTCGGCAGATTCACTTTTAGAACTCAGAAATTGCCATTTCGGCAATAATTCAAATAGCTGCGCGCAGCCGGAAGGGGTCGGCGCACGCATATTCGCAGCGGTCGGACGGAAACAACGAATTGTTCGGCCGCTTTTTTGGCGGTCACAATCAATCTGTGGGCCCCCGAGGCGTAAAATGCGATCGACTGGAAGATCTTTTTCAAGTGTATTTAACATTTGACGGTACGACGAATTAATGCCCGGCACACCCATCGTTATGAACAGACGCAGGTTGTTGCCTTCTGTTGATTGCTTCGTGCGTATTTATGTGGTTAACGATTTGTTGTTGTATCTGATGTGCCTTTTCGAATGTTATTAGAAATTAGTAAATTGGACAGAATGTGTTTTGAAAGGATTATGGGGTCTAAGGTTGGTGCAATCATTCATTTTGTTTATGCGAGTTAATTCATGAATGAAAGGGATCCAAAGTATTATGACGATTTCTATTGGTGACACGGCAATTTAACTAAATAATGAGGTGGAAGAAATGAGTTCTGTTCTTGTGTGCTGACTTGGACGGGGATTCGAATGTAAGTCCCTCTAACTTGTGGTACAAAGCACTAATTGGGATGACTTTAAATGTCATTGAATACATTTACGTATACAAGCATACACAGAATGTATTCTATAGACTTTGCTTATTGTTCTTCTACAATATTTTCTGGATATAAGAGCCGAGCAAAATGTTCAAAATTCAAATACTTTTTAAGAAAAGTCTTTTGTACAAAACCCGGTTAATAGCACTTTTGGGGCGTATACAAAAAACTTATACAAAAAAACTTATACAAAAAACTTATACAAAAAAGCCACTACAAAAGTGACACAACTCAAAATTTTTAATTTTTCAGGAAATGCAAAAAACTGCTTTGAGCTGAATAAACTTTTTTTAAATAGCGTATAGAAAATCCCTACAGATTATGCTTTAGGATACGTTACAACGATTTTTTTTTAATTTTACACTAGAAAATCCAAAATTTCAATTGTGACTTTTTTGATGATATTTTAATTCAATAATTACCGAATTATTTTAAGTTATGTCACTTTTGCTAAATTCAATAATTATAAATTAAAATTAAAAAGTTGAAAGACAATTTTTGAAAATTTCAAATAAACTTTTTTTATTTCAAAATTTATTCTAAAATTGTCACAACTTTACTTAAAATTAACTTCAACAAAAATTTATTTCGTAAAAAGTGTCCCAATTTGAATTAGGACTCTTTTGCATTGAGCTGCAGTGATCAAATAGTATCAAACTTTTCGACATGAAGAGAGACCTAACTGTATTTTGGCAACAGTTAACAACAACAAAATAGACTGAGCTTTTGCTTATTGCTAGTTAGATGCATTGTACAAAGTATTTATTAACACGTAAACCCCAAAATTAAAAAAATTTTGAGTTGTGTCACTTTTGAAGTGGGTGTGCGATATAAAAACCATCTAATGAAACAACCGTCCTTATAGAAAAAAATGCATACACAACGAAAACGTATTAACACTTGAAAGACCATTGCGGTCATTTTGACGGTTTTTAATTTTTAACCCTTTCGCTATTTTGTTGCCATATGGTAACATGCTACTTTGTGGACGTCTGCATCCTCTATGGTTGCGAGAATACATTTTCTTGTTGGTCTTTAGAATAGTTTGAACTTTTAGGAAAAATACGAAATTAATAAACTGAATGTTTAAGTTTAAAGAAGAGAAGTATACACGTTTTTTTAATGGTATATCTTAACATAGTAAAGGAAGAAGCAGAAGAAGCAGAAAAATTTAGAGAACTTTTTAATTTAACGTTTTCTTTCCATTTAGATACTTTTTTTTTAATTTTGGCTGAAGTAAATGAAGAAATATTCAAATTTTCGTTATGCGTAAAAAGTTGTATGTTTAAGTAATTATTACAGCCACAACGATGTGGTTGCTCTCATAGAAAAACACTCTAAAATACAGGGTCCGAGTATCAAAAGATAAAAATGTTTATGGAATGTTGCTAATATAACCACATAGAAGTCTAAGACGTAAAATTTAAAATTTTAACTTTCCCCAGTAAAAACCTGTAGCGAAAGGGTTAAATATCTGTATTTTTTTAGTATTTCTGTCAACTTTTGCTTTGGTGACTTTTATTTTTTGATCGTGAAAAAGTTTTTTAAATTTTTTGAATTTGTTTTTAATTTTTTTTTTAATTGTTAAAAATTAGCCAAATCCTATGTGCGCTTTTCGAGCTATCAGCGGATTTAATATATAGTCTTTGTGGAAAACCAACGGAACACAAATTATGTATTTGTAACTTTTTAAAAATGTACATTTGAACATCGAAGTTTGTTTTTCGAAATTGACCACTTGTCGCCATAAGTCAACAAACATAGGTTTTTACAGACCAAAGGTTGCCGCAAAAAAAAAAGAAATGATCACAATGCTGTCAATATTTTTTTTAATCTAGGAATGTCTGTATGAATATCCCGGAAAAAAATTAACCGGGAACTTTCCTGTATACTTTTTATGGGAATTTTTCGTGACCTAATTTGGTTTAATTATAAGCGGGGAAATCTATTAACTGGGAGACTTATATCGAGAAAGTACTGTACTTTCTTACTTATTTACTTTCTTACTTTGTCGCCATTGGGTCTATGAACGTTGCTTGTGAAGACATATATACAATTTACGAACGCATTCGTAAATCTTCGGATTCACCAAGCGAAGATTCAGGTATGAATATTAGGTTCAGTAAGCCCGAAGGTTTATGAATCTACTAGTTTGAAATCAATGGGCCCAATAAATCTAGCTACTTCATTCAACACTTTAACCCATGTTTTGCCCCTTTAGACCCCGCAGTTCAAAAAATTCCGTCCTAGCGGAAGTTTTGTGAACGCAATATAAATTTATGATTAAGTATTTTCATTAAGTTTATGTTTTTTTAAACGATTTTCATTTCATTCAGTCGATAATCGTACTCGCAGTTGTTTTTACACTGGAATAACATAATGTAAAGACAATCTTGATGCTCTTTTTTTGATTCTAGAATACATATCGGAATAAGAGAGCTACTTACTGCAACGCCTACAGCACTAAGTAGCTCTAACTGGTAAAGCTGGGGACCCAACAGGGTCTATAAGTGGACGACCTGGCCAGCTTATTTGACCCTAACCCATACATAAAAAAGTGTTCTTAGAAATGCCCTCATATGGGTTCCTGGCCGTAGGAATATTGACGATAATAAGAAAGCTGACAGCCTAGAAAAACGGGGTTCTTCTCTCAGTCCGGATATAACAGAACTAATTCGGATTGCACTGAACGCAGTTGGGAGGGGAATCATGCAACATTTTCAAATGCAATTTAGAGAGATCGGTTTGGTTTACTTACAACAGCTACAGGGCCAAATACCTGGTTAGGGAAACTCGAGCAGACATAGCCAGAATAACTGCTGACTAAACATGTCATTGGACAGTGGGTATTTTTTTCCTGGTTCACTCCTCTCGGGAGCATGGGGCCTCCACAAAACATTGCCTTCTGTTGGTTACGTTAATCGGTTGTGTTTTTCTGCCAGTGGGTATGCATGACGAAAAAAAGATTTATTCTGCAATTCTACAATGATGAGAATGAAAAATAAACTAAATATTTTTTTCGTTCTCTGAAGCTGTAGAGCCCTCGCATAGGGAAAGACCCCTCAATGCTTCAGAGTGAACTCTGAAGCATTGAGATACACAGAGTAGAGTCCTTTCTAAAGAAAACGAAACGGATACAACTCCAGCTAACTAACTAAACATCCTCTACCCCTTTTTAAGGTTAATCAAATTTTTGTGGTATCAAAATTACGCTAAAACGTTAAATCTCGTTGAGAATCCATTTGGATTCTCTTCACCACCTTAACTACCTTCAAATTAACAAACATAAATTTTGAATAAATATTCTTAAGAGCCTTTTCACATTATGACCACTTTTTAATCTTTTAACTTGTCTCCTCAGCACTTAAATATATACAAACGGTTTATTGACATTGTGTTCAGTTTCAAAACACGTTTTTTACTGCGGTGGCCGTCATATATTTCGGCAGCAACCATTTATACAACGTCCTTTGATTTTAATTCTTATTTTATTGCCTGCTATGCTGCACGCAAATATCTGTCAAGGTCCACGCAGAGTTGGGCAAAATTGTTTTGTGTTGAGTTGTCTACGTCTGAACGTAGATAATGCGCAAGTACTGTGAACATTGTATGCAATCGTGTAGATAATTAAAAAAAAAACATAAGATGAATATTGAGATGGATTGGAATAGCCTTCGATTGTTGCTCAAGGTGAAAATTAATAAATTGCAGGTGAAAATTAATAAATTCATAGAAATATATGTAGAATTGCTGGTTCTGACTGATTGAGATGGAACTACATAGTAGTAGTTTTATTTTAGAAAATTTATATCTACTAAGAATGAAGTTTTCATCAATAACGACTTAATTGCCTTAAATAAGCCAATTGTTATTAAATTTTAATGTTTGACAAGTAATTTGACAAGAAAGTTTTCGCTTTTTAGTCAACATAGGACGGGGTTAAACCATGGCTTTAGAGTTCATACGGAGAAACACAATTTATGACATGTTTTCGTATTGTATTTTTCTACTTCATGTATTACTTAATTTTTTAAAAGTCAGCTTAGTGTCAGAAATGATTTTGATTTGTAAAGAATCAAACACAACACTGGAGATTTGTACAATGTTGCTGTAGTCTGCGTATCTTTTGTGAAATTTTTGGCCGGAAAAGAATACAAAATTTGTTTAAAAGTCAGCTTAGTGTCAGAAATGATTTTGATTTGTAAAGAATCAAACACAACGCTGGAGATTTGTACAATGTTGCTGTAGTCTGCGCATCTTTTGTGAAATTTTTGGCGGGAAAAGAATACAAAAAGTGGTGGCGCGCGCTTTCGCACATGCCACAAAAATATTTTACCACACAAGGGGCATCAACACTGAGAAAATTTTTAAAATGTTTTTTTTTTGGCAAAGTTTCAATTATATCACATAGTTAGAGTGGTGTTGTCATTTCTAGGTTTTTGTGAGTACTAAAGAAACATTGGCTTCTGTAATGCCAACAGAATCGAATGACATTTTTGTCAAAACCGAGTAGATGTAAAATATATTATTGGCGATACAAAATAAGTTTTTAGGGGGACTACAAAAAATGATGTAAATATCATTAAATCGCTTTGGATGATCTTGTAATTGTATTCTTGTTAAAGCGTCATAATTTCGATCTAAAAATTACTATTTGTGTTATAGCTGAAAATTAGACGCTCTAAAAAACTATTTACGCTCTAACCAACAAAACACAACTTCCGGGAATTGGGAATCTTTCTGTACGACACAGATCGACCACAGGTTGCAATAGTCGTCAAGCAAACTTTGGAAGTGCTTTCATGGGATGTCCTACCAGACATTGTTCCTTCCCACTACCATTTCTTCCGGTCAATGACTTTTTACGTAGCCAAGCAGCACTTAACTTTTTAGGAAGAAAATACTAGGATCTCGGATTGGATTCTTTTAAACGTGTAATCCGGATACTACTTGAATGAAGGGGAAACAATTTACATAACGATGGACAATCCTTTGAATACCAAATATTGTACTTATTTCTCTGAATTTCTCTGAGTTTCAAAGTAACCCAAAAATCTTAAAACTGATTTGTAACCCCAATAAAATGTAACCTAACTAAAATACATACAATGGACGTAAAATTGTCCGAATTCATAGTCTCGTTCATTCCACATACTTTGTACAACCCACCTACCTTCGGTTGTAGTGGCTGCCTATGTAAGAGACACGCTCGGAGGCCTATTGTGAGACCCATTGTCATACCAAAAATTCCAGTGTTATGCATCACTGTTTTCTTTGCAACATGTGTTACAACACACATTTCAAATGGATGAGGGAAGTGGGAGGAGACCTACAGTTTAACGCCGAATCCGAACAGCGGTTGGCAGTTTTCCTTTCACACTTAGAGGTGTTGCCATTGCCTGCGAAGAGCGCATTTCTAATTCTCATCTCATCTTCATGTGGATAGCGATAGAAGTAGACGCGTGTTTCACCAGCCCGAGCTGGGATTCGAACCTAGGACCTCTGATCTGTGAGAAGCCAGCGCGCTACCTGCTGGACTATCGAGGCCGGCTAAGCAAAACGCAACCTGACTAATCCACAAAGACGTAAAAGTGTCCGAGTTCATTGTACTTTGTACAATATTTGTACAAACATTCCCTCATCAAGTTTTTGCTCAGTGTACACTATGTATTTGCTCACAAAAAAGGCGTTCACAAGCTTTGGTTTTCAGTGGAATTTTGTCTTTTGCCTTAACCCAAAAAATATAAAAATAAAACCTAAACGAATCAGGACATAATTTAAAGGATTGCACTTGTGTGCTTTGAGGCGAGCATCGGTGCACGTTTCGGGTTTAGCTAAATAAAGGCTAACGCACGCATTTTCGGAGTAGGTGTGTTCCACACATTTTCCAGGCCGCTGCGAAGAGGCCTGGGCTCTCGCAAGAGGTCATTTAACTCGCAAAATGCTGCCGGTAACATAAGCCAACTAAAGTATGTTTGGCGTTGGGTAATAAATTAGGTGTTGCCGTATTAATTTCGACTCGCAGTGCGCTGCTCCAAAGCATGCATGTGTTGTCCGCAGTGGGAATGCGTGACTTTAGCGAAATTCAACTCGAACTATTTAAAACATTTGTGTGCTTTTGCGTTTGGCAGCAATTAAATACGGGTCAATGCCATTTTAATGAGTTCATTGGTTTCAAAGCAAAATATAAGAAAATTGTGCAAAAATAAGCACAACAACACACAAATATATTTTCATATTCATTACGTAGTCGTTTGCAATACAAAATGTTGTTTCTTGTGCATTTGACAGCGAAAATTGCTACCATCCCACTGCAGCTGCAAAGTGGTAATTAAAAAAAAAAAAAAAACAAACACTGTCCATGCTGCCAGTGGAATGTCGCAAGCAGATGTTTGCCGACTACTGTGTCGCATTGAAAAGTGAAAGTCCTGCCAACTTTTATGTCTCTGTTTCGTCAAAATTCCAATAATTACGAGGCTGAGTGCTTATGCGTTTTATGCCGAACGACGCTGTCGAGTTCTTTTAAATTTGCGGTCAACTGTGCGCTGTCTGGCCGCCCTTTTGTGTGTGTCGAGCCGGTGTTGCCATCAATTATAATGCGTCATAAATGCTGGCCCGCACCCAGGCTTCAGTATTTGTTTGGCTTGTGTGCAGGTTTTATGCTTTCGCTTTCGGGCGTCTTTCACCCCAACGCACCGGATTAAAAAATGCTCTGCGCCGAAAATACGAATTTAAATTGCCGCCCAAGTGGCAGCGTGTACCTGCACTCGGCCGCGTCGCGTTGCACTTACCTTCGTACATTTGCGCATACTGCGGAAAGCCTGCAGCGCGCAGCCATTTACACGATTCGACGGCTTCGATTTCTGCAAACGAAAAAAAGGTTGAAATTGGTTAAAACAAATCAAATTTAAGCCAACTTCAATGCATCGATACGGAACGTCGGCGTACAGGGTTTTTTTTCGCAGAGGGGATGGCGGGGCATGTAAAGGTCAAAGCATTAAATCATAACAGAATTTGCGGCCGGCAGCTGCTAAACGAATTTCCATGGTCCATTTGGCGCATTGTGACAGAAGATTTTCGGCAAAAAGTGTTTTTGGGTAATTTTGTGTGGGGCTTTTTAAAATTTGCTCCCAATGAAATTATGCACAAAACAGTGTGGCTTTACAAAGTGTTTCATAGTGATGGCCAGTGTCGAGTAGACACGCAGGTCATCAGTCAGCAGTATTAAAAAATTACATAGAACAATCAAATTTGGGCCCAAGTAAAAACCTCGCCAAAAGGCGGAGGTCGACCGTCAGTCGATAGTCCAGTGGGTAGCGCACTGGCTTCTCACAGATCAGAGGCCCTAGGTTCGAATCCCAGCTCGGGCTGATGAAACACTTGTCTACTTCTATCGCTATCCACATGAAGATGAGATAAGAATTAGAAGAATCGCGCAAGTGCGCCCTTGGCAGGCAATGGCAACACCTCTAAGTGTGAAATGAAAACTGCCAAGGACCCCCTTCCCCAATGCGTTTGAAATGTGTGTTGTAGACATGTTGGAAAAAACTGTGTTGCATACACACAAACAGGTGGAATTTGTGGTATCACAACGGGCTTCAAAAGCAGCCACCATAACCTGACCTAATCTAACCTAAAAATATCCCCACCAATACCTCCCCAGGGCAATGCTGGTGGTGGCTTAATTTCAATAACGCTCACAGGATTTCATTTTGGGGAGAGGTTCCGTACATAACTTTTGAGCCGCCCAATACCACTTGCAACCACGGTTGCCATTTAAATAAAATTGTATGTACTAAACTTTTGCTAAAAATGCCCAACATGAGAGAGAAAGAACAATTTTTTGGTTCTGAACAAATTATAATACAAATACAAAAAAAAACTAAAAATAACTTTGCTATCGAAAGTCTTTGCATTAAAAAAGTTATACCTGTGTTTATTTTTAGATTACACACTACAGGTCTCCCTCGTATAGCGCGGTACTTCTACAACGCGTTTTCGATATAACGCGATTTCAAAAAAACAGTTTTTTTCATTATGTTTTTTAATTTTTTAAATAAAGTATGCATTTTTATTTTGAGTTCGAATGTATGTTACACACATCTTTAATTTAGTACCTATTTTATTTTGGAAAAAGCTTATTGGAACATAACCCTAAAATTTATATGAAAGTTAAGTCTTCTATAACGCGAATCACATAACGCGGAATTTTCCTGGAACGTAGCCACCGCGTTATACGAGGGAGACCTATATTTACAAAAAAGGCCTAAATTAAACAAAAGTGGCCGAACAAGTTTAGTAAAACAGTGGACTACTTTTAGTCCAAAATCCCAAAAATAGCAACCGTGGGGGGAAGGTTTAACTGAACTTAACCCTCTAGTGCCCAAAAGACCTGTTGACACAATTAACTTAAGAAAATTGCTTCACTGTTTGATCCTTCGAGTTGAGTTTCCTTATATGAGTTGTTGTTTTTTGCTGCCACTTAAAGGGTTTTGTATACAAAAATTGGTCAAGAAGAAACTGCACTGAAACCCATATTTATTAAAGGAAAAGGGTGTATCAAGAATTTTCTAAAAGCCTGCGTGGTTTAGTAGGCTTGGTCATGTCTCCTTTATGGACTACGAAGGTAGGTAGTTAGGTAGCAGCGACTGCGTGCTCACTGAGCACACCCAAGTAGCACTATGTGCCGTTTTGCTGTCGCCTCCTCGATTGGGTCTTCCCTGCGTGGGAGAAGATACTGGACCTTAAAGCCAACCCGCATCGTCCAAATAGGACTTGATGCATATCAGTCTTGTCTCAGACAGATCAGCTGGAGAGCTAATCAGACTGTTCCCCAAGGAATTTAGTCTTTTAAAAGCCAAGGCAGGGCAGCCGCAGAGGAAGTGTTCGAGTGTCTCACTCTCGTTGCTTTCTCTGCAGCTTCTGCAAAAGGGGTTGTGGGGGATTCCCAATCTCGCCGCGTGTACGCTAATTGGCCAGTGACCCGTGATCACGGCTGTTAGCGTAGAAACATTCCTACGAGAATTTAGCAGCAAATCGTTGGTTCTGTGGGAGTTGTAGCTTTCGGGCTGTGAGTCAATGGCAGATCCCATCTTGACAAGCTCGTCAGCTGAGTCGTTTCCGCTGATACCCGCGTGACCGGGTATCCAGCAGATGGTAAGATCCACCCGGCCGCTCACCAACCCCAGCAACTCCTTACAGTCTCTGACTAGTTTGGATTTGACTAAGGGTTTGGTGAGTGCCTTAATGGCTGCTTGGCTGTCTGAAAAGATGTAAACATCCCCACCTCGGACTTCTTCCTGTAGGAGAATCCTGCAGGCTTCTCTTATTGCAAAGACTTCCGCTTGAAAGACACATGGACTACGAAGCTCCAGCAAGAAAGTTTTTCGACGCAGTGGTTGAAGGTCGGAGCCGAAGAGAAAGACGGATGGAAGAATCAAGCAAAGGACTTGCTATCGTCTTTTGATGCGATCAACTGGACAAGGCGTGCAGCGTCTGAAGAGAACTTTTGCGGCAGACCGTAACGAGTTGTTAGGGTCGTTTAACCCTTTAGCTATTTTTTGCCATATGGCAACATGCTACTTTGTGAACGTCTGAACCGTCTATGGTTTCAGGAATAAAGTTTTTGTTGGTTCTCAGAATAATTTGAAGTTTCAGGAATAATACGAAATTAATAAACTGAATATTTAAGTTTAAAGAAGTGAAGTATAATCGTTTTTGAATGTTATATTATTACATACTAAAGAAAGAAAAAGCAGAAAAATAAGAGAAATTATTAATTTCACTTTTTACTTCAATTCAGAATTTTTTTCAAACATTTTTTTAGATAATTTTAGCTGAAGAAATATTGGGTTTAAGTACACCCATACCTCGCTATACGGCCTAGATACGTTCCACGAAACTTGGCCGCAAAGCGAAAAGCCGTATAAGGAATCAATTATTTGAATACAAATTCATACAAATTCAATGGGATCGGTTCCAAATTCTTTTTTTTTATTTTTATAACAATGTTATAATTTATTTTTATAATAATAACAAAAATATAGAAACAAAAATGAAAGAACTTCATGTTACATAAAAATATCTTTTACGTCATCGCATAACTGTTTTGAGAGAAAAATATTTTTTACGTTGCTCGGTAACGTTTGAATCTGTTATTCCACCGGTGAATGTGCTCGTGATTTAGAACTTGAGTGGTTCAGAACTTGGATAAGTTTTGCATACAAAATGCATTGGTGCCGGTATTTTCAACGTAAAAAATATATATTGCAAAATAATAGTTATCATTCAACGGAAAAAAAAAATCCCATTCACAATAGTTACTGCCAACGGAAAAAATATTTCCCACAAAATAAACGTTACCGAGAAACGTGATATATCGACATCGAAAACATTTTTTTTTGGCCGTTATAGCGAAACATTTTAGGCCGTAAATCGAAAACGTGCCTTAATTGAAGAAGGCCGTTATAGCGAAAGGCCGTATAAAGAGCGGCCGTATAGCGAGGTATGGGTGTAATGCGTAAACAATTGTATGTAGAAGCCACAACAATATGGTTGCCCACATGACAACACTCTAAAACCCAAAAACAAAAATTAAAAAAAAAATACTATGGAATGTGGTTGACCTAACCACACAGAAAACTAAATCAATATACTTCAAAAATTCAACTTTCCTCAGTGAAAACCTGCAACGAAAGGGTTAAGTAACTAACTGTGACTAGCACTTTATAAAAATAAGAAAATTTCATAATTCTGTTAAAGTATAGATATGCAAAGGTTCATAGCTTTGGGTTAGAAACTTCCATCTGATTTGTGTTGATTAGTTGATTTAATTTCATCTTTCTTTTTGTTTGTTTTTAACAGTTTTCTTTGCATTATGACCCAATATTTTCCAATTGGACAAAGTTCAGCGCAATTTAGAGGATTTGAATTCCTTGTAGAAGGTTCAGCGTTTTGCTGAATTCTTCAGAAATCTACAATTAATGTAAAAATCATGTCTGCTGTTCGAAACGTAAAAGAGAAATATAATTATTGACGTTTTGCATTGTCATTGAAATACAATTTTCCGTTGCTGTGCCGGCGCAGGTAGTCAATTTCCTGCGTCAATGCTTTGCGCTGTCGAATAGATGTGACTCTTTCTGTGTGTCATAAAAGACACACACACACACATCAAAACATATATATGGAAATATGTAATATGTATATGTGGGTGCGAGAGCTTATATGCCACATTAGGCGCAAAATTCGCTAAATACTTGGCACAAAATTGGGCTGACGAGAGGATGTGAGTCTGTGTGCGTGTGTGTGTGTGTTTTGTTGAAGGTAAACGACTCAACTCAATTTGAAATGCTAATTTGTACATACCTATATGAATTTGAAAATGCTGCAAAACGAAAGCCGCAAGTGGTGGCAAGAGAAGCGAAAATAATATTTTTAAATCGTTTTGTGTCGCTACACTGGCGCTTTATTGATTTCTAATCAGTGTGCTCGTTCGGCGCTCGGTGCGCTTTGGCCTATTATGTGAATTATTGAATTTTTCAGCTGATTAACTCGAACCGTGGCATCGTCTTGCCACCCCTGCCAACACACACACACAATCTCAATCAGGACCGCCCATAGCAGCAACAGCAGCAGCTGGCCGCGCGCCCGCCAACAAAAAGGATAACGATGGATTTGTTACTTGCATCAAAGCGCTCGTCGAGCAGATAATAAAAATTGCTGTGTTTATATTTAGCGACCAAGTAACCGCTTGTGTCAGCACATCTCGTGTGTGCGCTCTATTTAGTCGTTTAACGTGGTCTGTGTGTGTGTGTGTGTGTGTGTCGCTGCCTGCCTTCACGTGTACTAGCTGCCACATGTTGCTTCTTTCGAAATCGATTATTCTCAACTAAACACACACACATTACATGACGCGCCTCGGCCCACATTGCGCCCCTCTCACTGACCAATGTTGGTCGCTTTGAGTTGCCGCTCCTCCCGCATCTTTTGTTGATTAATGTGTGTGTGGACGGACTTTACTGGCCTCCAGTTCGAGTGTGCTTTCCGCGTTTGTTTGTTCATGTCCAATAATTTTCATATTGACACTGTTGTTCCACCTTCTGACTTTTGTTCGAAATGAAAATGAGAATGTTGCAGTTTGATAAGAATTCAATTGAAAACGACAATGGCCACTTTTGGTTGGAGGGTGTGGTTAGTTATTTAGTTAGTTAGTTAATTTTATATTAGAATCGAACGAGTGTTCTTTCCTTGAAAGAGGCAACAATGCCACAACTTGATAGATGATTATAAAAAACTGCACTGACGGCAGGTGTGGAATGGAACTATTACAGAATTATTCTTCTAGTGATGAAGTATCTGCTTTGGCGCAACAAAAACCAAATAACGTAACCTAAACAAGGATAGGTAGAGGACCTCGATAAGGCTCTGCTTTGAGTTCGTTATGTCGATTGGTTGATGATTCGACAGGGAACAACACCAAAATCCTTTATTAACCCTTTCGATATTTTGCTGCCATATGGCAACATACTACAAACCTTCTAAATGTCTAAATTCTCTACGGTTTCAAGAATGAACTTTTTTTTGGTTTTTCGAATAGTTCAACGTCCTAGAAAAGTGATGAAATTAATACACTGGTCAAGTTGAAGTTTAAAGTTTAATTTTTGTAATTTAATTTTTTGATTTTTTATTTGATTTTATTTTCATTTTCATTTTAAGAAAAATTTTTCTTCTTGAAAACGGGTGGTAAAAACAGCCAATTATTGTAATCAAGACAAGGAGGAACAGTTAATCGATTAAATTTTTTTCGGGAAATATCTTAACCCTTTCGATATTTTGTTGCCATATGGCAATATGCTACTTCCTCGGCGCAATGCAATATTTTGTTTGACTATTTAATATTTTAAGAAAAAATGTTTCTTCTTGTAAAACGGCTGGTAAAATATCAACCAATTATTGCAATCAATACAAGGAAGAGCTGGTAATCGATTAATGATGCTTCAGGAAATATCTTAACCCTTTTGCTATTTTGTCTCCATATGGAAACATGTTTCATGGACATCTGAACCCTCTATGGCTTCAAGAATAAACTTTTTTGTTGGTTTTTAGAATAGTTTGAAATTTTAGGAATAATACAAAAATAATCAACTGAATATTTAAGTTTCAATAAAAGAAATATTCGCGTTTCTTTAATGTTTTATCTTTGCATAGTGAAGGAAGAAGAAGTAGAAAAAATAAGACAAAATTTTTACCTCAATTTAGATGCAGTTTTTAAAATAATTTTGGCTGAAGTCAATGAACAAAATTTTTAGATTTTTAATTATGCGATACAAATTTTTAGTTAAATTTTAGGTAAAGTAAATGAAAAAAATTTTAGATTTTTAACTATGCGATACACACTTTTAGTTAAATTTTAGCTAAAGTAAATGAAAATAAATTTCGTTTTTAGTTATGCGTTAAAAACTTCACGTTTTAGTAATTATTACAGCCGCAACAATATGGTTGATGTGATGTGACAACGCTCAAAAAAAACAGGGTCCGGTAATAAAAAAAAATTAATAAATAAATCAAAATAATATTATGTAATGTTATCAACAACGTCACTAAGAAGGGACCAACGATCTGGTGAGGTTGACTTTGCTTTCTTATAAAGCGTCTGCCGAAGCTAAATGATATTTATGGAAGTGTTTTGTTGTGTGTACTATAACAAATGCACTTTGTTCCAAAAGGACTTTTCACCGTGAGATTCTTTTGTTTTGTGTTTCAGTAGAATAATTTCATTTCATTTCAGTTATTTATAATTAGTCAAAGAACAATAGTTTGCTTACTGACTAATAAAGAACAGCATAATGGATAAGTAACAAAGTAAATATTACATAACAATCGATAACCTAATTAAAAACAGAGTTCAACAAGTTCATAAATATTGCTTTAGAAGTAGTGAAATCCACCGAAAAGTTCATTGAGATCTTAGTAAATTCTATTAGAGCTCGCAAAAGAGGAGCATTTAAAGCATAATTCGTTGTGACGAAACCAACATTGAAAAAATCAAAGTGCCGGAGAGATCTAGAAGGGATGTTGAAGTGAATCCTCTCTAGGAGGGAAGGGCAGTCAACCAACCCGCAAACAACATCAAAAACAAATGACAAAGATAGGATGGATCTTCTATCCTGCAAAGTTTTTAAATTTATGAGCTTACAACGCGAGAAGTAAGATGGAACAGGATCCTGAAAGTGTAGTGATTTCAGAGCGAAACGTAGGAAAACCTTCTGAATACGTTCCAAGCGATTAACGTGGCAATAGTGATATGGCCTCCAAATAAACGAGGCATACTCTTACTTCGACCGGACAAGACAGGTGTAAAGCAGTTTGAGAGTGTAGGGATTGGAGAACTCGGAACTATTGCGTCTCACAAAAGCTAACATGGCATAGGACTTGGCAATAGTGGAATTTATATGACTTGTGAAGGAAAGCTTTGCATCAAAAACTACCCCCAGGTCCTTAGTCTCGGTAAGAGATTTCAAATAAGTATTTGAGATTCGGTAGGAAGTCTGAAGGACAGAGTTGCTTTTAGAGAATATGTATAAACAGTTTTTTATTCTTCAATAAATCACACACAAAAGACCGCCAGAGAAAAGCATCATTATTCTTTAGTCATTTAAGTGGAACAAATTGTAAACAATTGACGAATTAACTAAAAATTTTCAAACATTATTGGTTTAGGTGAGTCAATACAAAGGAATGAATTTTTGAAGGATTTTTAAATAAAACAAAAAACCAATACCAAATTGTTGAAAGTATTTTAACATTTAAAGTAAAGTAAAAGTCAATGCAATTTAATAACACAATGCAAAAAATTAAAGTAACTTTACTAAAGCCATCAATGCAGCCATTAATGAGCGTCTAAAGTGCCAGGCGACTAGTTTAAACACAAATGAGCTGAATATCTGCATTTGACGTAGGGAAAACACAAAAAAAACAACAACAAAAAGTGCAACTATGTACAACTAATGTTATTACTTCAAGCATACAAATTGACAGAACTCGTGCGCGCCGAGTTTCCGCTCAACGCCAGCGGCAAGTTCAGTGTTAATGAAATTGAAAAGCTTTACTGCAGCCACTTGTTGAGTCAGCGCGACTGTGTGTGTGTATGTGTGTGTGTGTGTGTGTGTGAGTGCAGATACAGATGTGTGTCAGTGGGGAGGCGAGAGTGCGCAGCTGTGTTGCCAAGTGCGAATGTCACGCGCACACATGCAGACTCTGAGACTCAGACGCACACACACACACACACACACAATGGCGTCGAGTAGTATCTCGACTTTTCTGCAACCATTTAGAATGAAGGCATTTGCATGTGTGGCGCCTTGCCGAACTGCCTAACTGACTGGCACTGACACTGACACTTTCACACACACACACGCTCACTTTCACATCCATTCAAAGTTTGCAGTTGCATTCAGCGACTGGCGTTTTAATTATTCGATTTCAGCTGCTGTCGAGTACACTCCCCCCAAATCAGAAAACCAGGCCAGCTACTGTCGAGTGCGGCCATGTCTGCGCTACGGTCTTGTCGTGTAACGACACTTGTGACACTTTATTTACAAAAAAAACGCTGCGTTACTTACACATAAAAAACTTAAATAATTTCGCCTTTACATGAAGAAACAGATTTCGTATTTAGAGCAAAATGTCGGATCTCTATGGCAGCTTTAAGCGTTGTCGGTGTTGTGTTAGAGATGTTGTTAATGTAGTGGGTGTTGTTGTTGTATAGCATAGCTGATGGTGTTGTTGATGGCTGGCGTTGTTATGCAACGCGTATACAAATTTTATACGCTGACTGTGCATGACATTTATGCAAATTTTCAGCGTCAAACAACACCAACAAACTCACTGCGCTACGCTACTGTCGGTAGCCGCGCCTCCTTGCTCCGCTTACACACACACACACACACACACACCTACGTGGCAGTGCTATTCGGCATGATTAAAGTCCACGCGACTTATTGGATTTTTATTTTTAATTAGCGTTTAAAGTGGAAACTGCTGGAAAATGGCGGCAAAATGAAAAAAATTAAAAGTCAGTGGGAACAGAAATAGCAACAAAAACCAAAGCGCTGCGACACTACTCTGGCATAATGAAATAAGAATATTGTCAACGATGTGGCGCAGCTCTCAAGGATTCCTTGAACTGTGGAAATCAAGAGACAATAATTGGATTCGATAAAATGCGTTCAAGACGTAAGCAAAGTTGAGCGAATTCGCGCTACATTGCCAAAATTTGAATTTAATTGAATTTAAGAATGAAAAGCAGAAAATACAAATAGTGTTGTTTTTGTGTAAAACCAGGATTTCAGGGTTACACTGAAGACGACATTGCTGCTACTTAAAGAGTTGTAGACAATTTTAAATTGTCATCCTTGTAGCGTTGAACTCTAAAGCAGTCTTCGACTACTGTCTTCCACTCGGCGCTCTAAACCAATTAACTGCTCCTGACGGGCAAACACAAAGGACACGGCAATATTTTCGATTTGTATGTATCGCACTTGAACCTGTGCGCGGTAGTCAAGTGAGCTGAGCGGAGCGGAGCTTTTTACGTGCTATGAAATAATTGGCATAGCCCTCAAGTGAAGCAGAGACAGCTACTCGAAATACCAAGCGTAGTCAGCTACTTAATCAAGCAACATTACAGCATCGAAACAACAACTACAACATAACCACAGTTAAGGTAAACACTCGCCCACTCCAATAAACGTTGACAGCGTCGCGCAAGGATTATAATTTACAGTGTAGCAGGAATGAGGTGACCGTTTCATACCAATCAGAATAATGCAATGCTCGCTCATAGCTACAAAACGAGAAGAGGTGTTGAAGCTGGTATAGTGGGACCCGGAGTCAGGGCATTCTACGCATTGAGCACCGAGTCATCAATATTGCAAGCTGAACTTGACTGAATACTGAAGACGTTTCGAACCATAAACAAAAGTTTAAGATTGCAATACTCTATTAAAAGCTTTGGATAGCTTTTCTTACACATCAAAAACCCTTTTAGAGTGCCACCAAGAACTCAATGCCTTCGGTACCCATAACCGGATTGTACTGAGAGTTATGAAGTAGTAGACATCCAAGCAAAAAAGGGTGCGAAAAGCTATTCGTAGAATCAGGTTCAATGTTTAGTTTCGATAAAATTTAACTGAAAGAGACCATTCTTGCCGGGGCCCAAAAATGAAAGCTTGAATACAGGGATGACACTAGAGGACCAAGGCACTCCAAGAAATTTTTAAAATTTGATTTAAAAAGAGTAAAAGGTATATCTGACCTTGAGACAAAAACCAGCTAAGGATTTTAGTTTCGGTAAGATTGACTTGAAACCAGTCATTCATACCTGGGCCCAAAAATATAAGCTTGAATACTGGGACAACAGTAAAGAACTATGTCACTCCAAGAAATATGTAAAATTTGATTCAAAAAGAGTAGAAAGTATGGCTGACTTTTAGAAAGAAACCGCCTCAGAATTTTAGTTTCGGTAAGATTGACTTGAAACCAGTCATTCATACCTGGGCCCAAAAATGAAAGCTTGAATACTGGGAGAACAGTAAAGGACTAAGTCACTCCAAGAAATATGTAAAATTTGATTCAAAAAGAGTAGAAGTTATATCTGTACCTGAGACAAAAACCAGCTCAGGATTTTAGTTTCGGTAAGATTGACTTGAAACCAATAATTCATACCTGGGCCCAAAAATATAAGCTTGAATACTGGGACAACAGTAAAGGACTAAGTCACTCCAAGAAATTTGTAAAATATGATTCAAAAAGAGTAGAAAGTATGGATGACCTTTAGATCGAAATCGACTCAGGATTCTATGTGGCGCAGCTACAAATTATGCTTCGATTCTTAGGCTCGGATTTCGTATTACAAATTATAAGACAATGGATCATATAACTACAGTTGCAGTTATATGTTCCATTTATATGCTCCATTATCTTGTCATCTGTGTTACAAAATCTGCATTTTTGTTGTCAAGAAAACATAGCATCAATGATGAGGACCTGATGGAAATATCGAAGAAAGAACTGATTCAATACTTGAGGATATAAAACACCAGATGGATCAAAGGGGGCACAGTAACTCTTTGAGGTTGCGTAATATATAACAATAGCCGATAATATAACACACCGAGTTCGTAACTTTGTTGGGCTTAGTAAAAGAATCGAACACAAACAAAATACATGTACAAAACTATCGAGCACCGAACTAACAAACTAACGAGCTCAGTGTGAATACCCCTATTGATCCACTATAATTGCTTACTGGAAATCCAAAAAAGACAGTGGAGATCAAGTAAGTATTTAGCAAAATTTGCGGCATTGCTTTCAACTTCTACTAACTTAAACCAAATTGTTTTTAAGAATGAAAGGATTCACAACGGACCCAATAGGGTCTCCGGATGGAACTACATGCCGCACACTCCCCTTCTTTAACCTAACTTAATATAAACCAACTTGACCAGCCTCAATGGCGATCATCCTTTTCCAGTACAAGCGTGGCCTACAGGGCGGTTTTCCTCCGAGGTTCCACTTCGGAGCCTTTTTTTGAAATCATGTCACCTTCTTTGCGGAAAGTGTGTCCTTAATTCCAATTTATATCTTCGAATTCAGAAAGGGCGTCAAGCTCATAACTAATTCTCAGTTGCCGTACCAACAGTATCAACATCGTACTAAACTGCAATTAATAGTACTGTACTGAATTAATATTTAGTAGTTTAATTTCATCCAGATATTGCTACGCGTTCAAGAGTTATTTCAGTTGATTGCTATATCGATGTTATTGGTAAGCCTAATCATTTTTTTTATATATATTTTTCCAAAACTATGGTTGCCAGAATTTTGTACAAAGAACTTTTAGCCATTAACCCTCATCCGACGTTCAAAAAAACTCACACATAAGATGTTCGGGTGAAATTTCACCCATATGGTACTTTGTATGTTTTAATGCATTTTTTTACCAATTTTAATAAAAAAACTTTTGTTATCTTTAATCTTTATTATCTTAGTTATCTTACAGATAAATAAATTAACAAATTTTTCTATATTTTTCTGCAATTAGGGCAGTTTTGTTAAGTTAGGTTATTGTGGCTGCCTCTGTAAGAGACACACTCGGAGGCCTATTATGAGACCCGTTGTGCTACCACATATTTCACCGGTTTTTTAAATGTGTATGTAACACTGTTTTTCCCAACATATGTTACAGCCCACATTTCAAGCGGACGGGGAAAGGGGGCAAGGAAGGGCAGTAGTTAACTAAAACTTTGTGTTCACCACATGTATACTTTGTTCAAGAATTGCAAGCAGAATATGCCTTTCGATCGTTTTTGATACCAAATTGGCACCGTGTTTCAATAGTTTTTCACTTTTTTACACTCTGATTTTCTGACAAGGTTTGGGAAATTGGCTGTATTGAGATAAGAAGTCAGCATGAAGATTTTCCTTTCGGTAACGTTGTTCTACGTAAAATCTTTAGCTTTACTAAACTCAAATCTAGGTCTTCAAGAAAATTTCACCGCTTGTACTTTTGTTGTGATTCCAGCTGGGATCGACAGCGATTAGTTTTTACTTGACGATATAGTTAGTGAACAACCAATTGGTCTAAAGTGTCAACTACTGCTTTTGACTTATTGAAAAACGATATAATTTCGGTTAATTTTTTGTCACCAACATATCCTGGTTATGATGAAAAGTGCTCAAAGAGGCATCTTCCGCGAAAAGTCAGCAATTGTTTTCTTAGTGTGTCCTTTTCATAGGACGTACACAACAGTCGTTGCTAAACCCACTTTTTCTTATATATCTCTTATGGGTGTTAACGAGCTTTATTCTTGATTACAATCGTTACGTTCTTGGCGAGTGGTTTTGTCACCGACAGAACGAAAAATTGGTCTGCCTGTTGTGTAACTCTACAGATTATCAAGAGATTCCCCATTCGACTTATAAACACTACTCAAAATTGAAATACCAAAATATGCCTGAATATCACCAACGCTGATCCATGCACTGCCAAAAACTCCCAAACCTTCAACATTAGTTTTGTCAGTTACTATCTTTAACATTGGTGTTCATTGGCATTTTGTATTGCTGTCACACGACTTCAAGCATAGCGAGTTATACCAACTTTAGTTGAAATAATATGATTGGCTCTTAGTTTTCCGTTGAGTTCAGGAGCCCCATTGATCCATAAAAAGGTTTTGCCTATAAAAGCAGTTCAAAACTTTCACTCCAGTGACGTAATTTTAGGGCATTTTCTGTATGTGTTGTGTTGAATTTCCATACAATTTGTATATGGGTGAAATATCACCCGAACGTCGCCCACGTAACTTTTTTTGTAATCACCGTTATAATGAAATAATCAATATGTTGTAGATAATTTCTAAAACTTATATTGGTTTGCCACAAATACAAGAAACCTTAATAATTTTGATAAATATATAGGAAAGTTATAGCATCCCAAAGTTGAAAATGGGTGAAAAATCACCCGAACGACGGATTAGGGTTAAATTCAAATGTTATTAAAATTCGTTCCTTCTTTTTTTCTTTCACTTGATTCACTCCGCTTGATTTTGTTAATCGAAGGAAGTTCTTAATGAATCTTTAAATTTAAATCTAATGAAATGGTCACCTTAACCGCGCCACCGCTAAAACTAGCTAACGAAATTGATGCGTATTCGCTTCCTGGCCAATTCCAGTAAACAATGTCAATCTATGTACATGAATGCGTTCGTTCTCCAACCCCGAAACTTCTAACTAAATGCCATACCGACACGCCGAAATGCCAAACTGAAAGCATCATTCACATCCTTGGGGGCACTTAAATGAATTTTCATTTAAACAAACATTGCTTTAAATATTTTTGCTGAAAATTAAATTTCTCACACGCTTTGCCAGAGCTTTTTACATTGTTTTAATAATATTTTTCCATGTTGGTTTTAATATTTTTTCAATTAATTTTAATATTTTTTTAATTAATTTTAAGCATTAATAGTATGAAACCTACAGTATGTGCATGTGTGTGTGCGTGTGTGTGTACTTTGTTCATAAACTGTTCAAAACCCAAACTGCATAGAGCATTTTAATGTGCCGGCAGATAAATGAATTAAGACACTCGATAAATTCAAAATGTTCAGTGTGTGTATGTGTGTTGAGCTAAGCTCGAGTGTTCGTTTTGTATGTGTTAATGCAATTTGAAAACGCTTTATTGCAGCACATATAAGTAGAAGAGATGAGGCTGGCATTGAACTCAGATGTACATAATTTCATGCAACACATTCTGGCAACACGCTCAAAATAGCCAAGCGACAACACTTCCAGTTGGCCGCTGTATATTTTCCGGCAGCTAGAAAATTCGCCAACAATACAATAAATTAATAAAAACAATGCTCACCTTGCTGCTTTTCACCTGACAAATTCGATGCAAAGCGAAAACGTGTAGCAAAAAAAAAATACAATTAAAATTGTCTGTCACTTTCAATATTGCACCACAGTTCACACTGACATTTCATTTTCTCTAATCTAACCAATTGTATGTTCTGTGTTCTGCTAATTCGGCATTGTTGAATGCAATTTCTATTTCCGTTTAGTTGTGCGTAACTAAACGTTTGTGGGTGTGGCGTGTTTTTGTTGTCTGCAACGTGGCAATGACAGCATAAATCTCTCGCCTGTCGGACAGGTGAGGTTACAATTCTTATGTCAAAACATGTCGCTGATTAATGGCACTTAAACGGAACAATTAATTTACCAAGACGAGCGGTTTGGCCAATGCAATTGAAGGAGAAATTCGTTTGTAAGTTTTAGTGCAAATTTGTGTGTCATCGAATGGTGTTTTGTTGCAATTTTAGGATGATCTCATTTTTGTTTTAGACATGAATGAGTCTAAATTAAGCTTGGATACAATTTTGTGTTTCAATTTATTTAAGGAATAAAATAAAAAAATTGTCCGATGAGAGCTGACATTTGCAATTCGTGGAAAGACGTTTTTCAAAGAGTGAATTAAAATACCAATTACTCGAGTTTACCAAGTCTCAGAATATTCTCTAGTTAGTTGACTTGGGTTTTGGTCAGGATTACCAGTCAAAAGCCCAACAAAATTAAAAGTCTAGTGCGCTCCTCGCTGCACTATCGAGGACGGCCTAAAGAGTTCAAAGATAGTACAACAATGCCTGAGGGCGGTTTATTGACACATTTCGAACGAGTCGGCCTTCTTTAGAATTTAACCCTGTCTTCTAAGCTTTGGAACACAATGGGCCATCTAACATAAGTGATGCCGAGAGACAATTACTTTACTTTTTGTATTATTTTAAAATATGATACAAATGAGTCGGGCTGAGTTAAAGCCAGATATGCCGTAACTTTAATTACATTTCAAGACATCGGTTAGGAATTTATTTAATTAATTAATTAATTTTAACTTTATTTATTTATTTATTGAAATTTCAAACAGGTGTCCTACATGTGGACACGTGGTACGGACGACATATCTGAGTTAAAATTTCAATCCTTCCTAATCATTGCTTCCTGTAAGAACCAACGCAATGCAATGGCGTCAGGGATCGTTACAAAAAATTCAAAAAAAAAAATAAATAAAATTATTCATTTGTATTTGTGTGCTGACTACACCAACTATTCTAAAGTTATGCAAAGACCGAAGAGTTGTGAATACTTTTTAGGAAGCGTAACCGTTTTCATAACATAACCGATGTTATTTTTGTTATTATTGCGATACCAAAACATTTAAGCGATTGTTTTGTGTGATTTGCGTGATTCTGATGTACTAACAATTTGCCTCAACATTTGTTCATTCCAGTAATACCCATTTGTATTGATTATTTTCATATTTGGGTGGCCATTGTAATGACGAATTGTTTGAGGTATTTGCTTCCAGAAAGTGTTTAAAATAGATTTTAGCAAATTTTCCTCTTCGTTGAACATTTCTTCACAAACACACACACACATACATAAACACAATAATACAAATCTACTAACAACTTTATGTATACATAAGTATTACATACAACCGCAACCGCATTGGTTCAAGTTATTCTGTCAACCGTACCTACGACTACATGGAGCGAGGGAATCTATTTTAAAATATTATCGATAAGAGTGAATTTAATTAATGTTGCTATATTTGAAATTTAAATACCACAGTCAGCAGCATTAGCTGGCCATTCTGGCCACTTGGGTGCCACTTATGTATGGGAAAGTTTGCACGCGGCAACAAGTGGTTCAGCAATGGGGGTCGATAGACGTGTGTGTGTTGGTATAAAAACACACACACACACACACACACACAATTCACTGTTGTGTAAGTGTTCTGAATGCAGCAGAATATGACAAGGCAGAAGAAAAGTTTGTTCCCAGTGGCAATGTAAGGTACATCTTTGTCGATATGTGGCTGCTATCTCAGCTTTCATAATGTAAGCAATTGAATTTTTCATTTAAAAACAGCGTTGGCTTTAAGTAGCAATAAGTATAATGATTCCAAGTAGAAGAAATAAAATGTCGAGACTGTCGCACTGAAATAAAAGCTTTCTGTGTTTAAAGGTTCCAACTTAAACTGGTCTATGCTTTCCTTAGTTGTCTTATTGTTTTGGATTTCAAACATTTGAAACTACCATGCAACTTGTATGCAGCAAGCAAAATTAACGCTTAACCCTGAACCACTAATCTTAGTATATTTTAATGATATTGCAAACGTAGTTCGATAGTTGGAAAGTAGGAAAGTAAGTAAATAAGGAAGGAAGTAGGAAGGAAGTAAGAAAGTAAGTAAGGAAGTAAGTAAGTAAGAAGAAAGTAAGGAAGTAATTAAGTAAATAAGAATGTAAGTAAGTGAGCAATTAAGTAAGAAGGTAAGTAAGTAAGTAAGTAAGAAAGTAAGTAAGAAAGTAAGTAAGTAAATAAAGAAGTAATTAAGTAAGTAAACAAGTAGTACAAGTAAGTAAATAATTAAGTAAGTAAGTAAGTGTAAGAAAGTAAATAAGTAAGTAAGTAAGTAAGTAAGTAAATAAGTAAGTAAGTAAGTCAGTAAGTAAGTAAGTAAGTAGGTAGGTAAGTAAGTAAGTACTTAAGTAAGAAAGTAAGTAAGTAAGTTAGTAAATAATTAAGAAAGAAAGTAAGTAAGTAAGAAAGTAAGTAAGTAAGTAACAAAAGAAGTAAGTAAGTAAGTAAATAATAAAGTAAGTAAGTAAGTGTAAGAATGTAAATAAGTAAGTAAGTAAGTAGGTAGATAAGTAAGTAAGTAAGAAAGTAAATAAAGAAGTAAGTAAATAATAAAGTAAGTAAGTAAGTAAACAAGTAAATAAGTAAGTAAATAAGTCAGTAAGTAAGTAAGTGTAAGAATGTAAATAAGTAAGTAAGTAAGTAAGTAAATAAGTAAATAAGTCAGTAAGTAAGTAAGTGTAAGAATGTAAATAAGTAAGTAAGTAAGTAAGTAAGTAAGTAAATAAGTAAATAAGTAAGTAAATAAGTAGGTAGATAACTAAGTAAGTACTTAAGTAAGAAAGTAAGTAAGTAAGTAAGTTAGTAAATAATTAAGAAAGAAAGTAAGTAAGTAAGAAAGTAAGTAAGTAAGTAAGTAAGTAAGTAAGTAAGTAAGCAAGTAAGTAAGTAAGAAAGTAAGTAAGTAAGAATGTAAGTAAATAAGTAAGTAAGTAAATAAGTAAGTGAGTTAGCAAGTAAATTGTGTATCATGGTCTCAGCAATAGCCAGATGACAAGACAGGGGTTCACCTTTCCCATTATCGAAGTGAATAACTCTGTGCTTTCTCCAATATCTGCCCTGTATACTAATACTGGCAGATCAGTGTTGCCAGATACCTGAAATGATTTTTTCCTAAGTCTTAAAAAAATTAAAATTTTTTCTTAAAAAATATTCTAAAATTTGTTTAAAATGTTTGCCATTATAATACTGACAGATCAGTGTTGCCCGATACCTGAAATTACTTTCTTCTAAATCTTAAAAAAAACACAATTTCCTTCCAAAAATTTCAAAAATATTCTAACATGTTTTTAAAATGTTTGTCATTATAATGCTGTCAGATCAGTGTTGCCAGATACCTGAAATGAGTCTCTTCTAAATCTTAAAAAAAAACTTAAATTTCTTCCCAAAAATTTTAAAAATATTCTAACATTTTTTTTAAATGTTTGCCATTGTAATACGGACAGATCAGTGTTGCCAGATACCTGAAATGACTTTCTCCTAATTAAAAAAAAACTAAAAATTCCTCTCAAAAATTTAAAAAATATTCCCAATTTTTTTTTAAATTTTTGTCATTATATTACTGACATATCAGTGTTGGCAGTTACCTGAAATGACTTTCTTCTAACTAAATCTAAAAAAAAATAAAATTTCCTCCCAAAAATTAAAAAAAATATTCACAATTTTTTTAAATGCTTATCATTATCAACTAAGGAACTAAACTTCTCATAAAAAAGAATAAATTTATAATTATTTATATTCAGCTTCAGCTTAAGAGCAACAACTTAACACAAACAAAACATATACATAAAAAATTAGATCGGTATAACATTCGCTTTTGTAAACTTCCTTCATTTATTGCATGAATTGCTTTGAAGTATAAAATTTAATTAAAATAAATTGAACACTATAGCTTTCGATATTCAAGGCTTCAGTGCCACTAATTATGTCAAATGTCGCATGAAAGTCGCTTTATTAAACTTCTTCATAAAATTTAAATCTCCTAAACTACCTCCTAAACAATTCTTTCCCTAAACGATCAAGAACCTCCTAAATCTAGAAGAAAGTCTCCTGATCTGGCAACACTGTGACAGATTGACCAAAACAGATATTGAGTCTATTGAGTCCTCTACTCTACAACCCAACTTGTACTGTCCCTGAGTCGAAGCTCCAATCGATAGCGTTGGAGTCATTGCTGGACACTGCACTATTGGATCTATGCTCAAATCAAATGACGCCTCTTGTTCAGTGATGTTTCCTAAACCTGTGAAGATGAATAGAACCATAGAAACGATACAACACTTTCGTTCCTTCTAGGAACCCTCACCACATACTCTGCGATCACAATTGCTGACGGAATGTTTTGAAATTTCAATATCTCAGTTCTGATCTCCTTCATTGAGAGGTCCAACTTGTCCACTCCAGATTGAGAATGTTGTTTTTATCCAAAGAAAAGTAGGAACTCACAATTGGACATTTCCACCCCCTTCCCTACTCAACCCAACCTATCTCATGGTTAAGTGTTATTATATTTAAAAACATTGCTTGTATTTTCGAAAATCTATTTTTGGCCATCGGCTGGCCGCCTTCAAGTGGCGCTACGCCGCACACGTTTTGGCAATCATGAAAAAAAACCATATCAAATCGATTGAACATAAACTTTGAATAATTTAGAGGAATTTCAGTTGCCGCCAATTGGAAAAATTCGAGCTCGCACATTCGCTGCGCGCCGCTGCCGGCCGTCGGCCAACTGTTGAGCGTTGAGCGTGCACGCCGGCAAATGGCTTTCATCGCCCGGGCATAATAATAATAATTTAATAGTTATTTGGATTTTAAGCAGGTGCCGAGCAACACTCTGCAGCAGTGCTGCGCGCCAATGCAAATAGTAAATACTGAACGTAAAATTGCTCGAAAGCGGCTACCGAAACGCTTTCGATGCCGCACCAATACAAATGCGCACATTTTTCGGCACTTGTCATTGACATTGAACGCCCCTCGCGACCCACCTGCAATCTTGCGTTCGCGCATCTTGCGCCACAGCGCCTCCGCCTTGCGCTTTGGCCAGTTTTCGAACTTTTGCGAGAAGCTGCGAAAGAATTTGTACTCGCGTATTGTGATGGACATGCGGCGCTGCATTCTGACAGCGGCTGTCAACTGACGGTTCCGGTGCAGTGGTGGTCAATGTAGTTGTCGTTCTGTGCGGTGTCTTCTGGGCACTGTGTTGGTTGGTTTTTTTTGTTGCTCACAAACAGCAGCCGTCACAACAACAGACACAGCAACACACTAACGTCTAGATTTGTGTCGATTGTTGCTGTGTTGCTGTCTTACTTGGATTCGAATTGCACGAAATGAATATAGACGGAAGTTGAATTTCCTTAGACACTTTGATGTGGCTATTTTCTTTTCGAAAAAATTACACACACACACTGCCACAAACACAAACACAGAAGCGCGCGCCAAATGCGAATTGGCCAAAAAAAGCGCGCGCAATTCAAATTTCTCGCTTGGGGCTACAGCCACTGACGCCGATGTTGCCACTGATGTCACTGGCACTGCTGCTTTCAGCCACTCGAGTGACCATAGAAAAGTGCACACACACACACAAAGCGCTCTCGAGCGGTTCTCGCTCTAGCGACTGTTCGGAACGTCTGCTGGCCACGGAGCCTGCAACAGCACTAATGAATATGCGAGCAGCTCGGCGAAATGGCGTGCGAATGTTTCCTGCCCGGCATGGAATATGGAATGTGTACCAAGTTTCGTGTTGCGCGCCGCTGTCTGTATAACAGCTTATGGCCAATTCGAATGTAAACAACAACGAAGAGCGCCAACGCCAACGCCAGCAACAGCAGCAGTGATGATGAATTCACAGCGGCCACATCGATTCGGCGGCGCGTCGTCGGGCAGACGACATAATAGACAACAAACATTGTTCTGGCGGGATGTCAGTGTCGTGTCGAGTGCTCAGCGGTGCGCTCTCGAACTCGGCCGAGTTGTTGCTATGTATTGTCGATGGGTTTTGTTTTGCTTTCGTGACAAAAAGGATACTGGCCGCAGAGCGACGTCACTGTGATAGCATCGGCCAAAGTGATTATGCCACAGCGGAGCGCGCGCACAGGGACGCAGCGAAATGTTGGTGGCCATAATTAGACAAAGTTCCCGCAATACACACTTCCAATGAGTGGAAGCTGCGGTTTTTAGACAGCATTAAAATTTCAAAGTTCCCCAACGAGCGATTAGGTCAGCCAGTGCGCCCAAGTGGCCAGCGCGTCCTTTTGACTTTCGCACAACGCTCTGAATAGACGTGCGTGCGTGCGTAACGTGTGCAGATAACGACAACTCGACATGACTGTGCCGCTCTACACACATATTTATCAGGTTGGCGCAGTCAGCTGGCGGCCGAGTGCTCGAAAACACATTTGCGGCCGATAGGCGGCAACAAGTGTTTCGCATTTGTGTTTCATTTGCGGTCGGCAAAAAAAACAACTATGCGACACCGTCGCCCAACTACAGCAAATGTAATATGACGTATACGTATAGGAGTACATATGAGTGTTTGTGTGTGTGTGTGTGCATATGGGTGCAGCATTGTTTCACAAATTGGGTTCTGCGGAACAATGGCGGCTTTAGTAAGAAAAATTTCAGTAAAAATGAGTTGAAAAAATTCGATGTAAAAAATTAATTTTACGCACGGCTGGTGCATTGGATGAACGTGTGTGCAATGGATTTCCGAGGCGATAAGACAATAACAGTAATGTGCAATTATCAGTTATTCTGAGTAAACTAGTCGTCGAAATAAGATTTTTCTGGAACTAATGAAATCTGTAAAGTACAGGAAAAAAAAATTTGGCATCGGTTTTACTGTGTAACAAAAAATCTAAAAATGATCTGAAGTCTTTCTTACATGAACAATACAAAGAAACAAAATTTCGCTCCTGGGGACCGTGTTCGAAAAAAATCGTCGTCTCGAATGGGTTAAAAAAGTTCTAATCTATGCATCTTCAAATCTAAGATGCCTATAACATTAAGATGTCGATACAAAAATATTAAAAGACATTTTTTTTTAATAAAAAAATGTTATTAAAAAATTAACTATCAATAGATTTCAAAACTTTAGACAGTTTAACGTCAGGCAAACATTTGCTATGGTTGCAATCAAATTTAAATCGCAGAAATGAAATGAAAATGTTTGAAATGAAAAGGTTGGTGCACCGAATAAACGAATTGGTTTTTGCATCGAATGCGAATTACTTTTTTTACTTAAAAAAAATTCTAATCTACATATATAGGTATTTTCAAATTTAAGATCCCCATAAATTTTAGATTTTAATACAAAAATATTAAAGAAAAATTATTTTCAATGAAAACAAATTTTACTTAGAAATTCAGCATTTACTCTTCAATTTGCATTTTTATGAAATTTCAATTGCTAATTTCAAAACTTCAGACATTTTTACGTCGGGAAAACATTGGCTGTGATTGTAATCAAATTTAGTTCCCAGAAATGAAATGAAAATGTTGGAAATGAAATGGTTGGTGCATTGAACGAACGAATTGGTTTCTACATCGAATGCGAATTTCTTTACTTTAGTTTATAAAAATTCCATTCTATATACATTTTCAAATTTAAGATCCTTATAATTTTAAGATTTTGATTAAAAAATATTAAAAGAAAATTGATTTCCATGAAAAAAAATGTTACTAAGAAATTAACCATCAACTTTTCAATTTGCATTTTTGTGAAATTTCAGACAGTTTAACGCCAGGCAAACATTTGATGTGATTGTAATAAAATTTAATTCGCAGAAATGAAATGAAAATGTTGGAAATGAAATGGTTGGTGCATTGAATGCGATTTTCATTTTTAAGTTTATAAAAATTCGATTGTATACATTTTAAAATTTAAGATCCCCATAAATTTTAGATTTCAATACAAAAATATTAAAATAATTATTTGATAAGAGAAATTCATTCAAGAATTATTTTGAATGAAAAAAAATTTTACTAAAAAATTAAGCATCAACTTTTCAATTTGCATTTTTATGAAAATTCAATTGCAGATTTCAAAAGTTCAGACAGTTTTATTTGGAAGAAAAACTTTGCTACAACCATAGCAAATTTAATTCGCAAACTCCATGAAAAGGTTGGTGCATTGAATAAACGAATTGGTTGCTGCATCGAATGCGAATTTATTTTTTAGTTTATAAAAATTCTATTCTATACATTTTCAAATTTAACTTTAATATTTCGATACAAATATATTAAAAGAAAATTGTTTTCAATGAAAAAAAATTGTACTAAAAAATTAACCATCAACTTTTCAATTTGCATTTTTATGAAATTTCAATTGCAGATTTCAAAAGTTCAGACAGTTTAACGTTGGGAAAACATTTCAGACGAAATTTTTTATTTGATTTGGTACCAAATCGAGTAGCTGAGAAACGTTTTGAAATAACATCTTTTGAGGCCGTAATGGGTTAACTCTAATGTTTCTAGACTGCATTCGAACAAGACAGTTTTCATATTCAACTTCATATGACATTTTCTTAAAAATGTTTTTTGGAAAATTTTTTTTATATTAGAGTATACGCTTTTTAGAGAATCCGGAACTTTATTTAGTTGCTTACACTTGAATGAAGGAACAATTTTTTTAAATTTTTGCAAAGCCGGTTAGTAGACGTAATCATGATTTTTTTTATAGCTCCCGGAAAATCAATGTTCCCAGTGAATGGAATACCAGATAATCGAGTTTCGACTGTAATTGTTTTGTTGGATGACATTAAATTCATAAAGTTTTGGTACCGAAATACACTATTCGCTACTTAATATTGAATTGAAATCGAGAAGTTATTCAAAAGCTCTGTAAGATACCAAGTTTCCTAAGCTGAATAAATTATTAATAAAAAAATCGTGGACTAGAATTGTGTACCGATGAGTAAACAAAATTTATGCAAAATTTACCTATTTTGTCTGAAGCCTATGACAAAGAAGAAATTGGAGAATAAAAGTAAAAAAAAGCGGAAAAAGAAAACAAAATATTCGTAATTCCATGAGCCGAAAGGACACTGGGGAAAAGTGAAAAACTTTACTGTATCATATTTCGTTTTGTCTCAGTTTGCCGAACTCTTCAGGCGGAAGGCGAGGGACATGTTTGGCACAGTGTTTAAATATTACAGTAGTTATTTTAAGTTTTTGGTAAATTTTAGAAGCGGTAATCGAATTGTTGAAGAAACTTCGAAACACAGTGAAGTTTATCACATCAGCACTTCAAGGAATTAGCAATCAAGGAATTACGATCACATCAGGTATCCTCGAAATCAGTGATGGAATGTCTGGAGAACCTAAAAGCTCAATTTATCACTCGAATTTGTTCAAAAATATTTTTTATACTTAAACTATTTAAATCGCATTTTATTACCATTTGAATTTCCAAATTATTATCAATGCGCAAAATCTTTGGTATTTACGTCTTGGATTTTTCTTTTTGTCTTCTTCTTCGCGTTCGCAATTAAATGTTAGAACATTTTCCGCTTTTCGTACGCATTGTTCGGCCTCGATTGTACAATAAATAAATGACGCTGGCACAAAGTGGTTTTTGCAAATTCTGTGTGTGTGTGTGTGATCAACTTGGCCGGCACCGTTGGTTGGCGGTTTATTTATTGTGGCTAGTTCTGTTTGTCAAGTCGAGTAATGGCCACAAGGACTCATGGACTGTGCAGTGTGGCGAGCGCAATACGACTGCTGGGTGCGCTATGTCAAAGACTGGCAATTAACTTTTTTGCACAAAGCCACTATGCAAATTAAATTTATGGATAGTCTCCGAAGAGCTTTCATCACCGTTGCTTATAATTGAATATTAATGGAGCAATCATTATAATTCAAATTTAAGTATTGAACAACATACAAATATAAACTAAGAAATATAAGCAATTTGCAAGGCATTTCAAGTTCTTGTGGTCAATTTCACAAAGAAAAAAATCATACAAAACCACATTTCAAATGGCACTTGTATGTTCGTCTTTTGGTGCATTTCGTTCTTGCATGACTTGCACAATTTGCAGACCGTAGTACCGTAGATCGTAGTAAAAATTCCACCTCTCAGTTTGCTTTTCTCACTTTCCCTTTCGCGGTTCACTTCAGTCATTAGACTTGTGCCAGTTTATTATTGCATTGCAGTGAAAGGGACAATGCCATGAAAAGGGCAACGCCATTGATTCAGTCATCTCACTCTCCAAGTGCCAAGCCATCAGGTCTCTCTTGATTTTCTTGCTAAAAATACACGAGCCTCATTTGAGTCTGACGAGTGCTCGAGTACCCGTGAAAATGCTAGAAGTCAATGCATTGTCCCTGTGCTCGTTGAGTGATCCTTACTGTAGTCGTTGTTGTTGGGCGCAATGTAAACATTTACACGTTCGACCAGTTATGCAAAAAGACCACACTACCACAATGTCCTTTTGCGTCGCACACGAAATAGTACAGACACAACAATGGCGAAATGAAAAGTGGAGCAACACTGGTCGTGTATGAGTGTTTCAACACAAAAAAGTAAAATTAATCGAAATAGCACGAATGAAAAAGAAGCGCAAAAAATGGCTGTGCAGTGAACACAACACACAACACGTCATACAGGACACAGGACACATCGACACATGAACAAGTTTTCCTATATAGGAATGTACGATTAGCTGTGTTTACATGCAACCTTACATATGTACATGTTTTTTGTGTGTATGTGTGTATGGAAATAAGCTACTGCGCTGCGCATACGTCACGAAGTGTTGATGAATTGACAGCCATTTCTGAATTGCGTCTGAATTGGATTGAGGTGCTGACGGAAATGCGGCAAATGTTGGATGTGCGCCGCGTTGGGCCGACAACTGAAGTTAAATGATAACCTAAATTGAGTTGTTGTTTGGTAAATCGTGCTTGATTACTTTTAATTGTTTGCAAACGAGACATGAAGGCGCACTTGCTGTGCGACACTCGAGCTCACAGTTGCCAAGAGGACTTGATGCAAAGGGGAAGCAAAGAAGAAGAGCGACATGGCGAACTGTCAGGGCTTATGAGCTATAGACAGTTTAATTGGAGAAATGAGATTAGCGGCTGCGATGTGTGATTGACTAGTTTAATGGCTGGAAAGGACCAAAAGGAGAGGAATGGAAGGAGTTGTAATGAGCGGCTTCGAGGGATTAGTGGCGACAGGACACTAACAAGACAGTTGCTGACCATTTTAATGTCTAGAACGGACCAAAATGCTAATGGAACCAGTTCAGATTATTGGCTTCGACATTTAGCAAGACAGGAATAGTGTCCTGGATACGACCGGACAGAACTGGAAATATTTGAAATTAGTTGCTGACCAGTTTATTGTCTAGAACGGACCAAAAGGCCAATGAAACGAGTGCAGATTATTGGCTGCGATATGTAACAGGACAGGACAAGTGTCCTTTACACAACAGAACAGGCTAGAACGGTAAACTCTAACTATAAAGAATCAAAAGGAAAGAAATGAAACAAATTATGATTATTGGCTTCGATATGTAACAGAACAGGACTAGTGTCCCAGACACGACAGGACAGAACAGAACTGGAAATATTTGAAATTAGTTGCTGACATGTTTATTGCCTAGAAAGGACCAAAAGGCCAATGGAACAAGTGCAGTTTATTGGCTTCGACATTTAACAGGGCAGGAATAGTGTCCTGGATACGACAGGACAGAACTGGAAATATTTGAAATTAGTTGCTGACCAGTTTATTGTCTAGAAAGGACCAAAAGGCCAATGAAACGAGAAACAGAACTGGAAATATTTGAAAAAGGTTGCTGAACTATTTAAGGACAAAATGAAATGGAACACTTCTGACCATTTTTAATAACTGAAAAGGACTGCTTGTCCTTAGACAGAAATAAAAAAGTTTCTATCTAAGAAACCAACACTAATAGGATTCAAAATTAACATTAGTTGTCACTGAGTTTCAAAGTAATTTTTATCTGAATTCAAAAGGACAACTTCAATAGATAAAGTTTGTACAGATCTCAAGTTTAAAGTCCTTTAAAGCCAAATATGACTACTGGCCTGAAAACTTATTAAATCCTACATCTCTTGATTGCCTTTCGACTATGAACTCGCCCGCTCCTTGATTAACAATTAGTCCGTAACAAGTTTGTGGACCACCTGGACAACCTATTTCATCGTTTAACTATTCAATTTCGTATAATAGCTCAACTCACCTGCTAAGTAGCGATCACTTTGCGATCGGGAATACCTCAGCGCCTGCCGTGCCGTGCCGTGCCGCATGCGAGAAGAGAAAAGAAGCACACAAAGTGGATTCATTAATTTTGCATAATCAACTTTTAATTAATTTCACTTCCAACTCACCGATTTCTGTCCGGCAAAGTCGTCGCGTTTCTTCTCCTGCTTCAGCAGCAGCGGCGCCGAGTTCGACTTGGTTGTCAGCTCTTGTATGCCGAGACTTTCGTGGCCGCTGTGCAGCGAGGCGCTGCTCGGCGAGGGCAGCTCGTTGAATTGCGTCGGCGACAGCAGCGATGTGAACGGTTCCTGTCGCAGCGTCAGCGACAGCTGGCCGCGTTCCTTGGTGCGGCCCTGCAGATGCTGCAGTTTGCGTGTCAGCGGCGGATGCGCGTGTTGGTGTTGGTGCTGATGCTGGTGCGGATGCTGATGCTGATGCTGATGGTGGTAGTGATGGTAGTAGGCTGAGGGCAGCGTTGCGGTGTCCAGCGAATGGCTGCGACATTTAGGAGGCACCAGCAACGGTGTGCCGTTGAGTTTGCGGCGCAACAGCACAGCGCTCGATTCGCCCGGTGCGTTCGACCCGGCGCGACTGCCACCAGTGCCGGTGCCACTGCCGCTGGCGCTGCTCGCATCGCCGTCGTTGCAGTCGCAATCGTAAAACGGTACCGTCTCGAACTCGTCGTGACCCTCGTCCTCTTCGTCCAAGTCGATATCGTCGGCATGGCCATGTCGCGCCGCCTCCAGTGTTTCGTTGCCGACTGTGCTGTCAACCAGTTGTTGACGTGGACGATGACGATGACGTGACGGCCGTGGCAGCGGCAGTTGTTTTTGCTGCTTATCGGCGGCCGACAGCTGTTGTTGTTGTTGGTGTGGCCGCTGCTGCTGCTGTGTTGACAGCTGTTGGGACTGTCGCTCCTCAATGTCATCGTGTGACTCATCGACATCGTCGCCGATGTCTTCGTCGCCATGGGGCTCATCGCACAGACTCAGCACTTCCAAGAGGTCTGGATCATCGGAGGAGGCTACCGAACTGCTCTTCTGGAATTTCATTTTGCGCAACGCGTCCAGACTGCTCACGGACTCGTTATCGTTGTGGGCGCTCTTCCAGTAGGAGATGTCTTTGGGTGGCGTGGCGGTGCCAATGCCACTCTCGTTGTTGTCGTTATCCAGTCCGGACGAGTCGAGCGAAATGCCCGACTTGCCCGAACTCAAGACGCCAGATGCTTCTTCGCAGGCCGAGGATGAAGTGGAGCTGCAAAACCAAAAGAAAAACAAGGCAATCACTAAAAAATTGCGAGTCTTTAAAAGGGCGTCTGGGCAAAAAAGTATGAATAGAACAGTCACAACGTGTTACTCTCATTCGCACTTTGTTAGTTAGTTCACTTTGAAGATTGTCTCTTAATCCAATCCATACTATTCTAGGAATTTTGTCGCGCCAGCGGATTAAGTCAACTCTACTCACTTATTGTCTTCATCGACGGCGCCAACGCTCCGTAATATCGACTCCTCAGATGTCCAGATCGTCGAGGTGGATCCTTTTTTGGTAGCATCGCTGCCGTTCAACAACAAGGAGCCCGCCGCCACTGATCCACCGCCGCCGCTATTCGCTTTTGATGAGGTCAACAGTGTGGACGGCAACAATGCAGCAGCATTGCCTGTCGTTGGCGCTGTTGCTGTTTTTGTTGGACCCGCTGTCGTTGTCATCGTCATCGTTGTCGATGTCGTTGTTGCATGATTAATGCGCTCCCGTTTTGGTAGCGATGTCGCCATGGTGGATGCCACCAACGTGTTTTTATCACTGCCGCTGCTGCCGCGGCAACTGTGACTTTGGCTGGGACTGAGGCGCGCACCGCGCATTGTTTCCATATCGTTGTCCAATTGACGCTGTCGCCTGCACTTAAATGACTCCTCATCTATGTCGTGGACTGACGCTGTCGCTGTCGCCGCCGCCAACTGTTGTTGCTGCTGCTGTGGTCGTTTAGCACTGCCGGCCGCTGTCTCCTCGATTTTCAATATTGTCGTAGCGGCTGCGTTCGGCGGTGAGGCTGTCGCACTTGTTGCGCCATCGCTCTGCTGTAAATTTGTCAGATTATGATAATGTTGCTGATGTGGCGGCAATGTGGCGGTAAACGCTGCTAAACTGTTGCGTTCACTTTGGTCACTGCCGATGCCGCCGCCAGGCGACTTATTATCGAGCAGCAGCGGCTGCTGGTGGTACGGTGTCGGGGCCGATAGTGTGCGCATGTAAGCGACAGTTGGTTTCGCTGCACTGCTGTTATTGCTGTCGTTGTTGTTGTCGTTGTTGCTGCCGCCATTATCGAGGTGTCCGCAATCAAGGTTAAACGATTGCAGTGGAATGGTTGTCTGCAAGGTAGGAGAACAAAAGCAAACATTGAAATAAATAAATAAAACAAGCAACAACACAAATAATAATAGCAAAACGCCGATCAAGTTAAATAATGGAAAATGTGCAGCAGCAACAGCAGCGATAATGCGACGATACGCGGCATGACTGCGCACCTTCGCTGTGCTGGTTGTTGTTGGTTGTTGCGATCTGTGCGCGCGTGTCTGCAGCAAAGGACCTTGAATGCACCATAAATCCGGCTGGCTATTCTTCAATATTGAAAGCTGTGATTGTATGCCGAATATTTATGCAAATTGCAAGTCGGCTCGAGTGGCAGCTCGAGTTGGCGACTCGAGCGTTTTAAGGACATTTGACAATTGGTTGCCTCATCTTTTATTTGTAGCGGCATGACAGAAGCATTTCGCATACGCAATTTGTAGCCTTTATGGCAAAAGCAGCTCAAGTTCAAGGTTTTGCCGTCGTTGGAAATCAATAACTAAGAATCAGGCAGTGAGTACGAATCGACTGGATTCTTGTCTTTATGCAGTTTTTGTTTGTTCACTCAATTTGTGCATAAAATTTTAGATGTCGAATGGTGTCTTGGTGAGTTTTATCTTCAGAACGCTGCAGTCTTCGAAAGCCGACTTAAGTCCGTTTTGGGTTTTGTACAACGGACATAATTTGGAAACTTCTTAAGGAATTGGAAGAAGCAAATGGAAGTAAGACTGATCAAAGCTTCTAAAATTGAAACATTTTGAATTTAGTGCAAATTAATACGGAAAATCCAAAAATTCTATACTAGTCATGGAGTGTTTGCCAGTACCAACGTCAGCTGACTTTAGTTCTTATCACTCCGTTGGATATATCTCTCAGATCTGGTCAAAGTAGTAGTAAATATCGAAACTAGCATTTCGGACTAAATCATCACTTCGCTACTTTTTCTGATTGGTTCAAATCCTCGAAGATTCTATGAGAGACGTGATGTTCTCTTACTGTGCGAGATTCTGTGGCACCACAATGGACTTCAACTACACATCAAGTCTGGTCTCGGATCGATACAGTTCTGGTCAAAGTAAAAGTAAATCCCGCATCTCGAATTTAATAAACTTCATGATTCTATTTAAATGATTTGAGTCATCTTCTAGATTCATCAAATTCTGTGAGAGATGTGAGTTAAAACTACCAAAGAATCTGTGGTATCACAATGGACATCAATTGTGGTCTCGGATCAATACAGTTCTGGTAAAAGTAGCAGTAAATCACGAAACTTGCATCATCTAGATTCATCAAATTCTGTGAGAGATGCGAGTTAAAACTGCCAAAAATTCTGTTGTATCAGAATGAACATCTATTGTTGTCTCGGATCGATACAGTTTTGGTAAAAGTAAATCCCGTATCTCGAATTTAATGGACTTCATAAATCTATCTGATTGGTTCTAGTCATCTTCTAGATTCATCAAATTCCGTGAGAGATGTGAATTAAAACTGCCAAAGATTCTGTGGTATCACAATGGACATCAAGTGTGGTCTCGGATCGATACAGTTCTGGTCAAAGTAGAAGTAAATCCCGCATCTCGAATTTAATAAACTTCATGATTCTATTTAAATGATTTGAGTAATCTTCTAGATTCATCAAATTCCGTGAGAGATGTGAATTAAAACTACCAAAGATTCTGTGGTATCACAATGGACATCAATTGTGGTCGCGGATCGATACAGTTCTGGTAAAAGTAGCAGTAAATCACGAAACTTGCATCTCGAATTCAATGGACTTTATAATTCTATCTCATTGGTTCGAGTCATCTTCTAGATTCATCAAATTTTTGGAGAGATGTAATTTAAAAAGATTTTGTGGCATCACAATGGGCCCCAACTGCATCAAGTGTGGTCTCGTATCGATAACAACAACTACTACACACCTATCAACATTGAAATTTCTGCACGCATACATTGTAAATTTAAAAAAAAAAACAAACACAAAAACATGAATAAAATTAATGAATTACAAGAATAAAAATCCCAAAAGAAGCTCGAACCTTTATACTAAAAATTGTATTGCACTAAAAGGCGCAACACATTGTTGAAGCTTCTGACTTGCTTGGTGTGTGTTGTGTACTTTTATTGTTGTTGTTGTTGTTTATCTTGCAAGATGTAGTAGGCTCATTAAAATTGCAGATAAATAACGACGACTACAACGTTGCGACATTTGTTGCAATTAAGCAATGACAACATGAGTAACACAATAAAAGCAACAACAATCAAATACAACAACAACAACGCATACACACAGTGCCGATTACAACTTTTCCTTAATGAAAATCAGGAGAGAGACACACCGGCTAAGAAATAAACACAAACACACACATACATGAAACACACAAACGAGTTGGGCAAGTTGCTGATTTATTTGCGGTGAAAACAAAAAAATAAAAATAAAAAATTTAAAAAAATCACTAAAGAAAAAATTCACGCGTATGTTCAGTCGTACGTGCTGCGATTCGTGTATCGAGCGCTTTCCGAGCGGCGCACTGCAGATTTTATCAGCGCGCAGCCGCCGGCGGCGGGGCGGTGCGGGCGGCCAGTTGGCCGAAAGGACACCCAATCGCTGGCAAAGGTACGAGCACTCGTACAGCAAGCACGCAGACCGAGCGCTGATTGTCGACCTTTGGCAATGATGCTCGCGAATGCCAGCAACAACAACAGCAGCGGGCCGACTGTTGTAAGTTCGTTATGTCAATTGCATTTACATTGCAGCAATTGACAATTTTTCTGCAGCCAGCGACTTGCAACGCAAAATGCGCACAAAAAAAGTAGCAAACGGAAATTGATTCGAATGATTTATGCGCAACGGCGGCTGCTACTGGAGCACGCTGCAGCAACTGTTGCCAGGTTGCAACAACGGCCGTGTTGCCGCCGTCGCAGAATCGAGTGACATCTGTGTGTGTGTGTGTGTGTGTGTATGGTCGCTCGGAAGTCGGTCGCGGGCAGCAAAAGTGGCAGCTGTGCAATGCGCGTTGCACGTTGCTGAATGAATTGTCTGAATGGTGTTTTGGGTTTGGAAAAAATCTTGGTTGCTGTTGTTGGCGCGCAGCGTTTTTGTTGCATTAATTTTTTGTTTCGTTTTGTGATTGCGTTGCAGACACTTTTGATTTTAATCGGATGCGCATTGCAGTCGTCTTGACAATTGTAAATTGCAAGACAGTTGTCCAAATATGGTTGCAGCATTGTCGACAGGATGTTACTGCCTTCTCTGAGGCATTCAATGCTGGCCAGAATGAAAAATAATGGAAAAAGTGTACGCAATTTTTATAAACGTGGCCTAAAAGCGTTTTGGCTGAATGGAAGGGACTCAAAACTGGGCGATTCTTCATGGGTAACGATTCTACTTTCAGAGTTTTGTATGAGAGGGCAGAGGACCGATTGAAAAATTACACAGGGGAGGTTGTAGTGGCTGCCTCTGTATGAGAGACACTCAGGCCTCTCTATGGGCCCGTTGTGATACCAAAAATTCCAGTGGGGCACTGTTGACTACTCCCACACAATTTTTAAGACCTTGTGCTTCAACAGGTTCCTTGGACATTCTGGGGAGCCGATTGGTTGCCACATCATCTCAATAGGAAATCGAGCGTAATGGACAGTCGACATATTGAAACTTATTCAACGGCATATCTCAGAATGTCGATTACATGACACCCAAGTTTTCCATTGATAAGGATTGTCATGTTTCAGTCTCAAAAAGAGAACGGACGGATCCAAGATGCTTTGAAAGTTGGTCTGTTGAATAAACTCAAAAAAATCAATCCTTAACTTGAAGCTCCAACTTTTTGATCTCCGCAACATCTTCCAGGCCGAGGTCACAGCTAACTGCGCTGATTCTAATTGGCATAGGGTATATCGGGAGGAGATAGCCTGATACTATAGAGCAGCCACTCCGCTCTTAGGGCTCTGGATGCAGTTTTAATAACATCAAAGACTGTTATGAGTTGCAGCAAATATCCCAATGAGACTGCTTCATACTAACTTATGCTGGGTTCCGGGGCATAGGAACATTTCAGGGAACTGTAGAGCAGACGAGCTCGCTCGGATCAGTTACGGAAATGCATGGCACCGTTTGGCAGCCTTCTTTTAAGCTTCGTAGTCATACAAAGTCCATACAAGAAACTAACCTTAGATGAGTAGAAGACCACACACAAAAATTTGCCCAAGCTAAAACTTTCGTCGATCTAGAGAACTTCGCTCACTAAAAACAGACCACATCAGAATCATGATTGGTGTTCGGAAGGATCGCTATGTAATTTCCACCCATGCAAGAAGGGTCTCTCTTCTAATGACTTCTGTAGAAGCTGTATGGGCGAGCAAGAGGGAGAAAATTCACTTGAGCTTCTATCTATAAGAAGAAAGACTCATCTGTACAACTTCTTTTTTGACAACGTAGAAAATCTAACCCATAGAAAACTATTTACTAGGCTTTGGAAAGATCTCAAACTGGTTCAATGAGTGAGCTGATCTAAGCTCAATTGCTTGTGATATCACAATCTTGAGACCTTTATGGGCTAAGTTGGCTCTGTTTTGGGGGCGCCACTCCTACCTACGCACTTAATTTTTGGCAAGAAATGTTCCCATCACATGTTATGCGGTGTAGACTTTCTTGCCTGACCCACTTATTTAGTTCATAAAGGCCTAAGGGGGCTTTGCCTTGGGGCAGCCACTTCTAGCTATGTAATTTAATTTCTTTTTTTAAAAGACTTTATTAGACTTTCTAGACATTCTTGCCTGACCTAAGAATTTGCAGGTTTATTGCTCACATCAACAAAAATTGAGCAGTAGGGCATTGAATATCATTCAAACCATAGCTGAGCTTCGGTCAGACTTATTTCAGTGAGTCAGACAAAAATTGGACTTTACATAAAAAAGTTCTGGAAACGAGACCATAAAAGACATGGAAACATACAATTTTAATGGCACTGAATATAGTTTAGATTGCAATAAAAATGTTTGCTATATCACATAGACAAGTTCTGGTTTTCATTAAAATTCACAGAAACATGTTCTAGTTTTTATATTAAAGCTAAAACATTTGCATGAAATTTCTAGTTTTTTTTAGTGTTTCTTTCCACTTGGAATTCATATCATTTCAAAGTTTCTCTAATAACAAAAATTCAAACAAAATTTAATGTATGCCACAAATTTTCGGTTTATAAAAATTCAAATAAATAAAACACAAATAAATATTTGTGTGTTGTTTTAATTTTTTCACTTCGAAATGACGCTTTGAAGTTAACTTTTTCTTCTTCTTCTTTGCTTCTTGTTTGCTTCAACAATCGAAAATATAAATTTTTATGATTTGACATTTTCACAGCATATTTCAACACTAAAGACAACAACAGCAACAACAACAACAAACGCGCAGTACCAGCCGAACTTGTTCAACGATCGGCGGCTGATCATTTGACGTTCGAAGTGGCCATTCGAATGCCATAAAACCGCAAATTAAATGCATTTTATCAAATGAAATGTCATCGATAATAATGCATAAAAATGTTGAGGTCACTGCGGCGGCAGGGCTGACGAAATGACGAAATGAAACGATACGAAGTGCAGCCGGCAACCGGGAGAAGTGTTTAGATGCGAAGCGGCGCTGGGCACTTAAAGTGTCGTAAACATTTTTTAATTGGTAACCAAACACGGAAAAAAACCGACAAGAAAAAAGCCAATGGAAAATGGTCGATAGCGACAGATAGTACAAACAGTTAAATGTGCTTTTATTGGAGCAAAGAGACAATGTGTGCATTTAATTGCGTGAAAGTGATTTGGTTTTTTGTGCAGTCGTTTGTTTGTTCGAAATTTTGGGTGCGCGCATAATTTACTGATTGACAGTTAATTGATCCAAAACGAGGCCGGAATCACTGCAGCTCGCAATTTGAGGAAAATTCAAATATTTACCCAACATAAAACCAATCACCGAACATAATCATGCAATTAGCTGCAACAGGGTTGCCAACATGAAATTTACATTTCAGCAACTAGAACGGAAAGTTAAAGTTACCGCTGTAACCACAAAGCACAAAGAACAAATGAAAAGACAAGAAAGGAAAATACAAGAATGGCCAAAGAATTCTTAAACGATTTGACTCGGTGGCAAATGTGCTGCGATTTGCGCTCTGCGTCGGTCACGCATGCGCATTGCGCAATGATAATGTTCGTAATTATCAAATCAAGACACTTAAACTGACGGCAAGCCTACCGTTTAGCAAAGGTTGCGCGCTTAGTCCACGAGAAACCACCACCACAACGAAACGCATCGAACTGCAATTCATCAGATCAGCAAAGATGTGGCACGTCAAAGACGCGACGGCAGAAAGCAAAAGCGTAGCACTTTCGCAACGTCTCGCGATGGGCGCGGGGGGACAGGGAGCGGCACAGCAACCAGCCAACACGTCCCAGAAAATTGGAGTTCGAGTAGCTGCACGTTCGACGCGCAACAGGCCGTGTCCGTCCGGCCGCTGTTTTATGTTCTGTCGCTGCCTTTGTGGCGTCCTTTTGCGTGGCTCTTCGGGCGCATTGCTTTGGTTTATTTTTGCAAAATTTCAAGAAAAACTGCCGAAAATTGCGTGACAGCTATCAAGCGTTACAGTTTTATTATTTTGCCGTTGATGCAGTTTTTGTGGTTTTTAATTTTTTTTTTTAAATTGTTGACCCAATTTTCGAAATGCTTTTCGTTTTCTTTCGTCCAGGAACACATGTACCCATCAACGCCGCGCCAACAGAAAACAATGACGCTGACCGCTGTCGCAGAGTTGGTGCAGATTTTCAATTATTTTATTTTGGTGGCATCGAAATTGGTTTAACGTTGCACCAAACATATTGGACCGAGCGAGGGATATTTGATTTATTTGAAACTGCTTGAAGAGTAAAAATCGAGCGCGATGCGGTATTGGGTACAGTGCGACTAGGGTTGCCAGATCGAATACTTTACTTGGAGATTCTAAAACGATTCTTTGATTTTCGAATTTGGCAACAATTTCTTTAGGTAATTCCATAGTGAAATCAATAAAGTGTACCAGATAGATGACGTACACTTATTTCTCTGAGTAGAAATTGTCAATGTGTCAATTTATTTGTGTCAGTTCGATTCACCTTTATTTTTATTGTCGCTGAAATAGCACAAAATTTAAAATTTATTTTCAGTACTCCAAAAATATATATTTTCGGAATGTATTTTATGTTAGAAAAACATAGAAACTACATTGCCGTGCGGTTTTTTGCAGAGATAGCACCTGGCATGTAATTGCGTTTTATGTGTCGGTTTTGGTGCAGAACGTATTTTTAAACAACAATTTATTTTGAAATTTTTTCATACGTACAGACGGGTTATGAAATCTGGCAGTTTTCATCATAATGACATTAACTGTCAGAAAATAAGTGTACGATGAAGAGAGAGTTCCTGCTATCTGGCACACTTTATTAATTTCACTATGGGTAATTCAAAGAAGTTTACGTCCTTTTTTCAAAGCATTTCCTTTTATAAGTACAGAAAATTTTTTAAATTACATATGTTCATTCATTCATTTATTTATTGTTTTTGTAATTTCAGTTAATGATTTGTTTTGTTATGAAATATTTATAAAAAGAGAACAATTTTCATATAAATGTATATATTTTTTGTATGTAAGTTCTGGGCAAAAAATGGAAATACAAAAATTGCTGGAGCAAAATATCGCTTCAAATGATATTGGGCTCCAAAATTGAACGGAAAACTCACCCAATATGAAATCTTTTGTGCGCCACTGGCCCAGACCTTTTCTATTTTCGGTAAAGTTATTGTTATCCCAAAAGTTATTGTGTTGCTATGCCTTCAGCATTACCCAGTCAAATCCTTTACCAATGGATTATCTCCTATCTTTCCCATCCCAATGAGTTGTAATGAGCAGCTCGTAGCAGATTTTCATATCGTAATGAAAACCGGTAGCGGTGCTATCAGTTCCGAATTTACCTTACAGGCAGAGTAGGCACGGGCCTACAACGGAAACTTTCAAAACTTGTTTTATTCGTGGGAATTGAATTTCCCGCCTATTTCGTTGGCACGCGTTGGTAACAGTTGGCCTGAATTGCGAATAGAATCGATTAATACAAGTCTCGATATTGGCCTTATATTGAATATTCTTTAAGTTTCTAATCGAAAATAATTTTATTTTCTCATCATCATCTTATTTTGCCATAAAAAAACGACTGATTGAAAGACTTTTCGCACGAAACTTATTCCACCATTGAAGAAGTTCTGAGGAGGCAGGCGCCAATTGCGCAACTGCTTAGGGGCGTCAAATTTTTAAATCCGGGTCTGGGTGCTATTCAGTAGTGAAATGAATATGGAGAAAATGTTTGTCTTTTCTTTTGTGTAAACTGATACCAAGTTTGGTCTATTTTTAGCTGAACTCGAACGAAACAAAGTTAGGAGAGTTGAACACTCTCTAAACTTGGAGAAAAAATTTATCTTTTCTTTTGTGTAAACTGATACCAAGTTTGGTCTATTTTTAGCTGAACTCGAACGAAACAAAGTTAGGAGAGTTGAACACTCTCTAAACTTTGGCTCCTAATATCACCAAAATCCATACAGATTTGTTTGCAGATGAACAAAGTTTGGAACGTCGAAGTTAACCCTTTCGCTATTTTGTTGCCACGTGGCAACATGCTTCTTTGGGGACGTCTGAACCCTGTATGGTTCCAAGGATAAATTTTTTTGTCGGCCCTTAGAATTGTTTGAAGTTTTGGTCATAATACGAAATTAACAAACTGAATATTTAAGTGTAAAGAAGAGAAATATACAGGTTTTTTTTATATCATATCTCTACATAGTAAAGAAAGAAGCAGAAAAATTAAGATATATTTTGAATTTGACTTTTTATTTTAATTCAGATGCATTTTTTTTTAATTTTAGCTGAAGTAAATGAAGAAATACTCAATTTTTATTTATCGAAAAAAAAAAAATGATTTTTAAATAATTACTACAGCTACAACGAAATGTTTGCTGTCATAGAACAACATTCTTAAAAAACTGGTTCGGTATACAAATTTAAAAAATATATTACAAAATGTTGTTGATATAACCACACAGAAGACTAAATCAATACATTTCAAATTTTAACATTCCCCAGTAAAAATCTGTAGCGAAAGGGTTAAGGATTTAAAATTGATGTCACTTAATAGGTTATCCTGCCCAGTCAAACAGATTAATGACTTCTTATGAATTGGAAAAAATGGAAAATTAAAAAAATTTACAATTATTAAAAATATAAAATTAGTCTCCCCACTTTCCCGTTGTAGTTGGTTGGTTGGTTGCTAACCACATCGAGGAAACACAATTAGCACTTAAAGTGCTTAAACTGGGTTTTGCTGCCACAGCCTCATTTTGTGTCAGTATTGACTGGTATTTTAAGTCCACTTTGTGAGATTCAGAAAGTGTAGAAGTTTCCAGATCTCCGTAGTTGCAATGGGGTCTGAGGTCTTCTGGGAAGCGAGTCCCGAGCGACAGTAGCCCGCTTCTTGCTAAGCCCGAGCAAGCATATAAAAAATGGAAGAGTGTTTTCCTCTGCTCTGTCTACCCACAACTGCGACAATGATTGTTGAAGAGTATTTTAAACCGAGCCGCATGTTCCCCTGTCGGCCAGTGACCCGTAAAACCACAATGAACCTTGGGGTATTTACCCGGGTATTTCCAAGCAGTTGGTTCGTTCTGTTCAGGTTGTACTTTGGCCATGTTTTCCTTGATATGTTGCACGTAGAACTGTCTGTCTGCTCCATCTTTCGTTAGCACGAATCGGAAAAAGCTGAGCGAAATAGCTACCGGCTTAGCGTCGCTAAAGTTCAAAGCTGATCCATGTCTACCCAGTTTGTCTGCTTTTTCATTCCCATCGTAAGTTATGAACCAACAAAAATGCCACTAAATCATCGAAGTATTTTGGGGATTTTTGTCTGCGACACTTTGGAATTAAGTTTTGTTAAAAAAAATGTCTTCAAGTTAAGTTCTGAACTACCAAAATTCTAAATCTTCCCTGCATTTAAAGAATACTTTTCTTTGGAATCATAATTTGCAATCAAAAAAATTCAACTTAACGCTGCAACACTGCACAGCAAGTTCAGCGGTTCTTTAGCCATGCAACATGCATAGACAACAACACCAAGAACAACAATTTATAACAACAACAACAACTTCATGGTTCTATACGCAGTGCAACATCGACAGAGTTCATCAGCAGCGCCAATGTGCGCGCTTGTTGGAAATTTAATTAGACTCTCAGCGAGTTTCAGGCGTTGTGTCATTTCTCTGGCTCCCTCAGCACAATAACAACAACAACAAAAGAAAAGCAAAGAAAAACAATTTGGAACATTAAAATCAAACCAAAAAAGGAAAGTTGGCCGCTGGCTGGTTGGCGTTGACGCAAAGTGGCGGCGCCGCCACATTTGTGAGCATAAGTGTTGTTTTTATTGTTGCGTGCGTTCTTAATTTGGCGGCGACAGTAAAGTGGAATTTATTTGCGGCACAGTTCAAAGTTGAAGTTTCGAAGCAGCTGAAAACGGGCGCTTTTTCCACAGGGGCCGATCATTGTTTACACTGGAGCGTGTTTTAGGCAGCAGTTGGTTGTATTTTTAAAGACGCACATTTGTTTATTAATGTCGGTATTAATGGCACTGCGGGGCGGCAACAGTGTTGCTATGTATTAGGTTGCTGGCAGCGGTAGGCGGGCGGCGGCTGTCGGGCGTTGAGTTGACAACGTTGGCGACGCTTTCGCTGCACATACGAATTGTTCTAGGCTGCAGTGTGTGGTATTCCGTGTTGTTGTTGTTGTTGCAGCAACCATTTGTACTATGATGAAATGTCATTGTTTTTTGTGCGTTTCATGCAGCAGCTGGCAGTTGGTTTCGTTGCGACATTTTTGCTTGTCATAAAAATAACAACGCTCAGCGCGTTCAATAAACATCAATTAGAATGCAATGCAATGCAATGCGATGCGATGCGTTGTCGTTGTGTCGTCCAGTACGAATGTAAAATACTGCTGTTGTTGCGACATTCTTTGCAACGCTAACAATGCTCGTAAATTTGTTTTACAACTTTCATAAGCGACATATTTGCTTCGAGCCGCAACGGACACAAATGAGCGGTGGCTGATTCATTCGGGAATGCTGACGATTTACAAAGCCCAGAAGCGAACATGGCCTAATCAAAACAGTCGTCGGACATAATTTATTATACAATTTTTTTGATTTCGATAGACCGTAATACCTCATTAGTGCTACTCACAATTTTGTTCATTTGAGATTGCAAGCTTGTGCTATAGCAAGCATTTGCCATCAGCTGCGAGTGGTCTTTTTCGGGTTAGTTTGCAATCCTAGTTGCAAAACACGAAATTTACTACTATTGTGAATGCATTCGCAAAGTTTTTGCTAAGAAGTGGCCTTTCCTTGGCTCAATTTCGGGGGTCCTTGGAGATAATTTAGTATTTTATTTATGTCTTCCTCACTTTACTTTTTGATTACTTAGTTAATCTTGTTTAATTTTTTATGTCGTTTTCAATTTTTTTTTTGCTTTTTTCTTCTCTTTCCATAAGCTGTCAGTTTTGCAATTCGGTGTTGCATTTGCATAGTAAATACAAACTATGGGTTCTAAGTGTTGCATATTTACAAGGGTATGGCAAATGCATCATTTCTGTGTATTTTGTAAGTGTAAAGTAAAAATATGCTACACCATTTTGCAAATGCTACGATGCAAGACTGTTTGCATAAGATTGTGATTAGGTCTTATGGGTTCTAAGTGTTGCATATTTGCAAGGGTATAGAAAATGCATCTATTCTGTGAATTTTGTTAGTGTAAAGTAAAAATATGCTACACCATTTTCCAAATGCTACGATGCAAGACTGTTTGCATAAGATTGAGATTAGGTTTGAGTTTTTATGTATTACATATTTACAAGGGTATGGCAAATGCATCATTTCTGTGTATTTTGTTAGCGTAGAGGAAAACTATACTACACCCATTTGCAAATACTTCGATGCAAGACCGTTTGCATAACATTGTGAAGAGTTCTTATCGGTTCTAAGTGTAGCATATTTACAAGGGTATGGCAAATGCATAATTTCTGTGTATTTTGTTAGGGTATAGTAAAACTATACTACACCCATTTGCAAATTCTTCGATGCAAGACCGTTTGCATAACATTGTGAAGAGGTCTTATGGGTTCTAAGTGTAGCATATTTGCAAGGGTACGGCAAATGCATCATTTCTGTGTATTTTCTTAGTGTAGGGTAAAAATATACTACACCCATTTGCCAATGCTTCGATGCACGACCATTTGCACAAGTTTGTAAATAGGACAAAAATGCCTCAAAGTACACAAAAGTACTCGCAAATGGGGCTAATTGCTTCATAGCTATTCAGAAGTTGCTCTGAGAGGGTTAACTCTATGAAAGACCTCTATTTACTCTATCTTTTGAACGTTTCTTCCGAACACACCTACCTCCTAACTCCAACCTTTAATAGTGCTCCTATACAAAATTATCGTTTTTATAAAACGAGCTCCCATTGCTACCAGTTTGCGCACAGACGTGTTAAATAAAATTCGAATACCGAAATTATGGTTTTTGTAAACTGATCTGTTATTACTACCAGATTGTCCACAAATGTGTCAAATGAGAGACCGATCCCCATTTATTTTTCCTTGCACATGTTTCTTTAAAATCTATTGAACCTTTATCTCCAATTTTCGAGGAGGCTGCCATAAAAACTGGCCGGTTTATTCTGGAAATTAGCTCCGCACTTGTAAATTTCATATGTATGTGGTTTTCTTTAGTTGTTATTGTTTAGTTAATACATTTATAAATTTATTTATATTAATTATTAATTAATTTAATTTGATTTGAGCGCTTAACGAAAAATGCTTTGATTCGTGTCATCTGGGGCAGCGTTTGCCTCTCGTTTTGTGTTCAGTTCATTGTTGAATTTTTTAGTATGTCCGTTTGTCTACTACTCCCACATGAATTCACCACCAGAGGCACGAAAATATAGTCCTATTCACGTCCCCTGAGAAATTTGTTCGATTTCAAATTTCGATTTCGAATCGAAATCCCGCAATTTCCAGCACATGCCTGATTGTGCATATTAAACCACTTGCCAAAGAAAATTGAAAAGATCCGATAATTTTACGTTATCTCTGATAAATCTGTGAGGAATCTCTGATAAATTTGGTTGTTGTGTTGGCCTCAAATCGCGCTGTGAAATTCTTAACGTTTGTTGCAGTACGAAGTAGAGCTGTAAAACTATCGATAGTAGCGATGGTTTTATTTTGACGCCACTATCGATAGTTTTTTGGCACTATCGATACTATCGGTTTTTTGTGATTTGACGGCAATGTCACCAGAATATTCTATGCTGGCAGTGCTGCCACAGATATTCCGCTGTGATATTCAAATTTGTGGTTACGAGTCGAAACTACTTGACCGATTGATTTGAAATTTAGACACAATGGATGGCAATGTATGTCAAGTAGAGAGTTTCTGGATATTGTTTCTTGTGTATTACTCAAATCTATCATATTGAATAACGTCGGATAATATTGAAATTTGGTACAATTTGGAAATTGTTGCTTCGCTGATGAAATCTCATGGGCGTTGGACAAGAGGTGTGGCACTGCTTTTGCAACAAACATTTTCTGATAACTTTAAAACTATAAGTTGCACATGAATGACATTGGGTGCGAATTCTCTGCTTAAGCGCAACCTTCGTCGGGGAAAATGGGGTAAACATTGAACAAGGGGGCGTGGCATGGCTCATACAACTACAATTTTTCTTAAGAAATACTTTCGGGGGTCTTGGTAAGAACTTTCAATATAAATATTTTTCAGTACAATTTCGGTTTATTCGATATTTTTCATTTAAACTATCGAAAATATCGAATGGGCGAACTATCGATAGCTTCCCGGCTCTACTACGAATGCACTGTTTTCTCTGTGTCTGTATTCTTTGTCTCGCCTGTCGTTCAGCATATTTGAAACTGAGGTGTTTTGAGATGAATCTCATCAATCTCGAGGACTGGAGATCCACGTGTATAGAAATCATGTCGGCTCACTAAACCTTTCCTTACAGGTTTTTACTGGGGAAAGTTAAAATTTTAAATTTTACGTTTTAGGCTTCTATGTGGTTATATGTATTAGCAACATTCCATAAGAAATTTTTTAATTTTTATACTCGGACCCTGTATTTTAGAGTGTTTTTCTACGAGAGCAACCACTTCGTTGTGGCTGTAATAATTACTTAAACATACAACTTTTTACGCATAACGAAAATTTGAATATTTATTCATTTACTTCAGCCAAAATTAAAAAAAAAAAGTATCTAAAATTAAAGAAAACGTCAAATTAAAAAGTTATCTCAAATTTTCTGCTTCTTCTTCCTTTACTCTGATATAGGTATACCAATATACCATTGTATGTACCATTAAAAAAACAAGTATACTTCTCTTCTTTAAAACTTAAATATTCAGTTTGTTAATTTCGTATTTTTTCTAAAATTTCAAACTATTCTAAGGACCAATAAAAAAATGTATTCCTGGAACCATAGAGTGTTCAGACGTCCACAAAGTAGCATGTTGCCATATGGCAAGAAAATAGCGAAAGGGTTAACAGTTAACGCAAATTCTGCCGATAGTTGGAGGATCTGAGTGCAACTATTTGGCGCTTGTGCGTTCCTTTTCGAAAATTCAAGTAGAAATGAGGAAGTGGAAAGAAGATTTGACTTGTTATTGTTGTTAAAGTTTGTAGCGTCCATGGCACAAATTACTGTCGTTTGTCTATTTATGAAGACATTTTTAAATGCACACTTGCCATAGAAATATAGAAGCCGATTAGTTTTGATATGCCATACGGGTTCCACTGGGCTTTTCGAGCAGTCGCACTGTCGTTCGTGGGGCGAGAAGCGGCAATGGTGTTAACATTTGTTTTGGGTGCGCACGTTCGATAGCAGCATTGGCTGCTACCATTGTCAACTCTGCTGTAGCAGTTGTTGGCAATGGGTACAAAAACAACAACAACAACAATAACAATAGCGCTTAAACAGTCGCATGCCAAGTGAGACTGCGCAACCTTAAGTTAACCTCAACGCAAAAGACCACAACGACGCGACGGCTACACAGCAGACAGACAGCCAACCCGACAAGCAGCCAACCAACCAACCAGTCAGTCAGTCAGTGCGACGTTGTGGCGGGCAGGCAGCGTGGTACGAATTAAAAATTTATGGTAATTTCATGAACGATTTCATAAATCGAATTACCAAAAAAAAATCAAATAAAATAAAAGCACTTTAAAGCGACAGACGCGACACAAAATGAAACAACAACAACACCAATATATCGTATACCAAAAAATCGAATTGAATATTGTTCGCTCTACAGAAAATCCACAATACGACAGACACACTTTATGTGGCTTTTATTCTTTGAACTGCAATGTTTTTTTTTCTTATTGTTGTTGTGATTGTCATTGTGTTTATGTATTGTTGTTGTTGTTGTAGTTGATATTGTCGCAAGCGAAATCAATAATGAACGCGCCAGATTACACGATCGGCAGCGGGTAACACGGTGTACGGCAGCCACCTTGCCGCTTGCAGCATGCAACACCGATATGGCAACGTTGTTGTTATTGTATTTTTGCTTGTTTTTTACTTATGTTGTTTATTATTTGCAGCAGCATTTGGCATGTTTTCTGGGTGATATTTTTTACAATTTTTTAGTTATTTATTTATTTCGTTGTGCGATGTTGATGTCGCTGGCTGTACGTGGCGGCATGACTTGAGCGGCTGCAATCGGCTCGCATGGGAAAAGCATTTCAGAATGGTGGCTGGTAGCGTTTCGCTTGTGCTCGCCCTGCATTATGCAAGATTAGATTTTTTCAAATTTTCTGCTCAACTTGCGGGCAACTGTGCGAATTTGGCTTTGTTTTGATATTTCGTGCATGTGGCAACGCCACATGTGCCACATTTTCCACTACGGTTATTGGTGTCAATTTTATGGATCATGCACCGGAATTTCAAATTTGCAATAGATTTTGTTTTTTTTTAGTATTTTATTTATCGATCGTGCCAGCTGGGAGCGGTTTAGGCTGCTTTTGAATTTGGATTTTGATCCGAAAAAATTGCAAACTAATTCAGACAGACTTTGGTGAACAATATTAATGCATTGGGGCGTATTATAAATTGCCACACAAATACAATAAATGCATCATGTGCGAGGCATACATACATACACATACACATGTGTTGAAAGAATTTTGCACCAAATTGATATAAAAGATACAAAAGATTTGAAAAAGTGCACATAATTTTCAATATAAGAAACAGTTTTAGTTTTTTAATGTTCGGAATACTTAGGCAGCTGTGGACTTTCAATATAGAGTACAGGACTATCGATTATTGATGATTGTAAGTTTTTTACAATTCCCAGAGAATCCTGGTTTTGGCTTAATTGGAACAGTCGAGGCGTGAAAGTCTCACTCATGAAGTGGATTTTGTATAAGTAAATAAGGATCACTAGTAGACATCGACAGAGACTTAGTTTTTCTTAAATGAGTGCAACCGTTGCTAGAAATAGAGCTGGGAAATTATTGACCCATTCGATATTTTCGCTAGTTTGAATGAAAAATATCGATACTATCAGATAAATCAAAATTTTCTTATATATTAATATACACCCTGCAATTGTACTGAACAATTTTTATATTAACACCTTCTACCAAGATCCCTATTTTGATACGTAGTGGCGGATTCCCCGAAATATTAGGGTCGACATCAAAACTACATACAAATTAAAATGCATATACATAAACATTTATGAATATTAAAGAACTACTTTTTGAAACCCCTCCAAAATATTTTTGTGAATCCGCTCCTGGCAAGGATTATCATTCTTTTTTCCTGAGAGTAGATCAAAGGCATGTAACCTTCATTGGAGAGCCGACTTTCAAAGGTGAATATTTCTTCTGCATCTTTTGCCTGTCAGACACTTTCGTTCCATAAAATCGAAAGGTTCTAAAAAGCCCTTGATGCACTTTGCACAGTAGCTGCGGCTCTTACAAAATCGCAAACTTTTTCAATTGAAAAATATTGACAACACAAATACTGCACGCTCGGTCAGCGCAACAAGAACCCACTTCAACACAAAACAAAAAACCAAATCAAACAACAGCAAAACGTTGGCACTGGGCAATGCCGCGGCCACTTCGAACTTATGGCAACACTGCAGTAATTCACAATAACAATAACAACAACAACGAGTAGTGTTTACTTACATGTTTCTCGGGCCGCAGCACCAGCCCGTTGCAATGTTCGCGTTCGGCTGCCGCACATTTGCCATAGCGACTCTGTATGGCGGCGGTGGCCGCTGCCGATAGAAGCAGCGGTGAGGTTTTCGATGTCGGCGATGAGCAGGCGGACAGCGACAATGGCCGACTGGACGACATTAAGTTGTCTAAATCGCGCAGAAATTTCTTTGCCCAAACATTGACATCTTCGTTGTTGGCATCGGTGTCGTTGTTGGCGCCGCTGGCGTCATGTGGCACATGTTGACGACGCCTTAGTGTTGCCGCCGCCGCTGATGTGGATGCCACATTGTCGCCAAGGCCAAGGGGCGGTGGTGGTAAAGCTAATAGTTGAGTTGTGGTCGGTGTGCGATCGACAGTGATGAGCGGCACTTCACTGCTGCTAATTGGCGTTGTTGTTGGCTTGGCGTGTGCGCAGCCGCTATCGCTACTGCTGCTGCTGCCGTCGCCACTGATTTGCTGGCCACTGGCACTGCCGCAGCCACTGTCGTATTCGATGGACCGCGACAATTCGTCATTGGACGCGGTGCTGGGCGCTGGAGTGGAAATGGCGTCCAGTGACTCCTGCATGGCCCTTTGACGTGCCTTGCGCATTTCGAAGACTTCGTTGATTTCGTGCTGCAATGAGAGAACAAGAAAACGGGACATTATTAGTGGAGATTAAAGTGTGCTTTGAAGTTGCTATAACTTATAGAATGTGAAAAATTTCAACGTTTGAGGCAGTTTGGGAGATGCTGCGTTGGATTGCAGTTAGCGCTGACAGTAGACTAACCAGTGATAGGGATTAGGTGAAACTTTGTCATGTAATGTGGGCCTATTGTCTATGTTTGATACATAGGTTGCTTCTATTACACCGTGCGACAGCATTTTCAAAACCCGGGAAAAATCCATATGTGCGTGAAACTAGAGTCCAAATATATTGATCCTTTTAATAGGACTTCAAAATTTTGAAGGGGAAACAAAATTTTATTGGTTCAAAAATTATTAAAAAAAGGCGGAAGCTGCAATTCTAATGAAGTAAAAAAAGTATAATTTATTTGAGTATCAGTTTTTTAAATAATAGTTAAAAAGATACAAAATCAATGAAGCAAGAATATTGAAATTTTGACACGTGATCACGGAGATTTTGGGTTTTAACTTACTTACTTTTCAAGAAAATTCTTTATAATTGTTCAAGGATATAAAGGATTACAATTTTCAAAGGACCTCTTTCATATCCTTTTTTTCCAAATAGATAAAAAATCAATTTTATTTAAATTCTTGAGCCTTCCGCCTTTCATTTGATATATGTACATATCGCCATATTCTAGCGAGGTCAAGTATTTTTTATAATTTTTTTTTTTGTTATCCCCTTCAAAATTTTGAAATCCTTTAAAAAGGACAAAGAATGTAGAAATGAAAAACTGAGTACGCAGTATTACTATATTTGGTCTCTAGTTTCACGTACATATGGATTTTTCCGATGTGAACAATTTTTTTAAATTTTTGTCGCACGGTGTTATACGTCAAAACTACCCTCAGACGACTTTCTTAGACGTAAAGAGACGAAGGTTCTAAGAAGGAACTGCGAATAAAGATTAAAGAGACAATATTTCTGATAATTACAGAAGCCTTACAATCAGCAAAGACCCTGCAAGCAATAACTACGATCCTGCTTTATCTTTCCATACTCGTATTTCAAAGATTCTCCAAGACTACTCACAACATCACAACCTCCAATGTTACCAGCTCTCAGTTGCTGAGACGACACACTACTCAGAATTGGGTTAAGTCAAAGCACAGACAAAGGAACGCTCTGAAAGGTTCACGTTCGACAACACGAGTACCTTTGGCGATACAATCGAATGCAATGGGTTAACTAGACCATCGACCATGGTCTGTCGCCTGTCGCTATAACTCAAACTCCTCAGTACTTTCAATTAACTCAACGCTGCGGCCGCGTCTTCTTCATTTCGTTGCTGCCTTCGTAAATTTTATTTGCATACAAATCAATGTCAGCAGCATTGCATTTCACGAACTGCCGTTTCCTACACAACACTCATACACACACACACACACACACATACGTGAAGCCAATTTATAATAATGTCAATGCGGCAGGAATCGAGTGGAAATAAATTAGAACGTCGAATGCTGATAGCAGCCGTGCAAATAAATTGCAATGAAGCAATTTGTAAACGGGATTAGCCAAAGAGAGAATTCAAAAGAAGAAGAACAAGAATAAGTAGCAGCAGAAGGAGATCACTTTGCGTGGCAGTGTTGTGCCTAGACAAACAACAACAACAACAACAACAATAGCAACCACACCAGTGTCCAACTAACGATTGGCGATCCGGCGCGCGCGATCGTCTTTGGAGATTCCTGGGCGAATTACTTAATTAAAAACGTGCCCACGGGTTCTGGGGCCGGCAGCGCGGCAGCGCATCAAACCGTGCAACGCTCATTTCTCAACAATTGTGTGCCTTGTCGGCGCGCACAACCCGATCGTAACGCAGCGCATTGTCTGCATCGCTTCAACGCGGCGCAGACAAATGCGATCGAACATTAGCGGGTAATAAATTTTCAAATGCTGAACAAAGCCACAGTGGGCATTGCAACGAAATGCTGACAAAAAAAATGTATGTTGTCGAAGAAATAAAAGCAATGGTTGTTGTTGTTGTTGGCAGTTGCTTGGCCTTTTGAAAGGTGTTAGTAGTGCGTGTGTGTGTGTGTATTTGTGTGAGTGAGTGTTGGCCGATGGACTTAATCGGCCTTTGAGGGACGCAGGATTGTTGGTTTTTGCCTTTGTTCGCCGTCAGAGTTGAATTTAGCGCATCATTTGTCGTGCGTCAGTCGTGAGTTATTTATGTGAGGTGTAAGTTTTTGGAGCTTTGTCCCTTTTTTTTGGAGGAGAGATATCTGTTTCTTTGATTTGGTGTTCCCTACACAAAAGTGGTTCCAAACTTGTTGAGTCTGTTGGGCGTTACAATCCAGCGAGAATGGGAAAGTAGAAGAAAAGTGCATAATTCAATAGTTTGTGAAGTGGATCCAGACGTTGGCAACAAAGTCCACTGATGATATATGAAAATTGTGTGCTTAGTTGTCCATTGATGATATATAGAAACTGTGTGCCAAGTATTGGAACACGAGTTGTTCGAAATCGAGTCAGAGAGAGTAAATCAACAGCCTTCAGAAGCTTTCCGCCTTTTGGATTTGTAGTCAGTTCAAAGGCATTGGATTTACTGAATGAACATAAAATTGAAGAAACCGAATGCTTCAGTGTGACAGAAAAGTGATTGATTGACTGATTTTGGTGAACATCGAACGAGTTGATAAAAAAAGGTGACCCACGCTACTAAACTTGGCTCGTACTGGCTGCATGGACTCTATTGTGTCCTTAGCAATGCCAGTTGGAATTCTGTTTGTCTGGTTTACCTTTTGTTTGTAATAGTTTTTAGTGATCTCTGACTACCATCTTAGCGATTCTGACGAGGAATATAATCTGAACCTTGTTTTCTTGTCCTTCACAAGTAGCACCGAGCAACGATCACTGATCTATCATTGATGGGCATTTTTTCGATATTAGAGACAAACAGACTTGGGCGACTACTCGTAACTTTTTGAAATCGAACACACTGACAACCATTAATGGAATAGGAAGAAAGAGGAGTTACGGTCAGTGATGAGTAGAGCACGACCGATTAATGGGCTTCGGTTTCGGACAAAAAAAAATCAAATCAAATCAAATCAAAATTTGAAAATTGAAGAGTGTAATTCATTCATAATTCACATAAGTTATTATTCACCTTCGGCTTCGGTTTTAGCCGAATGTCAGTATTGTAGCCGATTAATCGACTTCGGTTAAAATGTCACGATCGGTCGGGCTCTAGTCATCATCATTGAAGGGTCATCACTGATCTAAACTTGTGTCATTCTTCTTTTTCCACTAACGATCGACAGTGTGTCTGATTTATTTGCGAGTAGCAAGATGACTGATCACTGCAGTGTTGCCAGATGGATTTCAAGCAATCCCCCTAAAATGAAGTGCATTCCCCATACAAAATAAATTTCCCCCCAAATTCATAATGCACACATAAAATGAATATTTCATGAAAATTGCTCATTTCATGTACCAAGAAATTAAAATAGACCCACTAGCTAACATATCTGAACAAGGTGTTGGTGTAACAAAAAAGCAGAAATTTTAAAAAGCGTAAATTAAATGTCTGTAAAATATTTGCTCCTAAAATTTGTTCCCTAAAATCTTTATCATAAAATGTCCCCCAATTCCAAACAAAAAAACCCCAAATCTAGGAGGGAAAAGCCCTTAACCTGGCAACAGGAAGAGTGGAAAAAGTGCTGCATCGATTTTGTTCTAAGAAAGCTCAACACTTGAAAGTTTTCTACTGAGCAGCAATCACTGACAGCGTAGATATTTTCCTGGTATCAGAGACATACAGACTCGGGTGGTTAAATTTTTGAAATCGAGCTGAATTGTTGGTCTATAAAGAGACTGTAGAAGTTTTAAATAGCAGAAACCTGTTAACAACAACTTTAGAATTTATTTTTTATTTTTTTTATTTTATTTTTAAGAATTTTCAACACTAGAAAGACCGCAAGTTTTCCATACCTATAAAGATTATATATTATATCCGGTGATATCTCGAAAAGTACACATCGGATTTGGCTAATTGTAATTCTAGAACCTTAATTGTAGAACTAATTGTAGAACCCTATAAAAAAATAAAAGTCATCAAAGCAAAAGTTGATAGAAGATACAAAAGAAAATACAGATATTTAAAAATGAAAAACCGTAAATATGAGCGCAATGGTCTTTTTAGTGTTAAATAGCAAAACCTATCGGCAACAACTAAAGAATTTATTGTGAGTTTTTTGAAATTTTTAATTGAACATTTTTCTAATTAATGGCTCATCTTCAGGGTAAACAGTAACGAAAAAAGTATCGAAAATAACTATAGAATTAATTGTGGATACATAAGTAAACAAAAATTAATGAACAACCTATTCGATAGTCTCTTTTTGCAATTTTTTTTTAATCAATGGCTGATTTTCAGAGCATAAAATAACCTCATCAGGAATTTGAATTTATCTGATCTAATATCGGTTATAGACACCGATTTATGCGTAGATTCCACAACATTTACAGTGCTAAAGAGATCTCAAAACTCCACTCAAACTTATACATCACTAATTTTTCTTACAGGACATCATGCAATGTAAGATTTTTATTAAACCCGAGTTGAAATCATCTTAAATATGTTTAACAAATACTGAACAATGACGAAAATTGCGTCGATTGAAATCTGCCAGAGTGGACATGGTTGCCGCTGACCGCACCTTTTGCGTTCGTCTGTTGTCGAGTTGCAGAATCCCATATTTAATTTCACGCATTGCCAAACAATGCAAACAAATCGGCCGCCATCTATGAACGCCACAGTCCGCGTCGCGTATGCAACAGATGACGTTGGCATTTTCCGTATTTCCACACAATGTCGCTGGTTCGGTCCCAAGTGTCCAGCGCCTGGGTGGCCCGCTGGCCACGGCCAATTCCCAAAACCGTGCACAATGTTGGTTGCACTATAAAAGCGACTCGAACATGGCCAGCAACTTTCAGTTTCTGGCCAAAGACGCTTAGAACACCAGCGCGCTGGTGGCCAAAGTAGCCAACCAACACAGCAACGCCAACGACAACAATAGCAGCAATCCAAAGAATCGCACCAAGTCGAACAAAAGCGACAGGCGGCAGTAGAGCATTCAACAGTCAGCAGACCGCCAAGCGGCCGCCACAAGGAGGAGCAGACAGCATGCGGATCACGCTTTCGGTGCTCCTCGCCGTGCTAACGATTTATTGCAGCTCGGCGGTCCTATCTTTGCCACCATCGCTTATCGCATCGTCGGCATCCTTAAGGCAGCCACGACCGACGGCGGCGGCGGCCCGGCTGCAGCAGGCGAATGCTGTCGCCGTCGGCACGCTGCCGTACGACCTGAACGCGTTGTGGAAAAAGGATGCGAAATGGGTGCGCGACCGCAACGGCTCGACGGCGCAACGTGCAGCCAATGCGCTCGACGATATCGCCGCACAGCAGCGCCACAATCTGGCCAGCGCCAACAACAAGCAGCGCAAAGCCGATGCGGCGGTGGCAGCAGCACAACAGCAGCGCAACTGGGAGTTGAGTCGAAAACTGGCGGCCGAGTATGATTTAAATGCGCTGCTGGCAACGGCAGCCGGCGCGGACGACTTGCAGACGCAACAACAGCAACAGCAACAACAGATGCGGGAATTCTTTACGCCGCTGAAATATTGGGCCAGACACTGCCAGCCGGGCAGCAATTGCCCGCAGGAATATTATCGAGCGCTGTTCGCTGACAGGTGAGCCGAATGCAACAGTGGACGTCTTATATGTGTGTGTGCGTGTATGTGTGTGAAGTGGAAGCCGGGTGGGTGCAGTGTAGTGAGGCGGCCGTACCTGGTGAGATGCGGCACAAATCTGGTTAATTGGGCAAGGAGCGTGAAGGTAAAATTCCCAAAGAAAGAAAAAACCCGCCGAGCACAAAAGGAAAACGCAAAACGCAAAACGATCTTCAAGGTTGCAGTGAAAGTGTTTTTACTTTGTGTTTGGCCGAAGGCTCATTTCGACATGGTATGCAATTTGTTGGTTTGATGTAATGTCTGCACGTACAACAAAACAAAGCAACAAAAATAATGGAAATTTAATTGACACACGCGTAGTTCACACTGCAAGAGGTGCAGTGCGAAAAAATGCAGCAGGGGGAAAGGAATGATGCAGAAAAATGGCCATTGACTAATTCAGTTGAATGCTACACATAAGTCATTCGAAGGCAATTAAAACAAAAACAATAAGTTTAGGGCATTTGAAAAAATACGAAAGTAAAATTGTGAAAAAATGGAAAGGACTTGATGTGAAAAAATTTATAGCTTCAAGTCAATGAGAAAGTTTCATGAAACAACTTGTTGCTGGGTACTAAGAAATTCGATTTTCTCTGATGCAATCGAACAAAGTTATTGACAACTATTGATTGGAAAAGGTGTCAGGGAGCCAGGGGCGGATTCAGAAAAATATTTCGGGGGGGACGGTTCAAAAAGTAATTCTTAAATATTTATAAAATGCCAAAAAATGCCTTTTAATTTGTATGTAGTTTAAAAGTCGAACCTAATATTTCGGGGGGGTTGGGGGTTCAACCCCCAAACCCCCTTGAATCCGCCACTGCAGGGAGCACATTCTTTCAAGACTACGTTCTACCCACTTAGGGGCCCCGTTCTTTTCTGTGTTAAATGGGATTCCCAAGCACTACATTAAGTTGTTGCTAAATTTTGCTAGAAAAACCCTCGAAAATTCTCATCGATTACGTTTATGTCGATACGGAACACTGAGGAGCGCTAATTGGTGCCGCTAGGGACCCAACCGGTCCAGTCAGCATACATAATCTAACTTTTGATTGCAGTATTTTGTGAATTTTTTGAACATTTCTCAATATAGAAATCTATTAAAGTTGGCACAGCTATTTGACTCGCTTGAAACTGACTAGCAAATATAGGAAACCCTTTGTTGTTGTTGTTGTAGTAAGGGTCTTTTTCATGGCCCAAGTGGTTCTTGAGGCTATTTGCTTCTTTCTTCTCCGTATTCACTACGCTTGAGAGCAAAGTGCCTCAACAAAGCTAATGCCATGTATTGGTTACGTTAATCGATTTAAATTCTGCCAGTTTGGGTGATTAGTCTATCGCAGTGAAATGAAGGGACTGTCATCTGTCTTCCCTAGACGCCTTCGTATGTGAATGTTTATTACTGAGTTGCGTAGAGCGTCGCCTAACTACGCCTTTGTTGCTACAAGGTAGAAGGTGTTCTTGGCAAACGCAGAGGTTTTTGTCTTTGATGAGCTTCTTTTGGTTGTTGTATGCGCTGGAATGTTGTTGTTGTGCTAATGTGCCTACTGGATATGAAAATCTGCTGCCAGCTACTCATCACAACTGATTGACCTAAATGGCTGATTAACCTAACTCTAACCCATTCTAAAGTTTCTTTAGCACTACTGCTTTAATTTTATTTTCCTTCTCGGTGTCAAAAAATTAAACAAACACAATTTCTCTTTCCAAAATGATTCTCATAGCAACTCACAGAGTTTCACATCAGATATCACATCAATTTTGTAGTGATTTATCATTATCCCAGCATTTTTTCTTACTGTTTCTGCTTCAAAAAATAATCTCAAGAAAATCGCTGAAATCCACACTGCAACTGCAACTGTTGCCAGCGCCATTGCGTTCAATTGCAACGCACATAATTGGGCTGGTCTCACTCTTGTTTTTTGGGGCAAGCACATTGCATTTGTTGTTGTAATTTTTGTAAACAACACCACCACTGCCGCCGATGCCAAATTGAAAACGAATTAAAATTTCACTTTTCATTCATAAAACATTTTTTTTTTAAATGCTTTTCGATTGCGGTTTTTATTGTTGCCTCTACCTTTGGCGAATTTGTATTTACTGAAACAAAATACAAGAAATCAAAAAAAAAAAAACGTGGCTTTATCAGCGCTGGTTATCGCCGACGCTTGGGGAATTTCATAGCACGGCGCTATGAATTATTGAAATCGCCGGAAATGGCGGGGCGGCGGCAATGTAGCTTTCAGCAGATTTTTGGCCGCATCGATGCAATTGAATTGTACGCAAATCTTATCGCATTTGTGCCGAAAGTGTTGATATTGAAATAAGGAAATACGCCGAAATTCGCACAACGCCTCGAAGCGAACGAAACCAAACCAAAAGAGAACACAGAGAAATTGCATATGAAAAAGTAATAATGGCAAACGTGCGCAGGCGCCGCTGCAACAGAAGAAAGCTTTGTGCGGCCACAGGTGGCACACACACACACACACACGTACAGTCAATGCCGCAAAGCAAAGAGGGCGTTTTATTGACGGAGAAAGGCATACAACGTTCACATGTGGCCGAATTGATGACGTCGGAATTGTTGAAATTAATCAATTTAGAAAATTATACGCTCGCAGGCGAAGATTGTGAATCGGTTTTAAGTAATTGAAATTAATTTACAAATTTGTGTGCGCCCTTTGCGGCCAAGGAAGCGCACCAAGTCGGCGCACATTAATCACACCGGAATGCGGCGCAATGGCATTTAAACCTGTCGATGACCATTTATCAATATTATTGTTTTCCTTTGTTCAACACTTCATTAATTGTGGATTTATGCGGTGAAAATGCTGGCAACAACGAAATCTGCCAATGGCAAAGTTGAGCGGAGGTACGGTCACACAGTTGAATTAACAAACTGTTGTTGGTGTCATTCGAAGGGGATTTAAATGTCTGTCAGTCTGTTTAGACTGGAGGCTGTGCATATTTATTTTTCGTGTTCAGATTGAAAGCAATATTTATAACAGTTTTTGGGAGCTAAAAGAAACATTTGTTGGAAATTGTTGGACCTTAATGACAACGAAAATAGTGCGAGATAATGGAGAGAAAAATAAATATGTGTAATTGGACCTCAAAGATCTGAATATTTCTGTATAATACGTAATATTCAGTTTAATCAAACAATCAATCAATCAATCAATCAATCAATCAGTTTTACCAAATTTCATTTCATCATAATGAAAATTTAACAAAACCATTTTTAGTCTAAAGTGGACTCAACCCAACGCGCGGACAACCTTTTCGTGCCTAATGACCCGAACACATTACAGAAGCCAGCGACAGAGTCGCAAGACTGCAACATGGTGTCAGCTTCAAGCGTCGTCGTGTAGTCGACTACTCGATAACAATGAATGTTGTTAATGTTGTAATGTTTTTGGTTTCGTTTTGCCACCTACGAATTAGAAATAATTCTAAAAATTAAGTTTGGCGATGGTCAGAAATGTGGTCAGTGGTCGTGTAGTTGTGCAGTCGTCAAAACAATCGTGTTTATAAGAACATTCTGATTCTGTACATTGACCCGATGTGCTCATGTTGCTGCTGTCGTCAATGTGTTTGGAACATAAATCTTAGTTCAATATGTGACTAAAACGTTCTTTGGTCAAACTCAAAGTATCTGCTATCTCTCTCCCTTCAATTCAATGGTTGTCCAGCGCCATTTGCTGAACTTGGGCGATATTATTGCCAGTGGGGTAGCAGTTTTTGGACGTCCCGAACGTTTATTGTGTTCCCAGTTGGTACAGTCATGTTTATTTTCAACTGCTCCAAATTTTATGATTGTAAAAATAACGGGAAAACTCGTTTTCTCTTTCGGTGGCTGTCCTCTCAGCTGGAAATGGCAAACTTTGAGAGTAAAAATTGCTTATGAAAAAGCTCCCAACCTGCCGTTCGGAACCGGCATAAAACTGTAGGTCCCTTCCACCCGCGTACAAATTCACACGCACAACACGGGTAGTTGCGGGAAGCTAGGCCCTAGTCTCGCGTAAGCGGGCTGTCGTGCCAGTCAATTAAATGGTGGTGCAGCGTCCCTGTTAACAACTTTAATTTGCCTTTAAAAAACTGCTCTATACAAGATATTTTTAAATTTTCACAAAAACACTCACATTGACTGACTGAAACCATTGTCAAACAACAACTCCGCATCCCAAAATGTCTGAAATCTTTGTTGAGTATCTTTCAAAAGAGGCGTAACTCAACTTTTACTGACAATTGCTGCCAGTGGGGTAGCAGTTTTTGGACGACCCGAACGTTTATTGTGTTCCCAGTTGGTACAGTCATGTTTATTTTCAACTGCTCCAAATTTTATGATTGTAAAAATAACGGGAAAACTCGTTTTCTCTTTCGGTGGCTGTCCTCTCAGCTGGAAATGGCAAACTTTGAGAGTAAAAATGGCTTATGAAAAAGCTCCCAACCTGCCGTTCGGAACCGGCATAAAACTGTAGGTCCCTTCCACCCGCGTACAAATTCACACGCACAACACGGGTAGTTGCGGGAAGCTAGGCCTTAGTCTCGCGTAAGCGGGCTGTCGTGCCAGTCAATTAAATGGTGGTGCAGCGTCCCTGTAAACAACTTTAATTTGCCTTTCAAAAACTGCTCTATACAAGATATTTTTAAATTTTCACAAGAACACTCACATTGACTGACTGAAACCATTGTCAAACAACAACTCCGCATCCCAAAATGTCTGAAATCTTTGTTGAGTATCTTTCAAAAGAGGCGTAACTCAACTTTTACTGACAATTGCTGCCATCTTCAGGTTGAGATCTTTTCTTAAAATAATTTTTTCTTAAAATAATATTTTCTTAAAATAATCGTGAACGCAACTTAATTTGTAACAGAGTCCGACCGAATAATTGGCATCGGCTAGTATAGGCCTCAAAAATTGTTATCGGTATCAGCCTTTTTTGGTCGATGCCACATCGCCTATTTTCTTGCTTTAATTTTTGTTTTCAATTTTTTTATATTAATTTTTAGAAGCTGAGAAATTGAGTGCAATTTTTATTTTTATTTTTATTTTTCTTTTTAATTTAATTTGTATTTGTTCGTTTGTGTGTAATTTATGTGAAGTATGTTATAAACAAATGTATTTTTAATATAGCCCCTTCGTTTTTGTTATTTAAAGAAAAATAAACTGTTTTTGATTGAATCTATTCGTTTTATTTCTTTTATGGAATCAGCATCGGTCGATTATCGCCCTTCCAATCGATGAATCGGCATTGGAAAAAAATGGGGAATCGGTCGGACTTTAATTTTGAAGCATTAGACCCAATAATCTCAATGCGAGAGCTGTGCGTTTAGATAGTACTACCAAACTGAACCTACCGAACTATAGTTCTGGGCTTTAAAAATTCTACGAAAATAGTTTAACTTAAGGCTTCAATAGCTTTAATAGGAAGTCTTTTTATTACCAAAGACAAGAAAACCATAAATTTGTTCTCAGAATGAACCAATTCACCTTCTGAAAAAGCATAGCAGATTTGACAGCTTAACCCAGGAATTCAGGCTCTCAGTTCAAACAGGACCCAATCTCCAAGAACACTGCGTTTAATTTCACTGTGCAAGTCGAAAACTCAGACATGGGGGGGGGACCTACAGAGCGAATTTCTTAAGGTATACTGAGTTGAGATCCACCAGCCGTTTGGCTGGATTGGCTCTAGTTTAAGAGAAATCCGTCTTTGAAGTTTGCTCATTTTAGTCGAGTTCGTCGCTTAAGTCTTCGAACGTTTAAATGCTAATAGGTCCTAAATCGTTCCGAATATCGCTTTACTGTCTTCGGCAAGTTTGTTAATATTTTAACGACCAACAAATTTGCTTAAGACACCAATCCAAAAAAAATACATTCAAACTGTGTTTTCGACAAAAATGTCCCAAAAACCCCACTTTCGTCGAGGCATAAAAACAGTATAGGGAACCCTCGTGAAAAAAAGAAATGAGTATGCTTTTATATAGAAGGTTGGCTCCTGCATCTAACAAACTAAAAATTTTGCCTGGGAAACGCCCATAAAAGGCGTGGCTCGGCGTCAAAGTTCAAACTTTTTATTAAAAAAACTCAATTAATCTCCAACTGATGTACACGGTATGGGTATCAAACGAAAGGTCTTTTTCATACCTTTCTTCTGATGTTTAACATTAGATACGTAAGATGTACTAATAAAAAGTTTTAAGCGAAAAAAACATTTCTTTATAAAAATTTGTTTTTAACGGATTTTTATCTCGAAAAAATCCATTACTAAGGTACAATAAGTTTGCAACCATATTGTAGCCTGTGAAATTCCCTTTACAATGAAATATAAATTTGATATTTTTGTTTTTTCTGAATATATTTTTTAACATTAAATTGATTGCTAAGGTGAATATGAAATGGCTTTGCACCCAGAGTCAAGTTAGAAAACAATTTTCAATTTACAGACTACTTAGATTCTAAAGTTAGTGAGTGGGTGAACTTAAGCTTGACTGTTTTGGCATCGCAAAGGGCCTTTTGGCCTAAGTGGACTTCGCCTTGGGGCAGCCATTCCTACCTACAACAGTTTTGAACGTAAACCAATTAATGCATCGCTATAATTTATAAATCTACAAACTTCAACCGATTGCTGCTAATTGGCCAAGTTTTCATTGCTTAATTTGTCTGCCAAAGGTTAGACAAAATGTTTAAAAGTTAATAGTGAAATATATATAATTAATTTATAATCATTATTGGCAAACTTTGAATACTGAAAAAACAAAACAAGCAAAAAACTCTACACAACTAATGTTGAACTTGGCTCAGATTGTATCATATTACAAATTAGTTAATGTCTATGTTGAACATTCATCGGTAGATATTGTTGCTTATTAAGATGCAAAAAAAAATTACTATAATTAGAAACTCATCAGCATTAGCCAAACTCGAATGGCGGTTGCAAAAAATAAAATGCACAAAAATTATGTGAAATCACATAATCGCAGCTTAAATCGTTTGGCCTTCAATGGCTAATGGCGCATTAATCTCGTACGCGTAGTTGAGCGATAAGTTGCCGTGAAGTGCGAGTGAGCGCAACTTGACATCGAGAGTGGAAGTCGGAGTCGGAGTGGGAAGCACATTGTCGTGCGATAACCTCGATTGCAAAGTGCAAAAACACACTTGAAAGTGTGTTCGAGTAGCTGGAAATGTGGTACTTGAAACCATTTAAGGCTAAAATTATGCACCAACACTGGGCGACAAAATTGCAGTTGTTAAGGTGCACATGAAATTGTGGGTTCAGTGAGACTTTTGAGCCATTTTTCAGGAAACTTTAATTTGATAAAAGCTTTGCGTTATTTTTGATTAGTCCACAGTTGGTTGATTGGATCAGATCCTGTAATGAGGGAAATATGCCTTTGCGCATCTTTTGATGATATTAGTTCGCCAGGAAGTGGTGTAATACTTCCAGTTATGCTAAAAAAAGGCATGAATTTCTTGACTGTTGGCGCTGAGAAAGACCTACAGAAGCTGTTTGAGGTCATAATATAATAAAGAAAGCGATAGTAAGATTGATATCTGCCCGTTCAAATGCCAAAATTTCACTAAGAGCATAGCACATGTGACAAGTGCCAACGTCTAAGAAAACACAAACGAGGCCAAGAACCACCGATGACATAGAAAGGGCGGTTTTTATGAGAAAAACGTCAGCTTTTTTATTTAATATACAAAATGAGTTCAGACAATGCTTCCGATGTCCTTTAGGCTATGTTCTGTGTTAGTGATCTTCTAGCTTAGTTTTAATTTCTGAAGGACTAATCATCAGTAAAAAGTGTCAGGCCAGTTATTATGTAGCCAGCTTTAAGTTAAGACCAGAGAAAGTCATCGAAATTCATATTCAAAGTGTGACACTGTGACAGAAAGCTTTCTTAGATATTGAGTATCCATCCATGGGGATCAATGCTCTGCAACTTTCTATTCTTTTTATTCCTCAGCCAAACGAATTGAAGTAGATTTTAAGGTACATTTCAAGACAATAACATAATCTTTCTAACATACAATCTGAGAGTTTCTCATGAAAATGTCCGACCTAAGAAAGTTTAAAGCATGAACTATTTGATCTCCAAAGGGCGAAACGTCGACACTTTACTCAACGAAATGCCGGCCTCGATAGTCCAACTGGTAGCAGGCTGACTTCTCATACCAGAGGCCTTAGGTTCGAATCCTAGCTCGCCCTGTTATTTCTATCGCAATCCACATGAACCAGATGAGAATTACAAGAAGCGCACAAGGCAGGCAATGGCAAAACTTGCAAGTGTGAAAGAAAAACTACCAACCGCCGTTTGGATTCGGCGTTAAATTGTAGGTCCCTCCCCGTTCCCTCATCCGTTTGAAATGTGGAAAAACAGTGTTGCATAAACATTAAAAAAACGGGTGAAATATGGGCCTCTTAATAGGCTTCCGGGTGTGTCTCTTACAGAGGCACCAACCATAAACTAACCTAACCTACTCAACTAAATAGTTCAGAAATTCCCAAGAATCGTTCCATATATCGAAATTTATAATGCAGCTTTCTTGGTTTCCAGGCCGTGAATGAGAGATTTGCACCCATTATAATATCACAACGAGCCAATTCTCCATACTTAAGAGATATTTTCAAGAACGATCCTTCCACTCTCATCTAATTTAATGAAAAATGCTGTTGCACAGTGTCAGTGCCTAAGCATCATTGGATTAGTTGGCAAGTTTCAACACTTTGATGCAAAACTGTTGTTCCAACTCAAGTTTCACGTATGCAAATGCATAGTCATCACTCGACCGATCAATGACTCCAACCAATTCGCTGCTCATAATTTATGTGTGTTCCGGCGGAGAGGTTTTCCACACGACTCTCTGTGCCAAGTCCCAGGCGGCTTTTTTTATTGTAATTCGCTTTCGCTGCATTACGCAAACACAACACAACACACAATGCAACTAGAATTTGCTTAAGTTTTTCAACTTGAGCTCATCATAAATCTTCGGCGAGTGCGATATCAAGCGGCACTCCTCGACGCGCTCCGCCCATAATTGCAAGTGATTTCCTTTGGCAGCCCACACGACTGCCCGATCCCAGTCGCAGCCCACACGGCGCACAATTCAACTCTTACGCACCCATAACTCAGAGTGTAATTGAAACCGCGGCCCACGCACTATTCGCACGTTCACACGGCGCGCGGCTGCGGCGCGATCCTTAAAACGTACGCAGCTATTGCACATTTAAGTAGGGAAAACCGAAAAAAAAACCAATGACCGCAAAATTATTTAAAAAGTTGAAAGAAATAAAACAACAACAACAACAGTCGCTGCATGGCGTGCAACAAACAGCAAACGGCAAATGGGAACAATGGGTTATTGGGTACCGACGTCGTCGCTGCGGCAACATCAATTTTCGTGTATTGAATTTTCATGAATTGTTGCGGCAATTCGAGGCAATAAACCAGCGACAGACAGACGGCAATTGAGTCGCGTGTAATTTTTCATTTGATCATTTCCTACTTTATGCAGCAGCAGACAACAGCAACGGGCCGCCAGGCCGCTGAATGAGCCAGCAACAGCGTTGCCCGACGCCAACAATGGCGGCGGTGGCGGTGGCGGTGGCGGTGATGCTGTGGCGGCCGCTGATGATGACGTCGACGGCGATGATGTTGTCAGCGCGGATGCGATTGCGCTCGCTTTGAGCGGCGATGGCAGATTTAATAATGCGCGGCGCGTTGATGTGCGCGCCAATGCTGGCAGCGTTGGTGCTGCCGATGCAGCGGATAGCGATAATGTGAATGCGAATGACGACGACACGGCCGACAATGACATTTTAATGCTGCTCAATGGCGAACAAGACGTCATGAAGTTTCTCAGCTGGGCCATGGAGCAGCTGTATCCGTATCAGCGCATCAGCAACGACGCCGCCGACTCCAACCACCCGAGCATGTACATTTGGAAGAAGCTCAACATGTCGGGGCATCTGGAGCCGCCGCTGATTGTCGAGGAGCCCCACTACATCATAGTGCGACGCGAGCAGCTCGCGGAGGACCTGCAATCGGGTGAGTGCCATGAGCAGTTAAGCGTCGACTTGAAGAGCTCGCGTCACACTTTGGCTACTGGCTTGTGAGTGTTTTCGCCATGCACACACACCGCACATTGCCGCATGTCGGCGGCTTTACAGTGAGCCCCGCACATGTTGGGCGTTGTCAAATTGCACATTTTGCACTTAATCCGATGCGCACAATTCGCTTAATGCGTTTATCAGACATGATCTTATTTCACAATGCTCACATGTCCCTTGTTGTGGAGTTCACATTTCGGACCCAGTTTCGGCGTAGCGCTTTAGTCATTCGTTGCAAGTGCGCGTCATGCAGTTTTGGGCTTAATTTGAAATGCATGTTGCGTCGGGCTGTCACTAAAAATGTTGTGCGCATTAAGTGGATTTGCCATATAAAGCGCGACCGAGTTTGCTGGAGTTGTGCGCGCAACATTTGCCGCATATGAATTTCATATTTAATCGCTGATCAACTCCTCAGTCCATCCATCGTGGGAATAACACAGAACGATTGAGTGTGATTGATGGCGCAAATTTGTCATTCAGCAAGAATTTGTTTGAAATCCAAACAGATGGTGCATTATTGCTTCGCTATATAGAACGAGCTGAGTTTAACTATAGAAAATGCATCGAAGTTAATTTGATGTCACATCATGTCGAATTCTTCAAAAGTATTTTGAAATTGCATTTAAGCTCTTTAGGCAGTAAGTCATCAAAGGGAGAAATATTTCAATTACTACTTTACTAAATGAGGTCTTGGTGCTATGGATATCTTTTGACCCATAAATGCCTTTGCATATTTCCGGACTAAATCTTCGGCTACTTCATTACTTTCTATGAATTTGTGTTCGGATATCCAAAGTAAGTTCTTGCACTATTGATGTCAAGTTGGTTTAACCAGCCACGATGATAGGATACGATAGGATAGAGGATAGGATAGAAGATAGGATAGTGGATAGGATAGAGGATAGAATAGAGGATAGGATAGAAGATAGGATAAAAGGATAGAGAATAGGATAGTGGAGAGGATAGAGGATAGGATAGATGATAGGATAGATAATAGGATAGAGGATAGGATAGAGGATGGAATGGAGGATAGGATAGAGGAAAGGATAGTGGATGGAATGGAGCATGGGATAGAGGAAAGGATAGTGGAAAGGATAGAGGATAGGATAAAGGATAGGATAGAGAGTAGGATAGTGGAGAGGATAGAGGATAGAAAAGATAGGATAGAAAATAGGATAAAGGATAGGATAGAGAATAGGATAGTGGAGAGGATAGAGGATAGGATAGAGAATAGGATAGTGGAGAGGATAGAGGATAGAATAGAGGATAGGATAGAAAATAGGTTAAAGGATAGGATAGAGAATAGGATAGTGGAGAGGATAGAGGATATGATAGAGGATAGAAGATAGGATAGAGGATGGAATGGAGGATAGGATAGAGGAAAGGATAGTGGATAGGATAGAGGATAGGATAAAGGATAGGATAGAGAATAGGATAGTGGAGAGGATAGAGGATAGGATAGATAATAGGATAGAGGATAGGATAGAGGATGGAATGGAGGATAGGATAGAGGAAAGGATAGTGGATAGGATAGAGGATAGGATAAAGGATAGGATAGAGAATAGGATAGTGGATAGGATAGAGGATAGGATAAAGGATAGGATAGAGAATAGGATAGTGGAGAGGATAGACAATAGGATAGTGGAGAGGATAGAGGATAGGATAGAGGATAGGATAAAGGATAGGATAGAGAATAGGATAGTGGAGAGGATAGAGGATAGGATAGATAATAGGATAGAGGATAGGATAGAGGATGGAATGGAGGATAGGATAGAGGAAAGGATAGTGGATAGGATAGAGGATAGGATAAAGGATAGGATAGAGAATAGGATAGTGGAGAGGATAGAGGATAGAATAGAGGATAGGATAGCAGATAGGATAAAGGATAGGATAGACAATAGGATAGTGGAGAGGATAGAGGATAGGATAGAGGATAGGATAGATAATAGGATAGAGGATAGGATAGAGGATAGGATAGATAATAGGATAGAGGATGGAATGGAGGATAGGATAGAGGAAAGGATAGTGAATAGCATAGAGGATGGAATGGAGGAGATAATAGAGGAAAGGATAGTGGATAGGATAGAGGATAGGATAGAGCATGAGATAGAGGGTAGGATAGAGCATAGAATAGAGGATAAGATAGCAGATAGGATAGTAGATAGGATAGACGATAGGATAGACGATAGGATAAAGGATAGGATAGAAAATAGGATAGAGGATAGTGGCTAGGATAGAGGACAGGAACCTTACCTCTTACCGTTCTCCTGGAAAAGTTCAGAAAAAGGAATGCCACTCGTTGTGACACCACATTGGAATGGCAAGAGTCTCCATTACGGCACTGGGCACCATACGGACTTTGTCCTCAATATCCATAGTTGAAAATTAACTATTCTAAACACTACCAAACCGTTTTTGAAGAACTAATGCAGAAAGATGAAGCAATATCTTAGTTTGATTAAATTGTCCTTAACACCACCAAAACTTTGGATTTGTTCCATAAGACTTCGAGTATCGTATGCAACACCGTTTGACATCCTTGTTCATGTTAATGTAGATAAAATATCGGTAGCTTTCAGATACATTTCTTAAGCAAGATCTTCGCTCTAAGTATTAAACATTGGCACCTAACTTTAGTATGAAGGGCAGAGAACATATCAGTTAAATTCGATGCATTTTCATGCCAACAAAATGACTTTTGCCAGTCTCATATGTTCAGAATTACCTTGAAAGCACTGGCTTATTTCAATTCTAAACGACTTGAACAAAAATTCAGTTGTATCAGATAAAAGTTGCGCATCAATCACATTCGCACTCGCATCAAACACATCCAACACATGTCAGGCTACCACATCACAAGCTCCAATTTTTCTGTTTGTTGCAATAAAAATATCGTCCTGCAAATAATTGTAGCAGCTTTTCACTCGTTGACAGGGTCCAAGTACAAAGACGATCCATTCATACCGCCGCGCGGACGCAAGCACAACATGCCCGACTTGGGTGCGCTGCTGAATCGCTACGAAACATTTGTGCCGAATCGCGGCAGACGCGACAAAATCAAAGACATCTTCAAGTACGACGATCTGTTCTTTCCGAATCGCGGCAAGAGGCAGAAGCCGCCGAAGGCCACAACGCTGGCCACATTCAACCGTAACTGCGAGGGCAACAACAGCGATCGCGACAGCATTGCGGGTGACGGTGTTGAACTCATTGGCAGTGATTGCAACCGTTTGGCCGCGCCGCCATCCACTGTGGCCATGCGACGCTTCTGGAGCCAGCTGCAGCAACGATTGCGGCCGCGTAAACGCTGTTTGCAGCCGATGCCAAGCAACAGAAATTCGCAAGCGCCCAATGAAGTTAGCTATGACAATAACAGCAGCAACGACTACGACAGCAGTGATGGCATCGACAATCAAAGCGGCAACGACAACGACAACAGCAACAGCTGCGACTGGTCACCGCACGGCCGCATGCCAAGTTATAAACCTAATGAGGACGATCAATCAGTCAAAGCGTCAATGCCAGCAATGCCAGCTACAACAACAGCAACAACAATAGCCCAGTCGCCAGCCATTGCCGCGTCGATGGCTACAGCGCGCGACGCGTTCGTAAACACGCCTCTGCGACGAGTGGCCGGCACCTTTGGCGGTGCGGCACGGGTTGCGGCTAATCGATTCCATTCAACGTCGGCAATGGCACAACAGCGTCAACGGCAGCAACAACGGCAACACCATCAGCAACAGCAACAGCAGCGCCAACAGCAACAACATCGACAGCAACAGCAGCAGCGTCACCATTGGCGGCAACAGCGTAGCGAACACTTGCAGCAGCAGCAAATTCAGCCAACACAACAACAACAACAACATTATGTGGCAGCATGGCCAACGTTATCGGTGCCCCATCAGCTGAAATCATACGACGATTTGGATCTTTTGTTGTGGCGACAGTTACAATTGCAGCAACAAAAGCCACTGACGTGGCGACATCCTCAGCTGTCAGCGCTGAAACACTTGCCGCCGAAGCAACAACAAAAACAACAACAACAGACACAGCGGCAGTCTCAGGAGACGCAGTTAGCGAATGTCGCAGCCGCCGCCGATGACATCGATTACTTCTACGTCAACATTTAAAGTTTAGTGTGCGGCCGCTGGTGCCTCGGTTGCTTGCACTGTTTGACTGACGGCATGGGCACTTTTCATTAATTGCCGGGGGATACGGGAGGTGTGGATGGCACTCGCTATGGTTTTTCTTTGTTCTCAAATTGTGCTTAAAACTAGAAATCCTTGAATGTATTTTATGTAAGCAAAAGCCATGAAGGGCCAAATAAATATAAAAAAATAGACTTAAAGTCGCAATTGATTATAAAAGTCAAAAAGTTGTTTTTGCCAAAGTTGAAGATGTGATTTGAACATGATTTCAGTTTTCTATTAATGGGGAAGTCGCTTCAATGACGGTGACGAGGTTGATTAGGGATGAGATACAGAAGCGACCAGAGTAAATAAGCGATGTGATATAGAGACGAACTTGTCCAGCTTGAGCCCCCCCAAGGCTTGTTGGCATTCCATATTGGCCATCAAATTATCAATGAAATATTATAAAATATATGTATTATCAAGATAGATTTGTCTGGGCAACAGGCTCTGAATAGAGGTAAAGACTTTTAGGATCTTGGACATTGTCGAGTATCTTTTACAACAGGTACTGTAGGAAGGCAACGTCTTATAGGATCTCCAGACCAACTTGTCGACTAGCTTTTATGCCTTTGTCTAACCAACAGATCACTCTCCTCTCATCCTCTATACTTTCCCTTCTCCTACCCTTCCCCATGGGCATAGTTTTTTTTTTGTTCCTTGTTCACTCCTCTCTGGCCTCCACAAGGCTTTGGCTTGTGTTGGTTACGTTAATCGGTTGTGTTGTTCTGCCAGGGTAGGTAAGTCCTAAGTGATAGGGCTGCCATCTAAAGCCGCTTAGGAACGTCGCCTCCGTTATTTCGCTACCGCTCGTAGCGCTATCTGTTGTGTGAGGAGGTTACAGCAGAATGGTTGGGGACCTCGCTAGATCAATTTGGTGCGCTGTTTTTCGCAATTGTCCGCTTCCCCTTGCAGACTTCGCTAATGCACCGTGTAGCTGTAAATTTGTTTGGGCATAGTACAATGGTCCAAATGGACTGAGTGCTTTGGCCCTTCCTGCCCACCCTCACATCACATCCCATCACTAGCTTACAGGTTCTACAGGCAAAGCGTTATAAGATCTCCAGACCGACTTGGACATTGTCGAGTAAATTTTACCTCCGAGGTATCAAACAAGAGAGAGAAATTCAATAAATTCACATAAGTGATGATGTGAAGGAATAAAGAAGTCTTGCTTGAACAGAAACTGCATGGAGTGGTGATCCGGCAAGAGGGCTCTGTGAAAAGCTAGAAATGCTACAATGAGTACTAAAAAAGGGTGGGGGATCTAATCATCCAGTCATGATGGACTGAAGTCTGATAAGTCCATATGGAACAACTATTCTTGACTTTAAGTTAGATTAGATTAGATGTGGTATGGGAGTCGAGCAACAGGTGCGCGAGACACCAAGTCCAATAAGAACCATTGTGTCGAATATCTTATTCCTTTTTGGAGGACTTCATCTCGCCCAATACTGTTCGGAAACTTCTTTTCCCAGATCGATTCCAGACAATTCTTTCGTCTGAATCAGTTCCTTTCACAATATACGCTTTCTTGCATGTAAAAGGGCGGCACATTCAGTTATAATGGGCACGGATGTTTCTTCATCGTCCATGCAGAATCTGCATAGTTCACTATCTGTGATTCCCTGTGCATATTCAGCAGACAGTGCCCGAAGTAGACGAGTTTTTCACCAGCCCGAGCCAGGAATCGAACCTGGGGCCTTTGGTATGAGAAGCCAGCGCGCTACCCGCTGGACTATCGAGGCCGACGGGGTCCAGAAGGTACTTGGATTTGCCTATCGAATAATAGGTTCTTGTCTTAATAAGTTCAATTCCATTACTGATCTTTTGGCCTTTCCAAATTGTTGGAGTCTGGTTCTGGGTGGGCGTTGACAGTGTCAGAAAACTTTGTTCTACTGTTCTGTCACATTGTTGGTGGCGTCATAGACAGTTCATTAAGTAAAGTAGATACCAATGGTCGCTTGGCTTGAGATGGTTGAATACTCCGCGTGAGGCAAGTAGATGACATCATCTACCTACATATTTATGTAAGTATGAAGCCATTTGTAAAACAAAGTTTTTCATTTCAACAGTTAAGTAGTAAATCATCATCTATGTTATGTAAGAAGGTATGAAACCATCAGTAAAAACGTTTCTCATTTCAACAATTAAGTAGTAAATCATAATTTGTGCAACCATGGAATAATCTAGATGAAGCAAATGTGCCTCAACGTCTATTTGAAATAGGCTCAATGTCGACTATAAAAAGCAAAGTTCAGAGATCAATGTTCAATCTGACTTACAACAAAACCCCATTTAGTATTTGTACAAATGTTAAATTTACAACTTTTGGGCGGATGAAAAATACGGGCGCCAACATTGTCTGCCCTTCGAAAGCGATTATTCTAGTTGAGCAAACAATGCAAAGCGCTGGTCGATATTTATTGCGAAACGTGTCAGATTGTGAGCACTTAAGCACTAATTTGATTGCTTAAGATTTGAAGTTATTTACAGCATTTTTCAATCGCACCACAATGCAGCAAGCAGCCGCATTTTTTTGACATTGACATTGACCAACTACCGCAGCCGCAGCCGCAGCTACAAACTAACCCACTCCACGTTGCCAACAACAATAACTTGGCTAATAGCAGCAGTAACACTATTTCAAGTCAAAGTGTTTGCTGTCACTATTGATCGTCAAAATATTTTGAGAGAAAAACAAAACAGAAAACAAAAGACACAACAAATGCCCATCGAAGGTCAACCGAGGTATGCGCAAGATTTTGTAAGCGGTGGCTGCATCGCGGCGGTCAAATGGCCAAAAGGCAGTTGAACCTGCACCGAAGGGGGCATTGTAGCTTCGATGGCACTTGAAAGTGTTGAAACGGTGCGCCGCAGCTGATTGAAACGAGAGCAGTGTGAGAAGAGTGACAGCACTTGGACAGACATTGACAGCAGCAATTTGGGTGTGTGTTGTTCAAGTATTTTCCGTATTGTCTAAATCAGAATTTTAACATATTTAATAAAATTGAGAATTTTAATTAACAGTGAAAAAGTGGATAACTGATAGGAAGCGAGTGTTCAATTTGAGCGAGAGGGAAGAGAGCAGAAAAGGGTAGAAAGGTGTAGAGAAAGAGAGAGAGAAAAATAAATAAGGCTTAAATACAGGGTATATGTGAGAATAAAGAGATAACATTGGACAGATGTAGGGGAAGGATAAGTAAATTGAAGAGAGTAGTAGGGTAAGAGACAAAGAGAATTGACAAGAGTCGTAGAGAAAGAGACAAAGTATTGAAAAAAGGGAGTTATGTAGAGAGGGAGAAAAAGAGACAGCGAGAAGTAAGGGGAAGGACAGAGAGCAATGGACGAAAAGAGCAGCAAAAGAGACAAAGGGATAGAGAGCAATGGATTCAGAAAGCAAGTGAGAGAGGGGAGCATAGAAGGGTTGAGAGAAGACGTATAGAAAGAGACAATGTGTTGAAAAAAGGGAGTGATGTAGAGAGGGAGAGAAAGAGATAGCGAGAAGTAAGGGGAAGGAGAGAGAGAAATGGACGAAGAGAGCAGCATAGAAATAAGAGAGAAACTGATCAGAAATAGGGAGAGATAGGTAAAGAGTGTTCGAAAAAGTGAGAATATGTATATGTGGAAAGAGAAACAAAGGCATAGACGGGAAGGGGGAGAGTGATGGACAATGAGAGCAGAGTGGAGAAAATACAAGAATTGGTTAGAGGTAGGGAGAGTATAAGAGGGTTGAAGAGAGAGGTAGGGAAAGTACAGAGATGTGAAAGAGAGACGTAAGAAAAGAGATAGTGTTGAAAAGAGCTTTGAAAACTGAGCGGTTGACAAAGGAATAGAGAGAGGCGAGAGCATGCTAGTGAGAAAGGAGAGATTGGACAGAGGTAGGAAGAGGATAGGAAGGTTGAAGAGAGATGGATAAGAGTGTTGTAAAAAGGGAAGAAGAGAGATGTAGAAAAGAGATGGAGAGGAAGGGAACAGGAACAGATTGGAAAGAGGTAGGGAGAGAATATAGTGGTTGGGAAGAGACGTAGAGAGATACGGAATGTTTGAAAGAGGGACCAAGAGATATATATAGAGAGAAGGACAGAGTGGGAGAGAGCAATAGGAGAAGGAAGGACAGAGTGGGAGAGAGAAATAGGAGAGGGTTGAAGAGACACGTGAAGTGTTGAAAAAATAAAGGTAAAGAATTTTAGAGAAAAAGAGAAGAGATGGAGAGGAAAAGAGAGAGGGAAGAGATTGGGCAGAGGTAGCGAGAGGATATAGGGGTTGAGAGACGAAGAGGGAAACGAAGTGCTGATGTGAAGAGAGAGAAGGAAGAGATTGGACAGAGGGAGGGGATATAGTGGATGAGGAGAGACATAGAGAGAAACGTTAAGAAGAGAGAAGAAGTGAGATGTAGACAGGGAAGGACAGAGTGGGGGATAGTAAGAAGAGAGAAGAGTAGAGCAGAGTAGAGCAGAGAGGGTTGAAGAAAGAAAAAAAGTAGGAGAGAACCTCTCCCCCCCCCCCCCCCTTCTAGACCGAAAAAAAGGGTGGATATAAGATTGAAAACAAGTAGAGTTAGGGTACGAGGAACAGATTTTAGGGAAAGCGAGTTTAAGAGAAAAAAAGTGAGAGAGAGAAGGTGGGAAAGACAGACAGATGGTGGTGGGAGAACGAGTATGGCAGATGAAGACTCGAAGAAAAAGATATGGTGGAATATGATCGTCAAATCTCAACACGTATATTCGAAGGGAATTTCTCACGAGTGTTGTTCAAGTGAGGAAATCGTTTTCTTGCGGCATTTGCCCTCTCAGTCACAAAGATTACACTAAATGGTTGTATGAGACTTTGCCAAAGTTTCCCTGCGGGCTTCGATGGTGCAAGTTACATATAGATTTATATATATAAATTTATAAGAGTATTTAATCCTATTAAAAGTGTTTTTCCAATTAAAAAAATATATACCAACGCATATTGGTAAAATTTAAATTGGCTCCATAATCCCCACAAAGCTGATATATCACACACAGCAACCAACGTGTGGCCACAATACTTTTGCTTTCGTGCAACATTTTGTTTGCATATCAAATTAGAGATTATAAAAGCAACGAATGGTGCGCCATTAAATCGCATTTTAAAAGCGGCGTTGACAACTTTTATGCGTTCAAGTGTCAAACGTAAAGCTCCACTAAATTAAATTGAGCTGCGCATGCGCGCGCACATTTTATGAGCACAACTGCACAACAAACCACACACATACACACACACAGAGAAGTGAACGAAAATAAGCGCAAAAATTGGCAAAAGGCGAAGAAAAGCGTCAAGACATTTCAAAGCCATATCAAATTGCGTGTTGCGCGATTGCCGCTGACGGCGTTGCATGCTACCGATAGCGCATGGCGTATTGGCGGCAGCGGCAGCGACAGCGACAGCGCCCGGTGGTCAATAGAGTTGATGGCTGTTATGTTACGCTTCTTGTTGTTGTGGTTGTGTGTCACTTTCATTAAAGATTTTGCAACCGAAAATCTCAAAAGAAAGTGGAAATGCACAAAAAGCGCCCAAAATGCGGTGCATGGTTATTGTTGTTGTTGCTGTTATTGTTATTGCTGTTGGCAGGCTGCTGTGACATTGTGCGACACAGCCAACTGTAGCTGGGCAAATCAACAAATCCACGAACAACAACAACAGCTGGCCACATGCGGACTGGCGGATGGCATGCAACACGAACGTTTCGGCCGCCAGAGCGTGCAGCAAATTTGCTATTTTGTTGAGCTGTCGGAAAAAAATCAACGCATTGTCAACAGGCGGAATTTCGCAATGACAACGGCACAACAGTAGTAGTTGTTGTTGTTGCTATGCTTTAAAAATGGCCAAAAAAAACATCAACAACATGCAACAAGCTGCGTTTCGTTTTGTTGCATGCAATCAAATCAAACGGCAACAGCTGCTGCCGTTGCCGGGCAACTGTTGCTGTCTGCAATTATGATTGTCGTCGCCGGCATTGCGGCCAATTTAGCAAACGCAGCTTCCGTCAAGACGACAAAACTCACTCAATTTGGTTCGGTGCGGTGCGGCGCAACTTGGTTCGGTTTGGCTGCGGGGCCGCAGTGAAACTCATTTCCAGCGCACTTTCATTGGCATTGCTCTTCGTTTGTGTTGTTATTTTATTTTATTTTTCATAAGTAAATGAATGCAATCGCATTTATTTATATATTTGGTTTTTGTTGTTGTTTTGCTGCAACTTTTTGTTTGCTGCCATGTGCACCACTTCGGTCTGCACTAACTGCAATTCCAGTTATTATTGTCAGGCTTTGCTTTTCCGTTGTGAATTTTTCGCTCTTGATTACATCGGACTGACTGACGGCCAGCTCAAAGTCACTAAAGCTGGTTATTGTTTTTGTATTTGGATTTATCCTGCTATGAGGGCATTTGATTGGAAAGTGTTCTGCCGTTTATGGTCATTGACAGTGACAACGAATTGGAAATTTGGTGAAAAGTTACAAATGAGGAAATGGAAAAAGTGCGTTAAAGTAGATTGACAAAAAAAAACGACAAAAGCGGAAATGGAAAAAGTGTGGGTTTGTGAAATCCGTAAAAAAATACAAAAATAAAATTATAACAATTTAATGCACTATGCATTAAAAAAGATTTGAGATTATTTGAGATTTTTATTAAAAGTGTTTTCAAAATGACAGTAACAAATGTTTAAAGCAGCAAATTTTCAAAAATTATATTGAAATGCGTTTAAAAATTACAAATAATAAAAATAGAAAAACATTAAAAAGTGCATTGAAATCGATTTGAGATTATTCACAATTTTTGTTCGTAATTTATTAAAAATGCAGATTAAAGCAAATAACAATAAAAAACATAGATATATTGAAATTCGTAAAAAAAATACAAACAAGGCAACAAAACTATTTAAAAAGTTCATTGAAGTAGATTTGAGATTATTTGAAATTTTTGTTTAAATTGTCTTCAAAATTACAATAAAATATGTTTAAAGCAGCAAATTATTCAAATTTATATTGAAATGCGTTAAAAAACAAAAATGAGAAAAAACAAATTTAAATAGATTTGAATGAATTAAAATAGATTTGAAATTATTCACATTTTTTGTTTACATTTTTTTAAAATTGGAAATTACAGTTTTTTTAAGCAGCAAATAACAATAAAAAACATATAGGTATTGAAATTCGTAAAAAAACAAATAAGGCAATCAAAACAATTTAAAAAGTGCATTAAAATAGATTTGAGTTTATTCGAGATTTTTGTTTAAATTGTCTTCAAAATTACATGAAAAATTATAATAAAAAAACAGAATTTTTTTCAACATTTTATTGCAATGCGTTTAAAAACTACAAATGATAAAATTAAAAAAACATTTAAAAGTGCATTGAAATACATTTGAAATTATTCAAATTTTTTGTTTAAATTTTTTTTAAATTGGAAATTAAAGTTTTTTCAAAGCAGCAAATAACAATAAAAAACATATATTGAAATTCTTTAAAAAAAAATACTAATGAGGAAACATCTTTGTTTAAATTTTCTTAAAAATTACAATACAAAATTATAATAAAAAAAAAGCAGATTTTTCAAATATTAAAATGCGTTTAAAAACTAAAAATGAGAAAATTAAATAAAACACATTTAAAAGTGCATTGAAATAGATTTGAGATTATTTGAGATTTTTGTTCATTATTTTTTAAAATTGGAAATGAAAGATTTTTTAAGCAGCAAATAACAGCAAAACAAAAATAGATTGTAATTCGTTAAAAAAAATACAAATAAGAGCATTACAACAAATTCAAAAGTGCACTTAAATCAATTAACACTTTTAGTAATATTTGTCATTAATTGTGATGTCTGGCGGCTTTTCGCCTTTTTCGCTCAATAAAAACTATCAGCAAAAACTGATCTTCAAATGATTTTCAGCACATCATATTGAAGCCAGTGAAATTGCGTCAGTGGGCGTAAAACTATGTGCAACATGTTGCAGGTATGTTGCATTAAAAATTGCAACGCAACATTGGCGCCGCATATTTAAAACGCAATGAAGAAATGAGTGAAATGTTTTAGCTTAGCACGCAATCATGCCATCAAAAAATCTCTTGGCAATCTGTTCATGGTTTAATACAATAACAACAACACATTGCAATTACTGTGTGTGTGTGTGCACTGGTTGGGGTGACCAACGAAATCGGCAATGGCCAACGAGATAATGGAGAAATAATTTTTAGCGGCCGGAATTCCATTGATTTCATCTTTCAGCGACAATTTTTTGTCTTTACCTTTTTTTACGCAAATTTCTTTATCAACAATGAAGAAAGCAAATGTTCAAATGTGAAAATATGAAAATTTGAAACAAATCTCAATGGTCACCCTAATGTCGTTTCAATTGCTGTCGTAATTACTGATGCGAGCAGACAAAGCGAACCACAGCCAGCAGCGAAAACAGTGCAACATAACATTGCTTCAACAAAAACAATAACAACACAATTGTAGCAAGCATCACAACACTAGCAACACA